>JASTWF010000031.1:6069685-7351347 GCA_030390025.1 Squalus acanthias
ACAACATGACCACAGGGACAACACGACCACAGGGACAGCACGACCACAGGGACAGCACGACCACACTGACAGCACGACCACACTGACAGCACGACCACAGGGACAACACGACCACAGGGACAGCACGACCACAGGGACAGCACGACCACAGGGACAGCACGACCACAGGGACAGCACGACCACACTGACAACACGACCACACTGACAGCACGACCACAGGGACAGCACGACCACACTGACAACACGACCACAGGGACAGCTCGACCACGCTGACAACACGACCACAGGGACAGCACAACACAGGGACAGCTCGACCACAGGGACAGCACGACCAAACTGACAGCACGACCACACTGACAGCACGACCACAGGGACAGCACGACCACACTGACAACACGACCACACTGACAGCACGACCATAGGGACAGCACGACCACACTGACAGCACGACCATAGTGACAGCTCGACCACACTGACAGCACGACCACACTGACAGCACGACCACAGGGACAGCACGACCACAGGGACAGCACGACCACACTGACAGCACGACCACATGGACAAAACGACCACACTGACAGCACGACCACAGGGACAGCACGACCACAGGGACAACACGACCACACTGACAGCACGACCACAGGGACAGCACGATCATATTGACAGCACGACCACACGGACAGCACGACCACACTGACAGCACGACCACACTGACAGCACGACCACACTGACAGCACGACCACACTGACAGCACGACCACAGGGACAGCACGACCACAGGGACAACACGACCACACTGACAGCACGACCACAGGGACAGCACGACCACAGGGACAGCACGACCACACTGACAGCACGACCACAGGGACAGCACGACCATAGGGACAGCACGACCACACTGACAGCACGAGCATAGTGACAGCACGACCACACTGACAGCACGACCACACTGACAGCACAAACACACTGACAGCACGACCACAGGGACAGCACGACCACACTGACAGCACGACTACAGGGACAGCACGACCACACTGACAGCACGACCACAGGGACAGCACGACCACACTGACAGCATGACCACACTGACAGCACGACCACACTGACAGCACGACCACAGGGACAGCACGACCACAGGGACAGCACGACCACACTGACAGCACAACCACACAGACAGCACGACCACACTGACAGCACGACCACACTGACAGAACGACCAAATGGACAGCAGGACCACACTGACAGTACGAACACACTGACAGCACGACCACACTGACAGCACGACCACACTGACAGCACGACCACATGGACAGCATGACCACACTGACAGCACGAACACACTGACAACACGACCACACTGACAGCACGAGCACAGTGACAGCACGACCACAGGGACAGCACGACCACAGGGACAGCACGACCACACTGACAGCACGACCACAGGGACAGCACGACCACAGGGACTGCACTACCACACGGACAGCACGACCACACTGACAGCACGACCACAGGGACAGCACGACCACACTGACAGCACGACCACAGGGACAGCACGACCACACTGACAGCACGACCACACTGACAGCACGACCACACGGACAGCACGACCACAGGGACAGCACGGCCACAGGGACAGCACGATCACACTGACAGCACGACCACACTGACAGCATGGCCACAGGGACAGAACGACCACACTGACAGCACGACCACAGGGACAGCACGACCACAGAGACAGCACGACCACACTGACAGCACGACCACACTGACAGCACGACCACAGGGACAGCACGACCACACTGACAGCACGACCACAGGGTCAGCACGACCACACTGACAGCACGACCACACTGACAGCACGACCACACGGACAGCACGACCACAGGGACAGCACGGCCACAGGGACAGCACGATCACACTGACAGCACGACCACACTGACAGCATGGCCACAGGGACAGAACGACCACACTGACAGCACGACCACAGGGACAGCACGACCACAGAGACAGCACGACCACACTGACAGCACGACCACACTGACAGCACGACCACACTGACAGCACGAGCACAGTGACAGCACGACCACAGGGACAGCACGACCACAGGGACAGCACGACCACAGGGACAGCACGACCACACTGACAGCACGACCACACTGACAGCACGACCACACTGACAGCACGACCACAGGGACAGCATGAGCACACTGACAGCACGACCAAACTGACAGCACGACCACAGGGACAGCACGACCACACTGACAGCACGACCACAGGGACAGCACGACCACACTGACTGCACGACCACAGGGACAGCACGACCACACTGACAACACGACCACACTGACAGCACGACCACACTGACAGCACGACCACAGGGACAGCATGAGCACACTGACAGCACGACCAAACTGACAGCACGACCACAGGGACAGCACGACCACACTGACAGCACGACCACAGGGACAGGACGACCACAGGGACAGCACGACCACACTGACAGCACGACCACAGGGACAGCACGAACATAGTGACAACACGAACACACTGACAGCACGACTACACTGACAGCACGACCACACTGACAGCACGACCACACTGACAGCACGACCACAGGGACAACACGACCACAGGGACTGCACGACCACACTGACAACACGACCACAGGGACAGCACGACCACAGCGACAGCACGACCACACTGACAGCACGACCACAGGGACAGCACAACCACAGGGACAGCTCGACCACACTGACAACATGACCACAGGGACTGCACGACCACAGGGACAGCTCGACCACACTGACAACACGACCACAGGGACTGCACGACCACAGGGCCTGCACGACCACAGGGACAGCACGACCACAGGGACAGCATGACCACAGGGACAGCACGACCACACTGACAGCACGACCACACTGACAGCACGACCACAGGGACAGCACGACCACAGGGACAGCACGACCACACTGACAGCATGACCACACTGACAGCACGACCACAGGGACAGCGCGACCACAGGGACAGCACGACCACACTGACAGCACGACCACATTGACAACATGACCACAGGGACAGCTCGACCACACTGACAACACGACCACAGGGACTGCACGACCACAGGGCCTGCACGACCACAGGGACAGCACGACCACAGGGACAGCATGACCACAGGGACAGCACGACCACACTGACAGCACGACCACACTGACAGCACGACCACAGGGACAGCACGACCACAGGGACAGCACGACCACACTGACAGCATGACCACACTGACAGCACGACCACAGGGACAGCGCGACCACAGGGACAGCACGACCACACTGACATAACGACCACACTGACAGCACGACCACATTGACAACATGACCACAGGGACAACACGACCACAGGGACAGCAGGACCACAGGGACAGCACGACCACACTGACAGCACGACCACACTGTCAACACGACCACAGGGACAACACGACCACCGGGACAACACATCCACAGGGACAGCACGACCACAGGGACAGCACGACCACAGGGATAGCTCGACCACACTGACAACACGACGACACTGACAGCACGACCACAGGGACAGCACGACCACACTGACAACACGACCACAGGGACAGCTCGACCACGCTGACAACACGACCACAGGGACAGCACAACACAGGGACAGCTCGACCACAGGGACAGCACGACCAAACTGACAGCACGACCACACTGACAGCACGACCACAGGGACAGCACGACCACACTGACAACACGACCACACTGACAGCACGACCATAGGGACAGCACGACCACACTGACAGCACGACCATAGTGACAGCTCGACCACACTGACAGCACGACCACACTGACAGCACGACCACAGGGACAGCACGACCACAGGGACAGCACGACCACACTGACAGCACGACCACATGGACAAAACGACCACACTGACAGCACGACCACAGGGACAGCACGACCACAGGGACAACACGACCACACTGACAGCACGACCACAGGGACAGCACGACCATATTGACAGCACGACCACACTGACAGCACGACCACAGGGACAACACGACCACACTGACAGCACGACCACACTGACAGCACGACCACACTGACAGCACGACCACACTGACAGCATGACCACAGGGACAGCACGACCACAGGGACAACACGACCACACTGACAGCACGACCACAGGGACAGCACGACCACAGGGACAGCACGACCACACTGACAGCACGACCACAGGGACAGCACGACCATAGGGACAGCACGACCACACTGACAGCACGAGCATAGTGACAGCACGACCACACTGACAGCACGACCACACTGACAGCACAAACACACTGACAGCACGACCACAGGGACAGCACGACCACACTGACAGCACGACTACAGGGACAGCACGACCACACTGACAGCACGACCACAGGGACAGCACGACCACACTGACAGCATGACCACACTGACAGCACGACCACACTGACAGCACGACCACAGGGACAGCACGACCACAGGGACAGCACGACCACACTGACAGCACAACCACACAGACAGCACGACCACACTGACAGCACGACCACACTGACAGAACGACCACAGGGACAGCAGGACCACACTGACAGTACGAACACACTGACAGCACGACCACACTGACAGCACGACCACACTGACAGCACGACCACATGGACAGCATGACCACACTGACAGCACGAACACACTGACAACACGACCACACTGACAGCACGAGCACAGTGACAGCACGACCACAGGGACAGCACGACCACAGGGACAGCACGACCACAGGGACAGCACGACCACACTGACAGCACGACCACACTGACAGCACGACCACACTGACAGCACGACCACAGGGACAGCACGACCACAGGGACTGCACTACCACACGGACAGCACGACCACACTGACAGCACGACCACAGGGACAGCACGACCACACTGACAGCACGACCACAGGGACAGCACGACCACACTGACAGCACGACCACACTGACAGCACGACCACAGGGACAGCACGACCACAGGGACAGCACGATCACACTGACAGCACGACCACACTGACAGCATGGCCACAGGGACAGAACGACCACACTGACAGCACGACCACAGGGACAGCACGACCACAGAGACAGCACGACCACATTGACAGCACGACCACACTGACAGCACGACCACACTGACAGCACGACCACACTGACAGCACGACAACAGGGACAGCACGACCACAGGGACAGCACGACCACACTGACTGCACGACCACTCTGACAGCACGACCACAGGGACAGCACGACCACACTGACAGCACGACCACACTGACAGCTGGACCACACTGACAGCACGACCACCGGGACAGCACGACCACACTTACAGCACGACCACAGGGACAGCACGACCACACTGACAGCACGACCACACTGACAGCACGACCACACTGACAGCACGACCACAGGGACGGCACGACCACAGGGACGGCACGACCACAGGGACAGCACGACCACAGTGACAGCACGACCACAGTGACAGCAGGACCACAGGGACAGCACGACCACAGGGACAGCACGACAACATGGACAGCACGACCACAGGGACAGCACGACCACAATGACAGCACGACCACACTGACAGCACGACCACACTGACAGCACGACCACACTGACAGCATGACCACAGGGACAGCACGACCACAGGGACAGCACGACCACAGGGACAGCACGACCACAGGGACAACACGACCACAGGGACAGCACGACCACACTGTCAGCACAACCACACTGACAGCACGACCACAGGGACAGCACGACCACACTGACAGCACGACCACAGGCACAGCACGACCACAGGAACAGCACGACCACACTGACAGCACGACCACAGGGACTGCACGACCACAGGTACAGCACTACCACAGGGACAGCATGACCACACTGACAGCACGACCACACTGACAGCACGACCACAGGGACAGCACGACCACACTGACAGCACAACCACAGGCACAGCACGACCACAGGGACAGCACGACCACACTGACAGCACGACCACACAGACAGCACGACCACACTGACAGTACGACCACACTGACAGCACGACCACACTGACAGCACGACCACAGGGACAGCACGACCACACTGACAGCACGACCACACTGACAGCACGACCACACTGACAGCACGACCACAGGGACAGCACGAGCACAGGGACAGCACGACCACAGGGACAGCACGACCACAGGGACAGCACGACCACATTGACAGCACGACTACACTGACAGCACGACCACACTGACAGCATGACCACACTGACAGCACGACCACACTGACAGCACGACCACACTGACAGCACGACCACAGTGACAGCACGACCACACTGACAGCACGACCACAGGGACAGCACGACCAGAGGGACAGCACGACCACAGGGACAGCACGACCACAGTGACAGCACGACCACACTGACAGCACGACCACAGGGACAGCTCGACCACACTGACAACACGACCACTGGGACAGCACGACCACAGGGACAGCACGACCACAGGGACAGCTCGAGCACACTGACAACACGACCACAGGGAGAGCACGACCACAGGGACTGCACGATCACAGGGACAGCACGACCACAGGGACAGCACGACCACAGGGACAGCACGACCACACTGACAGCACGACCACACTGACAGCACGACCACACTGACAGCACGACCACACGGACAGCACAACCACAGGGACAGCACGACCACAGTGACAGCACGACCACACTGAAAGCAGGCCCACAATGACAGCACGACCACAGCGACAGCACGACCACAGGGACAGCACGACCACACTGATAGCACGACCACAGGGACAGCACGACCACAGGGACAGCATGACCACACTGACAGCAGGGCCACACGGACAGCACGACCACAGGGACAGCACGACCACAGGGACAGCACGACCACAGGGACAGCACGACCACAGGGACAGCACGACCACACTGACAGCACGACCACACTGACAACACGACCACAGGGACAACACGACCACAGGGACAGCACAACCACAGGGACAGCACGACCACACTGACAGCACAACCACACTGACAGCACGACCACAGGGACAGCACGACCACACTGACAGCACGACCACAGGCACAGCACGACCACAGGAACAGCACGACCACAGGGACTGCACGACCACAGGTACAGCACTACCACAGGGACAGCACGACCACACTGACAGCACGACCACACTGACAGCACGACCACAGGGACAGCACGACCACACTGACAGCACAACCACAGGCACAGCACGACCACAGGGACAGCACGACCACACTGACAGCACGACCACACAGACAGCACGACCACACTGACAGTACGACCACACCGACAGCACGACCACACTGACAGCACGACCACACTGACAGCACGACCACAGGGACAGCACGAGCACAGGGACAGCACGATCACTTTGACAGCACGACCACACTGACAGCACGACCACACTGACAGCACAATCACACTGACAGCACGACCACACTGACAGCACGGCCACAGGGACAGCACGACCACAGGGACAGCTCGACCACACTGACAACACGACCACAGGGTCAGCACGACCACAGGGACAGCACGACCACAGGGACAGCACGACCACACTGACAGCACGACCACACTGACAGCACGACCACAGGGACAGCACGACCATAGGGACAGCACGACCGCACTGACAGCACGAGCATAGTGACAGCACGACCACACTGACAGCACGACCACACTGACAGCACAAACACACTGACAGCACGACCACAGGGACAGCACGACCACACTGACAGCACGACTACAGGGACAGCACGACCACACTGACAGCACGACCACAGGGACAGCACGACCACACTGACAGCATGACCACACTGACAGCACGACCACACTGACAGCACGACCACAGGGACAGCACGACCACAGGGACAGCACGACCACAGGGACAGCACGACCACAGGGACAGCACGACCACACTGACAGCACAGCCACAGGGACAGCACGACCACAGGGACAGCACGACCACACTGACAGCACAACCACACAGACAGCACGACCACACTGACAGCACGACCAAACTGACAGAACGACCACAGGGACAGCAGGACCACACTGACAGTACGAACACAGTGACAGCACGACCACACTGACAGCACGACCATAGTGACAGCTCGACCACACTGACAGCACGACCACACTGACAGCACGACCACAGGGACAGCACGACCACAGGGACAGCACGACCACACTGACAGCACGACCACATGGACAAAACGACCACACTGACAGCACGACCACAGGGACAGCACGACCACAGGGACAACCCGACCACACTGACAGCACGACCACAGGGACAGCACGACCATATTGACAGCACGACCACACGGACAGCACGACCACACTGACAGCACGACCACACTGACAGCACGACCACACTGACAGCACGACCACACTGACAGCACGACCACAGGGACAGCACGACCACAGGGACAACACGACCACACTGACAGCACGACCACAGGGACAGCACGACCACAGGGACAGCACGACCACACTGACAGCACGACCACAGGGACAGCACGACCATAGGGACAGCACGACCACACTGACAGCACGAGCATAGTGACAGCACGACCACACTGACAGCACGACCACACTGACAGCACAAACACACTGACAGCACGACCACAGGGACAGCACGACCACACTGACAGCACGACCACAGGGACAGCACGACCACACTGACAGCATGACCACACTGACAGCACGACCACACTGACAGCACGACCAGAGGGACAGCACGACCACAGGGACAGCACGACCACACTGACAGCACAACCACACAGACAGCACGACCACACTGACAGCACGACCACACTGACAGAACGACCAAAGGGACAGCAGGACCACACTGACAGTACGAACACACTGACAGCACGACCACACTGACAGCACGACCACACTGACAGCACGACCACATGGACAGCATGACCACACTGACAGCACGAACACACTGACAACACGACCACACTGACAGCACGAGCACAGTGACAGCACGACCACAGGGACAGCATGACCACAGGGACAGCACGACCACAGGGACAGCACGACCACACTGACAGCACGACCACAGGGACAGCACGACCACAGGGACTGCACTACCACACGGACAGCACGACCACACTGACAGCACGACCACAGGGACAGCACGACCACACTGACAGCACGACCACAGGGACAGCACGACCACACTGACAGCACGACCACACTGACAGCACGACCACACGGACAGCACGACCACAGGGACAGCACGGCCACAGGGACAGCACGATCACACTGACAGCACGACCACACTGACAGCATGGCCACAGGGACAGAACGACCACACTGACAGCACGACCACAGGGACAGCACGACCACAGAGACAGCACGACCACACTGACAGCACGACCACACTGACAGCACGACCACACTGACAGCACGAGCACAGTGACAGCACGACCACAGGGACAGCACGACCACAGGGACAGCACGACCACAGGGACAGCACGACCACACTGACTGCACGACCACAGGGACAGCACGACCACACTGACAACACGACCACACTGACAGCACGACCACACTGACAGCACGACCACAGGGACAGCATGAGCACACTGACAGCACGACCAAACTGACAGCACGACCACAGGGACAGCACGACCACACTTACAGCACGACCACAGGGACAGGACGACCACAGGGACAGCACGACCACACTGACAGCACGACCACAGGGACAGCACGAACATAGTGACAACACGAACACACTGACAGCACGACTACACTGACAGCACGACCACACTGACAGCACGACCACACTGACAGCACGACCACAGGGACAACACGACCACAGGGACTGCACGACCACACTGACAACACGACCACAGGGACAGCACGACCACAGCGACAGCACGACCACACTGACAGCACGACCACAGGGACAGCACGACCACAGGGACAGCTCGACCACACTGACAACATGACCACAGGGACTGCACGACCACAGGGACAGCTCGACCACACTGACAACACGACCACAGGGACTGCACGACCACAGGGCCTGCACGACCACAGGGACAGCACGACCACAGGGACAGCATGACCACAGGGACAGCACGACCACACTGACAGCACGACCACACTGACAGCACGACCACAGGGACAGCACGACCACAGGGACAGCACGACCACACTGACAGCACGACCACAGTGACAGCACGACCACAGGGACAGCGCGACCACAGGGACAACACGACCACACTGACAGCACGACCACAGGGACAGCGCGACCACAGGGACAGCACGACCACACTGACATAACGACCACACTGACAGCACGACCACATTGACAACATGACCACAGGGACAACACGACCACAGGGACAGCAGGACCACAGGGACAGCACGACCACACTGACAGCACGACCACACTGTCAACACGACCACAGGGACAACACGACCACAGGGACAACACATCCACAGGGACAGCACGACCACAGGGACAGCACGACCACAGGGATAGCTCGACCACACTGACAACACGACGACACTGACAGCACGACCACAGGGACAGCACGACCACACTGACAACACGACCACAGGGACAGCTCGACCACGCTGACAACACGACCACAGGGACAGCACAACACAGGGACAGCTCGACCACAGGGACAGCACGACCAAACTGACAGCACGACCACACTGACAGCACGACCACAGGGACAGCACGACCACACTGACAACACGACCACACTGACAGCACGACCATAGGGACAGCACGACCACACTGACAGCACGACCATAGTGACAGCTCGACCACACTGACAGCACGACCACACTGACAGCACGACCACAGGGACAGCACGACCACAGGGACAGCACGACCACACTGACAGCACGACCACATGGACAAAACGACCACACTGACAGCATGACCACACTGACAGCACGACCACACTGACAGCACGACCACACTGACAGCATGACCACAGGGACAGCACGACCACAGGGACAACACGACCACACTGACAGCACGACCACAGGGACAGCACGACCACAGGGACAGCACGACCACACTGACAGCACGACCACAGGGACAGCACGACCATAGGGACAGCACGACCACACTGACAGCACGAGCATAGTGACAGCACGACCACACTGACAGCACGAGCATAGTGACAGCACGACCACACTGACAGCACGACCACAGGGACAGCACGACCACACTGACAGCACGACTACAGGGACAGCACGACCACACTGACAGCACGACCACAGGGACAGCACGACCACACTGACAGCATGACCACACTGACAGCACGACCACACTGACAGCACGACCACAGGGACAGCACGACCACAGGGACAGCACGACCACACTGACAGCACAACCACACAGACAGCACGACCACACTGACAGCACGACCACACTGACAGAACGACCACAGGGACAGCAGGACCACACTGACAGTACGAACACACTGACAGCACGACCACACTGACAGCACGACCACACTGACAGCACGACCACATGGACAGCATGACCACACTGACAGCACGAACACACTGACAACACGACCACACTGACAGCACGAGCACAGTGACAGCACGACCACAGGGACAGCACGACCACAGGGACAGCACGACCACAGGGACAGCACGACCACACTGACAGCACGACCACACTGACAGCACGACCACACTGACAGCACGACCACAGGGACAGCACGACCACAGGGACTGCACTACCACACGGACAGCACGACCACACTGACAGCACGACCACAGGGACAGCACGACCACACTGACAGCACGACCACAGGGACAGCACGACCACACTGACAGCACGACCACACTGACAGCACGACCACAGGGACAGCACGACCACAGGGACAGCACGATCACACTGACAGCACGACCACACTGACAGCATGGCCACAGGGACAGAACGACCACACTGACAGCACGACCACAGGGACAGCACGACCACAGAGACAGCACGACCACACTGACAGCACGACCACACTGACAGCACGACCACACTGACAGCACGACCACACTGACAGCACGACAACAGGGACAGCACGACCACAGGGACAGCACGACCACACTGACTGCACGACCACTCTGACAGCACGACCACAGGGACAGCACGACCACACTGACAGCACGACCACACTGACAGCTGGACCACACTGACAGCATGACCACCGGGACAGCACGACCACACTTACAGCACGACCACAGGGACAGCACGACCACACTGACAGCACGACCACACTGACAGCACGACCACACTGACAGCACGACCACAGGGACGGCACGACCACAGGGACGGCACGACCACAGGGACAGCACGACCACAGTGACAGCACGACCACAGTGACAGCAGGACCACAGGGACAGCACGACCACAGGGACAGCACGACAACATGGACAGCACGACCACAGGGACAGCACGACCACAATGACAGCACGACCACACTGACAGCACGACCACACTGACAGCACGACCACAGTGACAGCATGACCACAGGGACAGCACGACCACAGGGACAGCACGACCACAGGGACAGCACGACCACAGGGACAACACGACCACAGGGACAGCACGACCACACTGTCAGCACAACCACACTGACAGCACGACCACAGGGACAGCACGACCACACTGACAGCACGACCACAGGCACAGCACGACCACAGGAACAGCACGACCACACTGACAGCACGACCACAGGGACTGCACGACCACAGGTACAGCACTACCACAGGGACAGCATGACCACACTGACAGCACGACCACACTGACAGCACGACCACAGGGACAGCACGACCACACTGACAGCACAACCACAGGCACAGCACGACCACAGGGACAGCACGACCACACTGACAGCACGACCACACAGACAGCACGACCACACTGACAGTACGACCACACTGACAGCACGACCACACTGACAGCACGACCACAGGGACAGCACGACCACACTGACAGCACGACCACACTGACAGCACGACCACACTGACAGCACGACCACAGGGACAGCACGAGCACAGGGACAGCACGACCACAGGGACAGCACGACCACAGGGACAGCACGACCACATTGACAGCACGACTACACTGACAGCACGACCACACTGACAGCATGACCACACTGACAGCACGACCACACTGACAGCACGACCACACTGACAGCACGACCACAGTGACAGCACGACCACACTGACAGCACGACCACAGGGACAGCACGACCAGAGGGACAGCACGACCACAGGGACAGCACGACCACAGTGACAGCACGACCACACTGACAGCACGACCACAGGGACAGCTCGACCACACTGACAACACGACCACTGGGACAGCACGACCACAGGGACAGCACGACCACAGGGACAGCTCGAGCACACTGACAACACGACCACAGGGAGAGCACGACCACAGGGACTGCACGATCACAGGGACAGCACGACCACAGGGACAGCACGAGCACAGGGACAGCACGACCACACTGACAGCACGACCACACTGACAGCACGACCACACTGACAGCACGACCACACGGACAGCACAACCACAGGGACAGCACGACCACAGTGACAGCACGACCACACTGAAAGCAGGCCCACAATGACAGCACGACCACAGCGACAGCACGACCACAGGGACAGCACGACCACACTGATAGCACGACCACAGGGACAGCACGACCACAGGGACAGCATGACCACACTGACAGCAGGGCCACACGGACAGCACGACCACAGGGACAGCACGACCACACTGACAGCACGACCACACTGACAACACGACCACAGGGACAACACGACCACAGGGACAGCACAACCACAGGGACAGCACGACCACACTGACAGCACAACCACACTGACAGCACGACCACAGGGACAGCACGACCACACTGACAGCACGACCACAGGCACAGCACGACCACAGGAACAGCACGACCACAGGGACTGCACGACCACAGGTACAGCACTACCACAGGGACAGCACGACCACACTGACAGCACGACCACACTGACAGCACGACCACAGGGACAGCACGACCACACTGACAGCACAACCACAGGCACAGCACGACCACAGGGACAGCACGACCACACTGACAGCACGACCACACAGACAGCACGACCACACTGACAGTACGACCACACCGACAGCACGACCACACTGACAGCACGACCACACTGACAGCACGACCACAGGGACAGCACGAGCACAGGGACAGCACGATCACTTTGACAGCACGACCACACTGACAGCACGACCACACTGACAGCACAATCACACTGACAGCACGACCACACTGACAGCACGGCCACAGGGACAGCACGACCACAGGGACAGCTCGACCACACTGACAACACGACCACAGGGTCAGCACGAGCACAGGGACAGCACGACCACAGGGACAGCACGACCACACTGACAGCACGACCACACTGACAGCACGACCACAGGGACAGCACGACCATAGGGACAGCACGACCGCACTGACAGCACGAGCATAGTGACAGCACGACCACACTGACAGCACGACCACACTGACAGCACAAACACACTGACAGCACGACCACAGGGACAGCACGACCACACTGACAGCACGACTACAGGGACAGCACGACCACACTGACAGCACGACCACAGGGACAGCACGACCACACTGACAGCATGACCACACTGACAGCACGACCACACTGACAGCACGACCACAGGGACAGCACGACCACAGGGACAGCACGACCACAGGGACAGCACGACCACAGGGACAGCACGACCACACTGACAGCACAGCCACAGGGACAGCACGACCACACTGACAGCACAACCACACAGACAGCACGACCACACTGACAGCACGACCACACTGACAGAACGACCACAGGGACAGCAGGACCACACTGACAGTACGAACACAGTGAAAGCACGACCACACTGACAGCACGACCACACTGACAGCACGACCACATGGACAGCACGACCACACTGACAGCACGAACACACTGACAACACGACCACACTGACAGCACGAGCACAGTGACAGCACGACCACAGGGACAGCACAACCACAGGGACAGCACGACCACAGGGACAGCACAACCACAGGGACAGCACAACCACACAGACAGCACGACCACACTGACAGCACGACCACAGGGACAGCACGACCACACTGACAGCACAACCACACAGACAGCACGACCACACTGACAGCACGACCACACTGACAGCACGACCACACTGACAGCACGACCACACTGACAGCACGACCACACAGACAGAACGACCACAGGGACAGCAGGACCACACTGACAGTACGAACACACTGACAGCACGACCACACTGACAGCACGACCACACTGACAGCACGACCACATGGACAGCATGACCACACTGACAGCACGAACACACTGACAACACGACCACACTGACAGCACGAGCACAGTGACAGCACGACCACAGGGACAGCACGACCACAGGGACAGCACGACCACAGGGACAGCACGACCACACTGGCAACACGACCACACTGACAGCACGAACACACTGACAGCACGACCACAGGGACAGCACGACCACACTGACAGCACGACCACAGGGACAGCACGACCACACTGGCAACACGACCACACTGACAGCACGACCACACTGACATCACGACCACAGGGACTGCACTACCACACTGACAGCACGACCACACTGACAGCACGACCACAGGGACAGCACGACCACACTGACAGCACGACCACAGGGACAGCACGACCGCACTGACAGCACGACCACAGGGACAGCACGATCACACTGACAGCACGACCACACTGACAGCATGGCCACAGGGACAGAACGACCACACTGACAGCACGACCACAGGGACAGCACGACCACAGAGACAGCACGACCACACTGACAGCACGACCACACTGACAGCACGACCACACTGACAGCACGACCACACTGACAGCACGACCACAGGGGCAGTCCTACCACAGGGACAGCACGACCACACTGACAGCACGACCACACTGACAGCACGACCACACTGACAGCACGACAACAGGGACAGCACGACCACAGGGACAGCACGACCACACTGACTGCACGACCACTCTGACAGCACGACCACAGGGACAGCACGACCACACTGACAGCACGACCACACTGACAGCTGGACCACACTGACAGCACGACCACCGGGACAGCACGACCACACTGACAGCACGACCACAGGGACAGCACGACCACACTGACAGCACGACCACACTGGCAGCACGACCACACTGACAGCACGACCACAGGGACAGCACGACCACAGGGACGGCACGACCACAGGGACAGCACGACCACAGTGACAGCACGACCACAGTGACAGCACGACCACAGGGACAGCACGCCCACAGGGACAGCACGACCACATGGACAGCACGACCACAGGGACAGCACGACCACAATGACAGCACGACCACACTGACAGCACGACCACACTGACAGCACGACCACACTGACAGCATGACCATAGGGACAGCACGACCACAGGGACAGCACGACCACAGGGACAGCACGACCACAGGGACAGCACGACCACAGGGACAATGCGACCACACTGACAGCACAACCACACTGACAGCACGACCACAGGGACAGCACGACCACACTGACAGCACGACCACAGGCACAGCACGACCACAGGAACAGCACGACCACACTGACAGCACGACCACAGGGACTGCACGAACACAGGTACAGCACTACCACAGGGACAGCACGACCACAGGGACAGCACGACCACATGGACAGCATGACCACACTGACAGCACGAACACACTGACAACACGACCACACTGACAGCACGAGCACAGTGACAGCACGACCACAGGGACAGCACGACCACAGGGACAGCACGACCACAGGGACAGCACGACCACACTGACAGCACGACCACACTGACAGCACGACCACACTGACAGCACGACCACAGGGACAGCACGACCACAGGGACTGCACTACCACACGGACAGCACGACCACACTGACAGCACGACCACAGGGACAGCACGACCACACTGACAGCACGACCACAGGGACAGCACGACCACACTGACAGCACGACCACACTGACAGCACGACCACAGGGACAGCACGACCACAGGGACAGCACGATCACACTGACAGCACGACCACACTGACAGCATGGCCACAGGGACAGAACGACCACACTGACAGCACGACCACAGGGACAGCACGACCACAGAGACAGCACGACCACACTGACAGCACGACCACACTGACAGCACGACCACACTGACAGCACGACCACACTGACAGCACGACAACAGGGACAGCACGACCACAGGGACAGCACGACCACACTGACTGCACGACCACTCTGACAGCACGACCACAGGGACAGCACGACCACACTGACAGCACGACCACACTGACAGCTGGACCACACTGACAGCACGACCACCGGGACAGCACGACCACACTTACAGCACGACCACAGGGACAGCACGACCACACTGACAGCACGACCACACTGACAGCACGACCACACTGACAGCACGACCACAGGGACGGCACGACCACAGGGACGGCACGACCACAGGGACAGCACGACCACAGTGACAGCACGACCACAGTGACAGCAGGACCACAGGGACAGCACGACCACAGGGACAGCACGACAACATGGACAGCACGACCACAGGGACAGCACGACCACAATGACAGCACGACCACACTGACAGCACGACCACACTGACAGCACGACCACACTGACAGCATGACCACAGGGACAGCACGACCACAGGGACAGCACGACCACAGGGACAGCACGACCACAGGGACAACACGACCACAGGGACAGCACGACCACACTGTCAGCACAACCACACTGACAGCACGACCACAGGGACAGCACGACCACACTGACAGCACGACCACAGGCACAGCACGACCACAGGAACAGCACGACCACACTGACAGCACGACCACAGGGACTGCACGACCACAGGTACAGCACTACCACAGGGACAGCATGACCACACTGACAGCACGACCACACTGACAGCACGACCACAGGGACAGCACGACCACACTGACAGCACAACCACAGGCACAGCACGACCACAGGGACAGCACGACCACACTGACAGCACGACCACACAGACAGCACGACCACACTGACAGCACGACCACACTGACAGCACGACCACACTGACAGCACGACCACAGAGACAGCACGACCACACTGACAGCACGACCACACTGACAGCACGACCACACTGACAGCACGACCACAGGGACAGCACGAGCACAGGGACAGCACGACCACAGGGACAGCACGACCACAGGGACAGCACGACCACATTGACAGCACGACTACACTGACAGCACGACCACACTGACAGCATGACCACACTGACAGCACGACCACACTGACAGCACGACCACACTGACAGCACGACCACAGTGACAGCACGACCACACTGACAGCACGACCACAGGGACAGCACGACCAGAGGGACAGCACGACCACAGGGACAGCACGACCACAGTGACAGCACGACCACACTGACAGCACGACCACAGGGACAGCTCGACCACACTGACAACACGACCACTGGGACAGCACGACCACAGGGACAGCACGACCACAGGGACAGCTCGAGCACACTGACAACACGACCACAGGGAGAGCACGACCACAGGGACTGCACGATCACAGGGACAGCACGACCACAGGGACAGCACGACCACAGGGACAGCACGACCACACTGACAGCACGACCACACTGACAGCACGACCACACTGACAGCACGACCACACGGACAGCACAACCACAGGGACAGCACGACCACAGTGACAGCACGACCACACTGAAAGCAGGCCCACAATGACAGCACGACCACAGCGACAGCACGACCACAGGGACAGCACGACCACACTGATAGCACGACCACAGGGACAGCACGACCACAGGGACAGCATGACCACACTGACAGCAGGGCCACACGGACAGCACGACCACAGGGACAGCACGACCACAGGGACAGCACGACCACAGGGACAGCACGACCACAGGGACAGCACGACCACACTGACAGCACGACCACACTGACAACACGACCACAGGGACAACACGACCACAGGGACAGCACAACCACAGGGACAGCACGACCACACTGACAGCACAACCACACTGACAGCACGACCACAGGGACAGCACGACCACACTGACAGCACGACCACAGGCACAGCACGACCACAGGAACAGCACGACCACAGGGACTGCACGACCACAGGTACAGCACTACCACAGGGACAGCACGACCACACTGACAGCACGACCACACTGACAGCACGACCACAGGGACAGCACGACCACACTGACAGCACAACCACAGGCACAGCACGACCACAGGGACAGCACGACCACACTGACAGCACGACCACACAGACAGCACGACCACACTGACAGTACGACCACACCGACAGCACGACCACACTGACAGCACGACCACACTGACAGCACGACCACAGGGACAGCACGAGCACAGGGACAGCACGATCACTTTGACAGCACGACCACACTGACAGCACGACCACACTGACAGCACAATCACACTGACAGCACGACCACACTGACAGCACGGCCACAGGGACAGCACGACCACAGGGACAGCTCGACCACACTGACAACACGACCACAGGGTCAGCACGACCACAGGGACAGCACGACCACAGGGACAGCACGACCACACTGACAGCACGACCACACTGACAGCACGACCACAGGGACAGCACGACCATAGGGACAGCACGACCGCACTGACAGCACGAGCATAGTGACAGCACGACCACACTGACAGCACGACCACACTGACAGCACAAACACACTGACAGCACGACCACAGGGACAGCACGACCACACTGACAGCACGACTACAGGGACAGCACGACCACACTGACAGCACGACCACAGGGACAGCACGACCACACTGACAGCATGACCACACTGACAGCACGACCACACTGACAGCACGACCACAGGGACAGCACGACCACAGGGACAGCACGACCACAGGGACAGCACGACCACAGGGACAGCACGACCACACTGACAGCACAGCCACAGGGACAGCACGACCACAGGGACAGCACGACCACACTGACAGCACAACCACACAGACAGCACGACCACACTGACAGCACGACCACACTGACAGAACGACCACAGGGACAGCAGGACCACACTGACAGTACGAACACAGTGACAGCACGACCACACTGACAGCACGACCATAGTGACAGCTCGACCACACTGACAGCACGACCACACTGACAGCACGACCACAGGGACAGCACGACCACAGGGACAGCACGACCACACTGACAGCACGACCACATGGACAAAACGACCACACTGACAGCACGACCACAGGGACAGCACGACCACAGGGACAACCCGACCACACTGACAGCACGACCACAGGGACAGCACGACCATATTGACAGCACGACCACACGGACAGTACGACCACACTGACAGCACGACCACACTGACAGCACGACCACACTGACAGCACGACCACACTGACAGCACGACCACAGGGACAGCACGACCACAGGGACAACACGACCACACTGACAGCACGACCACAGGGACAGCACGACCACAGGGACAGCACGACCACACTGACAGCACGACCACAGGGACAGCACGACCATAGGGACAGCACGACCACACTGACAGCACGAGCATAGTGACAGCACGACCACACTGACAGCACGACCACACTGACAGCACAAACACACTGACAGCACGACCACAGGGACAGCACGACCACACTGACAGCACGACCACAGGGACAGCACGACCACACTGACAGCATGACCACACTGACAGCACGACCACACTGACAGCACGACCAGAGGGACAGCACGACCACAGGGACAGCACGACCACACTGACAGCACAACCACACAGACAGCACGACCACACTGACAGCACGACCACACTGACAGAACGACCAAAGGGACAGCAGGACCACACTGACAGTACGAACACACTGACAGCACGACCACACTGACAGCACGACCACACTGACAGCACGACCACATGGACAGCATGACCACACTGACAGCACGAACACACTGACAACACGACCACACTGACAGCACGAGCACAGTGACAGCACGACCACAGGGACAGCATGACCACAGGGACAGCACGACCACAGGGACAGCACGACCACACTGACAGCACGACCACAGGGACAGCACGACCACAGGGACTGCACTACCACACGGACAGCACGACCACACTGACAGCACGACCACAGGGACAGCACGACCACACTGACAGCACGACCACAGGGACAGCACGACCACACTGACAGCACGACCACACTGACAGCACGACCACACGGACAGCACGACCACAGGGACAGCACGGCCACAGGGACAGCACGATCACACTGACAGCACGACCACACTGACAGCATGGCCACAGGGACAGAACGACCACACTGACAGCACGACCACAGGGACAGCACGACCACAGAGACAGCACGACCACACTGACAGCACGACCACACTGACAGCACGACCACACTGACAGCACGAGCACAGTGACAGCACGACCACAGGGACAGCACGACCACAGGGACAGCACGACCACAGGGACAGCACGACCACACTGACTGCACGACCACAGGGACAGCACGACCACACTGACAACACGACCACACTGACAGCACGACCACACTGACAGCACGACCACAGGGACAGCATGAGCACACTGACAGCACGACCAAACTGACAGCACGACCACAGGGACAGCACGACCACACTTACAGCACGACCACAGGGACAGGACGACCACAGGGACAGCACGACCACACTGACAGCACGACCACAGGGACAGCACGAACATAGTGACAACACGAACACACTGACAGCACGACTACACTGACAGCACGACCACACTGACAGCACGACCACACTGACAGCACGACCACAGGGACAACACGACCACAGGGACTGCACGACCACACTGACAACACGACCACAGGGACAGCACGACCACAGCGACAGCACGACCACACTGACAGCACGACCACAGGGACAGCACGACCACAGGGACAGCTCGACCACACTGACAACATGACCACAGGGACTGCACGACCACAGGGACAGCTCGACCACACTGACAACACGACCACAGGGACTGCACGACCACAGGGCCTGCACGACCACAGGGACAGCACGACCACAGGGACAGCATGACCACAGGGACAGCACGACCACACTGACAGCACGACCACACTGACAGCACGACCACAGGGACAGCACGACCACAGGGACAGCACGACCACACTGACAGCACGACCACAGTGACAGCACGACCACAGGGACAGCGCGACCACAGGGACAACACGACCACACTGACAGCACGACCACAGGGACAGCGCGACCACAGGGACAGCACGACCACACTGACATAACGACCACACTGACAGCACGACCACATTGACAACATGACCACAGGGACAACACGACCACAGGGACAGCAGGACCACAGGGACAGCACGACCACACTGACAGCACGACCACACTGTCAACACGACCACAGGGACAACACGACCACAGGGACAACACATCCACAGGGACAGCACGACCACAGGGACAGCACGACCACAGGGATAGCTCGACCACACTGACAACACGACGACACTGACAGCACGACCACAGGGACAGCACGACCACACTGACAACACGACCACAGGGACAGCTCGACCACGCTGACAACACGACCACAGGGACAGCACAACACAGGGACAGCTCGACCACAGGGACAGCACGACCAAACTGACAGCACGACCACACTGACAGCACGACCACAGGGACAGCACGACCACACTGACAACACGACCACACTGACAGCACGACCATAGGGACAGCACGACCACACTGACAGCACGACCATAGTGACAGCTCGACCACACTGACAGCACGACCACACTGACAGCACGACCACAGGGACAGCACGACCACAGGGACAGCACGACCACACTGACAGCACGACCACATGGACAAAACGACCACACTGACAGCATGACCACACTGACAGCACGACCACACTGACAGCACGACCACACTGACAGCATGACCACAGGGACAGCACGACCACAGGGACAACACGACCACACTGACAGCACGACCACAGGGACAGCACGACCACAGGGACAGCACGACCACACTGACAGCACGACCACAGGGACAGCACGACCATAGGGACAGCACGACCACACTGACAGCACGAGCATAGTGACAGCACGACCACACTGACAGCACGAGCATAGTGACAGCACGACCACACTGACAGCACGACCACAGGGACAGCACGACCACACTGACAGCACGACTACAGGGACAGCACGACCACACTGACAGCACGACCACAGGGACAGCACGACCACACTGACAGCATGACCACACTGACAGCACGACCACACTGACAGCACGACCACAGGGACAGCACGACCACAGGGACAGCACGACCACACTGACAGCACAACCACACAGACAGCACGACCACACTGACAGCACGACCACACTGACAGAACGACCACAGGGACAGCAGGACCACACTGACAGTACGAACACACTGACAGCACGACCACACTGACAGCACGACCACACTGACAGCACGACCACATGGACAGCATGACCACACTGACAGCACGAACACACTGACAACACGACCACACTGACAGCACGAGCACAGTGACAGCACGACCACAGGGACAGCACGACCACAGGGACAGCACGACCACAGGGACAGCACGACCACACTGACAGCACGACCACACTGACAGCACGACCACACTGACAGCACGACCACAGGGACAGCACGACCACAGGGACTGCACTACCACACGGACAGCACGACCACACTGACAGCACGACCACAGGGACAGCACGACCACACTGACAGCACGACCACAGGGACAGCACGACCACACTGACAGCACGACCACACTGACAGCACGACCACAGGGACAGCACGACCACAGGGACAGCACGATCACACTGACAGCACGACCACACTGACAGCATGGCCACAGGGACAGAACGACCACACTGACAGCACGACCACAGGGACAGCACGACCACAGAGACAGCACGACCACACTGACAGCACGACCACACTGACAGCACGACCACACTGACAGCACGACCACACTGACAGCACGACAACAGGGACAGCACGACCACAGGGACAGCACGACCACACTGACTGCACGACCACTCTGACAGCACGACCACAGGGACAGCACGACCACACTGACAGCACGACCACACTGACAGCTGGACCACACTGACAGCACGACCACCGGGACAGCACGACCACACTTACAGCACGACCACAGGGACAGCACGACCACACTGACAGCACGACCACACTGACAGCACGACCACACTGACAGCACGACCACAGGGACGGCACGACCACAGGGACGGCACGACCACAGGGACAGCACGACCACAGTGACAGCACGACCACAGTGACAGCAGGACCACAGGGACAGCACGACCACAGGGACAGCACGACAACATGGACAGCACGACCACAGGGACAGCACGACCACAATGACAGCACGACCACACTGACAGCACGACCACACTGACAGCACGACCACACTGACAGCATGACCACAGGGACAGCACGACCACAGGGACAGCACGACCACAGGGACAGCACGACCACAGGGACAACACGACCACAGGGACAGCACGACCACACTGTCAGCACAACCACACTGACAGCACGACCACAGGGACAGCACGACCACACTGACAGCACGACCACAGGCACAGCACGACCACAGGAACAGCACGACCACACTGACAGCACGACCACAGGGACTGCACGACCACAGGTACAGCACTACCACAGGGACAGCATGACCACACTGACAGCACGACCACACTGACAGCACGACCACAGGGACAGCACGACCACACTGACAGCACAACCACAGGCACAGCACGACCACAGGGACAGCACGACCACACTGACAGCACGACCACACAGACAGCAC
Organism: Squalus acanthias; assembly: GCA_030390025.1. Lineage (NCBI taxonomy): Eukaryota > Metazoa > Chordata > Chondrichthyes > Squaliformes > Squalidae > Squalus > Squalus acanthias. Next base: position 6,094,917 of record JASTWF010000031.1, read on the forward strand.
GACCACACTGACAGTACGACCACACTGACAGCACGACCACACTGACAGCACGACCACAGGGACAGCACGACCACACTGACAGCACGACCACACTGACAGCACGACCACACTGACAGCACGACCACAGGGACAGCACGAGCACAGGGACAGCACGACCACAGGGACAGCACGACCACAGGGACAGCACGACCACATTGACAGCACGACTACACTGACAGCACGACCACACTGACAGCATGACCACACTGACAGCACGACCACACTGACAGCACGACCACACTGACAGCACGACCACAGTGACAGCACGACCACACTGACAGCACGACCACAGGGACAGCACGACCAGAGGGACAGCACGACCACAGGGACAGCACGACCACAGTGACAGCACGACCACACTGACAGCACGACCACAGGGACAGCTCGACCACACTGACAACACGACCACTGGGACAGCACGACCACAGGGACAGCACGACCACAGGGACAGCTCGAGCACACTGACAACACGACCACAGGGAGAGCACGACCACAGGGACTGCACGATCACAGGGACAGCACGACCACAGGGACAGCACGACCACAGGGACAGCACGACCACACTGACAGCACGACCACACTGACAGCACGACCACACTGACAGCACGACCACACGGACAGCACAACCACAGGGACAGCACGACCACAGTGACAGCACGACCACACTGAAAGCAGGCCCACAATGACAGCACGACCACAGCGACAGCACGACCACAGGGACAGCACGACCACACTGATAGCACGACCACAGGGACAGCACGACCACAGGGACAGCATGACCACACTGACAGCAGGGCCACACGGACAGCACGACCACAGGGACAGCACGACCACACTGACAGCACGACCACACTGACAACACGACCACAGGGACAACACGACCACAGGGACAGCACAACCACAGGGACAGCACGACCACACTGACAGCACAACCACACTGACAGCACGACCACAGGGACAGCACGACCACACTGACAGCACGACCACAGGCACAGCACGACCACAGGAACAGCACGACCACAGGGACTGCACGACCACAGGTACAGCACTACCACAGGGACAGCACGACCACACTGACAGCACGACCACACTGACAGCACGACCACAGGGACAGCACGACCACACTGACAGCACAACCACAGGCACAGCACGACCACAGGGACAGCACGACCACACTGACAGCACGACCACACAGACAGCACGACCACACTGACAGTACGACCACACCGACAGCACGACCACACTGACAGCACGACCACACTGACAGCACGACCACAGGGACAGCACGAGCACAGGGACAGCACGATCACTTTGACAGCACGACCACACTGACAGCACGACCACACTGACAGCACAATCACACTGACAGCACGACCACACTGACAGCACGGCCACAGGGACAGCACGACCACAGGGACAGCTCGACCATACTGACAACACGACCACAGGGTCAGCACGACCACAGGGACAGCACGACCACAGGGACAGCACGACCACACTGACAGCACGACCACACTGACAGCACGACCACAGGGACAGCACGACCATAGGGACAGCACGACCGCACTGACAGCACGAGCATAGTGACAGCACGACCACACTGACAGCACGACCACACTGACAGCACAAACACACTGACAGCACGACCACAGGGACAGCACGACCACACTGACAGCACGACTACAGGGACAGCACGACCACACTGACAGCACGACCACAGGGACAGCACGACCACACTGACAGCATGACCACACTGACAGCACGACCACACTGACAGCACGACCACAGGGACAGCACGACCACAGGGACAGCACGACCACAGGGACAGCACGACCACAGGGACAGCACGACCACACTGACAGCACAGCCACAGGGACAGCACGACCACACTGACAGCACAACCACACAGACAGCACGACCACACTGACAGCACGACCACACTGACAGTACGAACACAGTGAAAGCACGACCACACTGACAGCACGACCACACTGACAGCACGACCACATGGACAGCACGACCACACTGACAGCACGAACACACTGACAACACGACCACACTGACAGCACGAGCACAGTGACAGCACGACCACAGGGACAGCACAACCACAGGGACAGCACGACCACAGGGACAGCACAACCACAGGGACAGCACAACCACACAGACAGCACGACCACACTGACAGCACGACCACAGGGACAGCACGACCACACTGACAGCACAACCACACAGACAGCACGACCACACTGACAGCACGACCACACTGACAGCACGACCACACTGACAGCACGACCACACTGACAGCACGACCACACTGACAGCACGACCACACAGACAGAACGACCACAGGGACAGCAGGACCACACTGACAGTACGAACACACTGACAGCACGACCACACTGACAGCACGACCACACTGACAGCACGACCACATGGACAGCATGACCACACTGACAGCACGAACACACTGACAACACGACCACACTGACAGCACGAGCACAGTGACAGCACGACCACAGGGACAGCACGACCACAGGGACAGCACGACCACAGGGACAGCACGACCACACTGGCAACACGACCACACTGACAGCACGAACACACTGACAGCACGACCACAGGGACAGCACGACCACACTGACAGCACGACCACAGGGACAGCACGACCACACTGGCAACACGACCACACTGACAGCACGACCACACTGACATCACGACCACAGGGACTGCACTACCACACTGACAGCACGACCACACTGACAGCACGACCACAGGGACAGCACGACCACACTGACAGCACGACCACAGGGACAGCACGACCGCACTGACAGCACGACCACAGGGACAGCACGATCACACTGACAGCACGACCACACTGACAGCATGGCCACAGGGACAGAACGACCACACTGACAGCACGACCACAGGGACAGCACGACCACAGAGACAGCACGACCACACTGACAGCACGACCACACTGACAGCACGACCACACTGACAGCACGACCACACTGACAGCACGACCACAGGGGCAGTCCTACCACAGGGACAGCACGACCACACTGACAGCACGACCACACTGACAGCACGACCACACTGACAGCACGACAACAGGGACAGCACGACCACAGGGACAGCACGACCACACTGACTGCACGACCACTCTGACAGCACGACCACAGGGACAGCACGACCACACTGACAGCACGACCACACTGACAGCTGGACCACACTGACAGCACGACCACCGGGACAGCACGACCACACTGACAGCACGACCACAGGGACAGCACGACCACACTGACAGCACGACCACACTGGCAGCACGACCACACTGACAGCACGACCACAGGGACAGCACGACCACAGGGACGGCACGACCACAGGGACAGCACGACCACAGTGACAGCACGACCACAGTGACAGCACGACCACAGGGACAGCACGCCCACAGGGACAGCACGACCACATGGACAGCACGACCACAGGGACAGCACGACCACAATGACAGCACGACCACACTGACAGCACGACCACACTGACAGCACGACCACACTGACAGCATGACCAAAGGGACAGCACGACCACAGGGACAGCACGACCACAGGGACAGCACGACCACAGGGACAGCACGACCACAGGGACAATGCGACCACACTGACAGCACAACCACACTGACAGCACGACCACAGGGACAGCACGACCACACTGACAGCACGACCACAGGCACAGCACGACCACAGGAACAGCACGACCACACTGACAGCACGACCACAGGGACTGCACGAACACAGGTACAGCACTACCACAGGGACAGCACGACCACAGGGACAGCACGACCACATGGACAGCATGACCACACTGACAGCACGAACACACTGACAACACGACCACACTGACAGCACGAGCACAGTGACAGCACGACCACAGGGACAGCACGACCACAGGGACAGCACGACCACAGGGACAGCACGACCACACTGACAGCACGACCACACTGACAGCACGACCACACTGACAGCACGACCACAGAGACAGCACGACCACAGGGACTGCACTACCACACGGACAGCACGACCACACTGACAGCACGACCACAGGGACAGCACGACCACACTGACAGCACGACCACAGGGACAGCACGACCACACTGACAGCACGACCACACTGACAGCACGACCACAGGGACAGCACGACCACAGGGACAGCACGATCACACTGACAGCACGACCACACTGACAGCATGGCCACAGGGACAGAACGACCACACTGACAGCACGACCACAGGGACAGCACGACCACAGAGACAGCACGACCACACTGACAGCACGACCACACTGACAGCACGACCACACTGACAGCACGACCACACTGACAGCACGACAACAGGGACAGCACGACCACAGGGACAGCACGACCACACTGACTGCACGACCACTCTGACAGCACGACCACAGGGACAGCACGACCACACTGACAGCACGACCACACTGACAGCTGGACCACACTGACAGCACGACCACCGGGACAGCACGACCACACTTACAGCACGACCACAGGGACAGCACGACCACACTGACAGCACGACCACACTGACAGCACGACCACACTGACAGCACGACCACAGGGACGGCACGACCACAGGGACGGCACGACCACAGGGACAGCACGACCACAGTGACAGCACGACCACAGTGACAGCAGGACCACAGGGACAGCACGACCACAGGGACAGCACGACAACATGGACAGCACGACCACAGGGACAGCACGACCACAATGACAGCACGACCACACTGACAGCACGACCACACTGACAGCACGACCACACTGACAGCATGACCACAGGGACAGCACGACCACAGGGACAGCACGACCACAGGGACAGCACGACCACAGGGACAACACGACCACAGGGACAGCACGACCACACTGTCAGCACAACCACACTGACAGCACGACCACAGGGACAGCACGACCACACTGACAGCACGACCACAGGCACAGCACGACCACAGGAACAGCACGACCACACTGACAGCACGACCACAGGGACTGCACGACCACAGGTACAGCACTACCACAGGGACAGCATGACCACACTGACAGCACGACCACACTGACAGCACGACCACAGGGACAGCACGACCACACTGACAGCACAACCACAGGCACAGCACGACCACAGGGACAGCACGACCACACTGACAGCACGACCACACAGACAGCACGACCACACTGACAGCACGACCACACTGACAGCACGACCACACTGACAGCACGACCACAGTGACAGCACGACCACACTGACAGCACGACCACACTGACAGCACGACCACACTGACAGCACGACCACAGGGACAGCACGACCACAGGGACAGCACGACCACAGGGACAGCACGACCACAGGGACAGCACGACCACACTGACAGCACGACTACACTGACAGCACGACCACACTGACAGCATGACCACACTGACAGCACGACCACACTGACAGCACGACCACACTGACAGCACGACCACAGTGACAGCTCGACCACACTGACAGCACGACCACAGGGACAGCACGACCAGAGGGACAGCACGACCACAGGGACAGCACGACCACAGTGACAGCACGACCACACTGACAGCACGACCACAGGGACAGCTCGACCACACTGACAACACGACCACTGGGACAGCACGACCACAGGGACAGCACGACCACAGGGACAGCTCGAGCACACTGACAACACGACCACAGGGAGAGCACGACCACAGGGACTGCACGATCACAGGGACAGCACGACCACAGGGACAGCACGACCACAGGGACAGCACGACCACACTGACAGCACGACCACACTGACAGCACGACCACACTGACAGCACGACCACACGGACAGCACAACCACAGGGACAGCACGACCACAGTGACAGCACGACCACACTGAAAGCAGGCCCACAATGACAGCACGACCACAGCGACAGCACGACCACAGGGACAGCACGACCACACTGATAGCACGACCACAGGGACAGCACGACCACAGGGACAGCATGACCACACTGACAGCAGGGCCACACGGACAGCACGACCACAGGGACAGCACGACCACAGGGACAGCACGACCACAGGGACAGCACGACCACAGGGACAGCACGACCACACTGACAGCACGACCACACTGACAACACGACCACAGGGACAACACGACCACAGGGACAGCACAACCACAGGGACAGCACGACCACACTGACAGCACGACCACAGGGACAGCACGACCACACTGACAGCACGACCACAGGCACAGCACGACCACAGGAACAGCACGACCACAGGGACTGCACGACCACAGGTACAGCACTACCACAGGGACAGCACGACCACACTGACAGCACGACCACACTGACAGCACGACCACAGGGACAGCACGACCACACTGACAGCACAACCACAGGCACAGCACGACCACAGGGACAGCACGACCACACTGACAGCACGACCACACAGACAGCACGACCACACTGACAGTACGACCACACCGACAGCACGACCACACTGACAGCACGACCACACTGACAGCACGACCACAGGGACAGCACGAGCACAGGGACAGCACGATCACTTTGACAGCACGACCACACTGACAGCACGACCACACTGACAGCACAATCACACTGACAGCACGACCACACTGACAGCACGGCCACAGGGACAGCACGACCACAGGGACAGCTCGACCACACTGACAACACGACCACAGGGTCAGCACGACCACAGGGACAGCACGACCACAGGGACAGCACGACCACACTGACAGCACGACCACACTGACAGCACGACCACAGGGACAGCACGACCATAGGGACAGCACGACCGCACTGACAGCACGAGCATAGTGACAGCACGACCACACTGACAGCACGACCACACTGACAGCACAAACACACTGACAGCACGACCACAGGGACAGCACGACCACACTGACAGCACGACTACAGGGACAGCACGACCACACTGACAGCACGACCACAGGGACAGCACGACCACACTGACAGCATGACCACACTGACAGCACGACCACACTGACAGCACGACCACAGGGACAGCACGACCACAGGGACAGCACGACCACAGGGACAGCACGACCACAGGGACAGCACGACCACACTGACAGCACAGCCACAGGGACAGCACGACCACAGGGACAGCACGACCACAGGGACAGCACGACCACACTGACAGCACAACCACACAGACAGCACGACCACACTGACAGCACGACCACACTGACAGAACGACCACAGGGACAGCAGGACCACACTGACAGTACGAACACAGTGACAGCACGACCACACTGACAGCACGACCACACTGACAGCACGACCACATGGACAGCACGACCACACTGACAGCACGAACACACTGACAACACGACCACACTGACAGCACGAGCACAGTGACAGCACGACCATAGGGACAGCACAACCACAGGGACAGCACGACCACAGGGACAGCACAACCACAGGGACAGCACAACCACACAGACAGCACGACCACACTGACAGCACGACCACAGGGACAGCACGACCACAGGGACAGCACGACCACACTGACAGCACAACCACACAGACAGCACGACCACACTGACAGCACGACCACACTGACAGCACGACCACACTGACAGCACGACCACACTGACAGCACGACCACACTGACAGCACGACCACACTGACAGAACGACCACAGGGACAGCAGGACCACACTGACAGTACGAACACACTGACAGCACGACCACACTGACAGCACGACCACACTGACAGCACGACCACATGGACAGCATGACCACACTGACAGCACGAACACACTGACAACACGACCACACTGACAGCACGAGCACAGTGACAGCACGACCACAGGGACAGCACGACCACAGGGACAGCACGACCACAGGGACAGCACGACCACACTGGCAACACGACCACACTGACAGCACGAACACACTGACAGCACGACCACAGGGACAGCACGACCACACTGACAGCACGACCACAGGGACAGCACGACCACACTGGCAACACGACCACACTGACAGCACGACCACACTGACATCACGACCACAGGGACTGCACTACCACACTGACAGCACGACCACACTGACAGCACGACCACAGGGACAGCACGACCACACTGACAGCACGACCACAGGGACAGCACGACCGCACTGACAGCACGACCACAGGGACAGCACGACCACAGGGACAGCACGGCCACAGGGACAGCACGATCACACTGACAGCACGACCACACTGACAGCATGGCCACAGGGACAGAACGACCACACTGACAGCACGACCACAGGGACAGCACGACCACAGAGACAGCACGACCACACTGACAGCACGACCACACTGACAGCACGACCACACTGACAGCACGACCACACTGACAGCACGACCACACTGACAGCTGGACCACACTGACAGCACGACCACACTGACAGCACGACAACAGGGACAGCACGACCACAGGGACAGCACGACCACACTGACTGCACGACCACTCTGACAGCACGACCACAGGGACAGCACGACCACACTGACAGCACGACCACACTGACAGCTGGACCACACTGACAGCACGACCACCGGGACAGCACGACCACACTGACAGCACGACCACAGGGACAGCACGACCACACTGACAGCACGACCACACTGGCAGCACGACCACACTGACAGCACGACCACAGGGACAGCACGACCACAGGGACGGCACGACCACAGGGACAGCACGACCACAGGGACAGCACGACCACACTGACAGCACGACCACACTGACAGCACGACCACACTGACAGCACGACCACACTGACAGCACGACAACAGGGACAGCACGACCACAGGGACAGCTCGACCACAGGGACAGCTCGACCACACTGACAGCACGACCACACTGACTGCACGACCACTCTGACAGCACGACCACAGGGACAGCACGACCACACTGACAGCACGACCACACAGACAGCTGGACCACACTGACAGCACGACCACCGGGACAGCACGACCACACTGACAGCACGACTACAGGGACAGCACGACCACACTGACAGCACGACCACACTGGCAGCACGACCACACTGACAGCACGACCACAGGGACAGCACGACCACAGGGACGGCACGACCACAGGGACAGCACGACCACAGTGACAGCACGACCACAGTGACAGCACGACCACAGGGACAGCACGCCCACAGGGACAGCACGACCACATGGACAGCACGACCACAGGGACAGCACGACCACAATGACAGCACGACCACACTGACAGCACGACCACACTGACAGCACGACCACACTGACAGCATGACCATAGGGACAGCACGACCACAGGGACAGCACGACCACGGGGACAGCACGACCACAGGGACAGCACGACCACAGGGACAGCGCGACCACACTGACAGCACAACCACACTGACAGCACGACCACAGGGACAGCACGACCACAGGAACAGCACGACCACACTGACAGCACGACCACAGGGACTGCACGAACACAGGGACAGCACGACCACACTGACAGCACGACCACACAGACAGCACGACCACACTGACAGTACGACCACACTGACAGCACGACCACACTGACAGCACGACCACAGGGACAGCACGACCACACTGACAGCACGACCACACTGACAGCACGACCACACTGACAGCACGACCACACTGACAGCATGACCACACTGACAGCACGACCACACTGACAGCACAACCACACTGACAGCACGACCACAGTGACAGCACGACCACACTGACAGCACGATCACAGGGACAGCACGACCAGAGGGACAGCACGACCACAGGGACAGCACGACCACAGTGACAGCACGACCACACTGACAGCACGACCACAGGGACAGCTTGACCACACTGACAACACGACCACTGGGACAGCACGACCACAGGGACAGCATGACCACAGGGACAGCTCGAGCACACTGACAACACGACCACAGGGAGAGCACGACCACAGGGACTGCACGATCACAGGGACAGCACGACCACAGGGACAGCACGACCACAGGGACAGCACGACCACACTGACAGCACGACCACACTGACAGCACGACCACACTGACAGCACGACCACACGGACAGCACAACCACAGGGACAGCACGACCACAGTGACAGCACGACCACACTGAAAGCAGGCCCACAATGACAGCACGACCACAGGGACAGCACGACCACAGGGACAGCACGACCACACTGATAGCACGACCACAGGGACAGCACGACCACAGGGACAGCATGACCACACTGACAGCAGGGCCACACTGACAGCACGACCACAGGGACAGCACGACCACAGGGACAGCACGACCACAGGGACAGCACGACCACAGGGACAGCATGACCACACTGACAGCACGACCACACTGACAACACGACCACAGGGACAACACGACCACAGGGACAGCACAACCACACTGACAGCACGACCACACTGACAGCACGACCACACTGACAGATCGACCACAGGGACAGTACGACCACAGGGACAGCACGACCATAGGGACAGCACGACCACACTGGCAGCACGACCACACTGACAGCACGACCACACTGACAACACGACCACAGGGACAGCACAACCACACTGACAACACGACCACAGGGACAGCTCGACCACACTGACAACACGACCACAGGGACAGCACGATCACAGGGACAGCTCGACCTCAGGGACAGCACGACCACACTGACAGCAAGACCACACTGACAGCATGACCACAGGGACAGCATGACCACACTGACAACCCGACCACAGGGACAGCACGACCACAGTGACAGCACAACCACACTGACAGCACGACCACAGGGACAGCACGACCACACTGAAAGCACGAACATAGTGACAGCACGAAAACTGTGACAGCACGACCACAGGGACAGCACGACCACACTGACAGCACGACCACAGGGACAACACGACCACACTGACAGCACGACCACACTGACAGCACTACCACACTGACAGCACGACAACAGAGACTGCATGAAAACAGTGACAGCACGACCACAGGGACAGCACGACCACACTGACAGCACGACCACAGGGACAGCACGACCACAGGGACAGCTCGAGCACACTGACAACACGACCACAGGGACAGCACGACCACAGGGACTGCACGAACACAGGGACAGCACGACCACAGGGACAGCACGACCACACTGACAGCACGACCACACTGACAGCACGACCACACTGACAGCACGACCACACGGACAGCACAACCACAGGGACAGCACGACCACAGTGACAGCACGAACACACTGAAAGCAGGCCCACACTGACAGCACGACCACAGGGACAGCACGACCACAGGGACAGCACGACCACACTGACAGCACGACCACACTGACAGCACGACCACAGGGACAACACGACCACAGGGACAGCACGACCACAGGGACAGCACGACCACACTGACAGCACGACCACAGGGACAACACGACCACAGGGACAACACGTCCACAGGGACAGCACGACCACAGGGACAGCACGACCACAGGGATAGCTCGACCACACTGACAACACGACGACACTGACAGCACGACCACAGGGACAGCACGACCACACTGACAACACGACCACAGGGACAGCTCGACCACACTGACAACACGACCACAGGGACAGCACGACACAGGGACAGCTCGACCACAGGGACAGCACGACCAAACTGACAGCACGACCACACTGACAGCACGACCACAGGGACAGCACGACCACACTGACAACACGACCACAGGGACAGCACAACCATAGGGACAGCACGACCACACTGACAGCTCGACCATAGTGACAGCGCGACCACACTGACAGCATGACCACACTGACAGCACGACCACAGGGACAGCACGACCACAGGGACAGCACGACCACACTGACAGCACGACCACATGGACAAAACGACCACACTGACAGCACGACCACAGGGACAGCACGACCACAGGGACAACACGACCACACTGACAGCACGACCACAGGGACAGCACGACCATATTGACAGCACGACCACACTGACAGCACGACCACACTGACAGCACGACCACAGGGACAGCACGACCACAGGGACAACACGACCACACTGACAGCATGACCACAGGGACAGCACGACCACAGGGACAGCACGACCACACTGACAGCACGACCACAGGGACAGCACGACCATAGGGACAGCACGACCACAGGGACAGCACGACCACAGGGACAGCACGACCATTGGGACAGCACGACCACAGGGACAGCACGACCATAGGGACAGCACGACCACACTGACAGCACGACCATAGTGACAGCACGACCACACTGACAGCACGACCACACTGTCAGCACGACCACAGGGACAGCACGAACACACTGACAGCACGACCACAGTGACAGCACGACCACACTGATAGCACGACCTACACGGACAGCACGACCACACTGACAGCACGACCACAGGACAGCACGACCACACTGACAGCACGACCACACTGACAGCCCGACCACAGGGACAGCACAACCACAGGGACAGCACGACCACACTGACAGCACGACCACACTGACAGCACGACCACAGGGACAGCACGACCACACTGACAGCACGACCACAGGGACAACACGTCCAGAGGGACAGCACGACCACAGGGACAGCACGACCACAGGGATAGCTCGACCACACTGACAACACGACGACACTGACAGCACGACCACAGGGACAGCACGACCACACTGACAACACGACCACAGGGACAGCTCGACCACACTGACAACACGACCACAGGGACAGCACGACACAGGGACAGCTCGACCACAGGGACAGCACGACCAAACTGACAGCACGACCACACTGACAGCACGACCACACTGACAGCACGACCACAGGGACAGCACGACCACACTGACAACACGACCACAGGGACAGCACAACCATAGGGACAGCACGACCACACTGACAGCACGACCATAGTGACAGCGCGACCACACTGACAGCATGACCACACTGACAGCACGACCACAGGGACAGCACGACCACAGGGACAGCACGACCACACTGACAGCACGACCACATGGACAAAACGACCACACTGACAGCACGACCACAGGGACAGCACGACCACAGGGACAACACGACCACACTGACAGCACGACCACAGGGACAGCACGACCATATTGACAGCACGACCACACTGACAGCACGACCACACTGACAGCACGACCACAGGGACAGCACGACCACAGGGACAGCACGGCCATAGGGACAGCACGACCACAGGGACAGCACGACCACAGGGACAGCACGACCATAGGGACAGCACGACCACAGGGACAGCACGACCATAGGGACAGCACGACCACACTGACAGCACGACCATAGTGACAGCACGACCACACTGACAGCACGACCACACTGTCAGCACGACCACAGGGACAGCACAAACACACTGACAGCACGACCACAGTGACAGCACGACCACACTGACAGCACGACCACACTGACAGCACGACCATAGTGACAGCACGACCACACTGACAGCACGACCACACTGTCAGCACGACCACAGGGACAGCACAAACACACTGACAGCACGACCACACTGACAGCACGACCACAGGGACAGCACGACCACACTGACAGCATGACCACACTGACAGCACGACCACACTGACAGCACGACCACAGGGACAGCACGACCACAGGGACAGCACGACCTCACTGACAGCAGGACCACACTGACAGCACGACCACAGGGACAGTACGACCATAGTGACAGCACGACCACAGGCACAGCACGACCACAGGGACAGCACGACCACAGGGACAGCACGACCACACTGACAGCACGACCACACTGACAGCACGACCACACTGACAGCACAACCACACAGACAGCACGACCACAGGGACAACATGACCACACTGACAGTACGAACACACTGACAGCACGACCACACTGACAGCACGACCACACTGACAGCACGACCACATGGACAGCACGACCACACTGTCAGCACAAACACACTGACAACACGACCACACTGACAGCACGAGCACAGTGACAGCACGACCACAGGGACAGCACGACCACAGGGACAGCACGACCACACTGACAGCACGACCACACTGACAGCACGACCACACTGACAGCACGACCACAGGGACAGCACGACCACACTGACAGCACGACCACACTGACAGCACGACCACAGGGACAGCACGACCACACTGACAACACGACCACACAGACAGCACGACCACAGGGACAGCACGACCACACTGACAACACGACCACACTGACAGCACGACCACACTGACAGCACGACCACAGCGACAGCACGACCACACTGACAGCACGACCACACTGACAACACGACCACAGGGACAGCACGACCACACTGACAGCACGACCACACTGACAGCACGACCACACTGACAGCACGACCACAGGGACAGCACGACCACACTGACAGCACGACCACTGGGACAGCACGACCACACTGACAGCACGACCACACTCACAGCATGACCACACTGACAGCACGACCACAGGGACAGCATGACCACAGGGACAGTACGACCACACTGACAGCACGACCACACTGACAGCCCGACCACAGGGACAGCACGACCACAGTGACAGCACGACCACACTGACAGCACGACCACACTGACAGCCCGACCACAGGGAGAGCACGACCACACTGACAGCACAACCACACTGACAGCACGACCACAGGGACAGCACGACCACACTGACAGCACGACCACACTGACAGCACGACCACAGGGACAGCACGACCACAGGGACAGCACGACCACAGGGACAGCACGCCCACACTGACAGCACGCCCACACTGACAGCACGACCACACTGACAGCACGACCACAGGGACAGCACGACCACAGGGACAGGACGACCACAGGGACAGCACGACCACAGGGACAGCACGACCACAGGGACAGCACGACCACACTGGCAGCACGACCACACTGACAGCACGACCACAGGGACAGCACGACCACAGGGACAGCACGACCACACTGACAGCATGACCCGACACTTTCCGTTGAAGTCATTAGGCCAGAAATCGGGTGGGAGGTATAACGGGTGACAGACCCACGATCGCCTGTGTTGTGTCCACATTGAAGTTTAATTTTACCCCCCACAGTCAGTTACAAATGTAAAACTGCTATCATTGCAGAGAAAGGGGCACCTCCATTGTCAGGGGTTGCACCTGTTTCTGGCCAGGGTGGGAGGGGTAACTTCATCTGTCTGCTCCTTCACCAATGTGCGCACGCAAATGAGATGAATGATGCAAGACATCTGACTCCTGTCATTTCCACCCCATTAGACATTATTTCCATAGGTGGAACTTCTGAGTAGATTAGCAAGGTGTCAATTGTCAGAAACAGAATTGACTGGTGGATGCGATCCATTTGAAGACACTCAGTGCCTGGACAAGTTTTCCACATATCTCGGGTTTACCTGCATATTTCAGACATTGGGGAACTACCGGGCTGCACTTCACATTGCCAGAGTGAGGGACTTTGGTTCTCAGCACATTTTCAGCCCCTGCTCGCAGTAAGAAATACCATAGACCAGCAAGAGTTTCTCTATGTGAGTCCCCCTGATGGAGGAAGAGGAGAACAGAAGAGAACTAAGGAGCATAAGGCAGCATCGAAGAAGGATGAGGCCAACCTGCTGTTACCCCACAGCGAGTCTACAGGCCCCGGAGCTTTTATGAGGGACTGAGTGAGGCGCAGTGCCTAGCCTGATCAGATTATTGTATTTTTTCTGTCCTGGGGGTGAGAGAGGTTTGTGCCACTGCCGCCTCCCTCCGGTGACTGCTTTTGGCGGCCTCCTTTCCTGTGATCCCAGCAAGCGATCTCTCCGCTGGCATATCTCATCCAGGAGATAAGTGAACCACCCTGTGCCTGATGCCTTCCTTGCGAGTCACCAATGAGTAAAGTGGAAGCCATGATAAAAGTCTTGAGAAATCACAACAGAAGCCTTTGGTAAGAAATCACAGCAGTTGAATGTTCTGATAAAAGCTGAAGGTCAACACACTTACCAATGGGCTTCCACCTTAAGTTGCTGCAGACTTCTAAAGCCTGCAACAAGTTTCCTCCATTCCATTCCCTTCCCCTCTCCACCACCCAGTAAGTTAGTCCTGTGTTGCAATGAGGATGTTTCCCCTCGTGGGGAAATCTAGAACTCGGGGGCATAGTTTCAGAATAAAGGGTCGCCCTTTTGGAACTGAGATGAGGAGGAATTTCTTCTCTCACAGGGTCGTAAATCTGTGGCATTCTCTGCCCCAGAGAGCCGTGGAGGCTGGGTCATTAAATACATTTAAGGTGGAGATAGACAGATTTTTGCAAGATAAGGGAGTGAAGGGTTATGGGGAGCGAGCTGGGAAGTGGCATTGAGCCCAAGATCAGCCATGATCTTATTGAATGTCGGAGCAGGCTCGAGGAGCCAAGTGGCCTATTCCTGCTCCTATTTCTTATGTTCTTATGTTACACAGGATTTGCTCTCCTGGCCATCAATTCAGTATGGTGATGAGGTTAACCCAGCAAATTATCGTGGGATCAGCAGAGCAATTCAGTAGCAGGTGGAAGTTGCTCCCTAACTGCGTTACTGGAGTGTTAACAGTTTTATGGATTTGAGGTTAAGTTGTTTTACTGCACAGAAATCAGGTTAGTAGCGCAACAAATGCGTAAAAAAATGCACAGCTTCAAATCCCTTCTGCAGCGAGAGGGTGAAAGTCACGTTTTAAATGGTGCAGTGCACTAGATGCCATATCGTCAGTTTTGGAACTTCGATTTAAATAGAGAGAAGAAAGAACTTGCATTAACATAGTGCCCTTCACAACCTCGGAACATTCGAAAGCACCTCATAGCCAATGAAGCAATTTGGAATTGAATGAAGTCATGATTGCAATGTAGGAACGACAGCAGCCAATTTGTGCACAGCAAGGTCACACTAGTAGCAAAGAGATAAATGACCAGATAATCTGTTTTTGGTGGTGTTGATTGATGGATAGATGTTGGCCAGGAAAATGCTCCTGATCTTTTATTTCCACCTGAGAGAGCAGACAGGGCCTTGGTTTAACATCTCATTCGAAAGACAGAACACCTTCCGTACTGCACTAAAGTTTCAGCCTAGATTATGTGCTTAAATCTCCGGATTGGTGTTTAAATCCACGACCTTCTGACTCAGAAGTAAGATTGTTACCTCTGAGCCAAGGTTGGCACCTACAATCCAATGAAGGTGTCTGCAACTGCTGGCTGAAACCTACAAGAAACTAGAAGCTTGGGGCTGGATTTTGATACTGGGGCGGGTTGGGGGTCGTGTCATCTGCTTTTCGTGTTATCCACCCGACTGCAATTGGATGTGGGAGATTGATGCAATTTTCACCTAATTGGGCAATTGAGTTCCAGCATGTGGGAACCCATGAACCAATTCGTGTTTTCAGTCTGAAAGTCGCCTCTGATGATGTCATCACTACTGCTGCATTGAAGGTCTTCAGAGACTGCCTGGCCTTTGCTGTGAGAGGACCTGGATGCAAAATGAGCAGCAGCAGTCCTAAGTCACAGAGAGAGAGAGAGAGAGAAAATCACAAAGGCCTTTCAAAATGGCATTATAGAGCCAATTTAGTGCTTGTTAAGGGCCTGAACAGCCTATCCCATCTCTTAAAGGCGGGACGCAGTCGGGACCAGCAGAGACGATTTCATAAAAATTGCGTGGAGGCGGGATGGAGGCGGACTTGTGCCCGCCCAACAGTTTTCGCAATTTTAACCCCCCACACGCCTCCAAACCCGCCTCCACGGGTCAATGAAAATCCAGCCCTTGGTGTCTTTTACATCTTTTCTCTCCAAGTGGATTAAGATACAGTAAAATCACTAGCACAACAGTCTCCGACCCAAGATGATATTTGAGCTCCCATCTATTGCAGTGAGCTGCACAAGTGTACAAACATCATGAAACGCGCTGCATTAGTATTTATTTAAAGACATTTTTACTGAAGTTCTGTTGAATAATGCATACCTTTGGGGGTTTATATAGGAAATATCAACTCAGCCTGTTAGAATCTGGGTTTAGGTTCAGTAAACTTAAGCTCATTCTTCAAACTATGCTGTGTGTTCCAATTTGGGTCTGGTTGACTTATTTCTATTCAAGACGCTTATTTAGAGATTCTCGTAGAGCGCTGAGACAAAACGTCTGTGAAAGTAATTCCCAATGTGACATTTTTTCTTATAGGCTGTAGTATAAACTTATGAGCTCATTTCGCTTGCTAGCTCCACTTATAACCCACATTTCAGAATGCTGAACTGGAGTGAAAAACTAATACAGTTCTGCTATATTGAAGTGTGCACGGATGTCTGCTTTACAGTGTAGCTCATATGAGATGAACTGATTTCTCACTTTTGAAGTGGATTACATCCCTGTTCCATTAAAAAGAGTTCTTTGGGTTTGAACATTTTTGTTCGTGATAATGAAATGTGTTGCAGTATATGTGAAATGTGATATAAATTGTAGCAATAAAAATGTAGATATCAAGACTTGGCAACCTATGGGGGGAGTTTTGCCAGCCCTGGGGAGGCGAGTATGGAGGTAGGACTGCCGGGAAAATGGCAGAAACTGGGACCGGGTACCGAAGCCGCTCCCAACCCGCCTCCGTGCCATCTTCCCGGGAGGCGGGTCCCCGACTCGCGCAGAGACCCGTCTCCTCGAGGCGGGAAGGGGATTACAGCCAATTAACTGCCTGTTAACAGGCAGTTAAGAGGCTTATCCCCATTTTACCCCTGCAAGTGCGGGTTCCCCGACGGCTGCGAACCTCGCCAGGGTCAGCGAGGCGAGCAGAGGGTCTGCGGGGGTGAGAGGGATCGAAAAGTCCGCTGTGGAGGTGAGTGATGGGTGCAAGTGTGGAGAGGTGAGTGTGTGAGGTGAGTGTAAAGTGTTAGAAAAAGTTTACTTACCTTTGTTTCTTCCTGCAGGCTTCAATCCTTGGGGATGAGGAGGCTCCGGCATCTCAATGGCAGAGATGACAGAATTCTCAGATGCAGCAGCCATCTGATTTCTGCTGAGGAAAGAGGTTTGGTGAGCCTTCAGTACAAGGGCTCACCTTAGAACAGAGATTGTCAGTGTTTGACAGCTTCTCAAAGCTGTCAAACGATGACAATTCATCTGTCAAACATTTTTGACAGATGAAACGTCATACGCTGACGACCTCCGGCACCGGCTTTCCCTTAAATGGCCGGCTAAGCCCGCAGGGCGGACTTAACAAGGTCAATCAAGGGAAAATAGCGTGGGTTGGCCGGACGTCGTTGGGGGCGGGACTGAAACCCGACAACCAGCAGTCCCGCCCCCAACGCGCCCCCATTGACAAAATCCAGCCCGTATAAGTTATGGCAGAAATAGGACAGCCTTTGATGGAGGTATGGTGCATTTTTAATCAGAATGATCTCAGCCCTGCATATGTTGAAGAATGAATTATGTTGGGCATTGAGTGATACAACCTTTCATCTCGGAGACGAGCATGAACATCTGTCACTCGCAGACTTACATCTCTCATTAAAGGAGGATTGGATAAGTACATTCAAATCAGATTCAAATCTTCAGTTTCACGCCTGGTGTTCCAGCACCTTAACCAATCACTATGTACCTTCATCATACTTCTTTATAGCATCCTACTTATTTATGTTAACATTTTGGATAGATTAAAGAAGTACTGTACAGTATTGATTTAATTTATACAAAATATAAACTGTTAAGATACATATAGTAACCAGCAGTACTTGATTTTGTTGGCATGAGTTTCTAACCAGTCATTTCACAGGAAACTGGAAAGACAGGTCCTGTTCACCCTTCTTGGATTTTACTCGACACATTTTGCAGTGGTGTATATGTTTCATTTATTTTTAACTACTTCAACACAGATTTGTCAGAGTGTATTGTAAAGTGAACCATAGAACCTTGGAAGTTTATGGTACAGAAGGAGGCCATTTGGCCCATCGTGTCTGCACCAGATTTTAACTCGAACAATCCAAGACTAATCCCACTGTCCTGCTTTACCCATAGTCCTGTATCCAGCTCAGCTTCAAATATTTATCCACTTTTCCCGAAAAAGATACAATGGACTCTGCCTCAGCTATTCCCCATGACAAAGCATTCCATGAAAAAGAAAGACTTGCATTTATATAGCACCTTTCACAACCACCAGACGTCTCAAAGTGCTTTACAGCCAATGAAGTACTTTTGAAGTGGCGTCACTGTTGTAATGTAGGATATGCGGCAGTCAATTTGTGCACAGCAAGCTCCCACAAACAGCAATGTGATAATGACCAGATAATCTGTTTTTGTTATGTTGATTGAGGGATAAATATTGGCCAGGACACTAGGGATAACTCCCCTACTCTTCTTCGAAATAGTGCCATGGATAGAAACATAGAAAAAAAAATAGGAGCAGGAGTAGGCCATTCGGCCCTTCGAGCCTGCTCCGCCATTCAATATGATCATGGCTGATCCTCTATCTCAATACCATATTCCCGCTCTCTCCCCATACCCCTTGATGCCTTTTGTGTCTAGAAATCTATCTATCTCCTTCTTAAATATATTCAGTGACTTGGCCTCCACAGCCTTCTGTGGTAGAGAATTCCACAAGTTCACCACCCTCTGAGTGAAGAAATTTCTCCTCATCTCAGTCTTATATATCCTACCATGCATCCTGAGACTGTGACCCCTCGTTCCAGACCCCCCAGCCAGGGGAAACATCCTTCCTGCATCCAGTCGGTCTAGCCCTGTCAGAATTTTATACATTTCAATGAGGTCCCCTCTCATTCTTCTAAACTCTAGTGAATACAGGCCTAGTCGACCCAATCTCTCCTCATACGACAGTCCTGCCATCCCAGGAATCAGTCTGGTGAACCTTCGCTGCACTCCCTCTATGGTAAGTATATCCTTTCTTAGGTAAGGAGACCAAAACTGCACACAGTACTCCAGGTGTGGTCTCACCAAGGCCCTGTATAACTGCAGTAAGAAATCCTTGCTCCTGTACTCAAATCCTCTTGCAATGAAGGCCAACATACCATTTGCCTTCCTAACTGCTTGCTGCACCTGCATGTTTGCTTTCAGTGACTGGTGTACAAGGACGCCCAGGTCCCTCTGTACATCAACATTTCCCAATCCATCACCATTTAAATAATACTCTGCCTTTCTGTTTTTCCTACCAAAGTGGATAACTTCACATTTATCCATGTTATACTGTATCTGCCATGTATTTGCCCACTCACTCAACTTGTCTAAATTGCCTTGAAGCCTCTTTGCATCCTCCTCACAACTCACAATCCCACCTAGTTTCGTGTCGTCAGCAAACTTGGAAATATTACATTTGGTTCCCTCATCCAAATCATTGATATATATTGTGAATAGCTGGGGCCCAAGCACTGATCCCTGCGGTACCCCACTAGTCACCGCCTGCCACCCCGAAAAAGACGCATTTATTCCTACTCTCTATTTCCTGTCTGTAAACCAATTTTCAATCCATGCCAGTATATTACCCCCAATCCCATGTGCTTTAATTTTGCACACTAACCTCTTATGTGGGACTTTATCAAAGGCCTTCTGAAAATCCACTACACCACATCCACTGGTTCTCCCTTATCTATTCTACCAGTTACATCCACAAAAAACTCCAGTAGGTTTGTCAAACATGATTTCCCTTTCATACATCCATGTTGACTTTGCCTAATCCCATTGATATTTTCTAAGTGTCCTGTTATCACATCCTTTATAATAGACTCTAGCATTTTCCCTACTACTGATGTTAGGCTAACCGGTCTGTAGTTCCCTGTTTTCTCTCTTCCTCCTTTTTTAAATAGTGGGGTTACATTTGCCACCCTCCAATCTGCAGGAACTGTTCCATAATCTATAGAATTTTGGAAGATGACAACCAATGCATCCACTATTTCCATGGCTACCTCTTTTAGTACTCTGGGATGCAGATTATCAGGCCCTGGGGATTTATCGGCTTTCAGTCCCATTAATTTCTCCAGTACTATTTTTTTACTAATACTAATTTCCTTTAATTCCTCCTTCTCACTAGACCCTTGGTTCCCTAGCATTTCTGGGAAGTTATTTGTGTCCTCTTCCGTGAAGACAGAACCAAAGTATTTGTTTAATTGCTCTGCCATTTCCTTGTTCTCTATTATAAATTCTCCAGTTTCTGACTGTAAGGGACCTACATTTGTTTTCACTAATCTTTTTCTTTTTACATACTTGTAGAAGGTTTTACAATCCGCTTTTATGTTCCTTGCAAGTTTACTCTCATAATCTATTTTTCCCCTCTTAAGCAATCTCTTGGTCCTTTTTTGCTGAACTCTAAACTGCTCCCAATCTTCAGGCTTGCTACTTTTTCTGGCAACTTTATATGACTCCTCTTTGGATCTAATACTATCCTTAATTTCTTTTGTTAGCCATGGTTGGACAGATTTTCCTTTTGTGTTTTTGCGCCAGAAAGGAATGTATAACTGTTGCAATTCATGCATTCGTTCCTTAAATGTTAGCCATCATGCCTTTTAATGAAGCTCCCCAATCTATCATAGCCAACTCACTCCTCATACCATTGTAGTTTCCTTTGTTTAGATTTAGGACCCTAGTTTCGGATTGGACTTCTTCACTTTCCATCTTAATGAAGAATTCTATCATGTTATGATCACTCTTCCCTAAAGGACCCCACACAACAAGATTATTAATTAACCCCTTCTCATTGCACAATACCCAATCTAGGATAGCCTGTTCCCTAGTTGGCTCCTCAATGTACTGGTCTAAAAAGCCATCTCCTACACACTCCAGGAATTCATCCTCCACAGTATTGTTGCTAATTTGGTTTGGCCAGTCTATATGTAGATTAAAGTCGCCCATGATTATTGTAGTACCCTTGTTACATGCATCTCTAATTTCCTGTTTGATGCCATCCCCTACATTACTACTACTGTTTGGAGGCCTATAGACAACTCCCACCAGTGTTTTCTGCCCCTTGGTGCTTCTTAGCTCCACCCAGACTGATTCTACATCTTGATTTTCTGAGCCAATATCCTTTCTCACTATTGCTCTGATTTCATCCTTTACTAACAACGCCACCCCACCTCCTTTTCCTTTATGCCTGTCCTTCCTAAATATCGAATATCCTTGGATATTCAGCTCTCAGCTTAGGTCATCCTACGTTCACCTGAGCGGGTAGACAGGGTTTAAACGTCTCATCCGAAAGACGGCACCTCCGACAGTGCAACGCTCCCTCAGCACTGCACTGGAGTGTCAGCCTAGATTTATGTACTCAAGTCCCTGGAGTGGGACTTGAACCCACAACCTTCTGGCTCAGAGGCGAGAGTGCTACGCACTGAGCCACAGCTGACAACAGCATTGTTCCAACAAGGTTCTCTGCAAAGGAATTTCTCCTGACTATCTCCTCACGCTTTTAGTGGACATTTTAAATCAACCACTCCTCATCACTGACACCCTAACCAGAGGAAATACTTTTTTCCCTATTTACCTTATCAAAACCCTGCATAATTTTAAAAACCTCCTCTCCATCCAAAATAGTCCCAGTATTTCAAGTGTCTTCTCATAACTATAATTCCTCTTCCTTGGTATCATCCTGGTGAATCTATGCCGTACACATTGTATAGGACCAGTTATCCTGGCCCTTGTGCCCGGGACCTGAGCATTCTGTGGGGGGCAAGGACCAGAAAAAAGGAGCCTCAGATCACCGGGTCTGTGTTCCTTTAATGCTGCTCTGGGATTCCTCTGGCTTTCCCATTTGGGGAAGAGCATGAGCCGCACCTGCAGAAATCACAGGCCACACAGATCCATGATAATGAGGCAGGAGGAGTCGTTCCAGGCCTCTCGCCTCTATTACGTTCGGCACTTAACATAGAAACATAGAAGATAGGAGCAGGAGTAGGCCATTCGGCCCCTCGAGCCTGCTCCGCCATTCAATGCGATCATGGCTGATCATCCAAATTCAGTACCCTGTCCCTGCTTTCTCCCCATATCCCTTGATCCCCCTAGCCTTAAGAAATATATCTAACTCCTTCTTGAATATATTTAATGAATTGGCCTCAACTGCCTTGTGTGGCAGAGAATTCCACAGGTTCACCACTCTCTGGGTGAAGAAATTCCTCCTCAGCTCAGTCCTAAATGGCTTACCCCTTATCCTTAGACTGTGACCCCTGGTTCTGGACTCCCCCGCCATCGGGAACATCCTTCCTGCATCTAGTCTGTCTAGTCCTGTTAGAATTTTATAAGTTTCAATGAGATCCCCTCTCATTCTTCTAAACTCTAGCGAATATAAGCCTAATCGACCCAATCTCTCTTCATACGTTATTCCTGCCATCCCAGGTATCAGTCTGGTGAATCTTCGCTGCACTCCCACCATGGCAAGAACATTCTTCCTCAGATAAGGCGACCAAAACTGCACACAATACTCAAGGTGTGGTCTCACCAAGGCCCTGTACAACTGCAGCAAGACATCCTTGCTCCTGTACTCGAATCCTCTCGCTATGAAGGCCAACATACCATACTTTGGGTGTACTGCTCCTGTTTAGTGCCCAGGTACAGCGAGTCCAAGAAAATTGGGTCTCATTCCTTTCTATAATGGGGGACCCAAGATTGTACATGAACATTCTAACTGTAGTCTTGTATAAATTTATCATTACCTCTTTGGTTCTGTACTCTATGCCCCAGGTTATAAAATACAAATAGGCACTGGTCTTTTTTATGGCTTTATCTAAATCAGTGGTTCTCAAACCTTTTTGGTTGAAGGACCCCTTTTCAAATGGATTAGTAATCATGGACCCCCATCTAAATTATAATACTATATAATACTCACAATATGAAAGTCCTGCATGTAAAGAGTGTTTTAATAATGCTTTTAAGCAAACAGGTATTTCCTTATAGATATCAATGAGATGGGTGTGCCTGCTTCTCACTGCAGAGTCTGGCTATCTTGGCGTGATGTTTGACAATTTATTTAAAGTTGCGCCTGCTGTTCACTTTACTATTTGTTACATTAATTTTGAGTACCGTCCTAAAAAATGCCACTCACCTACGAATTTTAATTACAAACTTTTTTTAAAAATACGATTTGAAATTAGCAAAAGCCTCAATTTTAATTCAATTCTAAAGAGCTAAAGAAGTGAAATTAAAATATAACTCAAGGCAAAAAAAGAACCTCCCAAAAGATACAGCTGCTCGAGTGCTTGGAATCGCCTGCTTCACACCCGTCCGCCGACATCCACATCGACCAAACCTGTTCTTTTTGCGGTCAGGGCGTTCCCAGGAAGTCAGGAACAAGTCCTTGCATTCCCAGCTCTCAGCCAGTCTGCACCCTGCCGTCTCCAGCCAGTGACACGCGAACCCGAACTCTCCTCTCCCCACCCCCCAAAATAACAACAGCTGGCAACCTGACGGGCCCCAGGTCTCAACAGCCCCGCCCCCTCCACTGCGCAACTTTGCAAGAAATTTCCGGCACGTAAACCACTGCTGCCGCGGTAACGGGATTTCGGCTCGATTCAGCCCAGCGGCGGTTTCAACTCACCGACATTAACGATCCAAGATTATCCCACGCGACCGGTTCGGGAATAGTTTGCGCAACAAATAAGAACCTTGAGGGAAACCTTTTGAAGCCAGCAGGAGACTTGTGGTGATTGATGGTGACTCGCCCGTGGCTGAACTTTAAAACTTACCGACTCATAGAATCATAGAATAGTACAGCACAGAAGGAGGCCATTCGGCCCATCGCGTCTGCGCCATCTCTTTCGAAGAGCAATCCAGGTAGTCCTGCTGCCCCGCTCTTTCGCCATATCCCTGCAATTTTTTTTCTCCTTCAAGTGTTTATCCAATTCCCTTTTGAAGGCTACTATTGAATCTGTATCCACCACCCTATCAGGCAGTGTATTCCAACAGGCAGTGCATTCCAAATCCCAACCACTCATTGAGAGACAGCGCCTCAGTCACACATTCACCTGGAGCCAGGCACGGAACACTGAGTTAGGCCAAAGGATCGCCGGACTCTCCGCCAAACAAATTTGTGCTATCGGCTCGATGGCAAAGCCAAAGTGAAACAAAACAATTTGTCACACATTCATTTTTTTTTAAAAGAAAGCTGTAAACCGCAGTGTCAAAAGTTTTGGAGATTTCTAACATGCAAGTCCACAATCTGGAGCCTCAAGTGGGTCTCATTCGCTTTCTCCACTGCTCCGTGTCCGGAATTTACCCCGAAAGGCCTCGCCCATTGCGGCATTTCCCTTCCCGCTAGCAGTGCTGTAAACTGAAGGCTGCCCCACCCCCTGAACCATTACTCACTCTGCTCTTCTCAACCACATCTCTCCTCTCCATGAGACTGAGAAATAAACAAAGCTGGGCCCCAATGGAAGGCTTTTCCAAATAAGTCGCCCTTCGCCACATTAGCAGCCAGCCAACCTCTGCTCTCCTCCCACAGACACCAATGGGGTCATTGGAAGGAACCCGAACGTGAACACTCTGGTCCTGCCACCTCCCCGATCCTCATTGAAAAATTGCAGAATGTAAAAATGAACCAAAGATCTTCTCCAACGAATAATTGGCCAATGCTTCGTGGACCCCCTGGAACATCCCCGCGGACCGCCCCCCCCCTCCAGTTTGAGAACCACCGATCTAACTGCACTCACATCTTCAAAGTATTATTATAAATTTGAAGCCACAGATCGTTTTGTTCCTCCACACCCTTCAGAGTCTATTGTGTATACTTCCATTCTTTGTCTTTCCTCCAAAATATATTACCTCACACTTTCCTGCATTAAATTACATCTGCCACCTGCCTGCCCATTCAACTAATCTGTTTATATTCTTCTTAAGTCTTTTATAGTCATTCAGATCATTAGACCCTCCACCTTTGTGTTATCAGCAAATGTCAATATCTGGAGTATACCACTTCCATTTATTCTCCAATCTATGAAACCTTTGTCCTTTGTTTCCTGTCCTGTAACCGGTTTCTGCGGTGGCCAATTTCCTATGGGCCCTGCCGCAATCGCCAATTATTGTAAGTGGTTTTGCCCCGCCTGTAGCGAGCACGCAAACCCCCTTACTACAAGTTCTGGACAATAGGGATTACTGAGGACAGATTGGAACATGGACAGCGTTTTCGGGCTCACTCGTACAGTGTTTATTAAGGTTGACAAAACCACTCCACTCGCATACAGTACGAGCGGTGTGAACACAACAGTACAGTTTAAAACAGTACAACCCTGACTTGTCCAACAAGCCCCTGCCATGCTGACTTACCACGGCCTAAAAACACCCTCCCATGAACTAAACTATCACAGGACCCTTCCAACGCTAAACCCCCTCTGGTTTGGTCGGAACATACAGGCACCCCCTCACACAGCTAAGTGATCTTGTGGGTGTGCAGGCTTGGCAATGCTCACCTAGTTTGCCCTTGATCTTGCTTGCAGCTTCCTCTCGTACATCTCGGCTACCTGGTTCCGTACCGGCCTTGCGGCATGCGAGTCCCAGTCTGAGTCGAAGTCTGTCTCGGTTGGAAGAGCAAGGCTCAGCTCCTCTTGACGTTCCGTTGTGGAGCAGGCAGGAGCGAGAGAGAGAGAGA
Source organism: Squalus acanthias (assembly GCA_030390025.1). Classification (NCBI taxonomy): domain Eukaryota; kingdom Metazoa; phylum Chordata; class Chondrichthyes; order Squaliformes; family Squalidae; genus Squalus; species Squalus acanthias. The sequence goes on from JASTWF010000031.1 coordinate 6,122,654, forward strand.
GAGATATCCAAAACGGCTCTCTGATATACCCCCCCAATACACAGACCGCTGAATGTGGTTTTAATGGACACATGGCCTCAGGGAAATGGTTTCCAGGCCTCCTCCCAGGTTTGGATGGTTTAGATCTTGTTTCGATCTCCCAGCCTATTTAACTTAACGAGCTCATCTTCTTCAGAAACAATGAGTCACCAGCCTCGTTATTCATGACTTGGGAGTGGGCCTCTCGGGCCATTGTTCCCAAGGACAGTCCATTACCATACGAAATGCAACCTGGTTACATTTGCCACCTTCAGCTTGAGTGTTTTTCCACAGCTTCCCCCCCAAACAGCCTGTCCAGTTTTTAATAAGGGTATATGTTCATAATCTAAAAATCCATGGAGTCTGCGCCGACTGCTACAGTCCTTCAATCAAGTTTCTATCCAAGCTGCTACAGTTCCTACTTTATCATATGCCTCAATTTTTGTAACAGGTGTCTGGTGAGAAATCTTATCAAACACCTTCTGAAATCCATATACATCAAATCTCCTGAATTCTCTTTATCTGTCCTATCATCACTTCTTAAAAAACTCAAATAAGTTTGACAAACATGACCTCTCTTTACCAAATCCATGCTGGCTGTGCTTGGTTATCCCAAGCATCTCTAAATGATCACTAACTTAATATTCAATTATGGATTCTGAGAGTTTTTGCATAACTAACATTAGACTAACTGGTCTACAGTTATCTGGCATATCTCCCTCTACCTTGTTCAGCCCTGACTACCCTCCAGTTGCTTGGCATAATTTGCTTGTCTAAGGAGGATTGAAAAATTATGGTAAGAGCCTCGACCGACCTTTCTCTGACTTTTTTGAACAACCTAGGGTCGATGCCATCAGGGCCAATAATTTATCAACAATGAGTTCTTTTAATTTTTTTAAGAAATTCCCTTCCTACAATTATCTCTAACAATCATTCCACATCCGCTTCTAATTCACCTACATTCTCACTTCCAGCATCATTTGAGAAAACTATTGTAAAATATTTGGGGGGAAAAATTGGGTAGCGCCCATTTTTGGGCACTGACCTCACGGGGGCGCCAATTTTAGCACCCTGAAAAAGTTAACACCCTACCCCATAAATTCAGTAGTAGCGAAGCACTCCACCTCCTTCTTGGGGCGCTAATACTCCATGTCGCGGCACGTAGCGCTGCGTCATTGCAGGCCTCCTCCCCTGATTAAAGGGAGGGGCCTAGCGCTGCACGCACCGGGGCCCTGCCGAACTACCGGGGAGCGGGGTTCCGTGAAAACAGCCCGGCACTCAAGAGCTGTGCCGGGCTGAATGATCGCGGCTGGCACCCCGCAAACAAATGTGAAAGGGGGGCAGGTGTTGGCAGTCGGCCAAAATTAAAGTGGCCACCCGACACCTGCCCTTCAAATTGCGCCGCCACCCGCTACCACCGCTGCAAAATCGCCCCTTGATCCTGTCGCATATATCGCTCGGCGATAGGTCAGGGGGCGCAAACGGGGCGCTGCGTACGGCGATGACGTCGTCATCGCCGGCGCAGCAGTACGGGCCGCTACCAGCTACCGCCGCCGCTAACCCCCTGCTGAATTTCACGGGAGGCGTTAGTGGCCCAGGCACTAGGGCATTTGCGCCCCATTAACGCCCCCGGGGGTGCTAATGAGAGGCGCAAAGCAACCCAATTTCTAGCCCTTGTTGATATTTTCACCACACATTTTTCTGCCGCAACAACATTCCCCCTTCCCTTAATCCGTGAGTGGTCCTACCCTTTCTTTAACTATTCTTTTACTTTTTATATGTTTATAAAGCTATTACTATTACCTTATATACTATCTATTTGACTTTTTCATATTCCCTTTTAGCCCTTCTAATGTGCCTTTTGCTTCCCCATTACAGTTTTTTCAGTATTGTTAACCCTAGTTCAGTCAAATGTTGCCATTTTAAGTTTCAGTTAAGTTTTAATCTATTTATCCATGGAACTCTATCTTTTAATGCATCCCATTTTCATCTTTTAGGATATATCTATTATCCATCTTATCCATCTCATATTTGGAGATTACCCATTGCTGATCTTGGTTTCTAACTTTCCTACCCAGTTAATTTGGGCCAGATCATTCTTATTTCACTGTTCAAACCCAAGATGTAGCTTCGCTTCGGGCAGGACTGGGAACTTAATTATCCTGGTTATATATTTTCAAGAGAGATAGAGGGGGAAAAAGGTGTGTGGCTCTATTAATAAAGGATCATCACATTGCAAGGATGTCCTGGTGAAAGGTTGGGGGGGGGACTGTGTTAAGACATAATTCAAAGGATTAGGAAGGAAAATTGTACAATTATCAGTGTGCATTACAAGCCCTTATCCTTATCTTTGACTCTTCATTATCCTTTTCTATTCTTACATTGAACCTAACTATGTTGTGGTCACTATTTCCCAGTTATTTTCTTACTCAGTTATGTGTCCCACTTCATTTCCCGGAACAAAAATCTAGCAATGCTTCTGTCCTTGCAGGATTAGAAACATACCGATCTAGCAAGCAGTCTACCACACAATCCCAGCCTACCTTGGGATGGTTAAAATCATTCGATATTATTGCTGTGTTGTTCTTGCACATCTGTCTGCAGCATTCCCTCTCTATCTCATCTCCACCATTGGTGGTTTGTAATGCACATTGAGAATCGTCCAATTTTCCTTAACATCCCGAGCCAGAACATCGTTACATTTTAGCACTGTAATAGTATTTGTAAAGAATTCTGTCCCCTATTCCCTTCCCCTATCTTTCCTGAAAATGGTATAATCAGGAATATTAAATTCCCAGTCCTGTCCAAACCCAAGATCCTTTTTCCTTTTAACCCCCTAAAACACTATCCCTCTATTGTTATTAAAGCTTCGAACTCTCCAATTTTATTTATAACAGTTTGTGCAATCACATACCCTCAATCCTGATTCCACCATTTTGGAACATTGACCCTTGTTCTTTTGCATTTATTGCCCATCCCTATTTGCCCTTGAGAAGGTAGTGGTGAGCCGCCCTCTTGAACTGCTGCAGTCCATGTGGTGAAGGTACTTCCACAGTGCTGTTAGGGAGGGAGTTCCAAGATTTTGACTGAGCGACGATGAAGGAACGGCAATAGATTTCTAAGTCAGTGGCCCTGATATTAGTTACTGTATTATGATTTATTTCAGTATCACAATGCACAAGTTTAAAAAAAATTATTAGCCCACGGAGCTTTCCTTAACGTACCAGCAGTCTAAAGGATAATTGTATATAATTAAAGTAAACATGATAAATTGTAATTACATTTATTTTGTCTTGTATACAATTGCTATCTAAGACACCAATTACTTTTAAATGACTTGCATCCTGGGCTAATTTACTAGGCCATCAGTAAAAGATGTGAATACATTATCACTGTGAACCCCGGTAATATATCCCACTACAAATGACTAATTATAAGAATTTAATAAATCTCTTCTTGATAGGTCTTTATTAATACAAATACATATATGCCAATTTTAATGATGCAACAATAAGGTATTCCCTGTTGCTGAGCAATGATCTTGTAGAAGGTTCCTCTGTACTTATTATAAATATTTTATCTATGATAAACAGCTGAAATACATTTATAAATAAGCTCACTGAACTTCATCTCACAATAATGAGATATCACCATTTTGAATCAGCAAGGACAGTGTGTGTGACTAGAGACCTATAAAGATCTTAAGCTTTCCTTAGCAATTTGTAGAGAAAGTCAGGATCGAAAGAGCAACAAAGGTTACATCTCTACCCAGAGGAAAAATGGGGTAATATTGGTTATTTCTCTGTATGTCTACTGTATAGAGACAGGATGTATCAAAGACTTGGTTGAACACAATAAAATGATTGAGTTGCAAACCATAAATCTGATTGTCAGATTTAAATGTTCTTTCAGGCCGCAATCCAATTTCTAGGTCATGGTGCTATCTGTAAGTACCAGGTTGGAAAACTAAACTCTTAAAAAAGATATATGAGGATGGATAGCAAGAAAAGCCCTGTTTCATTCTTATGATGACTGTGTCATGTGTAAGCGACAAAATATATTTTGATTCAATTTATATCATTCTGTCATTTAGTCAAAATGAGAAACAGTTATTAAACTTTTTCATGAAAATGTTTCACTATGATATCCCTTCCTTTTGATATTTTTGTTTCATTAACGACTGCTCATTTTCTTTAGATCAAAACATTTGGTTTTCTCTAGAAAAAAATGTTTCTGCATCTGACAAGCTGAAGTATTTATTTGAGATTCAAAGGGAGAAAAAGTCGGTAGGTTAGCGCCTCACGTTAGCGCCTATAGATGGCGGTAATGGGGCACTGATGCAGTTGCGAGGCGAATCCAGCACCACACGGCAAATCCGACCCCTCCCCATTGCGCCGCCAGTACGAGGTACCGCCAGGGACATCAATGCCAGGCAGATTGTGACACCAGTGAGTGTGCAACACTCATTGGGCGCCCGATCTGGAAAATTCATTGTCGCCACTTACCTTAGCGCTTTGACCAGAAATCAACAGGGAGAGCTAGCATGCAGCTGCAGGAAGCTGTCTGCAGCGACGTTATTTAAAGGCATCAGCATTAATTGCTCGCAGCTGTCAGGGCAGGTTAGTTTCAGTAGTTTCTTGTCAGTTTCACCCAGTGGAACAGTTTCTATGAGTAATTTCAAGCTTCTTTTGTATCAGCAGTCTTCTGGCAAGTGCAAAGTAGCTACATTTATTGCACAAAGATTCAAACTGCTGCACTTGGTAACATTAATGGGGGCTGTACTGGCATGCCAGCTCGCCCTCCAGGATCTACAGCAGCGATAAATACGGGAACATGTGCACGGAGGGATGAGAAGGGACATCAGGGCTCTCACCAGAAGGCCTTACCCTCCGAGGGTATTCTGACAGCACTTCTCCTACCTTCAATTAAGCAAGGAGCAGTGTATTAGATGGCTTTGCATCACCAAGGTGGTGGTCATAGAACTCTGCCACCTCCTCCAAACAGAACTCCGCCACCTCCTCCAAACAGAACTCCAGCCTCACACTAGGATGACTTAAACCTCAGATCCCTTTTGCTCACCACATGCCCATCATACCATCCTTGTGTCATGCCATATCATAGCATCCTCCTGGATGCAAAGGTGAAATGAGAGAGACCACAAAATATTTCAAACTCCGTTAATAAATTTATGCATAAACAGATCATATTCATTCTAATAACTAATGACTCTTGTGCCTACCATAGTTGAATAGCTGTCATTGTGTGCAAGGCGCGAGTTGTGGGTGTGAGTGTTGGTAGGTAGAGATTGTTAGTGGGTGAGTGCTGGAGGTGTGGTGCTTTGGGCAGTGTGTGAAGCCTGTGGTACAGATGGTGGTATATAGCATTTGTTGAAGCATTCAATCACCCTGACCACCCGACTGAAGTGGATCTGCCATGATCACACCTGCTTCAGTCCTCCGGCTCCTTCTCTTTGTTGTGCTTCTCCTTGCTGAGGCAGCTGAACAGCCAGCAATGCTGAGAATGAGGTGCTGCAGTATCAATGAACCTCCCCTTCAAGTACTGGGAAAAGCCTGTGGCAATGATGAGTTGAGATTAGATTGCACCCGATATTGGTCCACCCTTTCAGTGTAATGCCACTGAGCTAGGCCTTTAAGACTTGATTTAACACTCCAATCATTTCTTTGAGCTGTGAGAATGAATTTTGTGTGCAGTCTAAAGCATTAGCGCCTGGCGCTAATTCTCAAACTTTTCTAAAGATACCACCCATTCCTGGGCTATAATGAATTTCTAGCCCAAAGTACCCTGCATTAATTATTGTAACTCTTCTATGTCAATTCAGTTCACCTCACAATGTATGGCACAATTCTCCAAGTGGTACTCGCTGTTTCAACAGAAATATATTTTTATAAATTACGACATTAATCATAATTCTCCAATTCATTTTAAAGAATATATTGACAGTAAGATCCCTTCTTTAAGATTAAAAGCAGTACTGGATTAAAAATGCATGGTTCGCTTTGTTTACAGGTTTATCAGCTAGTTTCTGCTTATGCGATGCTTGTAACCCAATTCCAGCAAGCAAAAATAAATTATAAGATCCTATAAATCATACTCAACATTCATTGAAAACAGTTCTGTGGTTCAATATGTATCATTAATCATGGTTTATTTAGCAATAGAAAGTTACTTGAAGATATTGTGTAAACGAAGTTTGCTCATTCTGAAAGATGTCATACAGCATTTAATCTAATAGTTCAATATTTCACTGTTGCCTACCTTAAATGTTTAGATGATACACAGATGAAATCTCCTTACCTGAAGCGTAAATTAACAAGAGACTATAATAATGCACAATTAATATAGAGATATATATTGATATTTATGCTCTAAAAAAAACCTGAAGTAATCTCAGGGAAAATTAAGGCAAGTCCAAGCTAATTGTCTGGTTTTAGTTTGTAATTTAAAAAAAGACAAACCAGAAACACTATGAACCAATGGATTGAAGAGACACATTACTGATTTTCAGTTATAATACAAATGTAGTGATCTCAACAATGGCCTACATTCAGCAGGTTACTTTGTGATCCGTGTGGCAAATGCAGAGTTTTCGTTCGGCATTGAAGAGAGAAAGGGCTAGAAATTAATCTCGGGCGGTGATGCAAAGCGGGCGGTATTGGATCGACTGCCCGTTATACGCAGCACCTGATACTCAGTTCCATTGCAGTCAATGGGATTAAATATCAGACGCTGAGTATAACGGGCGGCCGATCCAATACCGCCCGCTTTGCACCACCGCCCGAGACGCATTCCTGCCCCAAAATGTCTGCATTTTATGTTTTATTATTTTCTAATAACTAGAGTTAAGATAGAAACTGACTTCCCTTGCCCAACTTAAACATGGAGTCCTAGAGAAAAATTGACTATTGGGACAAAGCCAGGCTGTTTGATCTTAAATTACCCAAGCTTTGTCCTCGGTACTAATGAAATTACATTTAGTTGTAGATTTCTGGGTCTTTGTTAACTTTCAAACCCCAGGATTATTTTGACTCCTGGATCTTGGATTATTTATCATGAGATAATCTCCCCAAACCTCTGTGTGTGTCTGTCCTTGCCTTGAGATCTAGATAAGTTTTCAATGACATGCCTGGGAAACTAACAGCCTGTCTGGTAATTGCTTTTAGCTGCTGGATTCATCCTATGCATAAGATTTCACTCTGGTCTTCAAAAATGATAGAGCCTCACACCAGGCTTCATTTTATGCTTAAAATATGAAGCAAATTTATTTTATAAAAGATGACTAGCACCTAAGAAATAGAAAGCTAATATCATTATACACAGTAAATAACGTTCCACCTAACTCAAATGGATAAAATAATACAAGGATCATGGGGTCGACTTTGGCATGGGGTGGGTGGTGTGTCCGTTCAGCCTGCGCAAAGATGTTGCTGGGAGGCCCAGCTGATTTTAATGGTCAGCCTCATTAAAATAAAACAGGCGTGTTGCCAGTACTATTCATGCTGACATTCAACGATATTACCATCGCCGAATTCCCCATCATCAACATCCTGGGGGTCACCATTGACCAGAAACTTAACTGGACCAGCCACATAAATACTATGGCAACAAGAGCAGGTCAGAGGCTAGGTATTCTGTGGTGAGTGACTCAGCTCCTGACTCCCCAAAGCCTTTCCACCATCTACAAGGCACAAGTAAGGAGTGTGATGGAATACTCTCCACTTGCCTGGATGAGTGCAGCTCCAACAACACTCAAGAAGCTCAACACTATCCAGGACAAAGCAGCCCGCTTGATTGGCACCCCATCCACCACCTTAAACATTCACTCCCCCTACCACCGGCGTACTGTGGCTGCAGTGTGTACCATCTACAAGATGCACTGCAGCAACTCGCCAAGGCTTCTTCGGCAGCACCTCCCAAACCCACGACCTCTTCCACCTAGAAGGACAAGGGCAGCAGGCGCATGGGAACACCATCACCTCCAAGTTCCCCTCCAAGTCACACACCATCCTGACTTAGAAGTATATTGCCATTCCTTCATCATTGCTGTGTCAAAATTCTGGTACTCCCTCCCTAACAGCACTGTGGGAGTACCTTCACCGCACGAACTGCAGCGGTTCAGGAACACGGCTCACCACCACCTTCTCAAGGGCAATTAGTGATGGGCAATAAATGCTGGCCTTGCCAGCGATGCCCACATCCCATAAACGAATAAAAAAATATATAGGCACCTTGCCTTTAGGGAGGAAATCCCACATGGCTGCCGCCACCTAAAGGTAGCCTTCAGCTCTTCAAGTGAAAGTCATTGGACAGCACATTACTGAGGCAGCAGGCAGCACAACATCAGCTACAGCACCTCAATTCTCTGATGCAGCTGTGGAGGTCCTCCTGGAACAAGTGAAGAATAGGAAGGAGATCTTCTTTCCTTCAGATGGGCAATGGTTACACTTTCAAATTAGCCAGCAGCAGTGGAGCGAGAGGGCTGGGAAGCTCAATGCCAAAGCATTGTTCCTAGGACCTGGCTGTAGGGCTGGAAGAAATTTAATGACCTTACCAGGATTGCCAAGGTAAAACTTCTTTTCACATCGCTTACTCTTTATACATCTCTTCAACATCCGACGTTAGCACCAGCACTAGCAATCCTTCACAAGCATCTTCTCCAATCACAACGGAACACTTCACTGCACCTCTTTCTGCATTCATGCACTCCACACCTGATATTGCCCTTACAATGACTTCCCCCTCTTGCCCACACTTGCTACTTCTTCCTCTCAGCATGCACATAATTTTAAGCTGCCTCACACAGCAATCTGATGGAGACCTCAAAAAACAGGAGGAGATTCCAATAAACTGCAATCTTTGGGCTGGATTTTGATACTGGGGCGGATTGGGGCCGTGTTATCCACTTTTCGTGTTATCCACCCGACTGCAATTGGATGTGGGAGATTGATGCGATTTTCACCTAATTGGGCAATTGAGTTCCAGCATGTGGGAACCCATGACCCAATTAGTGTTTTCAGTCTGAAAGTCGCCTCTGATGATGTCATCATTGCTGCTGCATTGAAGGTCTGCAAAGACTGCCTGGCCTTTGCTGTGAGAGGACCTGGATGCAAAATGAGCAGCAGCAGCCCTAAGTCTGCTCCCAGATATTTTTGCACCACCACTCCCAGATATGTCTCCTATTCACCACCACTCTCAGCTCAGCTCAGCTCAGCTCAGCCCAGCCAGCCAGTCAGCCATAGTCAGCTATCCAAATGTGCTCCCACCAGGTTTCACATTCGTGGTTCAGAACAGGCATGCTTCACGTAGAAAAAGGGTTAAAATCACAAAGGCCTTTCAAAATGGCATTATAGAGGCAATTTAGTGCTTGTTAAGGGCCTTAACAGCCTATCCCGCCTCTTAGAGGCGGGACGGAGTCGGGACCAGCAGACACGATTTAATGAAAATTGCGTGGAGGCGGGATGGAGGCAGGCTCTTGCTCGCCCGCCAGTTTTCGCAATTTTAACCCCCCACACGCCTCCAAACCCGCCTCCACGGGTCAATGAAAATCCAGCCCTTTGACTCCAATTGAGGACAGTGGAGGGAGAATATGCAGCAAATACTTATACTCACTACAGTCCTGAAGACTTGTTCGTGCCGATTTTAATTGTACTGATAAAAGTGGCACTGGATTTCCACAGTGTCACCAGTCAAAAATCAGTGCTGCAAGTACCCTAAGAGGGCACCACTAAAAATAAAGTCCAATCAAACTAAAAGAAACTTAATGTGCACTAGGCCCATATTTTGTTGTTTTGATCGATTTTACAATGGCTGTTCTGTGGTGCCCACCGGTCGCAGGAGGCAAACTTGTTTTTGTGATTTAATTAAGCTGCCTTCTTAATTTGGGCACGATACACATGCATCTGTTCTTGCTAAATCATACTGTCAACGAATTAATCTTATTGCCTTAATCCTGCTTTGAAAATGAGTTAGTACTAATGAGGGATTTGGTGATCATATGAGGTCAGATTCAGCTATCATTGTCTGGGGACCATTCTTAACTTGTAGCGCGAAGATAGTGGTTTGAGCTACTAAATTATTCAGAATAATGGACCTCAGACAATTGTATTATTCTTGGATGATCTTCTTACAAAACAAATTAAACTGGTAATTATACTTCACTGGGTCCTAGGGGTAAATTTTAGGTTGGGATTCGAACACAGAGCTTTGGACAAAGGCAGTGCATAACAACAAATTGAGCAATAGAGGTCAGTGCACTGACTAACCACTCAGACGAGTTTCCTTTCAGTGATTTTTTTTGCCCGAATTCCCAACATGCATTCTTGGCATACAAGTACTGTGGCAGGAGCACTAACTTGTAAAATTTACTCTCCTTTAAAGGAGTGGCACAGCTTTAAAAACTCTTTGCAAAGAGGGAATAATAGCATTTCCTGTCGCTACATGATAGATTTCTTTCCCCTGAGAATTATTGCATGTAAGCAGATTACAAATAGCATGAGTTGTTCTTTCTTTTATTTTGCGCACTCACCTAACCCATTACTCAAAATGTCAAGATATAATTTAGCTAAAACACCAGACAATTATTCAAAACATTGGACATAGCCCTTTCGTGTAATTGCAATTCAAAATAATACACTTGGGTCTTTGGTAACAACCCTTCCATAACAGAAACCATCCATATGCAGACTGCAGCTGAAATTTATTAATATGTATTACAGGTTGAGCGTCTAAAATCCGGAGTTCCGGAATGCGGAATGTTCCGGAATCCGGACTCCGGGACGATTGGTGGCAGGGTCGTCCGGAGTCCGTAAAATGTTCCGGAATCTGGACACCCTGAGGGAGGCTTACCAAAAACCGGAAATATCGCAACCTGGGCCCAGGCATTTCTGGACTCGGAACGTGTTTCTGATGTCCGAAGTCCGGAAATATCGCAACCTGGGCTCGGGCGTTTCCGGACTTCGGACATCAGAAACACGTTCCGAAGTCCGGAAAAACCCGAAAACCGGCTCGGCCTCGGTCCCGAGGTTGCCGGATTCGGGACAATCAACCTGTAGTAGATCTCTTATCGGCTTGCTCATGGATAGCCTGGGATTTAAACTGTAGTTTCTAGTATTTACCATGGTTCCGTTGCATCATAAAATAAAAAGACTTGCATTTATATAGCACCTTTCACGACCACCGGACGTCTCAAAGCGCTTTACAGCCAATGAAGTACTTTTTTGAAGTGTAGTCACTGTTGTAATGTGGGAAACGCGGCAGCCAATTTGCACACAGCAAGCTCCCACAAACAGCAATATGATAATGACCAGATAATCTGTTTTTGTTACGTGGATTGAGGGATAAATATTGGCCAGGGCACTGGGGATAACTCCCCAGCTCTTCTTCGAAATAGTGCCTTGGGATCTTTTACGTCCACCTGAGAGAGCAGACAAGGTCTTGCTTTAACGTCTCATCTGAAAGACAGCACCTCCAACAGTGCAGCACTCCCTCAGCACTGCCCTGGAGTGTCAGCCTAGATTTATGTGCTCAAGTCCTATGGAGTGGGACTTGAACCCACAACCTTCTGACTCAGAGGCGAGTGTGCTACCAACTGAGCCACAGCTGACACATAAACACAACAATGGCTTCCAACACTGTTCAATACATTTCCTGAGGCAATATCATATAACTGAATTTTGGTAACAAAAAATGATACTGAAAGTTACAGAGCCTTACTGATTAACACTCTACAAAACCTGCTTAAAATGCAAGTCATGTCGGTTCTTCCCTCTCCAAAACCTATTAGTTATTCACATTGCAAAAATATATTTTTTCTCTACCTTTGACTATAAATTTACAGGTTTTGCTTAAGATGCAAGCAATTTTTATTCCCCTTCTGACTCCCCAAAGACCTATATTTTTCTCAGTTATTTACATGATTAGAAGTCATGTTTTCTCCCTCTTGCTTCCCCCGGTTACAGTTGTAGTTTTTTCTGAAACTGTTATTAGTGTAGCAAGGTCTCTGGTGACCAGCATCTGAACAGATGGTCATTTGCATGGTGTGGATCTGGATGACCAACTCTGGCCACAACGTCTGAGTTTAGCACCTTAAATATCCTGCTCTGCCCTGGTGCAAACATTGCTCCCACTTCATATCAACTTTTTTTTAAAACTCATCTGGAGTTTCCGCTCGATTGCGCTGCGTTTCTTTTCGGCGCAATTCCCCCGATATCGACGTAACCGGTGCAAAAGATTGTGGAATTTTAAGCGCACATTGCGTTCCACGCAACTCGAGTTTCCGCAATCTATTTTAAAACATCGCACTGGGAGCAGGCCACACCCACACAACTGATAATCCCCATTGGGAGTTTCCGCTAATTGGGCTCGTTTCCAGGCCTTCGAGAAGGCTCCAAAAATTAAGCTGGAACTTTTTGGGTGCAAGGACACGAAAAGAAATGTTTTGAAAGGTTTTGAATGAATTTTTTAAAAATTTACTAAGAAACTGACGACTGTTCCCCAACCTAACCAGAAAATAGTTCTGTATATTTTTTGAAAGTCATTTTCAGCCATTTAAAAATCAGGTTACTCACAGGTGGTGGATCGACACTGTGATTTAAAATGCTTATTTTTGGTGATAAACCCATTTTCAGCTGATTAATCAAACTTTTATCAAGTTACCCCTCTTAAATAGATCACGGAATATTTTTTAAAGCAAATTTTTTAAAAATACTAAGTTTTAAAAAGTGTGCCCGACTGCGCTGGTTCAAGGCAGATTTTGCGTTTGCCGATATGCAAATGAGTTTGAGCAGAAACTCGGGGGGGGGGAAAAAAACATTTTTCAAAATGGGCGCAATTTGCGCCGGAATCGGCGATTGCGTCGAAAGTGGAAACTTAGTCCCATTGCAAACATCACCTTCAGCTCAGAAGTTTTACTTAAACTGCTTCAAGATGATTTGTATACTTCCATCACTAGGGCCTCACTGTTACTGTTTGCAGATTTTCTGCTTGGTTCAGGTGGTGGGTCACAAAACTGGCATTAAATAACAGTCCACTCATCCAATCATCAGGAGGGACTTCATTGTAATTGGTTTAGGTTGGACATTGTGGAGTTTAATGGGTTTTGCAGTGTAATACCTAGTTAAAGGGAAAGAGGGGGTGAAATGTTACAACAGATGATTCTTCTTAGTGGGACTCAAGTTGCAACAAAAAATTGGAAATACAGACTTTTGCCTGGAACCTTTCACAAAGTTAAGTATGGATGAGTGAGGCCATTTGGCTGATCTAACTTATTCCCTCTATGGAAAATTATGGTCTTCTATCACAACATCTAACTGTGCTTTGAACGATTCATCTGCTTTCACCTACCTAAATGACCATTCCAGGTATTAATCATTCTTTGTGTGAAGTGCTTCCTGACATCACTCCTCAACTTGCCTATTACCAGTTTGTACCAAGCCCCTCATGCTGTAGTCATTGTTTGAAATCTGTAGGAGTAGAATCACAATATTGCCTGTGACAATTAAGTCATATAATTACTTTAATCTGTTTTCTAATCAGTGCAGTGCCAAGGGTTAATTATTGACAAACTGTCATTAAATGTTTCTTCTGTTAATAATTGCTGAGTTGTTTAAACATGTTTTTAAACTTCCTTGTTATGCGGATTTAATTTGCAGAATGCCATGTAGGGTTGAAATTTAATTCATTGTACAAACGCAAAGTCAGCCAAGCAAACAAAAAATACAGGTTCATGCCATTTAGGGTCCAGAATATACGCAAACCTCGGAGGTCTTAAATTGGTGTATCTCATTTACTCTAAATAGGATGCGTTTGAGCGATGACAAGAGTCAGGTCCCAGGAGACATTTTGATCTAACCTAAGTATGGTGTTGGACTAGTGAAGTGGTTACATTGTATTAATTTGGCAATGTTATATCTAAAGAAGCAGTGAACATAATCCATTATTGATTTTTCTTTCCTGGCCAACTAGTCTGCCAGTTTGCGGGTGAAGTTTTTATGAAGTGAATATCATCTACAAGTCAACTGCCTTTGTTTAATATAATTAATAGACCTCCCAAATTTATTTAACACAATTGACGGATTTTGAAATGACTAATCTAAAACTGTTGGACTGTCAATTAGAAGCTAGGTTACTTAGACATAGAACAACTGCAAATCTTGGTAAGGACATAACAGTAATATATGATCACTTAATCAGAAATGAACAAATGTGCATTTTCTCTAAAGCTTTTCATTAAATTTCTGGCTTGTCCTCTGCAATATACAGTCTGTTTCTGGATACAATCAACATCATTTCTCAATTTGGCTTTTTTATGCTTTATTTTTCAATTTTGAAGATGGCACAAAAAGGTTACACAGAGTATCAATCAAAATAGCAGATATCTACAAATAAATAGAATCAAGCTCTTCACTAAACTAACAGGACCAACAACTTACATTTCATTGCTCAATTTCAATAGGACTGCCAATATTCTTTCTAAATACTAGGCCATAATGTGACACATTCTGTGAGAAATTACAGTAATTTAAAATACTATAATTTGGCTTCATTTCCATTAAATAATAGACATAAATACATATCAACTAGAGGCGCTGCCTTTAATGTCCTGTCAATCTGTACCCCTAAATCGCTCTGCTCTTCCACAATACTGAGCTTACTTCCATTCAGAGTAACTGCTGTTCATATTTATTTTACCAAAATGCATTGCTCACCTTTACTGACATTGAATTCCATCAGCCATTTATTTCTCATTCCCTTATCTAATCAAAATTCCTTTGCACCTTCCTTTGGTCATCTAAAGAATTATACCTCTTATTGTGGTATCATCTGTAAATTGCAACACTGCTCCCTCTAGCCCTACATCCAAATCATTGATATACAGAGTGAACAGAAGTGGCCCTAGTACTGAACCCTGTGAGACACTATTACCCACTTCCAAACACTCTAAAGAATTGCCCTTCATCCCTACCCTTGGTTTACTCCCTTCTAACCAATCTTTATCCTCTCCCTAATTCCATACCCCTTAATCTTCTCTAGTAACCTTCTGTGTGGTACCTTGTCAAAGGCTTTCCTAAAGTCTATGTACACTCCATCCACTGCATATCCTACATCTACCATGTCTGTTACCTCCTTAAAGAATTCTATAAGGTTTGTCAAGCATTATCATCTAGTTTGAAATCTATACTGGCTGCTTCAATTTTCTCGTTATCTAGATGCAAGGCAACTTCATCTTTAATTAAAAACTCTAAAATTGTAGGACCTCAACAATTTCCTCCCTCATTTTCCTCAGGATCCTAGGATGTATCCCAATCAGGCCCTTTCTTCCTTTAGCTTAACTAACATTGAAACAATTTCTTTATCATAAATCAGGTTTATTAAGGAGTAAAATTACATAAAAGCAGAGGAAGTACAGCGGATTTCACTAGATTATAATACATCAATCTCCAAGTGTCTCTTTCAAAACAATAAAAGTAGTACTTTAAACAGTTTGTGTCCTTAATAAAAAGCTTTTATGTAAGAACTAGGCTAGAAATTGGGTTGCTTTGCGCCTCTCGTTAGTGCCGAGCGATATGTGCGACGGGATCAGGAAGCGGTTTTGCAGCGGCGGTAGGGGGCAGCGGTACAATTTAAAGGGCAGGTGTCGGGCGGCCATTTTTATTTTGGCCGACTGCCAGCACTTGCCCCCTTTCACATTTGTATGTGGGGTGCCGGTCGCGATCGCTCAGCCCAGCACTCCCCTTGAGTGTTGGACTCTTTTCCCGGCACCCCGCTCCCCGGTGGTCCGGCAGGGCCCTGGTGCGCCCTGCGCTAGGCCCCTCCCCTTTAATCAGGGGAGGAGGCCTGCAATGATGCGGCGCTACGTGCCACCACACATGGCACTGCTGCACGTAGTGCCGTGACATTGAGAAGTAGCGCCCCAAGGAGGTGGAGTGCTTCCAGTAGCGCCCCACCTCCTTCCTGGGGCGCTACTACTGAATTTACGGGGTAGGGGCGCTAACTTTTTCGAGGTGCCAAAATTACCCCCCCCCCCCCCCCGGTGAGGTTAGCGCCCCAAAATGGGCGCTCCCCAATTTTTCCCCCTATAATCTCATGCAATTTTCAGTTTGCTTCCACCCAAGCAGTAGCTTCCGTGACAAATAAACTAGTGACCTGGGAAAAACATGCCTCACATACCCAGATCAGGCAGCTTCTGGTTACAGAGCTATCTCTCAAAAATAAACTTAAAAAGCACCAGGGCAGTGCAATCAGAGCTTGATTGCAGCCCTTCATTCATTTCCAGGATGAAGCTGAGCTGTGTGGCTGATAACCAGAGTTCCACAATTGAGACAGGTATCACAGCTGGTGGCCCTTGATACAACAGTACATTAAACAGAATGTAAATCTGGAAATCTTACACTTGGATGAACTTTAGGTTTTCTATCACTTGATGAATGATAGGCTTATAAAATTTTATTCTATCCGGTCCCAAGCTACATATCCTCACATGTAATTGTTGACATCAGATGAGAAAAGGAAGTCAAACACTCCTTATACATCAGCCAAATAATTGTTAATTCCAATTGCCCAGCCTGTGTTCAGTCACAACATTAACAACATTTTGAAGTCACGACAAAGCATGAAATCTAATGCCAGGTTTTCCATCCTTCATTTCATTAGAGATTTTCTTTGGCAATAAACTCTTTCTCCTGCAGTCATGTTGTAACCAGTGCAGTCTATGAAATCTCAGCAAATCATACACAGGTTGTTGACCTTAAAGTTTTCCAATCTTGATGCTATGAAAGCCAATTCTGCCTACACAACAACAGGGAGTTTCATTCCACTCTGGTGTCAGCTTTGGTCCTGACTCCAGATTCAAGCTATGTTTATGCTTAAACTGTAGTGTCAGTGTGAAGTGAAAGCACTTTGCGTTGGGTTTACAGTTATATTGTGAATTCACCCTATGTGGTTACCCCATACATGAATATAAAGTGGGGCCATGCTATGTGCAGCTAGGGTTAGACCCTTTCCACCATCTAGAACAACACTTTTGTTACAAAAAATTGGGATTATTCACCCCACCCCAATACTGGGATGTTGTAAAAAAAAAGACAAATTTTACAAACATTCTTCACTGTTTGCATAGTTCATTCCTCTATTAAAATTCCAAACCATAACTGAACTATCAATGAGAATGAAGATCCCCAAATTAATATAATACAGTTCATAACTCTGAAAAGCGATAAGCCCAATCTTACCCCCCTCTCCGCCTGGTATGAATGGTGGGGGCAAAGATAAAGCTGGCGGAGGAGGGGTTCGAACTGTGCTCCGACACGTTCCCACCCATGCCATTCTTATTTGCCTGAATTCAGGCACGGGAAAGCTATCTGCCTCATTTGTCTAATTTAAATGGCAGTGTCACGTCCCAATGTGACCAGGACTCACACGCCATTTTAACAGCAGGCCTGATTAAGAACCGCAGTTTCCAACTCACCAGCAGGGATCGCTAGATTTTATTCTTTTATTTTACAATTGCAGTTTCCTGTGTCATTTCTTTTCTATTGTCCTATGTTCCGATGTTCTCTTCCTTTCTTTTATTGCTTTGTCTCATTATATATAACCATTATATGTAACCTAACATCAGTGACTGACAATCTACTGTCCGAAGATCTGAGGCCAGTGTGATAGTGCAATAAGTTCTATCACCACAGCAGAAAGGCTTTTCATCGACACAAGGCTATTATTAAATTTGAGGTATATGTCAACAACCAATATGTGTTGAAAACATTAGAAAGTGTGGAACAAGAAAAGGACATTGGACCCATTAAGTTCCTTCCTTCCACAAACATACACTCTAAAGCCTAAAAATTATGGTTGGTGCTGCATTCATATTCATGTCTCCTCTATTTTAGTGGAGGCATGAAACCATTTCAAATACATATGTAACACCTGCATCAAAATAGCAGACGCAGAAATGCCAAATGAACATGTTAAGCATTCGTCCACTGTTATCAGTGAGAGTAATTTCTAGGCTCAAATGAGTTGGGTAGGTTCCATGATAATCTCCCCTGGAAATATTATATACATAGGACTAAAAATTGAGTAGCGCCCCATTTAGCGCCCCGGAAAAATTAGCGCCCCCGCGCCGGAAATTGAGTGGTTGCGCCCAAGAGGGAAGCATAGCGCTACTGGAAGCACCCCACATCCCTCTTGGGGCGCTGCAAGTCAATGTCGCACCGCGGTATTGCAGGCCTTGCTCCCCTTCTTAAAGGGGAGGGGCCTTGCGCAGCGTGACCCGGGGCCTAGCTAGGCCCCCGGGGATCGGGAGTGCTGGTAAAAGAGCCCGGCACTCAAGAGAAGTGCCGGGCTCTTGGAGCGCAGCCGGCACTCCACGGGGGGGGGGGCGGCGTTCAGGAGGCCAGGGACAGGAGCGCAGGCAGGTGCTGGCAGGCGGCCAGCAACAAAAATGGGCGCCCCGCACCTCGCCTTTAAATAGCGCCTCCCCGGCCACAGGTAGGCCCACCTGACCCCGTCAGACATAGCGTCCAGCGGTAAGTCAGGGGGCGCTCCCGAAGATCGCGGCCGGGGCGCGAGCGGGGCGCTGCGCACGGCGATAACATCATCGACAGCGGCGCAGCACCACGGGGCGCTACCGGTTAGCGCCGCTGCTAAACTCCCGCTGAATTTCACGGGAGGCGCCGCGCCCGGGCGCGAGTTGCTTTGCGCCCCGTTAGTGCCCTCTTAGGGCGCTAGTGGGAGGTGCAAAGCAACCCAATTTTCCCCCCACAACCTGTTAAATGCATAATTCTATAAAAGAGCACCACCTTCATGAATTTTTTTTTGGCAAACTTGTTTTTTGTTTATATATCATATCAAAATGTATGATCATGTCACTTCATTATAGAAATGACACACGGCTCCTTTATCTCCCCAGATTAATAAAACAAGCTCCCAAACAATTTCTCTGAAAGACAGTACGCTTTTAAATGTTTAGTCTAACAAGCAATTAATTTTATTTGCAGGATAGACTGGTGGCTTGGGCATATAGATGCAGACATATTTCAATGTAGAAAACTGTGAAGTAATACATGTTGGAAGTAAAGAAATATCAGGAAGTAAAATGCATCTAAATGGTCAGATTTTAAATGGAATAGAGGAGCAGAAGGACCTTGGTGTGCAGATACACAGATCGTTAAGGGTGGCAGTGCAAGGGAATAAAGCCATAAAAGGACAAACAGAATCCTTGTACATAGAGGCACAGAATACAAAAGCAAGGAGGAAAATTGAACATATGAGAAAAGTCAGCGCACACTTAGCATATTTTATAGTTTTAGGAAGAATATAAAAGCAATGAAAAAATTGCCGCACTGATTCACTAGGCCGTTACGCAGGGTTACAATTATAAAGGCAGACATGAGTAATTGGAGGGTGTAATTTTAATTTGGGCAAAGGGCGGAAAACTGACAGTTGTGGATCAGCTGCCCGTTCTACATCCCACCCAAATTTCCTTTCCACTGAAGTCAGTTTGACAAATAAAAATTCATTGATGAGTGACCGAGTTACATTAGTGATAGGGCCATGTCGATCTAGGTAGCATTCACACTTGAAAAAACAGCCTTCAGAGCCTTCAATCAACCGGAGGCTAATTTAATCAACATGGGTCCTACCTTTAAACCTGGGAAGCACAGGGACTAAGGCAATGCTTTAAGTTTTAAAAAATTTGGAAAGAAAGTTAAGAATAGGTTGAATATGATATTAGTTATTAATGAAGCAAAAATAAAGTTAAAGTAATAAAAGCAAAAGATAAAGGAAAGGGGGGAGGTTTGGATTTTGGAAAAAGATGACAGGGCAAAAAGAAAACATCTTTGTTATTAAGTTTTTACTTAAGTTTAATTTTTGTATTGTAGAGTTAATGTTGCAGTAATAAACTACACCTGGGATTACAATAATTTTTATTACTTGTAACATTCAGATTTGTTTTCACAGCACATCGCATGATCTGAAAATTTAAACAAAATGGGTTGCCCAGACAGATTGCAATTCCCATGGACCGGCCAACAAGGTTAAGTCCCAAACTTGGATCTATTTTTCTGGAAGTCTGTTCTATGAAATGCATAACAGTAAGAGTAATTTCCATTTAACTGTAACGTTTTTCTATCCCTACACAAAATCGACTCTAAAAAGATTAATTGCTGCATTTTCGCCGTTGCAAGTAATTTGTTGCTCATCTGAACAGGTCAGTTTAACACCATTAACAGTTTATCCACCGTAGCTGTTACACCAAGCTTGTTGAGTCGGCCTAAACTGACCTATTATTGTAAATATATTAAATACTGACTTTGATCAATTCTGGCAATCATCAGCAATAATATCCTTTCAAAGATGTTGCAAGTTTTTAATAGCTTTTTTCAAGCATCATCATCCATCAAAACCCTGATAGATTCCATCAGTCACCAGCACCAGAATCCTGGCTCAAAAATAGATTAGAGAGTGTAGATTGTAGAACATTCACAGGAAGTAAGTCCCAGGCTATAATTTATTCTCGGGTTCAGATTTTGCAGCTTTTGACATCAGCTTGAACCCCTTGACTGAATGAAATGAGGGTACACATTAGGAGCTGGTGTTTGTCAAGTAGGGGCAGCTGCACAATTCACAATCACGGCAGGTGTGTGAGTGAGTTATGGCTGCTTCAACACAAGTGGTTCATGTTCTGCGAATTACCCATACTTGGTCTGTACTCTACTTGCAGGATATGTATGGCATATAATTCATATTTTTCAAATTGCTCACAATAGCTGAAGGCAGCATTTTCAGACCCACTAATCATTCTGGTGGTGATAATCTTGTGAGGTCAGGCGACATAGGCCAGCATACACTTTCTCGGCAGTAGTTTAAGGTTGAAGCTTGAAGATTGAAGTTATGCTGTATTGCACGGTACAGGAATAAATCTGACTGGTTCGTTGTGAGTATGTTGCACAGTGGGTAGCATCGGTGTGGCTGCAACATAAGTGACGTAAGAAAACTACTAGGCACTTGGTCTAAGCGTTAAACAAAGCTTTAATCAACTGTTTTACAACATGGAGGTCTAGTTGTGTCCTTCCCTAGTTCCTGTTAAGAATGTCCTGCACAAGCTGGGCCCGTGCCCGAGTATTTATACTCTCCCTGGACAGCGCCACCAGCAGGCCACCCAGTATTATTTCATAAGTAATTTCCACATGAATGACAAGATTCATGTCAATAAGCATGTTTCATGCCATCATATTTACACTGGAATTGAACGTTACATCATTACTTCTGATGCATTTAGTAGCCTCACAAATATTTGCATGATATTAATGCTTCAAAAGTGAGTTCCAGTGATCAGTCATGGGAAGCATAAACTATTGACCATAAATGACTGGTCTGCACTGAGCATCTCCTTATCCTCGGTGATTTCAATCTCCATCTAGCTTCTGTCCCTGTCTCTCCACTGAATTTACTGCCCTGCTCCACCTAAGCCTTTCCATCCACAATAAACTCCGCAATCCATATTCACAGCCACCTCCTCGGCCTTGCCATCTTCTGTGGCTTGTCTGCTCCCATGGTCTCGATCACAGTTAAGTGAAGCTGCTAGTAGGGAATAGTGTGGCAGATTTTTATCATTTTCTCGTTCTTGAGGACAGTTCTGTAAATTAGTTGAATCAAGCTGGGATTTGATGATATCTGAACATTCACTGGCTGTCGGTAAAATAGATCAGCTTAATGATTTGTAACTGGCCTCATCTCATTAAGGTGTTGCAGTCTGTCTTCAGAAAGATTGGACAAGCACACATGAGGACACGAGTGAAAGGTGCAATATCTAGTTCAGATCACAATGGAGTCCTATTGTTACACCTCTGGGTTACACCTTTGTATATTTAGATGTTGAGCAGTAGGGGCACATTCCTGAATGCAAGAACTGCTTATGGGAGTGGTCAGCAGCGCTGTACGTAAGAGAATAGCTAAGGCAGACATGAAGCTCGCAACAGTGCTAGAAAACTGCAAGTTTTTTCTGTTTTACTTTTTTTTTAACCTCTCTGACATTCTAACTGGCTCACTAAAATCACAAAATGTGCTCACTTAAGCAGAGAATTGGCCAAGTCTATTTATCACAGCATTAATGTGGCTTAAAAGTTTTTACATATTACCGAATCTCTGTACGGTATAATGTGAATTATCTCTAGCTCTTTCAGTAAACTGCTGTCATTAACCAGCAAAAAAAAAAGTGGTTAAGATAAAAGCAAGTGAAGCTGCAATAGCAAAATATCAGAAACAACTATATCACTAAATGGAAAATTAGCAGTAATGTTATAGCAGGAGATAGGCAACCTATCATATACAGGAATTTGCTGATTTCAGTTTTCAATGGCTGTGCTTATAATTTGCTCCGTAAATTTGGGTTAATGCATTTCTTACAGACCCATTTTAATTTATAAAATAATCATACTCTTCTACACTATAGAGCTAGTTCAACAAAACTATTTGAACAAATTACTTTTGAAAAGAACGCAATGACCCAAAAAGGAAATGAACCCTTTCAGTATCAAAGGAGGATGTTGACACCAAAGAAAATTAAAGGAATGTTTTGCTTATGAAGACAGACACAGCCAGACTGACAGAAGCTGACTGAAAGAAAGGCAGAATGATCAGAGGAGTCTGTAAGAGGGGAGGAGAGGCCCAGGCAGGTTTGTGCAGAGGAGCCAGAGAGCTCATTAGGCCAAAAAAGAAAGAAAGACTTGCATTTATATAGCGCCTTTCATGACCACTGGACGTCTCAAAGCGCTTTACAGCCAATGAAGTACTTTTTGAAGTGTAGTCACTGTTGTAATCTTCTTAGGCAGTCACTGTTGTAATGTGGGAAACGCGGCAGCCAATTTGGCAGACAGTACACTGCTCCGCCTGCCCAATGACATCAACAGGGGGCCCTATCAACTTTTGTGATCGGGCCTCACTGAAATACAAGAGGCAAGCTGCAGCTCGCCATTTGGGAGGGCCATAAATCCAGTGGTGCAGAGATTGAAGTGGGCTGCAGCAACACCTTAAAGGGGAGGGCTGAAAAGATCGGTGTGGGGGTGGGGTTGGGTAATGAACAAAGCAGGAGATTGAAGTGGCAGGGAAATGTGAGGAAGACACCAAGCAGCAAAAGTTGAAATTAAGGGCGTCTTTAAGACTCAAGAGTCCCAAAAATAATGAAGATAAAGCCACTGCTGTACCTGCTTCCAGCCTCACCTGACTGCAGCTTATGATTCCTTTAAGTAGTGTTGCAAAATGCCATCTCCCAACCTATATTGCTCGTGGTTTGTGAGCAAGTTGAGGAAGTAGGGGTGGCAGTGCTGATTCACATGTAAATGATGTTTGGGTCCTAACACATAAGACCCTTCATTTAATGTATTAATTAGGCTTCTGCTGGTTTTGGGCAGGTGCAGTGGCCGCACAGACATTAAATCAAGGCCCACACAAACATTTCAGCAGGCACAGCTCTGGTGGTATGTGTAGGGTGTGGTTGTGGTAGGAGTCAGCCTTTCCCCTGAATCGCTCCCACGCCCCAGGTTCAAAACTTGGACTTATTTAGGGGTTGTGAATAAAGATGCAGTAGACCACAGGTTCCAATGAAAGAACTATAACTTTTATTAAAGTTAAAAGGTAACAAACTTAAACACACTTCACACTTAAACAGATTTGGGGAGCACACGGTTACAGCCGAGGAAAATGACAGTATACAAGGAAAATAAAAACCTTTATCCCTCCCAAAAATCCCACTTCTAGCTAGGTTTTCGGTTTCAGGAGATCAGGGATAATGCCCACCAGACAGGGGTATTAACAGTACGAAATCCAGCCAGGTAAGTCGATGGTGATTCTGGTCATCGAACGTCTTCCTTTACCATGTGGCTTCTGGGCAGTGCTGCGAGAGAGCCTTGTTGTTCCAGCGTAGTCGGCGAGTCGAAAGAGAGAGAGCTCTTGGGTCCTGCTATAGATATAGTCCTTTTTCGCCCCCGCCCCCCACAAAACTCCTCACGAAAAACTGGTTTTGTGATGCAGTGAGTTTTCAGGTGAGGCCTGTTCA
Source organism: Squalus acanthias (assembly GCA_030390025.1). Lineage (NCBI taxonomy): Eukaryota > Metazoa > Chordata > Chondrichthyes > Squaliformes > Squalidae > Squalus > Squalus acanthias. The sequence continues at coordinate 6,146,742 of JASTWF010000031.1, forward strand.
TTGTCTTTGTTGAAATTTTGATGGGCTTTCAACTATGCTAAACCAAATCAAATGGCTTACATCCTGTTGCGTTGTCGTTCCATGGAAGCTTGCATTGTTCTCCTGCTTTGGGTTCCTTGCTGGTCCTAGCATTCCTTTGGGCTCTGTGTTTTGGGTGGGGCGGCCTTTCCCCAGGGCCTATTGTCCAAATGGTAGTGTTTGCTGGTCTTTGAATTCCCAGACCATCCACGTGCCGGACATGTCCAGACACGTTTCCTTTAAAGTTCCAAAGTCCTTATTTTTTCCTTTCGATATATTTTTGGGGATCTGCAAATTTTGAAAATCTTACATATGTTGCCAATTTTTGTGCCATTACCGCCCTCTTCAAGCCAAAAAATGGGACTGTAGGTAGATGAAAATCAGCCGCAGCGATTTTTGTATTTGTTTAATTTATCCTGTGGCAGTTTGGCAGTAAATCTTTGATATTCCTGTATAACCGATTGACTGAATTAAACAGCAAACATATACTGTGTACCTATTGTACATAATGCAAAATTAGTAAACATTACTTTTGATCTTATGAGGAGCAATAGGAAATAGGTAAAACTCACTGTGAAAATGGTATTCTGTCCATTCATGTATTTCATCTAAAATAAACCAGTTTGCTGGTTTGCAATTGGCCTTCTCTCACTAAAGTGATTATCAGTTCAGCTTCTGTAAAAATGCATGTTGCATCACATACAAGATTATGGCAACCTGTACACATTGTGAGGGGTCTTATTGTTATTGTCTGCAGCATGCTATCCTTCAACTAGATAATGGGCAATAAAAATGCACTCTGACCATAGGGGACACAGGGTCTGCTTAAGGGAGTGACTGGAGATACTGAACCTGAGAGAATATCCAATGCAGACCTGAAATATATAACACCATTTAAAATAAATTTGATATGAGTACATTAAACTTTTTTACCATCATATCACTCACTGTCATTTCCAGATTTCAACTAAAATTATACGGTAAATTTTGCAACGCTTAATTTCCAAGAAATTGGGAGCAGCGTGAAATGAATACATCAAACTCTGTGCCCAATTCTCCCCTCCATGTGCCCATTGAGCAAAACCTCACGATATTTACCCTCTATATTAGCCCTGCTGTGGCTCAGTGGGTAGCACTCTCAACTCTGAGTCAAAAGGTTGTGGGTTCAAGTCCCACTCCAGGGATCTGAGCACAAAAGTCTAGGCTGACATTCCCAATGCAGTGCTGAGGGAGTGCTGCACTATCGGAGGTGCCGCCTTTCAGATGAGACGTTAAACCGAGGCCCCGTCTGCTCTCTCAGGTGGACGTAAAAGATCCCATGGCACTATTTCGAAGAAGAGCAGGGGAGTTATCCCCGGTGTCCTGGACAATATTTATCCCTCAATCAACATAACAAAAACAGATTATTTGGTCATTATCACATTGCTGTTTGTGGGAGCTTGCTGTGTGCAAATTGGCTGCTGCGTTTCCTACATTACAACAGTGACTACACAGCAAACGTACTTAATTGGCTGTAAAGCGCTTTGAGACGTCCGGTGATCGTGAAAGACGCTATAGAAATGCAAGTCTTTCTTCTTTCTTTCTCCACTTTACTCTCTAAAAACAAAGAATAAACTATAGCTTTTCCAAACAAACTACAAAGGCATCTTGCCAACGATCTTGACAATCAGCTGATAAATTCTTCCCTGAAGCACATTCTTATCTCCATATGATTCTTTTCCTGCCTGAGTTGGAACTATTTTTAGTTGTAAAGTGTTCTTTGGGTCTCCTTGGGTATAATTTATCACGGCTGCAGATGGAGCAGATGGCATCTCTTATATTAACTCTAAGGAATATCAAAGAGACTAATGACATTTATGTACATCGTGTTAGAACACAAAATACTGGGAATGATTAAGCACTCGAGTTGGTAAGATGTCTGCATTGTACTCAAATATCTCTCAACATACTGTATCAGCCTGGAAACATCACTTTCTCTCTGCATTAAAGCCTTAATATTCTTTTTCACTAACATACCAACAAGGATTTGTTTAATCCCAAACCATCAAAAATCAATTAAACACGGCATCTGCAATGTGAAATCCTTGTTATTATTGTACTGTTCAAGTTGATCGTCATGCTGGGGGTAGTGACAGAAAAGCATATAATCAGTGTAATTCACTATTGTCAACTGGTCACCAAAGCAATTTTGTAGCCGGTCTATTCCAAACCAATTTGATGTATGCTGGATACAGCTGGCAGCTTTACTACTTGCAATTATTATGTTATTGAGCTAACATCGTTTTAGGTTGCCAATGGCCACTGGAATTTGTTTTCACCCAGTATAGTTTGAATCCAAAAGATTGAAGTAAGAAGACTACCACAGGAATAACATTATGTCCAACTTATGTAGTAAGAAGGTCCATCTTATCTATGTAGTCGCTATGTCCTTCTCACTGTAATAACAATGCCCATAATGTACAAAATGTTGTGATTTTGTCTGTCTTGTTGCAACAATGTCCATCCATCTTGCTGTATTTAAACTGTTTCTATTTCATTACTAAACAAATCTTAGTAAGAATGGCTGTCTCACTACTGAATAACTATGACCATCTCTAGGAGTGATAACAATGTAAAACACTATTGGAATGATGCAAATGGATTTGTGGAATGTGTGGAAATAAGATAGAATGGGGGAGGGATAATAAGTTTAAACTGTGGATATGTCAGTTGAAGCATTATAAACAACGGAAGAGAGGGTAAAACAGGGAAAAGTTTAAATCTAAAGAGGAGTAATTTGTAACAGTAACATTCAGAGAAATAGTAACTGTCAGCAGAAACTGATACAGGGTGCATCACCTGAAAGCAAGAACAAAATTATGGCTCATCAAATATATTAAAAGAAAACAGCTTTTATTTGTAAATTCAAACAGCCACTTTAAAGGGGCTTAAAACTAAAATAAAGCAACCCTTGCCACAGTGAGAATTCAACAGAGCGTCAGCTCTCCATGGTAACCAAGGAGAAACAATACATAAAAAGATATAAATCTCAAAGCAAATTATTAACAAATTTACTCTTTAAGAAAATGTCCAATAGCCATTTTCAACAGAGTTTAAACCTAATCAAACAATCTAGGCAGCACAGATGCCTGGTTAATTATTATTTAAATAAGCAGGCAATGTTAGAATACTGATTGGACAGCTACGAAAGAATGAATTTGTGTTTATATCGCGCCTCAGGATGCCCCAAAGCTCTTTAAAGCCAATTAAATACTTTTGAAGGAAACGGTGGGTGGGGGTGGGGGTTGGGAGAGGGTGGTGGGGGAGGTATATAGGAACAGGGTGTGTACACGGTATTCGGGCTACGGCTCGTGTGGAGGACAAATGCCAACATGTACTAGTTGGGCCGCACAGCCTGTTTCCTTGTTGTAATTTGTATCTAATTATATGCAAGAGGCAGATTTTTATGAATTAGAACTTCTGGTGCAAAGCTTCACATGACAGGAGCACATCGGGAATAATTTTCTATGCAAAGTATCCCAGCCAGTTTCCATCCTTGGTTACCCACCTACCTCAAGAGGTCAAAATAATTGAGGAAAATCTATGACAATGAACATTTTGCATGGTTTGGTAGAAGAAGAATGCTCAAAGAACCAAAAGGCCCTTCCTGATTTCATATTTTGCCATGTCCTTTCTTACCTAAACACTACAACACAATGCATCCTGAAATGATTCCAAATCTCAGTCCATTAATATGGAGGGGGGGGGGGCGGGGGGTAGGTGGTAAAAGTATCAAATAATGCAATGAAGCATTCCACTTGATCTTTTACTCACTTTCTAACCTCATGGATTCCAGGGTTTGGACAATTCACATCCATAAGACAGCACTTCCTTCAATGCAATGTGCTGTATACATCACACCTGCAGCCTGCTTAGACCTAAGAAAGACGTGCTGCCACTTCTAAAAATCAAAGCGTTCACAGATTCTCAGTGTTTTTTAGACTATAATCATCTTTTCATTCATTGTTTTTTTTAAAAAAAGAAATTAAGTCTGAGAGGATTTTTAAATTATTCATTTTTCTTAAGGCTTGACTAACTTTAGTTCCCTTGGTGTTCTACATAATAGACTGGAGAAACTGGGATTGTTCTCCTTCGAGTAGAGAAGATTGAAAGGAGATTTGATCGAGGTGTTCAAAATCATGAGGGGTCTGGACAGAGTAGATAGAGGGAAACTGTTCCCATTGGCGGAAGGGTCGAGAACCAGAGGACACAGGTTTAAGGTGATTGGCAAAAGAACCAAAGGCGACGTAAGAAAAAACTGTTTTACGCAGCGAGTGGTTAAGATCTGGAATGCACTGCCTGAAAGAGTGGTGGGGGCAGATTCAATCACGGCTTTCAAAAGGGAGTTGGATAAGTATCTGAAGGAAAGAAATTTGCAGGGCTACGGGGAAAGGGCAGGGGGGTGGGACTAGCTGAAGTGCTCTTGCAGAGAGCCGCACGGGCTCGACGGGCGGAATGACCTCCTTCCGTGCTGTAACCATTCTATGATTCTATGGGGGTGATTTTGCCATTGGGGAGCTTTTGGAGGCGGGACTCCCACTTGTCGGGTTTCAGGCAGTTAACAGGCAGTTAATTGGCTTTAATCCCTTCCTGCCTCCAAGGAGACGGGACCTGGTGCGGGACAGCTACCCGCCTCCTGGCAGGATGGCATGGAGGCGGGTTGGGGGCGGGTTGAGCATCTGCCCCCAAATTCTGCCATTTTCCCGGCAGTCCCGCCTCCAAACCCACCTCCCCAGGGCTGGCACAATTGCCCCCTTAGAGTCTACGAATAATTAAAGCCTATGATGAACTGCATATCTCCACAGTGTTAGAAACTAAAGATGCCTAAAAATGTATGTGGTTATGCGATTAAAACCTGTGACGCGAAAAATGCTGTGTTTAAATGGTTATGTTCGAATTGCAGACGGAAAGTCTCCTCAGACCAGATAGATGCTTAGAAGTGCTAATGTTTTGGTTTCTACGGAGGGTATGTACTATATACAATCTCACTGTTGCTAAGCGATTATCTGTTGTTTTTAAGTTAAGACTTGAACCTTGTTTATGTATTTTATGTATAATGCTAAGGTAGGATTTGAAGTTAGCTTAACAGAACTGCTTGCGAAGACAATGGAAGGAAGTTTGGGGAAGTTAACGTAAACATTTGCTACGTCATAAAGGAGGTAACACTCTGAAGCGAACAGGTTTCTGGTTGGGCCTCATGAGATCAAAGAAGGATACGGACGAAAGAGATAAGACACGAATTCCACAGGAAGGAAACCCCTGGGAAAATATAAACAGAGAAAGACATGTGGCCAAAATCATAAGACATCTTTAGGGCGGGCTTTGACACAAGAATCGAGATAAAGAACTAGAAGTCCCATTGGATATTAAGGCTTATGGAACTTCTATAGGTCAAAAGGTCTTGTCAATATCTGGTTCAGGCCCACCCCTAAAAGTAGAATAAAAGTGACCTCCCAAAAGCTTGTACTCACAGACGGAAGAGAAAGAGAGAGAGAGAGAGAGCTTGTACTCACAGACAGAAGAGAGAGAGAGATGGAAGCTCTAGATGAAAGGAAGAAGAGAATTGCTCACGTGTCAACCGTCCGTCCGATTGGATCTGTATCAGCTTCTTCGCACGGTCGTAAGTTTTTGCTGTATAACTAATGTGTTATATTCCGTCTTAAACTCTGATTAAACACAATATACCCACCATATTGGTTTGCACTTGAACCTGATTATTTAAAGTGACCAGAGATAGCCGTAACTTGGCTATTTCTAACAACAGGACTGAGTATAACACACAATGCTGAATGGAGGTGACTCGGACAACAAACAGAATCACTGAAGCATTTACTATGGAAATGTGTTAAAGCCCAAGCGCAATGTCAGTTACTTCAGGGAATATGCTATTTCGAACAGAATTATCTCTCTTTCACAGGCAAATATTTGGACACCACAGACACCTTGCAGGGCTCTGCAGAAGCATAGTTAGAATGTAACTATGACTATGTATTAAAATAAAGTATGGATTTTATTGGGAAACCCTCTCCATACTTTAGACCATCCTAGGCAATCTCTGCTTCATGGATGCTGGCACTGTGAATCATTCTGCAGCCTTTGGACAGGCTAGTTTTTCTCACTTACAGATACATAGGGCTGGATTTTCATTGACCCGTGGAGGTGGGTTTGGAGGCGTGTGGGGGGTTAAAATTGCAAAAACTGGTGGGCGGGCACAAGTCCGCCTCCATCCCGCCGCCACGCAATTTTCATTAAATCGTGTCTGCTGGTCCCGACTCCGTCCCGCCTTTAAGAGGCGGGATAGGCTGTTAAGGCCCTTAACGAGCACTAAATTGGCTCTATAATGCCATTTTGAAAGGCCTTTGTGATTTTAACCCTTGTTCAACGTGAAGCACGCCTGTTCTGAACCACGATTGTGAAAGCTGGCGGGAGCACCTCTCTCTCGCTCTCTCTCTCTGTGGTGGTGTAAAAATATCTGGGAGCAGACTTAGGGTTGCTGCTGCTGCTCATTTTGCATCCAGGTCCTCTCACAGCAAAGGCCAGGCAGTCTCTGAAGACCTTCAATGCAGCAGCAATGATGACATCATCAGAGGCGACTTTCAGACTGAAAACACTAATTGGTTCATGGGTTCCCATATGCTGGAACTCAATTGCCCAATTAGGTGAAAATTGCATCAATCTCCCACATCCAATTGCAGTCGGGTGGATAACACGAAAAGTGGATAACACGACCCCAACCCACCCCAGTATCAAAATCCAGCCCATTGGTTGTGGCTGCATGAATGGCTACCTGTATATGGTTTTTCTCATGTGACATAGCTAAGATAAAGTGTTATAAATGTTACTACGAGAAACGCAATATTTCCAAATGTTCAAGTTCGTAAAATTAAATCTAATCGAAGTGCTAATTATTATTTTTTACATAGCTACCCTCTTACTGTTCCCATATATCCAATGGAAAAATCATGCAGCCTAATTTGAGAATTTGCCAGGAAACTGGACAGTGATATGCTCATGCATCTGTCTCTCTGCCTTCAGTTACTGATATTCTGCTAGTGGTTGCTCCAATGTGTTCATCCTGATCTTCCATGCTTTGCAGTTGCTTGTCATTCAAGGACATGGTTAGCCTCTGTCTGTGTACAGCGTGCGACTTTGCCAAACTACTCTGGGGCATATATTAAGGATCCCCCTGAACAATTTACGCATCTGAAGCACTGATTTAGCATCCCAAATATTGGCACAGTGAGATCCTCCCATTTCCACATGTGTCTTGTATCTTTTCTCTGCTGAGGTACAAAGCTTTGCAGAGGTGCCTTTAGTAATGGTTGTACCATCGAGCTAATATCTCCGAGGAACCGGCCATTCCTCCTACTCCTTCAAAGAGTTGTGGTATGTTTGATTATCTCAGAATGAAAGCATCATGTACACAAACAAACATTATTTTCTGGTTGTGATCGTATATCATTTGCATGTTGATTGAATAGTAGCACTTACAGATACATAGGATTGGTTGTGGGTGCACGAATGGCTGCATGTATATAGGCAATGCCACCCTATAGCCTTGTGGGTCCCAGCAATTTGGATAAATGAGTGTTTCCTATGGTCACTGTTGAAGTATACGCAGACGGGTGCATTGTGAAACAGGGGTTAAGTGGCCTGTTTAACGGAGCTGTGCACGTGAATGGGCTGACTCCTGCGGGGGATGGACTTTCTTGTGACTTAAATACCAAAGAGCATTGATGAGCTTTATTGCTACGAGGTAGTGCAGTGCATATTGTTGATTATTCCTGCAGGTCTTCTTAGACCATATAGCACATCGCTGTAACAGCCTAGCTGTTGAGCCCCCTCACACACAAGTTAGTCATAATGCTGTGATAGATCTGCTCCTGGGGTAGTTCATTTTATGAGTCTTGTGTCTCCTATGTCCTCTGCACTCCAAGGCTACCCTTTCCTCTCTTCCAGTAAAATAAAGCCGATAATGGTTGCTGCATCCATGTTATTGGGTAGAAAAGCCTTCTGTACTCTGTACTTCTTGACCATTATAGTGACTCTTCACAATCATCCCATTCATTAAGCTGACTAGCTCCAGGTCTGAACTGACACTAAATATTCGATTTTCCATGAATCCCCAACAATGTGTACCTTTTAATAAATTCCGCTTTTCTGCCCTTTAGTAAGCACCATTATTTTTTTGATAAATTTATTGAACGCAGAAACTTTGGTCCAAATTGAACCAGTAATTCTGCCATTTTCCTGCCCACAAAACAGTCTTTAGTTAATTGGAGGAGTAAAGGCTGCTTCTGAGAAAGATTTTTGTCCCTCTTTGAGCTGTCTGCATTGTTTCAGCTTTCCCCAGGGCCACACATCATGGCAAGAAAAATGTTCGCAGTGAAAAGCTGAGACTCCATATTACTGACAGAACGTAAAGTTCTCACTGTAGCCACAGGACTTGCAATCTACTGTAATCTTAAAAGGTTTCTTTTATTTCAGTGCCTTTAATGGCGTGACTGAAACAGAGAGGTCTAACTAATGATGAGAATTGAAATGAACAGCTATTGAATAAAACAGGTCGAGAGATTTATAAGACGACAATAAAAAGATTAAATACTGTAATATTCCTCCAACTTAGAGACACTCAAACGAACTGAATAGTTAGAAAGGTTATTTTAACTTTTTCTTTAATTTTTCCATTGAGCATCAGAAGCCTCAAAATGCATGGCAGATGCATTTTACACAGAATTACTTTTGGCAACCCGAACTAATGATTATAATTGTGGAAATCTCTAGAAGATTACTTGCTATTAACAACAGCTTTCATTAATGATTGAGAAAACAAGCTGCTGCAAGACTTATCAGATTTGAGTTAATTTACATTAATGTGAGACAACTGCAGTCGCACATGATGAGGTAACAAAACGGAGTTGTGCAAGCAGGAATAAATAGAATAAGAATAAATGGCAATAAAACACCCAAGCATCTGTCGCACTGGAATAAAACAGATCACTGACTAGTCAGGATGTGGTTTGCAATATGTAATGCAATTTGATTATTTGGTTCTTGTAATAGAAATGAAACATGTGCTTTTAGCACCAGTACTCATCTCGCTTTAATTCTAGAATATAAGCTATTGAGGCACTAAAGATAAATGACAGTGAAAGGCCACGACAAATAGTGAAGAAAACAAAAACAAAAATTACTGCACAAATCAGTCCGCTTAAAGTGCATGATTGATAGGGGCTACTTTATTGTATTCCATTACAGTACTGATAAAAGTAATTTTTTCTACTTCTGCCTCACCTTCTGATTTTTCATATTCTTGATGATATGGCCAACAGCATTTCCTCTGAGCGATTGGCCACTATTACCTTCCATGGTTGAATCAAACTGAAGACCCAGTAGACTGAGAAATCCTGCCTGCATTGCCAGAAATCTCTCTCAAAGTCAAGAGTGCAGCTTGCAGAATACCCGATTTTTTTTTTACACCCTGTGATTTTTTTTTCTTCTATATCAAACACCATACAATTCTGACATCAATAAATTACTAAACATAATAAAGAAGATTTGCTTTTATTATCACTTTTGTTACAAGAAACAGTTCTAAGCATGTTTCATCCATGCATGGATTTTCTCACAAAGGTACAAGAGGCCTACATTCTTGTCTTTAATAAACATAGCAAAAAGTAGCCGTAAGTTAACAGTGGTGAAGAGTGAGGAGTTGGGCAGGCTTGATGAGTGAGCAGCAAACCTGATTGTGCACAATGTGTAGTTTGTCTGGAAAAGAAAAAGAAAAAGAAATAGTCCTCTCTGGACAAACCGACAAATGTCGCACACGTTTAGATTAAGTAGATGTGGTTTGTGCACTTTATTCAATTGCCCAGACAAATTGCATCTGCTATAAGTGAAGTCAATTTTAATGTTTATCTCATTGTGCAAATTCTGGATTATACAAGAGACTAGGATGGAATGACTGAGTGACGTTTGTTCAGATGTATGTCACAACACTTCAATCAATGCAAATTGGGCAAACCGCTTTCAATGTGCCAGAAGCAAAGAAAAAACGAAACAACTTGCATTTAGTTAGTGCCTGTCATGCCCTCAGGACAACCCCCCAAAGCACTTCACCGTCAATAAAGTATTTTTGAAGTATAGTCACTGTTGTAATGTAGGGAAACACTACAGCCAATTTGCACATAGCAAGGTCCCGCTAAAACCAATGAGCTACATGACCAGACAATTTGTTTTAGGTGTTGGTTGAAGGATAAAGGTTGGTCAGAACACTCGGAGAACTCCCCTGCTCTTCTTCAAATAATGCCATGAGAGGTCAGATGGTGCCTTGGATTATGTTTCATTTGAAAGATGGCACCTCCGACAGTGCACCACTCCCTTAGTACTGCATTGAAGAGTCGTCTAGATTATGTGCTCAAGTCTCTAGAATGAGCTGGAATCCACAACCTACTGAGAGGTGAGAGTGCTGCCACTGAGTCACAGGTGACACAAGATAAACCACAACTTGACTTGCAATAATGCAAATTAGAAAAAAACTTTCTTTTAAAACAATACTATGGCCCGGATTTTGCGGTGAGCGGCGAAGAAATGGAGTTCGCCGTTGACCTTGAAAAAAGCTGCCCACAAAGTTTTAGCAGGCTCTAGAGCACAGACTTCCTCTATTCTGACTTCAGTTTGAATTTAGCGCATTCTTTGGGGGATCTGTGGTGTCCAGCAACAGGGCAGGCAACAGAGAGACTGATCAACCAATCAGATTGAAGAATTCTCACAGCTGGCAAAGCAGGAAGTAAAAGGCAGGGAATATAAATCACATTTAAATCATTGTACAGGATGCAAAATAAAGATTGGGACATACACATGGGATTAAGGGAGGAACTTAAATATCAAAACAAAAATTAAAAATAAAATAATTATTTTTTGAAATATCTGCAATTTTTAAATTTTCTTCTAAGGGAATGAGACTCCACACTTAATAAAAATCGTTTTTCAGGGCCAGAGAGGTTGTTCAGCAGTAATTATGACTTAGTGTGTCATTAAAAGCTCAGTTACTCCTGATTGAACAAGGCTTGACTTTTTCATAGGTCTTTACAGCAAGAATACTGGGTGATTAGTTGAAATTCACGACAAATCAATGATTTCTATGTTGATTCCAGCTGCGAAGACTACAGCATCGCACCCTATGGAGGAGCAGGGTATCTATGACAGCAACTTCCGGATTTCCGCGTTTAACTGCACACGTGCGGACGCCAGAAGTTGCTGTCAGTTTTACCCAGTAATAACGGTGAGTGCTAACAGCCTCGCCGTTATTACTACCAAAATTCCCGGCCACTAAGTTTAAAGGTCAACAGACACTGACCATTATTCAACAATCAATCTCTTATTTCAATTGGTTTAATTTTTATTTGTGTTCTTCAAAGGGTTAAGAACATAAGAAATAGAAGCAGGAGTAGGCCATTCGGCCCTTCGAGCCTGCTCCACCATTCAATGAGATCATGGCTGATCTTCTGCCTCAACTCCATTCACCGGCCCTATCGCCATATCCCTTGATGCCCTTACTAGTCAGAAATCTATCGACTTCTGTTTTGAATATACCCAATGACTGAGCCTCCACAGCACTCTGGGGTAGAGAATTCCAAAGATTCACCACCCTCTGTGTGAAGAAATTTCTTCTCATCTCAGTCCTGAATGGCCTACCCTTTATCTTGAGGCTGTGGCCCCTGGTTCTAGACTCCCCAGCTAAGGGAAACATTCTCCCAGCATCCATCCTATCAAGCCCTGTAATAATTTTGTATGCTTCAATGAGATCCCCTCTCATTCTTCTGAATTCAAGAGAATACAGGCCTAGTTTACTCAATCTCTTCTCATACGACAGTCCCGCCATCCCAGGAATCAATCTCGTGAACCTTCGTTGCACTCCCTCTATGGCAAGTATATCCTTCCTTAGGTAAGGAGACCAAAATTGTACACAGTACTCCAGGTGTGGTCTCACCAAGGCCCTATATAATTGGAGTAAGACTTCTTTACTCCTATACTCAAGTAAGGTTTACCTTACTTTGTCAGCTTCCATGCAAGTTTGGATAATTGCAAATTTTCTTTCAGGCGTTCACATAGAAAAGGATTTCATTATTTATGGGTCTCACGTTCAAACAGTTGTGTGCACTCAAAATACAAGTGTAGGTGCTGCCCTTCTATAAGAAAACTCTGACATTTTAGCTGTGGCTATTACAATTTTCTTTCCCAGACTATAGCTGCGTGCAGCGCTCATCATTCCTCGCTGTCACTTTGCTTTCCAGATGATTGCTTTTGTAGTTGATTGAAAATTCAGGTTAATTTCAATCTGAAGATTACATTACTGCAAAAAGGCAGGACATCTATGATGGATGACACTTTAATTTGAAAGTTCCAAGGAGTTAATAATCTTATTTTTGAAGAACATTCCATTACTGGTGCCATATTTTTTGTTTAAAAAAAAATTGAAACAACTGAATATTTTATTTGACAACTGTAACCCGGATATATTTCAGGCCTTAACAAAATGTCTCCCAAGTCTTATCCCATACGGAGCACATCTATACTGGACAATATAAACCACTTAACTGAACAACAAGTCTGCGTTATGTTGCGTTTACTAGTATATTGTAACAACACTTTTTGAATTAGTCTTCCAATAATGCCTCATGGTCCTGTTTGAAAAGTATATTATTGGATCGGTTCCACAGCAAAGACATCAGAAAACCAAATGGACCCACAGACGCTTATACATTGGGCAACTGTTTTTAAACTCACATTCTGCTACAGGAAACTCTTGTTTAACCGGCACCTAAATATCCGGAATTCTCTCTTAACCGGCAAAAATCATCCTCCGAAAACTCCTCTCAAATAACCGGCAATGTTGCCGAGTCGCAGTCCGAGTCTCCCGCGAACGCCGAGTACTCCGAAAACTCCTCTCAAATAACCGGCAATGTTGCCGAGTCCGAGCCGAGCCCGCGAACGCCAAGTTAGTCAGTGGGGGTAGTACTGTACTTAATCAAACATCTTCCACCATCCATTTAACACAACATTCTGTAGGTGAGTACCCAAATACTGTATACTGCACATTTCTTGATTTTTTTATTTTTCTTTGTTAAAAATAGCCTCGGTAGATATAACTCTCCGTTATCCGGAACTTTCGATCAACCGGCACCACGCCGGTCCCGTCAGTGCCGGATACCAAAGAGTTTCCTGTACTTTGTTTCTGATTGCTGCACCTTCCAAACAATTTTATACCCTTCGTCACAGACCTGAAACGTTAACTCTGTTTCTTTCTCCACGGATGCTGCCTGGCCTGCTGAGTGTTTCCATCATTTTCTGTTGTTATTTCAGATTTCCAGCATCCGCAGTATTTTGCTATTGTGTTGCAATGGCTCAGGGAGTTAGAGCTCTGACCTTTCACCTCTGGGACCTGGTGTAGATAAGTTCACAGTATAAAAATGTGAATAATTCAGCACGTTTGGTTTTTAGTTGGCTGACTCACTCAAAAAAAGGCATATGAATGGCCGGTGTGGGAAATTAGAAAAAATCATCACTGGTAGGTTTAACATGATCTCTATCCAGTCTTTGTTTAATCTAATAGCTTTATTCTTACCCTCTCACACTTCCCTTTCCTCTATAATCAATGGGCTTTTAAAACGGAAGTTTGGCTTCACCAAACCACAACGTCTTGATTCATTTAGTCTTCAATCTACTCTTTTGGAATCTTGGTGGTGTTCTCACTGTGGGACATGACCTTCCATCTTGAATTTGGAATATTAATAAAAGCTGGATTCAACCTGCTTGCAATCCACAAAACAACTTTCCCTGACCATAGAAACACAACACAATTAATTTGTCATTCAATATACTTCCAGGCACTGAGTTGATGTCACTTTCCCTCAATCAATCTGATCAAAACATTTTATTCATGAGGAATCTAACAATTAAGTGTCTTGAAATATCTTATTAAGTTATTGGTGCTATAAAATGCACTTTGTTGATGGTTATTATATGGCAAGCTATTGTAGGATAGAATGTACCTGTAGGATTTAGTAAACATGATTAAGATTCTATAACCATTATTATATAACTATAATATGTGAAATTGTATGTTAAAAACCTAAAAAGCCTGTTTAAAATGGCGAATGGCTGAGACCAAAGCAGGGTGGGAATTATGCCAACCTGACTAAACTCTGTTAGAAATTGATGTAATTCTGTAAAATGGTCTGTTAAGTAAACAAGGAGATAGTGGGGAACAAGAAATTCAGCAACATTGCAAAAGAAGATAGGGGTCTGGAGATAGTCACCACTCCCTGTCTTCTCAAAAATGCAGAACCGGCTAAACAATGAACTGATTAAAAAGCAAAAAGACATCTGTGAGAATTTAGTGCGAAGGTTGTTCTCAGATAAGGATAGCTTGCTTACTAACTGCCACGTAGGCAAAACGGAAGAGAAAAAGGTATAAATGAACAGCTATTGAACACTGAAGGCAGTGCGAAACCAGAGGATGAGAAGCTTCAGTCAATAGAACACAGCAAGAGAATAAAGAGACCGCGCCACAGTCACTCGGAAGGAACGCCGGGGTTCAATGAACAGACTGCGACTATCTTCTTGCTAAGTATTACTTCTTTGCACTGGATGTTTAATAAACCTGTTTTACTTCTACACAATATACCTGTACCCAGAGTGGTTTGTGTCGTCGCGGACAAATTATTATAAAGAGCTTTTAAAAGCTGCACTATTTGCAGTGAGAAGTTCATCCTTCTAGTTCTGTCCTTCAAGTTACTGTTGGATTCCCAAACTTCTTTCTCCCTTCCATCTTTCTCCCCACCATGGAACGAATCCACAGAATCTTTACTTGAGCCACTTGAAGGGAACCAAAGTAGCAGGCAAGCAGAGACTCTCCTTCTTCCTAAGTAACTGCCCCTACAAATATGCCCTTCAAATGAAGAAGGTAAGAATTTTTTGGGGCACTCCCAATGAGAGTCCCCTTAAGGTCCATAGTCCAACAGGTTTCCGTTGACTCCTTCTCATTCTCTCCCCCATCCATAGTCTATTCATTTAACTTTGCTTAACTTATTTCTACCTTAGATCAGCCAATAATATCAACATATTAAGAAAACATTCTAAAAGCTAGCAAGAATTAATCCTGTATTATTTGACATCAGGATTAGGATTACAACCGCCTTTTAGTTCTCTTCACAGTAACAAAGGAAAATAAAATGTATTGTCTAAAAGTTTCTCATTACAATAAAATAGATATTTTTAAATGATTTAAACTTTACATCAAAATAAGTAAAGATTATATATTTAATTTTGTATATAATGGGGGGTGGTATGCGGAGCACCAACGCGTGACACCATGGGTTTGATACCAGGGGGCCATCTGGTTTCTCAGTCACAGATGGTGAATGAACCAGGAAGATCAGTGGATTGAAAAATAAAGACACAGGCCTAGAAATTGGACCGCGCTGCGCCATTTTTACAGGTGTAAACTGGGCACTGAAGTGTCCAATATGGCGGCTGGTGTGCGTATGCTCATTCTGTGCCGGATGAGCACCGCCTGCCATATTAGTTAGGGCTGTTCAGTAGGTATCCAGGGCGTGCACCTGCAACTGGTGTTGGGCCCATTGCATATGGAAATGGAAGGGCCTAATGCTTGTTTCAGCGGTCGTTAAAGGGACCACTGGAGGCTGCCACTGAAAAGATATGTGGAGCGTTTTTTTTTGCTTAACTTATTGTGGAGCCAGGAGGAGCAGGCGTCCTCCTCTTGGCTGCACATTAAAACTGTGCGCCGCTGCCAATCATTGCTCACGCCCCCCTCCCAACGGCTCCTCCCTGGACTTTCCTGAGGTCTCTCCTGAGGCCCTTGGCCGGTGTCTGAGCTGGCCAATCTTGCTCTCCCTACGACCACGAGCTGCCTCTAGGGCCGCAAACAGCACCCCAGTAGTATCTTAATGAGGCTGGTGGAGCAATTTTCCATGGTCTTGTCGCTGATCTCAATAGGTGTGTGTACGGCACTGGGATCGCGCCCAAATCAGGTCACGATCTAAATTCTACAGATTCGTGTTGACTGTCCCTGATTAGCCCATGCCTCTTTAAGTGTACATTAATTTCATTCCATATTATTGACTCTAGTTGTAGATTTTAACTTTCATTGCCAGATGGAAACTGGTGGTCATGGATTGACCACCTGTCATAAACCCCACCAAAATCCGGCAGGGTGTAGAATGGGCGGCCAATCTGTTACCACCAGTTTACTGCCCAGTGGTGAAAGTTAAACTAGAAGTTTACATACGACTAAGTTAAACCACTGGGCTCTAACTTTCTGGCTTATCCCTTTCCCCTTTATTGAACGGGAATATAACAGTTGCCACCTTCCAGTCCATTGGCACAACTCCCATTTCCAAAGATTTTTCTAATATTATGGTTAATGCCTCTGTGATGTCCTCCTCAATCTCCCCTTATTCTGGGCCTAATGATATTTCCACTTTTAGTCCCACTAACTTTTTTAATAGTTCTGAATATTTTTTTCTAGTAGTGGGTCTTCCTCATCCTCCTTGGGTACTTCTACAGTCTCACTTTTACCTTCCTCTGTAAAAACTGAGGCAAAATACTTATTAAGTATCTCTGCTATTCCCTCACTCCAAAGTACAAAATGACCCCTTCATCTTTAAGTGGTCCTATTCTTTGTCGATCCTTTTACTTAAGTGCTTATATTGCTATTTCTCTTTATGCTGACTGGCAGTTTTATTTCTTCTTTGATGACCTAATTTTTCTTTTTGTTTCCATTCTATACTTTTAAATTTCTCATTATTTCCATATTATCTCTGCTTTATTTATCATTTATAATTTCTAATAGGAATATATGTAGCCTGCAGTTTATCTATCTCATACTTGAATATCCTCCACTGCTGGTCCACTGTTTAAGCCATTATTTTCCAAGCAATTAATTTGGGCTAAGTTCCCTTTCATTCCACCAAATTTAGTGATTTTCCAGTTCAATGCTTTGTCTTTTATCTATTTTAATTGTGAACCACATTTTGTTCTGACTATTATTTCCCAGCCATTCTCCTATCATCTGGTTACAATTACTTGTGTTATTTCATCACTCAGAATAAGGTCTAGCACTACATCCTTCCTTGTTGGAAATACAACATACTGATTAAGGGAAAGTCCTAGATACACTCTAAGAATCCACCCTGTTTTGACCACAAACTTTTTGTCTTATCCTAAGCTACATACTCAAAGTTAAAATAGCCCCTCATTACAACACTGTTACTACTGCAAACATCTCTAAATTGCCCATGAATCTCATCCTTGATTTCTTTTCCACTCTTTATAGTCTCTTCTTCTTTTGTATGGTAGTAGCAAAGCAAATCAAATGTTAATATCTAAGTCAGATATCCAGGCCAAAGCTTGGCTATCTTGTAGGCTGCCTGTGAATTTCCTCTGAGGGCAGCGCTGAATGATGTGGTCCAGGGTCTGATTAGGAGCTCCACAGTCGCATGATGGGGATGCTTTAATCTTCCATCTATGGAGAAGGTGGCAGCATCTATCATGACCGGTTCTGAGGCGGTTGATGGTTGTCCACTGTTTGCGAGGAAGGTTTGAGCCTTCAGGTTGTACTGTGGGGTCCTCTATAAGGAATCCATTCCGTATGTCACAGTTCTTTAAAGCATTTTGCCATCGGTCATCAAGGCTGAGGGGAGATCGCTGAAGGGCTTCGGCGACGGTCCAAAATGGCCTCCTAGATTTGAGATGGGTTGGTGGTAGGTTGTTCAAGTCGGCCTGGATCGGCATGTCTTTGCTGGTGTAGCGGTTGTATTCTCTGGAGTCTGCATATTCGCGGTGTAGGTGTGGTGGTGCGATGTTTGCAAGCACGGGCAGCCAAGCATACCGGTGATAATTCTCATAGTAGAATTCAGCTGGACATCAACGGATTTGACATACGGACTCAACAGCCATGCCGGAGAGCAGTACTCCGCTGTAGAGTACACCAGGGCGAGTGCTGCCGTACGGAGGGTTTGAGCGTCTGCTCCCCATGTAGATCCGGCGAGTTTCTGGATCAAGTTGACCCTACTCTTTAGTTTCTTCCCAAGGTTCTGGAGATGCTGTCTATACGGTAGGGTGCGATCGAGCGTGACTCCTAAATAGGAGGGTTTTTTGGCATGGTTTACCTCTGAGCTGCAAAAGGAGACTTTCAAAGCTTGGTTTGCTTGAGGGGTGTTGAGGTGGACTGTCAAGGTGATGGTCTTTTACAGGTTTGGCCAAAGTCGCTATTGGCGAAAGTAGGCCTCCATCCTCTGTAAATCACTGGTCAGGGTCTCCGCAAAGATGGACAGATTTGTAGTCTATAATGCACTCTCATAATGGTACCAGGTCATTTATTATTTCTTAACCCAACCAGACAGATTCCATCTGCACACCATCAATTAGCATTTCCATCTATGGCTGTAATTATTTTTTGTTAATTAATAAGGCCGCCCATCCTCCCTTTTTTCCTTCTCTATCACTGCTGAAAATTTGATGACTGGGAATGTTAGTTTCAAGTCTTGACTTGGAAAGTTTACTTCCTGTTCTTCCTGTTCTTCCACTTTAATTGTTGTCTCCAGTTACCTGTCATTGGCCCGAAAATTAAACCTAATACACGAGAGTACGCACTGTGTACTCTCACGTATTAGATCCCGAATTGCCAGTTTCCTGCATGCACTGCGCATGCGCGGGAAACCGGCACTTCGTGAATTGAAAAGGGGGCGGTTCCTAAGTGAACCGCGTGCGCACTACAGGCTGTGCGCACGCAGTGCACTTAGTTTTGTTTTCAGCTTTGAACGTGCAGGTAAGTGGTGAAGACTTTACACACAAAGAAAGCAGGCGTAGGACCCCCTTTTAACAAGGTAAGTAGTTAATTAAGTGTTATTTTAAATTTTTTTCAACAGGTTTATCTTTTTTAGAGACTTTAAAGAAAGGTAAGTTTATTTTTATAACTTTTAAAAAGATTTTAAATTTTTTCAAAAATTTAATTTTTTGTTTAAAGTGGTTAATTTATTTAACTATACTTATTTTATTAATGTGATGGCTTTTTAAAAATTTAATTGAGGTTTAGCTGTTCTTTTGGGGGTGTGTAGTATTCATAGCTTTGACAGCTCTTGCCGTCAAAACTATGAATTGAAAGATGGTGTGCTGCCATTGGCTCTAACTGAATCACGTGATCCCAGAGCTCGCACGAACTAATTGCGCCTCTGGGACACGCAAGCACTGCACGGTTCCAACAGAGAGAGCCTTTGAAACTAAAGTTCGTGTGGGCCCGGAGCAAAAAGGTAGGCGCGGAGTGCGATATCGCGGGGAATCCTTACCCCCGCGGGAACCATCCATGTTTAATTTCTGGGCCATTATTTCTAACACTCGATACTTATTGAAATAAACATGGAAATCCTAAACCATTCACAGTTCCCAATTTGTTTAGCCTCTTTCTTTCTTATTCTTTCGTTCAATATACTTTACTTTAACCTCTCACCTATTTGTCCTAAAGTGCACTTATCCATACCCGCTTAAGCTTACAATTTTAGACTGCTTTTCCTACTTAATATACTTATTCTTAACCCCTCCTAATATGCCCTAGATTTGTCCCTGCCTCATCTTTTTAAATTAAACCTTCTTCCACTGTTCTATTTACTCTCTCTGAGAAACAGTGATGGCAGTTCAATTTAGGTGAAGCCTATCCTATCTGTAGAGCTTCTCCCTTCCCCAGAACTTGTTCTAATGTCCCAGGAATCTGAATGCTACCTTCTACACCATCTTTCAAGCCATGTATTGACATATTTAATTTGTTCATCCCAATGCATCCAGCACAGTGCACTGAGAGTAATTCTAAGATCACTTTCTTCAGGTTCTTGCACTTCAATCTAAAATCTAACTCCTCAGACTACCTAAGTGAGAACTCCATCCAACTCTTCGCTATGTCATTAGTTTTTACATGTACCACTACTTCTGATTAATTTCCCTCCTTTTTTAGAAGCTTTTCCACCTGCTCCATTATGATTTTTACCCTGGCGCTTGGAAGTCATCATACCATTTGGGATTCCTTGTCACAGTTTCAGAACAGGCTGTCCACCTCCCTAATTATGGGATCCACACTCGCCTTTTCTCATGGAGAGTCTCTTTTGCCCATGGACAAACCCTTGTTCCTGAACCGGAACGGGACCAACATCCTTGCGGGGAGGTTTGCTAGTGCTGTTGGGAGGGGTTTAAACTAACTTGGCAGGGGGATAGGATACAGAGTGGAGCTATAGTAGGAGGTAATGCACAGCCAAATAGGTCAGTCTGGAAGGCAGAGAAAATATGTAACGGCACAAAGGAGTATGGCAAGGCTGGATGGCATTTATTTTAATGCAGGAGTCTTACGAGTAAGGCAGATGAATTGAAGGTGTTGATGAACACATGGGAGTATGATATTGTTGCTATCACAGAGACATGGTTGAGGGAGGGGCAGGACTGGCAGCTCAATATTCCGAGGTATAGAATCTTCAGGCGAGGCAGAGAGGGGTGTAAAAGAGGAGGGGGTGCCGCAATATTAATCAAGGAGTCAATTACTGCTGTAAGGAGGGATGATATCTTAGCAGGTTCCTCTAATGAGGCCATATGGGTAGAACTTAAAAACAAAAAGGGGGTAAGCACTTTGCTGAGAGTGTACTATAGGCCCCCAAACAGTCAGGGGGAGATAGAGGAACAGATATGTAGGCAAATCTCAGAGAAGTGTAGAAATAATAGGGTAATAATCGTAGGGGATTTCAACTTCCCCAATATTAACTGGGATAGTCAGTGTGTGAAAAGCTTAGAGGGTGCGGAATTCTTAAAGTGCATCCAGGAGAGCTTTTTGAGCCAGCATGTAGAAAGTCCGACAAGAGAGGGGGCGGTACTGGACCTAATTCTAGGGAATGTAGCCGGGCAAGTGGTAGAAGTGTCAGTAGGAGAGCATTTTGGTGACAGTGACCATAATTCGGTAAGATTTAAGGTAGTCATGGAAAAGGACAAAGATGGACCGGAAATAAAGGTTCTAAATTGGGGGAAGGCCGATTTTAATATGATAAGGCAGGATCTGGCCAAAGTGGACTGGGATCAGCTACTTGTAGGAAAATCCACATCAGAGCAATGGGAGTCATTCAGAAAGGAAATAGAGAGAGTACAGCGCCAACATGTTCCCGTAAAGGTCAAAGGTGGGACCAACAAGTCCAGGGAACCCTGGATGTCAAGGGATATACAAGAATGGATTAGGAAAAAAAGGGAAGCTTTTGGCAGATACAAGGGACTAAAAACAGTGGAAGCCCTAGAGGGGTATAGAAAGTGCAGGGGGGTACTTAAAAAAGAAATTAGGAGAGCGAAGATGGGGCATGAAAAAACACTGGCAGGCAAAATAAAGGAAAATCCCAAGGTGTTTTATAAGTATATTAAGGGCAAGACGATAACCAGGGAAAGAGTAGGGCCCATTAGGGACCAAAGTGGCAATCTGTGTGTAGAGCCGGAAGATGTAGGTGAGGTTTTAAATGAATATTTTGCATCTGTGTTCACTTTGGAGAAGGACGATGTAGGCATAGAAATCAGGCAGGGGGATTGTGATATACTTGAACAAATTAGCATTGAGAGGGAGGAGGTACTAACGGTTTTAGCGGGCTTAAAAGTGGATAAATCATCAGGCCCAGACGAGATGTATCCCAGGCTGCTGTGTGAGGCAAGGGAGGAGATTGCAGGGGCTCTGACACAAATTTTCAGAACCTCTCTGGCCATAGGGGAGGTGCCCGAGGACAGCTAACGTAGTACCATTATTCAAAAAGGGTAGTAGGGATAAACCAGGGAATTACAGGCCAGTGAGCCTAACATCAGTTGTAGGGAAATTATTGGAAAAAATTCTGAGGGACAGAATTAGTCTCCACTTGGAGAGGCAAGGATTAATCAAGGATAGTCAGCATGGCTTTGTCAGGGGGAGATCATGTCTAATTTGACTGAATTTTTCGAGGGGGTGACTAGGTGTGTGGATGAGGGTAGTGCAGTTGATGTAGTCTACATGGACTTCAGTAAGGCTTTTGACAAAGTCCCACATGGGTGACTGGTCAAGAAGGTAAGAGCCCATGGGATCCAGGGCAATTTGGCACATTGGATCCAAAATTGGCTTAGTGGCAGGAGGCAGAGGGTGATGGTCGAAGGTTGTTTTTGTGACTGGAGGCCTATGTCCAGTGGTGTACCACAGGGATCGGTGCTGGGTCCCTTGCTGTTTGTAGTGTACATTAATGATTTAGATATGAATGTAGGAGGTATGATCAGTAAGTTCGCAGATGACATGAAAATTGGTGGAGTGGTAAATAGCGAGGAGGGAAGCCTCAGGCTACAGGACGATATAGACGGGTTGGTCAGATGGGCAGAACAGTGGCAAATGGAATTTAACCCTGAAAAGTGTGAGGTGATGCATTTTGGGAGGACTAACAAGGCAAGGGAATACACAATGAATGGTAGGACCCTAGGAAGGACAGACGATCAGAGGGACCTTGGTGTGCATGTACATAGATCCCTGAAGGCAGCAGGACAGGTAGATAAGGTGGTTAAGAAGGCATATGGGATACTTGCCTTCATTAGCCGAGGCATAGAATATAAGAGCAGGGAGGTTATGATGGAGCTATACAAAACGCTAGTTAGGCCACAGCTGGAATACTATGTGCAGTTCTGGTCGCCACACTATATGAAGGATATGATTGCATTAGAGAGGGTGCAGAGGAGATTCACCATGATGTTACCTGGGCTGGAGCGTTTCAGCTATGAAGAGAGACTGGACAGGCTGGGGTTGTTTTCCTTAGAGCAGAGAAGGCTGAGGGGGGACCTGATTGAGGTGTACAAAATTATGAGGGGCATAGATAGGGTAGATAGAAAGGAACTTTTCCCCTTAGTAGAGGTGTCAATAACCAGGGGGCATAGTTTCAATATAAGGGGCAGGAGGTTTAGAGGGGATTTGAGGAAAATCTTTTTCACCCAGAGGGTGGTTGGAATCTGGAACTCACTGCCTGAAAGGGTGGTAGAGGCAGGAACCCTCACAACATTCAAGAAGCATTTAGATGAGCACTTGAAACGCCATAGCATACAAGGCTACGGACCAAGTGCTGGAAAATGGGATTAGAATAGATAGGGCTTGATGGCCGGCGCGGACACAATGGGCCAACGGGCCTCTTTCTGTGCTGTATAAGTCTATGACTCTATGGGGGAAAAATTCAGTTGGTTGCGCCTCCCGTTAGCGCCTTAAGAGGGCGCTAATGGGGCACAAAGCAACTAGCGCCTGGGCGCGGCGATGTTTGCGCCGCTCGGGAAATTAACTAACATTTTGCAGCGATGCTAAACACTACTGCCACGATCTCCTGCGCCGGCAGATCGTGACGTCAGTCGAGTGCGCAACGCCCTGGTATCGCCCCAGAGCGGATACTGAGTGGCGCCCCCTGCCTTACCGCCTGACGCAAGCAACGACAGGTTGAGGGGAGCGTTCTGCAGTCATGAAGGGAAAGGGGGAGCGCTATTTAAAGGTGATCGCTTCCTGCCTTTTATTGTTGGTGCCATTTTTGAACTACTCATTCTGAGAGAGAGAGGGAGAGACTTCTGGAGAGATTCAACGCTGTGTGAAGGAGTTTTGGGTACTGAGCAGCACTTTGCAGGTTCATTTTGATTTGCCCTTCCTTGTATCGATTTAGAAGAGACTGTGGGGGCTGCACTCTGAGCTCTTTTATTGGTACTCTCCATTGTTCTTTCAGCAGATTTGATGTGCAGGTCTCTCCAGGCCGAGATTCAAGGCTGCAATGAGCAGGATGTGGATGGAAAGCAAGATTAACCATCCCCTTTAAGAACTGGCCCGTGCCATTGTGTGTGTGTTCCATTGCTGACTGACATTACATGAGCTTCGCCAGCGCTCTGAGGTAGTGCCTCGCTCCTTGGCCTTTGCGCCTTAAGACAGGTGTGAAGCGCCTGATTTAGCGCTCCAATCACCTCCAGGGGTGATAAAAGTCAAGTTTGCAGTCGGTGGCGATAAGTAGCGCCAAGCGCTAATCTTTGCGCCCGGCCGATAATTGCGCCCCAAATGGGGCGATACTGAATTTCTCCCCCTATGACTCTATACTGCTCTCGATTTCCCTCCCCTTGTGCCTCTGTCTTTGTCCTCATCATAGGTGTTGAGAACTGTTTACCAATTGGACAAGTCCAAGTGTTAGGGAATGGAGGTTCTTACTTATAACTTTATAAGTAATTCCTCACAATAATAGGGTTCAAAGACATTTATTGACTTTCATAGGAATTAAGCATATAATGATAACTATTATTAATAATAATTACACATATACTTAAAAGCACACTTACGATAATACGAGTTACCGGAGAATTCATCTGTTACAGAGCTTGATAGGAACAGCTGATCAGGCCTTGTCTGAAGCATCTATTCTAACACCCACCTTTTCAACATTTCTTTCCACCCTGCTGTGTGTCGCATGTTCCATAGCACTCCCTCATTTAATTTACTGCAATAACTCCTGTTTTAACAAGAATTACTCCCCAAACCTTTACATTGACTGAACCGACAATCAAGTCATTCAAGTGGAAGCAGTTACAGAACTTGACCGCATTCCTTATTAATGCTCTTGGAGGAGCTGGCCATCCTAGCGAATGGCTGGCACCATTAACCTGTCACTTATCTCACAGCTGCAAGACCTATGGAGGTCGATGCAGCCACCTAACAAAGAAAGTCTGTTTTCGCCGCTGCTGAACTCTTATCAGCTACATGTCCCTGTCTTGGCTTTTCATTTAACTGAAACATTTCCAGCCTTCTAACAGAAGCTTATTTAACAGGCAAAAGCTAAAAGTTAATCTGAAGAATTAACCCTTTCCTTACACAAGTGCACTTAGTGTACTGGTTCCTCCTAGTCCCCCCTCATGGAGCCAGACACCACTTCTTCCCTGCTTTGCTATTTCTCTCGAACTGCAAGGTGCCCACCTTCTGGAACATGTCTTCCAAAAATCTAACCTCTACTCCAGATTTAATTCATTCGAACTAATTCTCACTTATGTGCCTGGTCTTGCAGACTCAGGTCCACTATGTCTCTGGGCTAAACTCGCTCACTTACTTTCTACCAAAACTCACTCTGTCAGGAGATTGGTCATCATTTCACTCAATTAGTCTCTCGCAGCTCAAGAACTTCTTACAGATTAGCATTTTTTCAGTTTTGAAGTGCGTTATTCTGGATCATAAAAGCTTTCAAACTGCTGATTCCCCAACAAAGACAGTACGTTGTGCTTGGAAGGTCTGACTTCTGTAACTGAGCCTTTACACTAACAGACGACCTTCAGTTACTGCAGATTTCAATGCTTTGGCACATGAAGCATATTTTCAAGCTCCTCAATCTGCATTTCTCAGTCCTCTTCTTTGCCAGCTATGATTGAAAGCATAACCATGCCAATTTTGTGTTAATATTCTTCATTATCGGATGATCCAACTGAGCCTATGTGTAAGAATCTCTAATATCGCCAGACGCCACACTAGGCTCAGCAGGAGGCTCACTATAAACAGTTCAGGATAAAAATAATGCCAAAAAATGTTTGTTTTTAAATTTGCCCATCCACTTTAAAGGCTTCTGAGGGTAATTAAAAGGGCAATTAAAATAATGCACTTCGAATTAATTGTGACGATACAATTGTGCATCAGTTCATGCTCTGTTGAAATCAATCAGTATTCACCTCTCCGCAGGGTCTAAGCAGGGTTGACTGTGGGCTCAGTGCTGCCACGAAAGCAGAAGATAAAAAATAATCCCCAATCTTCAAAAGGATGTTGTGCAAGCAAACACAATTAAACCATCCTTATTCTCAAAGGAGGTATTTTCCATGAAACACTATCGGAAAAAAAATCCTCATCCTCAGGAGAAAGTGCCAGAAATGTATGCCCATCTCAAAAGAAGTCTTGTCCAAAAAAGAATAACGTAAAAATCAGTTATCCTCAGGAGAGATGTTAATCCACGACAGTTTGTAGAGTAACCTGCAAATTAAGCTGCATTGTCATTCAGTGAGTAAGGTTGAGCTACGGATGTGTAGAGGGGACAGGGCAGGCTTCAGTGCAATCAGTGGGGTGAGGGAACTGAGATGAAGGTGGGGGCAGTGGGGAAGAGAGGGAGAGAGAGAGGGAGAGAGTATATTAACTGCTATTCTGTCACTGAGTTTGAAGCAATCATACAGCCAGGCTACATTGGGCAGGGGCAGCATGGAAGTGCCACGTTATGAGCAGGATTTAATGAGGAGAATGAGACAGAGCAGATGAACAATGAGGGTGAACCTGGAGGGATATGACAGATGAGTCAGGATTGTCGGCTCAGCTCAGCTCCAACTAAGTCTGAAAATTGTATTAAGCATCTCAGATTCGTACTTACATTTTCACTTCTACAGTGGACCTGGAGTTTGTCAAATCCAAATTCTGTGGTGAGATGTTCCAAACTCAAAGTCAGCTGATTAGCAGTATCAACAGTACAGCAGGTCACTCCGAGTTGGAGCCAGATACAGCGAGAAAATGCTGTTAATGCTCCAGTCACACAGCAAGTACCAGATACAGCATAGTACAAGCAGACAGTATCAAGTTATACTAATCCTCACAATGTTCTCCACTCAGGCAAAGTAGAGCATTGTGAATGTACACTTAAATGCACACATAAAGCTCTGCTCAGTAGTCACTGAATGTCAGCGAAATTTTTAACTTTTAAGGAAGGGATGTCTTTTATGTATGGTCAATATCACCTCCAGGGCTGGTTTCAATAGCCTGAGGGGGTCGGAGAGGAATTTTCCAGAGTTCGCTTTCCCTTATTGCCACTGGATTTTTTATTTTTTTTGCTTCTCTCAGGAGATGACATGACTGCTTGGGGTGGGGGTGGTGATTCGGGAGGGTGGGATGGGGCGGTATGAAGTGTCTAGTCATGATGCTCAGGGCATCATGAGTGTGGGGCAGGCTTGATGGACCAGCTGCTCTTTACCTGCCCGTCATTTTCGTATGTTCGTATAAACTTGAAGATGGCCGCCGTAGTGCTTTTTAACTTTAAAGGTCAAAGTCGCGCTCCAATATCATTCCTGTCCCCACTGCAATTTATCTTGAAATCGTGGAAGTTTCACCCAGTCTCTGTCCCACCAGTAAAACCTAGCAGGGTTGGTGTCTGATATCTGCGCTCCTCTAATTCTGCCCTCTTGAGCATCCCTGATTATAATCGTTCAACCATTGGTGGCCGTGCCCTCTGTTGCCTGGGCCCTAAGCTCTGGAATTCCCTGCCTAAACCTCTCCCTCGCTACCTCTCTTTCCTCCTTTAAGACGCTCCTTACAACCTACCTCTTTGACCAAGCTTTTGGTCACCTGCCCTAATTTCTCATGTGGCTCGGTGTCAAATTTTTTGTCTTTTAATACTCCTATGAAGCGCCTTGGGACGTTTTACTACGTTAAAGGCGCTATACAAATACAAGTTGTTGTTGTTGTATCGGAGAGCTGCTGGAGCAGTATAAAAGGGCGTTCTCAGCTACACCTCACTGGATCGGAGGATCTCTTGCTGTCTGGTTTTCATGGGGAGTTTCCAGCTTCCACATTGCCACTTCTAAACGTGTGTTGTCTTACAGCCCCTGAGTAAACTTTCTCTACTTAAAATGAGTGCCACTCTTGCTTCTTTGTTGTGGATGGAGCAAGACTTGGAGGAGGAGGAGGAGCAGCCTCAGCAATCACCACCACCTGCACCTGGGTCTCTCAGACGATGAAAGGTGAGGGGATTGCATGCAGGAGGCCAATCCAGCACACAGGGTCTACAGGCCAAGAGTCACCTACTTGGACCTCATTACATTCTTCCCCACATCTTCATCCTGCATTGAAGAACATATAAACTACATTGAACCCAGATCCTGGGGATAATGCTGTTGGCATGGACCCCGTCAGCCACCTGAGTCCAGGCCTGCCTGACAGTGGCTTTGCAGATGCTCCTGCGGGTGCTGGGGAAGAGTACCGCCATTCTCACCCTCCCTTCCTCCACTAGGACCTCCACGAAGGCATGAGGAAAGCCCTGCAACTCGTCTCTGCAGCCAATAAGTCTTCCACAGTTGTAGGGTGCAAAATGCAAGCAGGGGATGCAACCTTGCTTTAAGTACGGTCAGAAAACGCTCCAGAAATTGTGCAGGTCATGTTGGCAGGTTGCCCAATTCTGCAGGCTGGGGAGGGCTAAAATTGGGGCTAAAAATTTCAATGAACTGATGCAAAATATAATTGGCCTATCAGAGAAATGAACTGAAATAAATTTGGAGAGTCAAACCTGTAGGCACTATAAAACCGCCCAAGTTTATAACACAGAAGAAGGCTATTTGGTACATTATGTGTATTTGCTCTTTGCTATAGCAATCCAAAACTAATCCCGCTGCTTTGCGTGCTCCCCATAGTCCTGTATCTTCAAAAGCTTATTTACTCTTTACCTACTCTTCTGTTAAAAGATGCAGTGATCTCTGCCTCAACTATTCCTTGTGGCAAAGCATTTTATGCTTCAAAAGTTCTGTAAGGAAATTTCTCCTAACCTCTTTTATCGCTCTCTTAGTGACAATTTTAAATTGATGTCTTCTCATCACAGACTCTCCAATCAGAAGGAATAGTGTGTCTTTATTTACCTTGTCAAAACCCTTTACAATTAAAAAAAAACCACCATAAATGTTCTCTTAGTCTTTTCTGCTTCAGTGGAAATAGTCCCAGTATCTCAAGTCTCTCCTCATAACGATATCCCCGATGCCATCCTGATGAATCTACACCGTAATCGCTCTATGGCTTTTATGTCCTTTTTATAATGGGTGCAGGAACCAAGCAGTAAAGCTGCCACAGTAATTTCAACACTACTACTGCCCCATTTCAAGGTGGTTAAAATCACCCCTCAAGTCCCTGGAGGGAAGGTTAGAACCCACAGCCTCAGAGGTGAGAATACTAACACTGAGCCAATGCTGTAACTTGGGGTAGAGTAGTGTAGTGGTTATGTTACTGGGCATGTAATCCAGAGGCCTGGACTAATGATCCAGAGTGGGTGAGTTCAAATGGCAGTTTGAGGCTTTGAATTCAGCTTAAAAGAAAAATCTGGAAATAAAAAGCAGTAAAACTGAAGCTGTTGGATTGTCTAATGTCTTTCAGGGAAGCCATCCTTACCCTATCTGGCTTATATGTGACTCCAGTCCCACACCAATGTGGTTGACTCTTAACTGCCCTCTGAATTAGCCTGGCAAGTCACTCAGTTGTATCAAACTGCGACAAAGAAGAAGGCCCACCACCACCTTCTCAGGGCAACTAGTGATGGGCAATAAATGCCAGATTTGCCAGCGTTGTTTGCCAGCAACGTTCACATCCTGAGAATGAATATATTAAAATATCGTTGTTCAAAACCACACAATACTCTAACTTCGACAATTGTATCATTATCTCTTTGCTCTAGTACTCTATACCTCTATTTATAAAACCCAACATTCTAAGAAAGAAATTATTTATTTAGCTCCTTTCACGATCTCAGGACATCCCGTTGCACTTCACTGCAAATGAAGTAATTTTGAAGTGTAATCCCTATTGTAATTTAGGGAAATGCTATTGGCCTTTTTATGGCTTTATCTACCTACACTCACACTTTAATTGGAAAATGTCACTCACAAAAGATCACTAATATGGAAAATAGAATCATCAAGCTGGAGAAGGGAGATGCTATTCTTCATTTGGGATTGTGTTAAATCAAATCAGTGTTCATAGTATCTGATGGGAGTGTTTGGTGCTGACACTAGGGGCATAGAGAAATCCCAGAGTTCAATTTCCTACTGTTATCCCTTTAATGAGCACAAAAATGCATTCTTTGAGGAGAACAATATAAAGTAGGAGGAAATTCAAGGTAATTCCAGTCTTAGAATTCTGATAAATGCACAAACCATTTGGATTTATGGTTTATGTCATTTGAATCCCACAGTTTTCTGCAATGCGTCCTCCTCCTGTCTGTTTATGATTCTATGTCACAACTCAGTTTTTAATACTTTAACGGTATTTGAGTCTTGGCATATTTTATTAAGTTGCACAGAGCTCCTATAGTTCTTAAGCTGTTAGTTAGACCCAAATTGCCAATTTATATTAACAAAGTTTACTTCTTAATTAATTCTGGTTAAGAAAGGGTTTACAAAAAACAAAGCGTTCAATCAAAATGTTAAAAAAAACACATACATACTTTGCTTGATGAAGCAACAAATGGCACGTGTAGTAACCAAAGGCTTGGTTATGCTTTTTAATAAAAATAATTTCAATATGAAACTGTGTCACACTTTAGTATTCTGTGGCATTGGTGTGCACTCCCAATTTAGGTAAACAAGACTGAGGTAATGGAGAGATTACAGTTAAAGCCCTGAGTTTCTGCAGAGTCAGTCATCTGGAACGAATGGGACATGAAATGACATGAATACAGTTAATTATAGAAGCATTAACTCCCCAAGGAGAAGCTTAAAGAACGTCTCATGCCTCCTCAGTTCTTTTCTCTTTCTCCGCTCAACATTAGACACCCTTTAGCAACCTGCACCAGACGAATGGAGAGGCCTTCCATCCACATGCAGCCAGTAAAATTAGCAAAATACCAGCAATACCAAACTGTCATCTTCCAACCTTTTATAGAAGCGAGATCCAAGCCAAATTTATTATCTGAAATTGTTAATGTGAATCGAATTTATTAAGGCATTAATTACGTTAATTAAACTTAACCTTCCTACCCAGTGTGCAATTGGCTTCACCTGCTCACATCGAAATCTAATCACCAGGAAGAGTCTATTAGCCCCAGGATAGTGACAGACTTGCATCAGTAGTTACATGTTGTATCATCTGCAGCTGTTGTACTGGAGTTGACAATGCCAGACCTCCATCTTTTGAGGTTCTAATCAGCCGCAAGTATAGCCGACATCTTTAAAAGTGAAAGTTTCTTCCAACAACAAAATGCTTTAGTAAAATGTTGAATTGCACAGGTTTACTTTCTAATATTACGGGCTGAATTCTATCATAAAGGGGCATCCACAAGACGGGCAGGGTGGCTGGTGTACAAAATGCAGAAAATGTCACATTGCTGCAGTAGGATATGCTCTTATGAGGTTGCCGCACATTGTTGGAGTTGAGTACACGGAGCTTAACTCCGCATCTGACTGGGAGTACTTGATGCTGATCCTGGGATCTGAATAAGAAAGTATTCCATTCCCCAGCAATACAATCTTTCAGTTTGATGAGCACTTAGTGTTACCAAAATTAACATTTTAAATATAGGGCCTAGGAATTTGATTAAGCCCGAAAACGGGCAGTGCCACCGTGGGCCAAGGCTAACGGCCGCCCACAAAAAGAGCGCAGGCAGCACTGGTATTTTGGTGCGGCTTGCTGATTTAAATGAGCGCAGGTCAGACCCTCCCGTGCAACGTGCTCTTTCCAGCGGTAAGATCAGGAGGAGGCCAAAGGTCTAGTCTAAAGGATCAGTGTGGTGTTCTCAGGAAATTGCAATTTATTAAAGTGAACTGCAATGTTTCCGGTTATGAGAGGGTATGCAAGATAAATGAAAGACTAAAAATACACTAATCTGTCATATTTTAAGGAATGCAACCAATATTTCCGATTCTACTCCCTACAATACAAATAAAAACAACCTATTCTATTACGAAACACACAGAGTGAATAAGCTTTGTTATTACAGAGGCTTTCCACTGTTTGGCTGCTGCGAATTTCCCAGTGGAGGCGGGGTGGTGGCGGGACAGCTGGTTTCCGGGTTCCAGTCATGAAACTGGCTGCAGCCGCTCTGTCAAAGGGATTGTCCCTTGATTGGCCTTGTTAAGCCCGCCCTGCGGGCTTCCCAGCCAATTAACAGGAAGCGGGTCTGATGACGTCATTTGATGACGCATCATCAGCCGGTTTCCTTAAAGGGATCACGTCCACATGGAGTTTGACAGTTGTTTTGTCAGTGTTTGACAGCATTGAGATGCTGCAAACACTGACAAGCATTGCACAAAGGTGGACACTTGCACCCAGGCTCTCCAATGACTCCCTCCATATGCTTATGGAGGGAGTCACAGCACGCAGGGAAGTTCTCTTCCCTTCCAAGGGTGCAAGAGACCTCCCTAGGACACCAACGCAGCCTGGTTGCACATTGCACAGGAGGGCAAAAGCAGGGATGTCGTCAGGGGTCCCTGGCTGCAGTGGCGCCAACCTTTCAATGATCTCAGTGGATCACAAAACGTTAGTGCAAAGCCACACTGAAACTCACCCTGCTGTGCCACTCAACACATCCCCATCACTCTGCCTTCCCTACCCTACTCCTGCACATCCTTACTCACACCAACTTACCTTGCACCTCCACCCAACCCTCTCTATCTACTTTATCACTTCCCCATCTCACTAGCCACCCCTCACACTCACCCTCATCCTACTGCAAGCATACCAACTAGCAACACACAAGGGTAGGCACTTGAGAGGTTTAGCCAATGTTCATGTGAAGTTTCTGGTAATGTGTTGTCATACATTGAAATTTATTTTCCAACACTGCCCCTTATTGGACAGATCTGAGTGTCCCTTGAGAAGTGTCTTACTGAGTTCCAGTGAATGTTGAGACATAACTTCCCACCCCCCCACCCGCCCCGCTATAGTGAGGAGTGTGCATAGAATGGCTTGGACATTAAAGGGATGCTTCACGGTGCTGGTGTGGGATGGTGTCAACCTGGCGCACCATGTGACAGCCAGGGTTAACAGCATCAAGTGAAGTAAATCTGGCCATGGTGATGCCATCACTGGCCTCCCGGGCAGCAATGTTGTCAGGGGCTGATGCCCTGTGTCCTGTGCAGCATCAGGTGATGGCGGAGAAGGTTG
Organism: Squalus acanthias; assembly: GCA_030390025.1. Taxonomy (NCBI): domain Eukaryota; kingdom Metazoa; phylum Chordata; class Chondrichthyes; order Squaliformes; family Squalidae; genus Squalus; species Squalus acanthias. The sequence continues at coordinate 6,179,728 of JASTWF010000031.1, forward strand.
GTGATGTTGTTGGTGATGTTGGTGTGCCTGGTGATGTTGGTGTTGGGGCTGATCATGGAAGGATTCAGAGGACCAAGGTATGGTTTTTCCAAGGGCTCCGATGTTGCTGCAATAGATGGCAGCTGCAGGTGAGATGACAGAAGCGATCTGTCAATGGTGAGAGAGGTTGTTCCAATGAGGTGACACTGGACATACAGTTGCCTCTAAACACTTGCAAGCTAAAGAAATCTCTATATGTCTTACAAATGAAGTAACCAACATTTTCTGCACTCTGAAACTGACCATCTACAACATGGCATCCTTTACACCACTTCTGCAGCTGTCAGCTTATCAGATACATCAGAGCAGACTCAACTCACGGCAGGTTGAGCTGGCGTGTTCCCCGAGCAGTGAGTAACCCATGGGGGAGAACGTAAAATTACAAGTAAGCCTCAAAATAGTATTAAACTGGCTCTTAACAAGCCATTTAATGAGCTCAATTGTATCCCCGTCACTTGGTGTCGGGTCAGTTCTCCGCTGACAGACCCGACACCTGGGAGACTCGCATGGAGGCGGGTTGACAGCGGGTTTCCTACCGGGTCAATCTTTGCTATTTTGACAGCGGACCTGCCTCCAAACCCACCCTCTGAGCGCCGGCAATTTCGCGGCCTAAGTCTTTTTATGAGTATATCTCTCTAGAAAGTACCTGGATAAGCATTTTGAAAAGTCAATGTGTACTGGAATTGGGAGATTTGTTTGTAATACTGGATGTCAGAGCCAGCTTAGGTGATCCATAATTCCTCCTTGAATAGACCAAGAGATGTGAAAAGTTTAGTGGATACCCTGAACACCTGAACATCGATACGAGTAAATGCAGATGTACAAATTCTTCAGAAACAGGAAAAAGTCGTTGGGTCTCCTTTCATTGAAAATGTAATAAGCGCACACCTGTTAGTTCAGAGGAACAGGATGCATGTTCATTACGGACGTTTGTAACAATAACGGTAAACATTTACAAAGCCCAAATATCATATCATTTCCAGTTTACTGACACAACTGCAAGTGCTTATTAGTAAGTTTTGAAAATCAGGTGTACAAGTGTACGTCTTGCATTGCACAATGGACCTACAGTAATGGATCAGGCCTTTAGATGCAGTACAAGACGTCAGACTAGTTGTAACCATAATCTGTTCTGTGCACATTACATGCCAGAACTCACTGACCTGCTCCGGTTGAGTGCTGGCATGCAACGTATATAGAAGAAGCATTCAATCTGCTGATGTGTTTCTGCAGCAATCACCATGAGCCATCTCACTGGACTGGACATACTCTGTAGATCTCCGCCACTTTCTCCCAGCACTACACGCTGGCAATAGCTGCACGCAGGAGTGTGCAATTATCTGACTAGCTTCCAGATGTTTCCACCACTGGACTGGAAGAGGTTAGGCTTACAAACAGCAAGTCCCAACATATTCTATGAATGTTCATTGGAATCAAAATGGAACAACCCTTAACTACATTCTGGAAACAAAATAACGAGAAAGTGCTTGCTATGGTATGTACCGAAACAATAGTCAGCAAAGCTCAGCCCAATTATTCAAACTCCAAAATGAACCTCAGACTCACAACACAAGAGACGGTGTCTCTATGAAGATGTTTTACAAGGAGTTACACCACCATAAAGGCAACTCAATGAGTGAGATAGGGTTTGCGAGTGTCAGCGTGGATCAGTGGTGGCGCTCTTGCCTCTGAGTCTGAAGGTCATTCAAGTCCCAATCCAGGACTTGATACCCTTATCTAACAAAAATCGATCAATCTCAGTCTTAAAAACTTCAACTGGCCCAGCCTTCACATGTTGGTAGCGCTTGCATGTAAAAATGTGTGCTGACTGAGACATGACAGACACAGTCACGTGATTCGCAACCATTTTATAAGGATAAATAGAGATAGATGCAGCAACAGAAATAATGTTTTGGTAAGTTAACATATTCTGGAAAAATATGAAATGATGCATTCTGGAGACATTGGGCTCGATTCTAATGGAGGAGGCGGGATGGAGTCGGGTTGCCTGGTGGGCGGGTTTCGGATCCGCTGCCGGTTTCTGCCGCTCCCGGTGTCCCATTTTCACTTAATCGGTCCACTTAGCCCCATCGTGCGCGCTGCCTGCTGCAATGAGTTGCAGCGGGTCTGTTGATCTGCACTGATGAGGTCTCCGCTGCCCTTGTTTTTAAGAACATAAGAAATAGGAGCAGGAATAGGCCACTTGGCCCCTCGAGCCTGCTCTGCCATTCAATAAGATCGAGGCTGATCTTGGGCTCAAAGCCACTTCCCTGCCCACTCCCCATAACCCTTCACTCCCTTATCTTGCAAAAATCTGTCTATCTCCACCTTAAATATATTCAATGACCCAGCCTCCACGGCTCTTTGGGGCAGAGAATTCCACAGATTTATGACCCTGTGAGAGAAGAAATTCCTCCTCATCTCAGTTCTAAAAGGGCGACCCTTTATTCTGAAACTATGCCCCCGAGTTCTAGATTTCCCCACAAGGGGAAACATCCTCTCTGCATCTACCTTGTCGAGTCCCCTCAGCATCTTATATGTTTCAATAAGATCACCTCTCATTCTTCTAAATTCCAATGAGTATAGGCCCAGCCTGCTCAACCTTTCTTCATAAGTCAACCCCCTCAGCTCTGGAATTAACCTAGTGAATCGTCTCTGAACTGCCTCCAATGCAAGTATATCCTTCCTTAAATAAGGAGACCAAAACTGTACGCAGTACTCCAGGTGTGGTCTCACCAATACCCTGTTCAGTTGTAGCAGGACTACCCTGCTTTTATACTCCAACCCTCTTGCAATAAAGGCCAACATTCCATTTGCCTTTTTGATTACTTGCTGTACCTGCATGCTAACTTTTTGTGTTTCATGCGCAAGGACCCCCAGGTCCCTCTGAACTGTAACATTTTGTAATCTCTCTCCATTTAAATAATAATTTGCTTTTTTTTAGTTTTCCTGCCAAAGTGGATAACCTCACACTTTCCCACATTATACTCCATCTGCCAAATGTTTGCCCATTCACTTAGCCTGTCGATATCCCTTTGCAGGTTCTTTGAGTCCTCTGCAGAACTTGCTTTCCCACCCATCTTTGTATCATCCGCAAACTTGGCTACATTACACTCGGTCCCTTCATTCAAGTCATTAATGTAGATTGTAAATAGTTGAGATCCCAGCACCGATCCCTGTGGCACCCCACTAGTTACCGTTTGCCAACTGGAAAATGACCCTTTTATCCCAACTCTCTGCTTTCTGTTAGTTAGCCAATTCTCTATCCATGCTAACTCCGTGAGCTCTTATCTTATGCAGTAACCTTTTATGTGGCACCTTATCGAATGCCTTCTGGAAATCCAAATACACCACATCCACTGGCTTACCTTTGTCTACCCTGCTCGTTATATCCTCAAAGAACTCCAGCAAATTTGTTAAACATGATTTCCCTTTCATAAAACCATGCTGACTCTGCTTGACTGTATTATGATTTTCCAAATGCCCTGCTACTACTTCCTTAATGAAGGACTCTAGCATTTTCCCAACGACAGATGTTAGGCTAACTGGTCTATAGTTTCCTGCTTTCTGTCTCTCTCCTTTCTTAAATAGGGGTGTTACATTTGCGGTTTTCCAATCCGCTGGGACCTCTCCAGAGTCCAGGGAACTCTGGTATATTGCAACCAATGCATCCACTATCTCTGCAGCCACTTCTTTTAAGACCCTGGAATGCAGGCCATCTGGTCCAGGGGACTTGTCATCTTTTAGTCCCATTATTTTACCAAGTACTTTTTCCTTAATGATAGTGATTGTCTTTAGTTACCCCCTCCCTGTGGCCCCTTGATTATCCATTATTGGGATGTTGTTAGTGTCTTCTACCGTGAAGACAGATACAAAATATTTGTTCAGAGTCTCTGCCATTTCCCCGTTCCCCATTATTAACTCCCCAGTCTCATCCTCTAAGGGACCAACGTTTACTTTAGCTACTCTCTTCCTTTTTATATACCCGTAGAAGCTCTTACTATCTGTTTTAATATTTCTTGCTCGTTTACTCTCATAATTCATCTTCTCTCTCTTTATTATTTTTTTAGTCATCCTTAGCTGGTTTAAAAAAAATTCCCAATCCTCTGGCCTCCCACCAATCTTGGCAACATTGTATGCTTTCGTTTTCAATTTGATACCATCCTTTACTTCCTTAGTTAGCCACGGATGGTGCTCCATGGAGCCTCAGCCTCTCATTTCTCATTGCTGCTGCTGAAAAGGGCCAGGATCACCATGAGTGCTGCCACAGGCAAGAAGGCTGCTCCTAGATTCAATGACGACTCCCTGCAAGCTCTTGTAAGAGGGCGCAGGGAGATTCTGTTCCCTGCCGATGGCCGCAGGAAGCCTCCTCAACAGACAAAGGCAGCCTGGTTGGAGATAGCTGAGGAGGTCAGCGCAAGGTCGCTGTTTGGACGCACCTGGCTCCAGTGCCGCAAACACTTCAATGATCTTGTTCAAACATCAAACGTGAGTTTCACATCACACTGACCTTCACTCTGCTTCCCTTCTCTTCTCATCACCAGCACTCTGCATTGTCAGCCTGCTCCTCCACATCCCACCTTACCCTTACTTCCCTTGCACCCTTACCTTTCTATCTCTCTCTCTGTACTGAATCACTTCACCATCCTGCTATGCAGCCCTCACACTCGCTCTCACTGTTATGCAAGGACAACAACTAACAACGCACAGGGAGGCCCCTTCCTCTTGGCACCTCACTCCACCCTGCCCTCCCTCTAAGATTCTACCTTATGGATTCTTCACACTCACTCCATCACTCTCACTGAAACTCCACTTGTGTCCCTCCTTGCAGGAAAAGATAACCCACAATAAGAGGGAGAGAGCATCGACAGGAGGAGGCACACCAGCACTCGCCACGTTAACTCATGCTGAGGAGGCTGCTCGCGACATCATGGGAGGTGGCGAGGAGCAGTAAGTGGGGGACGGAGAGACGGGCGCACTAGAGGAAGCTGGTGACAGAATGCATTTTCATCCCTTGCTTTTACAATTCCTCAGTGACTGCAAATGGCATATGTTGCTCATAGAGATTGACTTCTGATCATCTACACAATAGGATGTGTCTGCTACCTCCAAATCTGATGTCTAACTCATGCCTTTACTCTCCCACGGGACTATTGAGAGCCCCCCTCCCCACTGTCCAGGAGGAAGAGCCACACGAATCCTCAGAGGAACCTGGAGCCTCTGAGGGAGCAGCGTCACCAGGACTCAGCACACCCAGCACCAGCGCAGATACGCACACCTCAGTGGGTCATTCGCGACATAGAGTAGTGTTGTGACCTGGTGTATCACAGCTCACAAGTGAGCATCAGCAGATGCTGGAGACAGCCACAGCAGTGGAGCGTCCTTGTCGGAGGTCGCAGGACTCTCCTAGCTCAGCTGAGCTGCATGTAGACACTGTGCCTCTGGAGCCACCCAGAAAGAGAGCGGTGCTGGAAATCTAGGAACAAGTGCAGGAGTCTCTGACAGGGTTTGCAACCAGGGTAACTGCAAGTGTGGAGAGAATGGAGGAGTCCATCTCTAACATGAACACTGCCTTTGTGGAGGCAATGGTGCATAAACATGCTGCCATGGAGAGGGTGGCAACCTCCTTGGAGGACATAACTCGCCACACTCAACAGAGCATGGTGACTCTTCTAAATAGATGGTCTGCTATGGAAGATAGATGGGCATCTATTGAGGAGAGACACCAGAGGTACATGGACATCCCCGTTATGAGGACTGTCAGTACTGATACGGGTCCTCATGGCCCCACTGAGGTGCAGCAGGTTGCTCTCCAGCCACTTGCTAGCAGTGAAGTGCAGGTGACCCATGAGCGGGATGTTGGTGGTCAACAACAAGGAAGTGTGGGCTCCTCTCCAAGCGCTCACACTCCCATGCCACTGCAGAGCCCTCGGTCAGAGCCCCAGGTTCCTCACCCAACTGAGATGGTCGTCTCAGCCCCTGCACAGCTGCAGGAATAGCAGACTGTAGATGAGCCCTTACAGGCTCCCAAACTCAGAGGACGCCCGCCAAAGGCGTCTAAGCAGGCGCAGCACCAAAGTGAGCAACGTGCCTCTACATCTGCTGAAGCCACAGGGGAAGCACCACGTAGGAGCACGCGTAAGTGTAATTTAAAGCACTAATAGTCACAAGGGTAGTCACTTGGGTGTCTTATAGTGTTGTTCAATATCGAGTGTCATCCTTTTGTGATGTAATTAAACAAAAGTGATGGCAAAGAGTTGACGTTCTGGCCTATGTGTTCTGGGAAATGGAAGTTCAAGAGTGAGGGCTCAGGACTAATTCCATTTATACTGATCGTGGTGAGAGTAAGCGGACAGCACCGTTTATTGCACAGATGATGCATGAGGTTTTGAGAATGTCGGCCTTATATTCATCTCCATCTGTCAGCCACCTGTGTTTGAAGCGTAAGCTTACGTGAATCTGGCATGGATGTGTGCATCCCTTGCCAGACGACCAGCAATGTGGTCGCGTGCGGCCACATTGGCCACATCCGGACACGCAACGCGTGGCTCCCCGTCCTCCTCCTCGTCCTCATCCTCATCCTTCTCCTCGTCCTCTTCCTCTTCCTCTTTGTCCGAGGAGTGTGTGCGCTGAGCCACTTGTTTGTCCGGCAGCACTAAGCCATGCTGCTGTGCGATGTTGTGCAGGGCACAGCAGACCACGATGATTCTGGACACCCTGTCTGGTGCATACTGCAGGGCTCCACCAGATCTGTCGAGGCATCGGAATCGCATTTTGAGCAAGCTGATGGTTTGCTCGATGATGCTTCTGGTGGAAATGTGGCTCACATTGTACCGCTCCTCAGCCTCGTTTGTTGGCCTCTTCATCGGTGTCATAAGCCACTTTTTCAGGGGATAGTCCTTGTCGCCAAGTAGCCATCTGCAAAGTTGGGTTGGCAGATGGAAGAGCTGAGGCACAGTAGACTGGCACAGGATGAAGGAGTCATGGCATCTGCCAGGGTACTTAGCATAAACATGCATGATGATCTTCCTGTGGTTACACACCAGCTGGACGTTCAGGGAGTGGAATCCGTCGCGGTTGACAAATACAGCTGGGTTGTGATAGGGGGCCCTAATGGCTACATGTGTGCAGTCTATGATGCCCTGCACCATTGGCAAGCCTGCCATATTGGCAAAGCCAGCCGCACGAGCGGTCACACTTGGGCCATCCGTGGAGAAGTGGATGTAATTGTGGGTCTTAACACAGAGGGCATCGGTGACTGGCGTGATGCAAATGTGTGTGGCTGACTGGGAGATACCACTGATGTCTGCAGCTGATCCCTGGAAGGAGCCCGAAGCAAAGAAGTTGAGTGCGGTGGTGACTTTGACAGCAACTGGTAGGATGGTCCACACGCTCCTCTGGGCTCCAGGTGTTGGTGCAGCATTACGCAGATGTCAGCGACTACGTCTCTCGAAAGTCTCAGCCTCCTTTGGCACTGCTGCTCAGTCATGCTGAGGAAGCTGATCCTTGGCTTGTAAACCCTGTGTTGGGGGTATCTCCTGTGGCGAGGTGCGGCCCTGCGCTGACGCCCTCTGCCCTGTGCAGCATCAGGTGGGTGAGGAGGAGGTTGGCGCTCCTGGTGCTGGTGCTGCTGTTGTGGCTGGTTGTGGTGCTGCCACGGCTGCTCTTCCTCTGAATTTGACGACCAGGATGAGAGGATATAAATGTTTCCCATCCCGTACCTATAGATTTCACTTGAGGCAAAAAGCTTGCAAGCACACAGTCAAAGTGGCCTGAGATTATTCCAATCAGGTCACACTGCAGATGGCTGTCAGCTTGAACAGTCACGAGTTGCTAAATCTTATCCCAAACCTCCAACCACAAAGTTGTGGCATTTGAATGTCAGCCATGTTGCAGAGCGCTTTTAAGCAATTGACAACAAATCATGTCCTCGAGAAACCCAACTCATTGCAGCTAGCGTGTTTCTCGGAAGACGGCAAACAGGAGCCAAAAGCACCAAAATCGGAATCGCAGATTAAAATAGGATTAGCAAGGCACTTAACAAGCTGCTAACTGCCTTAACTGCCTGTCCCGCCATTTGCTGTCGGGTCAGTTCGGGAGCAGCTGACCCGACACTTACGAAAGTAGCGTGGGGGTGGGTTGGAGGCGGATTCATAGGCAACCACCATTTTTTCCGATTTTCGCTGCCAACCCGCCTCCAAACCTACCCTCTGAAGTCCATTAAAATTGAGCTCATTGCCTTTGGAGAATATGCCCATTGCATTAAATGTTGTTCAATCCACATTTCACACATTTGAAGGTAAACTAGCAGCTGCCTACAATACAACATTTAACAAGGTCGTGCTCAGCCAATGGCTCAGTGGGTAGCACTCTCTCACCTCTGAGTCAGAAGGTTGCGGATTCAAGTCCCACTCCAGAGACTTGAGCACAAAAATCTAGGCTGACACTCCAGTGCAGTACTGAGGGAGTGTTGCACTGTCGGAAGTGCAGTCTTTTGGATGAGATGTTAAACTGAGGCCCCGTCTGCTCTCTCAGATGGACGTAAAAGATCCCATGGCACTATTTCGAAGAAGAGCAGGGGAGTTATTCCCGGTGTCCTGGCCAATATTTATCCCACAATCAACATCACTAAAACAGATTATCTGGTCATTACCACATTGCTGTTTGTGGGAGTGTAGGGAGTGGTAATGGGGTCAGCCTTCACTTTCTGACTCAGTGAGCGGTTCGAATCGCTCCCACACCCCTCTGGTTCCTAGACTTTGGACTTATTTAGGGGTTGTGAACAAAATTGCAGTAGACAACAGGTTCCGATGAAAGAATTTTACTTTATTAAAAGAAAAAGGCAACAAACTCGAAACACACTTATTACTTAAACACAGATTGGGGAGCACACGGTACAAGCGAGGGAGAATGATAATATACCAAACAAAACCTTATCCCTCCCAAAGATCCCACTATCTAGCTAGGTTTTTGGTTTCAGGAGATCAGGGATAATGCTCACCAACGAATCCTTAACAGGATTTTAGAGTCTTTTGTTTAAAAGATTTCGTAAGGCCCTTGTTGCTGCGAGGTGTCCGATGGTCACTGAGGCAGTCGCTCTGGTTTCTTCTTGTGTGCTGGTCTGTTTGCTGGCCTTCCTCCTCGTGGCTTGTAGTGATTTTTGCTGGAGCAGGGAGAGAGCTATGTCAGTGTAGTCAGCGAGTCCGGAAAAAAAAGAAGTTATGGGACAGGCTTTCAATTATACTGTTTCTTTCTCGCGCCCAAAAACCCCTTATTAAAACGGATTCCTTTAGGTTGCAAATGAACCTTGCTTAGTCCATTGTCTAGTTTTGGCGGGCTTGCCAGTTCCGATGGCTTTAGCTCAGTGTTAAACATGTCCTGATCGTTTTCCGATTTAAACACAGCCTTATCTACGCGCCAAATCTCAACCCTATTGTCCTAGGTCTTTTGGCGGGCTTTTAAATCTGTTCTGTGGATACCTGGTTGATTGGTTTTTGATGAAGTACTAAATGTTTTATTGATTTCAGGCTTCTGGTATCCTGTTTGGGCCTGGGAATTTCAAAAGGGGGTCTTGGATTATTCATATTTCGATGTGTGTGTGAGGCTTTTGGGTTTGTCTTTTCCTCCTTGGTAGGATTTGCAGTGTAAACAATTCCCAGACAGCTTGATTGGGCCCCAATACCCAAAGCTGTTCACTGCCTGGCCACGTCCCTCCGCAGCCTGTCTTGTGTCTGTGAAAGGTGTCTTTCCCAACAGTAAGATTCAAAAGTCAGTTTCCTCAGGGTTTTTCTTCCCTGATCTTTAAAATGTCCAAAACTGAGGTTTTTACATCAAATCACTTCACTTAGGTCCCATCATCCCAAGTTTGTATGAAAGGTCCAAAAATCACTCCCTTTAGGGCTCTGTTCGAGTTTCTGGGGGATTTTGCGAAGCCTACAGGAGCTTGCTGTGCGCAAATTGGCTGCCGCGTTTCCTACATTACAACAATGACTACACTTCAAAAAGTACTTCATTGGCTGTAAAGTGCTTTGGGATGTCCGGTGGTCGTGAAAGGCGCTATAGAAATGCAAGTCTTTCTTTACTATAGCAAGGTGCAATACAGCAAGAGCTACCCTACAATGATAACTTAAGTATGCTTATTCAACTGAAAGGGCAGATGAAAAGCTCAAAGATTCTTCGAAAGCCTCCTCCCTCCACACCAGTGCTGAACCAAGCTGAGGCTCATAAAATAATTTATAAATAAATATTTCCAAATTCTAAGTATTAGAAATGCTACAATAGGGGTTTCCAGTATTACCCTTAACACTGTTTCATCATCTCAGTGAGAACAATTATTTAAGGGTGGTATAGGAAGAAACAGTGGTTGAATTACATTAATCCAAGCATCAAAATCTCGTCACTTTCTGCAGTAAAAATACATATTTGCAAAGGTGGCAACTGTTATACATCCCAAAGATAACTTGTTCCTTGAAGAATTATCAGAGATCATAAGACAAATGAAGGTGTCCTTTTGGCCCATCTTAATCTATCCACCCAGGAAGATCCTGAAGTTCCCTCATTTCAGCATCTGATCTTAAAAGATTCCAGGGTTTTCACCTCTACTAATGTTCCTGGAAGTCTATTCCATATATTGCTAAGACATTAGTATTTTCTTTCAAGCTTACAACAAAACCTTTAGTATAAATATTATAACCGATGGGAAAAAATTTCCTTTAATATACACCAATAACAGATATATATGCGTTTTGGCCTAAGATGTATTCACAATGGAAAAACTCATTGATGGTGATAGCAAATGAACTAGAGCAAAGGTTTTCATACTTTGAACCCCAACTTCTAAGACAAGCAACGTCAGTTTCTGCTGGAAACATGTTGGCTTGGGAGTGCATTTTGTAAGCTAATGACATATTCAATACAGTACATTATATTGCAGTGGTTCAAGAATTCATTTCAAATCCATTCTTTCTATTAAATTGATCTTAATGTATTCCGGAGTCAAATTTGAGCAAATCAACACAGCTGGGAAATTTATAATTCAGATTTGTGCTACTCTCACAAATTAGTGCTGTTCATACTTGATTCTTTCATCAAAATTGGCTGGCTGAATTTCAAAATGAGCCGCTCCTGTACTAACCTTGGCAGCTATAGTTACACAGAGATGGTCTCCAATCCAATCCTTCGGAACAGCCATTTGTTAGAAGAGCCTATTCCTTTCATTCTTGAAATTTAAATGAACATATTAGAATCAATATTGTGACATTCAGACTCCCTAATGCCTTTTGTTAAAGAGATTACTTCAACAGCTCTCTTAAGTTCTGTAGGGAGACAAACTGGTTTGATCAGCTGGCAATATGAATATAAGCAGCATGTCTGAAGGTGATGACAAGAATAACCCGGATTCATTAAGCATCCATTGGCAAGCAAACACGACAACATTGAAGAATGTAAATTTTTATGCACTGGGTCTAGTGGTACAATAACACTAAACATACATCAGATGTGGCATGAGGTATTTCAAAGAAAGTATTAATCAATGAAGTATTTAATTACATTTTAGTTTTGAACATCAATGTGAAAAGTCTAATTTTAGCACACATAATAAATCATCGTCTTATTGCCTGTTGTGCCAAGCTGTTGCTACTATTTCCCATCTCACTACTATTGTTCTATGTGTTATCTTAAGACCGAGGTAGAAATGAATTAACATATGGATTCTCCCCCAACCTTGAGAAAAAATATCCCTATCACAATTGATATGTGTGCTTATACACACACTGCAGAAAGATAGGCTGATTCTTTGAACAAATCAAGAGTGTATGTGTGGCAGCTTTCAACATTAGCCATATCCGTGACAGTGTGTGGCCTGCTGGTAAATCTGCAAAGTTATAGTATTGGGGAGAACTGCTTAGTTTGTTAACTCGGTTTCTGCAGGTGTTGCATCACCAGGACCCTGGTTTCTGAAAATTCATCATCAATTAAGCTGAATTTAGCTGATCCATAGGTCCAGTGCTCACCTTGTCTTTATGAGCTGTCTTTATGGAGGAAAGACTTGGAGCCTAAACCTTATAGATAATATCAGTCAAAAGACCATCTCAAAACAACATTATAATACTTCTAAAATTAATCAGATATTTCCAGAAAAGTAAATAGATATGGTTTAAAAAGATGCCTGAGCAGTTCCAGATATATCCTTTATTTTCTTTTATTCATTCCTGGGATGTGGGCGTCGCTGGCAAGGCCCATCCCTAATTGCCCTCGGGAAGGTGGTGGTGAGCTGCCTTCTTGAATACAACTGAGTGGCTTGCTAGGCCATTTCAGAGGGCAGTTAAGAGTCAACCACATTGCTGTGGGTCTGGAGTCACATATAGGCCAGACCGGGTAAGGACGGCAGATTTCCTTCCCTAAAGGACATTAGTGAACCAGATGGGTTTTTATGATAATCCGATAGTTTCATGGTCATCATTACTGATACTTGGGGCTAGATTTTCCGGTGGTGGGGGGGGGGGGGGGGGGGGTCAGCGGGCATGATCGGTGGTGGGTCGGGTGGGAAAGTGTTTCTTTTCCCTAGCGGGTTGGGACCCCGCTGGTGAACCCGCCGCCACACGCCTTTCCTCGATGTCGGGTCTGTCAACGCTGAGCAGACCCGACACGCAGTGGCGGGGGACCCAATTCAGGTCATTATGACCTTGTTTAGAGATCATTAAAAACACATTTGAGCTCACCTTTTGATTTTACGTGCTCACCCACGGGTCCACGCTGGTGGTTGACCACATCTGTCAAGCTGAGGCGGGAATTCAGTGGCCATTGAATCAGCTGTTGAATTGACAGCTTCAAATGTAAAGTAAAAGCTCCCACCTTACAGACATATCTTCCCTCAGCCACAAGCTCTTCCTCACTGCATTTGCACAACAGATTCACCATGCTGCAAGTCTTTACACAAGTCTCCATCTTGTCTGACCTCATTACCTCTCTCATCATTGACAGATCGCTTCTGTCATCTCTACTTCACCTGTCATCTATTCCATCAGCATGGGTGCCCTTTATACTCTCTCACCTTGGTCCTCAAAATCCCACCACGATCAGCCCCAACACCAGCAACACCAGGCACACCAGCAGCACCAACAACAACACCACCTTCTCCGCAATCAACTGATGCTGCACAGGACACAGGGCATCAGCACCCAAGCACGTTGCTGCCTGGGATGGCCTCACCATGGCACCATTACTTCACTTGACACTGTACACCCTGGTTGCCACATGATGCACCAGGTTGGCACCACCCACACCAACACCATAAAGCATCCCACCAATGCCCAAGCCATTCCTTTCACACTCATCACCATTGCGGGGGGTACTGTTATGTCTCACCATTCACTGCAACTCACTAAGCCACCTCCAAAGGTGAACACAAATCTGTCCAAGAATGCAAAGTGTTGAAAATAAAAGTTTCAATGTTTGACACCACATTAACAGAAACTTTACATGAACATTGGCTAAAACATCCAAGTGCCTACCCTTGTGTGTTGTTAGTTGGTATGTTTGCACTAGGATGAGGGTGAGTGTGAGGGGTGGCTAGTGAGATGGGGAAGTGATAATGTAGATAGAGAGGGATGGGTGGAGCTGCAAGGTAAGTTGGTGTGAGTAAGAATGTGCAGGAGTAGGGTAGGGAAGGCAGAGTGATGGGGATGTGATGAGAGGCACAGCAGGATGAGGTTGAGTGTGGCTTTGTACTAACGTTTCGTGATCTACTGAGATCATTGAAACGTTTGCGACACTGCACCCAGGTCCTCCTGACCACATCCCTGCTTGTGCCCTCCTGTGCAATGTGCAACCAGGCAGTGTTGATCTCCTGGGGAGGTGTCTTCCGCCCATGGGAAAGGAAGAGGACCTCCCTGTGTGCTGTGACTCCCTCCGTAAGCTTATGGAGGGAGTCATGGGAGAACCTGGGTGCAGCTGTGCACCTCTGTGCAGTGCTCGTCAGTGTTTGCAGCACCTCAATGCTGTAGAACACTGACAGCACAAATGTCAAAATAAAGTTGGCCATGGTCCCTTTAAGGAAACCGGCTGATGACGCGTCATCAAATGACGTCACCAGACCCACTTCCTCCAATTGGCCGGCAAACGCGCTGGGCGGGCTTAACAAACCCCGTTATGGTAAATTCATTTCAGAGGCTGGGATGGAGACAGCAGCGGGGTCAGGACCCACCACCAACATCGTTCGCCACGGACCCACCACCGACATCGCCCGCCACGGGCCCGCCGAGGTCAGCAAAATCGCAGCCTAGCTTTTTATTCCAGATTTATTTAATTAGCTGCATTTAAATTCCCCAGCTGCCGTGATGGGATTTGAACTCACATCTCTGGATCATTAGTCCAGACCTCTGGATTATCTAGTCCAGTAACATAACCACTATGTTACCGAGCTAGAGAAACTGTAAATGGTGTTGATGGCTGTTCATAATCCATGATATATTTGAAAATGCAACTTGACCATCACCTTCTGATTCAGTTTGGTAGGAAGAACGAGGAGAGGCAATATAAATTAAAGAGTGTGCAGGAACAGAGAGACCTGTGGGTGTACATACATAAGTCTTTGAAGTTGGGAGGATAAGTTGAAAAGGCACATGGGATCCTTGGCTTTATAAATAGATGTCATGATGCGGAGATGCCGGTGTTGGACTGGGGTGGACAAAATTGAGAGGTCGCACAACACCAGGTTATAGTCCAACAGTTTTATTTTAAATCACAAGCTTTCGGAGTCACATACTCATGTGACTCGGCCAACGTTGTCTACCTCATACGTTGCAGGAAAGAATGCACCGCGGCATGGTACATCGGCGAGACCATGCAGACACTGAGACAACGTATGAACGAGCACCGCGCAACAATCGCCAGGCAGGATTGTTACCTCCCAGTCGGGGAACACTTCAGCAGTCAAGGACATTCAGCCTCGGATCTGCGGGTAAGCGTTCTCCAAGGCGGCCTTAGGAAAACACGACAACGCAAAATCATCGAGCAGAAACTGATAGCCAAGTTCCGCACTCATGAAGACGGTCTCAACCGGGATCTTGGGTTTATGTCACGATACATGACGTGATCCGGACTCGAGTCGTCGTTGGCTTGTTCACAGATGTGATTCCCAGTAAAAAAGTAAAAATTTTAAAGTTAATCGTTTTACATACAGACGGCAGCTTTTGACACGTTAGACCCCATGCGACTCCACCTCATTGTCTCAGTTGTATCTTGCTATGTCTTTGATGTGGTACCTTCCTGGCTGACCTGATTAACTTTATCACACCTCGGCAGATAAACAGTCAGGATGATTGAATTTAGTTGTCTGCAATTGTAAGTTACACATGCATTGTTCTCTATCTATATATGCTTTGACGATTCTGTATCTCCTCACTTCACCCGACGAAGGAGTTGTAACTCCGAAAGCTTGTGATTTAAAATAAAACTGTTGGACTATAACCTGGTGTTGTGCGACCTCTCAATTTTATAAATAGAGGCATAGAGTACAAAAGCAAGGACATTATGCTAAACCTTTATAAAACACTGGTTAGGCCCCAGCTGGAGAATTGTGGCCAATTCTGGGCACCACACTTTAGGATGAATGTCAAGGCCTTAGAGAGGGTGCAGATCTCAGCAGCAGATAAGCCACTATATATAAATTCACTTTATGGATTCCCAGTGACAAAGCCCCAAGCATAGCATCTTTTAGTGTTAAATTTACAGATTTATCTGGGCACAGAACAGCCAGGATATTCCAATAAAATTATTGGTTAGAATCACTGTCGGGGTCTTCATTTATCTCTTAATGGAAAACTGGTCGCAGGCAAAAGCTTCATCATTCACAAGCTCGACTGATGCGGTCTTGGTTGGAGTGGCACAGTGTGATTGATATCTAATAATATTCTTTCAGATTAAGTGGTTTCACCAATTAGACGGCAGCATGCACACAAAGCCACTCATTTGTATGGATGGGATTTGGGTTCTTCGTAAGGCTTGTTTGGAGAAGGCCCAATTTTCATGCTGCTAATTAAAATATTTGCTCATTTAACTTGACACAGACCACCATTCACTACTTAGTCTTGCGGTTAATCAATGCACAAATTAGCCAGAATCAGCAATGTGATTCAGTGCAGATCTATTGAGTTCAGCGTCATATTAAGAAGCTTACATCCATGGCAATCACTTAAGGTGGCATGGAGCAATTCTTATTGAGCAATCATAACACAGTGCGCCAATTGCATATAAAAGTGGTATTACGTTTTCCTCCCGAAACATCAACTTGTCTATTCTAGGCTAGGTATTCTGCAGTGAGTGTCTCACCTCCTGATTCCCCAAAGCCTTTCTACCATCTACAAGGCACAAGTAAGGAGTGTGATGGAATACTTTCCACTTGCCTGGATGAGTGCAGCTCCAACAACACTCAAGAAGCTCGACACCATCTAGGACAAAGCAGCCCATTTGATTGGCACCCCATCCACCACCTTAAACATTTACTCCCTCCACCACTGGCATACCGTGGCTGCAGTGTGTACCATCTACAAGATGCACTGCAGCAACTCGCCAAGGCTTCTTCGGCAGCACCTCCCAAACCCGCGACCTCTTCCACCTAGAAGGACAAGGGCAGCAGATGCATGGGAACACCACCACCTCCAAGTTCCCCTCCAAGTCACACACCATCCTGACTTAGAAGTATATCGCCGATCCTTCATCGTCACTGGGTCAAAATCCTGGAACTCCCTACCTAACAGCACTGTGGGAGTACCTTCACCACACGGACTGCAGCGGATCAAGAAGGTGGCTCACCACCATCTTCTCAAGGGCAATTAGGGATGGGCAATAAATGCTGGCATTGCCAGCGATGCCCACATCCCATAAAAATAAATTTAAATTTTTTTTTAAATTCTCCACAGATGCTGGCTGACCTGCTATGTATTTCAAACTTTTTCTGCTTTTGTTTGATTTCCAGCATTCACGGATTTTTGTATGTTTCGTTTACGGATAATAAATACATTTTAGAAATTATAAAAGGATGTTAAAGCTGGTTGAGTTTTGTTAAACAGCACTAAAATCTCCACAACATAGAAAATCTACATCCTGCAGGAAATCTCTCAGGTCCAATTGATTTTTGGCAAGTGTCAGTCCCTGGTCTCCCATATCAGCAGGAGTATACCAATTGTTCTAATCTATCAATAAGATAGTGAGTAATAAAATACTGTCTACTGTCAAATTACTGGACAATTCAATTTTTAGTGCAAAAAACAACTTGCAATTAAGAGAAGACTGTATAAAGCTTTACAAAATGTGTAAAAATAAAAATTATATTTGCCTACGCACATTTATATCAACTAGTGTATAGAACTGCTACAAAGCAACTGAACATCTGTAATGCAGTATAGGTTAATTAGTGATGTTCTTCCTAATAAATGCAATTTGTTAAAACAAAACTGAACTTGACAGTAACACAGGATATGATGCATGAAAGGTATGATTATAAAGTAATGCCTCGAGACTGAGAGCAGAATTTACTTAGCAACCACATTAACAAAGGAATACCAGGTTTAATTTAATATACTATTACAGTACAGGTGGTTTTAAGGAACAACTAATTTATAAGGACATTCATGTTGAATCTCAAACAAATGAAGGAGTGGGGAGCTAGAACCTTAAACTGGGGTATTCATTAGCAAGTAATATTAGGGTAGAAAGGAAATTCTAAAGCTGTATATTAAGCTTTTGTATTTCTACTCTATTTTGAACATTATTTCTTTCCGTTCTTTTCTAGGTTGCTCCCTTACAGCATGTTTCATTTAAAATTGACGGAATGTTAAGTATTATTCACTATATGTTCGTTATTTGGCAGCATCATGTCCCATAGAAAAATGTATACAGCAATAGAATGCAACAAATGAAGGACAAAAGACAGATATGCCACTTTTTTATACGTATATAATTTTCTCCCTCCCTTCTTTTCTGAAGGTATTGGCTCCTTGTTGAGGTACTGGTTCCACAAGTCACCCTCCAGTACCTTGCTCAAGTGACCATTCCTTATGTAGGATCCTGGATAGAGAGTGCTGGGAAACTACTTGGGGAGCATCACTCCCAATCCCGACGTATTTTCACCCAATATCCACACTTTGCAGGAGGGGTCGCTGGATAGTGATCAGGAGCAGAAGCCTGAATTCAACACAAAGTGGGAATCAAACTTGTGTCCTCCTGGTCTGTATGGCTCAGGTATAGGCTGCCTTTACCAACAGAACCATCAGAACAGCTACACCATTATCTTATTAACATCTATTACAAATTATTTGCTAAATTCTGGAGTTTAAATTAAAGGGAGAACAGCAATCATTAGTTTATTCAGATTAAATTTAGAACTTCAAAAAAAAAGTGCCTTATGTCCAGTTAAGACTCTTAGGGGGAGAAATTGGGTACCTTTGCGCTTCTCGTTATCGCATGCCTGAAACCGGCACTTGCGCTGCCCCTACGGGTGCGTACGCACCTCATACGCACCCATAGGGGTGGCAAAATCCAGCTCATTAGCGCCTGCCGCTAATTTTTTCAACATTTAAAAGTTAGCGGCCCAAACGGGGCTATAATGAATTTCTCCCCCTTACAATGCTAAATGTAACACTTGAATTTACATAGCATCATAACACATCAAAATATCTCAAAATATGTAAGACAATTAATTAATATTGAAGTGCAATGACCTCTTGTAGGCAATTATGCAACAGCCATATCCCACAGACAGCCACGATATTGGTGACCAGATAATCTGTTTTTAAGGGGTGTTGGTTGAAGGAGAAATATTGGCCAAGGCACTGGTTGAACTCCTTGCTCCTCTTAGAATAGTGCCACGAGATATTTAACATTCACCTAAATCACAATAGACAAATGGGATCTTGGTTTAATCTGCAGGATGACACCTCAGACAAAACAATACTCTTAGTACAGTACTGGAGTGTTAGCCTAGATTATGAATTCAGATTCTATATAAGTTTGATATGATGCCACGAAACATTGAGTGTCCTTCTGTATCCCGTATCACTTGAAGCACAGGAAGTTTTTTTTTACAAGACCAAATGGCTGCTTTTAAACCTCCTCGTTGATTCACTGCTGTGCAACGATCTTCGCCTAACTGATTCTGATTCTGAGGGTAGTGGCTTCTTGCAGCTTCTGATTTCCCATAACTTATGAGGTGTAGGACCAGAGGAGGTTACAGAGATAAGGGAGGGGTGAGACCATGGAGGGATTTAAACACAAGGATGAGAACTTTAAATTTGTTGTGTTGGAGGACTGTGAGCCAGAGTCAGTGAGCACAGGGGTGATGGGTGAACGGGATTTGGTGCAGAATTTTGGATGAGCTCAAGTTTATGGAGGGTGGAAGATGGATGCTGGCCAGGAGAGCATTACAATAGTCAGATCTGGAGGTAATAATGCCCTACAACCAATGTTCCCTCTTTTTTTTTGGTGCGCGTTCCCTTCAAATGGCTGCACAGCCCGTTCAAATTTTCGCGCATGTGCGGTTTCTCCCATATAAAAGCCGGTGAGCAGCCTGCGCGGGACGTCCAGACCACTGCACGGCCACGAAGCTTAGCGGGAACATTGCCTACAATCCTCCGAGAACTCTGCATTTCTCCAATCCTGGCCTCTCATGCATCCCCGACTTCCTTCGCCCCACCGTTGATGGTCGGGCCTTCAGTTATCTAGGCCCTGAGCTCTGGAATTCCTTCTCTAAATCTCTCTGCCTCTCCAACTCGCTCCACTCTGTTAAGATGCTCCTCAAAACCTATCTATTTGACCAAGCTTTCGGTCACCTGTCCTAATGTCTCCTTCTTTGTCTGATGTCACTCCTGTGAAGCGCCTTGGGACATTTTACTACATTAAGGGCACTATATAAATACAAGTTGTTGTCCTTGCTGTCATTTGGGAGGGGAAAAGATATTCACCTCAATCTATCTATCAATCCAAGTCCTATTTTAGGGCCTGATCTGACCTTTCGGAAGTCCCCTTTTATCTTTCCTCTTTGTGCTAGATTTGGAGACATTCACTGTTCATAATACCCCCCATCTACACATTAACGTTACAGTTCGATGGTGGTCCCAAGTTCTTCCTCTACAATGACACATTCAGCTATACTTGGAGGACCCCTGAAAGATGGGAGAACCCTCTCCTTAAGGTTAACGCCAACTGCTTTCAGAGATTTGTTCTTCATGGCTGCTTTTTATTTCCTATATGTTAGGAGGAGTTTTACAAAATAGATTAAAATTCACTTTGTTCATATTACGTGTAAAAAAATATAAGCTAGCTTGTTGGTTTACAATGTTCATCAGTCTGTCTTTTGAAAGATAGGAGCAACACACATGGGGACATACAAGAGATTACAGTATGCAGTGTACATAAGAAGGGGTTCCATTTGTTACAACCCTTGAGTCGCACTATCATATCACGAGCTATTGGGCAATGAAGGTAAACTCTTGATCATAGAGGACATTGGATCCACTTATGGAAGTGTCCAGTGATACTGAACTTAAGAGAATATCTAGTAAAAAAGGGGCACAATCTTAATATTAGAGGTAAGCCATTTAGGAATGAAATCAGGAAGCACTGTTACACATAAAGGGTAGTGGAAATCTAGAAATACCTTCCCAGAAAACTGTGGATGCTGGGTCAATTGAAATTTCAAGACTGAGATTGATAGGTTTTTATTAGGTAAGGGTACCAAGGGACATGAATCAAAGGCAGGTAGATGGGGGATTGAGGTACAGATCAGTCATGAACTAATTGAATGGTGGAATGGGCTCAAGGGGCTGAATTGCCTACTCCTGTTTCTAGTGCAGACCTGAAATTTGTAACTCAAGTTAATCAAAAATGCCTTGCAATATTTGGTATGTTTAGCAGCGGAAAAGCTATTGTAAAGAATAAGGCAGAAGTCATAATAGATGTCCAAAATCGGAACACTCTTCTACTGCAAGATACTCCCACAGTACTAAGTCCATTCTATACATTAGAGCGATTTCGGAGGTCAATATGAGACTAGTTGATATTGCAAAGCTTTCGTGTACACATCGAGTTAACTCTGTTTCTCTCTTCACAGATGTTGCCTGACCTGCTGAGTATCTCCAGCATTTTCTGTTTCTGTTTTTATTTCAGATTTCCAGCATCTGCAGTATTTTATTTTTGTATTAGGTTTGGTCTCCTAGTCCGGGCCTACAATCAACACCAGAACGACCAGCTGTGTGAGTGATTGTAAGTTTCAGTCAAATCATAGAGGGATTTGTCTGGGTAATTTTGTAAGTAGCAGTCGAATCGCGGAATGGTTTGTGCTGTGGGATTTCGTGTTAGTTTCAGTTAAACTGCGGAAGGGTTTTAACTGGTAATTTGTGTCAGTTTCAGGTAACCTTGTGTAAGGGTTTTGTATTGTGGGTTTTGTGTTATCCCGGTCAAATCACAGAGGGGTATGTACGGGGCGGGGGGGTGGGGGAGGAGTTTTGTGAGTTCAATAAACGAACAAATCGAAGGTTGAGCCAAACCCTGTGTTGTGCATATTTTGTTCTTATAAATCCTGAAGTCCTAGAACTGTCTGTAAGGGGTGGGGGGGGGGGAACTGGAAACGGAACCTCCTACAATGTGAAGGCCGTAGAGAGGGTGCAGAAAAGATTTACAAGAATGGTTCCAGGAATGAGGGACTTCAGTTATGTTGATAGACTGGAGAAGCTGGGGTTGTTCTCATTGGAGCAGAGAAGGTTGAGAGGAGAATTGATAGAGGTGTTCAAAATCATGAGGGGTCTGGACAGAGTAGATAGAGAGAAACTGTTCCCATTGGCAGAAGGATCGAGAACCAGAGGACACAGATTTAAGATGATTGGCAAAAGAACCAAAGGCGACGTAAGAAAAAGCTTTTTTACGCAGCGAGCGGTTAAGATCTGGAATGTACTGCCTGAAAGGGTGGTGGAGGCAGATTCAATCACGGCTTTCAAAAGGGAATTGGATAAGTATCTGAAGGAAAGAAATTTGCAGGGCTACGGGGAGGGGGCGGGGGAGTGGGACAAGTGGCTGAATGGCCTTCTTCTGTGCTGTAACCATTCTATGATTCTATGATAACTTCAGCTGATGGATTTTCTTTACAATGCAGTCTTCCTTACCTCTAGTGAGCTAAATTACTTCACTGGTCACATGCATTGTATAAGGAATCTATGGAGCTCCTGACAGCACAGTGCTTAAACATCCAGAGTTATTACCCCTAAAAAAAACATTGAAGCACCATGCAAAGGGATCTGGGGGTCCTGGTGCACGAAACTCAAAAGGTTAGTATGCAGGTGCAGCAAGTGATTAAGAAGGCAAATGGAATGTTGGCTTTCATTGCTAGGGGGATAGAATATAAAAATAGGGAGGTATTGCTTCAGTTGTACAAGGTATTGGTGAGACCGCACCTGGAATACTGCATACAGTTTTGGTGTCCTTACTTAAGGAAAGACATCCTTGCTCTCGAGGCAGTGCAAAAAAGGTTCACTCGGTTAATCCCGGAGATGAGGGGGTGGTCATATGAGGAGAGGTTGGGTAGATTGGGACTCTACTCATTGGAGTTCAGAAGAATGAGAGGCGATCTTATTGAAACATATAAGATTGTGAAGGGGTTGGATCGGGTGGATGCGGGGAGGATGTTCCCGATGACGGGTGAGACGAGAACTAGGGGACATAGTCTTAGAATAAGGGGCTGCTCTTTCAAAACTGAGATGAGGAGGAACTACTTCACTCAGAGGGTGGTAGGTCCATGGAATATGCTGCCACAAAAAGCTGTAGAAGCTACAACATTAATTAAATTTAAAACAGAAATAGACAGTTTCCTAGAAGTAAAGGGCATTAAGGGTTACGGGGAGCGGGCAGGAATTTGGACATGAGTCTAGGTTCGGATCGGTCATGGCCCTGTGGGTAGTGGAGCGGGCCCAGGGACTGTGTAGCCTGATTCTGCTCCTATTTCGTGTGTGCAATTCTGTTAGATGCAGGAGATGTTTCTGTGATAGATAGTAGATTGGCGGTTAGGATCAGATCAGCCATGATCTTATTGAATGGCGGAGCAGGCTCGATGGGCCGATTGGCCTACTCCTGCTCCTATTTCTTATGTTCTTATGTTCTTACACCCACGCAAAAGAAAAGGTAAGCACATAAGATGCAATTGCGAAGGCCATCTATCTTTGCTTCATTCTCATTCTAACAACCACTATCATAAGCAATTTGGCTTGTCAAGGGTAATGTATTCTGGTCATTTGAACGTGTTTCCATTAATGGGAATGCCCCTGTAACCAGTTTCCCTAAATATATTACCAAGAAATAATAGTTGTTTGTTATTTCCCAGCAAAAATTAGATGCATATGGTTTTACCAGTCAATCGATTAATAAAAAGCTTAGTTCTGTCTCTAACTTTTGAAGATGTGAATGTAGAACACATTTTACTGACAAGAACGCCAAAGATAGAAAGCAGAAGCACTGAAACGTTCAGTGACACAAAGAACTGGCAATCTTGTGCAGAACTGTTTGAAATGTGGTTTAAATTAAATGAGGAAGTACAGACAAAGCAAAAGAACATCATAACTCCATTAACCTTGAATGGTCTAAGAAGTTCAGAGCTGTTGCAGAATTTAGTCTCCCCAGCTAAACCTGGAGATAAGACATATATAGAGAGCTAACAAAACATTGAGACCTGCTGTGAGCTAAAACTACCCATCTTTGTGAAAAGACAGGGGTAAAAATTCACTTGGTTGCGCCACCCGTTAGCGCCTTAAGAGGGCGCTAATGGGGCGCAAAGCCGCTAACGCCCGGGCGCAGCGATGTTTGCGCCGCTCGAGAACTTAACTTGAGATTGTGCGGCGGCGCTAAAACTTACCACTGCGACCACCTGCGCGCGCAGATTGTGACGTCATTCCATGGTGCAACGCCCTTGGGGCGCCCCGTAGCGGAAATTGAGTGGCGCCCCCTGCCTTACCGCCTGGCGCTTCCAACGACCAGAAGACTGGAACGCTATCAATCGCTGTGGGGCTGGGGGGGGGCGCTATTTAAAGGGGGCCTCTTCCTGTCTTTTATTGTTGGTGGCATTTTTGAACTACGCATTCTGAGAGAGAGAGGGAGAGACTTCTGGAGAGATTCAACGTTGTGTGAAGGAGTTTTGGGTACTGAGCAGCACTTTGCAGGTTCATTTTGATTTGCCATTCCTTGTATCGATTTAGCAGAGACCGTGGGAGCTGCACTCTGAGCTCTTTGCCTGGTGCTCTCCATTGTTCTTTCCAGCACATTTGATGTGCAAGTCTCTCCAGGCCGAGATTCAAGGCAGCAATGAACAGGATGTGGATGGAAAGCAAGATTAACCATCCCCTTTAAGAACTGGCCCGTGCCATTGTGTGTGTGTTCCATTGCTGACTGACATTACATGAGCTTCGCCAGCGCTCCGAGTTAGCGCCTCACTGCTCGGCCTTTGCGCCTTAAGAGAGGTGTGCAGCGCCTGCTTTAGCGCTCCACTCACCTCCCGGGGCGGTAAAAGTGAAGTTTCCCGTCAGTGCCGATAATTAGCGCCAGGCGCTAATATTTGCGTCCGGACGATATTTGCGCCCCAAATGGGGCGCGACCTAATTTCTACCCCTTAATATTTGTTGAAGAAACCCACAGAAAGGAGAGTCCACCATGAATTGTAAGTGGTAGTTTGCCTCACCGAAAGTACTCTTGTCTCTGAGTCAGAAGGTTCAAGCTCCACTCCAGCACTTGAGCATATAATCTAGGCTGACACATCAGGCCCCGTCTGCCTGTTTACGTGGACGTAAATGATCTCATGGTATTATTTGAAGAACAGGTGAGTTTTCCCAGTGTCCTGGCCAACATTTATACCTCACCCAACACCACCAAAGGCAGATTAACTGGTAATTCATCTCATTTGCTGTTTGTAGAACCTTGTTGTGTGCAAGTTGACTGCTATGTTTGCCTGCATAACCAGTGACTTCACTTCAAAAGTTATTGGTTGTGAAGTGCTTTTGGATGTCCTGAGGATGTGAAAGGTGCTATACAAACACAGGTTCTTTCTTTAAGATGAAGAGAAAAAATGTGACTTTCAAACATACGTGGAAGAAGTTATCAGGGACTGGTATGTGCACAGAATGCATAATGAAGACATACAAAAGAGTCAGCTCTCAAAGATTAGTCTCATCTTAGCAAGAGCCTTGCGAATAGCACAATGCATTGAGATAGATGAGAAATGTCAGTGGGTTGCAGCAGACCTCATTTATGCAGAAAAAGGAAGCTGTTTCCAAACTCTTATCATGTTCCTGCTAGCTATGCTGTGTTTCCAATATCACAGTTGTTTTCTTCTGCAGGGTGCAGTTACACTGCCAATTTTATGTTGGTACCAAACTGTTTGATACAAACATGGCAATACATTGTGAGAGTCAGATCCCCATGTGACTCCCTAGTGCATTACAAAGACGAGGAGTGCAAAACCCCTACCGGAGTTTGAGTTTGCACTGAGTTCAGATAAATTCATTCTAAAAGTGCCCAGATGGTTGTATGAATTCACTTTTCAATTATAGTAGGAAGCAGATGTTCCTACCCAATTTTACCCAATATGAAAAATTAGCAGCCTGAAAGGCTATGGGATTTCTTTGAAGTTGCTCTCGCTCAACTGCTGTAACTTCGCCAAAAGTGCGGCCAAAACCCTGTGTACACATGTAAATGATGTTTCCACTACGCTTCCGGTGAAGTTACAATGATGGAGCATAAGAACATAAGAATTAGGGGCAGGAGTAGGCCATACAGCCCCTCGAGCTTGCTCCACCATTCAATAAGATCATGGCTGATCTTCGACCTCAACTCCACTTTCCTGCCCAATCTCCATATCCTTTGATTCCCTTAGAGTCCAAAAATCTATCTATCTCAGCCTTGAATATACTGAACGTCTGAGCATCCACAGCTCGTTGGGGCAAAGAATTCCAAAGATTCACAACCCACTGAGTGAAGAAATTCCTCCTCATCTCAGTCTTAAAAGGCCGACCCCTTATCCTGAGACTATGACCCCTAGTTCTAGACTCTCCAGCCAAAGGAAACAATCTCTCAGCATCTACCCTGTCAATCCCCCTCAGAATCTTATATGTTACAATGAGATCACCTCTCATTCTTCTAAACTCCAGAGTGTATAGGCCCAATCTACTCAATCTCTCCTCATAGGACAACCCTCTTATCCCAGGAATCAATCTAGTGAACCTTTGTTGTACCGCCTCTAAGGCAAGTATATCCTTCCTTAGATAAGGAGACCAAAACTGTGCACAGTACTCCAGGTGTGGTCTCACCGAAGGCCCTGTACAATTGTAGCAAGACTTCCTTACGCTTATACTCCAACCCTCTTGCAATAAAGAAAGAAGAAAGAAAGAAAGATTTGCATTTATATAACGCCTTTCACGACCACCAGACATCTCAAAGCACTTTACAACCAATGAAGTACTTTTGAAGTGTAGTCACAGTTGTAATGTGGGAAACGCGGCAGCCATTTTTGCGCACAGCAAGCTCCCACAAACAGCAATGTGATGATGACCAGATAATCTGTTTTAGTGATGTTGGTTGAGGGATACACATTGGCCAGGACACCAGGGATAACTCTCCTGCTCTTCTTCAAAATAGTGCCATACGATCTTTTACGTCCACCTGAGAGAGCAGACGGGGCCTCGGTTTAATGTCTCTTCTGAAAGACGGCACCTCCGACAGTGCAGCACTCCCTCAGCATGGCACTGGAGTGTCAGCCTAGCTTTATGTGGCCAAGTCCCTGGAGTGGGATTTGAACCCACAACCTTCTGACTCAGAGGCGTGTGTGCTACCCACTGAGCCACAGCTGACAAATAAAGGCCAACATGCCATTTGCCTTCCTAATTGCTTGCTGTACCTGCATGCTAACTCTCTGTGTTTATTGTACTAGGACACCTAAATCTCTCTGAACACCAACATTTAATAGTTTCTCACCATTTAAAAAATAATCTGCTTTTCTATTCTTCCTACCACATTTCCCCACATTTTACTCCATCTGCCACCTTAATTGCCCATTCACTTAACCTGTCTATATCCCTTTGCAGGCTCTTTGAATCCTCCTCACAGCTTACTTTCCCACCTAGCTTTGTATTGTCAGCAGCACTCAGTCCCTTCATCAAATTCATTAATATAGATTGTAAATAGCTGAGGCCCAAGCACTGATCCTTGTGGCACGCCATTAGTTACAGCCTGCCAATCTGAAAATTACCCATTTATCCCCACTCTCTGTTTTCTCCATTAACCAATCCTCTATCCATGCTAATATATTACCCCCAACCCCATGTGCCCTTATCTTGCATTACAACTTTTCATGTGGCGCCTTATCGAATGCTTTCTGGAAACCCAAATATACTACATCCACTGGTTCCCCCTTTATCTACCCTGCTAGTTACATCCTCAAAAAACTCTAATAAATTTGTCAGACACAATTTACCTTTCATAAAACCATATTGACTCTGCTTAATCATATTATGACTTTCTAAGTATCCTGTTACCACTTCCTTAATAATGGATTCCAGCATTTTCCTGACGACCAATGTCAGGCTAACTGGACTGTAGTTCCCTGTTTTCCTTCTCACTCCTTTCTTGAATAGTGGGGTTACATTTGCTACCTTCCAATCTGCTGAGACCGTTCCTGAATCTAGGTAATTTTGGAAGATCACAACCACTGCATCCACTATCTCTGTAGCCACTTCTTTTAGAATGTAGGCCAACAGGTCCAGAGGCTTTGCTGGCTTTTAGTCCCATTAGTTTCTCAAGTACTTTTTCTCTACTGATGTTAATTACTTTAAGTTCCTCACTCTCATTAGCCCCTTGGTTTCCCACTATTTTTGGTATACTTTTTGCGTCTTCCACTGTGAAGACAGATACAAAATATTTGTTTAAAGTCTCAGCCATTTCCTTGTTCCCCATTATAATTTCTCCTGTCTCAGCCTCTGAGGGACCGATGCTTGCTTTTGCTACTCTCTTCCTTTTTACATACTTGTAGAATCTCTTACAAATGTTTTTATATTTCTTACTAACTTACTCTCATTCTATTTTCTCCCTTTTTATCAGTCTTTTCGTCATCCTTTGCTGTTTTCTAAAGCTCTCCCAATCCTCAGGCTTACTACTATTCTTTGCAACAGTATAAGCCTCTTCTTTTAATCTAATACTATCCTTAACTTCTTTAGTTAGCCACGGATGGATTACTTTTCCCATGAAGTTTCTATTTCTCAATGGAATGTATATTCATTGAGAATTTTGGAATATTTCTTTAAATGTTTGCCACTGCTTATCTACCATCATACCTTTTAATATAATTTTCCAGTCTACCTTAGCCAACTTACCCCTCATACCTATGTAATTGGCTTTGTTTCAGTTTAAAATTCTAGTTTTGTACTTAAGAATGTCACTCTCAAACTCAATGTGAAATGCTATCATATTATGGTCAGTCTTCCCTAGAGGATCCTTTACTATAAGGCTACTAATTAACCCTGTCTTATTACACAAAACAAGATTTAAAATAGCCTTTTCTCTGAACCATGATGTTCTAGGAAACTGTCTCGAATGCATTCCATGAACTCGTCCTCCAGATTACCCTTGGCAATTTGATTTTCCAAATCTATATGAAGATTTAAGTCCCCCATGATTATTGCATTACCTTTGTTACAAGTTCCTATTATTTTTTGATTAATACTCTGTCCAATGACATAGCTACTGTTAGGTGGCCTAGAAACTACTCCCACCATTGTTTTCTGCCCCTTGTTATTTCTCATCTCCATCCATACTGATTCTACTTCCTGATCTTCTGAGCCAAGATCCTTTCTCACTACTGTCCTTAAGTCATCCTTAATTATCAGGGCTACCCCCCTCCTGTTCCAGTCTGCCTGTCTTTTCGAAACAACAAGTACCATGGAATATTTAGTTCCCAACCCTGGTCACCTTGCAACCATATCTCTGTAATGGCTATTAGATCTACCCATTTATCTCTATTTGTGCCACTAATTAATCTATCTTGTTACGGATGCTTTGTGCATTCAGGTAAAGAGCCTTTAGTTTTCACTTTTTACCATTATTCCCTGTTTTCATCTTATTTGATGATGCACTATTATCTTTAAACTCTCTGGGGGAAAAATTCAGTTGGTTGTGCCTCCCGTTAGCGCCTTAAGAGGGCGCTAATGGGGCGCAAAGCAACTAGCGCCCGGGCGCGGCGATGTTTGCGCCGCTCGCGAAATTAACTAGATATTTTGCGGCGGCGCTAAACAGTACCGCCACGATCTCCTGCGCCGGCAGATCGTGACGTCAGTCGAGTGCGCAACGCCCCGGTAGTGCCCTGGAGCGGATATTGAGTGGCGCCCCCTGCCTTACTACCTGCCGCTAGCAACAACAGGTTGAGGGGAGCGTTTTGCAGTCAGGAAGGGACTGGGGGAGCACTATTTAAAGGCGACCGCTTCCTGCCTTTTTTTGTTGGTGACATTTTTGAACCACGCATTCTGAGAGAGAGAGAGAGAGAGACTTCTGGAGAGATTCAACGCTGTGTGAAGGAGTTTTGGGTACTGAGCAGCACTTTGCAGGTTCATTTTGATTTGCCCTTCCTTGTATCGATTTAGAAGAGATTGTGGGGGCTGCACTCTGAGCTCTTTCCCTGGGCCTCTCCATTGTTCTTTCCAGCAGATTTGATGTACAGGTCTCTCCAGGCCGAGATTCAAGGCTGCAATGAGCAGGATGTGGATGGAAAGCAAGATCAACCCTCCCCTTTAAGAACTGGCCGGGGCCATTGTGTCTGTGTTCCATTGCTGACTAACATCACATGAGCTTCGCCAGCGCTCTGAGTTAGCGCCTCGCTCCTCGACCTTTGTGCCTTAAGACAGATGTGTAGCGCCTGATTTAGCGCTCCAATCACCTCCAGGGTCGATAAAAGTCAAATTTGCAGTCGGAGGCGATAATTAGCGCCAGGCGCTAATCTTTGCGCCAGGCCGATAATTGCGACCCCAAACGGGGCGATACTGAATTTTTCCCCCTCTGTCCCTTCCTGTCACACATTGCTTATCTTTACTCAATTTACTGCACTGCACTATTGCTTTGACTTTTCTCTTTAGATTACTAAATTTCCCCTCACCTGCCCCTCCCCCCACCTTTTTAGTTTAAGGCCCTATTTACAACCCTAGTTATTCGATTCGCCAGCGCACTGGTCCCAGCCCAGTTTAAGTGGAGCCCATCCCAACAGAACAACTCGCTCTTTCCCCAGTACTGATGCCAGTGCCCCATGAATCAAAACCCCTTC
The DNA here is from genome assembly GCA_030390025.1 of Squalus acanthias. Classification (NCBI taxonomy): domain Eukaryota; kingdom Metazoa; phylum Chordata; class Chondrichthyes; order Squaliformes; family Squalidae; genus Squalus; species Squalus acanthias. Next base: position 6,210,101 of record JASTWF010000031.1, read on the forward strand.
CTCCCACACCACTCTTTCAGCCACGCATTTAACTCTCTGACCTGCTTGTCCCTATGACAATTTGCGCGTGGCTCAGGTAGTAATCCGGAGATTATTACCTTTGAGGTTCTGCTGATTAATTTAGACCCTAGCTCCTTAAACTCCCTCAGCAGAACCTCCTTCTTAGTTCTACCAATGTCTTTGGTTCCTACGTAGACCATGACAACTGGATCCTCCCCCTCCCACTTCTTCTCCAGCCATGAGGAGATGTCCTTAACCCTAGCACTGGGCAGGCAACACAGCCTTCGAGACTCCCAGTCGCGGCTGCAGAGAACAGTATCTATCCCCCTGACTATACTGTCGCCTACCACTACTACATTCCTTTTTACTCTCCCCCACTTGAATGGCCTCCTGTACCACAGTGCCGTAGTCAGTCTGCCCATCCTCCCTGCAGTCCTTGTTCTCATGAGCAGCTCCAAGGAAATTCCCAGCATATATCTCACAGTTGTGAAGTTGTGAAAAGACAAGTTTATGTAAATGTATCACTTCGGAATTACACACGCATTACAACCATTATAATCTAAATCGAGTTTTTTAAGTAATTTTTTTATACAGTACTTCAGATTGAAATAATTGGAGATGTCTCTTTTTTAAGTCAGCGAGGAGTCTGCACCATACAAACGCAGTCTACTGAGAAATCCACATAGGTAAAGTTTCCGTTTGCCCACTATACAATGCAAATCCTTTCCCTGTGAGGACATATCCCACTTACCCAAGTCCAGAGAGTTTACCTGTAGGTTGGCAACATCCAAAGCTTAGCAGCCCTGAAGTGTGCAGAGGGCTATTGCTGGAGTTTTGCATTGCAGCTCACCAAATCAAAGTACTGGTAACCATCATGCTGCTCATCAGCCAGGGCCACCCTTCCTATAGGTTATTGTATTGCAGGGTTATCATCATTTGTCTTCCCTGCTTTGAAATTGTAAATCTGAAAAATAAGGTAATTTTACCAGAACCTCCACAAACATCATTGTAAGAACACAGAGATCAATACCTTGACAACAATATTCAACAAGGGCACCAGATGAATCCTTAACCCCTTTACCTTAACTCCTTGTTAAGGAACCATCTGGGGTTAACCACCCAGTCTATACCTAGGAGTTAATGATGCCTAAATTTGGCATCGACCTGTTTGGATTATATTAGTATTTACAGTATCATCCTCCCATCAGAAGTTACTGAGTGAATTAATTAATTATTTTTTGCCAATCATCAAAGAAGTCAGACAACAAAGTCATGAAATAACAATTGTTTATTAACCTTAGAATCATAGTTAAACTTAAACATTAAGTATGCAAATAATTAGTAGATAGTTAATTGATTAAATAAATAACAGAAGGGACAAAGGCAGTTCATTTATGTCACAGTAGTTCAACATTAACTGCTTGCTGATTATAATGTACAGTTGAGCTTAATGTATGAGATTGATATAAATGATGAGATTCATTTAGATTAGACTACTTAGATAGTTGACAAGCTAACAGCATTAGAAAGCCAATCTATTGAATAACGTTTATATGCTTGTAGTTATCAATGTTTCCAGAACTTAAATGAAATCACCTTTATGAGCTGGTGTAGTGAACTGGTTGCCTCGCCTTCCTCTGGGAGGGTGCTGTTAGCCTTCAGAGACATCAGGGTGATGAATCTCCAACCGTAGAAGTGCTATCCATTCTTCCTGGATCCTCTACTCCTGGTTAAATTCACCTTCTGCCCTGATAGCTGCATCTGGACTAGTTGGCATAAATCTCACCTCCCTTGATCTCAGAAAAACTAAGTGACACACTCATATCAGGCTGGTATAGCTTAACTTCTGTAACTTTCACTCTCTCTGTTGGAGATGCACTTTCCAATTTTACAAAGACACCCTTTTGCATATACTAGACAAATTGCTTCTATACCTTCTACTATGAAGACTACTACAACAGCTATTAAAAGAAACATAAACATAGAATCTAGGAGCAGGAGTAGGCCATTCGGCCCGTCGAGCCTGCTCCACCATTCAATACGATCATGGCTGATCATCCAACTCCAGTACCCTGTCCCTGCTTTAATCCCCACAGTACACATATCCCACCCTACCCCCGTAACCCCACGTATTTAATTCCCCCTAACATATCCCATCCTATCCGCATAACCCCACATATTTTTAATACCCCCCTAACACTAAGGGTCAATTTATCATAGCCAGATCAACCTAACCCGCACATTTTTGGACTGTGGGAGGAAACCGGAGCACACCCACGCAGACACGGGGAGAATGTGCAAACTCCACACAGACAGTCACCCGAGGTCAGATTTGAACCTGGGTCCCTGGCGCTGTGATACACCAGTGCTAACCACTATGCCACCATGTTGCCCAAGAACTAGAATTAAACTAAGGACTGAGGAGGATTAAAGACTTTAGTGTCAAAAACATCATCTTGTATATCCTTAATTTCCAAGGAAACCTCAATTCTATCGATCAATCTGAGTGCCTGTGGTCTTGATGACTTATCTTCTATCCTTGTTTGTATAAGCCTTCATGATTTAATTATCATTGGCCCTTTCCTTTCTTAGCATTAAGTCTGAATATTGATTCCATTTTGAAGATCATTTTTAGAGCATTTCTGCTATATCAGCCAACCTATAACCCCAATATTATGTAGCTTATGTTATTGTGTAATGTGCTAACAGTATGGTATAAACAAGTATATATTTCTAGTAGGGGCTCCTCCAATGCCTTGCCTCCATTGTCCAACAAAGTAGGATTGCCCTCGCTTGCTTCCAGTTTTGCATATCCAATTGTAATCCAAGCATCTTCAGCAATGGTCTCTCTTCCGACCTATGCGCCATTACCTCCAGAGACCCCCCTGCATCTGTCCTTGATCCCCTCCTCTTCCTCAACTACATGCTGCCCCTTAGTGACACCATGGCCAGACATGGGGTCAGTTTCCACATGTAAGCTAATGACACCCTTTTCACAACCTCTCTCGACCCCTCCACTGCCTTTGTGTTGTCAAACTGCTTCTCCAATATCCAGTTTAAAATGAGCTACCATTTCCTTCAGCTGAACATTGGGAGGACTGAAGATACAGTCTTTGTCCTTTGCCACAAACTTCAAGCCCTACCATCAATCCTATCCTTCTCCCCAGCTACTGTATCTCAGGCTGAACTAGACTGTTTGCAATCTCGGCATTTTATTTGAACTCGAGTGGAGCTTCCGACTCCACATACTCTCCATCTCAAATACCACTTATTTGCTCCTCTGTAAAATTGCCTGATTCTGCACCTACCTCAGCCTATCTGCTGCCAAATTCACCTCCAGACTCAACTATTCCAATGCTCTCCTAGATGGTCTTCCATTCACCACCCTCCATAAACTTCTGCTGCCCATATCCTATCTCACACGAAGTTCCACTCACCCATCACCCCTGTCCTTGTTGACTAACATTGGCTCCCAGTCCCCCAATGACTCACCCTTGCTATCCCTGTAACTTCCTCCAGCCCTACAAGAACCCCCCCATCCCCCCCAACCATAACATTTTCTGGTCCTCTGCCTATGGCTTTTTGTGCATCCCAGAATTTGTAGATGCTACTTTTTCCTCCATTTCATTTTGATTTATTTATTGATCCATTTAGGGTCACACAAGTTTGTCTGAGCTTGCTGATTCTAGGAATACATTTATCCTGTATGCTCGGCATTACTTTTTTAAAGGTATTCCACTTGAGTCCTATTGAAAGGTTGTTGAATAACTTCCCTTAGTCAATTTGCTTTGGTTATTCCCTCATTTCTTTGAAGTTATACTTTTTTAATTTATATACCTGGCCCCTTGTTTCTGGAATTTTTGATTCCCAGATCAAATTGAATGTAATCATGCTGCGGTTACTTTGTCCCTGGGATGTCATGAGCTCCAGTTTCTGTGTGTTGCCTAATTCTTTCTCAAGCACAAGATCAGTACAGCCTGTCATAATTTCCCTTGTGCATTGAATCTTGAAGCAATCATGCATTACATTTACCAACTCTGACTCTGAACCCACTGGGGTTTTCACAATTTATATTAGGATGATTGTAGTCTCCCATTGATAGAACTTTCCTGTTTTCACACACCCTTCTTATCTCTTCATAAAAGCAAATTGTTCTCCTTATTCTGCCCTGGTAGCCTCTAGCATACTCTAGTAGTGTTAGCTTGGATTCTTTTTTTGCATGAGAGAGTTCTACACAGATTAGTTCATTATGGTGCTTTCTACCTCCCATAGGATCAACTTATTTACTTCCCAGGTATTGTAAGTTTCATGGAACAGTTTGGCCCCAGCATAAGGGCATGAAACGGTTAAACTTCAAGGCACAGAAAAGGTGCCAGTCATTAAAGTTTGCAGTTCTTGGAGAACACATTGATACTGGACAATGATTAACTCTGAAAAGGACATTGACATTGAACGGTGAGGCCTTGAATCACGATTGGTTTCGATGGGAAAAGTTAACATCTGGACAATGCTCTGAGTTTAACTGAAACAATGAGCGTCTCGATAGGTGATTTAACAGTGAATAGGTGATTTAAATTTGGACAATGAGACTTCGTGTTTTAATGGGTTTCGATGGATAAGACAATGATGCCAGTTTCGCTGAAACAATGGACTTCCTGGAAAACACTTTAACCTTGGGCAAAACACATCAGCAGTAAGACTAAATCACATTAAATATGTATCGCAGGGGAGACAAGATAAGGAATTGTCTTCCATCCCTCAGCCCTGTACACATCCTGTGGTTTGGATTACTAGGTGTGTATTGGAAAACAAGAGTTGGGGGAAGGCCCAGACGCGAAAAGGCGTGACGGAAGAACTGTAAGAAGGAACCACACCCACAGCTCTCTGCTTTTCGCTCAGAAGCTCTCTCTCTCTCTCAGAAGCTAGCTCTGACTACAGGAACTGCCAGGTGTAAGAAGGAAGGGAAGACGGTCATCTCCAGCCCCCAGCCTGCAATCGACGTCGGCCACGACCAGCCAGATGGGTAATTGTAAGTATTCAGTTGACTCTACAAGGAGTTTGCGCTGTGTAGGCAGCTGCAGTCAGATAAAGGAGGACGGGGACAGGTCATCTCCGATCCAGGCCTACAATCCACAACGGTAACGACCGGCCGGATGGGTGATTGTAAGTTTCAGCCAAATCTCAACAGGTTTTTGTCCGTGTTTTGTTGGTTTTAATAAACTAACAGTTTTGGGTTGAACCTAAACCTTTGTGTCATCTACGATTTTGTTCCTGTAAAACCCAGAGTCAAAGAACCCTTGTAAGGACGAGGAAACCAAACACCTTACTGTATCCCCAACACATATCTCTGATACCACCTCCTTATCTGTCCACACATTTCTGAACATGCTATACCTATGTTATATTCATTCCCAGTCTCTGGAGTCCATGTTTTTGATAGTCTTACTACATCATAGCTTCCTACAGCCACCTCCAGTTCCAGCATTTAATTTCTAATGCTTCTACTATTCATGCATGTGCATCATATTGGAGATTTTCCCTTTCATGATCCTGGTCTCATGCATGTCTGAATTTGTGTCCATACCCTATTGCTTACCTTCAGCCCTGTAGTCAGCTTTGTCTGCAATCCAATTATCTAGCTGCCCACCCACCAATCTAGTTTAAGTAATTCTTGATTACTGCCTTAATGTTACTTCCAACATTCATGGTTTACAGCCTGTCTCTCATACACCAATACTTTTTATTCTGAAAATAATCCGAGTCATTTATGAAGGTTTTTTTTAATGTATTTGTTCATGGGATGAGGGCAGCATTTATTGCCCAGCCCTAATTGCCCTCAAGAAGATGGTGGTGAGCCGCCTTCTTGAACCACTGCAGTCCTTGTGGTGAAGGTACTTCCATAATGCTGACTTTGTCGTAGTGGTTTGTTACAACTGAGTGGCTTGCTAGGCCGTTTCAGAGGACAGTTAAGAGTCAACCACATTGCTGTGGGTCTGGAGTCACATATAGGCCAGACCAGGTTAAGGATGGCGGGTTTCCTTCCCTAAAGGACATTAGTGAGCCATTGGGTTTTTACGACAATCCGGTAGTTTCATGGTCACCATTACTGATACTAGCTTTTTTTTTTAATTTCCAGATTTATTTAATTAACTGAATTTAAATCCTCCAGCTGCCATGGTGGGATTTAAATTCACGCCTCCAGATTATTAGTCCAGTAACGTAACCACTACACTACCGTACCCCAGAAGGTGTTGGCATTATTGTTATCCCACTCCCTTTCCTGTTTTACTTCACTCAGGTGCTCCCTTTTAATTTTACATCCCATGGTGCCACCCTTTTAAAATCAACTTCTACCTGGTGTAGCCCATATAAATGTCCTCAGGCTTATGGTCCCCTTTTAATTTAGTTGAGGGCCTAGGAGAGTGGCAATTATATTCACAGCCTATTCACAGCTCCCAACAGAGTCAATCTATTATATCTTTTTTTTTTGTAAGTTATAGGATCTTCTGTGTATTTGCACCTTAATGTTTGTGGATATGGGAGACCTTCAGCGCAGTTGCTATGACAGTTGACCAGAGGTAATTTGCCTTGTGTCTATGACCAAATCATTCAAATAAATGGAAAACACAAGAGGTGCTAGCACAGTTCCCTGGGGAACACCACTACCAATCGGAAAAGCATCTAAAAAATTCCCTTTGTTTCCTAGCCCTCCCTTTAACTATGATGCTATATTCTTTTTAATACATGCAGTTCAATCTCCATAAGTACATCTTTTGAAAATCTATATAAACCAAGCCAATCCCCATTGTATTCCCTTTATCTATACCCACTGACTTCCTCAACAAAATCCAAATCAGTCAAGCATAACCTGCCCTTAGCTTATTCACAATTCATTAAAGATTATTTGGCCTGCAATTTCCTGCCTAATTCCTTTTGGCTTTCTTGAATGGGATTTTAAGATTGCCACCCTCCTGTCCCTTTGGTACAATTCCCATTTCCAAAAATCTTTTGGAAAATTAGTTAGTACCTCTGCTCTCTCCACCCCAACTTCTGTTCTAGGGTGCAAGCCATCTTGGCCTGATGATTTTTCCATTTTTAGTTATAATTTTTATTTATTTATTTTTAAAGAGGGACTTTTATGTCCAGCCATTCGGTATTAAGGGCAGCACAGTTCGCAGCTATACATTCAATCAATTGACTGTTATAAGTTGGAAGGTACCATAAAAATCAGGTCGGGAAGGCTGACTTTGGTTGGTTTACAGATTTGAAAAATCATTGTTGGACTGTTTTCACTAGGTTTTGCTCACACCACAGCTGGATTAAAGATATTGAGGGGAGAACTTCCACGGGGTTTTCCCGATCTCTCGCCACAGGCAGAAGATTGGCAGGATTCCTGCAGAAACAGCACAAGGGATTCTACCCGAGAAACCTGGTGGAAATTCCAAGAAATTAACTTTTCCTAGTCAGTCAACAACTTGCATTTATAGATCACTTAACGTAGTAAAATGTCCCAAGGTACTTCACAGGTGCCTTATTAGATGACATTTGACACATAAGGAGATATTAGGACCAGTGACCAAAAGCTTGGTCAAAGAGTGTAGGTTTTAAGGAGAGTATTAAATGAGGAGAGGCAGAAAGGTTTAAGTAGGGAATTCTGGAACTTAGGGCCTAGGCAACTGAAGGCACAGCCACCAATGGTGGGGCGATGCACAAGAGACCAGAATTGGAGGAGTGCAGAGATCTCGGAGAGTTGTAAGGCTGGATGAGGTTACAGAGATAGGGAGGGGCGAGGCCATGGAGGAATTTGAAGACAAGGATGAGAATTTTTTATTTGAAGCGTTGCCAGACCAGGAACCAATGTACAGTGAGCACAGGGGTGATGGGTGAACGGGACTTGGTGCAAGTTAGGATATGGGCAGCAGGGTGGGAGGCCGGCCAAGAGAGCATTGGAGTTGTCAAGTCTGGAGATAACAAAAGCATGTATGAGGCTTTTAGCAGCCAATTGGCTTGAGGCAGTGGTGGAGATGGATGATATTAGAGGTGGAAGTAGGCGGTCTTGGTGATGGAGAGGATATGTCCCAATATAGGTGCATGACATGTGAAAATAGAATTATTTCAAATAGCTCATAATTGCTTGGTTTTGTGCTGAATGGAAGGAAAATGTCACCAGCTACCATTTTGATTAGCGGATGTTAAAATAGAATCATAAGAATAAACACTTCCTTCCAAAAAAGAGAACATATACCCAGAACTGCTGATTGAACTACTGGCTGGGGTTTTACTCTGTTGCGATTTTCCATCTACTCACTTTAATGGGTGGAAAATCACAGGCTAGCAAGCACAGAAGGGGGAAATCCTAGCCATTACCTTTAACCTGCGAGTATAACATATACTCAAACAATAAACTATCCTCTGCTGGACTTATGATTCACTTATAGCCCCATAATGTAGTGGAAAAGGTTCTGTACAACTTTGATCCCAGTTATCACTGCAGTGCACTTAAGAGTGGTCACACAATGGTTCAGTAAGTGTTGCAGGTTCCCAATATTTGTACAACACTTCTAACCGGATCACATTCCTGCTAGCCTGTATTAAATGTGGAGTGCAACCTTACAAGATGGTAAATGCAATGTAGAATCTTAATCTGACCTTTTAAGCAGTTATTTGAAGCCAGCCATATCTGCTCCTGTTATACTTCTAGAATGTCAACATTTAGATTTAACCTCGTGTCCTTCAAATTGATTTAAAAAGTTGTTGTTTTCTAATTTGCCAACTTAAAAAGGAAATGTGCCAATGTCAAAGGTCTAGGTCAGAGCTTTTCATTGGCAAGAAAGTATCTGAAGGTACCAGTAAATAAAATGTTATCCAAGGTGAAACGGATTTTGCAAAACCTCATGCCTGGAGATCACTTTTATTAAATAGATCAGCAAAGTGCTTTAATCGAATGTCATTTTCAAGAGATCTATACAATGTTATGAATTTTGTTCCAAACCAAAGCACATTCACTCCATGGTTTGCAAAAAAAAAATCATTTGATAAAGTTAATGTGTAGTAAATAAACCAAAACCTTAAAATATGAATGGAAATACTTAAAACATATGGAGGCAATGCACATTTTAAATTTACCTCTAAACTACTTTTACCTTTTCTAGAGAAATTCAACATTCTGCTCACCACAAATGTCCTATTAAATATGCAACATTTACACAAGCACATTTCACAAGCTTTCAACTGTAATAATTACATAAAAGGCAGAGATTCAAACTGTAATTAAATATGTGTGAGATGTGAAAGAGATGTGAAAGAGATTTTCTTCTTCCATTTGATAATTCTGGCAAAACAGCACTTAAGACTCATGTCTACTTTGTTTCTTAAATTAGCAAAAAAGAGAAAGTGTGTGTTACACTGTGGCTCAACCAATGCAGTGTCTCAAATACACAATGCTAAAATTCCAAAAAGACAACCAACAACAGTGAAACTAGGAAGACACAAAAAGATTTTCACATTTGTGTAAAATTGTTTTTAGAATAAACTGCGTTATATCTTGCTAACAAATACCATTCAATTCTGGATTAGTTAGCCTTTTGTTTGGTTTTGCACTCGAGTGTCCAGAATTTGTAAGAGGTAAACCAAACTTTAAAAATTAGATAACATTAAAAAATATATTTTACACTTATTACTTTATCACAAAATGGAGTTATTAGCTTTAAGTTCAAGTTTTAGATTAATTTTCTTCAGCAGTAAAACAAATGTCAGAACTCAAGCCATGACACAACATCACTTCTGTTCTAACCCGTCCAATTTTGCACTGGACAAAAGGTGGCAACCGAATTATCTGCCAATAGCACAGATCCTATAAGAGTTCAGGTTTCCCCTTTGATATTGAAGGCATTCCAAATATAAACAGAGGACCTATTTATCTGTTTAACCCATAGCAGATTGTTTGGATTATTTCTTCACTAATTGTTATTTTTCTTCTGTAACCAATTTTCATCTGTTGAGCAACTGTTTATAACAAACACTCCCACCCATGTCTAGGATTCAGACCCACCCATGTCTAGGCTTCAGTCCCTTGAGCTTACAGTATGACTACAATGCCCTTTTCTAATTGTATTTCCTCTTAACTACACACAAAATGTGTCAATAATAAATGTGCTTGCAAACCATTGTACGAATAGGATTGACCATGAATTCAATGTATAACTACACAATTCTTTGTAAAAAAAAACCTTACTACCTGATGACAAAATTAACAAGTCCACCTAGTGACTAATTGCAATTTAACAATGTCAAATTTTCTAATCTTTATTCCACGTGAAAAGTGAGCAATCTTTATGGTTTAAATATAGTGACTGCCAAATGCAGATATTTATTTAAATAGTCACCATTTCTTCACTACAATTCTTGACGATTACTTTTATCTTTAATATCATTCAAGCCTAACCTAAACAGCTGGCCACCTGCCAAACTAATAAAATGATTTCCATCCAGAGGTGTAATTTTCTTTAGCACCACACTGCATTCTTTAAGACCTCCTAGTTTCCATTTAGTGTCTGTAAAAGTGTCTTTCATTTGCTTTTGCATGCCTTTTTCTTGGAGCTTCATTGCACTCTTCAACTCATTTGTTGAGCCCTGAACTTTTACAAGGGCAGATACATCTGCATCTTGGTTAATTGTAGCTAAACATATATTTTGGTTTTCCTCACAGGAGTAAGAGTTTGTCCCATAAGGATCAACATGATGCTCAACTTTTGCATCGCTTTCACTTCCTTCTATGTTCGCCAAGTCTTGGTCCAGATGTATGTGTTGTGAAGATATTTTGAGGGGCGGGTGAACGGCAAAACCATTTCGATGATTCGCAGCCAAAGGCTTGATCTTTCTCAGAATTACCCTGCACTCTTTTAAGCCGGCTACTTGCCACTTATCATCTGCGAGGGAGTTTTCTTGTTGAACCTGGATGGGAGAACTTCCTCGCTCTTGGCTTCTCGCTGGATTCTCTAGCCGGACGGGACTCGTTGGCCCAACGTCCGGCAGGCTCTCAAAAGCAGGTAAATCCCCACATCGGTCAGTCACGGCCGTGGCTGGATCTCTGCCCTCGGCTGGGTTCGCGGACAGCGGCTGGTGACCCTCGGTGGCACTGTTGTGCGCTGGGCGCGGAGCTTGGCCGCTCTCCGAGCCCGGACCCCGAGGTTTGTAAGCGGGCGTCCACCGCCGAGGTTTCCGACGGTTGACCTTGGCCGGCTTGCCGGGGGGCCGGCAGGGGCTGTGGCCGGAATCCAGCCGCTTGGAGCCTTCGATGTTCCTCAGGAGCACCCAGCACTCCCTCAGACAGCCCAGGTGCCACTTGGCCTCGGTGAGGAGGGTCCCTGGCCGGGAAGAGGCGCGCTGACGGCCGCTCGCACTCTCCAATTGGCTGACGCTTGTTGCATCCAAGTCCTGCATCTTCTCCAAGGCGGGCAAAGTGTTCCCGACCGGCACCAGCTTGTAGTCGGTGCCTTTAACCGACAGCACCGGCGGGCTCTCAAAGAAGCTCCAATACGTTTGATACTCGGCTTTCCCACTGTTTTTATCTCCTTTCCTCTTCTGGTGGCCCTGAGGACTCTCAGTGGGCGTCGCCCTTTGACGCTTCCCATGCTTGCGGTGAACCAGCTTTCGACTCAACCAATTGTTCCGGCCGGGATTCCGCTGGTTCCACCCACCCGCTCGCGATCGAACTCTTCTCCTCTTCATGCCTGGAGCCCTGTTGTCCAGAGAAGGATTTCCCCCCAGATCCCCGGCCGCCCTCTTCCGAAGGTCCTTCCCCAAGAGTCGGGGCCGGGGTCTGGGTTGACCCTTCGCTTGTCTCCGGACTGACCCAAGCCCCTCAGCCCTCGGCACTTCCAGGTGCTTCCGAGAGTCGGACCGGTTGGCGATGGTCAGAGAGCGAGTTTCTGTGGTCTGCATAAACCAATCGCAAACTTTGTCCATGTCAACCCTGCCCTTAAACAGCAACTTTATAGGCGATATCCGAAGCTTCCAGGGTCTGTTGGGTCGAATTGCTGCTCGGCACCGGTTTTGAGCAGTGGTCCTGCCAGCAGATTCTGACTGTGCATTGACTGGGACCCAGCCATTGCCGACAAGCTCAAACCTCCTGTCAAGCACTGCCTGTAGAGCTGGTTTAGGAGTGGCCATGTCCCACCACCTGAGGGAGGCACTTGATAGAAAAAGTGTCTCTCTTGACACCGCGAGACAGTGATTACATTCAGCAGCTTCAGCCTTGGTGCCTTCAGATGACATTATGCCAGTTAGTTCCCAAGTTTACGCCTCACATTTTCCAAGCCTGTGCACTACTATGTTGTTTTGAGGAAATACTGAAGGTTGCACAATGAAATAGTTTGCTTTTCGGATTGTAACAAAGCCCAAAGGAGAAGGCACAGTTGTAGTAGGTTTTTTTTTCCCCACTCTCGCCTGATATTTCCAGTTTGTCTCCTTTTCACAAACAATCGCTATTTACACAGGGCGTTAGTGACGTTTGAGAAGAGCAATTTGAGTAGACCTGGCCTGATAATCCACATTTCATCCAATTATTGTTGTATACGTTCCTTGAGAGTTAAAGTTAACACCATTAATTTATGTCAATAATACATAAGGTACTTTGCTGGAGCACAGATACACGTGCTCCCTTTTGACTCTCTGTGGTCTCTGCTCGTGAACAAATTCAATTGGGCAGCGTTAAAATGGGGCGGGGCAAAAGGGGTTACCGTAAACTGGCCACAACTTCAACTACACGTACTTGATACTATACTGAATTGTTAAAGCTTGTTATAAACTTGCTCATTAAATTAAAGACACATTAAATTATATTTTTTTTGCTCTGTTTATAAGGCTTTGTTTTGTTTTACCACATTCCATCTACTATTGTTATTTTCTGCTGCATTCCCAATGCTGTCCTGGCTGCCTCCCAACTTCCACCCTCCCTAAACTTGAACTCATCCAAACCCTTCTGCCCCTATCCTAACTCGCACCAAGTCACCCATCACCACTGTGCTCGCTGACCTACATTGGCTCCCGGTCCGGCAACATCTCAATTTTAAAATTATCATCCTTGTTTTCAGATCCCTCCAAGCCCGACAACCCTCCGCGATCTCTGCACTCCTCCAATTCTGGCCTCTTCTGCATCCCCAATTTTCATCATGGCTGTGCCTTCAGCTGCCTAGGCCCTAAGCTCTGGAATAACCTCCCTAAACCTCTCTCCTACATTAAGATGCTCCTTAAAACCTATCTCTTTGACCAAGCTTTTGGTCACCTGTCTCAGTATCTCCTTATGTGGCTCAGTGTCCAGTTTGGTTTGTGAGTGTCGACCGTGGCTCAGTTGGTAGCACTCTCACCTCTGAGTCAGAAGGTTGTGGGTTCCAGCCCCACTCCAGAAACTTGAGCACAAAATCCAGGCTGATATTCCAGTGCAGTACTGAGGGAGTGCTGCACTGTCTGAGGTGCCGTCTTTCAGATGAGACGTTAAATCTAGGTCCCGTCTGCTCTCTCTGGTGAATGTAAAATATCCCATGCCGCTATTTCGAAGAACAGCAGGGGAGTTATCCCCGTTGTCCTGGCCATTATTTATCCCTTAATCAACATCACTAAAAAACAGATTATCTGGTCATTATCACATTGCTGTTTGTGGGAGCTTGCTGTGTGCAAATTGGCTGCCATGTTTCCTGCATTACAACAGAGACTACACTCCAAAAAAGTACTTCAGTGGCTGTAAAGGCTTGGGACGTCTTGAGGTTGTGAAAGGCGCTATATAAATGCAAGTCTTTTTTTTATAACACTCCTGTGAAGTGCCTTTGGATGTTTTACTAAGTTAAAGGCACTATATAAATTCAAGTTGTTGTTACATGAAGTTTACCGATTGTCGCAAGAAACATATAAATAGACAGTTTTTGTAAGGTTTCTACATTTGCTTTCTTGTACCGGAGTCTATTTCTTCCTCTCTAATTAGTTACCTCTAGACTTGACTATTCCAACGCACTCCTGGCCAGTATTCCACGTTCTACCCTCCGTAAATTTGAGGTCATCCAAAACTTTGCTGCCCATGTCCTAACTCGCACCAAGTCCCGTTCACTCATCATCCCTGTGCTCACTGACCTACATTGACTCCCGGTTAAGCAACGCCTCAATTTTAAAATTCTCATCTTTGTTTTCAAATCCCTCCATGGCCTCGCCCCCGTCCCTATCTCTGTAATCTCGTCCCGCCCCACAACCCTCCGAGATATCTGCACTCCTCTAATTCTGGCCTCTTGAGCATCCCCGATTTTAATTGCTCCACCATTGGCGGCCGTGCCTTCAGCTGCCGAGGCCCTAAACTCTGGAATTCCCTCCCTAAACCTCTCCGCCTCGCTACCTCTCTTTCCTCCTTTAAGGCGCTCCTTAAAACCTACCTCTTTGACCAAGCTTTTGGTCACCTGCCCTAATATCTCCTTATGGGGCGCCGTGTCAAATTTTGTTTCATAACACTCCTGCGAAGTGCCTTAGGATGTTTTAATACGTTAGAGGCGCTTAATTAATACAAGTTGTTGATGTTGTTCCCTCCTATCATGCCTTTTAAAATCTCATTCTATATACCATATTTTAACTAATTGATATAATCAATTTAAAAACTGGAGGGAGTGAAGCTGACCAATGCAGGAAAGAAAAATAAATTGACAGTGGTTCCCTGACTAGTGCTAACCCTGCATGAGCTCCAGTTTTATGTCCTCAGAGGTTCTGCCCAAACTGCCTCAATGTGCATTGTTCCCAGCATGTACACAATCATATGAAGAATCCCAAACGCACTCATGTATTCTACAAATACCATGTGACAGAACTATACAATGACCACAAAATATATATAGTTGCAACTTTTTCAATATAAAGAAAAGGAACTGACCTGGAGCGCAGATCGTGCGAGACACAGGGAAACTCTAAAGAAAGTTTTTTTAAAAAAAGCCTTCTTGAGATATTTGTTCTTGGGATGTCGGCAAGCACTAGATTTGAGAAGGTGGTGGGCCTTCTCATTGAACCACTGTAGTCCTTGTGGCGATGGTGCTCCCACGATGATGTTAGGCAGGGAATTCCAGGATTTTGACCCAGTGATCTATTTCCAAATCAGGATAATGTGTGATGGAGAAGAACTTGCAGATGTTATTCCCACGATATTACTCATTACTGCTTTTGTCCTTCTCAGTGGTCAAAGGAGAATGGGCGGTGCTGTCCAAGTAAGCTTGGTTGAGTAGTGCATTCTGTAGATAGTACATACTGCAGTCACATTGCACTACTCACCAAGCTTACTTGGACAGCACCCCCCATTATCGGAGGAGTTGGGAATGGAGTTAAACACTGTAATATTATCAGCAAACATTCCATTGCTGATCTTAAGATGGAGGTAAGACCATTGATGAAACAGCTGCAGTTGGTTTGGATATCTCCTCCAAAAATTGAGACTGACCCATTGTAGCAGACATCTTGGAAATAGGTCAGTATGTGAATTATATGTACCTTTTAGACATAATGTGAACCCTACAGACATCAATACTGTAGACAACAGTTGCAGTATCGTTTATTCCATGTATCTTTATGGACTTATAAATACACCCTAACTATCAGTTCTTAAAGTTGGCATGCTTCAATTTATTTAAAGAAAGAAAGACTTGCCTTTACATAGCTACTTTCATGACCTCAAGCTGTCTCAAAGCGCTTAATGCACTTATTTAAGGACAATCTCAGCAAGTTTCCACTTCAATTATAAAACTGGAATCAATATGAGAGCAATTAATAGACATATAAATGTGTACTTTAAGAGCATCATCCAATTGAATGAAACAATTAACCAGCCATCAGAAGCTTCAGGTTGTTTCCCAAGAATGTTTGCAGTAGTTGAACAGTTCAGGAAATGACATTCTTGGTGGTGCAGTCATGCACAGTTGCTCCTTTGGCACAGCATAGGTACATTTGATACCTTGGCAAAAGAGATGACAGCTAAGAGATTTTGTACAATGTGTCCCACCACACACTTATGTTATTTCTCACTGAGTGTAGATAATATATTAAAGGGGGATGGGATACAGAGTGGAGCTATAGTAGGGGGTGATTCACAGCCAAATATAGAGAAAAAGCAAGTCAGCCTGGAAGGCAGAGCAAATATGTAACGGCACAAGGGAGTATGGCAAGGCTGGATGGCATTTATTTTAATGCAAGGAGTCTTGCGAGTAAGGCAGATGAATTGAAGGTGTTGATGAACACATGGGAGTATGATATTGTTGCTATCACAGAGACATGGTTGAGGGAGGGGCAGGACTAGCAGCTCAATATTCCAGGGTATAGAATCTTCAGGCGAGACGGAAGGGGGTGTAAAAGAGGAGGGGGTGTCGCAATATTAGTCAAGGAGTCAATTACTGCTGTAAGGAGGGATGATATCTTAGCAGGTTCCTCTAATGAGGCCATATGGGTAGAATTTAAAAACAAAAAGGGGGCAAGCACTTTGCTGGGAGTGTACTATAGGCCCCCAAACAGTCAGGGGGAGATAGAGGAACAGATATATAGGCAAATCTCAGAGAAGTATAGAAATAATAGGGTAATAATAGTAGGGGATTTCAACTTCCCCAATATTAACTGGGATAGTCAGATTGTGAAAGGCTTAGAGGGTGCGGAATTCTTAAAGTGCATCCAGGAGAGCTTTTTGAGCCAGCATGTAGAAAGTCCTACAAGAGAGGGGGTGGTACTGGACCTAATTCTAGGGAATGTAGCTGGGCAAGTGGTAGAAGTGTCAGTAGGAGAGCATTTTGGTGACAATGACCATAATTCAGTGTGATTTAAGGTAGTCATGGAAAAGGACAAAGATGGACCGGAAATAAAGGTTCTAAATTGGGGGAAGGCTGATTTTAATATGATAAGGTAGGATCTGGCCAAAGTGGACTGGGATCAGCTACTTGTAGGAAAATCCACATCAGAGCAGTGGGAGTCTTTCAGAAAGGAAATAGAGAGAGTACAACGCCAACATGTCAAGGGTGGGACCAACAAGCCCAGGGAACCCTGGATGTCAAGGGATATACAAGAATAGATTAGGAAAAAAAGGGAGGCTTTTGGCAGATACAAAGGACTAAAAACAGTGGAAGCCCTAGAGGAGTATAGAAAGTGCAGGGGGATACTTAAAAATGAAATTAGGAGAGCGAAGAAGGGGCATGAAAAAACACTGGCGGGCAAAATAAAGGAAAATCCCAAGGTGTTTTATAAGTATATTAAGGGCAAGAGGATAACCAGGGAAAGAGTAGGGCCCATTAGGGACCAAAGTGGCAATCTGTGTGTAGAGCCGGAAGATGTAGGTGAGGTTTTAAATGAATATTTTGCATCTGTGTTCACTATGGAGAAGGACGATGTAGGCATAGAAATCAGGCAGGGGGATTGTGATACACTTGATCAAATTAGTATTGAGAGGGAGGAGGTACTAGCGGTTTTAGCGGGCTTAAAAGTGGATAAATCCCCAGGCCCAGGCAAGATGTATCCCAGGCTGCTGTGTGAGGCAAGGGAGGAGATTGCAGGGGCTCTGACACAAATTTTCAGAACCTCTCTGGCCACAGGGGAGGTGCCAGAGGACTGGCGGACAGCTAACGTAGTACCATTATTCAAGAAGGGTAGTAGGGATAAACCAGGGAATTACAGGCCAGTGAGCCTAACATCAGTTGTAGGGAAATTATTGGAAAAAATTCTGAGGGACAGAATTAGTCTCCACTTGGAGAGGCAAGGATTAATCAAGGATAGTCAGCATGGCTTTGTCAGGGGGAGATCATGTCTAACCAATTTGAATTTTTCGAGGGGGTGACTAGGTGTGTGGATGAGGGTAGTGCAGTTGATGTAGTCTACATGGACTTCAGTAAGGCTTTTGACAAAGTCCCACATGGGAGACTGGTCAAGAAGGTAAGAGCCCATGGGATCCAGGGCAATTTGGCACATTGGATCCAAAATTGGCTTAGTGGCAGGAGGCAGAGGGTGATGGTCGAAGGTTGTTTTTGTGACTGGAAGCCTGTGTCCAGTGGTGTACCGCAGGGATCGGTGCTGGGTCCTTTACTGTTTGTAGTGTACATTAATGATTTAGATATGAATGTAGGAAGTATGATCAGTAAGTTTGCAGATGACACGAAAATTGGTGGAGTGGTAAATAGCGAGGAGGGAAGCCTTAGGCTACAGGATGATATAGATGGGTTGGTTAGATCGGCAGAACAGTGGCAAATAGAATTTAACCCTGAAAAGTGTGAGGTGATGCATTTTGGGAGGACTAACAAGGCAAGGGAATACACAATGAATGGTAGGACCCTAGGAAGGACAGAGGATCAGAGAGACCTTGGTGTGCATGTACATAGACCCCTGAAGGCAGCAGGACAGGTAGATAAGATGGTTAAAAAGGCATATGTGATACTTGCCTTCATTAGCCGAGGCATAGAATATAAGAGCAGGGAGGTTATGATGGAGCTGTACAAAACGCTAGTTAGGCCGCAGCTGGAATACTGTGTGCAGTTCTGGTCGCCACACTATAGGAAGGATGTGATTGCATTGGAGAGGGTGCAGAGGAGATTCACCATGATGTTACCTGGGCTGGAGTGCTTCAGCTATGAAGAGAGACTGGACAGGCTGGGGTTGTTTTCCTTAGAGCAGAGAAGGCTGAGGGGGGACCTGATTGAGGTGTACAAAATTATGAGGAGCATAGATAGGGTAGATAGAAAGGAACTTTTCCCCTTAGTAGAGGGGTCAATAACCAGGGTGCATAGTTTCAAGGTAAGGGGCAGGAGGTTTAGAGGGGATTTGAGGAAAAACGTTTTCACCCAGAGGGTGGTTGGAATCTGGAACTCACTGCCTGAAAGGGTGGTAGAGGCAGGAACCCTCACAACATTCAAGAAGCATTTAGATGAGCACTTGAAACGCCATAGCATACAAGGCTACGGACCAAGTGCTGGAAAATGGGATTAGAATAGACAGACTTGATGGCCGGCGTGGACACGATGGGCCGAAGGGCCTCTTTCTGTGCTGTATAACTCTATGACTCTATTAAGTCATCATATAAATAAACACATTGGAGCCTGTTACGCACCTCTGCAAGCACTTAGTTTAGTTCAGAGAGGATTTACTGATGGGGGTCAAGGAATACTTAATTAATGTGTGAATTGTGTTTTAATGATATGCAGTTAATTTGAGCTATGACCTTTCATCATCAAAAGTTTGCCATGAATTAATTTGGAAAATAGAAAAGGTATTTAAACATTGAGAAAATTAAAATCTGGAGAGAAATTTGATTTTGTGTACATACTGGGTAGATTATAGAAATGTTATATTTAGACTTCAAGGAAATCAATGAACTTGTAACTGCTCAGTCTTTCCCTTCTTGCAAGCATGTACAATGTATATATCGTGTTAAAGTTCTGACTCGTTATAAGTAAGGGAAAGCACAGTCCATGGCATACCAGTACAAATCGGAGCTGATCGAAGCTTTGACCACGCTCAATCAGCTCCGATGGACGGGCCACATCGTCCGCATGCCCGATACGAGACTCCCAAAACAAGCGCTCTACTCGGAGCTCTGACACGGCAAGAGAGCCCCAGGTGGGCAGAGGAAACGCTTCAAGGACACCCTCAAAGCCTCCTTGAAAAAGTGCAACATCCCCACTGACACCTGGCCCAAGACCGCATGAAGTGGAGGAGTGGAGGAAGGCGCCGAACACCTCGAGTCTCTTCGCCGGGAGCAAGCAGAAGCCAAGCGCAAGCAGCGCACGTCAAACTAAGCACCCGCCCCTTCAACCACCGTCTGCCCCACCTATGACAGAGACTGTAGGTCCCGCATTGGACTCATCAGTCACCTAAGAACTAATTTTAATGTGGAAGCAAGTCATCCTCGGTTCCGAGGGACTGCCTAAAAAGAGTACACTTCAGTTTTTACAGATTGCACTGTGTGTGATCTTTAGCATTGTTTCACATACTTCAAGCATCTTGTTATTTAGTTTGTCTTTTAAATTATCTATTTTTCCTAAATAATCCTAGCAGTGAAATTCCTGAATGAAAAATGGGAAAAAATGTCTTCATAATAAACAACCCATTCATGAAATCACAGGAATATGCAGCTTTGAAGTGTTTGAGAGCGCAATTTAATTATGGAGAGAAACAGGAATTCTTCAGTTTTCGTTACAAAAGGAATTTCATCCTCATTACAGTCATACTTTGTTATGCTGATGACTGTTCTCCAAGCTACCAAAACATGGCAATAAAAACATTTCATTTTCTGAAGAAACACTGGGACCTGAATGTTAGCAATGTTAATGGGAATATTTGATTTGATTTCTGTGACTGCAGCTGTTTGAGCCTTTACAGTTAGATGATTTAAACTGTACTGATGATGATTAGACAAAGTCTGAATTACTGTAATCTGCTGGGAAACAAGCTATTTCTGGTGCAGAGGTGTGGCATCAAAACTGGCAGGTATTGATCCCTGGAGAAAGCAGGATGATGTTTTGAAAATGGAACCAGTGGTAATTGCTGTTTGAAGAGATGTTGCATAATTTTTCTCATTTTTGTTTTGGTTTCAACTGTATTTTCTTTAGCTCATTGCCGCTATTTTTACAAAAAGCTGCGGTGTGCGTGTGTTGGATCAGTCATGATGGTTGATAGTCGGGATATATTTAAACAATGTGTGTCAGCTGTGGCTCAGTGGGTAGCACTCTTGCCTTTGAATCAGAAGGTTGTGGGTTTAAGCCCCACTCCAGAGACTTGAGCACATAAAGCTAGGCTGACACTCCACTGCAGTGCTGAGGGTGTGCTGCACTGTCGGAGGTGCTGTCTTTTGATTGAGACGTTAAACTGAGGCCCCGTCTGCTCTCTCAGGTGGACATAAAAGATCCCATGGCACTATTTTGAAGAAGAGCAGGGGTGTTATCCCCGGTGTTCTAGACAATATTTATCCCTCTAAAAACAGATTATCTGGTCATTATCACATTGCTGTTTGTGGGAGCTTGCTGTGCGCAAATTGGCTGCCACATTTCCTACATTACAACAGTGACTACACTTCAAAAAGTGCTTTATTGGCCATAAAGCACCTTGGGACATCCAGTGGTTGTGAAAAGCGCTATATAAATGCAAGTCTTTCTTTCAATGTATTAATTCAGTTTTAAGGCCACAACTTAGAAATATTGCAGCAGATGTAGAAAAATAATTTGAAGAAATTAAGAAGGTGCATAGGAGGGAGTCCATCTTTCCTATGATAGGCACATGGCAAATATATAATGGCCCAGATTTTGTGGTCAGCGCGAAGTGCCAGCGCTCGCCGCTGACCTTGAAGAAAGCTGCCCACAAAGATCTAGTGATCTCTGTGGTGTGGATTTCTCCTTTCCCGATGTTGATTTCATTCTGGCACCAAGTCAAGGGGAACGCCAGCGTCCAGCAACAGTGACGTCATCAAGCAGCTAAGCAGCCAATCACATTGAAGAATTCTCACAGACAGCAAACCAGGAAGTAAAATGCACTGATTATCCTTCACTTTATAATCATTTTACAGACAGCGAAATGAAGATTGGGACATACACATGGGATTAAGGTAGAAGCTGAAATATCACAAACAAACTTTAAAAAATTATATTAAAACCTATGCAATTTTTATCATAATGGAGAAATTTGACATTTTACAAATGTAAAATTATTTTTTCAAGGCCAGAGAGGTTGTTTAGCAGTTGTTATGACTTAGTGCACCCATTTACACCTCATTCAAAAGGCTTAACTTTTTCAGGGGCTTTTACAGCAAGATTAGAGTGTAAAAAACTAGAAGTTCACGTCAAATCAAGTGTTTTCTAAAGATTTCTGCCTGAGGGGACTTCACAGCGCACCCTGTGGAGGAGCAGGGAATCACTGATAGCAACTTCTGGATTTCCGTGGATGCCAGAAGTTGCTGTCAGTTTCACAGAGTAATGACAGTGAACAGGTAACAGTTTTACCGTCATTACAACTGCAAAGTCCGGGCCAATATCTTAAGCACCTTTTACATGGCATGTACTGTGCACACTTAAATGGAATACTTAGACTTGTCACTTTGTTGAAAATACCAGTAGTATAGATATTTCTGCTGCTACTAATCTTGGGCTATTGAAGAAGCAGGGCTGGATTTTCCGAGTGGAGGCGGGTTGGCGGCGGGACTGTTAGTCGGCGGGTTCTGGTCCTGCTCCCGGCCCCAGCCAGCCTGCTGACACAATTTTTGGTTGATTGGGCTCGTTAAGCCCACCGTGTGCGTTACCCGGCCTGATCACAGGGGGCAGGTCTGCTGAGCTGCTCTGACGACGAGTTTGCAGCCGGTGTATTTAAGGGTGCCGTGTCCCCATTGGCTCGCACTTCGGTTTTGATGCTCCTGAGTGCTGGTGCTGTCAACGATGACTGCAGAGAGACCAAAGGCTGCTCCCCGCTTCAACGCCGTCTCCCTCCATGTTCTTGTGGAGGGAGTCAGAGGACGTAGGGAGGTACTATTCCCAGGGAATGGAAGAAAGAAACCTCCTCAGCAGACAAAGGCAGCCTGGCTGCAAATAGCTGAGGAGGAAACTGCAAGGTGTCTGTTCAGTCGCACCTGAGTCCAATGTAGGAAGAGGTTCAATGATCTCCTGCGTTCTGGAAAAGTGAGTATAAAAGCACACTTACCTTCATTCTGCTGTGCCTGTCATCACATCCCCATCACTCTGCATTGCCAACCCTACTCCTGCACATCCTAACGCATCCCTTGCACCATCCCCATCCCTCTCTCCTTATGTACAAAATGACTTCCCCATCTTACTATGCACACCTCACACCCACCCTCAATGTTATGCAATGACAACAACTAACAACTTAAAAGGAGGAAACTTGGTAATGGGAACCCACTCCATCATTGTCTCCCTCTAAACATCTATCCTATCCGTTCTTTACACTCATTCCATCACTCTCACTGAAACTCCACCTCTTTCTCTCATTGCAGGAAAACAGAGCCCACAATAAGAGGGAGAGGGAGAGAACAGGAGGAGGACCACCATCATTCTCATAGCTCATCCACGCTGAGGAGGCTGCTCTCGACATTGCGGGAACAGTTGAAGAGCTCGACGTGGGGGACGGAGAGATGGGCTCAGTAGAACAACCTGGTGACAGAATAATTCTCCATCCATCTTATTTGGCATTCATGAGTGACTGATATGGGATCTGATGTCAATGGAAATTGAATGCTCATCATGTACACAATGGGATGTGTCTGCAATCTACATATCATATGTCTAACTCATGTCTTTACTCTCCCACAGGACTATCAAGAGCTCCCCTCCCTACTGTCCAGGAGGAAGAGCAGGAGGACTCCTGCAGCATCCTCGGAGGGAGCAGCGTCAGCACAAATGAACGCCCCCAGCACCAGCGCAGAGAGACACACCTCGGTGGGTCGTATGCGAGATAGAGTAGTGTTGTCACCTGGTGTATCATCACTCAAGAGCAGATGATGGAGACAGGGACAGCAGTGAAGAGTCCTTGTCGGAGGCCACAGGATGCTCCTAGCTCTGCTCAGCTGCATGTAGACGCTGAGCCTCAGGGGCCATCCAGAAAGAGAGCAGTGCTGGAGGTTCAGGAACAAGTGCAGGAGGCTCTGACTGGGTTTGCAACCATGGTGACTGCGAGTGTGCAGAGAATGCAGGAGTCCATCTCAAACATGAGCAATGTCGTGGTGCACGCAATGGCAAATGTAGGTACCGCCATGGAAAGGATGACAACCTCCATGGAGGACATAAATCACCAGACTCAGAACAACATGGTAACACTTCTAAATAGATGGTCAGCTATGGAGGAGAGATGGGCATCTATCGCGGAGAGGAACCAGAGGTACATGGACGTCCCTGTTATGAGGAATGTCAGTACAGACACGGGTCCTAATGGCCCCACTGATGTGCAGCAAGGTGCTCTCCAGCTACTTGCTAGCAGAGAAGTGCGGGTGGCCAATGAGAGGGATGATGGTGGGAGGGAACATGCAAGTAGGGGCTCCTCTCCAAGTGCTCAAACTGCCATCCCCTTGCCAACCCCTCGGTCAGAGCCCCAGATGCGTCCCCGACCAGTGATAGCCGAGTCTGCCCCTGTGCAGCCGCAGGAGGAGCAGACTTTGGCGAGGCCCTCACAGACGCCAAAACCCAGAGGACAACCACCAAAGGTGTCTGAGCAGGCACAGCAGGGAACTGAGCAGGCTGCCTCTACATCTGCTGAAGCCACAGGGGTAGCACCACGTAGAAGCATGCGTAAATAGTCACAAGGGTACTCACTTGGGTGTTCTGCTAGAAACCAATGTTAAGTTTATATTTTTTTATTCTGTTGTAATAAATTAATGGTCTGTGAATGTTTGCACTTGTTGCCATATGTGTGGTCACAAGTGGCACAGTGAAGGGTGAGGGTGCCTTTTATGTCCAGCAATGGTGGTGGCAGTGCAAGGAATGCTCTATCGTGTTGAAGTGTGGTCATGGCAACTGTCAATTGCATGTGGCTGCCACATGTCTGTGCTGCATAAAGTTAGGTGAATCTGGCATTGATCAGGCCATCCCTGGCATCACGGGCAGCAATGTGCTCGCGTGCTGGTCGCACTGGGTCAGCCGTCTCCTCCAGGTCTTCCTCATCTGAAACTTCATGTTGCTCGTCCTCAGAAGAAGAAGAGGCTGTGCGCTCTGCACCTTGTTCCTCATCCAGCAATAATCCTCGCTGCAGTGCGATGGTGTGCAGGGCACAGCAGACAACGATGATTCTCGAGACCCTGGCTGGTGCGTACTATAGGGCTCCACCAGATCTGTCCAGGCATCTGAAATGCTTTTGGAGCAACCCTATTTTGTTTGCTCTTTGAGACTTCTGGTGGAAATGTGGCTTTGATTGTAACGCTCCTCAGACTCGTTTGATGGCCTCCTAAACGACGTCATTAGGCCCGTCTTCAGGGGATAGCCCTTGTCCCCAAGAAGCCAGCCGGAAAGTTCATTTGGCGGAGCGAAGAACTGAAGGACAGTGGACTGGCGCAGGATGTAAGAGTCATGGCAGCTGCCAGGGAACTTGGCGCACACATGCATGATGATCTTCCTATGGTTGCAGACCAGCTGCATGTTAAGGGAGTGGAAGCCCTTGCGGTTTACAAATACAGCTGGGTTCTGATGGTGTGCCCTGATGGCCACATGTGTGCAGTCGATGACGCCCTGCACCCGTGGGAAGCCAGCCAGATTGACAAAGCCTTGTGCCCACGCGGTAACGCTTACCTCATCAGTGGAAAAGTGGATGTAATTGGCGGACTTGGCAAAAAGGGCATCGGTGACCTGCGTGATGCATCTGTGGGAGGCCGACTGGGAGATGCTGCTAATGTCTGCTGCTGATCCCTGGAAGGACCCAGACGCAAAGAAGTTGAGGGCAGTGGTGACTTTGACAGCCACTGGTAAGGCATGTCCACCTGCTCCTCTGGGCTGCAGGTCTTGATCGAGCATTGTGCAAATGTCTGCGACTACCTGTCGCGAAAGTCTCAGCCTCCTTTGGCACTGCTGCTCAGTCATGTTGAGGGAGCCCATCCTCTGCCTGTAATCCCTGTGTTAGGGGTATCTCCTGTGGCATGGTGCAGCCTTGCGCTGATGGCCACTGCCCTGCACAGCATCAGGTGGTTGAGGAGAAGGTTGGCGCTCTTGTTGTTGGTGCTGCTGGTGTGCCTGGTTCTGCTGGTGCTGTGGCTGATCCTCTTCAGATTCTGAGGACCAGGATGAGAGAGTATAAAGCGTTCCCATTCTGCTGTTATATATAACCAAGACACCACACAACCCTGCCACGGCAACCTCTGCAAGACATGCCAAATCATGGACACAGATACCATCATTACACGTGAGGACACTACCCACCAGGTACACGGTACATACTCATGTGACTCGGCCAACGTTGTCTACCTGATACGTTGCAGTAAAGGATGCTCCAGAGCATGGTACATCGGCGAGACCATGCAGACACTAAGACAACGTATGAACGGACACCGCGCAACAATCGCCAGGCAGGAGGGTTGCCTCCCAGTCGGGGAACACTTCAGCAGCCAGGGGCATTCAGCCTCGGATCTGCGGGTAAGCGTTCTCCAAGGCGGCCTTCGAGATACACGACAGCGCAAAATCATAGAGCAGAAACTGATAGCCAAGTTCCGCACTCATGAGGATGGCCTCAATCGCGATATCGGGTTCATGTCACGATACAGAACGTGACTTGACATCATGGCCGGTCTTCCCAGGTGTTTTTTTTTTAAAAAGGCTAACACAAGAACACAAATTGACAGGATATGCAGCCAGCAGGTGGTTTGACATGTTGGACCCCCTGGGACACATCTCATTGTCTTGGCTGTGCTCTTTGTTGTAGGGAATAATGTGAATAGATTTTGTCTGGGTTTAAATTGTGAATTCTGGGAGATTCTCTCATTGCTAACTTACCTGACGAAGGAGCGAACTGCTTCGAAAGCTTGTAAAATTAAATAAATCTGTTGGACTATAACCTGGTGTTGTGCGACTTCTCATTTTTGTCCACCCCAGTCCAACGCCGGCATCTCCACATCATGGCTGTTATATATGGCAGTCGAGGATGAGATGTTATAAGCATTCAGTCAATGGGGACAGATGTTATTCCAAAGAGGTGACAGTGCATATAGAGTTAACACCACACACTTACAGCCTCAAGACAGATCAAATGTGTCTTCCAAATCCTGACATTTGAAAGTGAACAGATGTGAGAGGTCAGCTTTTATACTGCAGTTGCAGCTGTGAACTATTCAGCTCATTGGTACTCCCGACATATTCACCTGACGTGATCTCCGAACGTCGTGAAACCCATTGAAAATGTGCGCAAATAGGAAAAAGCTGTCAAAATAGCAGTTAGCAAGCACTTAACAAGGAGTTAAGGGGTAAAAATTGGGTAGCACCCCCTTTGGGGCGCTACCTTCGCTGGGGCGCTAATTTTAGCGCCCCGAAAAAGTTAGCGCCCCCGCGGCCGATTTTCCCAGGTAGCGCCCTGAGAGGGAGGAGGGGTGCTACTTGAAGTACCCCCCATCCCTCTTGGGGTGCTGCGAGGCGCTGCGGCACATCACACCGTGGTACTGCAGGCCTTCCTCCCCTTATTAAAGGGGAGGGGCCTGGCACAGCGCGACCCGGGGCCCAGCTGGGCCACCAGGGATCGGGAGTGCCGGCAAACGAGCCCGGCACTCAAGAGAAGGGCCGGGCTCATGGAGAGCAGCCGGCACCCCGCGGGGTTGCTTCACAAGGGCAGGTACTGGCAGGTGGCCAGCAACAAAAATGGCCGCCCGCCACCTCCCCTTTAACTAGCGCTGCCCCGGCCGCAGATAGGCCCCCCCTGACCCCGGCGGACATAGCGTCTGGCGGTAAGTCAGGGGACGCCACCCAATATTACAACCGGGGCGCTGCGCATGGCGATGATGTCATCGCTGGCGGTGCAACGCCACACAGCGCTAATGGTTAGCGCCACACAGCGCTAATGGTTAGCGCCGCCACTAACCTCCCGCTGAATTTTGCGGGAGGCGTTAGCAGCGCCGCATCCAGGCACTTGTTGATTTGCGCCCCGTTAGCGCCCTCTAATGGGAGACGCAAATCAACCAAATTTAGCCCCCTAAATATCTTAAATCCCTCACCCGCCGCTTGGTGTCGGGTCTGTTCTGAAATCGCAGACCCGACACTTTGGAAACTCACACGGAGGCGGGATCGTGGCGGGTTCCCAACCCGCCGTCAATCAATTCGAATTTAACAGCTGACCCGCCTCCGAACCCACCCTCTGAGCGCCGGCAAAATCGCGTCTGATTAAATATATGGTTATGCCAAACCTTTATCAATGCCTTTCCTGGCTGGATGAAGTGGTCTTTTACCTCTAGGACCTGGACTTGAATCCACCTAGAGTTATGGGTTCAGATCTCCTTCCCCATTGCATGTTTTGGCAATACATTCCAAAAGGCAATGGCTGTGTCCAAAGAGAAAGAACAAACTTTCATTGATATAGTGCCTTTCAAGTCCTCAGAATATAACAAAGCACTTTACAACCAATGACTTACTTTTGTTTTCTAGGAAAAGATGGGCTAGATTTTCCCTCCAAAGTAAATAACGGAAACTCTTGAAGCCTATCCTTATAACTAAGTGCTATAAGTTTAGATACTATGCTGGTAGCCCTCCTCTGCACTTTCTCCAAAGTCTTGATATTCACTCCCATGTGCAAGGAGCAGGCAAACCAGAGCCTTATATAGTACTCTTTGTACTGGTCATGCAATACAACCTAAAACACTATTTATTTTCCGATTGCCACTTTACACGGCTTATGCATCTTAAATAAATAAGCAGCTGTTACCCCCCGATCTCTTTCTTGATCTGTTACATTTAATGGGTACACCTGAATGGTATAAATGCCTGGAGTTTCCGAACACCAAGTCCATGACACTGCGCTTGTCCACCTTAAGTAACATCTGCCACACATGGACCCATTCACCTAACTTGTTTGAAACTGACCTGAATTACTAACCCCTGCGTATAATTTTGTATTATTATTGAATTTAAGAATGATTTCACTTAAGCCCTCCCTCATATCATGAATAAAAATGATGAACGGCAGTGGGACTCTACCCATGACCAGGCCCCTGTCAGACTTATCCCATGAATAACAACCCTTTGCTTATGTTATTTCAACTGGCTACCTATCCAAAATAGCAGCTATCCTATCATTTTTTGATTTATTTTTTTTCTAATGGCTGTCAACTTTGTTATTGGAAGTCAAGTTATACAACAGTAACAAGCCTATCTCCATGCACTATTCTGGTCACTTCCTCGAAGAACTCAATTCAGGTTAGTGTGGCAGAACCATGATGGGAATCCTAATCAACAAACTGTCCTGCATAAATTGCATCCAGTATAATGTTTTCCAACAGCTTCCCTATTACCAAAGTCAACTCACTGGCCTATAATTTTCAGTATCTGATTTCCTCCCCATTTTAAATAATGGGACCACATGAGCTACCCTCCAATCCATGGGAAGCAACCTGGAGCTCAGAAAGCTATTGAATATATGTAACATATGAATACAGGTATATGCCACTGGCTCACATATCACCTCCCCCATTTCCCTTAGCACTCCAGGGTAAGTGGAGCACTATCATCTTTAAGTCATAGAATTAAAGAAACTTACAGCACTGAAGGAGGCCATTCAGCCTGTTGTCCCTGTGCTGGCTCTTTGAAAGAGCAGTCGTGCTCAGTCCCACATCCCTGCCTTTTGTCCGTAACCCTGTAAGTTCCTCATCCTCAAGGACCTGTCCAACTCCCTTTTAAAATTATTTATGGAATCAGCTTCCACCACCTTTTCAGATAGAGCGTTCCAGATCCCCGACAACTCTCTGAATGAATTTTTTTCCCTTATCTCCCCTCTAGATCTTTTGCCAATGATTTTAAATCTATGACCTCTGGTTATTGACCCACTCACCAGAGGGAATGGTTTTTCTCTATCTACTCGATGAAAACCTCTCATCATCTTCAAAACCTCTACTGGGTCACCTCTTAACCTTCTCTGTTCCAAGGAGAACAGCCCTAACTTTTCCAACCTCTCCTCATAACTGAAGTCCCTCATCCTGGTAACATCCTCCTAAACCTCCTCTGTACCCTTTCTAAGGCCTTTACATCTTTCCTGAAGTGTGGCACTCAGAATTGTCCACAATACTCTTGCTGAGACCTAAACAGTGAGTTCTAGCATAACCTCTTTGCTATTATATTCTATGCCTCTATTTATAAACCCAAATAACCCCATATGCTTTTTTAACCACCTTATCAACTTGCCCTGCCACCTTTAAGGATTTTTGTATATGGACACCAAGGTCTCTCTGCTCAACTAGACTTTTCAAAATCGTGCCATTTATAGCATACTGTCTTTCCATATTAGTCCTCCCAAAGTGCATCACTTCACACTGCTCCAACATTAAATCTATCTGCCATGCTTCTGCCCATTTCATCATCCTGTCTATGTCATCCTGAACTCTACAACTATCCTCATCACTATTTACTACGTTGCCAAGTTTCGTATCATGAAATGCAAACTTAATAACGCTGCGCCCTACACCCGAGTCTAGATTATTTATAAAAAATGAAAAGAGTAATGGACCCAAAACTGACCCTTGGGGAACATTAAGGATAGTTGTGTAGCTAAAATAGAAGTAACTGCATTTCTGCACAAAATTCTATTTTAGCTGCGCATCTAACCTGTAATACTGGGACTGTGGTACTTTCCTCAGAAGTGAAAACTAATCGATTTAGCCCATCAGCTACATCTTTCTCTTCCAAGCTCACTTGCCTTGATAAATCCCTCAGAAAGACCAATGATTTATTGTTTTCTGACTTTTAAGATAATCGATAAAAGCTTTGACATTACTACTGCCATTTTGCCGATAATCTTTGTTAATTAATGAAGTTATAGCATTCCCAATACTGACTT
This sequence comes from Squalus acanthias, assembly GCA_030390025.1. Lineage (NCBI taxonomy): Eukaryota > Metazoa > Chordata > Chondrichthyes > Squaliformes > Squalidae > Squalus > Squalus acanthias. The sequence goes on from JASTWF010000031.1 coordinate 6,240,596, forward strand.
TAGTTATCACTGACAAGGACTAAATCCAATAAGTTGTCTTTTCTGGTAATGTCCTTAACATGTTGAATAAGGAAGCTGTGGCGGATCGCCACCCAAAACGGGCATAATCCACTCTTCCGTCTGTGGACAAATTTCCAGCCCCTCCCCTTTAAGGCACATTACCTTTAAGGCAGAAGGGGGCGGGGCCTCAGGTTTTACCCAGAGAATTCTGGGAGTTTTTCCAGAGAATTCTGGGAGCGGCTCTCGCAGCCATTTTGTTATAGCATGCAGTGAATAAAAGTTTCTTGTTTTCCACACATGGATTCAGCCTCCATTCATGTTTCGCGGCAGCCTCAACATTGGTGACCCCGACGCTCAGAACGTATTCCGAGCACTGCAATGGCAGACACGAACGCAGTTTCCGTGAAACTGCCGGAGTTTTGGGAAAACCAGCCCGAAGCCTGGTTTCTCCAAGCTGAATCTCGCTTCCGGCTGCGAAATATCACCACAGATGGGACGAAGTACGACTATCTCGTCACATCACTCAGTAACGCCACAGTTTCCAAGGTTTGGACAACGCTGCAGAACCCACCAGAGGAAGGCAAGTACGCACATCTCAGAACAGCGCTCATTAAAAAATTTATGGCCTCGGCATATCAGCGAAACTGCCACCTCCTCGACCTTCCAGGCCTCGGTGATGCCTCGCCGTCAGACCTCCTCTCCCACATGCTCTCCCTCATCGACGAGAGCCCACCCGGATCCCTCTTCCGCACGCTGTTCATCCGCCAGCTCCCTCTCAGCATCCGCCCAGCGATCATGGCGTCCGGCCTCACGAACCTGGAAGCCCTGGCCGATGAGGCCGACAAGCTGCTGTCCGCTCACTCCAGCCGCGACGTCACTCCGGACCTGGCAGCCAATGCCTGGGCGCGCCCCTCACCATCCAGCACACGGCTACAAGGGCCTGTCACCAGACACACGGGGCCTTCACGCCCCACTAACCCGGGCCACTGTTACTACCACACACGGTTCGGCGCCAGGGCACAATGGTGCACACCTCCCTGCTCTTTCAAGTCCGCCCCCGTTCCAGCCCCCGCGATGGCCGTGGGCCACGCGGGCTCTCTGCTGTTCGTCACGGATGACAAAACCGGCCGCCGGTTCCTGTGCGACACTGGGGCTCAGCACAGCATCATCCCGGCCTCCTCCCTCGACATCCAAAAGGGCGAACGAGGACCGGCGCTGGCTGCTGCTAATGGCTCGGAAATCCGGACGTATGGCACCCGGACAGTCACCCTCGACCTCGCTGGTCACCGCTACCGATGGGAGTTCATCACTGCCAAGGTGCTCTCCCCGCTCATCGGCGCAGATTTCCTGTGCGCCCACGGCCTACTGGTAGACATCCCTCGTCACCGCCTCGTGGACATGAACACCATGTCCCCCATCCTGGGCGCCATGGCCCCCCGTCAACCCGCCGACACAGTGCCACGCCTGGGCCACGGATGACTACTCGGCACTCCTGGCCGAATTCCCGGCCCTTACCAATCCGACCTTCTCCGCGGAAGCTGCCAAACACGGGGTGGAACACTTCATCCCCACCACAGGCCCCCCAGTGTACGCCCACGCCTGTAGGCTGGACCCGGCCAAACTGGAGATCGCGCGGACCGAGTTTGCCACCATGGAACAGCTCGGCATCATCCGCCGCTCCAACAGTCCCTGGGCCTCCCCACTCCACATCGCCCCCAAACCAGGCGGAGGTTGGCGCCCCTGCGGGGATTACCGCCGCCTCAATGACGCCACCACCCCTGATCGGTACCCCATGCTGCACATTCAGGACTTCTCGGCTAGACTGGCCGGCCGCTCAGTCTTTTCCAAGGTTGACCTGGTGCGCGGCTACCACCAAGTCCCCGTCCACCCCGCGGACGTCCCCAAGACGGCCGTAATCACCCCCTTCGGCCTGTTCGAGTTCCTGCGGATGCCCTTCAGCCTCAAAAACGCAGCCCAGGCATTCCAACGGCTCATGGACTCGGTCCTTCGGGACCTGAAGTTCCTGTTCGTCTACCTGGACGACATCCTGGTAGCCAGTTCCTCCAAGCAGGAACACCTCGAACACCTTCGCATCCTGTTCGGGCGCCTCAGCGACCACGGGCTCATGCTCAGCCCAGCCAAATGCCAGTTCGGCCTGGACAAGATCGACTTCCTCGGCCACCACATCACCCATGCTGGGGCCATTCCCCTGCCCACCAAGGTGCAGGCCGTCCAACAATTTCCCCGCTCCAGCACCATCAAAGGCCTCCCGGAGTTCCTCGGGATTGTGAATTTCTATAACTGCTTCATCCCCAAAGCGGCGTCCCTCATGAGGCCCCTGTATGAAGCCCTCCGGGGCAGGAGCGGCAAGATGGCGGTCGAATGGACGGCAGACGCGTCCGCCGCCTTCGATTCCACCAAGACCGCGCTCGCCAACGCCACCCTGCTCGCGCACCCACGGCCCAATGCCAGGGTAGCGCTCACCACGGACGCCTCCGACCACGCGGTCGGCGCCGTGTATGAGCAGTGGGTCGACGGCGCCTGGCAACCACTTGCCCTCTTCAGCCGCCAACTACGCCCCCCGGAGGTCAAGTACAGCACCTTTGACCGCGAGCTCCTCGCGCTGTTCCTGGCGGTCCGCCATTTCCGGTTTTTGCTTGAGGGCCACCCCTTCACTGCGTTTGTCGACCACAAGCCCCTGACATTCGCAATGGCAAAGACAACCGATCCCTGGTCCGCCAGGCAGCAGCGCCAGCTCGCGGCAGTGTCCGAGTTCACCATGGACATCCAACACGTCTCCGGCCGAGACAATGTGGTAGCCGACTGCCTCTCCCACCCCGCCATCCACGCCGCACACCTAGCAGTCGACTACGCTCAACTCGCAGCAGACCAGATCACCGACCCTGATCTGCTCTCCGCACCCACCAACCTACCAGGGCTACGCCTGGCCGACGTCGCCTGTGGCCTGACCGCAGTCACGGTCAAGTGCGACATATCCCTATGTCAACCTCGGCCCGTCGTCCCAGCGTCCTGGCGCCGCCGGGTATTCGACATTCTCCACAACCTCTCCCACCCCGGCGCCCGCGCATCCATCAAATTGGTAGCCAACCGCTTTGTCTGGCGCGGCCTTCTCAAGGATGTGCGTACTTGGGCCAACTCCTGCCTAGCCTGCCAACGGGCCAAGGTACAGCAACACACGAAAGCACCCCTCGAGGAGTTTACCGTCCCCTTGCGGAGATTCAACCACATCCACGTGGACATCGTCGGGCCCCTGCCGCCGTCGCAAGGCCACACGCACTTGCTGACCATCGTTGACCGCACCACACACTGGCCTGAGGCAATTCCACTGACCTCTACCACCACCGCCGACATCGCCAGAGCCTTCGTCGGCACCTGGGTCGCACGGTTCGGCGTCCCCTCCGACATGACGTCGGACAGAGGTCCGCAATTTACCTCTGAACTCTGGACCACCGTCGCACGCAATCTCGGGGTGACCATTCACCGCACCACAGCGTACCACCCCCAAGCCAACGGACTGTGTGAGCGGTTCCACGGATCCTTGAAGGCATCTCTTCGAGCCAGCCTCCAAGACGGCGCCTGGACCGACCGAATTCGTGGGTCCTCCTCGGCCTGCGCACCGCGGTTAAAGAAGACCTCCACGCATCGGCAGCAGAGCTCGTGTACGGTCAGCCGCTGCGCGTACCCGGCGAGTTCCTGCCCACCGCCACGACACCCTGGTCAGCCGACCAGCAACGCCACAACTTCGCCTCACCGGCGCTGCAGTTCGCCCCGGTGCCCATTGCCCGACACGGCGAATCCACCTCACACGTCCCACTAAGCCTGCACCAGGCACGGTTTGTTTTCGTCCGGCACGACGCCCACCGCGGACCCCTTCAACCCCCATATGACGGGCCCTACAAGGTGCTACAGGCTGGGGACAAATTTTTCACCCTGCAAGTGGGCGACAGGACCGAAAAAGTGTCGGTGGACCGACTCAAGCCAGCACACTCGGAGCCCGGGGAGCAGGTAACTGTAGCTCGTCCACCTCCACGCGGCCGACCTGCCCTCAAGCCAGTTCACCCGGCTGCTCCATGCCCGGCCGTTCCACGTTCACCGGCGTCCTACAAGAGCCGCTCCGGCCGGCCCATCAGACCGCCGCACCGTCTCGTCCACACCTCCTAAGCGGATTCTGGGGGGAACTGTGTGGCGGATCGCCACCCAAAACGGGCATAATCCACTCTTCCGTCTGTGGACAAATTTCCAGCCCCTCCCCTTTAAGGCACATTACCTTTAAGGCAGAAGGGGGCGGGGCCTCAGGTTTTACCCAGAGAATTCTGGGAGTTTTTCCAGAGAATTCTGGGAGCGGCTCTCGCAGCCATTTTGTTATAGCATGCAGTGAATAAAAGTTTCTTGTTTTCCACACATGGATTCAGCCTCCATTCGTGTTTCGCGGCAGCCTCAACAAAGCAATCTATCTTTTCAGAATCTTTAGTAAACTGTGAACGGCACTTAAAAGCCATCGCTATTAATCAACTAGCTTTCAGAGAAACCTAAATTCTCGGTGGAAGCATATGAATTTAATCCCAACATTTAATATCTAATATATCGCTAGTATTAGTACAAATCATTTCTAGAAATTCCATGCATGCCTTATATGGTTCAGTTTATGTAAACTACCTTAATCCCTGTAATTGAATTTCTTTAATTTGTTATTACTTACCATCATTGCTTTGACATAAGATTAGGCTGTCTCAATTCCAATCCTATTAGGCATGGGGCTGTAACACAAAACTTTGTCAATTTTGCACAGGATGGCTACTATGTGGAATGAAAAAGTCACAATGGTGTAGTAGAGATCCTCTGAAGTTGGGGATAAGGCATATTGGGGCAAGAGAAGGGAAATTTACATGGTATCTGATCATGTTCTAGCTGATTTGGGAGTGGTTGGTGTGCTTACTTGGGGAGGGGCAATAATGACGTCTGGATGCGCAGTACAGGGATTGTTGCTCCAAAGACTCAGGGCTGGATTTTCTCAATGGGAAGCTTTTGGAGGCGGGACTGCTGCTTGCCGGCTTTCAATCCCGCCTCCATCAGTTTCTGGCCAACCAGCGGAATTTTCCCTGATTGACCTCGTTAAGCCCGCCCCGCGGGCTCAGCAGGCCAATTAGGGGGAAGTCAGTGACAGAGCACGTCAACGTATGATGTGTCACCTGTCAAGAACTTTTGAAAGAAGAAATGTCAGTGTTTGACAGCTCTGTGAAGCTGTCAAACACTGACATTCTGTGTAGTTTGATGAGACTTTGTGTTCAAGATTCATCAAACCTTTCAACTTTGCAGAAATCACCTGGCTGTTGGTTCGGAGGATCCAACAGCCAGTCTGTGATATCTACAATGAAGATGTCGGGACTCCGGCTCCACAGCGGCTGAAGGCTGTCGGCAGAAACAAAGGTAAGTGAACATTTTCTAACACTTTACACTCACCTTACATACTTACCACTCCACACTTGCACCCATCACTCACCTCTACATCACACTTTCAGACCCCTCCGACCCCCACAGACCTCCTACTCGTCTCCTACACCCTGGCGGGGTTCCCCGCCTGCACTTCGGAAGGAAAAATGAGGATAATCCTTTTTTCTGCCTGTTAACTACCTGTTAACAGGCAGTTAATAGGCTTTAATCCCTTTCCCGCCTCGAGGAGACGGGACCCGGGGCAGGACGGCTTCCCGCCTCCTGGCAAGAGGGCATGGAGGCGGGTTTGCCACCCGCCCCCAAATTCTGCAACTTTACCGGCAGTCCCGCCTCCATACCCGCCTCCTCGGGGCTGACAAAATCCAGCCCTCTCTGTGCATCTGCCAACACATGAGCCAACTTCGCCCCATAATGTAGGAACAGTTCATTATAAGGTTTACATTTTGGGGGGAAAATTCGGTTGCTTTGCGCCTCCAGTTAGCGCCTGAAGAGGGCGCTAATGGGGCGCAAAGCAACTAGCGTCCGGCCTGCGAAATTCAGCGGGAGGTTAGTGGCGGCGGTAACCGTTAGCACCCCATGGCACTGCGCCGCCGGTGATGATGTCATTGCCGTGTGCAGCGCCCCACTCACGCCCTGGCCGTGATCTTTGGTAGCGCCCCCTGACTTACCGCCGGACGCTATGCCCGACGGAGTCAGGGGGGCCTATCTGCGGCCGGGGCGACGCTAATTAAAGGCGAGGCGCCGGGCGGCCATTTTTGTTGCTGGTCGCCTGCCAGCATCCTGCCCCCATTGCTGTCCCCGGCCTTCTGAGAATCCCCCCCGCGGAGTGCTGGCTGCGCTCCCTGAGCCCAGCACTTCTCGAGTGCCGGGCTATTTTGCCGGCACTCTGATCTCCGGTGGCCCAGCTGGGCCCTGGGTCGCGCTGCGCAAGGCCCCTCCCCTTTAAGAAGGGGAGGAAGGCCTGCAGTACCACGGCGCACACGCTGCGTCACATCGCGCCACAATATTGACTCGCAGCGCCCCAAGAGGGACGCGGGGTGCTTCCAATAGAGCCCCTCCTCCCTATCGGGGCGCTACCTGGGAAAATCGGCTGTGGGGGCACTAATTTTTTCGAGGCGCTAAAAGTAGCGCCCCGGCGAAGTTAGCGCCCCAAAGGGGGCGAGACTCAAATTTTCCCCCTTTACTTCGAGCCGTTGGTACCAGCACACTGGGACAATGTCGAGTTTGTGTTTCCAATGTCAGCAGCTAACAAAGGGTTATTTATATATACTTTCTCTGCATGGTGGGGGGGGTGGGGACAGGAAAAAGGACAACGGTGGCAGTAGCAATAGATTGGTCTTTGAAGCTAAACATCCACAAATGGCTGAATTAAGCTGGGTGATCCTAGTGGAAGATCAGGGCCATCCAGGAATAAAAGCATTTTTTTTTAAACAAAGGGCCTGTACACCTGGAGTGTTACCTCAGGTGCTGCAAAATTTGGGGCCTTAATAAGCCTTACATAGTTTATGCACAGGCCTCCGTGACACCTGGCACAAGAAAACTGGGAATTGATTTAGTAGGGAATGGGGATAACCCCTATTATACCTGGGTAAATTTTCGTCTTCACTGCCTGAGTGCTAATCTGTTGGAATAGATCACCCGGCCACTGTGGAACCCGCCCAATTTTCATTCCACAAATGGGAGGGTTTCTGCACTGTGGAGGAAATCCGCTTCACAGATTACAGCCCAGACAGGGAAAATGAAAATGTAATCCCACCGTTTCTCTGGATCTCAAACCAGCATACAATAAACTCAAAATCAAAGGTATTTTGCTATCATCAAAATCAAAGGAGTTCTTTCCCACTGGGCAGACAACTAATGTTAATCAATTTTCCTTTTCGGGTCTATGTGCAAATTGCTGCCTTTCAACTTTTCTGGCTTTTGTGTTAGCTTTTGATACCCGATTTGCATATTTCAGTCTTGCCTTGAGAAGAAGCCTGAGTGATCATTACACCTTTTCAAACTTTGTGTTCAACCAGGAATCCTTGATGCAATTAACATATATCCTCTGGGGGCAACTGGCTAAATAGATAAATCCCACAGAAATGCAAGTATCCCTAGACAGTACTTGTGTATTGCTTTCATTCACTTCCCCCACACAAAGACAACAGCATTGCTTTCAGAAAACAGCTAACAGTTTCATTTTAATTCACAATATATTGGCCTAAGTTTTCAAATGAAAAGGATATAATATAGAAATGGTGTAATTTGAAGTACGATTTGGGTCTGCCCAATCAGGGCAGATCAGTAAAAAAAGTTCTGTCTCGGTTTTTAATTCTCAAAATTAATGATAAAGGCTGAATAGAACAGAAATGTCTTTATTGTTGCACTGCCAATAAAATATTTATTTTCACAATGCCCTCCCTCTGACCACAACTGGCTTTGTGTCTTCATTGGACAGAACTCTTGGAGCTTTCAAGATCGATAGATTTTTGTTAGGTAAGGGTATCAAGGGATATGGAGATAAGGCAGGTAAATAGAGCTGAGGTACAGATCGGCCAGGATCTAATTGAATGGTGGAGCAGGCCCGAGGGGCAGATTGGCCTACTCCTGTTCCTGTGTTGCTAACCACAAAAATGAGGAACCAAAGCAGTTACAGGCAGTAATACGATACAGGCAGGGACTAATTGAAGTTTTAATTTTTAAATCTAGTTGGTTTACTTTTTCAGTATTCAGAAAGATTCACTCAAACGCAAAAGGGGAGAGAGTGTAGTCTATCTTATGCCTACAGTTAAGGAGAGTAATTTGGAATTAATAGTATTGGTTCTCACCACTGCTTAGTGGCAGATTATACAGTAATTATGACAACAGACACTTATTCAGTCTCAAATTTCATATGGGGTTAAAAACTACTAGGTGACTTGGTTAAAGTCTTCTACTGAAAGCACAAAGGGGGTGAAATTGGTCCTCGTTGAACCCGAACAGGTCCAATTTAGGGGGCCAACCTCCCGGGCACCTAAACAGTGACAGAAACACATCCGATGCCATATTGGTTAGGGGGGATGTAGTGGCGCGCCTGGCAGCCACCTACACCATGCGTTAGGCCTTTTGCATATGCTAATAAAGGGGCCTAATGTCTGATTTAGGAACCAAAAATTGGTTCGTCTTGAACGCAGCAGGCATTGGTCCTGCTGTGTTTAGGATTACCTGGTCTACGTGCCCCTAACCAGCGGTCATTAAAGGGACCGCAGGAGGCCACCATCAAAAAGGTAATTTTTATTTCAAAGACTAGCCTGAATGTGGACCCGGGGAGGGGCAGGAGTGGTCCTCCAGGCTCCACATTAAAATCACGGGCCGCTACCGGGCCACTGCTCGCCGTGTTCAAAAATTGCATCCTTCCCCCTCCCCAGACTCAGCTGAAGCACTCCGCCCACGACCAGTGAGCTGCCTCTGGGGCCTGCAGCTCACCGGTACAAATCTAATGAAGCCGGCGAATCAATGTGGTCCTGCCGCCCGGTCTCATTAGACACATGCAGCATGCCCAATTCAGGCACCAGCTACTTTCCAGGCCTAAGTGTTCTCACCTGGCTTGGCTGTAAAGCACTATGGGACATCCTGAGGTCGTGACATGGGCTATATAAATGCACATCTTTCTTTTCTTTTTGACAATAGAGGACCATCAGCTCCAGGTGAATACGTTTTGGTAGAACAGTCTTGACTCTTAAGGCAAAAATCTGAACACATTTTTTATATTAAATGTAAAGAAAAATAAGTAGTGCCCTTTAATGGAGTGATGAGAATACAATATACAATATCTTTTGAAAATATAGCTGTTAGGTCTACCAGAAGCACTGCAAACTTGCAAGGAAATGTTCTCCACTGTAGTAGTGCCAAAAATTTGAATTTTTTATCTTTGGTTTCATATGCCTTTAAGTAGTTGGAATAACGCCATATTAAAATGGCTTAAGCCTGCTGCATGTCTGGGCTGTCTTAATGAAATTTCCTTTGTTCTGTGGCAAAGTTACTCTATGAGTGGCCAATCAATGTGGCTGGCTACCATGCAAATAGCTTTCAACACTATTTGATTTAGAGTATTTTGTGTTCACTGGGACCACCTGTTAAGTGAATATGAAACAATTACCTCGCCAAACTTATTCAGTGTGGATGTTGGACCTAGGTGCATTTTTTGTTGTTTGTAGTCATGTACAGCTACCCATAACAAAGTTTAATATTTGTTTCCGTGGGACCCTCCACAGGCCTATCTGACATGAAGCCCTCCAGGTAATGGCAGTCTAAAAGTGCAGGGCAGATTTCCTGTTACTCCACCTGAGATTATTGGATCATCCGGGTAGGGCGAAAAACAGAAAAAATTGGAGTGGGGAGGGGGGAGCGCATGCCCTTAACACAGCTTGACACACTTTTCATCCATTAATTTAAATGGATGCAAAATTGGGCACGACTATGCTCCTCTCAACACTCAAATGATCCCCAGACGCAGGAACAGGAAAATTTGCCCCCTAATCTTGAATTGATGTGTATTAAAGGCAGTCTGGTTCAAATACTTGGGGGGCTAAATTCGATAGCCCCCGAATACGGGCGTGGGGATCGTGATGCGCGATTAACCCGCACCCGTTCAATCTAATTCAGACAGCACGGCAACTTCGTACTAGCTGCTCATTTCAATGATTTCAGCGTGTCGCCAGTGCTAACCGCACTGTTGAGTGGCTGCACGTCTCTGCAGGGGGCCCAAAATCGTGAGAGGCTAGCACAAGTTAAAGCTAGCCTGCACTGCTTAATGTCAAACTGCACCTCTTAAAGGGGAGGTTCATTGTGGCTGGAGCAGGTGGTGGAAGTCCTTGTACAAGTCACTCTGACATCGAAAAGGACTGAATAATGGCACCACATGGGAGAGAATGTGCTTCAAAGGTTTCAGGATGCTGCATTGGAGGCCTTGGTGGAGGAGGTGGAAAGGAGGAGAGAAGTGCTGTATCCGCAGTGGGCTAGCAAGCCTTCCAGACAAACGATGAGAAGGCAGTGGGACCAGATAGCCATGGCGGTCAATGCCAGGAGTCAAGCCTCGAGGACCTGGATGCAGTGCCACAAAAAGTTCAATGACCTCACACAAGTGGTGAAGGTCAGTGAATGCATCTTCAAATGCCATATCCCACTTACTATACCACTAGCCTCAAAAACTGCTCAATGCACCACACCCCCATCACTCACCTACCAACAATCTCTATCAATCAGCACTCATACCTAGCATTCATAGTTTCACCTCACCCGCACCCATTGAGCACTGCTGCAAGCCTCACACCCACATCTCACACACACTGCCAGCTAGTCATCCATGACAGGCACATCACCCAATCACATTGCATCACATTCACTGACACACTTCCCTCTCTCTTGCAGGACAAGGTGGCGCACAATCGGAGGCAGCAGGAGCTAACCAGCGGGGGATAGGTGTGCCTGCATGTCCTTACCCCCACGGAGGAGACGGTGCTCGCCATCATTGCTGAGGCCATGGCCAGAAGATGACGATATCCTCATACCTAATCCTTCTTCTCACATCCCACTTCCCCCTCATCCCACAATCTGTTCTGATTTACAAGCTGCAGATGGTGTAAGCATGCATCTCTTGCTTTCCCCCACTCCCCTCACCACAACCCTACCCTGTGCCTTTCTCCTTTCAGATATCCAGAACTGCAACCTGGCCAGGCAACGGTGGAAGAGCAACAGGTGGCAGTGCAACAAGACACCATTACTCGATTTCACACTCACAGCCACCAGCTCAGATACTGAGATTAGCATAGAGATGGGATCTGCACGTGGTGAGACACCGGGCACGAGTGGCCTGCAGCCAGGGCAGGGGGCAAGGGTTGCACAGGTGCCAGTTTGCCGGAGGACGAGGTCGCATACGAGATCTGCTGCAGAAGACTCAGATGAACCATTCGATGGGGCGGGCTACAGAAGAAGGCTGATGGGTATGCACAACAAAATGCTTGTGTAGAATTCGCAATATATCGCGATTTCATAAATAAGGAGAAAAACACATAGTTTCGTTCAAACAGCTTTATTTCAGCAGAATGCTGTCAGGTTTTCAAAGTGGACACAAGCAGCCTGTAAAATGGCCGCCACGCCTCGTGGCAGAACATTCTAGATTTTTCGACAAGCAGACAAGATGGCGTTCCAATAAACATTTGTGCAAGATCGATCAAGACTAAGCACATTTAAGATAATACACGAGACATCATGGGTTTGCAGTATACACATAAATACTGAAATCGGTCTCCCAGGTGCGAATAAGGGCTATTGTACCAAGTAATCAAGAACCCATCCAAAGACATTAATATGCAAAATCCCAACGACTCTACAATGAGAGAGCCGTTAGCGGGTAGTTACAGAAAACATTTGGGAGCCCCAAAACCCCTCCAGGGAGAACACCGACCGATTAAACAATGGGAAAAATATTAACAGGTACTCAGACAGTTACGAGTATCCAAGAAACCCATTAAAACGGAGATCACCCTATACAAGAAATTTGAGCGCCAAACCCTAACAAAAGAAAAGACATTAAGGTTGGGCGGGAAAGGGAAGAGTTTTGCACTGTAACTGCAAGCTCCAACCGTCCATCTTTCTCTTATTCGGTTGACTCTTATCCTGCTGGCGTTTATCCTCGTGGCTGCTCTTGACTCGCCGTCTTGTTCCTGCTTGCCTCGTGTCTCTTTAAAGACTGTTGAACTTTACGATCCGCCCGGATCGGCCTCGTGGCTTGCCGCGAAGATCTGTGTGGAACTGGGCTGTGAAGCCTTGAAACGGGCGCACCATCCCGAGAAGTCGGTAAACAGTGTTGGAACCGAAGGCCCGAGACGAGATGAGATGACATGAGAAGAGAAGACGACAATACGTCTCGTCACGGTCAGTAAGCCCCGACCGCGCTCGATAAATCGGTAACTGCTACCCAACTGGCAGGAAGACTATTCTTCGAATTTTATCGCATCAGTGCGAGGGCACAGGAAGACTCTTCTTTGAGTAGAGTCGGAACTCCGAGGACAACACAGATCTTCATGACAGCAGACGTTCCAGCCCGCTAGCCGGAGCAGAAACGAGTAAACAAGTGGGGTACAGAGACCCCTGACCAACACGTGGGTGATCAGGTGCTGCGGTGGAAAAACATCCGATCAGAGTTTTCGGAATTCTCCGAATTATCACGAGTGGTGAGCATGAGTCTCGATCCTACAAATCTAGTTTAGAGCAGGTATTAAATAGGGGAGGGTTTAAGTTTTAAGGATAATTGTAATGTGTGCCCCCATTTACGATGTGTCGTTCGTTCCTCGTTTCCCTGAAATTAGTTACATAACTGCGTGTAAGATTGTACTGTCATTAATCTGTGCTCCAAAAATGTGCGGGTTAGGTTGATTTGGCTATGATAAATTGACCCTTAGTGTTAGGGGGGGATTAAATATGTGGGGTTACGGGGATAGGATGGGATATGTTAGGGGGAATTAAATACGTGGGGTTACGGGGATAGGGTGGGATATGTGTCGGTGCAGGCTCGATGGGGATTCTGTGTGAGAAAGCAGGGACAGGGTACTGGATTTGGATGATCAGCCATGATCGTATTGAATGGTGGAGCAGGCTCGACGGGCCGAATGGCCTACTCCTGCTCCTAGTTTCTATGTTTCTATGTTTCTATGACATGTATTTTGTAATCTTGAATAATATGCAATAAAGATTTTCCATTTCGTACCATTCAACCGGGTCTACCTGAGTTTTCTCTCCATTACTGCTCTCGCATCTAAGTCCAGTGTCAGAACCGTAAGGGCGAGTGGGTCGAACCACTCACAGGTGTCTAGTGCTCCCAGACTGGCTGGAGACCAGAACAGGCAATAAGGCCTAAACTCGCACTAGCATCCAGGCTGCACAGAGCCACACGAATCTCACAGGTTCAGAGAAAACCCTTACACTTGGTGCATTGACAAGTCTGCCAGAAAGCCTGCGTGCAATGTCAAGGAGCATGGAGGAGTCCGGCCTCAACTTGGCACAGAGCTTGGAGCCCATCCTTTCCAGCATGCAAGTGCTGGCCAACTCCATTAACGCACTTGTGGACCCAACCATGATGCAGCATCTGATGGCCGATGTCTCAGATTCCATTGCAGAACAAGCAGCAGCCACCCAATGCCTGGGTGCTGCAGTGGAAGCTTAGACTACTGTCATGCAAGGTTAGCTTGCTGCCTTGCAAGTTCAGACTGCTGCCATCATGGCTGTGGATACCAGTATTCAAAAGGGCTTGCAGGGTGTCACAGCAGTCCAGCAATCTGTCCTCCAACAGATTACTAGGATTGCTGAGGCGCCGTCCCGGGGGAGTGGCAGTGGCTCCATGAAGCACGAACCTGCTGTCCTCTCTCAGGATGACAGCATTCAACCTCCCACCACTGTCACTCCGCCAGTGCCCTTGCTGTTGCCTGTTAGCCAGTCAGCCCAGTCTGCTGTCACCCATGCCAGGATGGTGCAGTCCGCAGCCGGGCCTTCTAAGCCCAGAACTGCTTGAGGTCATCTTCCAAGGCCATCTGCAGTCCCCCCCACTGAAAGTCAGCAGCCTTCCACCAGCCATGCTGCACCAAGTGGGGTAGCACTGCGTAGGAGCACCAGGACAGGCAAAGGCACACGGAAGACAGGCACTAAGGGAATGCACAACGGTGATTAGTTTATGTTTGTATGCAATGTGGCATGATTTAATTTATGTTTATTTTTTGGTGGGTTTTATTTTTGCATCGTGGCCAAGTGAAGGCTGTGATGGTCAGTGACAGAGGAAGGATAGGTATGGGACTGTTGGTGAATGGGGAATTGGGGTTGCATTTACTGGTATCGCAGTTAGATGAGTTCTTCATGGACAGCCCAGCCAGAAACAGGCAGTCTAGGATGCCTTCTCCTTTTCTCCCCCACCTGCTCCTCAGCTACTTGCCGTATAGCTGGTGGCAAGTGCTGTGCACTCATGATGGCGAGGTTGTGCAGCATGCAGCAGACCACACGAATCTTGGCACCCGCTCTCCCGAGTACTGCAGGGGTCCTCCAGAGTAGTCCAGACAACGGAAGTGTTGTTTCAGCAAGCAGTGATCTGCTCTATCACATTTTGTGTGGCTGCATGGCTTTCATTGTACGCATGCTGCCCATGTAGCGTGGGTTGCGCACTGGAGTCATGAGCCATGTCGTCAGTGGATAGCCCTTGTCGCCCAGTAGCCACCCTTTGGCTTGTCGTGGTGGCACAAATGCAGATGGCACAGCGGACTGCCACAGAATGAAGGCATCATGACTGCTGCCAGGATACCGGGCATTGATCTACGTGATTTGCTGCCTATTGTCGCACACCAGCTGGACATTGAGGGAGTGGAATCCCTTTCGGTTCCGGTACATGTCAGAGTTGACATGCAATGCCAGGAAAGTGACGTGCGTGCGGTCAATGGCACCCTGCAATCCTCGCAAAGCCGCATGCTCACTTCGCCTGCTGCTCTCTAGCAAGAGAGAATGAAATGTATTCAGTTCTCTTTGAATACAGAGCCTCAGCTCCCTCCCTTACGCAAGAGTGGATGACAAACTGTGAGATGTTGCAAATATCTCCAGCTCCAGTCTGGAAGATGCGTAAAAGTTAATCGCCATGATTACCTTCACAGCCACTGGCAATGCGATCCTCGCCCTGCTCTGAGGTTGGAGTTGTGGCTACAGCAGGTGGTAGATTTCAATGAGGACGTCCTTACTAAAGCGCAGACATCTCACATGCTGTTCCTCGTGAGGTCCAGCTAGGTGAATTGCTCCCTGAACACCCTGGGTGGAAATGGGCTCCTGCTGAGAGCCCTTCTTCCCCTCCTCCTCCTCCTCCCTTTTCCAGCAGCTTGTTCTGCTCTGTGTAACCTGTGTTCATTCTCCAAGTCATGCTGTATTCCAAGGGGAATTCCTGTTACATCAGCTTGCTGCCATGCAAGCTCAGACTGCTCTCATGCAAGCTCAGCTTGCTGCTATGCAAGTTCAGACTGCTGCCATCATGGCTGTGGATACCAGTGTTCAAAGGGGCTTGCAGGGTGTCACAGCAGTACAGCAATCTGTCCTCCAACAGATTACTAGGATTGCTGAGGCGCCATCCCGGGGGAGTGGCAGTGGCTCCGTGGAGTACGAACCTGCTGTCCTCTCTCAGGATGACAGCATTCATCCTCCCACCACTGCCACTCCGCCAGTGACGTTGCTGCTGCCTATTAGCCAGTCAGCCCAGGCTGCTGTCACCCATGCCAGGATGGTGCAGTCTGCAGCCGGGCCTTCTAAGCCCAGAACTGCTGGAGGTCATCCTCCAAGGCCATCTGCAGTCTCCCCCACTGAAAGTCAGCAGCCTTCCACTGAAGGGATAATTACTAGTCCTAGCCCCTTTAGGGCTACCCCGGATCAGGCGTATTCCCCAGATGTTCACTTTCAACTAAAGTTTGAGGTAGCCGAATCCTAAAGACGCTTAATTGGATCTAAAAGGTCCAGACTATCTCTCCCTAAAGGAAAGGAACAACCTGAAGATGTTACCATCCTCCAGATAGCACTTTTAATAAGTTTAGCTAGACTGTAACGTTCCGGATATTATGAGGGTCCAGAAAACTCCCTCAGAATTCTGCAACTCCTCACCAAAGAGCGTACAGAGATTGAGTTTGTGAGTTTGATACAGAAGTATTATGTGAGACAATTCTAAAAATATATAGATTTATTAAAGAACCGACATGTAATTACAGTAGGTGTTTCAATCGCAACATTAACAGTTCCAGTACTTCCCCGGAGCGGAGAAACTACGCCATGTTCTTTGCAGCCTTCAACATGTCATCGATGACGATGAACACCTTGCTAAGGCCATCCCCACGCCTCCACTACTCGCCTTCAAGCAGCCGCCTAACCTCAAAAGTACCATCGTTCGCAGCAAATTACCCAGCTGTCAGGAGAACAGCGACCACGACACCACACAACCCTGCCACGGCAACCTCTGCAAGACATGCCAGATCATGAACACAGATACCGTCATCACACGTGAGGACACTACCCACCAGGTACATGGTACATACTCATGTGACTCGGCCAATGTTGTCTACCTGATACGTTGCAGTAAAGGATGCCCCAGAGCATGGTACATCGGCGAGACCATGCAGACACTGAGACAACGTATGAACGGACACCGCGCAACAATCGACAGGCAGGATGGTTGCCTCCCAGTCGGGGAACACTTCAGCAGTCAAGGGCATTCAGCCTCGGATCTGCAGGTTAGCGTTCTCCAAGGCGGCCTTCGAGATACACGACAACGCAAAATCATCGAGCAGAAACTGATAGCCAAGTTTCGCACTCATGAGGACGGCCTCAATAGGGATATCGGGTTCATGTCACGCTACAGAACGTGACTTGACATCGTTGTCTGTCTTTCCAGTTTTTAAAAAAAACAAACACAAAAAACAAACACAAAAAACAAACCCAAATGGAGAGGATATGCAGACAGCAGGTTTTGACACGTTGGACCCCCTGGGACACATCTCATTGTCTTGGCTGTGCTCTTAGTGTGTCTTTGATGTAAGGAAAGATTGTATCTCTGCATTTTCTCTGTGTTTATATTCTGTGAATTTTTGTAGATTCACTCACAGTAACTTTACCTAAAGAAGGGGCGATCGATAGCTCCGAAAGCTTGTAATTTTAAATAAATCTGTTGGACTATAACCTGGTGTTGTGCGACTTCTCATTTTTATCTTATCTCAATAGCCTGAATGCTGTTAACAATACAGCTTTTCATAGCCAGGTTTCTAGATTTCCAGACCTAGTTTGTCATGTTTTAATAAGGCTAGAATTCTTTCATAGAATGGTGTATTTTTCTGAATATGGCTTATTCCTTCACACCACCAGCCATGCTGCAGCCACTGGGGTAGCACTGCGTAGGAGCACTAGGACAGGCAAAGGCACACGGAAGACAGGAACTAATGGAATGCACAACGGTGATTAGTTTATGTTTGTATGCAATGTGGCATGATTTAATTTATGTTTATTTTTTGGAGGCTTTTATTTTTGCATTGTGACCAAGTGGAGGCTGTGATGGTCAGTGCCAGAGGGAAGTTGGTGTGGGACTGTTGGTGAATGGGGAATTGGGGTTGCATTTACTGGTATCGCAGTCAGATGAGTTCTTCATGGACAGCCCATCCAGAAACGGGCAGTCTAGGATGCCTTCTCCTTTTCTCCTCCTCCTGCTCCTCAGCTGCTCGCCGTGTAGCTGATGGCAAGTGCTGTGCACTTATGATGATGAGGTTGTGCAGCATGCAGCAGACCACCACGAATCTTAACTCCCGCTCTGCCAAGTACTGCAGGGCTCCTCCAGAGCGGTCCAGGCAGCAGAAGTGTTGTTTCAGCAAGCCAGTGATCTGCTCTATCACATTTTGTGTGGCTGCATGGCTTTCATTGTACGCATGCTGCCCATGTAGTGTGGGTTGCGCACTGGAGTCATGAGCTATGCCGTCAGTGGATAGCCCATGTCGCCCAGTGGGGAAACCTGCAATCCTCGCGAAGTCGCATGCTCGCTTCACCTGCTGCTCTCTGGCAAGAGAGAATGAAATGTATTCAGTTCTCTTTGAATACAGAGCCTCAGTGACCTCCCTTATGCAAGAGTGGATGGCAAACTGTGAGATGTTGCAAGTATCTCCAGCTCCAGCCTGGAAGACGTGTCAAAGTTCATCACCATGGTTATCTTTACAGTCACTGGCAATGCGATCTTCGCCCTGCTCATGCTGTTCCTCGTGAGGTCCAGGTAGGATTGCTCCCTGAACACCCTGGGTGGAAATGGCCTCCTGCTGAGAGCCCTGCTCCTCCTCTTCCCTCTTCTAGCAGCTTGTCCTGCTCTGTGTAGCCTCTGTTCATTCTCCAAGTGATGCTGTATTCCAAGGGGAATTCCTATTAGTGCACCCATGTCTGGAAGCAACTGGTTTGTGCAGAAGCCTTGAAGTCAGGACAAAGTCCTTTAGCACCTGCCACACCACACCCTGTAGACTTTAGCAACTTTAAGGAACTCTGGAAAGCACCAAACACTTGTATAATCGTAGCAACAGCCAGTAGAAATCAACCCGCAACTAACCTGAAAGGAGTTGATGAATGCGTGCTCAGCCGTGCGAGCTTAAAAGAGAGAGTTAGCTGGAGCGTTGAACTCCAAAATGGCAGTGCTGGCATCAAATCAGATCTGCCTACTCTGCATAGTTCCGGCGGATGCTCACTGTACGCATGCGAACGCCCTCACCAAAAAGGTATCCAGCACAACTCGCTCCAGAAGTGTGTGCGTGCCACGGACGCCATTTTGGACCTGTAACGGCACTCGTAGCGCCCAAAAATCGGGCGCTATGGATCCAAATTTTGCGCCCATTGTCTTCAACAAGGGACAATTCCCAGGCCATTATCTTATTGTTTACAGGGATGTTTGTCTTATAACTAACCAAATCTACATCAAAGGGATCCAATGCATAAATGTAAGACCTAGTAGCCATTACTCCATTTACTGTACATCTTTACTATTATTTCTGTGCGGTGTGTACAGAGAGCTCTATCAGCAGTATCACCAGAGATTGTCTTTTCAAGAGTTTGCTGAGAATTATGAACTCGTCAGTTGTAGTGTAGAATTCGCAATATAATCGCGATTTTATAAATAAGGAGAAAACACATAGTTTCGTTCAAACAGCTTTATTTCAGCAGAATGCTGTCAGGTTTTCAAAGTGGACACAAGCAGCCTGTAAAATGGCCGCCACGCCTCGTGGCAGAACATTCTAGACTTTTCGATAAGCAGACAAGATGGCGTTCCAATAAACATTTGTGCGAGATCGATCAAGACTCAGCACATTTGAGATAATACACAAGACATTATGGGTTTGCAGTATACACATAAATACTGGAATCGGTCTCCCAGGTGCGAATAAAGGGTTATTGTACCAAGTGATCAAGAACCCATCCAAAGACATTAATATGCAAAATCCCCACGACTCTACGATGAGAGAGCCGTTTGCGGGTAGTTACAGAAAACATTTGGAAGCCCCAAAACCCCTCCAGGGAGAATACTGACCGGTTACACATTGGGAAAAGTATTAACAGGTACTCAGACAGTTACGAGTATCCCCAAAACCCATTAAACGGAGATCACCCTATACAAGAAGTTTGAGCGCCAAAACCCTAACAAAAGAAAAGACATTAAGGTTGGGCGGGAAAAGAAGAGTTTCAGCACTATAACTGTAAACTACAACCGTCCATCTTTCGCTTATCCTTTTTACTCCTTGCCGCTTGCCTCGTGTCTCTGCCTCTTGCAGCTCTTGCTGTTTGACTTGCTGAAAGACTGTTGAACTTTCTGATCCGCCAGGATCAGCCTCGTGGCTTGCCGCGAAGATCTGTGTGGAACTGGGCTGTGAAGCCTTGAAACGGGCACACCATCCCGAGAAGTCGGTAAACGGTGTTGGCACCGAAGGCCCGAGATGAGATGAGATGAGATGAGATGAGATGAGATGAGATGAGATGAGAAGAGAAGAAGACGACAATACATATCGTCACGGTCAGTAACCCCGACCGCGCTCGATAAATCGGTAACTGCTACCCAACTGGCATCGGAAGACTATTCTTCGAATTTTATCGCATCAGTGCGAGGGCACAGGAAGACTCTTTTTTGAGTAGTATCGGAACTCCGAGGACAACACAGATCTTCATGACAGCAGACGGTCCAGCCTGCTAGCCGGAACAGAAACGAGTAAACAAGTGGGGTACAGAGACCCCTGATCAACACGTGGGTGATCAGGTGCTGCGGTAAAAACATCTGAGCAGAGTTTTCGGAATTCTCCGAGTTATCACGAGTGGTGAGCATGAGTCTCGATCCTACAAATCTAGTTTAGAGCAGGTATTGATAGGGAAGGGTTTAAGTTTTAAGGATAACTGTAATGTGTGCCCCCATTTACGATGTGTCGTTCGTTCCTCGTTTCCCTGAAATTAGTTACATAACTGCGTGTAAGATTGTACTGTCATTAATCTGTGCTTATGACATGTATTTTGTAATCTTGAATAATATGCAATAAAGATTTTCCATTTTGTACCATTCAACCGGGTCTACCTGAGTTTTCTCTCCATTATTGCTCTCGCACCTAAGTCCAGTGTCAGAACCGTAAGGGCGAGTGGGTCGAACCAGTAGGGAACAGTTCAGTTCTGCGGGAACGGTAGTGTAGTGGTAATGTCACTGGGCTAGTAATCCAGTAGGCCTGGACTAATGATTCAGAGACGTGAGTTCAAATCCCACCATGGCAGCTGGGGAATTTAAATTCAGTTAATTAAATAAATCTGGAATTAAAAAGCTAGTGTTAGTAATGGTAACCATGAAACTATCGGATTGTTGTAAAAACCCATCTGGTTCACTAATGCCCCTTTAGGGAAGGAAATCTGCCGTCCTTACCTGGTCTGGCCTACATGTGACTCCAGACCCACAGCAATGTGGTTGACTCTTGAAATGAACCACTACAAAACAAAATAATAAGAAGAAACCGGACAGACCACCCGGCATTGACTACGGATACGGACACGGCAACGGCACACCTGCAAAGTCCTCCTCACCAACATCTGGGGAATTGTGCCAAATTTGGGAGAGCTGTCCCAAAGACTAGTCAAGCAAATAGTCTGACATAGTCATACTCACAGAATCATACCTTTCAGCCAATGTCCCAAACTCCTCCATCACCATCTCTGGGTATGTCCTGCTCAAAACTGGGCTTCCATGAGGCGCTGTGGGCCATCAGCAGCAGCAGAATTGTATTCCACCACAATCTGTAACCTCATGGCCCGGCATATCCCTCACTCTACCATTACCATCAAGCCAGGGGACCAACCCTGATACAATAAGGAGTGTAGAAGTGCATGCCAGGAGCAGCACCAGGCGTACCTAAAAATGAGGTGCCAACCTGGGGAAGCTGCAACACAGGACTACATGCATGCTCAGAAGCAGCATGCTATAGACAGGGCTAAGCGATCCCACAATCTACAGATCAGATCAAAGCTCTGCAGTCCTGCCACATCCAGTCGTGAATGGTGGTGGACCATTAAACAACTAACAGGAGGAGGAGGCTCCATGAATATCCCCATCCTCAATGATGGTGGAGCCCAGCACGTGAGTGCAAAAGACAAGGCTGAAGCGTTTGCAACCATCTTCAGCCAGAAGGGCCGAGCGGATGATCCATATCGGCCTCCTCCTGAGGTCCCCACCATCACAGAAGCCAGTCTTCAGCCAATTCGATTCACTCCAGGTGATATCAAGAAACGGCTCGGCGCACTGGATACAGCAAAGGCTATGGGCCCCTGACAACATCCTGGCTATTGTGACTTGTGCTCCAGAACTAGCTGCGCCTCTAGCCAAGCTGTTCCAGTACAGCTACAACTCTGGCATCTATCCGACAATGTGGAAAACTGCCCAGATATGTCCTGTCCACAAAAAGCAGGACAAATCCAATCCGGCCAATTACTGCCCCATCAGTCTACTCTCAATTATCAGCAAAGTGATGGAAGGTGTCATCGACAGTGCTATCAAGCGGCACCTGCTCACTGATGCCCAGTTTGGGTTCCGCCAAGACCACTCTGCTCCCGACCTCATTACAGCCTTGGTCCAAACATGGACAAAGGAGCTGAATTCCAGAGGTGAGGTGGGAGTGGCTGCCCTTGACATCAAGGCAGCATTTGACCGAGTGTGGCATCTAGGAGCCCTCGTAAAACTGAAGTCAATGGGAATCCAGGGGTGGGGGGACTCTCCACTGGCTGGAGTCATACCTAACACAAAGGAAGATGGTTGTGGTAATTGAAGGGCATCACTGCAGGGGTTCCTCAGGGCAGTGTCCTAGGCCCAGCCATCTTCAGGTGCTTCATCAATGACCTTGCCTCCAACAGAAGGTCAGAAATGGGGATGTTCGCTGATGACTGCACAGTGTTCAGTGCCATTCACAACTCCTCAGATAATGAAACAGTCCATGCCTGCATGCAACAAGACCTGGACGACATTCAGGCTTGTGCTGATAAGTGGCAGGTAACATTCGCGCCACAGAAGTGCCAGGCAATGACTATCTCCAACAAGCGAGAGTCCAACCACCGCCCCATGACATTCAATGGCATTACCATCACCGAATCCCCCACTATCAACATCCTGGGGGTCACCATTGACCAGAAACTTAACTGGACCAGCCACATAAATACTGTGGCAACAAGAGCAGGTTAGAGGCTGGGTATTCTGCGGCGAGTGTCTCATCTCCTGACTCCCCAAAGCCTTTCCACCATCTACAAGGCACAAGTAAGGAGTGTGATGGAATACTCTCCACTTGCCTGGATGAGTGCAGCTCCAACAACACTCAAGAAGCTCAACACTATCCAGGACAAAGCAGCCCGCTTGATTGGCATCCCATCCACCACCTTAAACATTCACTCCCTCCACCACCGGTGTACCGTGGCTGCAGTGTGTACCATCTACAAGATGCACTGCAGCAACTCCCCAAGGCTTCTTCGGCAGCACCTCCCAAACCCGTGACCTCTTCCACCTAGAAGGACAAGGGCAGCAGGCGCATGGGAACACCACCACCTCCAATTTCCCTCGAAGTCACACACCATCCTGACTTAGAAGTATATCGCCGACCCTTCATCGTCGCTGGGTCAAAATCCTGGAACTCCCTCCCTAACAGCACTGTGGGAGTACCATCACCAGAAGGACTGCAGCGGTTCAAGAAGGCGGCTCACCAGCACCTTCTCCAGGGCAATTAGGGATGGGCAATAAATGCTGGCCTTGCCAGCGACGCCCACATCCCATAAAACAAATTTAAAAAAAGGTAATGCAGGTTTGTTGATTATACCTGCTTTTTTTGCTAAGATGAATTATTTTAAATATAAATAAGGACAGTAGTTTATCCTGTTCATAGTGGTCTAACACTGCAGTATTTTCCACTTACAAGAAAAGAAGCTGCTGGAAATACAGAGCAGGTTAGTCAGCATCTGTAAAGAGAAAAAGTAGGTTAACATTTTGGGCAGAATCCTTCAGAGTTCTGAAATCTTCAGAATCCTGAAAGCTTCTAGTTAAAGTATCAACTTGTCTTTCCTCACTAAAGCTGCTGGCTGGCCTGTGTATTTGCAGCATTTCCTGTTTTTGTTTATTTCCAGCCTTTTGCTTTTCATTTTTATTCTAAACAATTTGCATTGCCCAAATTGACAGGAGATGTATTGTGCATTTGATATACTTCTCCAGTAAGCAACTTACCATGATGAGGATTAATTTTAAGACCAGACCAACATTATAATGTTAATACAGCAGAAAATAAAGACCAGATTTCAGTTCATAGGAGACTCACAGTCTTGCTTACAGAAACTGTCAAGCTAAAAATTCACTGGGGGAAAAGAAGCCTAAACTGTAACCTGGATATCTTGACTGACTTTGGTACGACATTGCAACAGTGACTACACTGCAACATTGGCTGTAAAGCGCTTTGGGACGTTCCAAGGTCATGAAAGGCGCTATAGAAATGCAAGTCTTTCTTTCTATATCCGGCAGGTGCTACGTGTATTTCGTACTGTAACGATGCATTCGCTACTCTCTCATTGGACCATGAGCAATATGCAGCATCTTGGGTAAAGCAGATGCAGCTTTATGAATGTAACATGTGCCGCACCTAACCTGGTCGTCCTTGGTGCTGCACTGGATGTCAGAAATGAAAAAGTTTGAATCCCCTAGTACTGATATTCCTCACCTTGAGCACAAACTTCACTCGAAAAAAAATACACAGTTAAGTGAAAATACCTAAGTGGACTCCCATAGCAATAACACAATGACATTTGGGATGGATGAGATTAATAAGCTTTTGTCTTTGTCAACAATATCAGTTTCCCCAGAGTCAATTTGTGCTGGGCTAGTTGACATCTTTATTTGGGGGTGGGGGGGAGGGGGGGCTGTGCACGGGTGGGTGGGGGGAAGAGTACTGCCTACATTCATTGTAATGCTGTCTGGGGAGAAAGGGGGAAATCAGTCTCTATTAGGCAAAGAAAGAGGAAGATTTCCCCTGTGTGCTATGTCTATCAAAATTATAAATCTCTTCTTTCTAAACAGGTTTATGATTTTGTTACACAATTTGTTGGGGAAATGTTCCCCCATTATGCCTATTGGGCTTAGGGTTGATCATTGCTTCAGTTGCTGAACAGGCAGGTGATACTGCAACAGAGTAAGCACTCCTTCCAAGACCAGGTGCTCTTTTTATGCATCTTGGAAGGACAAAAACCAGGTGGACCCTGCAGAAATTCAAAACAAGAGACCTTCTCGCCTCCAACCTGAAACTGACTGAACTATCAGCCACGGCTGCTGATAGCTCGGTGTTATCTGCTGCACATGCTTCTTATGAGATATGTGACAAATTGATACAATAAGATGGTGACTAGGAATACTTTTATTGTAGCTTATACTATCCATTAACCATATACACTGGGGGCTGACGGACAATCTTGCTGTTACGACCCATGCTATGATTAGGAATCTCGGGAAGAGAAACCGTTGCAGGTGATTCTCTGGCTACGATTAGATAGATAAGAATGGAACCAGGCGAGTGCAGTCCCACCCAGCTGGACGACGGTGGAGAGGCGTGGAGGAGGATGGTGTGGTCAACCGTGTCAAAGGCTGCAGGCGGGTCGAGTAGGACGAGGAGGGATAGTTTGCCTTTGTCACAGTCACACAGGATGTCATTTGTGACTTTGAGAAGAGCCGTTTCGTTATAAAGAAGAATATAATTACAGTTTTCTTAGTACAGTCTTATTTTGGAAAGAACTGTAAATATTTTTTTAAATTATACGGATATGCAAATATGGTACAGCTGGAAACTCTCAATTTATACAGCGAGTCAAAATAACATTATTTTTCTGTGGTAGAGAATTCCACAGGTTCACCACCCTCTGAGTGAATTTTGTTGTGGTACTTTTCAGTGTCTGGGAACTGTTAGTTTTAGTCACCCAAAGCAGCAAACGTGAGAAACCTTTTGATGCCGTTTTGCCAATTTAGAAGCAACTAATGTAGCCAGATTAGGTCTGGACCATAGTTTGGGGTAATTTTAAACTGTTGCTGATGGCGTAATACAGACGATAACGGATCGGCTGCCCAATTATAGACCCCGTCCCATTCTCCGTCAGTGGAAAGGAAAATGGTGCGGATTGTATAATGGACAGCTGATCCAATATCGCCTGAATGACAAGTTAAAATTACCCCTCATTATAAATCTTAAACTTTCAGTCTAATTACTCTTCACCATAGACGATGTAATTGTTCACCAGCTATGGAGCTATATTATCTTGCCATTCAAAGGACAAAATCATACTTGTATATGTACAAAGAAGCAAGTGCAAATGTTCCCCATATTTATTTTTACAGGACTATTTTGCGCTTAATGAATATATAGAACCTAATCAAACACCACTACCTCATGGAATGTTCTTCTCTAATTTCTTAGATAATTGTGTTATGTCAAAGGCTCTATGCCTGAAAAATTAACCTGTCCTTTCTCTTTAAAGATGCTGATCTGTGTATTTCCAGCATTTTCTGTTTCTCTTTAATAGGTAAGTTGTATGTACAAATAAAAGCTATTAGTCCAGGGTGTGAAATGCTGGCAAATATAAATACACATTCTGGAACACCAAGTATAGGGAAAATATGACTGTTTTATTCTTCCAATGATGTGTGGAGGGAAACAAGGAGGATTGAAGCGATATCCTCCAGTGAGGTTCATTGTCCCAGATTAAATGTTTGACTTGACAAACAATATTGTAAAGGGACAGCTCTGTACCCAGTGAAGCTGCTCCAGTCTGGATTTCTGATTGCATTGTGTGGAACTATCATCAGCTTGCTAGTGAGCATGTAATTGTGTCTGTATAATCTATCTACTTGGCTAGCTCATATGTGGTGTCCAGGACTTTGTGGAAGCAGCTCTTGCAGTTTAGGATTGCTCAGACGACCCTAAGGCAATTACTGCTGTTTATAGCGTCACCAGAAGTGACTGCTGGTCAACAGACCTACTGGGCAATCAAATGGCTGAAGATTATTGCAGTGCAGAGCCGCACTGGATGAATTGCATCAATGTAAGCAAAAGTGGATAAGCAAACACTTACAAAAGGACTACTGAATTATACAAGAAGGATAACACCCAAGTCACCAGCACTCTGCTTGATGTTCAACACCGAGTCACATAAGGAGATATTAGGACAGATGACCAATAGCTTAGTCAAAGAGGTAGGTTTTAAGGAGCATCTTAAAGGAGGAGAGAGAGGTAGAGAGGCGGAGAGATTTGGGGAGGGAATTCCAGTGTTTTGGGCCGAGGCGGCAGAAAGCACGGCCGCCAATGGTGATTAAAATCAGGGATGTGCAAGAGGCCAGAATTGGAGGAGCGCTGAGATCATGAAGGGTTGTAGGGCTGGAGGAGGTTACAGAGATAGGGAGGGGCGAGGATGAGAATTTTAAAAATTGAAGCGTTGCCGGACTGGGAGCCAATGTAGATCAGCGAGCACAGGGGTGATGGGTGAACGGGATTTGGTGTGAATTAGGACACGGGCAGCAGAGTTTGGGATCTTTTAACATATATTATTACTTAGATAAAGGATTCAACAACAACAACGTGTATTTATATAGCGCCTTTAACGTAGTAAAACGTCCCAAGGCGCTGCACAGGAGTATTTTAAGACAAACAATTTGACACCGATCCACATAAGGATAAATTAGGGCAGGTGACCAAAAGTTTGGTCAAAGAGGTAGGTTTTAAGGAGCGTCTTAAAGGAGGAAAGAGAGGTAGAGAGGCGGAGAGGTTTAGGCAGGGAATTGCAGAGCTTAGGGCCTAGGCAACAGAAGGCACGGCCACCAAAGGTTGAGTGATTATAATCAGTTTTGCTCAAGAGGGCAGAATTAGAGGAGTGCAGATATCTCGGAGGGTTGTGGGGCTGGAGGAGATTACAGAGGTAGGGAGGGGCGAGGCCATGGAGGGATTTGAAAACAAGGATGAGAATTTTGAAATCGAGGCGTTGCTTAACCGGGAGCCAATGTAGGTCAGCGAGCACAGGGGTGATGGGCGAACGGGACTTGGTGCGAGTTAGGACACGGGCAGCCGAGTTTTGGATGACCTCAAGTTTATGTAGGGTGGAATATGGGAGGCCAGCCAGGAGTGCGTTGAAATAGTCAAGTCTAGAGGTAACAAAGGCATGAATGAGGGTTTCAGCAGCGGATGAGCTGAGGCAAGGGCGGAGACGGGCGATGTTATGGAGGTGGAAGTAGGCGGTCTTTGTTCTGCTGCGGATATGTGGTCGGAAGCTCATTTCAGGGTCAAATATGACACCAAGGTTGCGAACAGTGTGGTTCAGCCTCAAACAGATGTTAGGGAGAGGGATGGAGTGAGTGGCTAGGGAACGGAGTTTGTGGCGGGGACCGAAAACAATGGCTTCGGTCATCCCAATATTTAATTGGAGAAAGTTTTTGCTCATCCAGAACTGTATGTCGGACAAGCAGTCTGACAATTTAGACACCGTGGAGGGGTCGAGAGAAGTGGTGGTGAGGTAGAGCTGGGTGTCGTCAGCGTACATGTGGAAACTGACGCTGTGTTTTTGGATGATGTTGCCAAGGGGCAACAT
Source organism: Squalus acanthias (assembly GCA_030390025.1). Lineage (NCBI taxonomy): Eukaryota > Metazoa > Chordata > Chondrichthyes > Squaliformes > Squalidae > Squalus > Squalus acanthias. The sequence goes on from JASTWF010000031.1 coordinate 6,268,727, forward strand.
GTAGATGAGAAATAGGAGGGGACCGAGGATAGATCCTTGGGCGACACCAGAGTCAACGATGCGGCAACAGGAAGAGAAGCCATTGCAGGTGATTCTCTGGTTACGATTAGATAGATAAGAATGGAACCAGACGAGTGCAGTCCCACCCAGCTGGACGACGGTGGAGAGGCGTTGGAGAAGGATGGAGTGGTCAACCGTGTCAAAGGCTGCATACAAGTCAAGAAGGACAAGGAGGGATAGTTTACCTTTGTCACAGTCACAAAGGATGTAATTTGTGACTTTGATGAGAGCTGTTTCGGTACTGTGGCAAGAGCGGAAACCTGATTGGAGGGATTCAAACATGGAATTGCAGGAAAGATGAGCACGGATTTGGGAGGCGATAACACATTCAAGGACTTTGGAGAGGTAAGGGAGGTTGGAGATGGGGCAGTAGTTTGCAAGGACGGAGGGATCAAGGTTTGGTTTTTTGAGGAGAGGGGTGATGATGGCAGATTTGAGGGAGAGGGGGACAGTACCTGAGGAGAGAGAACTGTTAACAATATCAGCTAACATGGAGCCAGAAAAGGAAGTTGGATGGTCAGCAGTTTGGTGGGAAAGGGTCGAGGGAGCAGGAGCTGGGTCTCATAGACAAGATGAGCGCATAGAGGTCATGAGGAGAGATCGGAGAGAAACTGGAGAAAGATGTGAGTTCAGGGCTAGGGCAGGGGGGAACCTTAGAGGAAGTTTGGCCCAGTGGGCTAGGGGAAGGAAGGGAAGTGGCAGAGGTAGTTGAACGGATGGTCTCAATCTTAGAGACAAAGAAGTCCATGAACTCCTCACACTTGTTATCGGAGGTGAGGGTGGAGGAGACGGGAGAGGGGTTTAAGAAGACGGCTAGCAGTAGAGAATAGGAGCTGGGGTTTATCTTTGCATTCCAGAATGATTCTGGAATAGTGAGCAATTTTGGCAGACCAGAGCTGGACCCGATAATGCTTTATGTGGTCCAGCCAGATCTGGCGGTGAATGGCTAAACCAGTTGTCCGCCATATCTGTTCGAGTCTGCGTCCCTTGGACTTAAGGGAGCGAAGATGAGAGCCGTACCGGGGGAACGGCCAGGGTGAGAGAGAGTAATTGTTTTAGTAGGACTAAAGCATCAAAGATAGTGGTGAGGGTGTGGTTGAGCAGATCGGTAGCTGCAGAAATGTCATGGTGAATGGAGGGCCAGAGGCTGGACAGTTGGGATTTCATAAGTGCAGTTGTAAGAGAGATGGGAGAGAGTTTTTTTCCAGGGGCAGATACAGAAGGAAGTAGGGTCGGGGGGGGATGTGGGTGGAGAGCGATACGTGGAAATAGTCAGAGATGGCCTTATCTACAATTGACACGATGGGAGTAGCGAGGCCACGAGAGATGGTAAGATCGAGGGGGCGGCCGTGAATATGGATTCAATAGGTTCTGGAACTGTTAACATCCAGGTAGCACATTTAGTGAATATATGTTGCGTATGGTTTGTTTCCCCAAGTACTAAACCAATTTGACCTTGTGCCTTCCATGTGTTGAGCGTACACTTTATAATGAACAGAAAACTCATTTGTACAACAAATGTGCCACACAGCTCACTTGCAAAAAATTTCCTCACAGAATACCTCACTAGCTGAAATTTCCATGATTTTGTCCGGTGACATATGCTTGAAAAAAAAAATCAAAAAGGATTTTTTTTTAAATAGACAGTACAAAACATAAATACTTCACAAAGGCAGGGAAAGATGGTAGCACCCTCGACTAATCGATAATCTTTCTTTCTTTCTATGCTTATGGCTCTAAGCATTGAAAATTGTCAGTTGAAAAATTCAGATAATTAACTTTCTCAAAAAAAATTCACGATTAATCTCATCCTACACCATTACTCATTCTACCAGAACCCCTAGAAACAGACTAATGGATTAAATGTCTGGCCACTACAAGCACCATTTACTTTTAGCTGGCTAATCATAAAAGACCTTTGAGTATTAAAATACCTTTTTCAGTAAATATGCCTCTTCCCTTTCATATCATCATGAAAAACACTTTTTTAGACCTGCAGTCATGAAAGTTAAAACAGTTGACTTTTATAGAATATTTTCCACCACAGAACATGCCTCCATGTACAGTAGTCTGGGTTTCAATTAAAACATTATAATCTGATTATATTTTGGAGCTGCAGTCCTAAAATAATTTTAACCACTTTAGTTTTCAGCAGTAAGGGAAACCATTACTCACTCACAGAAATAACCACATACAGTGATGGACTTTGGTTTAATTTCCAAATTTACCCTGGTTAGACAACAGGTGCCATCTCTACCTGTTTCATGAAAGTGACAGATTACAACCGGAGCTGCCCATAAATCTTACCACAATATTTTTTTTTGAAATGGAATGACATTCTGTTGATTAGAGTCTTTATAAAATGCAAGTTCAGTGAAATGAGACGTAAAAGATGGGTGGATGCAAACGATCCCTCGGCACTATTTGAAGTAGAGCAAGGGAATACTCCTGGCCAACATTTATCCCTCAGCCAATACCGACAAAAAATAAATCTGATTATTTATCTCACTTCTGTTTGTGGGACTTTGCTGTATGCAAATTGGCTTTGCATTTCCCTACAATACAACAGTAACTACAGTTCAAAAGTACTTCATTGGCTCTGATGCGCTTTGGGACATCCTGAGGACATGAAAGGCGCTATAGAAATGCAAGTTCTTTCTTTGTTTCACACAGTACTTCATGCAGAATTGAAACTAATTCTGCTAACGCATATCCAATGAGGACATGGTCAAAATTCAAATGTTGAGGATGTAAAGTTGTGACACTGGTTTGAGAATTCATTATTCTTCCATTTCAGCTCTGGGCTGGCCAAGATGTCCCTGTGGTACATAACGAATGATTCATTTCAGATAACATTATCCTTCTTCATATCTTTGACAAAACAGAGCTAGAGTTTGACTGTTACAATTGAAGATTTTTAATGACGGAATAATCTTGTTTATTAAAAAATAGTTTTCTAGCGTTTAAATAAGGCTCAGTGACCTCTATACCAAGGAAACTAGTAAAAGACTGCTGAGATCTCAATAAAATTATACAGGCGTGCAACCAGTGCTATTCACCGGCTGGACGCCCTTTCAGGGAGTCAGAAAATTAGGCTTCTCTGATGTCACTTAAAGGCAGCCAATACCTCTTAAAGGGGAGGTGCACTCTGGCTGCACACAGGTTCTCCGATACCGCATTAGAGGTCTTGGTCCAGGCGGTGGACAGGAGGAGAGAGATCCAGTCGCCCCCCAGGGGGCAGAAAGCCCTCCAGGAACAAATTCCCCATCAGTGGGAAGAGGTTGCAGAGGAGGTCATTGCCAGGAGCTTAGCTCCCAGGACAATGCCCAAAGAATTTCAATGACATCACCATAGTTGTCAAGGTAAGAATACTGCTCCATTACGCTTTGCTCACACCTCCAGCCTCACTACTCACAATACTCCCTTCCTCTGCTTCCCTTCACTCTCCTACAATCACTGCACCATACTTCACTCCACCTCCTTCTCCTCAGACTCAGCACTATTGCAACCCTCACTTCCCCACACCTTACATCTTGAACACTGCATACCAACTATTCAACATGACGGGCACATTCTCTAAACACATCACAAGACTGTCACTAACAACCCTTCTTTCTTGCAGGAGAAGGTCACACACAACCTGTGCCAGGAGGCTTCCACCGGAGGAGGCCGAGCCCAACTGCATATCCTCGCCCCTGTGGAAGAAAACCTGCTGGCCATCACGGCAGGGGAAGAGTCATGGCCGTGGCTAGTGGCAACGCTGGAGGAGACATCGCCAATGTTCCCGCTAAACTGCACGGCCGCCCAGTCATCTGTAAGGTCCCGCGCAGTCCGCTCACCGCCTTTTACATTGTAGGAACCGTGCATGTGCAAAAATTTGAATGGGCTGCGTATTGGGGGAGGCAAGCCGTGCAGGAGGCAGTGCGGCTTACGGGGGACATTGGGCATCGCGCAGGGTTTCTTCACACCTTATTTTTTTTTCCCCTTCTTATTCCATCTCACCCTACACACTCTGCATGACAACAGCCACTTCTTCCTTTGCTCTCCCTTCATACTAAATGCTAATGAATTTAAGGATTGCAGGACTGTTGGTGTATTGGGGATGGGAGGGATGATTCACGTGGAGCGCTCTTGGATGAGCTTCTCTCTGAGAGCTCTGGCAGCTAGGGGCACTGGTGGTTGATGGCGCTCCTGCTCCTCCTCCTCCTCCTCCTCCTGCACTTCTTGCTGCCCAGGTGGTGGTAAGGGCTGGTCCCTCATGATGGCAAAGTTATGGAGCAGGCAATGGACAACCACAAATCTGGATACCCGCTCAGGGCTGTACCACAAAGCTCCTGTCGAACGGTCTAGGCAGCTAAAGCGTTGCTTGAACGAGCCGACTGTCTGCTCAATGATGCTCTGGTGGCAGCATGGCTCTCGTTGTAGGCCAGCTCTTCCCAGGTTCCTGGCAGGTGTCATGGGTCATGAGCCAAGTCTGTGGTGATAGCCCTTGTTGCCTAATAGCTAGTCTGTAACCTGACAACCAGGTTGGAACAATGGTGACACAGATGACGCAAGATAAATGAATCATAACTGCTGCCAGGAATCCAGGCACATACTTGCATGATGAGCTGGCTGTGGTTGCAAACAAACTGTCCAGAAGACACCCAGATGTTAACCAGCAGCCTAAAAGGACAAAATAGCAACTAACCTGTATGTAGTGGATGAGCCCTTTAACATGCACTGATGAAGGGTCCTTTCTACCTGTTAGTGCCACAAGATGCTGAACGTGTTTATCATGTGGCGAGTCAGGCACTGGGGCAGACCAATATCACAAAAGCGTGCAGGACTCTTATTTAAATATTTCAATGATCCTGGATGCTGATGGAGTAGCTCGATCCAATATGGTGGTCAGTGCAAGTCTGGCGTGGAATGAACGCATGAGTGCGCCTGCCATATTGGATGTTTAGGTGCACATTTTGTGCTTGAAAAACAGGGGCGGCGCCAATGAATTTCATTGCCCATGTTCCTATAGAAAATATCGTAAAGCCCCTGTGTATTAAACAAGGCTGCAATGAAATGAGAAACCAGTACATGGATCTGACAGCTTAGTTTTATCATCGTGTTACTAAGCTGTGGGGATTCATTCCACCAACTTCAACTCACAGCTGGTATGTCAGTCAGTTTTAACACTTCACCGGGCAATTTTCCTTCATTACTTCTCTTGTCCCAGCATGCATGGTGACCTCAATTTCTATCACTACCATCCAGTAAATAATGAAAATTAATGCTATGTACCTTATGTGGACAAAAATGAGAAGTCGCACAACACCAGGTTATAGTCCAACAGATTTATACAGAGGATATATTTCAAAAATGTAAATGATACCTTAAATTTTAATTGATGTAAAATGTTAATTATTAACTGATAGGTGTTTTTGAATAGTAAGCCCTGTTTACCACAGAGTGATTATTTTTCTCTGCAAAAGCACAGCTGGTGATTGACAGAAAGTACAAACATATTTTCTGTTGCATTGAGGGAATTCACTCCACAAAGATGATGCTCAACGGTGATGCACAATTATGTGCAATAAACAGATGGTCTGTTGTGGTGCTGGTGTGACAGGCACGGAGAATGGGATCTTTCGCAGTCACCTGCAACAGTGCTGGTTTGGGGGCTGCCGGTCTCAGTTACATCACTATAGTGTTTCGAACACACTTTTGGCCAGATGTTATTACTACATTTTGTGCTTCCATTTGTCAGTTTGTTTATTTCGAGATATCACATTCAACTGTTCAGCAGCCTCAGCCCATGCTTGGGGACGCACTGTAATCCCAAGTTAACATCAGTAGATAGTCATTAAATCAGTGCTCCATTAACAATCATGTTGTTTGAAATGTATATTAATGCAGCTCCTTCAAACTGTCAGATACAGTCCTAAGGGACTGGACGGCACAGCGGTTTAAAAAAAAATGTCTTCAGGATTTAAATACACTCAAGACTGATGGGCTAAAAGTGTCCCTTCTCTCTTCTGACAATAAGGATCTACGTGAAATGAGTTTGGGCAGGAGCAGTTCAGTTCGTTCAGTCCACAGCCCAAACCTGCTGATTGGTTGGTTGTCTCATTCAAATGAGGATAGCTACAACAGCAAGCGAACAATTCATTCTAGTATAGTGACGACTGCTTTGCTGAGGTTAGAAGGAAGGCACGTTGGTAGAATAGTTGCATAGAACTAGGGAATGGTGGATTTTATTGCCAATGCTTGCTGCTTGACAGTTTTAACCACCAGTACAGTGGCCATTTCCTACCATTTCTTGTTGAAGGCTTCAGTATACATTAAAAAAACAACCACTGTACTGTTGGTGAAAACTAACAACCAACTGCAATTTCAAAAACCCAGCTGGGCTGGTTAAAACCAGCTGCCCAGGGAGAAGGGGGGTTTCCCTAGATGCATTCAGAAAGCAATTCAAATATTACCTACCTTTAGTCAGTTGCGATGACGCATTTGTTGGAGTCTTTCATATATTTGCAAAATTTAAAACGTGATTTGCTACAGCAAAAAATACTTGTACCTTGTGGACAGCTGGTTAAAGAACTGTGTTGAAAACGTGGAAAAGAGAGTTTCATTTTCTTTCGGCACCACGTAAGATTCCTGAAAGAATGTCTGAATGGGACAATGTCCGTTTCTCTCCATAATTAATAAGATTGCAGGTTTGAAAAAGGACAATTTCTAAGAATGTAATTTGGTAATTATTGAGGAAAAACCAAGCATTTTCACAATTTGAGAGAGGGATTTGACTCTCGAACCGTACTTCAAGGAATAAAAAGAAATGAGAATACCGAGCAGCTTTCAATATAACTATGATACTGCTGAAGAAAAATGATGGGGCTGATTTTCATCTTCACATATAAATCAGGTTGGAATAGTTAAGAACTGCCGCTAATCATGAATGTTAAAGTGCAAACAGCAGAATTATTCACAGATCCAGGTGTAGGGACCACACTAATGGCAGGAATAAATCATAAAGGATGGGGTCAATTAAAGGGAAGGATTATAATAGAGGGACAAAAATTCTGAAAGCTTTTAGAAAGGCCGCTCAATCCATTAGAAGCCTTTGGCAAGGCTGAAGAGACCTAGGATTAAGAAGCATCAGAGCACAGCCAACTGATATGGTCACTGGCTGTTCCAGCCTTACGGTGCACGTGGGCAGCAGGTCTCCTAGCAGATGGCACAGCTTTGCAAGTGGCTTTCTGCTGACCTAGACTCTGAAGACTCTTCCCCACAGTTGTTGTCAGGTAGATGCACCTATTCTCTCAACTATGGTTGGTGACATCTTGGCAGCCAGGCAAGTTTTGTTGGTTGATATTCTACCTGACATGCCTTCTTTCATGCAGTGCCATGTAAAGCGTGACATACTGTGATTGGGGTGCTTCTAAAGAACCGTGCAGCATGGCTGTTATTCAGGCCTTCATATGTATCTGTGTTGTTGGGCCTGCTGTCACAAGTTACCTTCGGAGTTGGAGCCTCCACGTGCACTGCTCATCTGCTGAAATGAGGTCTCGTTACCTCTACCTGCAGATGCTGGTACCAGCAGGTGAGCATAGTGCATCGCTTGTACAGTTTGACCTCCCTGGCAACCTCGGAGATCCTGATCTTCTTCCAAGCACCAGAAATAGGGGTTGCCATTGATGCCAGCAACAGTGTTAGGGGAAAAAAATCTATTCGCACATAGGCTCATGAGAACTCAAGTGTCAGGAGAGAAAAAATAATATAGAATAAACAAACCAGGAATGACCTCAAATTTGCTCAGTCTTTTCCTCCCAGCCCTTTAAATATAATTTCCATGCACTCCTCATTGCCAAGCAACCGTTGACTTTAATTTACATGGGAGATACATAGAAGTGACATAGGCCTGGTTTACAGACTGCAAAGATGACATGAGAAACATCATAATGGCACTCACATCTTACAATGATTTCAAGTGGGAGCTTGCCCAGCACACCTATTTGGACTCCTGGAAATGCAGATCATGCACAAAAGAGGTGGAGACCTGATTTTATGGGTCTACCACTTTTTCCTGTCCATAACACCACTTGAACAGGTGCACATGGAGCATTAGACAGACAAATTGACCCCGATATGTCCAGATCATTTTTTCAGTACCATATTTGCATTACTTTGACTTAACTCTCTGGTGTATATAATCTCATCAAAGTCTCTTAAAAACATGAGCCTAAATAAAAAAAATTGCGAGCATTTAATACATGGCCAAGTTTGCCTTTATCCAACATTAATTGGATTAAAAAAAAATCACATACAAGCTAGTTTGAAGATCCTTGCAAAAGGGAGTTTATAGTGGTTTATCCATGCTAACAAGCATGAATGAGCATGCTATGCTAGCATCTTAAACTAACATAATTCACTATCCTAGCTTCAGCCATACACAGAATGTTAGTCAAAATGGTAGAGATCAATGCTGCTGAGAATAGGTAATCTAACATTATTTTCACTTGTAAACTCTGCATGCCTGAAGCCAGAAGAAGGCATAGGGTGGAGATGGGTGAGAAAGAGGAAGGAAATTGTGCTTAAAAAGGGATGAAAGAAGTGTTTAGTCATGGTGGTCTGGCCATCATCGTGTGGGGCAGGCTTGATGGACCAGCTGGTCTTTTTCTGCCCATCAATTTGGTATGTTTGTAATGTGGGTAAGTGTAAGGTAATACATTCTGGGAGAAAAACAAGAAATGAGAATATACACTCCATGGAAAGATGCTGAAAGGTGTGAATAAACAGAAAGATTTAGGAATCAAATACAGAACGAGTGCAAGTACGTAAAGCCATTAAAAAGAGCAACAGCATTTTGGCTTTTATAGATAAGGGGTAGAGAAGTAACAAATTTGTATAAAACATTGGTTAAGCCAATTTGAGGAGTGTGTGCAGTTTTGGGCACCCCATTATAGACGAACACTGGAGTCACAGAGTGCATACAATGTAGATTTACCAGAATGATACAAACGATGGGTATTTTGAGTAGAGACCTGGGATACTGGGACTATTTGCACTAGAGTAGACAAGGCTGTGAAGATATAAGAGGTTTTTAAAATTATGATAGAGTGAATAGGGAAAGACTATTTCCTCTGGCTGGGGAAGTCAGTGACGAGGGTTGTCAATTTAAAATTTCCTGGAACTTGTTTGATCATCTTCGGGGCTCAGAGATAAATTTCCCAGATTTTTTGCCCCTAAATTTGCCCTGGGAATTTTTGGCACTCCCAGGAAATTGTGTGGCTTTTGGGTCGGGATTTGGATGGGGGTGATGATGTGCAGAAGTCACACCATTACAGTATGGGGTAGGCTTGGTGGCTGTGATTCCTCTCCCCTGGGTCAGGCTGGATCCTGTCCCCCTCTCCCCTGGGGTTCTTCATCATTCATTTTTGTAACTTCATAAAATTGTTACTAAAAGAATGAGGCAGGAGGTTAGGAGAAATTCCATTACACAGTGGGTTGTTGGAACTTGGAATGCTTTGCCACAGGGAACGATTGAGGCAAAGACAATTGCATCTTTTAAGGACCAATTGGATAAATATTTGAAGTAGAGAAAGATACATGGCTATGGGGAGAGATCAAGGTGGTGGGACTAGTTTTGGATTCTTCTAGCACTGCCATAATGGGACAGATGGCCTTCTTCTGTCCTGTAAATTTCTATGAATTTCTAGTGCACAGAACATTATTCTGGAAACCAGATGTTGGTGGTAGCATAAGCGACAGAAGAGGAGGGGTCCATGCTGGTGGGAGTGGTTCAGAAGGATCAGCAAAGTGTCTAGATGGGCTGGAATGCGGTGGGGGATATGAATCTCTTGTGGAATGAGATTTGTGTCGAAGGTGAGCCAATTCAAATTTCCACAAGAAGCCATCTATAATGGGCCGCCTTCAATGGGTCACCTATACATGTAACCTTATTGAAGGCACCAAGGCAGAATAATAATATTGAACAAAACAAATTAAAGATTTCAACAGCTGATTGATGGGATGATATACAAGAGCATTACTGGCTATGGTTTTACCAACAGGGAAAGATATTCAAGTGCCTGGGAAAGCCCTCTTCCATCCGTGTCCCCAGCACCCTTTAATCATCCAACTCTGGCCCTGGCCTCGTGCACCCACCCCCACCCCCTCCACCCCCACACCCACCCCCCCCCTCCCCACTCAACCTCCCCCCCCTCCCCACTCCCCCCTCAACCTCCCCCCCCTCCCCACTCCCCCCTCAACCTCCCTCCCCTCCCCACTCCCCCCTCCACCTCCCACCCCCCTCCCCCCTCAACCTCCCCCCCTCCCACTCCACCCCCCATCCCCCACTCCCCCCACTCCACCTCCTATCCCCCACTCCCCCCTCAATCCCCCCTCCCCACTCCCCCCTCAACCTCCCACCCCCTCCCCCCTCAACCTCCCCCCCCCTCCCCACTCCCCCCTCAACCCCCCACTCCCCCCTCCCCACTCCCCCCTCAACCTCCCACCCCCCACCCCACTCCCCCCCTCCCACTCCACCCCCCATCCCCCACCCCCCACTCCCCCTCAACCCCCCACTCCCCCCTCAACCCCCCACTCCCCCCTCAACCCCCCACTCCCCCCTCAACCTCCCGCCCCAATGCACCATTGGTGGAAGAACCATCAGCCACCTCAGCTCTACTCTCTGGAACTCCCTGTCTAAACCGCTCCACCTTTCTCTTTTCAAAAAACTTCTCAAAACCTATCTTTGTGTCCAAGCTTTCACTCACATGTCCTAACTCTTGCAGAATGGGTCAGTGTTCACTCCTTTAGTCACATTATCTATTTTTCCTCCCCATCCTATGGGTCTTTTTCTACATTGAAAGGTGCTATATAAAATCCAAGTTCTTGTGTGGTCTCAGAGGCATAATTTATCGAATGGAAGCCACATTTTGAGTGCTTGCCCCATCACCCCACACTGTGGTTACTATGCCCAAAGGTACAATAAAATGCTGAAGGCTGTATCTTGGGATACGGTAGCACAGGGGTTATGTTACTGGACTTGTACTGCAGAGGCCTGGACTAATGATCACCCACCACAGCAGCTGGGGAAATTAAATTCAGTTAATTAAATAAATCTGGAATAAAAAGCTAGTATCAGTAATGGTGACCATGAAACTACCGGCTTGTCATAAAAACTGTCCCCGACAACATCCCGGCTGTCATGCTGAAGACTTGTGCTCAAGAACTAGCCGTGCCTCTAGCCAAGCTGTTCCAGTACAGCTACAACACTAGCATCTACCCGAAAAAGTAGAAAATTGCCCAGGTATGTCCTGTCCATACAAAGCAGGAAAAATCCAATCTGGCCAATTACTGCCCCATCAGTCTACTCTCAATCGTCAGCAAAGTGATGGAAGGGATCGTCGACAGTGCTATCAAGCGGCACTTACTCACCAATAACCTGCTCACCGATGCTCAGTTTGGGTTCTGCCAGCACCACTCGGCTCCAGACCTCATTACAGCCTTGGTCCAAACATAGATAAAAGAGCTGAATTCCAGAGGTGAGGTGAGGGTGACTGCCCTTGATATCAAGGCAACATTTGACCAAGTGTGGCATCAAGGAGCCCTAGTAAAATCAAAGTCAATGGGAATCAGGGGGAAAACTCTCCACTGGCTGGTTTCATACCTAGCACAAAGGAAGATAGTTGTGGTTGTTGGAGGTCAATCATTTCAGCCCCAGGACATCGCCGCAGGAGTTCCGCAGGCCCATCATGCTTCATCAATGACCTTCCCCCAATCATAAGGTCAGAAATGGGGATGTTCGCTGATGATTGCATAGTGTTAAGTTCCATTCGCAACACCTCAGATAATGAAACATTCCATGCCCTCATGCAAAGAGACCTGGACAACATTCAGGCTTGGGCTGATAAGTGGCAAGTAATATTCGCGCCACACAATTACCAGGCAATGACCATCTCCAACAAGAGATAGTCTAAGCATCTCCCCTTGATATTCAGCGGCATTACCATCATCGAATCTCCCACCATCAACATCCTGGGGGTCACCATTGACCAGAAGCTTAATTGTACCAGCCACATAAATACTGTGGCTACAAGAGCAGATATTCTGTGGTGAGTGACTCACCTCCTGACTCCCCAAAGCCTTTCCACCATCTACAAGGCACAAGTCAGGACTGTGATGGAATGCTCTCCACTTGCCTGGATGAGTGCAGCTCCAACAACACTCAAAAAGCTTGACACCATCCAGGACAAAGCAGCCCGCTTGATTGGCACCCCATCTATCTTAAACATTCACTCCCTCCACCACCGGCGTACCGTGGCTGCAGTGTGTACCATCTACAAGATGCACTGCAGAAACTCGCCAAGGCTTCTTCGACAGCACCTCCCTAACCCCGACCTCTACCACCTAGAAGGACAAGGGCAGCAGGCGCGTGGGAACACCACCACCTCCAAGGTCCCCTCCAAGTTACACACCATCCTGACTTGGAAATATATCGCCGTTCCTTCATTGTCGCTGGGTCAAAATCCTGGAACTCCCTTTCTAATAGCACTGTGGGAGTACTTTCACCACACGGACTGCAGCGGTTCAAGAAGGTGGCTCACCACCAGCTTCTCAAGGGCAATAAATGCTGGCCTTGCCAGCGACGTCCATATCCCATGAATTAATTTAAAAAAAATTGAGACTGAGGGTGCAGAAAATCTTATAAAGAGAGACATTAAGTTGGTGTCTGCAGGAGACAAGAAGCAGCAAGGCCTGTTGGGGAGAAGTTGTGCAAGGCCAGGGATGTCAAAGCATAATTGCAATCTGAAATGGAAGGGTAGTATTGTAAAGTGATACCATTGGACATGGGCTGTAGGTAATTCTGGGCATCTCACTTAGAGTCATCAGTAAGCATGCTGCAGTTATGAGTAGGCAACAGAATACCATGTTTCAGAAGGTCCGGAAAAAATGAGATTTGCAAGGATTTGAACTTTATTTAACGTAGGATACATCATAGCTGTGACAGTGCTGTTGTGGCCCTGTGAAAGGTTCTGGGATTGTTCAACGTCTTCATGATAAGTGGTGTTCATCTGGTGATCAGGGGAAAAGGGGGCTCTCCAGGCCATTATGAGTGTTCATAAAAACAGAGCCAGTACATGCTCGCATACATCCTCTCATTGATCAACTGTTGATATCTTTATAAATATTTTCTTGTTCAATATTATTATTCTTCTGCTTTGATGCCTTTACTATTTAATGCCCCCCCCCATTAATCTAAGAAACACATCACACATACAAATCATCAGGTATGAGATTGCATTTCTTTAACTTAGAACATTTACAGATTAAAAATGGTACCTTATTGCTATTAGATAGGTAAAGTTATGATGCACAAAGTCCCCAGGCCACTGCATATCAATTTGGTGTTGCATTTCTGACACAATTCAACCTGTATCAGCAGCCAAAGCTGGTTATCCACTCACACTGATTGCTGCAATCTTTTGCACAAGTCCTCCCAACCATCCCTCCCCCATATCCCATGATAGATCAGTTGGGGGGGGGGGGGGGGGGGGGAATGATGTGTATGTGCAGGATTAAGTATAATTGATGAAAGATGATCCAGATAAACTGATTATTTCATAGAAAAGTACTGTATAGTCATAAATTGAATAAATGTGCTTTTGGTGTAGAGGGAGCCCTTGCCAGCATCACACAATCACCCAATGCATCAAAGGTGATCTACTTGGTGTATGATATATGACACACAAGATGCCTGGTGTAGCCCAGCTATTTAATGGGAAGTGTTAAACCGATGAGTATCCAGTTCCCAGTTAGTTCAAACCCAAGAACAGAGGGAGTCGCTGAGCTTGCTTAATCTTCAATATTTGTTCAATTAAATGCTTATTTACCAGCTAACTTTGACTTACATTACATACATAGACTTATGCTCACATATACTTATGTCCATGTAGACCAGGCTTTATTCTTCATCTTCTGGAGACAGTCATCCTCTGGCTTTTCTCATCCGATGACAGTAATTTCACCTATCTTCTATGGGCTTTTATAACCCACTTGTTTAAGACTGGTTTCCATGGCCTACTTATCATACTTAGACCATAAGGTCAGACATCTGTTATTCTTCCTTATCTGGTTTCTAAACCATCCTCAAGGTCCCTTTGCATCTTACTTATCAGCAGTCCATTGTTCTCAAGAATTAATCACACTATGAGTGCAAATATTGTTTGCCTGCACTCCTCTTCATGTGGAATTTTAAACATTGTTAATCTCCTTGTTACAATCATATTGGAGCCATTACAACCAAAAATACATTCTTCTTTTGCAGGCACATACTTTTAGTTAGTCTAAAACAATGATTCATAATAAACATGTATATAACAGTGAGACATTGCAACTGGTGTCAAATATACTGGGTTGTTATTTTTGTTTTATATGTCTGTAATTAAATTCTGCCTAAACCATAACTACGCTTGTACGCAAACCTTGGCAAAATTATGTTGTCAAAGTTTCTCTTGATCATGGCGTTCATCATCAAGCGATTGAACAAGAGCAACAAAGCTTAGCGTCTTAAAAAAAAATTGCAGCTGGTCCCTGATGGACCAGTGGGGAGGGGCATAAAGCCTTGTGGCAGATACACATGAATTTTGTTTTTAAAAGACCAAAAAAAGTGTCAATTGAATATTTTTTCTTTGTTAATATGCCAGAGTATAGCACATAAGTGAATGAAGATGCTGTGCTTGCCAGGAATATTAAAATACCATAATTTAGAATAGTGACAATGTGAGTCACCGACTGTCCAGGTTTACACAACTGAGCACTGGAAGTATTTAATGAAAAGACATGTAGCCAAGAAAAATGGTGCATTTTGAAGTAAGCAGATTTTCAAGCATACGTTTTCGTTGAGATATTGATACATTTTAGTTCGATTTAATGGCCTGGAATTTGCGGTCAGCGGCGAAGCAAAGGCATTCGCCGCTGGCCCCAAAGTAATCGCGCGATCTCTGTGTCGAGAACTTCATGTTTTCCGACCTTCAATTCAATTCAATGGACTGTAGTGGGGAATCCCGTCTTCGAACTGCTGTGACGTCAACAGGCTGTCTAAGCAGCCAATCAAAAGGCAGAATTCTCAGACAGCAAACAAGGAAATGAGTAAGCTCTTAAAATTCTAACTTTTTAGAAATGTTAGAGAGAGCAAAACAAAGATTGGGGCTCTCACATAGGGAAAAGGCAAACCTGAAATAAAGATGGACAAACTGAAAAAATATATATATTTAAAAAAAAACATTTCTTAAAAAATTTAATTTTTATTAAAATGGATAAATTTCACACTGCACAAAATTAAAATTAGTTTTTCAGGCCAATAACCTTTGTTTAGCAGTCAATATGCTGTTAAAACTCCAATTACACCGAATCCCTTTGGGTCTAACTTTTAATGGGGAATTTAACAGTGTATTTACTGCGGAAGAGCCGAAGTTTTCCTCAGATTTCCAGATTTGAGTGATTACGCTGATTGATGACCCTGTGGCTGGGGGGTTGGTGGTGCACAGCACAGCCTGTGAATGACAGACCACAACTTCAGGATATGCGCCAAATTTCAAAGGCGGAATGACGCTGAACGCTGCCAGTTCGCCGTCATCCGGACCGCAAATTCCAGGCCATTATGGAAGAACTGAGTATATTAAAACTGTAGTGTTAAAATGTTCAGAACCTATACAGGTTTCCAGCCTTTTTAGGTGACAAGAATGCTACCCTCGGGTTCAAGTGATGAAAACTACATTCACCCCTTCAGCTTGGAGATTGTGTTTTTCTGGATCTACTGGCTTAAAGTCAGTCAACCAAAACCTACCTTTTGCTTTGGGATGCAGTGAAATAGGCTAATCTTGGTTTGGACGTTGTACAGGGGTTTATAGAGCATCTAATAATCTGAAAGAGTCGGTTTTATCTTGGCC
Source organism: Squalus acanthias (assembly GCA_030390025.1). NCBI lineage: Eukaryota > Metazoa > Chordata > Chondrichthyes > Squaliformes > Squalidae > Squalus > Squalus acanthias. The sequence goes on from JASTWF010000031.1 coordinate 6,284,716, forward strand.
TGCTTCCCTTGGTGCTATGCTTGATAGTATTCCTGCCTCTCTCCATCTTCTTTGATTAGTTCCAAATATATATATTTATTCGAATAGTCCCCTCTAAGATTTTTAGGGCACAATTAGATATGAATACTGTATTACATTTCCATCAGTACAACAAAACAGAATCAAATTTAGCTATGAGTAGTATACAATAATTAAAATCAAGAACTCACAAAGCGCATTCTTTATAACAATCATCCAGTCTGCTTTATCACTAGATTTTCTTTTACATACATATTAGCTACGTGACTGAGCAGGTGTAGATGGTTGACTCACATCTATTTTTATTGGGTGAACAATTAACTTAATAATTACACACATTATCACAACCTATTATGCAATCATTACATGGTTTTGTGTCCAAGGGCGTATTTTGAATATATAAGGATCAACAGTATTGCAACGTAGCGAGTGTTTCTGTAATGGTTAGCACTATTTTTGACCTCTTTCATGGTGCTGTTTGTGCCAGAACTTGAGAAGTAGGTGTTATGATTAATCAGTGACAATTGATTAATTCCACATTCAGTGGAAAGGTATATCTGTGATAAGGATTTAAATTGCTTGGTCTGTAATGAAAAAATAGTAAAAGAGGTCCATCATTATAACTCATGTGTAAGGATTCGGACTTGATACCAATTGGTTACAGTAAATCTTTTACTGGTACACAGCAAAGATCAATACATTCTAGTATCTCACGGCAGTAATTTACAGTTCCGAATGGTTATTACCCGTTCAGTCATTGGACAGAGCAGCATGCGTTGTCTTGTTCTTTAGCCAGGTAGGTGTTATGGCTCCAGCCAGCATTTACCCTCTCTTCCCCCTTACACAAGCTAGATGTTTTCTTCTACTTCTGCGTCTGACTTTCACAATCCCTCTTCTTTTATCCTTCAAAGTTCTGAACATCTGACTCAATGAGTCCAATCACTTTTGTCCATGCCAGGTTAAACTCTGGTCTTTACAACATTTTGCACAAACATGCCCAGTGACCCCCCCTTTTGTCCTCCTGACCTCGCACGTGACATAGGTTTCGCAGCAACTTAACAAGAGGCAGCTGTGTTCAGCTTACTTCTGCAATAACAGTTTGTTTAACAAAATAGCTTAGTTCTGCACAAGCCTATCAACCTTTATCCTTGCAGTAGCTTGGTTGAGCTTTCTTGGCTATCTTACATATGAGCAACATTAACAAGTATGTTTCAACAATGACATAAGAATGCATAATTCATTTGTGTTCCTTTAACTCATTACAATTATTGCCTGGTCAAAATACTGATTGACAGTTGTACAGAGGATAAGTGGCAAACTATAATGGAGATGGATAACAAATTATGAATGTTAATTCCTGAAATACAGAAGAACACATACAGTGATGCACTTACTAATTATTTTTTTTTGAGGGGGGCGGAGGGAGGTTTTTGGTACTATTATAGCTGTAACTGCAATTTGCTTTTGATTCTTAAAATAATCAAATCATGTTGCCTTCGTCAATTCTCCATTTACTTTTGATGAATTTGATCCATAGACTGTCACAGAGATGAAAAATGTCACTGAGCCCACCAAGACAGCAGGTATCCAGCTCTAAAGGTAGGTTCAGAGGAGTCTGGAGACTTGTTTGAACTTTTACAGTGAAAGGGTTAAAAGAAAAGCCATGGCAAGAGCTCTTATCTATTTCTGAAACCACTCTTCCTTGCAAAGTCCTTGAAAATGATGAACTGGTTATTATGCATGTAAAAGATAGCAGTTGAAGCAAAGCTTTGCCACTATCTATCAGTGGCTCATGCTTGCCAGCATGCCCACTAAAATGAAACAGCAACATCACGTGGCAAAGACAAGAACTTCAGCAAGTGCAATTAAAAATTGCCTCTCAGGGATATCTGTTTTTTTCCCTTATCGCTAAATACAATTTTTTCAGAGGCTTAGAGAAACTACATTACAAATTGGTTTTATATCAAACATAGCTTTAAGTGCTTGATAAGGCAACGGCAAATTAATGTGCTTTTACTCAGAAGTGACACCCAAGAGGAACAAATGAGCAGATACTTAATTTTTTTCTCCAATCACAATTAAACTGCATGAAAAGAAAGACTTGCATTTATATAGCGCCTTTCACGACCACCGGACATCTCAAAGCGCTTTACAGCCAATGAAGTACTTTGAGTGTAGTCACTGTTGTAATGTGGGATATGCGGCAGCCAATTTGCGCACAGCAAGCTCCCACAAACAGCACTGTGATAATGACCAGATAATCTGTTTTTGTTATGTTGATTGAGGGATAAATATTGCCCAGGACACCGGGGATAACTCCCCTGCTCTTCTTCAAAATAGTGCCATGGGATCTTATGTCCACCTGAGAGAGCAGACGGGGCCTCGGTTTAACATCTCATCTGAAAGACGGCACCTCTGACAGTGCTGCACTCCCTCAGCACTGCACTAGAGTATCAGCCTAGATTTATGCGCTCAAGTCCCTGGAGTGGGACTTGAACCCACAACCTTCTGCCTCAGAGGCGAGTGTGCTACCCACTGAGCCACAAATAAAATCACCAAAGTATCTATGTATTATAAATTATATTCAAAGTATTATAGCTGCATTTGTCTTACGTGTTCGATTTAAAAATAAATGAATGGAGAAAAAAAATGAAATAGAAACAGTAATGTTGGAACTGCACAGCTGGTAGGTCAGTATCTAAAGGATGTGATCCTTAATCAAAGCATTAAATTGGCTGACAGTTATAGTGTGCCTGAGTGGTGCTCCTTTAATGCTTCTCAAGCAGCTAACGAGCTACTTAATATAAATGTCAAAAAAAGTTTGTTAATGCAACATTTGGAGATAATGGTTCAAAGACAATTGTCCTAATAGTGCTCAGGCCCACATGGTGTGCTTTGCAAGGGGGCAAGGGCAGGGGTCCACGATGCTTAATAGTTCAGCACTTCCCATAAAAACCTGGGCCACCATATCAATACACGATTGTATATCTTAAGCTTTGACAGTGTACAGGTGTGTTTGGAATATGCTAGTTACGTGCAGAGGGAATTTCATTGCTATCAGATCAATTGTTAATATCTAGAATATGGTCACTATCTTCTGTTTAAGAAAGTTGGCCAGGGAGATTTCAGTTTGAAGAGTTCACTGTTCAATGAAGGGCAGCTCCATCAGCAGAAGACAAAGAGAAACTTAAGAAATCACTCTCTTTTATTATAGCCATTTCCTCATTTCTCTGGATGCTAAACTGAATAGCAAGATGTACTGTACTTAAAGATCATATCATCCATGATGTTTCCCCCCCTTGTTGCAGGCTGACAGTGCACTTTATGCCATGACAATTTCTGTGCTCAGGGCAAAACAGGACCGTGAAAGATCTGTTTGCTGGTTGGCATATAATCCATACAATAATCATTAACACTGACATTGATTGAAGTAGAGAGACCCATTAGCTCATGCCCCCCAGTAAAATACTTTGGTGGAAACTGAGTGGAGAATTGAGAGAGAAAATGTGGTGTTTTCTGAATTGAAAGAAAACCGCTGATGAACAGGCAGGCTGTTAAGCCCATAGTAGAGCGGATCTGCTATTATTCACCAGAATAGATAATCAGGAATGCTACTTAATAAAATTGCGATGGAATAACAGTGCAACCTGTGCATTTAATCACCTGAACAGAGCAGTATAGCTATGGGATCGTCCCAATCGGTCCTTATGCACAGTGGCTGCTATATGCAGGATTCTAATAAAACAGTTAATTCTTTACGCTAGTGACATTTTGTTACAACTTGGATCTCTGAAGTGCCTGTACACTGAAAAATTCAGACACAGTGGGACTCTTCAACGAGTTCTCAGCAGCAGTGCGTGGCATGACAATAAGCAAATTATTAAAATTTCCCACACTTGGGAGGGAATTGACCCAACAAATCACTGTGGGTCTCCCTGTGGTTGAAAACTCACTGGGGAGTGCCACTTTCTACAAATTATTTCAAGATACAGACACTGTATTGTGGAAACATTTTAGTTAGATTTGGATGATACTTCGGAGAACAAAGATGTAAATGCCACCAGGCCACTTAGAGTAAAGAACTAACTTTACCACATCTCTTTTACTCAGCCCCGACTCCTGTGAGAATTTTGCAGACAATCAGGCACATGATTAATGTGAACACAGATAATCAATTTCATATTATATTGTATTGCAAAGAAAATGTTCCAGTGTTTGATTGAAAAAGGTAATGAAAAATATGTGATAGTTTAGTCCTTCAGCCTCAACTAACTATACCCTTAACACTATTGATAACACCTATATTATTATTCAAAATGCCATATATATTTTTCTCTGTCATTGCAAATGGAAATAAATGTTCATTATTTAATCAACATCAAGTTCAATGGGCCAAAATTTTTGTCAAAATAATGCTGAGGTTAATGGTGCTCGCCGTTATTTAAGCACAAATCACACTGCAACTTCAGGCGAGGGCAGATGCAAGGTTAAATGTGAAAATCCGGATGTTGCTGTCTGAGATGTTGCTGTCTCCGCCATTAGCCTCGCGAAAACAGCATCTCGCTGTCTGGCTCACCATTGAAATGCATTCAATGGCGTGAAGGTGCTGTACTTGCACGGTAGATACGAACTAAACTCACCACGGAAAGTTAGGGCTTGTCCATTTCAGTCTAACAGCGTGATAAGATTACTGCCAAACAACCTCTCTGGCATTGAAAATTAGCAAATACAAGTGTGGTATCTCATTTCCTTCAGCTTTTAATTGTTGTTGGAGATTTTATAAAATTAAACTTTTTCTTTCCGTCTCTTTTTTCCTCTCCCTTAATCCAATCTTTCTTTCCCTTCCTTTATTTCACTGTTTGTTTGTACCTGATTTGGCATTGAATTCAATATTCTAACTTACACTTCCTGATTCAGACTCTGTCCTGTGCAATCCTAATCCTTCAATCTGGTCGGTTAAGGAGATACATCGTAGCTTGCCCTGTTCACACAGGTTCCAGATGCCCTGTAGAAGGCGCTGCACCATTTGGCTCTCCAACTTGCGGCAACTTGCAGGGCAAAGTCTCCTGAAAATTAAACGGGCAAGGACAAGTCTAACAAACGGCAGGTGTCGTTCGTTCGTCAGCTGCAGTAAATTCTGGCCCAATGTGTTGAATAAAATTATATATAAGCAAAATAAATCCTGTTGAAGTAAACTAAAAAAGGAAATCAGCAACTAGAATAGATTTGTAAACTAGATGCTGACCATGTTGATAATTTTATCTTTATCAATGTAACACAATACACATAACTAATTTATACAGAGCACTGCAAAGTAACTCCTCTGGAGTCCCCCAAGGATCTATCCTTGGCCCCCTCCTATTTCTTATCTACATGCTGCCCCTCGGCGACATCATCCGAAAACACAACGTCAGGTTCCACATATACGTTGATGAAACCCAGCTCTATCTCACCACCTTTCTCGACCCCTCCACTGTCTCTAAATTGTCAGACTGCTTGTCCGACATCCAGTACTGGATGAGCAGAAATTTCCTCCAACTAAATGTCGGGAAGACCGAAGCCATTGTCTTATGTCCCCACCATAAACTCCAGTCCTCGCCACCGACTTCATCCCTCTCCCTGGCACCTGTCTGAGGCTGAACCAGACCGTTCACAACCTTGGTGTTGTATTTGAACCCGGGAGGAGCTTCCGACCACATATCCGTGCCATCAAAAGACTGCCTAGTTCCACCTCCGTAACATCGCCCGACTTCTCCCCTGCCTCAGCTCATCTGCTGCTGAAACCCTCATCCATGCCTTTGTTACCTCTAGACTTGACTATTCCAACGCTCTCCTGGCCGGCCTCCCATCTTCCACCCTCCATAAACTTGTGCTCATCCAAAACTCTGCTGCCCGTGTCCTAACTCACACCGAGTCCCGTTCACCCATCACCCCTGTGTCCTAACTCACACCGAGTCCCGTTCACCCATCACCCCTGTGTCCTAACTCACACCGAGTCCCGTTCACCCATCACCCCTGTGTCCTAACTCACACCGAGTCCCGTTCGCCCATCACCCCTGTGTCCTAACTCGCACCGAGTCCCGTTCACCCATCACCCCTGTGTCCTAACTCACACCGAGTCCCGTTCACCCATCACCCCTGTGTCCTAACTCACACCGAGTCCCGTTCACCCATCACCCCTGTGTCCTAACTCACACCGAGTCCCGTTCACCCATCACCCCTGTGTCCTAACTCACACCGAGTCCCGTTCACCCATCACCCCCGTGTCCTAACTCACACCGAGTCCCGTTCACCCATCACCCCTGTGTCCTAACTCACACCGAGTCCCGTTCACCCATCACCCCTGTGTCCTAACTCACACCGAGTCCCGTTCACCCATCACCCCCGTGTCCTAACTCACACCGAGTCCCGTTCACCCATCACCCCCGTGTCCTAACTCACACCGAGTCCCGTTCACCCATCACCCCTGTGTCCTAACTCACACCGAGTCCCGTTCGCCCATCACCCCCGTGTCCTAACTCACACCGAGTCCCGTTCACCCCTCACCCCTGTGTCCTAACTCACACCGAGTCCCGTTCACCCATCACCCCTGTGTCCTAACTCACACCGAGTCCCGTTCACCCATCACCCCTGTGTCCTAACTCACACCGAGTCCCGTTCACCCATCACCCCTGTGTCCTAACTCACACCGAGTCCCGTTCACCCATCACCCCTGTGTCCTAACTCACACCGAGTCCCGTTCACCCCTCACCCCTGTGTCCTAACTCACACCGAGTCCCGTTCACCCATCACCCCTGTGTCCTAACTCACACCGAGTCCCGTTCACCCATCACCCCTGTGTCCTAACTCACACCGAGTCCCGTTCACCCATCACCCCTGTGTCCTAACTCACACCGAGTCCCGTTCACCCCTCACCCCTGTGTCCTAACTCACACCGAGTCCCGTTCACCCATCACCCCTGTGTCCTAACTCACACCGAGTCCCGTTCACCCATCACCCCTGTGTCCTAACTCACACCGAGTCCCGTTCACCCATCACCCCTGTGTCCTAACTCACACCGAGTCCCGTTCACCCATCACCCCTGTGTCCTAACTCACACCGAGTCCCGTTCACCCATCACCCCTGTGTCCTAACTCACACCGAGTCCCGTTCACCCATCACCCCTGTGTCCTAACTCACACCGAGTCCCGTTCACCCATCACCCCTGTGTCCTAACTCACACCGAGTCCCGTTCACCCCTCACCCCTGTGTCCTAACTCACACCGAGTCCCGTTCACCCATCACCCCTGTGTCCTAACTCACACCGAGTCCCGTTCACCCATCACCCCTGTGTCCTAACTCACACCGAGTCCCGTTCACCCATCACCCCTGTGTCCTAACTCACACCGAGTCCCGTTCACCCCTCACCCCTGTGTCCTAACTCACACCGAGTCCCGTTCACCCATCACCCCTGTGTCCTAACTCACACCGAGTCCCGTTCACCCATCACCCCTGTGCTCACTGATCTACGTTGGCTCCCGGCAATGCCTCAATTTTAAAATCCCTCCATAGCCTCGCCCCTTCCTGTCTCTGTAAACTTCTCCAGCCCGACAACCCTCCGAGATCTCTGTGCTCCTCCAATTCTGGCCTCTTGTGCATCCCCCATCTTAATCGCTCCACCATTGGTGGCCGTGCTTTCAGCTGCCTAGGCCCGAAACGAAATTGGATACAAAATTGGCTAAGTGACAGGAAACAGAGAGCAGTGGTGAATGGTTGTTTTTCGGACTGGAGGAAGGTACACAGTGGTGTTCCCCAGGGGTCGGTACCAGGACCACTGCTTTTCTTGATATATATTAATGACTTGGACGTGGGTGTACAGGGCACAATTTCAAAATTTGTAGATGACACAAAACTTGGAAGTATAGTGAACAGTGAGGAGGATAGTGATAGACTTCAAGAAGTCAGACAGGCTGGTGAAATGGGCAGACACATGGCAGATGAAATTTAACGCAGAAAAGTGTGAAGTGATACATTTTGGTAGGAAGAACGAGGAGAGACAATATAACCTAAAGGGTACAATCCTAAAGGGGGTGCATTAACAGAGACCTGGGGGGTATATATGCACAAATCGTTGAAGGTGGCAGGGCAGGTTGAGAAAGCGGTTAAAAAAGCATATGGGATACTGGGCTTCACAAATAGAGGCAGAGTACAAAAACAAGGAAGTTATGATGAACCTTTATAAAACACTGGCTCGGCCTCAACTGGAGTATTGTGTCCAATTCTGGGCACGGCACTTTAGTTCAGATGTGAAGGCCTTAGAGAGGGTGCAGAAAAGATTTACGAGAATGATTCCAGGGATGAGGGACTTCAGTTATGGGGATAGACTGGGGAAGCTGGGGTTGTTCTTCTTAGGGCAGAGAAGGTTAAGAGGAGATTTGATAGAAGTGTTCAAAATCATGAGGGGTCTAGACAGAGTTGATAGAGAGAAACTGTTCCCATTGGTGGAAGGGTCCAGAACCAGAGGACACAGATTTAAGGTGATTGGCAGAAGAACCAAAGGCAACATGAGGAAAAACTTTTTACACAGCGAGTGGTTAGGATGTGGAATGCACTGTCTGAAATGGTGGTGGAGGCAGACTCAATCATGGCTTTCAAAAGGGAATTGGATAATTACCTGAAGGAAAAAAATTTGCAGGGCTACGGGGAAAGGGCGGGGAAGTGGGACTAGCTGAGGTGCTCTTGCAGAGAGCTGGCACGGGCTCAACAGGCTGAATGGCCTCTTTCTATGCTGTAACCATTCTATTATTCTATGATTCTAAACTCTGGAATTCCCTCCCTAAACCTCGCTGCCTCGCTACCTCCTTTAAGTCCTTGAAACCTACCTCTTTGACCAAGCATCTATCCTCATATTTCCTTATGTGGCTCGGTGTCAAATTCTGTTTGATAATGCTCCTGTGAAGCACCTTGGGAGATTTTACTATGTTAAAGACCCACAGCAATGTGGTTAACTCTTAACTGCCCTCTGAAATGGCCTAGCAAGTCATTACCAAACCGCTATGAAAAACAATAAGAATAAAACCGGACGGCCCACCCAGCATCGACCGAGGCACCAGCTTCGGCCCCTCCAAGTCACACACCATCCGGACTGATATGGACATATATCGCCGTTCCTTCATCGTCACGGGGTCAAAATCCTGGAACTCCCTCCCTAACAGCACTGTGGGAGCACCTTCATCACGCGCGGACTGCAGCGGTTCAAGAAGGCGACTCACCACCACCTTCTCAAGGGCATTTAGGGATGGGCAATAAATGCTCGCCTTGCCAGCGACGCCCACATCCCAGGAATTAATAAAAAAAAATATAAATGCAAGTTGTGAGAGTTAAACTATATATAGAATTTACAGCACAGAAACAGGCCATTTGGCCCAACTTGTCTATACCAGCGTTTATGCTCCACACGAGCCTTCTCCCACCTTACTTCATCTAACCCTATCAGCATAACTGTCTTTCCCTTTCTCCCTCTTGTACTTATCTAGCTTTCCCTTAAATGCATATTTACCTATTTAGATAATTAGTACTTTACGTCCAAAATATGGGGGCGATTAACACCAAAAGTGGAGGTTGATGTTTCTTTGCCTGTTCACAGGTTAAATTATGTCTAACAAAATCTTTAAAGGCACCTGGCAGAAAATGGCCAAACCATGCTGGCTTCGCACTTGACCTGCTTAAAGAAAAGAACGAAAGACTTGCATTTATATAGCACCTTTCATGACCTCAGGTAATCCCAAAGCGCTTCACAGCCAATGAAGTACTTTTGAAGTGTAGTCACTGTTGTAATGCCGGAAACGTTTGATAACTGGTAGAGCTGTGAGAAGAAGAACATTTCTAGCAGTGCAGTCAGCAAAATGACAGGAAAAAATAAATTAGTGCCAGTTAGGAATTTTTGTACCTCCCGGTTGACTGTCTTGGGACATGTACATTCTCCTTCATGTATTGTGTAGCTCTCATCTGCATCCTCACCCCGCTACCAGTTCTTTACTCACTTCTGCTACAATCCATCAGGTCAATGTCAGCTGTGGCTCAGTGGGTAGTGCTCTCGCCTCTGAGTCAGAAGGTTGTGGGTTCAAGTCCCACTCCAGAGACTTAAGCACAAAAATTTAGGCTGACACTCCAGTGAGGGAGTGCTGCATTGTCGGAGGTGCCGTCTTTGGGATGAGACATTAAACCAAGGCCCAATCTGCTCTCTCAAGTGGATGTAAAAGATCCCATGGCACTATTTTGAAGAAGAGCAGGGGAGTTATCCCCAGTGTCCTGGCCAATATTTATCCCTCAATCAACATAACAAAAACAAATGATCTGGTCATTATCACATTGCTGTTTGTGGGAGCTTGCTGTGCGCAAATTGGCTGCCGCGTTTCCTACATTACAACAGTGACCACACTCCAAAAGTACTTAATTGGCTGTAAAGCGCTTTGAGACGTCCGGTGGTCGTGAAAGGCGCTATATAAATCTCTGTCTGTCTGTCAACCCTGCTACCATCTTCAAGCTCAAGCCCCATAATAGTTCTCAAAAAAAAACTCCTACCGACAGCCATCAGCTGAACTGCCCAATGAAAGCCCACACTGAAATGAATGAAGTTATGGCTGACTCATCAACCATATCATTTCCATGTGAAATACTAATGTTATTTGATATTGAGCAAACCATAATTTAGGGATGTTTACTGAAGATAAAGTAATACATCTCTAATTCCAATTGATATGTCTGTTATGATTCAGATGCACTCCAGATACTTTTTCTCATGCCGTTACAAAGGACCATATCTAGAGGCCAGCCCTTGCTTTCTATTAACCCAAATGTGGCCTTATATGTGATGTAATCTGGGAGATAGCATGCCAGGGTGGACAATAAGCTTGTTTTCGATAAATATGTACACTGGAATGATATGCATTAACATTATAAACTCCTAGGGCTGGATTTTGTGAATGGAGACGAGTTGGAGGCGGGACTGCCGCATTTCCTACATTAAAAAGAAATACTTGCATTTATATAGCGGCTTTCAGGAACTCATGATGTCCCAAATTGCTTTACATCCAATTAAATACTTTTTGAATTATAGTCACTGTTGTAATGTAGGAAATGCAGCAGCAAATTTGCGCACAGCAAGCTCCCACAAACAGCAATGTGATAATGACCAGATAATCTGTTTTAATGATATTGATTGAGGGATAAATATTGTCCAGGACACCGGGGATAACTCCCCTGATCTTCTTTGAAATAGTGCCATGGATCTTTTACCTCCACCTGAGAGAGCAGACGGGGCTCATCTGAAAGACAGCACCTCCAACAGTGCAGCACTCCCTCAGTACTGCACTGGAGTATCAGCCTTGATATTTGTGCTCAAGTCCCTGGAGTGGGTCTACGAATCCACAACCTTCTGACTCAGAGGTGAGGGTGCTACCCACTGAGCCACGGCTGACACTATTACAATGGTGACAATGCTTCAAAAAACTTCATTGGCTGTAAAGCATTTGGGGACGTCCTGAGGTCGTGAAAGGCGCTATATAAATACAAATTTTTCTTTTCTTTCTTTACCATCTGTTACATCCAATATTTTTGATAAAATTATCAGAGAGGAAAACATGGTCAATGATGATGTCATCCTTTAGAGCTTATGTCATAGAGTTGTAGTATTTTTTGTGACAGATTTGATTGAAAACATGGTACGCACCAGAATACTGTATGTATAGAACCATCTGAAGCAGTGAATTTAAATGCCAGTTTATGCTGAAAATAACAGATTGGAACGTGTTTGTTATTGACTATTCAAAATCTTGGGATGTGGATGGCACTTAGAAACAGCTCCAAATCGAGTCATGGTTTGTAATGCAATTCTATTTTTTATATTTTATTTTAAAATAGGCTTAACAGAATTTAGTATATCTCTTTGACATTGATATTAGTGAACTATGTGATACTTTCACCCTCGTGAGACCATAAATGATAGGCTCCCTGTAGAGAGAATTTTATGGGCTTTGACATTACAGTAAGAATACTGGCACCAGTGTGAAGTCATATTTACTGGGCAGTTCAGGGACACCTCCAAGATTAAGCAAATATAAATACTTGTATTTTTATTACACCTCATCACATTGAATGGTCTCAAAGGACTTCACGCTAATAAATATTTCTGAAGTGCAATGACTGTTATGTAGGCAAATGTGGCAGTCACTCTGCACTAGCGATATCTTGGAGTACTGTGTACAATTCTGGTCGCCATATTATAAAAAGGATATAGAGGCACTAGAGTGGGTGCAGAGAAGGTTTACAAGGAGGATACCAGAAATGCGAGGATATACCTATCAGGAAAGGATGAACAGGCTGGGTCTCTTTTCTCTTGAAAAGAGAAGACTGAGGGGTGACCTAATAGAGGTCTTTAAAATCATGAAAGGTTTTGATAGAGTAGATACAGAGAGGTTCCACTTGCGGGGAAGAGCAATACTAGAGGCCATCAATATAAGATAATCACCAAGAAATCAAATAGGGAATTCAGAAGAAACTTCTTTATCCAGAGTGGTGAGAATATGGAACTTGCTACCACAGGGAGTTGTTGAAGCGAATAGTATAGATGCATTTACGGGGCGGTTAGATAAGCATATGAAAGAGAAGGGAATAGAGGGTTATGCTGACGGAGTTAGATGAGGAAAGATGGGAGGAGGCTTGAGTGGAGCATAAACGCCGGCATGGACTGGTTGGGCCGAATGGCCTGTTTGTGTGCTGTATATCCTGTATAAATAGCAATGAGATGAATGAACAGTTAATTTATTTGTTGGTATTAATGTCAGTGCATCACACACAGAATTCTAGACATTGAATAGAATCAGTATTATTTTAGTAGCTCTTCTGAAGTGAACCATTACATTCACCTCTGCTGCTCAGCCTCGCAAAGCTCCCAGTTAGCCAAATCCTGTCTTTGCTTCTAACCCTTCAGTTTGAGATTAGGATTCAAGTCTGGTTTACTTGATACCTGCACTGAATAACACGCGCATTAGCCAACTAGCTGGAAGGCTTCAGCTTGAGCTGACTGCTTCATGCGGGTTTCAGTATATGTTATCAGGAAAATATCCATTTGTGCAATATTATCTTTCAAGATTCCTGGTTAAGGTGCGATTATTGTCTTTTTACCCCCCCCCCCCCCCCCCCCCCCCCCACCCCGGCCGGGATGATGGATGTTATTAGAAATGTAATATAGTCCATAAAATCTCAGTTAGGTTGAGAATAGCTATTAACTAGTGACAAATTCTGCAGTGAGGGCGAAGTGTGACACGTGTGTATATATACAAATTATTTGTATTTGTCAGACTGTTAGCATTCAGACTATTTTTCTCTAATTATGCTGAGGGAAAAAAAATTACATGAACATTTATCATTTGTAAACAAAAGCCTTCAAAATTTAAAGTGAAAGATTAAAAGATTTAATGCTGAGCTATATTGATTAGTGAGAGAAAAAATGAAATTGCTTTGCTCAATGGTGCTATTACCTTCACTATATGGGGTGAATCAGCAGTGAAAAATAAAAGCAAATAAATGAATCAGATTTAAACATCTAGAGAACAGAACAATTCTCAGAAACAAATAATCAATGGTTTCCAGCTTCTAAGTGCAGATATCCCAGTGACATTCTGGTTTCAAAAATCAATCTCGAGACTGGAAGTGTGCCTTTGTTCCTCTAATCTCCTTGGTTTATGAGATTCAGGATTTTTTAGTTGGATTTAGTTTAGTCAGACCTCCTTAAGGAGCCAATGGGCTGGATTTTGTCAATGGAGGCGCGTTGGGGGCGGGACTGTTGGTTTTTGGGTTTCAGTCCCGCCCCCAGCGACATCTGGCCAACCCACACTATTTTCCCTTGATTGACCTTGTTAAGCCCGCCCTGCAGTGACAGATGACGTCAGCATATGACGTTTCACCTGTCAAAAAATTTTTGACAGATGAATTGTCAGCGTTTAACAGCTTTGAGAAGCTGTCAAACACTGACAATCTCTATTCTAAAGTGAGCCCTTGCACAGAAGGCTCACCAAGACCTCTCTCCTCAGCAGAAAGCAGATGGCTGCTACATCTGAGAATGCAGCAGCCATTCTGTCATCTCTGCCATTGAGATGAGGCACCTCCGGATCCTCAAAGGTTGAAGCCTGCAGGAAGAAGCAAAGGTAAGGAAACTTTTTCCAACACTTTACACTCACCTCTCATACTTACCTGTCCACACTTGCACACATCACTCACCTCTACAGCGGACATTTCGACCCCTCTCACCCCCGAAGACCCACTGCTCGCCTCGCTGACCCTGGCGAGGTTCGCAGCCGTCAGGAAGCCCGCAATTGCAGGCGTAAAATGGGGATAAGCCTCAAAACTGCCTGTTAACAGGCAGTTAATTGGCTCTAATCCCCTTCCCACCTCGAAGAGACGGGTCCCTGCGCGACTCGGGGACCTGCCTCCTGGGAAAATGGCACGGAGGCGGGTTGGGAGCGGGATCGGTACCCGCTCCCAGTTTCTGCCATTTTTCCGGCAGTCCGGCTTCCCCAGGGCTGGGAAAATTCCCCCCAATGCTCTTGCAGCAACCCTGCAGATTATTCAATCTCTCAGTTGTCCCCCCACCCATTTCAAACATTTTCCAGCAGGATTAGAACTTTGGACTATCTCCATTTTATAAGGGATTAATTCCATTTTAGTGTCATAGTGAAATGAAGGAAATTATTTATATCTGACTGTTTCCTTCATAAGTTTGCAACTTTTCCATGACACATTCATGATAAACAAGGAAAATTCTGTCTTTATTTCAGTTTTGAAGTAGGCACTTAAAATGGAAGCTTATCTCCCACATTAAGAGGGTGAAATCTAACTTTGACAGGGGCACAAAACAGGCACGAGTGGATCAACTGCCCATTATACACCCCGCCTAATTTTTTTTCCATTGAAGTCAAAGTTTCAACAGCAACTTGCATTTATATAGCGCCTTTAATATAGTAAAATGTCCCACGGTGCTTCACAGGAGTGTTATCGAACAAAGTTTGACACCGAGTCACATAATGATATTAGGACAGATTACCAAAAGCTTGATCAGAGGTAGGTTTTAAGGAGCGTCTTAAAAGAGAGATAGAGCGGTTTAGGGAAGGAATTCCAGAGCGTAGGGCCTAGGCAGCTAGGCACGGCCGCCAGTGGTGGAGCAATTAAAATTGGGGATGTGCAAGAGTCCAGAATTGGAGGAGCACAGAGATCTAGGAGGGGTGTAGGGCTGGAGGAGGTTACAAAGATAGGGAGGGGTGAGGCAGGACAGAAACAGGTTGTTGATGGGAACTGGGTTGGGTTAATTGCTCTGGAAATTAGTAAAGCTAAAGGGGATTTGTTCTAGGTCCGTAATGAATTGTTTATGGTCAGGCTATTTATTTGAATTTTGTTTTCAAGATGTAGGTGACGTTGGCAAAGCCATATCTAGTGCCCATTCCTAGTTGCCATGAGAAGGTTGTGGTGCGACTTTTCCGACTATTGTGGCTCTTTTGCTGGAGGTGCTCCAACACTGGTGTTCGGTGGGGAATTCCATATTGATTCAGCGATGAAGAAACAACAATGATATGTCTCCAAGTGAGGATGGTGCATGACTTGGAGGAAAACTTGATGGTGTTGCCCACAAACTTGATGATCTTGTCCTTCTAGGATATAGAGATCTTGGAGTGGGTGATGCTATCAAAGAAAGTTTGATGAGTTGTTGTAGTGCATTATGCAGATAGTATATAATGAAATCAGTGAGGAAGGGATATTCTTTAGTCTGTTCCACTTAGTACAATGACTAATTGTTGGAGGGCTGTCTGAACACAAGACTTTGTCTTTACAGGGATTGTGTGGTGGTCCTTCCTACCAATGCGCTAGGCTAGTGGAAACATGTCTGCATCAAGTAGGATTCCATACAAATGTTCCTTTGTACTGTGCTTTTTGATCCGATTAAGAACTGTAGATTTTCCTGTTATTTTTATTTCTGGTGGATTTGAATTCTGTGGAGGAACTAGAATTTGACCATGCATTTAAAAACAATCACAAATATAGTCAATAGACTATTGCAACTTCTTCAACTGTGCCTAAATTGAATATAGACTTAGAATTTTAAAAAACTTCTTCATGTTACTTCTTGTGATAGGTGACCTGCAACCTTCTCTCACCTTCAGATAACTTCCCGAATCCTACCTCTTCAACTATGTCTTTGGTAACCTCAACTCCTCCTTATTCCTGATTGCATCCAACCCCACCTGTAAAGTGGCTTGGAGCATTTTGCTACATTAAAGTCACTATATAAATGCAAGTAGTTGTTGTTACCCTGCCTTTGAATGCTCGGGATGCAACTCTATGGTGCCAGCTTTGTTAGTTGACTGCTGTAGCATCAAAATGTGGGCAATCATCAACCACTTGTGGGAGAATCCAAAACTAAGTGTCATAAATACAAGATAGTTACTAATAAATCCAGTAGGGAAATAAGGAGAAATGTCTTTACTCAGAGAGTGGTTAGAATGTGGAACTTGCTACCACAAGAAGTGGTTGAGACAAATATCTTAGATGCTTTCAAAAGGAAACTAGACAAGTACATGAGAGAAAAGGGAATAGAAAGATATGCTGAAAGGCTGAGATGAGGTAGATGGAATGGGAGGAGACTCATGGAGTATAAACACCAGCACAGTCTAGTTGGGCCGAATGGCCTGTTTCTGTGCTGTACATTCTATGTAATCGCTCTTTCCTTATACTCTTCATGTAGACTTTTCATGCTGATGACTTGATCAACAGAAAATCTTCTACAACTTCTGGCAGATTTAAACGCAAAAGCAAGTAGCAACCTGAAAGCAATTTTGTGCATATACAGCCCTCTTCAACCTGAAGATGTCAAGCACTCAAGTAGGACAGTACAAAGTGAAAATGGAAAAGCTAAAAACTAAAATTAAATCAAATGTACATAAATTGAAGGATGTATCTAATTAGTTAATTCCCAGGTATTAATACTTAATTTTTGTTTAAATGCAATTTTCTTTATTTATTAAGAAAACCCCATACCTCCATTTTTTTAGTTCCATTCTCTGTTAATTGTGTGCATTCTGATTTGCATTCACTTTCATTTTATATCATGATTTAAAAATTTATATCGTGAACATGTGTGTGGAGTCTGCACTCACCTGAGGATTGCATCTCTGTCTGGGGAAGAGGATCAGTAATCTGAACTCTCCCAGGAATCGTGCGTGTTTGGTAGGGCAAAGGACTCCGCTGAGAGTTGTCTGTATTGATGAGAGTATTTTCAACTCTCCTAAAGCTTGTATTCTGTATTTATATTTTATGACTTAGAGAAACTACAAAAGGAAAAAAAAATAAAACCCATCAAATGTGCAAACTGGTAGGAGTATTTTACCACCCCTACTAGTTAAGTATGCTGCATGTCATTTCCTGACAACAAGTTGAGACACCAAATATGGCAAAGTAAATTGATGGTTTTCTACAATACTGAAATAAATTTATTTGAATAAAAGGCATCGCAGATTCTTGTGATATAAATAAGCTGCTTCACTTGGCATACCCCTGTCGTACCTAGATGTCCACCAGAGGTGTGATAACCTAATGACTTGATGACCAGAAAAAGTTCTATACCTTTTGACATAATTAAAATTCAAGAGCAAGGAACCACTTGAAGGCAATTTTGAGCTTATACGGCCTAAAAAGGCATGCATTGATGTACTCAAGTGAGACAATACAGAGTGAGTATAAATGCCAAATGTTTAACATGGGGCACCTTCTGGTCACACCCTGGAAATGGAAAGGAGGCTAATTAAAAAAAAAATTCAAATGCACATAAGCTGAAGGGCATATCTGATTAGATAATTCACTGGTATTAATACTTAATTTTCATTTAAGTGCAGACTAATTTATGTTTTAAGGAATGCCTCACCCCCCATTTGTTTTATTTCCATTCTCTATTGATTGTGTGCATTCTCTCTGATTTGTGCACAAAACCACAGCACAAATGAAATCATGAATGTCTTATTGGCATTCAAGGTATTCTTTAAAACAGGACTGGATACCTCTTTATTTCACATTTTTCACCCCCTGACCCCAAAAGTAGACTGATATAGGATGTAGTTCCACAGCTATCAGCTGTGACAGCGGAGACTAATTAGCTCATCACTTCCCGGCGACTGTAAGACTCAGTAGCACACCAGGCAGTACCGAGTCATAAGTGGGATTCTCTTTTTTTAAAGAACCAACCAACCTGATAATTCCTGGTGTTAAACCCACGGTCTTGCTTGCTGCAATAAATATATTGTTACTAAATAATTGCTTCAAGCACACAGGAAAATGTTTGCACCAGTTATAGAGTGACATTATACCCTTATTCCATTGTCTGGACAATTAGGAGAAAGGTGGGCTCCATCATAAACCACTGCTAACAATGGTCTGGAATTAACCACTCTACCCTAAAAAAAAACTTAGAAATGCTGACTGTCTAGAGCTTCTTCAAGATCTCTGGTGGCCAGTCTGATGAGATTGTGGTGACAGTATCAAGTGCCACTGTGCCCGATATACCAGTCCAGTCAATCTAACCCTGGAAGGGATGCTTTCTGGCAAATCTTACTCTAGGAACAATTTACAGGGCTATGGGGACAGAGTAAGGGAGCGGGACTAATTGGACAGCTCTTTCAAAGAGTCGGCACGGGCAGAATGGGCTGTATGGCTTCCTTCTGTGCTGTATGGTTCTAAGTTATAGCCGAAATAGTAGTTGTTGGAGCTTAGTAACAATCTAAACTAGTGGTGAAATACTTTGAAAAAAAAACACTGCAATAAAAATGCACCGGCCTTTTTCCATTGAAAACTTACTGACATGATTTACATCACTTCTGTGATTAGTTTTCTTTGATGCTGGAAAACCAATCACCATTTCATAATTTAAAAAATGGAAACCAAGTGGCTCTATGTTCTACTCTTTCAATTTTTACATAGTATGTGATTGTCTATTATCTCTGTTTCCTGAGTTTCTTAATACATGCTTTAGGAAATAGGTTGCTCTCTGCCATTCTATTATTTATTTGAATTTTCAAGAATTTACATTAATATATTTATCTGAAGTTGCCATTGTACATTCTGATTACAGTGTCTATGGCAGAAGGGCATTGATACATCCAGTTTCTTGGCCAATGCTGGGAGCAATGTGGGTTTAGAGGTGGAGGCCATTTGGATTTTCTTGGTCTCTAACCAATTCTCTATTTTTAAAGCATAATTTCAGTTGGTTAAACTTTTCAGTGTTATTTTAAATCATCTGTAGAACGCAATGTAGTTGTTTAAAATGACTGTACATGTTTAGACCATCTAAACTACACAACACATATGATACAACTTACAATCATATATCAACTTTAACATCATAAAATGTCCCGAGTCATTCACAAAGGGAGGATTGGGGTAAACTGACACAAGGCAGAAACTAGGAGGCGGTGGCTAGAGAAATCTCTGATCCAATGGCTCAACTAATGAAATTTACCACTTATGTACATATTAGGGTGCTGGCATTTCCTGGGCCAGAAAGTGCAACCTAATCACGATGTTGCAAACTTAAACACATACCCGATAGAGTCTATGGACAGACAATGAAATCTAGTTTTAGATTGTTTTATTGCATGTTAAATTATATGGGAAAGAATATTTAATCAGTTGCAGTAATGACAGGTTAAAATCATCAAAGTACAACGCTGAGGTTGAGTGTGTATAATTATTCATTATCTTTTTGAATTAAACCATTTTGCAAATGTACACATTGATAAATAGACTGTGCACACTCAGCTTCAGCTAGGGTGCACTATTAAGCCAGCAAAGAAATTGAAAAAGTTGATAATGTTCTTGTTTATTCTAATAGAAATTTGGGGGAACCGTTAAAGAATGCTATCTGTTTTTTTTTTAAAACTTGGCCGTTAACAAACGGAAGCACTACTTTTCAGCGGGGTTACCGGATAGTGCTGTAATGCAAACTACAGCTTTGTGATTAGATAGTGACTCTTCAATATTCAGTCACTCAAGAGTCTGGTTATCACACTATCAAATTTCCCAACGACAGTGCAAGACAGATGCCAAGGAAGCTATCATTATAGCTAAAATGCCCACAACAATTATCCCAGAAATCTTATGCCACAGTAGATATAAACACATCATAACATATTGATAATCGGTATATTTCATTGAGAATACAGGAAACTTTCGTTTATCCGGCATCGACGGGACCGGCGTGGTGCCGGTTTATCGAAAGTACCGGATAACGGAGAGTTATATCTACCGAGGCTATTTTTAACAAAGAGACTCCAGGCAGCACGGGAGAATCAACTCCTGCTACTGCAGTGTTTCGGACTTCCGACAGCGCCAGGAGGCCGAGTAGTGGCACTTTTGAAAAGTACCCCTACTGACTAAATCGGCGTTCGCGGACTCGGACTCGGGATCGGCAACATTGCCGGTTATTTGAGAGGAGTTTTCGGAGCACTCGGCATTCGCGGAGACTCGACTGCGACTCGGCAACATTGCCGGTTATTTGAGAGGAGTTTTCGGAGGATGATTTTTGCCGGTTAAGCGAGAATTCCGGATATTTGGGTGCCGGATAAACGAAAGCTTCCTGTACTATTATTCATGAAGATGTGACTTTTCCAAGATTAAGAATCTTTACTCAGTTTCTTGATATTTTCATTGTTTTATGGTATCGCCGACAGCAGAAGATGACATGTCTTGAGTTTAACCCATTGAGTGATTGCAGTGTAATGACATCCCTATTGTACAGGGCATGGAGCTGAAGACTGAAAGAAAAACAATCCCTGTATTTCCATGTAGAGCTGTCTGGTCCTTAATCACTAACTTATATTTCCTCCTTTCAATGATTTACATGTAACGACACCAAGTTTGGTCATAAAATTCTTCTGCTGCCACTGGGCAGTGCAGTCATCTGAGATCTTGAAATCAACCTGGAAATAAAATAAGTGTTAATCTTAGCAAATTATTTTTGTACATCATTTAATACAAGCATTGAAATGCACGAATGACTGAGGCAGAGAATATTGTGTATTTTAAGGGAAAATTGAAGAAATATTTTAAGCAGAGGAAGAAATGGGGCGACAGAGAGAGAACGGGGCAGTGGGATTAGTTCTGGATCACTCTTAACAGAGCCAAAAAATAGGATGGGCCACATGGTCACCTTCTGTGCTGTAAACTTCTCTATTAGCAATGGCCGATTTCATTTTGTTTCTGTATGGACTGTCGTTACTGTCACTGGTCAATTCTGCACCTGAAGTATACCAGTTAATTCTGCAGGTGATGTATCTGAACTGTAATCTTTCAAAGCTTTTTCCCCTTACAATGTTACGACAGTAGTCTAAAAATATTATAGAAGGAACTAATTAGTTATGATGCAGGATTGGTAGCAAAGTTGTGTTAGAAAACTGTCCTGACATTGTCCTTTCACCTTTAAAACTTACGACACAATTGTGCCCCAACAGATCATCTCTCCTAAGTGAAAGGAATATGGGCAGTTTTGATTTAGGTCCCAGTGGAAAATGAATGAAAGCGCAGAACTGCCCTTAACTATGGATGTACACCATACCAGTTAAAGATGCACTGCTGAGGAAGTGTATAGGGTCACTGATCTGTACCAAATCTGATCAGTGAAAGGTTGATACAGCCACTAGGGGTAAAAATGAAAAAAAAAAATCACCACTACCGTCAGCACAAAATAAGCCTTCCTGCCCAATGAATTTATTCCTTGGTAGCACCTTCCCAATCACAAGAAGCCCTCAAGCTGCTGACTGCACTTTGTTCTAGCCAATTACATGTACCTTGGTATTTGCGCCACCAGTTTCAATTTTTGTTGCATTTATTTAGAAACACGTTTGGTCCCCATCTTGTGAATGATCAAACGCATTTCTCAAATTCTCATAAATCCCAAAAGCAAGCTTATTATTCACAGCTGCAAAGGGATCTCAAGTGCAAACAATTTGCTGCAAGCGTATGTTCCTTCTCTCTGCAATAAATCCTTCAGTAGCTTCCTGTTATAAGTATTACCTGTAATTTTTCAAATACTTTCTTCTTTGGTTTCAGTTCATCATCTGCTGTACCATTTTCAAATCCCTCTACAAACACACGCTCTCCTGGGGCAGAACCTTCCGGAGCATTTAATGGTTCCACTTTACGCTTTTCTCCTTCTCTGTAATTACAAGGAGCACAAACTTGACTTAACTCATTCACTTAAAGATCTTTAGACAACTATGTTTGAAGCATCTACTTTTCTGCCCAGTCGCTCGTATTTTTCACATATACCATCATCCTAAAACTAGCTTTAGACATTATTTTACCACCTTGTCAAGGTTACAGTTTGTTGGAAGAGTGCCATTTTCATTAATTCCTACTGTGCGACTTTGTCACACATCTGCTCCATTTCTAATTAGATCACACTGATGTCAACGATTGTAATGAAACATTTCTTGTGAGAAGCTGCAAATTTCAAATAAACACCATAAAACTAAGAGTTTGATTAACGCACATTGTCTATTGTATAGGCACAGATGAAGACAATAAAGCTACAGATATAGTGCCTTGAGCATCCCCTCACCCTCTCCTGTAGATGCGGATTCTCGTTGGGAGTACAGTCAACTGGCACTAGTGCAACTCTGGTACCTCATCTAAGTGAATATTCTTCAGCTAAGAGCCTGGATAGTGAGTATCAGCAGGCTGTTTGATCATGGAGATCATCACAGCTGAGTTCCATCTTAACATCCGACACTGACGCATGCATTTCTCACTGGGGTTAATGGACAGCATTCAGCAGTGGAGCCCTGACTAATCTATTCCCTTTCCATTGCCAAGGGCACTGAGACCAGTTTTAGCGCCACAATAAATAGTAATCGTTCAAGCAGCTAGTTTAAGTTTTAGGGGTAGATTGTCAATTTCCAGGTGCGAATCAGAAGAAAAAGGGTGGAAACCCATGATGTCGGGGCTCCACTGCCTTAACACTTCCCAGGGATTGCTTGGGTGTCCCCTGAGGGGTGTAGGGAGTGGAGTACTTGCACAGGCAGCAGGTGCAAGTATGCAAATCGTACTGTAATGAGGCAGGAGGGGCCTAATTGCAGCTTTCAACTTATTTTTCCTCTTGGGACGCTCATTTGGAGGGGCATAGAGTCATAACGGTACAGAAGGAGGCCATTCGGCCCATCGAGTCCGTGCCAGCTCTCTGTAGAGCAATCCAGTCAGTCCCGTAGCCCTGCAAGTTTATTTCCCTCAAGTGCCTATCCAGTCTCCCCTTGAAAACATTGAGTGTCTCCGCTTCCACCACTTCCGTTGGCAGCGAATTCCAGGTCCTCACCACTCGCTGCGTAAAAAAGTTTTTCCTCACGCCCCCCCTGTATCTCTTGCCCAAAATCTTAAATCTGTGTCCCCTAGTCCTTGTACCATCAACTAGTGGGAACAGCCTTTCCCCGTCTAACCTATCCAAACCTGTCATAATCTTGTACCCCTCTATCAAATCACCCCTCAACTTCCTTTGCTCTAATGAAAACAAATCCAGCTTCTCCAACCTGTCCTTGTAGCTAAGATCTCCCATCCCCGGAACCATTCTGGTAAATCTCCTCTACACCCTCTCAAGTGCCTTCACATCCTTCCTAAAGTGTGGCGACCAGAACTGGACGCAATACTCCAGTTGTGGCCTAACCAACGCTTTATAAAGGTTCAACATAACTTCTCTACTTGTACTCAATACCTCTATTTATGAAGCCCAAGATCCCATATGCTTTGCTAACCACTCTCTCAATATGTCCTGCCACCTTCAGGGACCTATGCACATTAACTCCCAGGTCCCTCTGTCCCTGCACACTCTTTAAAACTCTTTACATCTAGAAGAAACAGGCAGTTAGGGGCGGGTGTGAATTTGAGGTATGTCAGACCGATTTAAATGACTGGAACCCACAAATACAAACATGACTTGCACCCAGGCTTGGTACGAGGAGCGGGGCGGGGGGGGGACTGTGAAATATTGGGGCCTTATTCTTTTTTTGCCTAACCTATATTAACATTAAAGACGTCTTACTGCAATTATATAGGGCCCTGGTGAGACCACACCTGGAGTATTGTGTACAGTTTTGGTCTCGTTACCTAAGGAAGGATATACTTGCCATAGATGGAGTGCAATGAAGGTTCACCAGACTGATTCCTGGGATGGGGGGATTGTCCTATGAGGAGAGATTGAGTAGACTAGGCCTATATTCTCTAGAGTTTAGCAGAATGAGAGGTGATCTCATTGAAACATACAAAATTCTTACAGGGCTTGACAGGGTAGATACAGGGAGGATGTTTCCCCTGGCTGGGGAGTCTAGAACCAGGGGTCACAGTCTCAGAATAAGGGGTCGGCCATTTAGGACTGAGATGAGGAGAAATTTCTTCACTCAGATGGTGGTGAATCTTTGGAATTCTCTACCCCAGAGGGCTGTGGATGCTCAGTCATTGAGTATATTCAAGACAGAGATCGATAGATTTTTGAATATCAAGGGAATCAAGGGATATGGGGATAGTGCAGGAAAGTGGAGATGAGGTGGAAGATCAGCCATGATCTTATTGAATGGCGGAGCAGGCCCGAGGGGCCGAATGGCCTACTCCTGCTCCTATTTCTTAAGTTCTTATTGTGGGGCTACTGGTAGAGTGTGATCTCTGCCTGTATTCTGCCTTTAGCAGCTGAGTGAAGGAAAGCTACCAAATGCAAAACTGAAGTATAGAGTACTTCTGGCATGGTGCTCATTGTCTATAACCTCCTATTAATCCCTCTGGGGGCTCAGTGGATAAATGCACTGAGGGACACACACTAAAAAGCTTCTGGGTTTGAATCCTGATCTGGGCTGGGTTAGTTGATTTCCATCTGTAGCAATAGTGGATGCCACAACAATTAGCTGCGGTTCCTGCTCCTCTGGCTACCCAGCAAATTCTGCTGAAAGTGTATATGCAAACACCAAGACATGGAAGGGCCGGGCTGGGATCAGATGCTGCCAATTTACTGTCCAGGATCACAAATGAAGAATGGTCATTTGGTGAGCTACAGCGGAGCTGCTGTCACCTATGCATTTGTACCCCCAGCACGAGTGTTAATACTGTTCCTTTCACTTCAGGGAAAAGTGAGACACTGCAACAAGAAAGAACAGTCTGAACTGAGTTCCAGCTCGAAGCCCTGAAGATGGCAGAGCTAGATAGTCAGGCAGTTTATTTCCAAGAAGAGATTTTATTTTAACAACTCCAGGATATACAACATAGGAATGTACAGAACCGGAAAAGGCCATTGGAGTCGATCTGGCTGGTCCTCGTGTAAACATACCTCAGATTCGTTTTTTCTTTGCACGTCCATCTGTTGGGGTGTTTTTCTGCATTTACAGGTTAGTACAGCTGAAGATATTTCTATCAATAAATGCACTGCTAAGATACTGCCCAAAGAAATGAACTCAAATGCAGGCTATAGGAAACATGACCGTGCATTCTCAGGAACTGATTGAATTTACAGGTCTATATATTACATCAAAGCTGCAACACTATGAAATGTGCATCAGCTTCAAAGTACTCCAAAATCAGTTGAAATTCCTTGGCTAAAATTCACTTTAAATGCACATTACTCAAGACAGTAACGGAACTTGCAAAAATGACAAAAGGTTGCAGAATATTTCGTTAAATTTAAAGACCTTTTAAGCGCTAACTTAGCCAGAAGATTCCAGAAGTAAATGGAAAAATAAGAAATGTGAATACAAATAAATTAGCCAGATAAGAATTGGATTTGTACCCCCAGCACATCTCAGAGGAATAAGTGAGACCCAGCGTCAAGAGAAGCACTAAGCAAATGACTATTACTGGATTTTTATACTCAGTGAGGTCACGCACAGTCAGTAAGGAGACTAAAGCCCCATTTCCTAACTTCAAATCATCAATAGATAGGCCAAATAGTAATCTGAAAGTAGAAGAGATATTTTAAGCCCTTTTGTGTTTTGTTTCCATCAAGGTGGACTTGGCAAATACCCGGCAGGTAAACAAACCCTACAGTGAGGCTATACCCACTACCTGAATGCCCATTCTAGTACTCTTCTTTGCCAAGGGATGAGTTTGGTACAATAGACTGATCTTCAAGCAGGCTCCCTCTTTGATAGAGATAATGGAAGGACTGATATCCTTAAGCATGGGAGCTGGAAATCTCAGTAACTCAACAAGCTAGAGACCAATTTAGAAAGCTACAAGGGGGAGGAATTTTATCAAAAATTTATACTACAGTGGTTAAGCCATGGTTTAACAGAGTCTAGGGCCGCGATTTTATCACCGGTGGCGGGACAGCTGGTTTCCGGGTTCCAGTCACGATCCTGGCTGCAGCCGCTCTGTCAAAGCGATTTTCCCTTGATTGGCCTCGTTAAGCCCGCCCTATTAACAGGAAGCGTGTCTGATGACGTCATTTGATGACGCGTCATCAGCCAGTTTCCTTAAAGGGACCATGACCACATTTGAGTTTGACAGTTGTGCTGTCAGTGTTTGACAGCATTGAGGTGCGACAAGCACTGCACAAAGGTGGACGTTTGCACCCAGGCTCTCAAACGACTCCCTCCGAGTCACAGCACGCAGGGAGGTTCTCTTCCCTTCCAAGGGCGGAAGAGACCTCCCCAGGACACCAATGCAGCCTGGTTGCACATTGCACAGGAGGGCAAAAGCAAGGATGTCGTCAGGAGTCCCTGGCTGCAGTGGCGCCAACCTTTCAATGATCGCAGTGGATCACGAAATGTTACTGCAAAGCCACACTGAAACTCACCCTGCTGTGCCACGCAACACATCCCCCATCACTCTGCCTTCCATACCCTTCTCCTGCACATCCTTACTCACACCAACTTACCTTGCACCTCCACCCAACCCTCTCTATCTACTTTACCACTTCCCCATCTCATTAGCCACTCCTCACACTCATCCTCATCCTACTGCAAGCATACCAACTAACAACACACAAGGATAGGCACTTGAGAGGTTTAGCTAATGTCCATGTGAAGTTTCTGGTAATGTGTTGTTATACAGTGAAATCTATTTTTCCAACACTGCCCCTTATTGGACAGATCTGAGCGCACCTTGAGAAGTGTCTTACTGAGTTCCAGTGAATGTTCAGACATAACTTTCACCCCCCCCCGCCTCCCCTATAGTGAGGAGTGTGCATAGAATGGCGTGGACATTAAAGGGATGCTTCATGGTGCTGGTGTGGGATGGGGTCAACCTGGCGCATCATGTGGCAGCCAGGGTTTACAGCATCAAGTGAAGAAAATCTGGCCATGGTGATGCCATCGCTGGCCTCCTGGGCAGCAATGTTGTCAGGGGCTGATGCCCTGAGTCCGGTGCAGCATCAGGTGATGGCGGAGAAGGTTGGTGATGTTGGTGTTGGGGCTGATCGTGGAAGGATTCAGAGGACCACGGTCTCATGTTTTCAATGGCACCGATGTTGCTGCAATGGATGGCAGCCGCAGGTGAGATGACAGAAGCGATCTGTCAATGGTGAGAGAGGTTGTTCCAATGAGGTGGCACTGGACATACAGTTGCCTCTACACACTTGCAAGCTAAAAAAATCTCTATGGGCCGAAAATTGATCCCGGGACGCGAGAGTACGCACTGCGTACTCTCGCGTATTCCCACTCCAATTGCCGGTTTTCTGCATGCCCTGCGCATGCGCTGAAAACCGGCAATTGCTCTTCAGAAAAGGGGGCGGGTCCTCAGTGCATCGCGTGCGCGCTACAGGCTGCGCGCACGCTGTACACTTCATGCTTTGGACGCGCAGGTAAGTACTGAAGATTTTGGAAATGTAAAAAGGAGGAGTAAGACCCGCTTTTAAGAAGGTAAGTAGTGAATTAAGTATTTTTTTGAATTTTTTTTTACAGGTATATCTTTTTTAGAGACTTTAAAGACAGGTAAGTTTATTTTTAAAACTTTTTAAAAGATTTTAAATTTTTTCAAAAATTTAATTTTTTATTTAAAATGGTTAATTTAATTAACTATACTTATTTTATTAATGTGATGGTTTTTTTTTTAAATTTAATTGAGGTTTAGCTGTTATTTTGGGGGGGTGTAAGATTCATAGATTTCACAGCCATGCTGTGAGACTTATGAATGGAAGATGGTGTGCTGCCATTGGCTCTAACTGAGTCACGTGATCCCACAGCTCGCACGAATTCACTACACCGCTGGGATACGCAAGCCCAGCACAGCTGATGTCTGGAACATCAAGTTCGTGCGAGCTGGATCTGAAAAAGCACAAGCGAGGTGAGACATCGCGGGGAAGGCTTACCCCCGCGGGAACAGAGCGAGATCAATTTCTGGGCCTATATGTATTACAAATGAAGTGACCAACAGTTTCTGTGCTCTGAAACTGACCATCTGCAACATGGCATCCTTTACATGGCATGCCAGATACGAGACTCCCAAAACAAGCGCTCTACTCGGAGCTCCGACACGGCAAGAGAGCCCCAGGTGGGCAGAGGAAACGCTTCAAGGACACCCTCAAAGCCTCCTTGAAAAAGTGCAACATCCTCACCGACACCTTGGAATCCCTGGCCGAAGACCGCACAAAGTGGAGGAGAAGCACCCGGGAAGGCGCCGAACACCTCGAGTCTCTTCGCCGGGAGCAAGCGGAAGCCAAGCGCAAACAGTGGAAGGAGCGCACGTCAACCCAAGCACCCCACACACCCGCCCCTTCAACCACCGTCTGCCCCACCTGTGACAGAGACTGTAGGTCCCGCATTGGACTCATCAGTCACCTGAGAACTCATTTTTAGGTCAGTTCTGCGCTGACAAGACCCAACTCCTGGGAGACTCGCGTGGAGGCGGGTTGACTGCGGACCCGTCTCCAAACCCGCCCTCTGAGCGCCGGCAAAATTCCAGCCTTGGACTCTTAATTACTTGATATTCCTACTCACGTGGATGCACACAGCAACATGGCTTGAGATTCGATTCCTCGCATCTTCTGTGGCTTCAGATTACATAACATTACGACATCACGATTCTGGAGCTCCTCAACAGAAATGTACTGCACTAACCCACTGACGACTGTTCGTGGCTGTGCTTCTCCGAGGTCCACCTTCTCCACATACAGACTGTCTGCGTCAGGGTGCTATGGTAAACAAAAAGAAAAAAAATTAAATTCATAACAATTATACATACTTTTTTTCCCCACTGAATATTCAAGGTAAATCAGAAAATAGTGATTACAAGCTGAGGTTTCAAAAGCTTGAAGACTGTTGGAGGAAGAAAAGGCAGCATCAGGTAGGATGCTCCTGGGTAAGACTCTATTAAAGTAAGAGAGTGTGTGAAGAGTCTTAATTTTAACCCACTTGGGATTTAGAGAGGAGCAAGCGTTCATAGGATGGTGGATTTCAAGTGTACAAGGAACAAGAGAGGAATATTCAGAAAAGCATTGATCATAAGAACATAAGAAATAAGAGCAGGAGTAGGCCATACGGCCCCTCGAGCCTGCTCCGCCATTCAATAAGATCATGGCTGGTCATCGACCTCAACTCCACTTTCCTGCCCTATCCCCATATCCCTTGATTACCCTAGAGTCCAAAAATCTATCTATCTCAGCCTTGAATATACTCAAAGACTCAGCATTCACAGCCCTCTGGGGCAGAGAATTGCAAAGATTCACAACCCTCTGAGTGAAGAAATTCCTCCTCATCTCAGTCTTAAATGGCCGACCCCTTATCCTGAGACTATACCCCCTAGTTCTAGACTCTCCAGCCAGGGGAAACAACACCTCAGCATCTACCCTGTCAACCCCCTTCAGAATCTTGTATGTTTCAATGAGATCACCTCTCATTCTTCATAATAATATTGATAACATAGAGAAAGAAAAAGACTGCAATAAGAGGTTGGAAACTAGATGTGAGAGACGGATTGCTTATCAGAATACAAACTTTTTCTTGTATCTGTCCATGTGTATGAGAGATGGTAGAAAAGTCTCCCCAGATCGTGAGCAGTAGGCCAAGTCTTGGATTGATATTGGCTTTATATAGAATTAAAAGTTGTTGAAAGGAGAAAATATTTGGCTTAAAGAGAAAACCAAGCTTCTTGGAGGCATCTTTAGGGAAGAATCGAGGGACTTTCATTTGAGGACAGAAGTGATAGTGATTCCCATAATGTTGATAGGTAAAACAGTAAAGGCGGAGCTAAAGACAAGAAATTGTAGCTGTTTAGACTTGTGAGAGAGACAAAGAAGCTGCCTTTGAGAAATTGAAAGACATGGGATTTTTATTGCCCCAATGTAGGTAGGTGAACCCGCACCTCCTGTCTTATAATTCCGGAATCTGACTTGAACATTGGAGTACAATGGTCAAGGCTCACAAACTCGGTACAACTCAGTATGCTTTTAACTATTTATTGTACTATGAATAACATACAAACGTCAATGCACTATTCCCTTATAACTCCAAACAATACTAACATACACCGTTCCCTTTAACTATTTAATTTCAAACACCACTCACCAAGTGGAGGAGTCTATGTTTCCATCTATATAGAAACATAGAAACTTAGAATCTAGGAGCAGGAGTAGGCCATTCGGCCCGTCGAGCCTGCTCCACCATTCAATACGATCATGGCTGATCATCCAAATCCAGTACCCTATCCCTGCTTTAATCCCCACAGTACACATATCCCACCCTACCCCCGTAACCCCACGTATTTAATTCCCCCTAACATATCCCATCCTATCCCCATAACCCCACATATTTAATCCCCCCTAACACTAAGGGTCAATTTATCATAGCCAAATCAACCTAACCCGCACATTTTTGGACATGTATGGGTGATCAAACTGTCCGCAGTTTTCCTTGCAAGTTGCCCTGTTCCCTTTCTAAACACACCCTTTTATAATACAAAAGATCAAAACCCGTGACAATAGATTGACGCAAACCCTTCCCCTTTTGATTGTACCATCTTAATCTTGTTTTTCTGCCATTCTGTTCGATTTCAAACCATACAATACAAAAAGAAATGTCTTCATCCTGTTTGATATTCGACCATTATCACACAAAGAAATGTCTTGATTAGACACTTCCTTGCTTATCATCAGTTTGAAAGGTTAGTGAATGGATTTCAA
The DNA here is from genome assembly GCA_030390025.1 of Squalus acanthias. NCBI lineage: Eukaryota > Metazoa > Chordata > Chondrichthyes > Squaliformes > Squalidae > Squalus > Squalus acanthias. The sequence goes on from JASTWF010000031.1 coordinate 6,315,896, forward strand.
TCCAACGACAATCCTGGCATTAACATTTCCAAAAGATGTTCCAGACTCGGTGGAACCAATTGTAAGTCTGGTTAACAGCTGGACCAAGGAGTTTCGCTGGTCAGGATAGTCAGCTGAATTTACACAAACACATGCCATTGTGTGGTTAAATTGTTCCAGCCACTTCCTTGGTTAGCATATTCATGACGTAAAAAGGTCGTGTCTGTGGTTCTTATGCTGTTTAATCCAGAGCGTGTATTATAAATTCCTTTTAAAAGTTTTGTTTTTCCTCATGTTATGCTAGGATACGAAATTCGGTCAGTTTCTTACGTTTGGTCAATTTCACAAAACTGCCTTTACAGTCCAGCCGTTTGACCTTTTAATGTTGGTATCATTTAAGTTGAATGCGTTCTTGCTGCAGGAACTGGCTACACCATTGAAGGGCGTGGAGATCAAGATATAGTGTTACAGCTACTGTACGGAGAGGATTGAAAATTATGATTCCTAAGGTATGCAGGAAAAAAGATGATGGATGTAGAATAGCATCATCAGCAAAAGAACGGAGGCTGGATGAGTGAAGGTCATTTGCATGAAGGAGGAACTGATTGGGAACGAGGATAGCGCTCTGGGAAACTCGTGAGTTAACAGAAAATAAGCCTAATGACTAATCTCGGACTACTGCGTAGATAGAGCAATTTGAGGGGAAGCTAAATAGCCATGAACATAGTTTTGGTGGGAGGCCATACGATGGCAACATGTTTAGAATTGCACAGTGCCAGACTGTGTCAAGTACTTTGAAGGTGCCGAGGCAGTGACTGATGATTCAAAGAGCAGATTTAAAGAGCAGAATTTCAGAGGTGCACTAGAGGCAAAAAGATCGATGGGACAGCCATGCTGAGAACTATACTGGCAATCATAGTTTCGGTCAAAGCTTTTGTTGTGATAGACAATTTAAAAATTAACAGTAGTTGCCATAACTTTAGAAAATACCAATATAAGAGCAATAGGGAATTAGAAGGGTTCTTAGGGATAAGGTCATTATAAGAAAATCTTCAAGAAGAAGGAAAGGTCCATTGGGAGTTGTGGAAATATGATTTTGCCCTTACTAGTGCATGATGGGATACTTGACATCTAATGTATTCTGTACCATTGCCTGTGGACTAAAGTCGAGTCAGCAGCAACTAACATAATAATGACATCTGGCCAAAGAATGAAAACAATTCTGTTAAAGGTCAATCTCGTTTCTCTTTATCTGCATGAATACTGAAATAGCTTTGTACAGAGTTGACTAGCTACTTTTATACATGATCATATGGAACTAGTGTTCTCCACTGTACAAACATGATAATCAGACATGAGTGAGTTAATCATCTTTTTGGTAACAAGATTCAGACAATGCCTCCTGACAGAATATAATTAACTTACCTTGTCTGAAGACATTTCTGTCCTGCTGACCTTTTGAGTGTCTTTGTTTAAACTCTTAATTCGTTTATGATACAATACCATTACACATGATATATGGAACGCTTGCCTGTTTTAGTGTATAAATATGCTGCATTCGCTAATATTCTTTGGAGTGTGAGCCCAGCCAGACAGGGCTCTCGCTCCCCTTGTGTAAGTAAAAGAATAAAGCTTTGTTTATCTGACGGTACAGTTTGTTTCAGAGTCTTACTCGGAGTCGAGACTTCGACAGAGTAAAGGAGAGTAAATAGACAGCATAGATCAAGAGTAAATTCAAAGGTACATATGTTGAATATAATGAGAAGGAATACTATCACAATAACAGGTCTTTTGGAGACCAGAGTGTAAAATCAGCCACATCTGGGGTGAGGGGCGGAATAAAACTTGATATTGGTCATAATGGTAGAATAGAATGGTGCAATAGAGATTCTTCACAAAGGTCAATGAAATTTGAGTTGGAAGGGAAAAAATGAGCTAAACAAATGGCCCTTTTCTTTAGAACAGATGCAACTGTGCCATTTGAACACATAAGGACAGGAATTGAGTAGTAGCAGAATTCGAGAGACAGCTTTGGCAATGACAGCTGGAGGGACAAGACAACAACTGGCACTAATTTTCAACAAATTTGCATTTTGGAGCTCTAATATTACATTTACGCAAGTCATGAGCAGACACAAAGCTGGCTTACAATGCCAAGTGCGATTGTCAGTTTTTACAAGAAACAGAAAGACAAGCAAGATTGAACCAAGAGATCTGTAGTACTAGATCTGAAGAAGAGTGAAGAGTGATACCTTCCAATGAGGCAAGAATATTAGTTCCTTCACCAGCGTAGATACAAGTATCAGAAGATTGAACGCTGCAAATGGACCCAGGAAATGTAGCAAAGAGTTCTCAAAGGCTCTTCCAGTTGGCTGACTTTTTGTGCCCAATAAGATAGGATGGTTTGCAGAGTGCAATTTGTCTCAGCGCATTTTGACAGAAATCAGAGGAGCTCAGCAGTGAAGAGACAGATAAAGTGTAAGAGTTAGGATTAGAGAGGAGGAAAAGATCTCGGAAATTAGCTGAATTACTAGGATGATCAGGGAAGGTGACATGACGGGTTGTTCAAAATCATTCAGGACCTGGCCTGTTGGCCTGATCAATCGAAGAGGGCAGAGCCATTGCTGGTGGTGAATAATAAAACCACCAAGAATGGTGATTTCAGCTGAGAGGAAGCTAAAATTGATAACTTGATATTGCTCCACAAAAAAAAGTTGTGATTAAGTGAGATGAGAGTGAATTTTTTTTAGCCACTGGAGTTCGAAGTCATTAGGTTTATATGTGTGGCACTCCAAGAATAAAAATTACATTGAATGAGGATTTCAATAAAGGATGTAAAGATCTTTTTCAGTGTTCAGTTAATTAATTGGCTGGCGATGCTTTAATAACAGTACTCCCACACAACTAGAGGACTGCTGGGTTTGAACTCCAGGACTGTCCTCTTTCTTCATTTGAAAGAGAAATATTGCCGTAGAAGTATACAATGATACAGCGCAGAAAGAGGCCATTCGGCTCATTGGTAGAGCTAACATCAATGTTATTTAAAAGGAAGAGCGTATGTTGGGGGTGGGGGAGGGAGAAATCAGGAAATGGATTGTACTACCAAGCAGATGTAAACACAATATAAAGCTTCAAGATACGGTGAGCCATGGAGCAACACTGAAAAAGCTGCCGCCTGTCAATTGGACAAATCAACATCCTTTAATGCGAGAGGCGGTATGGTTCTAAACGGACGCTGTGAGGTTTTCTTTAACTTTATCCTCACCCTAAAAATGGAATGTTCTGCTCTGGTGAGATATTCCATTCAGTGGCCCAAACAAGAAGTGACAAAACTCACTGCAAACATAGCCTGTAGATTTTACAGAAAGTTAAATCCCCCACCATCAATATCCTGGGGGGGGTCACCATTGACCAGAAACTTAACTGGACCAGCCACATAAATACTGTGGCAACAAGAGCAGGTCAGAGGCTAGGTATTCTGCGGCGAGTGTCTCACCTCCTGACTCCTCAAAGCCTTTCCACCATCTACAAGGCACAAGTCAGTAGTGTGATGGAATACTTTCCACTTGTCTGGATGAGTGCAGCGCCAACAACACTCAAGAAGCTCAACACCACCCAGGACAAAGCAGCCCACTTGATTGGCACCCCATCCACCACCTTAAACATTCACTCCCTCCACCACCAGCGTACCGTGGCTGCAGTGTGTACCATCAGCAACTCGCCAAGGCTTCTTCGGCAGCACCTCCCAAACTCGTGACCTCTTCCACCTAGAAGGACAAGGGCAGCAGGCGCATGGGAACACCACCACCTCCATGTTCCTCCCGAAGTCACACACCATCCTGACTTAGAAGTATATCGCCGATCCTTCATCGTCGCTGGGTCAAAATCCTGGAACTCCCTTCCTAACAGCACTGTGGGAGTACCTTCACCACACGGATTGCAGCGGTTCAAGAAGGCGGCTCACCACCACCTCCTCAAGGGCAATTAGGGATGGGCAATAAATGCTGGCCTTGCCAGCGACGCCCAGATCCCATGAACAAATTTAAAAAAAAACTCAAACAATCTGTTTATGAAACAAGCGCCATCAGGATCCCTTTAAAGCAAACCATTAATATTTAGTTAAGAGAAAAATAAAACTATGAAAAGATACTACCAAATGTGTGGTATAAATGAAATATAGCTGGCAGCAGTAGGATTCAGAATTATTCCTGGTTCGGGAGAAAATATTGATCCTCATTTTATAGTGAACTCCTCACAATTGGTTTGACAAGAAACCAGGTTTTCCTGAGAATCAATACACTTTGGTTTGTACTATAATAGGACTGACCTAAAGATTTTAGCTTAAAAATCATTTTTACACCACATTTGCTGCTGTCAGTTGCAGTACCATTTTTGCCACAAGAGTGCATTGTGCAAATATTAAAATAGGTTTGCAGAAAATCAACACGACAGAAACTTTCCCACTAAAAGTTCTACCTTCCTCTGTCTAGCATCCCCCAGTATCGGCAAATGTGGCAAGAATTAGTGTACATTTCATTTTGGAACTGACATTCTTTTCAATGCAATGTGACCAATTTGCAGCATTGTCAAATCTACATCAAACTCAACCCACTGACTGTGATAAAATCATCTTTTATAAGAAGTTTTTCCGAAAGAAAAGCAGCTCATAGCGCATGCTGTTGTATTTTGGTGAGGTCACAAATATTAACGCTGCATTTAATGCACTGAAAATTGTACTTCAGGAAAAAGTTAGTCTTGTTTTGGACTACTCGTTGAAGTATTATACCTGGATCAGTTGTGCCACAAAATGGAGCTAAACCGAAGGGTCTTGGCACACTGGAATTCTATGCCTGGATTCAATGTACATTTACAGAAATTAACTCTGTAAAGTTTCTATTGTTGCAGTTAAGTTAAAAATGTAAGCCTCGGTCCATTTGACAAGAAACAATTTATTGAGAAAGTTTACTCAAGTGTAGCTGACACTGTGTGGTTTACTAAAAACAAGTGTTTTGCAGTACAGCAAAAACCATAACATAATTATTTGTGATGTGATAACTTTGATAGATGCTCAAGTAGCACCACCTTGCTTATAGAAGTACGCTGTTAACAGCATACAACAAACAAGCTTTATATCTTGGTATTCACTTTAGGATGAATACATGATTCTAACGAAAGCCACTTCTTGGTTATCCACCATTAGTTACTCATCTGGAGGAGCTTTGCTTTTCCAGCAAAATCTTCCTAATGTGACAAACCCTTTTGTAATTGCAGACTCCAGTAATATTACATCAAAATGAAATTGCAGCAGCCGTTGGGTTGACCAGAGTTCCTTTTGTTGTTTTAAGTACAGGATGAATTTTAGTGCCACAGAATGCAACACTTTTCCGCTTTTAACACCCAGCATCACCATCTAGCATTCTAAGGTATACCAAATACAATATTTGAATTTATTTAAGTATTACTCATTTCTTTCATTCTACTTGTTTTACTAAATGATAATGTTGTTCTCGGTCCGCAATTTAAAAAAATACATTGCAATTTCTTGCTCTAAAAACCCTTCAGATTGAAGGGACAAATACAAGAGCAGAAGAAAGAGAAAGTACTGCTGAATCTGGACAGAATCGATGCTGAAGGGTTGCACCATTTGCAGTTTTTATGCATGTGTGCTTATCAAGTTGAAATGTGACAGTGCTTGAGAATTAATATTTTTCATTTTTGGACACTGGAAATATCCAGAAATCCCACGTCAGGCATAACAAGGACCAAGTACAATGCCTACCATATAGGTTTACTCCCACCCCCAATCACAATCACAGAACTGTTCTAATGTGCCACCTTTATTTGATAGAAATGATGGTATCTGGGAATAGGTAGCAAACAATTACCAAGTACTGTGCCACAATCCTACTAGAAAAGGATGGAAACTTTACTTAGTCATGGCTGATTCACACCTATGCTTCTAACTTACCCTCTCCACACTGATAATTCTTCCAACTCTAATATCAAGCCTTGAAGGTACAATTTCATCATTCTCAGCAGTTGGTCCCTTGGAAGCTCCCTCTGCAAATTGAATTGGAGATTTTCACATTTTTGCAATGGCACATTAGGAATTTTAATTTTATTCTTCTGAAAGAATAATTTCACTGGCAGAAAATCTTTTGTAAATATAGACATTGAATCAGCAAAAGCAGCTTAAGAGAAGAAATAATTAATCGACAGGGAAGATAGGTATTCCACAGCTATTAACTTATAGGAATGCTCTAATATATCCATTACACTCCAGGCATCACATTAATTAGAAAGAGATATTAGTGTGAGATATAATGGGGGTGAAATGGGTCTTTAGCGATAGCACTAAAGGAGCACTATGAATCGGCAGCACCTTTTGATTTGCTTTTCCATTGATTTTGCCCCCAACGTCTTTGATTTCTCTCATCATGCCTCCTATTGGCTAATATCACTTCTGTAATTTTACCATCTCCTGTTTTCCACTTAAGCACTTTTACACATCATTCTATTATTTTTTTGCGTGTTTGTGTTTTTCCTTTCGTCTGCTCCGTTTTGAATGCTGTTCATCTAGAATATCCTCCAGTTTTGACAAAGGGTCCACACCCTAAATGTTAACTCCTCTTCTCTCCACAAATAAGAACATAAGAAATAGGAGCAGGAGTAGGCCATTTGGCCCCTCGAGCCTGCTCCGCCATTCAATAAGATCATGGCTGATCTTCTACCTCAACTCCACTTTCCTGCACTATCCCCATATCCCTTGATTCCCTTAATATCCAAAAATCTATTGATCTCTGTCTTGAATATACTCAACGACTGAGCCTCCACAGCCCTCTGGGGGTAGATAATTCCAAAGATTCACCACCCTCTGAGTGAAGAAATTCCTCCTCATCTCAGTCCTAAATGGCCGACCACTTATTCTGAGACTGTGACCCCTGGTTCTAGACTCCCCAGCCAGGGGAAACATCCTCCCTGCATCTACCCAGTCAAGCCCTGTAAGAATTTTGTATGTTTTAATGAGATCACCTCTCATTCTTCTAAACTCTAGAGAATATAGGCCTAGTCTACTCAATCTCTCCTCATTGGGCAATCCCCCCATCCAGGAACCAGTCTGGTGAACCTTTGTTGCATTCCCTCTATGGCAAGTATATCCTTCCTTAAGTAAGGAGACCAAAACTGTACACAATACCCCAGGTGTGGTCTCACCAGGGCCCTTTAGAATTGCAGTAAGGCGTCTTTACTCTTATACTCAAATCCTCTTGTAATAAAGGCCAACATACCATTTGCTTTCCGAATTGCTTGCTGTACCTGCATGTTAACTTTCAGTGATTCGTGTACAAGGACACCCAGGTCCCTCTGAACACCAGCATTTCCTAATCTCTCACCATTTAAAAAATACTCTGCTTTTCTAGTTTTCCTACCAAAGTGGATAACTTCACATTTCTCCACATTATATTCAATTTGCCATGTTCTTGCCCACTCACTTAGCTTGTTTATATCCCCTTGAAGCCTCTTTGCATCCTCCTCACAACTTACATTCCCACCCAGCTTTGTGTCATCAGCAAACTTGGATATATTACATTTGGTCCCCTCATCCAAATCATTGATATAGATTGTGAATAGCTGAGGCCCAAGCACTGATCCTTGCGGTACCCCACTAGTTACAGCCTGCCAACCCGAAAATGACCCGTTTATTCCTACTCTCTGTTTTCTGTCCATTAACCAATCCTCAATCCAGGCTAGTATATTACCCCCAATCCCATGAGCCCTAATTTTGTTTAATAACCTCCTGTGTGGCACCTTATCGAATGCCTTCTGAAAATCCAAATACACCACATCCACTTGTTGAGCGGTTTCTGTTCTCGTTTTAAAAGTAGGTTTGCAGGTGGTTTTTTTTTTTAACATAGAGGCAGTACAAGGAGTTGGTAATTTATTGTATAGGCCCCAGCTGGAGTATGATGTGCAGTTTTGGGCAACTTATTGTGAAAAGGATATTCGAGTCATGGAAATGATGCAAGATAGATTTAGTAGGAGGATACCAGGATGAGAGGATATAGTTATGAAAGACTTGAAAAGCTAGAACTGTATTGACTAGAGCAGAAAAGGTAAGGGGGAGATTTAATAGAAGTGTTCAAAATTATGAAAGAATTCAAACACGTAAATAATGAAATGTTATTTCCACTAGTTAATAAATGTTAAACAGGGGCATCAATTGCAGATATTAGAAGCATAAAAGATCAGAATATAGAATACATTGCCAAAAGTAGCTACTGAAGCACAATGTTTAAGAGGGAGTTGGATAAACATTTGAAGAAAATGACTGATGGGTACAGGAAAGAGCAAGCTTTGTGGAGCTGCCAGTGGCACAGGCACAACGGGCCAAAATGGCCTCCAAAACTCTGCTGGCCGTATCCTAACTCGCACCAAGTCCTGTTCACCCATCACCCCTGTGCTCGCTGACCTACACTGGCTCCCGGTCCACCAATGCCTCAAATTTAAAATTTTCATCCTTGTGTTCAAATCCCTCCATGGCCTTGCCCCATCCTATATCTGTAACCTCCTCTAGTCCTAAAACCTTTGAAAACTCTGCATTCCTCCAATTCTGGCCACTTTTGCATCCCCAATTGGCAATCATGCCTTCAACTGTCTGGGCCCCAACACTGGAAAACCCTCCCTAAACCACTCTGCCTCTTTACCTCTCCCCTTTAAGACGCTCTTTAAACCTTACCCAAGCTTTTGGTCACATATCCGAATACCTCCTTATGTGGCTCAGTGTCAAATTTTGTCTGATAACACTCCTGTGAAACACCTTGGAACGTTTCACTGCATTAAAAGCGCTATATAAATGCAGGTTATTGTTGTTCTATGCTTGAGCACCAATGGTTTCTTTTATCAAAGTAACTTTCAGCTCTACTGTACTCTGGTTTCCTTTTCACTGGGGAAGACAAAAAGTTAACTCCCTATTTTAAATAGAAATTACTCACTTTGTTGTTTTGTAGGTGCAGGATAAGCTGCTCTGGTTAATTTCTGCATCTCTGGCGTTTGAAACTTCTTCCTGATTGGGTCCAGCAGCTTATTCAAGGCAACTTCCACAGAATTCTTCAGATCCCCAGGATGAACAGACTGGGGAGGAAAATGGTAACTCTCAGTAATATGCATTTTCATGCAAATAATGATTAATCTGCTAAAACTCTGCTCAGGACTTCCATTACAAGTACAACAGCCGCTGGTATTAATGACCAGACTTCAAAGGAATTATTGGCACAATGTCTATTTCTGTAGCAAACATGGATAAGAGCTAAATATTCAAAAAAAAGTCACTCCTACAAGCAAAAGTTTGAGTAATATGTACAGAAAAATAACAAATTAACTTATGTTTAACATTTAGTTTAGCATAGGTTGAAAAGAGGGAACCAATTTTTAATTACTTGGTCACTGAAGTCTTTTTCAAGTTCGTCACACTCTATGTAGGTCTTGCTGCCACCCCACTTCTCATCTCTCAAAACAACAAACTCTGAAAAAGAATAGTCAAACTGAAATGACTGGCTAGTGTTTTGAAATAAATATTGTTCGTAGCATACATCAGCTATTCTTTTAAAGCTTGGACTACCGCGCAACAATGCATTTGCAAATTCCCATACACTTGCAAAATTAATTGCACCAATTCTTCCATTCACAACTATAAAACAAAACACACCAGGATTGCGAGAACGGGCTTGGGCTTTTCATCTGTACTTTTTTGGAGTCTGTAAAAGTCTCTGTAAAAGACATTATGGACTGATGCGAATGTGTAAAAGCAATTGGCTAAGAGTGAAGGAGGCAGAAAAACAGAAGCAGTTCTTGGGGGAAAAAAAAGGGAAGAAAAAATTGGGAAATTCAAGGGTTTACAAAATATATTGCAAATCATTTAAAATTAAATGAAATGGAGACCTTATCACAATATTGCATAATTGGTGTGTGCTTGAAACTCCAGCTCTGAACAGGCCATTGCCGTATAGTTCTGAGGTATGGTGAACACTCTAAGCTATGGTTGTATATTAGGCAACTTGCGGCTACTTGAGCAATGCTTTCCCTGACCCCTACAGCTATGTTGCTCCCCTTATCCCAACAGGAATATTTCACTAAAGTTTTCTATAAATTTCACTCAATAAGGTAGCTTAATATATACGGAATTGTACTTGCCGATGTTCACAAGTCTAAACAGCTCTCAATAGATTCACTGTTCATTTTTTAATCCACTGTCCTATTTTATTATTTTGCACTTTCAAGATAATATTTTATGTACATATGCACTTCATTATTTTCTTATCACACCAGACAGATGTAAATGTTCCCAACGCCCTTTAAATTGGCGCTGTATTTAGAATTTCCGTAAGACTGGAGCAGCAGTTAAAGAAAAAATTATGATTTATTGTACATTTTTATTAGTTCTTTGGAAAAATGTAGAACATGGAAGAGTGATCATGTTTATTTAATAAGATTTATTAAAATTGGCAATAGATTTTGTAATAAATAAATGTGATATGTAATTGGAATGAACTTGGCACATTTATAATTACTTTCAAAATGTTTCAGCAAAATAAACTAAAAGCATTTAAATTTGTCGGTGCGGTAATATTCTCCCTTCTGAAATTACTTTTTCCCCTTCCCACTTCAGTTGGATCCTCACAACCTTTCCAAAATTCTGCCATACATATCCTGTTACAGCCAATGAAGTACTTTTTGAAGGGTAGTCACTGTTGTAATGTAGGAAAGGCAGCAGCCAATTTACGCACAGCAAGCTCCTGCTTATCTATCACCCCTGTGCTCGCTAACGTACACTGACTTCAGCCGTGGCTCAGTGGGTAGCACTCTCGCCTCTGAGTCAAAGGTTGTGGTTCAGGTCCCACACCAGAGACTTGAGTACATAATCTAGGCTGACACTCCAGTGCAGTACTGAGGGAGTGCTGCCCTGTCGGATGAGACGTTAAACCGAGGCCCCCTCTGTCCTCTCAGGTGGACGTAAAAGTTTCCACTATTGCAAAGAAGAGCATTGAAGTTCTCCCGGTGTCCTGGCCAATATTTAATCCTCAACCAACATCACAAAAAAAATTATCTGGTCATTATTTCATTGCTGTTTGTGGGAGCTTGCTGTGCGTAAATTGGCTTCTGCGTTTCCTACATCACAACAGTGACTACACATCAAAAAGTACTTAATTGGCTGTAAAGTGCTTTGGAATGTCTTGAGGTCATGAAAGGTGCTATATAAATGCAAGTCTTTCTTTCAAACCCCAAGACATTAAATTTAAAATCCTCATCTAGAAATCCTTCCATGGCCTCAGTCCACCTTATCTCTGCAATCTTCTCCAACTCTATATTCCCCCTCTCCCTTCACCCGAACACTGGTGGCCGACCCTTCAGCCCCTTGGGTCCTACTCTTTAGAATTCCGTCCATAAACCTCTCCACCTATCTCTCCTTTAAAAACCTCAAACCCCGTCTCTACAGTCAAGCTTTTGGTCTCCTCCCAATGTGTTTCCTTGGAATGTATACGGAAGCCATATGTTGGTAAATACCTTGGCCCAAAATTTCCTGTAGCAGGGCAACGAACAGCGTCCGTTGTGAGTTAGACTTGCCCTTGCCCGTTTAATGTCGACGATATTTTGCGCTGCAAGTTGTTGGACGTGCAAGATTGAAATGGCGTAGCGCCCTCTATAGGGCATCTGAGATCTGAGTGAGCAGGACAAGCAACTGTGTATCTCAACAGATCAGATTGAAGGACTGTGAAATTAACAGTGCAAGGACTGAGAAGGAAGTATAAATTAAGAGTGGGTGAATTCAATGTCAACTCAGGTACAGAAAGAGAAATGAAGAGAGGATGGAGAGAGAAAAAAGAGACAAAGAGAAAGTAAAAAATATATTTTAATTTTTTTTTTTAAATCTCCAACAATTAAAACTTGAAGGAATGAGACTCCACATTTTCAATGCCAGAGAGGTTGTCTGGCAGTAATTAACACTTATCACGTCGTTAAAGGGTACTTGGACTTGAAATGAGTTGACTTATCTTTCTGTGGCGAGTTTACTTCCTATCTATCATGCATGTACAGCAGTGTCATGCATTTCAATGGGGAGCCAGACAGCGAGATGCCATTTTACGCAAAGCTAACATCGGAGCAATGCATCTCCGACAGCAACTTTTCGATTTCCGCGTTTAATCGCATATCACCCTCGCCTGAAGTTGTTGTGGCATCTGCGCACAAATAACAGGCAATGCTATTAGCCTCGCCGTTATTTTGACAGCAAATTTTGGGCCCTTATATTTAAAGCAACATTTTGCTTCAATTTTAGTTTGTAATATATATTTAAACTTTAAAAATATCAGTTTTATTGATGTTTATGGTATAAATAGTGTTTAAAAAGATACAATGGAAATTGAAGAAAGAATTGAGATTTTTTTCCAAAACAATTCTGAGAACAGTACGATGTCCATGTTCCTTATTCTCACCTCCATACAATGGAAACAAGACATGTTTCACAAAGGATAAAACACCATTGTTCTCCACGTTGCCCGGTTCACAGAATGCCCTTTTCAGCTTCTTTTTTACATCTTCCTTTTTGTCCAGCAAGTCAATTTTGGATTCCTAAAAGCAATAAGTACTGTGAGAGTATCCAAAAGAGATTACCAAAAAAAATCAACCTATGAATATAGCGGAACACTTGTATTCAGTGTTCTCTGCCTCTTGCTCCATTTCTCATCCACACATCTAATACAAATCTTATATACAAGTTGATTGATTATGACAGAGTAAGTGGATATAAAAATATCTGCCAATAGCTGGGGGATAATCTTGTACAACAGCTCCCTTCGATTCAGAACTCTGCTAACCTTGGATTGACTCAAGATGTCTTAATAAGAAGGTACCTAAAGAGCCTTCAGGAATTAAGTACTTTGATGTCAACTGCACAACTTCACTTCTGAAAAGCCATAAATCGCCAAGAGTATAAAATATTTCATGAATTTGAATCATGAATTTCATTCATATTTTTGGTTGCCAGACTTACAAATAGATTTTTTCAGCAGACATAATCTAGTTGTTATGAATAAATATACATTAGCTTTTACTATACAGTTGCTCACCTTTCTGGACCTTAACAATATCTGTAAAACTGCTCAATACAATATGAAATGAAAGCCATCAGTAAATAATACCTCTTCAGAGGAGCTCATTTTTCCTCCAGTCAGACCTGGAACCATAGGGTTCATTAAGTGAATACGCTTGGCATACCCAAGAGCTGGAAGGTACTGCATAAATACAAAGAACAATTAAAGTTAAATACATTTGCATTTACAGTTCAAGATTTTTAAATTTTACAACTACAAAGAGCAGCCAGTTCAGGAGTTGAACAGTTGGAGGACAAACAAGAACTGAGAGGAGGGTTTTAAAAAGATCAGACATTAAAGGCATGCGTCGTACTAACACTACTACTACTTTTGTTTATACAGTGCCTTATCACCAAAATGTCTCAAAGTGCTTCACACAATGGATTACTTTTGAAGAGCAGTACCTATTTGTGATGAATGGCAACAGCCATTTTGCTTTAACAATGCATGATGATTAATTCATGTTTTAGTATCAAAGAAACAGAACTTTATTTATCTAAAGAGTTGCATTAAAACGCTGCCAAGACATTTAACTGAATGGCATGTGTGTGTCATTACAAATTACATTATCAACCTCTACTAATACTGTGCCTATCAACAAATAAGGATCAATAACTGTGCCTATCAACAAATAAGGATCAATAACTGTGCCTATCAACAAATAAGGATCAATAACTGTGCCCATCAACAAATAAGGATCAATAACTGCAGCCCAGTAAATCATCTCCCCAATTATCTCAAAGCTCATAGAAAGTATAGAGAACGAGAAGCTGTTACGTCTCAATCACAACACCCTATCTAATCAACAATTTGGCTTCACAGCAAACCAAATTAAGTTGTGATCATTTCAAATTCATGCTTCAATACGATTCTTTTCTTCCTCAATGCAGATAAAGTAGTGGCATCTGAATCAGTGGCGCTGACAAAGTAAAATACGTTTAGTTTGACAGCTGCACAATGGAATTCAGTGTTCTCTACCAAAATGAATACAACACAAGATCTTAGTATTACAAGGGCATTAAACTTTTCCGAAAAGGCATAAATATTTTTGAAGGGGAAGAAACTATGCAGAAAATGACCCACGCAGACAGCTCCAAGCATGCTATTTATAAAATGGAATGCTATGTCTGGTGAGAGGAACTTAATTAAATTACAGCCCAATAAAACACATTTTTGAAGTTACTAAACGAGAAAGCCTTCATTTGTAACACACACAGTTCTTCAAAATGTCCCATCTTTCATAAGGAAACTCAGTGCCCCATCACAAAAATTCCCTAATGAAATTTGCTTAAGATCTGCTGCAGTCTAAATTCTACATAAATTTTGTTAGGGATATCAATACTAATTTTTTAAATGACAGCTAAGTTCTGGTACACAACTCTTGATCCAAATATTCCAGCCTAATATTTAAATGCATTGCTTTAACTCCCTAATCTGTTTACGTAATTGCCAATTTTAGAAGATAATAAATTTACCTTTTCTGCAAAGGTGAATATTTTCCTCTGATCAATTCCACCAAACTGTGCATCGACCTTCAAATATTCTTCATCCAAGGCCTAAACGAGTAGAAAATGATTTTAAAAACATACCTTAACCCTCAGGAATGAAATGAGAAAAAAAATCAGCTTAAGTTTTCTGTCAATGTTGACATTGTAACTTTCAGTATAAAAAGAAAAGGCACACGAAAACAATCTCTTGCCCATTAAGTTCATCACAAGTATTAAAAGCAGCCTCGAGAATTATTAGAAGAGCACCATGATTATGAACACGCTATGGATAGTTGTGAGTTGATAAGAATACAAATGAATCGAGGAGTACAAAAGACAGAAACGTTATTAAGTAAAGCTCAAGTTGCTTATGGGCATCATTTGAACACCAGTTATTACTTAATCTTTACATTTAATAACTTGAAATCCCTGTCAATATATTGATAATGGACAGGTTATACAGAAACTGATTTCCTTTAAATTGTTCAGTTTCCGGTCTTTCCCATTCCTACCTGTAATCCAGGATACAGGAGACCACTGAGGAGTGGATGGTCCACTTGTTTAACGACTTCAGCGCCGGCCTTTTTGGCATCATGCTGAGTCACCACAGAGGATAATTTGTAGACATCCAAAGTGTATTCCCTGAAAACATACAGACATGTTCTGATGTTGGAGAACTTGTCACAGTCAAAAGGAATAAAGACCTTTAACCCATTAAGGACAGCAAAAGCATTTTCTTCCAACCATCTCTCAGATTATATTAGTACAGGCTAATTATTTATTTCTTACCTGCTTAGCTGAAAATCAGTTCCCTTCACAAATCGGAGTTTTTCTATTGGTACACCTATACTTTCCAGCATTGCTTTTATGACATGTTCATAGTACTGTGTCCTCAGCTCGAGCAGTTCCCAGGGAGCTTTCATGTTGTCCAAATAAGCGTGCAAATCAGCAAACAAAATAGTTACCTGGAATGGAAGGGAAAAGATAAAGATTTTAAAACTAAGAATTATTTGGATGAATAATTTTATAACGCAACTTCCATTATGTCTGGGAATTGATGACATGGCTTCCTTATAAAATATTCACACAGAAATTGAGGTGCAGCACAATGATGCAGAAAGCCGAGGGTGATATTTCCTGCTCTATTTCACCACCACCTCTCTCAACCCCTCCACTGCCTCCGTGATATCAGGCTGCTTGTCCCACATCCAATACTGGATGAGCAGAAATTTCCTCCAATTAAACATTGGGAAGACCGAAGCCACCATTTTCGGTCCCTGCCACAAACTCGGTTCCCTAACTACCAATTCCATCTCCTTCGCTGGCCAATTTCCCAGGCTGAACCAGACTGTTTGCCACCTCGGTGTATTATTCGACCCTGAGCTGAGCTTCCGACCCTATATCCTCTCCATTACCAGGACCGCCTACTTCCACCTCCATAATATCACCCATCGCCACCCTGCCTCAGCGCACCTGCTGCAGAAACCCTCGTTACTTTTGTTATCTCCAGACTCGACTATTTCAATGCTCCACTGACCGACCTCCCATCTTCCACCCTCCATAAATTTAAGCTCATCCAAAACTCTGCTGCCCGTATCCTAACTGGCACCCAGTCCCGTTCACCCATCATCCTGTGCTCACTGTCCTACATTGGCTCCCTGTCCCCCAGTGCCTCAAATTAAAATTTTTATCCTTGGGTTCAAATCTCTTCATGGCCTTGCCCCATCCTATCTCTGCAACCCCCTCCAGCCCTACAACTCTCTGAGAACTCTACAATTATGGCCTCTTGTGCATCCCCAACTTCCATCGCCCAACCATAGGTGACCGTGTCTTCAGCTGTCTAAGCCTTAAGCTCTGGAATTCCCTCCCTAAACCTCTTTACCTCTCTCTCCTCCTTTAAGACACTCCTTAAAACCTACCTCTTTGACCAAGCTTTTGGTCACCTCGGTGTCAATTTTTATCTATTTATGCTCTTGTAAAGCGCCTTGGGACGTTTTACTATGTTAAAGGTGTTGTATGAATGCAAGTTGTTGCATCACTGAGTTCCTGATCTTAAGTGAGTCACTGCGTGCAAACAATAAGTGCAGATTAGGATCTTTTCAATATTGGTGAAAGAGGTGTTCCTGAACTGATTTTTCATATTCACCTATTGACCAATTACGACCAATTACAAACAACATCATTGGAGGCATTACCATCAGGCTACCTGCCTCCTGAACAAAGATGGGCAGATTTTCCCAATTAAAAATATATATGGAAACTCATTGTGCAACATCATAATGATACAGTATTATGGAAATTGGAATCATTAATGAATATCACATTTGTACCGATGCTGTCAGTTTTCTACAAGATTGACTGAAGCAGTACCATGGGCTTTGTATATCCGACCTACGTTTTTATACTA
Source organism: Squalus acanthias (assembly GCA_030390025.1). Classification (NCBI taxonomy): domain Eukaryota; kingdom Metazoa; phylum Chordata; class Chondrichthyes; order Squaliformes; family Squalidae; genus Squalus; species Squalus acanthias. The sequence goes on from JASTWF010000031.1 coordinate 6,332,914, forward strand.
GGTACACAAGAACTGTACAGAATATCTGCAGTAGAACCTCCCGCACTATATTTGTGTATCTCCTTCCCAAACAGCAGAATCCTGTGGTGCTTTGCCCACCTGTATGCAGCAGCTAAAACAAAGAATTGACCAGCAATTGCCAAAAAAGGGGTGCTAGAACGTTCATTAGGTTATGAAAAATCTGTGATTTGTCTGTTGCATTGTGGTACAAATCCTTCTGCGCTTGCAGTAACATGAGAGTTAAATTAGCGAGGTAGCTTATCTTGTTGCAGTTGTCTTTGATTGCACCTTGCTGTTACGTCACCTAATGTATGAAAACCATCCTCACCTCAGATCCAGCTTTTAGGAAGTCAGCGATCTTTGACATTGGCACAAAGTATGCTACATGAGGCTTTCCGGTGGTAGCTGTTCCCCAATAAACATTCAAGTCCCGTTCCTCCAGAATTGAACGCATCTTATCCTCACCCAGGACCTCCTGCAAAAAATGCAAGAAAAGTTTGTTTTGTTCAAATGTCTACGTAGATTGAGCATAAAAAATCTTTTTTTTTTTAATGATTTTTTTTCTGGGGTAGAGTGTATCTGTCACGTAGACAATATGAAGCAAACTGAAATGGTTAAAGCTTGAAAGCTCAACATACAGACAAGAAAATGATTGCTTTTCAGTGAAATGATTGGTCTCTAAAAGGTAATCAATTATTCACGGACTCCAATATGCACAGATCGTTTTCCTTTTATTCTGATTCTTGCTTTTCTACCAACACTATGATTTGAACATTGTTCATTAAGGTAGTTTATTTATAATCATTTGTTATACTTTCTCAGTCTATTTTCTTACAGTGACCATACAATGTAGTGTACAGTTTGTATATTAGCTAACAGTGTGAGAATTTACAACAGATTTGTGTTCACATATCATTACGGTGAGGAAGGCCATTCGGGCCTAAACTCCCTGCACTTCAGCATCCAACTGATTCTTAAAAGATTCCAGTGGTTTTGCCTCGACCATTCTTCCTGGCAATCTATTCCGTACATTCATCACTCTGTGAAGAAGAATTTCCTCATCTCACATGAGTTTGATATTTACATTACAAGACCATACCTGCAAGTTCCTGGTGATAAGATGGATTTTCTCCTCAACATTCTTATTGTCGCCCATGATGCTGAATGCTCCCACTGATTACCTGAGATAAACTGGAAGAAAAATAACACCATTAGCTTTGGAAAACAAAATCTCAGCTTGTTACAGGTGAAAATTTATTGCGGTTCACAAACTTTGCCAGTACCACCTGTGAACCTCAATGTAAAATCCATAGCAAATATTTGTCGATCTATATATATACACTACACTGTAACTATTCACTTTCTGGCATTTGATTGGTCCCTATTAACTATATAACCAATAATACATTATTTGTAACCACTTCATTTTTAAAATAGGGACCCTGACAATAAGACTCCCATAGAATCATAGAAATTTACGGCACAGAAGGAGGCCATTTGTCCCATCGTGTCTGTGCTGGCCGAAAAAGAGCTATCCAGCCTAATCCCACTTCCTAGCTCTTGGTCTGTAGCCTTGTAGGTTACGGCACTTCAAGCGCATATCCAAGTACTTTTTAAATGTGATGAGGGTTTCTGCCTCTACCACCCTTTCAGGCGGTGAGTTCCAGACCCCCACAACCCTCTGGGTGAAAAAAGTTTCCATGTGCAAAATAAAGACTGTGCCACTGTTGCTACTGTTTCTCACCCACATTGTTAGAATCTGAATCTTTCTCACAAGCAAATTCTGAATCGGGGTCTAAAATACTTGCAATACAGATTTACTGCAATAAAACTTCATGAATAATCCGAATATCAACACGTTGAGGCAGAAAATGTTACTTAGATTTTTAACAAGGACTTCACTTCTAAGCTTTCTACTGCCTCCTCCCAGTACTTTTTATAGTCAAAAATATTCCAACAACAGGCTTGGACAAAACAAGTGGTTAATGCAGGTCTGTCGGAATTGAACTGGAGTTTGAATGGAATTTAATACGTAAGTGCAAGGCTGAGAGAGTGCTCCATTGTCAGAGGTACCATCTTTCAGATGAGACACTTAGTCAAGGCTACCTATTCAGGTGGATGTAAAAGATCCCATGGCATTATTCAAAAAATTAGAGAGTGGATTGCTCCTGCCGTTAAATGCAAGTTCTTTCTTTACCTTCATTATTTTGAAATATGTAACAGAGATATATTACAAAGCAGCAACATAATAGAGGGAAATCATATCATCATAAACCATACAGAATGAAGAGCAGATTATCAACATCATTTGAATCTCCAAAACTTGTTGCATCCTTGAACACTTTCAGGCTGTTATTCTGTGATATACATAAGGCAAAGTTTTTTTTTTGGCACCAGGTATCATTGCAGACACAGAGCAATGAGAGGTCCCTGAGATCAAAGTAAATAGCTATCTAAATATCTGCATATTATACAGCGCACCAAACACACAATTAAAGGAGGATCACAGTTAAACATGTTTACAGTGAATCACCAAATTTATACTTCTGAATCAACCACAGTTGAGGACGTCTTTCAGTTTAAGATTCCAACTCGCAGATGTTTTGACATTTCCAGTGTTTTCTGTTTATTCCAGTATTTGCACTTTTCCTTTTTATCTGTACGAGTGAAGTGATGAGTTTGTTGTTCTCTACTTCAAAAATGAGAAAGGCCAGCAGATTCATTGTATTTAGGACTTTGTGCAAATAAAATAAAACATCTGCTCACTCTCATTCATTTGGGTTTAAAAATGTACTTTTTTGTCTCAATCTCAATTTTAAAAATGAAGATAGATCTGCAAGTTTTGATAAAAGGAAAAAAAAGTGCAAATGCCGGAGATCTGAAATAAAAACAAAATACTGGAAATATGCATCGGTCTACCAGCATCACGAACAAGACAGAATAATATTTCAGATTGTTCCTGCAGCCTCAGCCCACGGTTCTGATGAAGGGTCTACCACCAAGAATGTTAACCTTTTCATCTCTTTTCAGATGCCGTGATCAGTGATCCATCCGTGGCTAACTAAAGAAGTTAAGGATCACATTAGATTGAAAGAAGAAGCTTATAATGTTGCGAAGAATAATAGTAAGCCTGAGGATTGGGAGATTTTCAGAAACCAGCAAAGGATGACCAAAAAATTGATAAAAAGGGAAAAAATAGAATGAGAAAACTAGCAAAAAATATAAAAACAGATTGTAAGAGCTTCTACAAGTATGTAAAAAGGAAGAGAGTAGCAAAAGTAAACGTTGGTCCCTTAGAGGCTGAGACAGGAGAAATTATTATGGGGAATAAGGAAATGGCAGAAACGCTAAACAACTATTTTGTATCTGTCTTCACAGTAGAAGACACAAAAAGCATGCCGAAAATGGTGGGGAACCAAGGGTCTAATGAGGGTGAGGAACTTAACATAATTAATATAAGTAGAGAAAAAGTACTAGAGAAATTAATGGGACTAAAAGCCGACAAATCCCCTGGACCGGACAGCCTACATCCTAGGGTTCTAAAAGAGGAGGCTGCAGAAATAGTGGATGCATTGGTTTTGATCTTCCAAACTTCTGTAGCTTCTAGAACTGTCCCAGCAGATAAGAAGGTAGCAAATGTAACACCGCTATTCAAGAAAGGCGGGAGAGAGAAAACAGGGAACTACAGGCCAGTTAGCCTGACATCAGTTGTCGGGGAAAATGCTGGAATCCATTGTTAAGGAAGTGGTATCAGGGCACTTAGAAAATCATAACATGTTTAGGCAGAGTCAACATGGTTTTATGAAAGGGAAATCGTGTTTGACAAATTTATTAGAGTTTTTTGAGGATGTAACTAGCAGGGTAGGTAAAGAGGAACCAGTGGATGCAGTATATTTGGATTTCCAAAAGGCATTCGATAAGGTGCCACATAAAAGGTTATTACACAAGATAAGGGCTCATGGGGTTGGGGATAATATAGCATGGATAGAGGATTGGTTAACGGACAGAAAACAGAGAGTAGGGATAAATGGGTCTTTTTCCGTCCGGTTGGCAGGCTGTAACTAGTGGGGTGCCGCAAGGATCAGTGTTGGGGCCTCAGCTATTTACAATCTATATTAATGACCTAGATGAAGGGACCAAGTGTAATGTATCCAAGTTTGCTGATGATACAAAGCTATGTGGGACAGTAAGCTGTGAGGAGAACACAAAGGGCTGGATTTTGATTCGGGGTCGTGTCATCCACTTTTCGTGTTATCCACCCGACTGCAATTGGATGTGGGAGATTGATGCGATTTTCACCTAATTGGGCAATTGAGTTCCAGCATGTGGGAACCCATGAACCAATTAGTGTTTTCAGTCTGAAAGTCGCCTCTGATGATGTCATCATTGCTGCTGCATTGAAGGTCTGCAAAGACTGCCTGGCCTTTGCTGTGAGAGGACCTGGATACAAAATGAGCAGCAGCAGCCCTAAGTCTGCTCCCAGATATTTTTGCACCACCACTCCCAGATATGTCTCCCATCCACCACCACTCCCAGATCGATCAGCCAGCCAGCCAGATGTGCTCCAGCCAGGTTTCACATTCATGGTTCAGAACAGACGTGCTTCATGTAGAAAAAGGGTTAAAATCACAAAGGCCTTTCAAAATGGCATTATAGAGGCAATTTAGTGCTTGTTAAGGGCCTTAACAGCCTATCCCGCCTCTTAGAGGCGGGACGGAGTCAGGACCAGCAGACACGATTTAATGAAAATTGCATGGAGGCGGGCTGATGCCTGCCCGCCAGTTTCGCAATTTTAACCCCCCACACGCCTCCAAACCTGCCTCCACGGGTCAATGAGAATCCAGCCCAAAGAGTCTGCGAAGGGATAGAGATAGACTAAGTGAGTGGGCAGTAAGGTGGCAGATGGAGTATAATGTAGGGAAATGTGAGGTTATTCACTTTGGTAGGAAGAATAGAAAAACAGAATATTTTTTAAATGGTGAGAAACTTTCAAATGTTGGTGTTCAGAGAGATTTGGGTGTCCTCGTGCAGGGAACACAGAAAGCTAGCATGCAGGTACAGCAAGCAATAAGGAAGGCAAAGGGCATGTTGGCCTTTATTGCAAGGGGGTTGGAGTATAAGAGTAAGGAAGTCTTGCTACAATTGTACAGGGCCTTGGTGAGACCACACCTGGAGTACTGTGCACAGTTTTGGTCTCCTTATCTAAGGAAGGATATACTTGCCTTGGAGGCAGTGCAACGAAGATTCACCAGATTGATTCCTGGGATGAGAGGGCTGTCTTATGATGAGAGATTGTGTAGAATGGGTCTATACTCTCTGGATTTTAGAAGAAGAATGAGAGGTGATCTCATTGAAAACATACAAGATTCTGAAGGGGATTGACAGGGTAGATGCTGAGAGGTTGTTTCCCCTGGCTGGAGTGTCTAGAACTCGGGGGCATAGTCTCAGGATAAGGGGTAGGCTATTTAAGTCTGAGATGAGGAGGAATTTTGTAAGATTTCCAAAATTTGCAGATCCCCAAAAATATATCGAAAGAAAAAAATAAGGACTTTGGAACGTTAAAGGAAACATGTCTGGACATGTACGGCGGTGGATTGTCTGGGAATCCAAAGCCCACCAAACATTAACATTTGGACAATAGGCCCTGGGAAAAGGCCGCCCCACCCAAAACACAGAGCCCATAGGAATGCTAGGCCCAGCAAGGAACCCAAAGCATGAGAACAATGCAAGCTTCCATGGAACAACAGTGCAACAGGATGTAAGCCATTTGATTTGGTTTAGCATAGTTGAAAGCCCATCAAAATTTAACAAGACAATGAACAGGCCTCACCTGAAAACTCACTGCATTACGAAACCAGTTTTCGTGAGGAGTTTTGGGTTTGGGGGGGGGCGAAAAAGGACTATATCTGCAGCAGGACCCAAGAGCTCTTTCTCTTTCGACTCGCCGACTACGCTGGAACAACTCTCCCTCTCAGCACTGCCCAGAAGCCACATGGTAAAGGAAGACGTACGATGACCAGAATCACCATCGACTTACCTGGCTGGATTTCGTACTGTTAATACTCCTGTTTGGTGAGTATTATCCCTGATCTCCTGAAACTGAAACCTAGCTAGAAGTGGGATTTTTGGGAGGGATAAAGGTTTTTTTTTCTTGTATACTGTCATTTTTCCCTCGCCTGTAACCGTGTGTTCCCCAAACCTGTTTAAGTGTGAAGTGTGTTTAAGTTTGTTACCTTTTAATTTTAATAAAAGTTATAGTTCTTTTCATCGGAACCTGTTGTCTACTGCATCTTTATTCACAACCCCTAAATAAGTCCAAGTTTTGAACCTGGGGCGTGGGAGCGATTCGAACCGCTCACTGAGTCAGGGGAAAGGCTGACTCCTACCACAACCACTCCCTACAATTTCTTCACTCAGAGGGTTGTGAATCTTTGGAATTCTCTGCCCCAAAGTGCTGTGGATGCTGAGTCTTTGCGTATATTCAAGGCTGAGATAGATAGATTTTTGGACTCTAGGGGAATCAAGGGATATGGAGATCGGGTGGGAAAGTGGAGTTGAGGTCGATGATCAGCCGTGATCTTATTGAATGGCGGAGCAGGCTCGAGGGGCCGTATGGCCTACTCCTGCTCTTTCTTCTTATGTTCTTATGACAGACCTGCTGTGTATTACCAGCATTTTTTACTTTTGCCACAATTGTTTAATTTGACTGTTTCTCAATCCTTAACAACTACTTGATCTTGACATCTGCTATGAATTTGGAATTGTTTGTTGCATTCACACTCTATATAACTGTATTAATTCTCTTCACAACAATGCTGTAGTTATGGTATAAATGCAGCCTGAATCTGGAGTCAAGGCCGACCTAACACTGCAGCAAAGAGGAGCAAGACTCCTTGGACTGGGTAGTCTCACTCTGCTCACTCTGCTTTACTTTGGAGTCAATTCAGAAAAAGCTTCACACAGATGCAAAACTTGTGTCAATGCACTGTATGGTTCTTGCACTCCCTGGCACAGATCAGCCGTTGCACAGACTGACCGCCACGCTCCCTGGCACAGACCGTCTGCGCATCCTGCACAGACCACCGGGCACCCTGGCACAGACCCACAGACCGACCGGGCGCCCTGGCACAGACCCACAGACCGACCGCGCGCCCTGGCACAGACCCACAGACCGACCGCGTGCCCTGGCACAGACCCACCGCGTGCCCTGGCACAGACCCACCGCGTGCCCTGGCACAGACCCACCGCGTGCCCTGGCACAGACCCACCGCGTGCCCTGGCACAGACCCACCGCGTGCCCTGGCACAGACCCACCGCGTGCCCTGGCACAGACCCACCGCGTGCCCTGGCACAGACCCACCGCGTGCCCTGGCACAGACCCACCGCGTGCCCTGGCACAGACCCACCGCGTGCCCTGGCACAGACCCACAGACCGACCGCGTGCCCTGGCACAGACCCACAGATCGCCCTGGCACAGACTGACCACCGGGCTCCTGGGCACAGACTGTCCACTGTGTGCCCTGGCACAGACCGACCAGCTGCATTAATGCCCCATGCGTTGCCTCAGTGTATTAGTGAAGCCACGGTCACTGTAGGGAAGGGCAGTGCCGGCAGCACGCGGTGCCCCGGCGCTGCCCTGGTTACCGGCTCCATGGCGACCCCTATAACCCGCCTCCCTCCGCCGACACCTTCAGAGCCCACAACACCGGGCCGTCCCGGCACCGAGCCCCGCGGAATGTCCGTACCGTGTGCTCCTGCAGCCCCGCGGTGACTTCAACAGCGCCGCCTCCTCCCGCCGGTTGCATCAGCCTCCGCGCCGCCTCACCAGCCACCCGCCGCCCTGCGCGGACGCAGGAGCCGCCGCCGAGCAGCGATCATCGATCACTCTCCACTGCGCCTGCGCACCCCAGCCGCTGCTGACTGCAGTGAACTGTACCACTGGCTTACAGTGTGCTGCCCGCAGCAGCTTCTTAGCAGGAAGGACACCAGTTCCATCATCACAAGCACATATTATTTACCTGCAACAAATTCCTGAAAATATTATTTAATAATATTGCAATAAATTCCTGGAACAATCTGAGAGGAGGGGAGTAGAGACACAAAGTTTAGGGGTTCTACAAGTTGTATGCAATGGTGGGAGAGAGTTGGGATATCAGACAGTCAGCATTCTGTGGGCACAATGGCTCTGTTTCATCCCTGACCATTCTTCTGTTCATCACACACAGTTTTATTTTGTTAAGAATGGCAGGCATCAAAACTATGCCACACCTTTAAGCAAAATAATTGAGTCCCATTTAATAAATGAAACTTGGCAAGTCCAAAGAGATGAGGTCAAACCTACTGCAAGGACCCGTGGTAGAGAGTTCACATAGTTTTCCTAAGTGATTTAAGAGTGGAATATAATAGGATGAGCAATGTGCAAATATTTTCTTAATCTAAAACTATTCAGTGCAAAATAAAACTTGTCAATCTAGTGCATCAATGTTTCTTTTGCATCAAAACGTGAGAGCACTTGTCTTGACACTGTGACACTTGACACTTTATTTTATTAACAAAACAAGGAAGAATTCTGATGACTAGTGACTGTATGTAGCTTTTAATAAAATAAATATCCCCTGAATAGTTTTCAGTAAGAATGAAATTCTAGTACTGAAATAAAATGCCATGTTTAAGAAAGTTCCTTTGACCAGTTATTATTTGTTAAGCACAACTTTCTTTACATGAAGCAGCATTTAAACTCAAAGGAGATCTCTTTGGTCTGATGTCCTTTGTTGCAGTGTCACTCAGCCAAAGGTTTTTTGTTGACCACTCTGAATTATTCTTCAGTGCTTGAGGCTTCAGCTGATCTTTTTTATTTTTCTTCCAATGTTTTGATTTCTTTCTTTAGTTTTTTTATTCCCTGTTGCTTCATTTTTCAGTGTACAGTTTTATTAGTTGATGCTTAGTTTTAACCAGTACCTACCTGTTTTGAGAATTAACACTTTCCTTAATACGGTACTTCTTCCATTTTCACTAAATTTCCCCCCAATTTCTGCTGATATAATCTTTACGTGATCTTTCTCGCTTTTCCCCCCTTAGTTTTTCTCATCTCCTAACTCTGAATTAATCTGCCTAAGGTGCCCCTTCCTTTCCCCCATTGATTTAGTTGCTTTGCCGCTTTTCTATCTGATTTTCTTTGTCCGAACTTTACTTAACTCCAGCCTGCCTTATAGTTCTGTCATTTTTAAAAGCCCCCTCTCTGGCTGTCTTTCTCCTAAGGCTGTTTCTCCGTTGACAAACTTGTGCCCACTTCTCATGTCACCTTGGCTCATTACCCATGTTTATAAAATGTTATTGCTGTGTCAGTTGGTCCTCCAAGAAACAGTTAGAATTTCCCATTCTAATACTAACACTTGCACTTGAGTAAACGCTCCAACTTGTTGGAGAGCAGACCATGTTATCCCCTCAACAGTAGTAGTTCACTGTTTCTCATCACATTTTCCAGGTCTGTATTACGTCCCCCTCTGTTTGACTAATGCTGATGTTTTTGTGTCCCAGTACAAAGAAAGAGCAAACACATTTATATTGTGCATTTCACTTCGTCAGGACATCCTAAAGCACTTCATAGCCAATGAATTACTTTTGAAATATAGTCACTCTGGCTATTTAGGCAAACACTTACACACATAGCAAGGTCCTACAAACAGTAAATGAGATGAGTGATTAGTCAATCTGTTTTTGGTGGTGTTTGTTGAGGGGAAAAATTTTGGTCAGGATACTGGGAGAACTCCATGTTTCTTTTTTCAACGACTGTCATGAGATCTATCATATCCACCTGAACAGGCAAATGAGACCTTGGTTTAGCATTTCATCCAATAAAAAAAAAACCTCCAGCAATGTTACACTCCCTCAACAACACAATTTAGTATCAGCCTAAATTATCTGCTCAAACCTTGGAGTGGGGCTTGAACCCACAGCCATCTGCTTCAGAGGCAAAAGTGCTACCAACTGGGCCATACTGACATTAGGTAGAGGCAGTATATCCTCTCACTTGTGTCTTGCCACTTTCCCAGTGTAAACTAAAGTAAGACTTGCATTTCTATAGCTCCTTTCATGACCTCAGAACGTCCCAAAGCGCATTACAACCAATGAAGTACTTTTGAAGTGTAGTCACTGTTGTAATGTAGGATATGATGCGGAGATGCCGGTGTTGGACTGGGGTGGACAAAATTGAGAGGTCGCACAACACCAGGTTATAGTCCAACAGTTTTATTTGAAATCACAAGCTTTCGGAGCTATCGATTTGCTCCTTCCTCAGGTGAAGTAAATTAGATACAGAATCTCCAAAGCATATTGGTCTGCAATTGTAAAGTACACATGCTTTGTTTTCCATCTATATATGCTGTGGAGATTCTGTATCTAATTTACTTCACCTGAGGAAGGAGCAAATCGATAGCTCCGAAAGCTTGTGATTTCAAATAAAACTGTTGGACTATAACCTGGTGTTGTGCGACCTCTCAGTAATGTAGGATACACAGAGAACTCCCCAGCTCCTCTTCAAATAGTGCCATGGGATCTTTTACGTTCACTTGAGAAGGGCCTCGGTTTAACGTCTCATCCGAAAGACGGCACCTCCTACAGTGCTGCACTACCTCAGCACTGCACTGAGAGTGTCAACCTAAATGTTGTGCTCAAGTCTCTGGAGCGGGGCTTGAAACCCGCAACTTTCTGACTCAGGACAGAGAGCTATCACTGAGCCACAGCTGACACTTAAGTATAAAGTTAAGCTGACATCCAGAGAAAAATTAGTTCAATGAAAGTGCAAAACTTTAAAACTCACTGGGGGAGAAATTCAACTCACGCTGGTTTCCAGCACAAAATGGTTGAGGAGCTCAGAATGCGCTCCCGAAGATGTCAGCCTGAGGCCCCATCAAAATTGGGTCTCGGGCCTCATTTGCATTAAACCGCCGAGATGTGGCCAATTTGGCGCTCGATGCGACTTGCCAGTCGGGGCCTGACTAATTCCAGTCAGCTCCGACATCGAGCCAGCCACAGGGAGGTCCTGGAGGGGGGAGAGGTGAAGCGGAGGGGGAGTTGGGCCAGCAGCAGCATGTAATCGTTTTTCGGAGCAAGTGGCTCTTCCTGGCTCCAGAAAGATTAAACTATTAAAATGTTTTCTTACCTTCTTGAGTAGCCTCCAGCACTCCCTTTAAGAACTGCTGGTTAGACCGCTCAAAACCCGATCATTGTCTCTGTTTCCCACATTTGTAGTGAAATTATAAATGTTCTTTATACAGAGAGTTTATAGTTTCACTACAAATAGCAAACAGAAGACATTTGCCCCATTTTCACTCAGCAGGGAGACACTGAGGCACCATCATTCCAAAATTGAAGTTCGAGAAACAAGTGCACGGCCAGAAATGGTGATTTGCTCTTCAATAGGAAAGAAAGAACCTACAAAGCATTTAGATAGCACTTTTTCACATCTCGAGCTGTCCCAAAGTGCTTCACGTACAACAAGCTGCTTTGAAGGGCAGTCACTGTCGGCATCTTACAGCAGCAACGTCCCACAAACAGCAATGAGGTGAATGCGTGATTACACCAACAACAACAACTTGCATTTATATAGCACCTTAAATGTAGAAAAATGTCCCACGGCATTTCGCAGAGTTAAAAAAAAAAGTAGTTAATCTGTTTTGGTGCTGTTGGCTCGGGTGAAGAAGTGTAATATTTTCCAAAACATTTGTGAGCTCTGGTCCTTACCTGGTTGCTCAGTGTTCAAGTTTTCTTCTGTGTGAATGGGCTTGAAGCACACCACAAACTATACTGATCAGCTAATAGAAATTATATTTGTTATAAGTTAGGCATAAGTGTTCAGAACAGTAATATACACCACAACAAGCAATATTATTGATAGTATGTTTACCATCAGATGACAATTTAGTCAGCATAAATGGAATGGGTGTTTCTCTCCTCCCCCCAAAGATGATGATAGGAGGTGGAGCCATGGTTCACTGTTACTGCAGGTGCAAACCCTATGCTCTATGGTAGTTGCGGGTATCCTAGCAGCAGATGGCACAGTTTTTGCCACTTTGCAGGGCCAGATGCTGAGAAGATAGATCCCCACGGTCATGGCAGGTAAGTTTGCCAGAGCCTGCAGATGTGGTTGATGGCTTCTTGGTAACTGTGGCTAATCAGGTAAATGTTGGCTTTTGATCACTCTGGCATGCCTGCTTTCATGCTACATAAAGCATGACATGCTGTGATTGGAATACTCCCATCCAGCATAATGGTTAGGCATTCACATATTATAATGATACCATTGGTATCTGCTGACAGGCTTCCTTTAGGAAGAGGAGCCTCCGCCAGCACGATGACTGCCAAGGTGAGGTAACTTCGCCCCTCCCTGCAGATGCGGGTGTACGAATGCCAGTGGGACGACACAGAACACCTCTTGGAAACACCCCTTAATGTGCCTGGCATGCTTCTGTAGGTCTTCCGCTTCTTCCAAACATGTCTGCTTGGAGGTTCCACTGCGAAGCCCACTGATGCCAGTAAAGGCAGCAGAGGGCAAAAAATAATTACTGACAACTAGCATAAAGGTTCATGAAAGCCTAAGTACTAGCAGGAAAAAATAACATGGGCAAAAATACCTTTACAATCAATGCCCTTTACATGATCTCCCATTGGTAGGTCCACCCCTAGCAACCATGCATTGCCAGGTTTGCATTGGACTAGGTGTCAGGCTGATCACCTCTCCCTATCTCTGTAATCTCCTCCAGCCCTACAACCCTCAGAGATCTCTGCGCTCCTCCAATTCTGGCCTCTTATGCATCCCAATTTTCATCGCTCCACCATTGGTGGCCGTGCCTTCAGCTGCCTAGGCCCTAAGCTGTGGAATTCCCTGTCTATACCTCTCCGCCTTGTTACCTCTCTCTCTCCTCCTTTAAGCTGCTCCTCAAAACCTACTGCTTGACCAAGCTTTTGGTCACCTGTTCTAATATCTCCTTAAGTGGCTCTGTGTCAAATTTTCTTTGATAACGCTCCTGAAAAGCACCGTGGGACATTTTACTACATTAAAGACGCAATATAAATGCAAATTGTTGTTGTTTGCAATCTCGGTATCCTATTCATCCCCGAGCTGAGCTTCTGATCCCATATACTCTCCATAAGAACATAAGAAATAGGAGCAGGAATAGGCCATTTGGCCCTTCGAGCCTGCTCCGCCATTCAATGAGATCATGGCTGATCTTCTGCCCCAACTCCATTCACCGGCCTTATCGCCATATCCCTTGATGCCCTTACTAGTCAGAAATTTATCAGCTTCTGTTTTGAATATACCCAATGACTGAGCCTCCACAGCCCTCTGGGGTAGAGAATTCCAAAGATTCACCACCCTCTGTGTGAAGAAATTTCTTCTCATCTCAGTCCTGAATGGCCTACCCTTTATCTTGAGGCTGTGGCCCCTGGTTCTAGACTCCCCAGCCAAGGGAAACATTCTCCCAGCATCCATCCTATCAAGCCCTGTAATAATTTTGTATGCTTCAATGAGATCCCCTCTCATTCTTCTGAATTCAAGAGAATACAGGCCTAGTTTACTCAATCTCTTCTCATACGACAGTCACGCCATCCCAGGAATCAATCTCGTGAACCTTCGTTGCACTCCCTCTATGGCAAGTATATCCTTCCTTAGGTAAGGAGACCAAAATTGTACACAGTACTCCAGGTGTGGTCTCATCAAGGCCCTATATAATTGGAGTAAGACTTCTTTACTCCTGTACTCAAATCCTCTTGTAATGAAGGCCAGCATACCATTTGCCTTCCTAATGGCTTGCTGCACCTGCACATTCACTTTCAGTGACTCATGTACAAGGATCCTCTTGTAATGAAGGCCAGCATAAGGAAGCGGTACTCGGTAAAATAATGGGACTCAAGGCGGATAAATCACCTGGACCTGATGGCTTACATCCTAGGGTCTTGAGGGAAGTGGCGGTAGGGATTGTGGATGCATTGGTAATTTTCCAAAACTCCCTGGACTCAGCAAAGATCCCGGCAGACTGGAAAACTGCTAATGTAACACCCTTATTTAAAAAGGGCAGTAGACAGAAGGCTGGAAACTATAGACCGGTTAGCCTAACATCTGTGGTAGGTAAAATTTTGGAGTCCATTATTAAGGAGACAGTAACGGGACATTTGGATAATCATAATTTAATAGGACAAAGTCAGCATTGTTTTATGAAGGGGAAATCATGTTTGACAAATTTGCTGGAGTTCTTTGAGGAAGTAACATACAGGATGGATAAAGGGGAACCAGTGGATGTGGTGTATTTAGACTTCCAAAAGGCATTTGACAAGGTGCCACACAAAAGATTATTGCTTAAGATAAAAAATCACGGGATTGGGGGTAATATTCTGGCATGGATAGAGGATTGGCTATCTAACAGAAGGGAGAGAGTTGGGATAAATGGTTCATTCTCAGACTGGCAATCAGTAACTAGTGGTGTTCCGCAGGGGTCAGTGCTGGGTCCCCAACTCTTTACAATCTATATTAACGATTTGGAGGAGGGGACCGAGTGTAACATATCAAAGTTTGCAGATGATACTAAGATGGGAGGGAAAGTAGTGAGTGAGGAGGACATAAAAAATCTTTGATTGACTGCTAAAGAGCCCATGGCATGATTTGAAAAGGTGCAGAAAATTGTCCCAATTTCCTTGCTAACATTCTTCCCTCAGTCAACATAAAGAGCAGATTAACTGGCCATTCATTCCATTGCTGTTTGTGGGATCTCACTATGCACAAAATGTTTGCCTACATAAACAACAGTCACTGCAGTTCAAAGTAATTATGGGAAGTACTTTGAAACATTTCTCAAGTTTCTGATAAGATGTTACATAAATTAAATTCTTTAAAATGTAATTAAACTCTTTGAAATTTGTTATGCTATTATTGTCAGGAGCAGTGGTACCAGTAAGATTTTAATTCCATAATCTTTAACTGCAGCTACATTTTAAAGAATAGTTAGAGGTGCAAGAGAGACAGACATCAACATTTAAAGTTGCAACATGATAAATAGGTAAAGTACAATGGCTCGTATTTTCTGATGCCTACGGGTGTGCAAAAATCTGCAAGGGGACATAGACAGGCTAAGTAAGTGGGCAGAGATTTGGCAGATGGAATACAATACTGGAAAGTGTGAGGTTATGCACTTTGGCAGGAAAAATAGTAGAGCAAGTTATTATCTAAATGGCAAGAAACTGGAAAGTACTGAAGTACAAAGGGATCTGGGGGTCCTGGTGCACAAAACTCAAAAGGTTAGTATGCAGGTGCAGCAAGTGATTAAGAAGGCCAATGGAATGTTGGCTTTCATTGCTAGGGGGATAGAATATAACAATAGGGAGGTATTGCTTCAGTTGTACAAGGTATTGGTGAGACCGCACCTGGAATACTGCATACAGTTTTGGTGTCCATACTTAAGAAAAGACATACTTGCTCTCGAGTCAGTACAAAGAAGGTTCACTCGGTTAATCCCGGGGATGAGGGGATGGACATATGAGGAGAGGTTGGGTAGATTGGGACTCTACTCATTGGAGTTCAGAAGAATGAGAGGCGATCTTATTGAAACATATAAGATTGTGAAGGGATTGGATCGGGTGGATGCAGGGAGGATGTTCCCGATGATGGGTGAAACTAGAACTAGGGGGCATAGTCTTAGAATAAGGGGCTGCTCTTTCAAAACTGAGATGAGAAGGAACTACTTCACTCAGAGGGTGGTAGGTCCATGGAATATGCTGCCCCAAAAAGCTGTAGAAGCTACATCATTACATAAATTTAAAACAGAAATAGACAGTTTCCTAGAAGTAAAGGGAATTAAGGGTTACGGGGAGCGGGCAGGAATTTGGACATGAGTCTAGGTTCGGATCGGTCATGGCCCTGTGGGTAGCGTAGCGGGCCCAGGGGCTGTGTAGCCTGATCCTGCTCCTATTTCGTGTGTCCAATTCTGTTAGGTTCAGGAGATGGTTCTGTGATAGTAGATTGGCGGTTAGGATCAGATCAGCCATGATCTTATTGAATGGCGGAGCAGGCTCGAGGGGCCAATTGGCCTACTCCTGCTTCTATTTCTTATGTTCTTATGTTCTTATACCATTTACATTCCTAATGGCTTGCTGCACCTGCACATTCACTTTCAGTGACTCATGTACAAGGACACCTTGAGCATCTGCATTCCCCAATCTTTCACCATTTAGGAAATACTCCATCACAATGATCTATTTCACCTCTGTAACACCACCCATCTCCACCCCTGCCTCAGCCCATCTACCACTGGAATACTCATCTATATCTTTGGCACCTCCAGACTCGTTTATTCTGATGCTCTACTGGCCAGACTCCCATTCCCCACTCGCCATAAACTTCAGCTGATCCAAAACTCTGCTGCCCATATCCTATCCCGCACCACGTCCCGCTCACCCATTGCCCTTGTCCTTGCTGACCTAAGTTGCCTCCCAGTCCCCCAGTGCCTCAAATTTAAAATTCTTATCCTTGTATTTAAATCCATTTATGGCCTTACCCCTCCCTATTTTTGTAACCTCATTCATTCCCCGCCCACCCCCGGCCAAACTCTGCATTCCTCTGATTCTGGCCTTTTGTGCCTCTCCCCTGCCTTCGCCCCACCATTGTCGGCCATGCTTCAGGTGCCTAGGCTCTCCTCCCTTTAGGATATCTATTAAATATCTTTAGTTTAGTCATCTAAATGAGTTGTTAAAGCCAGCAGGTACTGCTGTTGAATTTTGTGTCTCGTATCTTCAGCTTATAAAAAGGACAGCAATAACTTGAAAATTTTAACTTCGTTTAGCTTCAGTTTTGTTCCCATGGATATATTTTTAAATTGTTGAGCAATGTGCATTTTTTATTGTGTATGGATTTCCAAATGACTTTTTGGATTGTTACGTGGGTTCCACCCACAGATAAAATACTGAAAGACAATTACAGGAAACAACTTGTTAATTATTTGCTATGCAACTATTAAAGGAAAGACATGCAAAATCGAAATTGAAAGGAATCGATTCAGCATTCCACAGTCAAAATAGAAACAGAAAGAGAGTTAGTTACATCCATTAAAAGCTGGTATTAGTTTTCAAACAAAATGCCAAGTTCCCAGGTACCACCTGTACACTGTCAGAAGCAATGTAATAGGTTTAGGTGGGATGTGGATAATGACCCCACTGTCATTTCATACCTAATTCCACCCCTTGGACCTCATCTTCTGCTTCTGCTGTCGGACGTGGTCCCTATTCTCAGACCTAACCTCTACTCTTGGAAGGGCCAATGTTTTAATGTTCTAAATCAAATACTCACCCATTCAAATGAATCGCGAGTATGTGAGAACATGATTCACAACACTAACTGACCCTTAGAAGTTCAAGTCTCCTCTCAATTTGGACAGCATAGGTATATTCACTTTTACACAATTCTTATGATCTAAAGAGAAATTACATTTCCTACAAAATGAGGGAGTGCAATTATTACAAAATATTATATATGACATTACATTAGCAAAATGTAATGTCATATATGTAATGTCATTGAAACGTATAAAATTCTGACAGGGCTAGACAGACTGGATGCAGGGAGGATGTTTCCCCTGGCTAGGGAGTCTAGAACGAGGGGTCACAGTCTCAGGATACAGGGTAGGACATTTAGGACTGAGATGAGGAGAAATTTCTTCACTCAGAGGGTGGTGAACCTGTGGAATTCTCTACCACAGATGGCTGTGGAGGCCAAGTCACTGAATATATTTAAGAAGGAGATAGATAGATTTCTAGACACAAAAGGCGTCAAGGGGTATGGGGAGAGAGCGGGAATATGGTATTGAGATAAAGGATCAGCCATGATCATATTGAATGGCGGAGCAGGCTCGAAGGGCTGAATGGCCTACTCCTGCTCCTATTTTTCTATGTTTCTAAAATACATAATTTTATGTGAGTTAAAGTCCCTGTACAGTATGTTCTGGAAGCAAATAATGACAATTTATTTGCCTCACGGGTTGATTTCCAGTGTGCGCTCTTTTCAGAAGTTTGTCAAATCTATGCTTTACTGTGCTGAGTGTGAACTTTTGGACTGCAATGAAAATACCATATCGAATCTCACATGCTTCACATTCAATGGAAATCAGGATTGGCCAATTCAGGTCTGACAGCTGGAGTGGGGATCAGGCCCCAGAGAGGGGGCATGGTCTCAGAGCAATGATCGGGTCTTAAGAATGAAGGCCATGTATGACAGCAGGAGAGATTGGGTATGAAATTGGGGGTCAAGTCAGATTTGACAGTAACCTAGTTGTACAAATGTTTTAGCTAGCCTTTGTCAAAACAGTTTCCCTCACTGAACTGCTACCTTTTCAGCTTTTCACCAGTTAAGCAGTTTGTTAGCTGCTTGAGATTGGCCAATTTCTGACAGATATGATTAGAGGATTCATACAGCACGAATACACCACAAGGGAAGCTGAGAGCACCTGCTAGGTTGATTGGTGGGTGCTAAACATGAACAGAAATGTGAGTACTTTACTACATTTTTTCAGAAAAGTAGGAAAATACAGGCCTCAGAGTCAAGCTAGATGCTTGACTTAAGACAGGCAAAGTTTTGCAAACATCTGTCTTTTTCATGCCTAGTTCAATTGTGTCACAATATAACATGCACGTTTAATTCAATTAATTCCAGTAACATGAGGTGCTAGGCAGAATTTGCCTCTTGTGTTAGAAAGGAAGGTAAGATTCCAACTGCATTATTTAAAGCAAATTCCAAAATTAAACGTTTTCTACATTGTGTGATTTGACGTGTGTACAAACCTTTCCTGCTTTGATGGTATATTTTTGAAGAGAAGGGGCTCCTGCAGAAAATGATGAGATCCATGGAATTCCTCCATTTTCTGTTCAGTCATTTAATGAGTTGCAGCCACATCCATGCTCTAGACCTGTGTAAGGTACAACAACCCCTGTGGCTAATCAGATTGAGCTCTGTAATATTACATTTCTATATACATACATAGCTGCCAATTATTTAAACTGCAATGCAAATTTTCAGGAAATCCTACCACATCGGCATAATATACCAAAATAATAAAACTGTAGTTTTAGGTACCGTCTCATACTTCGTGTCAGGAAGTACATGACACGCCATCCTGAGATCAGACAAAAATGTTTGCGTTTGCCGATCCTGCTTCCTAATGTTGCTTTGAGCCAGATGGGATGTGTGAACAACTCTTGAGAATCTGAGTGCAGCCAGTAACTGGATTTTCCTTTGAGGCCATTTTACATGGTTTTTAAATTCCTTGGGAAAGAGTCAAAACCTGAATAGATGTGGCTCCGAGATCTATATTTTTGGTGTAATTTAGTGCTGAAATTTGGGGCAATTCTGTGTTGTTGATCAATGGCTTAAAAATATTGCACATTATCAATTTGTTTGGCTTTTTATGGTGATGTGACATGTGAGCTGCTGTCGGTTAATTGTACTGGTATTGTGCTGCTTGTCTACTGAGTGTTGAAGTCAATGCAAGGATGTCATCTGTAGCCTGTTGTTTGACTGTATTGATAGTGACTAATGTTGAATTCATAATAGTATTCTTGAACTAATTTTTATGTTATGGAAATCATTCAACACTTATAGAATAGTTTTGTATCTAGATTTATACTGACAAATTAATAGTTTTTCTTGTATAACCTTGTAAAAAACAATGATTTTTCTGTCTGCAGCTGGGCTTCGATAGAAAATTAGAATAATCTTTGTAACTGAGAAGCATATTTTTTAAATAACTCCTGGCTGGAAAAAAGAAACAGAAAACATCTTAATGCACCTAAACAAAATAGACAAAAGAGTCACAGTTTTTTATATCAGGAAATCTTTTATTGATGTTGTATCAATACAATCAAGTAGTTTAGTTTTCAAAGAAGAGTCTGGCTTTCAATTCAAATAAAATAAGAGTGCATTTTACCAGTTACTATTACAGTGCATATAAGTATTTACAAAAAAGAACCTGTCCTTCTATATCAGAAAATGATGGCTATAGAAGGTGAGATTCTTCTTTTAACAAAAAAGGAGAATGTCTGTTTTTCTCCATAATTAACAACCCATTAACAAATTCATGGGATCACACGGGTTTGAAATGTGATTTCTGAAAATGCAATTTCATTCATGTGAAAACACAGGTCATCAAAAATACTTCAAAAGTTGCATATAGTATTGAACATTGGAATGCAATTTCATCATGCTGGAATTGTTCTATTGACATTTGATATAACAATAGATTAGTAAAGTACAATGTATAGCTGAAACTTTTAGATGAAATTTCTGTTGACTTGATTGTAGAAGAGTGAAGGTATCAGTTTGCTGTCTTCTAACACTAAATTAGCAAATGCATAAGTATCGTAATGTTAACAAATCCATACCTATTAATCTTTCCAAGCCTTAGACCTATGCCTTTGTTTTGAATGATGGGTAGTTCATATATTTTCTTTTGTACATTTTGACATTATTAAGCAATGTGGAGGTGCAACATGGCACTTTTTCACAATAACTGTAGTTTAAAAAAATCAGCTTTATTAGGCGGTGGATTTTTGTTACAAAATAAACTATGGTATGCCCCTGTGCTTATAATGGCAATTTAAAGAGAAAGTATCCATTCACTTATTAAAATGTCCATATGATGTCTAATTTTCACGACTTATGATCTGAAAATTATATTCTAATGACTGGGACACTTATTGTCATCAGCATGTTCTTTCGAAATTGGACTCTGCCTTGCATTTTCCACTTCAATTTCTTTTAATTTTGCTACATAAAAGGGTAGTTTAATTGTCTTTCTCACAAAGTAACATGTGTGCACAGTAAATCTATATAGTTCCATATAAACAGTCATAGGGTCCTTTGTACAGATCCTTCAAGCTGGGCATCATTTCCTATGAATAGCCTGATTAACCAATGACCTTGTATATCACTTTGATTCTGTAGAATCAATCACCTATATTTAAAGTTAAAAAGTAGTTTTAAGTAGTTTACTTTAAGTAGTAGGCAGTATTATTATTGCATTTCAATCAGAATATGTGGAAAAACACCAAATAGTTTTTTTCCTGATCATCACTATCGACACCTGAGTTAAGCAGTCAGATTGCTTATTAAATAGTTTTCATATTCAATTGTCATCAATCACTTAACTTTTATACAACCCACTCCCAATTGCATTACTAATAGGTTACACCCATAGAATGTATATTGTCTGTTTTTCCCATTGGGATGTTTAAAATTTATAGTTTGCCTTTTTAGATCCTGAGATTTTTAATTCCTAAAGGCTGAAATTACTGTTTGCAATGTTAGTAGATGAATGCTTAATGCATTTGTATGACTTTCATGTGTTCACTATGTCAACAGAATTGTTAACCCATTTAAAGTGAATAGGCTAACACCTACAGTAGAATAACACACCGAGGATCTTCATTAACATTTTAAGCGTTTGTCTATTAATATTACAAGAGCAATTCATATCCTAATATATACAAAATATCAATTTAATGGGGCTATCAGGTGCAGTATGGAAGAACATTACAACAAATGAAGACTACAGATGATTTCTGATAAGACTTAAGGCAATGGAGAAAAAACAAATAATATAGCCGGAAAGCTGCAAAAATCAATGGCTACATTTTAGTTTTTCAGGTACTGCCTTTTCAGCTGGTCGGAAAGAAAAACTGGTAGCAACTTTGTAGAAGGCTAGATTGTGTTAATATTATTTCCGTGTGTGCTTGATCTTTCAACTGCAAGCACGGTTGTGTCTTGAATTTAGGTTTGTTGAATAATAGTGTATGAACACTTAATGCATTCATATGCTATTTGAGCACTATTAAATTGAAAACATTCACCCCTTAAAATAAATGGATTAAGGCTTCTTAAAATAATTTCATAAGAATCCATTAAGCCTTTGTATTTAAAGGGCTGGATTTTACCAGCCCTGAGGAGGCGGGTCTGGATGCAGGACTGCTAGGAAAATCCCCCAAAATGGGAGCGGGTCCCAAACCCGCTCCCAACCCACCTCCAACCAATCTTCCCGGGAGTCGGGTCCCCGATTTGCGCAGGGTCCCGACTCCTAGAGGCAGGAAGAGGATTACAGCCACTTAACTGCCTGTTAACAGGTAGTTAACAGGTAGTTAACAGGCAGTTAAGAGGCTTTTTCCCATTTTGAGCCTTCTGCTGCGGGCTTCCCAACGCCGGGGAACCCCGCCAGGGTAAATGAGGCGTGATGTGGGTCTACTGTAATTTTTGTGTGTATGTGACAGCTGCAGAAGTGGTTTAAAGGATTCAGTGGGACACTGGTGAGTATCAGAGGTAAGGAAAAGTTATGAAAGTAATGTTTAATGTGTTTATATGTTTCTGCAGGTGACAAGCTGTGACGTGTTTGTGTAGGCTCATCTCATCGGGAGAAGTGACAGATGGCTTCTGCAATCTCAGCTGCAGCTGCCATCTGTTTTATCCTAAGGAGAGAGTAATTGGATAGCCTGGGTGAAAGGGCTCACCTTTGGACAGTGATTGTCAGTGTTTGACAGCACCTCAATGTTGTCAAACACTGTCAAATCATCTGTCAAACAAGTGTGGTGCATATACCTTTAAGAAAACTGGCAGATGAAGCGTCATCAACTGACGTCATCTGACACCGGCTTTCCCTTAATTGGCTGGCAAGCCCGCACGGCGGGCTTAACAAGGCCAATCAGGGGAAAATAGCCTCTGTTCGTCAGACATCGCTGGGGGTGGGACTGGAACCCGAAAACCAGCAGTCCCGCTTCGAACTCGGCCTTTCAGGTAAGATTCCGCCCAAAGAGTCCAATTTCAAGGCTTTAATAGGTCAGACTGAGAAGGATACTACTTCTTTAAAGTACAAAAGAAAGGCAGAGGTAAGGCATTTCAAAATTAATCTATGCAAGGAATTCAGTTGTAATAATTTTTAACTAGCTAAGATTTTGTTGTAGAGAATTTACCAAGATTTATTGGCATTTTGAATGACAAAAACAATTTGGCTATATGAGATCAGAAAATGCTTTACATTAAAAAGTCTTTTAAAACACATGTAACAATGAAAGGAAACACTGACTGAAAGTTTAAAATGACAGCTACTGCATTCATACCTCCCTGCAAAAAAACAGTCTCTACTGTTGTATAAATTCCACAGCTCTGGAATACAGAAACTGCACTATAATCCAATCCAATATGAGGCAAAACATAGGACAGTTCCTACAGGAAACATGGTCCACCTCTAGAAGTTGTTTAACTTCTTGAAACTCAGCAATGTATATCCCCTTTTCAGCAATGTATATCCCCTTTAAGGATCCATTACCACATTTTACAATTGCCATGTTTGCTTTAGGTGCCATCAGATCATAATTCTCTCATCTTAACTCTGGAATTCTTTTGGCAATAGTAATCAACAAGGCTTTGAGTGATGAGCTTGAAAAAGACTAAACATTTCACAGTCTTTGATAGTGGAACAATAGTGGCATATGTACGTACCAACCTTCCAGCTGTCAGCAAACTGCACGAAATTAACTGGGCAACATGTGTCCTAGCAACACCTGCACTGTGTTGATTTAGATTCAGTACAGTTCAATGTTCCTTACCCTTTAACTGCAACCAAGTTGAAGTTCAGTAACATCTCAGGTCACTAAGATAATGCAAAATACATATAACCTAAACAGTACGAAAGAAACATTTACTTTGCACTACATTGTCTAACCTTAGACCTTCTTCTAGTCAGCATAACATGTTAATTTGAAATTTGAAATTCAAGCAAGTTGCAGTGGTGATTATACCATTCTTCAATGTTTTAATTCTCACTCAGTATACAGTGTACACAGTTGTCTGAATTCACAATGGAACACCACTTACCATGTATTGCACTTAAAAAGATATGATTATAATAACTAGAATACAACTGTGTAATATGATAGCTTTTTTCTGTCAATGGTATAAATGTGGAAAAACAAGAAATGCATC
Source organism: Squalus acanthias (assembly GCA_030390025.1). Taxonomy (NCBI): domain Eukaryota; kingdom Metazoa; phylum Chordata; class Chondrichthyes; order Squaliformes; family Squalidae; genus Squalus; species Squalus acanthias. The sequence continues at coordinate 6,356,921 of JASTWF010000031.1, forward strand.
CTTAGGTAGAACATTACTCAAAAGTAGGCACAGGGAATACAAGTATCACATACATCATATCGACTTTCATTGCGAAGAAAGTAAGTTTTGCCTCTAACTGCTCATATAAAAGCAACAGTTCCACATTAAATCCATTGCAACATAAGCTGAAGACTTGTGCAGTCATCGGGGGAAATGTCTGACGTGTGGTTGTTATACTATGCTGGTTGTCATCCAGAGGCTTTTAAGGCTTTTTTTAATACTGGAAAACTGGAGCAACATATAATAACACTTGTGATTTTTCCAGTGAAACTCTGTTCCTCTTGATGCAGTTTATTACTACACAATATATATATCCACTAATTCAAGTTGATCAACGTTATGTTGGGCAAAGTAGGAATCCTGAGAAAGAGGAATGGATGTATTCAGTGGAATATAACCCATTAGCTTGGTCTGAAGGCATCTGGACCCACACTTGGTCGTGTTCTTTAAGTTCCAGTACAGCACTTCCTGATGCTTGATCAAGGTATCCTTTCTTATATTCATCATATGTGTATGTTGCAGGCACATTATTCTTGTACAGTGCCACCCAGATATTGGTTCCCTTGACATGCACATGATAAGCAAAGTAGTAGACACCTGGTACTTGACATGTGAATAGTCCAGTTGCTGGATTGTAACCATTTTGTCCATTGTACAAAATCCGATCAAACTTAATGGGTGCCCCTGATGGCGGAAATGGTTTTGTCAGAATTGCAGTGAAAGCAGGAGCTACCCTTGCAGAAAGGTGTCCTCTTCCATATTGTGGTTTTCCAGGTTTTCCAACTCCTGGTATTGTTGCACCATCTACAGCTCCATCTATATGAAGGCTAGCAACACCTGTTGTTTCCCCATTAATGACGATCCCCGGTGGGCCTGGTGGACCTGGTGGCCCAGGTAGACCTCGAGTTCCCATCATGCCTGGTATGCCAGGTTTTCCAGTTGGACCTGTTGGTCCTGTAATTCCTGGGTAACCCAATTTTCCTTCTCCTGGAAAACCTGGTGGCCCTGATTCTCCTTTAGGACCTGGTAAACCTATTGGTCCTGCGGGCCCTGTAGGCCCCTGAAGACCCGGTATTCCTGAAGCACCTCTAGGTCCTGGTTGTCCTCCTTGTCCTGGTTCTCCTTTGAGTCCTACAGGACCAGCTAATCCTGGTGCTCCAGGAACCCCTGTATGTCCAGCTTCTCCTTTTGGACCAATATGACCTGGTGCTCCTGGAGGTCCATGTAAACCTCTCTCTCCAGGTACACCTGGTTTTCCAGGTAACCCAGTGTGTCCCTGGTCACCTTGTATTCCTTTCAGTCCTGGTGGTCCAAAAAGCCCAATTTCACCTTTAGGTCCTGGTACACCATATTTTCCCATTAATCCCTTAGAGCCCATAGGCCCTGGATGCCCTGGTTCACCATTAGAACCAGGTTCACCACGTAAGCCATGTACTCCTGGTTCACCCTTGAGTCCTGGGGCACCTGGGGCCCCATGAGGTCCTCGCTCACCTTTAAATCCATTCATTCCTGGCTTTGCATACCCTGGCGCTCCAGGCAGACCACGAGCACCAGGTGGTCCAGGCTCACCTTTATGACCTATAGATCCTGGAATACCTGGTAACCCATCTTGACCTGGTTTTCCTATACCATCCAATCCTGGCTTCCCTGATGGCCCCTGAGGACCAGGTGGTCCTGGGGGGCCAAGTTCACCTGCTAACCCTCCTTCACCTTTATCACCAGGAGCACCAGGAAAACCATTCATTCCTGGTTTTCCTATCCCAGGTGGACCCAGGGGTCCAGCTTTACCTGGTATCCCTTCCTTACCTCTTGCACCTGGAAAACCTGGTTTTCCATATCCATTCTCACCTTTGGGACCACGCTCCCCAGGAGCTCCACGTTGTCCTTTTAGACCAGGCTCTGCTCTAAGCCCTGGGGATCCAGCAACTCCTGGGGCTCCTGGCTTACCAATGACAGAAAAACCCGAAGGCCCAGGTAACCCTGGAGCCCCTGCAATGCCTCTGGGTCCTGCATCTCCTCCAGGGTCCGACATCGCCCTTGGGTCCAGGAGGTCCTTTGATACCTGGTTTACCGGGTTGTCCTGGCATTCCTGGTTTTCCAAAGCTTGAAAATCCTGGTGCCCCAGGTGGGCCAGGGCGGCCTTGAAGACCTGGTTTTCCATATCCTGGTTTGCCTGGCATTCCTGGTGACCCAGGAGGTCCTCTTGGCCCAGGTTTTCCTGCAGCACCTTTTTCTCCCTTGAGATCTGAAGGAAGAATCACTGGAATTTCTGTTATAATAAAAAAAATGCAAAAAGACATGTCAACAACCAAAATTTAAATAAATAATGAAATATTACTTTATGACTTGTGTTTAGACAGAGATGTTATAAATTATAGCTATAACATTTATTAAAAGTAATTTCATTGTCCACAAGACATTGGAATTTTTTAACCTTTAATTTTTAAGAGTTTCGCAATTAGCTACAGGGCTATTATAAATATCTGGAACAAATATGAGTGTAACTTGGGACTTGCACTAACCCTACTGATGTACTAACTCGGGGCTTATTAAAATTCTCATTAACTTTCCACTTGAATGGTACAGATAGCATTGTGAGTGTGAGCGAACCAAAAGAACTTGTTTATGATCTGTAATGAGATTTTGAAAAGAAAAAGGAAACAGAATAACCAAAAGAAAGAATTATGAGTTGCACTGATTAAATCTAATCTGTGGCTAGAAATTCTTCAAAGTGCTACATTTTTGCCACAGAAAAAGTCATGATGGATACTTAGCTTTACCCATGGTATAAATGTAATCTATAGAATTTCTAGTCGCTGGTCTAGAATCTAATGCCAAATGTGGCTAGATCACCTCCAATCTCTTTTATATTTGTTCTCAGAATGTGAAAGATGTTGGCTAAGCCATGTGTGTTGGCCATGCCTAGTTGCCCTGATAAGGTGGTGGTGGTTCTTCTCCTGAGGTCCTTGTGGTGACAGCGCTCCCACAATGATGTTAGGTAAGGAATTCCAGGATGTTGACCTAGCGATGATGAAGAAATGGCAGCATATGGCCAAGTCAGGATGGTATGTGACTTGGAGGGGAACCTGGCGGTGTTTGTGTTTCCACTACATTACTGCTCCTAGCCGTCTCGATGGGAGAGGTCATTGGACCTGGGAGATGCTGCCAAAGCAAGCTTGGTATTTTGCGGCAATGTATCTTGTAGATGGGCCCAGATTTTCCGGGGCCTGTGAACGTGTACGCACTGCGTACTTGGCCATAAGTGCCCTGCAAGTTCCGGGTTTCCGCATGTGATGTGCATGCATGAAAATCTGGAATTTGCAATCTGTCAACTTTCTGCTCGACAGATCATCCTCGTCCCCGGGAAATGGACATTCGCTGGCAGAAATTTGGGCTATTTCCCCAACTACTGCCCAGCGAATGCCCACAAAACCCTTACGACTGGTAAAAGCAGGCGTAGGGCCTGTTTTTACCAGTGTAAGGGTTTAAAGAAATATTAAAATACATTTTTTAAATAATTTAAACTTAAAAAAAAACCTTTTAAATTAGTTCAGGTTATTTTGGACCCTTTAAAAATATTTAAATTTATTTTACAAAAAATTAAATTTTTGTTTTAAATGTTTAATTACATTGTATTTTAATTAATTTTGACATGTAATGATTTACTTTTATTTAAATTGTGTGAAATTTGTGTTTTTTATGTGATTCCTGTTAAGCCTATGGGGATTCCGTACGTAAATAAAATCCTCATAAGCATAATGGGGATCCCCTTTCTCATTGGTTGGACCGGCCCATGTGATCTCAGGGACACTTGCGAACCGCGTGCGCCCCTGGGATACGTGAGCCTTTATGCAGGTGAATGCCTGCAGGCCCACGAGTCTTCGTAGGTACGGGACCATCAGGTAGGTTTGTACTTTTATTGCGGTTCAGAGGCATTCGCCCGCGGGAAGCCTCCAACCGCAAATCTAGGCCCTTGGTGCATATTGCCGCCACAGTTTGCTGGTGGTGGAAGGGTTAGGATGATAAGTCCAGTGTCAGGGGAGCCAATCAAGCAGATTTAAAGTGTTTTAGAGTATTGTTGCAGTGGCACTCATCCAGGCAAATGCTGAGAATTTAATCACACTCCTGACTAGAGCCTTATAGTTGGTGGAGAGGCTTTGAGAGGTCAGCTGGTGAGCCACTCGTCTCAGAATACCCAGCTTCTGTCCTGCTCTTGTAGCCACGGTGTTGATATGACTGGTCAGTGGTAACCTCAGAATATTGATGGTGCAGGAATTGGTGATGGTGGTGCTGTTCAAGGTCGAGGATTATACGGAGGTAGCTGAGCCTTTTCTTGTTGGAAATGGTCATTGCCTGGCAGTTATGCGGCATGCATGTTACCTGCCACCTTGTCAATACAAGCCTGTCCAGGTTCTGCTGTAAGCTGGCATGGGCTGCCAAGGCTGAACACTGACAAATCGCCCATGAATAGCCTTATTCATGTCCTTTGATTGATGAAGGTCTTTGAAGATGGTTGAGCTGGGAATGCTACCCTGAGGAACTCCGGTAAACCCTCAATTGAGTGTTGACGAGCACATATTGGTGAGTAGATATTGTTTGATGGCACTATTGAGGAATCCTTCTATCTGGGAGGAGGCTGATAGGACAGTAATTGGCTGGGTCATATTTGTTCTGCTTTTTGTGGCAAGGTCATACTTGGTCAGTTTTCCACATCATCAGGGAGATGCGAGTGTCATAGCTACACAAAAAGAGTAGGAGAAATCCAGGCTGGAATTGTTACCTTAGAGTCGCGGTGGGTGCGTGCGGGCTGCGCAGCAGTCCGCCATCCCGAAGTTGTCAACAGTGCGTTCTGCATAGCGCGCTTAACTCAATTACATCAAGTGAAACAGGCACGCGGGTTTCCCGGTCAATTAAATGGAGCGGGTCTGATAACGTCACCGATGACTCACTTTCAGCTCAGATATTTAAAGGAGCCTTGCACACATCCCAGTTGAAGATTGTTGGAAGAGGCATACAGGTGGTTGGGAGTGGTGGCTATTGGTCTATATCGAAGAGATTTGTGTGGGTGCAAGCAAGGCTGGAGTCACAGCGCCAGAAGGCTGCACCCAGGCTCCCAGCTGCCTCCCTGGAAGTCCTGGTCCAGGGAGTCAGAGCATGCAGGGAGGTCCTATTCCCTGGCAGTACAGGAAGAGAGTAGCCAGAGAAACTAAGAGGGCATGGCTGGAGATTGCCCAAGAAAGGTGTTGTCAGCTGCTCCTGGATTCAATGCCGGAAGAGATTTAATGACCTAATGAGGTCAGGAAAGGTGAGTACAATGTCACATTCAACCACATCCTGATGTGCCTGTCACCCCAACCCCATCACTCTGCCTTCCCAAGCCTCCTGCACGTCACTCCTCACACCAGCCTACCTTGCAGGTGCATCCATCCCTCTCTGTCTATGTACATACTCACATCCCCATCTGACCATCAACCACTGACACTCACCCTTAGCCTAATGTAATCCTACAAAGTAACGCCACAAAAGGAGGCCATTCGGCGATGTCACGCCACTCCCTCATAGTCACCCTCTACAGATGTAGCCCATACATTCCTTACACTCATTCCATCACTCTCACTCAAGGTTCTCTTCTTTCCCTTCTTGCAGGAGAAGAGAACAGGAGAGAAAGAGAGACCGGAGGTGGCCCTCCAATATATACAAATTTGATGCCTGCAGAGGAGGAGGCTCTCGAAATAAGCGGAGTGACAGAGCTGCTGGCGGTGGGAGACAGAGAGAGGGGGACCTCCCAGCAACCTGGTGACAGAATTCAATATCCCACATGGCGTACAACAGTCACTCATGGTGACTTTGTTAGCAGCCAGTGAAATATCATCATGTACATAATGGTAACTTTACACATTCTTATCATAAGAGGTCTAATTCATGTCTTTACTCTTCCACAGGTTCATCAAGTAACCCCCCTGACTGTCCAGCCGGAGGAGGAAGATGACTCCTCAGAGGGAGCTCCAGCCTCTGAGGGTGCACCGTCACCAGACCCAAGCGCACCCAGCACCAGCACAGATACGCGCACGTCGGTGGGTCCAGCGAGACATAGTGTAGTGCTGTCACCTGCTGTCTCACACATCACAAGTGAGCAAGAGCAGATGGTGGAGACAGGGACAGCAGTGGAGAGTCCTCGCCGGAGGGAGCAGGAGGCTCCAAGCTCTGCTTAGCTGGATGCAGATGCTGAACCTCGAGGGCCATCGAGAAAGAGGGTGATCTTGGAGGAGCAGCAACAAATGCGCGAGGCTCTGGCAGCTTTTGCAGCCGCGATGTGCGCAATTATACAGAGAATGGAGGAGTCCATCTCCAACATGAGCAGCACCATCTCGCAGGTGATGGTGACGATGTGATGTTCCATGGAAAGGATGGCCACCTGCATGGAGCAGCTAATGCGCCAGTCGAATGAGAACTTGCTTGCTGTGAACAACAGATTGCAGACTCTCTTTGACCTCATCTCTAGAAGGGATACCCACCGAGACTTGGGCCTTCATCGCCCCACTGATGTGCAGCTCGGTGCTCTCCAGCTCCTTGCTAGCAGGGAAGTGCGGGTGGTCCATGAGAGGGTTGATGGTGAGATGGGACATGGAAGTGGGGGCTCTACTCAAAGCACTCCCACTTCTCCCCTGTTGCCTCCCCTTCAGTCAGAGCCCCACATGCTGCCTCAGATCCTGATGGCTGTGTCTGCCCCTGCACAGCTGCAGGAGGAGCAGTCCTTGGTGGGGCTCTCACTACTTTCCCGTTTGTCCATTTTTGCCTGCTACCTGGGAAGTGGCTTTGTCACTTGGAGTGAATGGTGAGACATTACTTAACCTTGAGCAATGGGGGTTTGGTTGACAGGAATGGTTTGGCCATTTTAGGACTGCTTTATAGTGTTGGTGGGTGGGGTGGGGGGGAAGTTGGTGCAGCATCTGGGAGCCATATGGGTGCACTGGTGCAAGTTAAGTAAATCTGGCCATTATGAGGCCATCCCAGGCCTCCCGGGGAGCAATGTGCGCTGCTGCTGGTGCCATCTCCACCTCAGGTTCCTCCTCCTCCTCCTCGTGTTCCATCTGTTCCTCTTCCTCCTCAGAATAGGCTGTGCCGCTCTGCGTCTTGCTCCTCCTGCAGCTCCAATCCTCGCTGCTGTGCTGCTGCTGGTGTGGGTGGTGTTGTTGGTGCTGGGGCTCATCTTCATCTGAATCTGAGGTCCAAGGTGAGACAGCATAAGCGGCACCCATGCTGATCTAATAGATGGCAGGTCAAGTGGAGATCAGAGGCACAATCCCTCAATGTAGTGAGAGTGACTAGCAATGTGGTGAGAGTGGCTTCCGAGGTTGCAGAAATCACCTGCGAACTCCTGAGAGATAAATCTCTGCACCAAATGGTGTCAGCAAGAGCCTTTCCCTTAGGCAAGGAAGCAGGTGTAAGCTGTGTGTATTTATGTGCTTTTTCCAGCTGTCACTTAATGACATAGCACAATGGCCACTGAGCTCCCGCCTCCCCTTCACAGGCGAGCTTCCCGAGGTCCATGAATCTTGTGCACAACCAGTTAAAGTTGAAACCTCACGTTAAAAAGGCTGTTAAGGGTCTCTCAATGAGCAACTAACTACGTCAATGAGGTCGCCTGCCTCTCCCGAGCGGGTCCGTGGCACGCGTTGAAACGCACCCCAGTTAAACGCGGAAGTCGGCGGGATGACAGCAGGTTCCCAACGCGCTGTCAATTTCAGCGCTTTTAACTGCCGACCCGCTCCCAAATCCGCATGCCCTGGCACTCGCTCCTCCAAAAGATTCTGGATTCTGGGTCAACTGAAACTTCCAAGACTGAGATCAATAGATTTTTGTTAGGTAACGTCATCAGGGGATATGGAGTAAAGGCGGGTAAACTGAGTTGATGTACAGATCAGCCATGATCTAACTGAATGGCGGAACAGGTTCAAGGGGCTGAATGGCCTCCTCCTGTCCCTATATTCCTATGCACTGGAATAGCTTGGGTGGTGGCTATTTCTGGTACACAGCACTACAACTAGGATGTTTTCAGGATCAATAGACTTCACTGTTCCCAGTGTACTCAGCCACATCTTAATGTAATGTGGGGTGAACTAAATTGCATGGATATTGGCATCTATGACCTCAGGAGGAGGCTGAGTAGGATCATTTACTTGGCACTTCTGATTAAAGACATTTGCAAAGACTTCAGCATTTTGTCTTGCGCTCATATGCTGGGCTCCCCCATTGTTCAGGACAGGGATGTTCATGGAGCCTCCTCTCCTATCAGTTGCCTTATTGTCCACCACTATTCTGATCTGGAAGTGATAGGGCTATAGAACTTTACTGTAGCGGACTGCGCTGATGTTAAAAGGGTATCTTTTTTTGGAGCAGAGGAGCAGAGGAACATTCCTTTAAGTGTAGTGCAAGAACAGCCTAGATAGAGAGAGTAGAAAAAGTGATCAGAGGGCAGGAGTCGGTGGGGAAGAAATTTGCTGGTCTCCAAAAGGTTGCCAAGATAAGTGTGCTCACATTTTACTTAATTTTACAAGGTTGCCATACAATGCATGGTGGAGCATCACAGGAAATGTGCAACACTTTGCAACTGTTGACCAAGTGCACAGACATACCTGTTTTTAGCACTGCACTCTATCAATATACGTGTCCCTCAGCCCATGAGGTATGGCAAGCGACAAACACCAAGCAAGCAGTCAACACAAAGCAGTTGCATGCTGAATGTTCACAGACTCACAAAACCAATTATTTCTGCAATTGGTTGAGGCAGGTTTGGTTCCTCTCCACCTGTCCCTTTGCAGGCCAAGTTTGTGTCAGATTCTGATCATCGGTCGGCCTGCACTGCACGCCTCCTTTGACACTGCTTTATTTCCTCCAAAACTGCAAATGAGGGCAGTATGGCTAAAACGTCAGGCGGAGCTCAACTACAATTCCTTCAGCTAACGCACGCAGATGGAGTGCAGCTTTAAGAAGGTATGAAAAGCAGCGGTACTGAAATCCAAGGACACGAGGGTATAAACAATGAAATCACTGGGTCAGCACAGAACCGCTCAACACCACCACCAAGCATACTCGAGGGAACAGAAATCATATGGCTGAATGGTCCAACCTTCCAATGCTCATTTTATATGCGTAATGCACTCCAGCATGGGTCAAGGACCTCGTTAATATTTTGCTTTAAGACCTGAATGAGCCTAATGCACGTGCGTGCCTGAAATATAGCACTGAAGTGCCATGGGTGCTCTCTCACTGTATTATCCTGCTCGATGCTCAAGAGACACACTGCAGGCTTCTGTCATTAGCACCTGATCATACATGGTACAGTCACCCAGTTCTTTTATGCAAATGACTCAGTCCCCTCATCATTGGGACAGACAGGTGTGTGGAAGTCCCAGTCCACTGCCCTTCTGGCAACGCAGCTTCCCAACCAGAATTTCTAGGCTTTCCTTTGAAGTCTTTGGAAATTGTTAAGTGGTTCGGCTGGCTGCCTACATTTCTTAAACTTCAAAAAATGTGATTACACACAGCCAAACATTGCAAAACCACCTCCTTTCAAATGGTAAGAGAAAAGCAAAATACTGCGGATGCTGGAAATCTGAAATCAAAACAGAAAATGCTGGAGACACTCAGCAGGTCAGGTAGCACCTGTGGAGAGAGAAACAGAGTTAACGTTTCCGGTCGATTACTTTCTTCAGAACTGGAAGATGTTAGAGGTTAACAGCTTTTAAGCAAAACAAAGCCAGGAGGGGGCAGGAAAGAACAAAGGGGAAAATCCGTGATAGGGTGGAGGGCAGGGGTGATTAGTTGACAAATGGGATGATAGTGCAAAGCAAAAGGAGGTGGTAATGGGACAAGTAAAGAAATAAATGATGGATCCAGAGGAAGTGTAAAGAGTTACAGAGCAGCAGGTCTACAGAGCAGCAGTGATACCCGCCCTGCTGTATGCCTCAGAGACATGGACCATGTACAGCAGGCACCTCAAAGCACTGGAGAGGTACCACCAACGCTGCCTCCGCAAGATCCTGCAAATCCATTGGCAGGATAGGCGCACCAACATCTGTGTTCTCGCTCAGGCCAACATCCCCAGCATCGAAGCTTTGACCACGCTCGATCAGCTCCGATGGACGGGTCACATCGTCCGCCTGCCCGATACGAGACTCCCAAAACAAGCGCTCTACTGGGAGCTCCGACACGGCAAGAGAGCCCCAGGTGGGCAGAGGAAACGCTTCAAGGACACCCTCAAAGCCTCCTTGAAAAAGTGCAACATCCCCACCGACACCTGGGAATCTCTGGCCCAAGACCGCACAAAGTGGAAGAGAAGCATCCGGGAAGGTGCCGAACACCTCGAGTCTCTTCGCCGGGAGCAAGCGGAAGCCAAGCGCAGGCAGCGCAAGGAGCGCACGTCAACCCAAGCACCCCACCCACCCGCCCCTTCAACCACCGTCTGCCCCACCTGTGACAGAGACTGTAGGCCCCGCATTGGACTCATCAGTCGCCTGAGAACTCATTTTTAGTGTGGAAGCAAGTCATCCTCGGTTCTGAGGGACTGCCTAAGAGAGAAATGGTTACAGCAGAATAGCAGAGGGAGAGGGAAGAATGGAAACTCTGGCAAAGAGGAGAAGGCTCCCATGGCTCAGGAATGTGGTGGAGAAAGGTAGATAGACCCCAGGGTTGTGGACCTCCCCAAGAACCTCCTCCACTCCCAGTGGCTCTGGCATAGCCATGCCCCATTACCAGCACCTGCTTTGTCTGAGAAAATTGGAGTAGTGGTTAAGATCTAAAGCTGTTAAAGGAAATGTTAAGGCTGGAAGGCTGGAAAGTGCCTAATATAAATATGAGTTGCTGTTCCTCGAGCTTGTGTTGAGCTTCCATAGAACAATGTAGGAAGCCAAGGACAGAGAGGTGGGAGTGGGATGGAGAACTAAAGTTGCAAGCAACCTAAAACTCAGGGTCATGCTTGCGGACTGAAAAAGGTGTAATTAATGATGTCAAATTGTCAATTTCTGTGAAATTAGCAGGATTGTTCTGGGCATTTGGCATCAGTCCAATACCAAAGGTCATGCATTCGATTGCCAAATATTGAGCAATCATCATTGACAAACATGTTAAACCCTGGAGGGCCACAAACAATTTAAAGGCCCAGAGTCATTAGAATTTCAGAACACTGGTGCTGCTGAGAAGATGATCAATGGTGTAACATCAAAGGATGCAGCGGAAAGACTCAGTTCACTGCAATTTTAATAATAATTATGATAAAGATCCAGTGACCATCAACAGCACCGCAAAAGTCAGCCACTGCAGAACACAAAAAAACTCTGCCTGGATGTTTTGTTAGCCTCTATGTAAAACGTACTTCCAATCATTTTGCGTCATGTATCATACAGAATAGAATCATAGAATAGAATCATAGAATGGTTACAGCACAGAAGGAGGCCATTCGGCCCGTCGAGCCTGTGCCGGCTCTCTGCAAGAGCACTTCAGCTAGTCCCACTCCCCCTGCACTGAAATACACTATTTGTAAATCATATAAACAATGTATAATCATTAAATAAATATTCTGCTTTGGATGCTTCTTGGTGGGAATGATGAATAAGGAAGATCCATCTGACGGTGTATGAATTCCCGGCTAAACTTCTGGATTTGACCATAATTGGGCATATAAATCAAGCTCTTGCCTGCACAGTGCTCAGAGTCAACAAATGGTGTTGCAGCAATTCAAACAGCTACAGCATCCATTTAAAGGGGAGCACAGCAAGTCCAGAAAATCTATTGTGGAAGAAAACAGAGGGTCTTGACCATTTATGGAGTGTCCTGGCGGAAGAGCTGTCAGATTCACCGACGCAGTAATAAAAGTACTGCTGCACAAGGTGGACATGGAGTGCTGTCCTGCGTGGCACTCCCTAGAGGAGAGCAGTGCAGAATGGTGCTATTTAAATGCAAGTCTTTCCCCCCCCCCCCCGCTTTATACAAAGGCTCAGAAATTCTACCTATTGTTCAGAAAAACAGATGAAATGCTCACTGATTCAAGAGTGGGAACTGAAATACCAAAAACCCAAATTGAATAGTTTAGATAAGATACTGATTGAAATTAAGTACAAAAGGTACCTTTCTCGTGGCTTAAAATTCATGCAATAACAATTTTAACTGAAGCTAGATCACCGTGGGGTCCGACTGCAATGGCTGTGATCCCAGTGTCTACCACACTGTGGCAGAGCTCAATCGCACAAAGCTGTACAGACTTCGCTATTACACTGAAGCTCTCAGTGGAGTGAGAAAAGCTCTATAAAATCAAAGGTACAATTGTTATTGCATTCAAATACTTTAAAAATAAGAAGAAAGAAAGAAAGAAAGACTTGCATTTATAAAACGCCTTTCACAACCTCAGGACGTCCCAAAGCGCTATTCAGCTACTGAAGTATTTTTGAAGTGTAGTCACTGTTGTAATGTGGGAAACGCAGCAGCCAAGTTGCGCACAGCAAGGTCCCACAAACAGCAATGTGATAATGACCAGATATTCTGTTTCTTTTAAGTGATGTTAGCTGAGGGATAAATTTTGGCCAGGACTCCCCTGCTCTTCTTCGAAATATTGCCATGAGAGAGCAGATGGGGCCTCGGTTTTAACGTCTCATCCAAAAGATGGTACCTCCAGCAGAGCAGTACTCCCTCAGCACTGCACTGGAGTGTCAGCCTGGATTATGTGACTCTGACCCAGAGGTGAGAGTGGTATGACTGAGCCACAGCTGACACACAATGGCCTGGAAATATACTGCAAATACTTTGTTGCATTTCATCTATGTAGATATTTCAACTATTATATATGTCGCAGTTACAGATACAAACCTACCAGTGGATTTGTGACTTTTAGTACCAAGTGTCACAAAAATGGAATAATCTAATGTAAAGTGTGTTTAGAAGTGCTATTTTTGAGTTTTCAAATCAGTAAAGAAAAGAAAGATTTGCATTTATACAGTGCCTTTCATGACCACTGGACGTCTCAAAGCGCTTTACAGTCAATGAAGTACTATTTGAAGTGTAGTCACTGTTGTAATGTGGGAAACACCGCAGCCAATTTGCGCACAGCAAGCTCCCACACAAACAGCAATGTGATAATGACTAGATAATCTGTTTTTGTTATATTGGCTGAGTGATAAATATTGGCCAGGACACCGGGGATAACAATTAATTGCTCAAAATAGCCACATTCTACACAACTGAATTCTAATCACATTCTCTCAAAATTCCCAAGATCCACATTCAGACCTTTGTCTACTTGATTGTCCCTAAAAGTTCAAGTTCAAATCTCTCAGATTGCATTGTATACGTTTTTTAAAAATGAAATGTGGCAAAAATAAAGAATACTGGCAGAATTTTATTGTGAATTTATTCACCATTTTAAGTTAAAACAGTTACAAACTGGGACAATTGAAAATTTGACAGGACAAAATGCCTATCTTTTTTGTAAATTACTGAATTGATTTTACTCTTTTAAATTTTATTCAATAATGTTGAAATTTAAATAAATAATTTAGAGATTTGAAACTTAACTCCTTAAGGACTCCAGACGTGATTTGTTTGCTTGTTCAGGTGATGTTGTACTCTGCGGACTACTGCCAAGGATACTCATTCACTAGCTATCTCCCTGATTTGATGCGTAGATTGATCCTGTCTATTTTCTATGTCTAGGCTTTCGAATGGCTGACATTTTCTGGGTCCATTTGGCTCAGTACCAAACCAGGTAGTATATTTTACTCCCCAAGCCATTAGATAAGGCACTAAATAAGCCTTTTATAAATGTAGAGTAATAGAGCAGATTTTCGAAGTCCTTGTAAATTCTGATGCGTGTTCCTTTTTAATCAGTTCAATGTGGATGAATTCTTAATGCTGGTAAATATGTGGCTGGTGTCTGAATGACAAGCACTGCGATTGGGCTGGTTGGTACTGCTGTATACTGCAGTGCAGTAACCTTGCTTCCAGGAGCTAGATGGATAGGACTGCACTATTAAAGGGAAATCAGCTGCACGAAGCAACAAAATGAAGTGATTGTTTATTGAACAAGGCTGAGTGTGAATATCCACAGAACTTGATCTCACGGTGGACAGGATTAGTTTCTAGTAGTTTCTTAACTAGTTGTGGTATGCTGGAGAATGTTCAGTATTTCAAATGATCAATTTAGTCTTTGTTAACTTTCTAGGTACATGTAAGACTCATTATAGTGTAATTTTTCCAATTGGTTAAGTTCAACTACCATGCATAAAATGGGCATACCAATTGGAAACAGCCATACAATTTACCAAATTTCCACCAGAGTAGCACTTAGCCATCTAATTCCCATAAAAACCGACTAAGATCTACAGTTTAGGAAAGTGCTTTTAAAAAGCTGGACAGGAAGCTTTGTCGCAGCATCTTGAAGCTACATTTAGACCTCTTTTCTTGCTTATTTTTGTTTCTTTACTGTTTCTATTTACTTGGTCTGGACTTCATGCCAACTGTTCTGGCACTGCCTGTTCTTTGGTATGCCCATGATATTGGGCCAATGGGTTTCCCATTGGGAATCTCCCTTTACTTAAGTTTTTTGTAGGAACCAATGTAGGGATGCCAGGCAGGTCAGGCTGTACCAGAGGCAGACTGTGCCCACCTGACCAGTACATTCCCACCTCGATTTGCAGGCAGAGGCACACCTATCTGGCAAGGATCAATGGATTCTGCCAGTGATAGTAATAGTCAGCTGTATCCACAAGTCGTTTTCCTCTTCCCCCATAAAGGAATTCTGCAATGCTGGCCTATGCCGAGGATGCCCGAGAGCAGCACAGGACAACATAGCAGCCAGCATGCCATTCGAGAGAGGCCATCTTCTCATTACCACCTTATTCTACACCACTTTCACTTCACCAGCAATCAAACTAAGTGGTGGGGTGGGCATTAATAACGCACTGCTTAATTAACACTCAAACAGAATATGTACCTCTGTCTAAATTTATGTATTTTATGCGTATAATTGAGCAGAAATTACGTTATCCACAGCTTGGAAGCACAATTTTGCAAGTGAGTCTCCTAACCTTTCAAGACAATTTTAAATTGTTATCCACTCTCCAACCACAGTAAATAATCTTTCCCTAATTACCCTATCAAAACTCTTCATAACATTAATACCTAGAACGATCATTGATTGATCATGTGTTGCAAGAGTACGATACAACTGAAAGATTCCCATGTGATTCAAGCAAGAGTCACAAGATTTATGGTGCCATTACAATGCTAAACGCACTCTAAGCCATCTGTTTAAAATAATACATACAATAAATACTATGTAGAACTGACACTGGAATGTGTATCATATGGCAGCTATATGTCATTGGAAAAATAGACGTACACACTTGTACAAGAGATATATGGCAATTCTATAGCTGCTATTCCTAATGCCAGACAAATGACTGCCGGCTTGCGTAACACCAACACAACTTGACCTGCCCTCAAGTACCGCAATGTTTCTGTGCTATCGTAGCACACAATGTACCCAGCTTACTGCATGTATGAATAGAAGTTGATATGTAGACATTCGCAAGCCATACTGCATCAGCTATGAGTAGACTATTAGCTTTTACATTGCATGTACCGTACAATCCTTTTTTGTTGCTCTCTGAATCTTTTAGGTGGAATTTTAATTGGGGGTGGGATTTGGGTGGGCCTTGGCTGCATGTCGACGGTCAGCAGCTATGTAGCATGAAATATCATTAGACAAAAAGACATATGTGATGAGAAAAAGATTGGTGAAGTCAAGCGTAGGTCCCTTGCAGTCAGAATCAGGGGAATTTATAATGAGGAACAAAGAAATGGCTGACCAATTAAATACATACTTTGGTTCTGTCTTCACAACAGAGGACACAAATAACCTCCCAGAGATGTCGGGGAACATAGGGTCTAATGAGAGGGAGGAACTGAATGAAATCAGTATTTGTAGGGAAATGGTGTTAGGGAAATTGACGGGATTGAAGGCCGATAAATCCCCAGGGCCTGATAATCTACATCCTAGGGTACTTAAGGAAGTGGCCCTAGAAATAGTAGATGCATTGTTGGTCATCTTCCAAAATTCTATAGACTCTGGCACAGTTCCCATGGATTGGAGGGTAGCTAATGTAACCCCACTATTTAAAAAAGGTGGTAGAGAGAAAACGGGGAATTATAGACCGGTAAGCCTGACATCGGTAGTGGGGAAAATGCTAGAGTCCATTATAAAAGATGTAATAGCAGAGCACTTGGAAAACAGTGACAGGATCGGACAAAGTCAACATGGATTTACAAAAGGTAAATCATGCTTGACTAATCTACTGGAATTTTTTGAGGATGTAACTGGTAGAATAGATAAGGGAGAACCAGTGGATGTGGTGTATTTGGACTTTCAAAAGGCTTTCGATAAGGTCCCGCATAAGAGACTAGCGTGCAAAGTTAAAGCACATGGGATTGGGGGTAAGGTACTGACTTGGATAGAAAACTTGTTGGCAGACAGGACGCAAAGAGTTGGAATAAACGGGTCTTTTTCCGAGTGGCAGGCAGTGACTAGTGGGGTACTGCAGGGATCGGTGCTAGGACCCCAGTTATTCACAATATATATTAATGATCTAGACGAGGGAACTAGATGTAATATCTCCAAGTTTGCAGATGACACAAAGCTGGGTGGGCATGTGTGCTGTGAGGAGGATGCAGAGAAACTCCAGTATGATTTGGACAGGTTGGGTGATTGGGCAGATGCATGGCAGATGCAGTATAATGTGAATAAATGCGAGGTTATCCACTTTGGTGGCAAAAACAGGAAGGCAGATTATTATCTGAACAGCAATAGATTGGGAGAAGGGGAAGTGCAACGAGACCTGGGTGTCCTTGTGCACCAGTCACTGAAGGTAAGCATGCAGGTGCAGCAGGCGGTTAAGAAGGCAAATGGTATGTTGGCCTTCATAGCGAGAGGATGCGAATACAGGAGCAAGGATGTCTTTTTGCAGTTGTACAGGGCCTTGGTGAGACCACACCTTGAGTATTGTGTGCAGTTTTGGTCGCCTTATCTGAGGAAGGATGTTCTTGCCATGGAGGGAGTGCAGCGAAGATTCACCAGACTGATACCTGGGATGGCAGGAATGACGTATGAAGAGAGATTGGGTCGATTAGGCTTATATTCGCTAGAGTTTTGAAGAATGAGAGGGGATCTCATTGAAACTTATAAAATTCTAACAGGACTAGACAGACTAGATGCAGGAAGGATGTTCCCGATGGCGGGTGAGTCCAGAACCAGGGGTCACAGTCTAAGGATAAGGGGTAAGCCATTTAGGACTGAGATGAGGAGGAATTTCTTCACCCAGAGAGTGGTGAACCTTTGGAATTCTCTACCACAGAAGGCAGTTGAGGCCAATTCATTAAATATATTCAAGAAGGAGTTAGATATATTTCTTAAGGCTAAAGGGATCAAGGGATATGGGGAGAAAGCAGGGACAGGGTACTGAATTTGGATGATCAGCCATGATCTCATTAAATGGCGGAGCAGGCTTGAGGGGCCGAATGGCCTACTCCTGCTCCTATCTTCTATGTTTCTAAGGCATGTGATACCCCTACATTCTGATTCACCCATCACCCCTGTGCTCGCTGACCTACATTGGCTCCCGGTTAAGCAACGTCTCGATTTCAAAATTCTCATCCTTGCTTTCAAATCCCTTCAGGGCCTCACTCCTCCCTATCTCTGTAATCTCATGCAGCTCCACAAACCCCCCCCCCCCACCCCGCTCCCACGCCCCCCCCCCCCCCCCCCCCACGAGATATCTGCGCTCCTCTAATTCTGGCCTCTTGAGCATCCCTGATTATAATCGCTCAACCATTGGTGGCCGTGCCTTCTGTTGCCTAGGTCCTAAGCTCTGGAATTCCCTGCCGAAACCTCTCCGCCTCGCTACCTCTCTTTCCTCCTTTAAGACGCTCCTTAAAACCTACCTCTTTGACCAAGCTTTTGGTCACCTACCGTAATTTATCCTTACGTGGATCGGTGTCAAATGTTTTTGTCTTTTAATACTCCTGTGAAGCGCCTTGGGACGTTTTACTACATTAAAGGCGCTATATAAATACAAGTTGTTGTTGGTTCCATCTTGGGGCTGATTCGGGGTTAGCCTGCATACAGGGTGCCTAGCAATGGTGCCCACTATTTCCGAATTTGGAAACAGAGCATGTTATGTATGCCCTGTTGGCATTTAGACTTGTTGCACGCATTTGCATTTGTGGGTTTGTTTTGGCAGGTGGGGGGAGCCTTGGCCAATAGATGGCGCCATCGCAGTTTTGTCTGCATATTTAAAGAAGGACCACCTTGGCTTCCGACAGGTGTCCCTCCCGCCCGCCTGCTCAGAGATCGGAACTCACGGAAAGGTTTCCATCGGGCGGGGCATGGTTAAAATCGGCCCTACAGTCTCTGATTGTTTCTCAATTGATCAGGATTCTCATGATTTTTGCAATAAAATATATACATTTTAAATGCTGGTGTGGTGTTGGCAGGTGGACAGCGCTGGTTATGCTTACGTTGGTATTCAGTCTCCTGCAACAGAAATCTGTCTTGGTCCCTTGCAAAGGAATTTACAGACTCTACTTTCACAGGCACTAGATGGCAGTTTATTCCACACAATCCAGTGTGAGAATCGCTTCCTGAATGTGTTTCGTGCATGTGTTGAGAATTTTTCCTTATATAAACTGGTTACAACAGCTTTAATTCAGTAGACAGGAATAGGGGCGAAAAAACAGCGTCTTACCCAATTACATATTTCACTGTTTACAGTCATTATCCTCTGAAGCTATTCAAACAAGGCTGGTCCTGGAAGAACTTTAACAATTCCATGAGAATGTAGCAAGTGTAATTAAGAAATATAAATATTTATAATTCATAGAATTATCAAGGTGGCCCTAACGCATTCTGAGAAAACACACACACACTAATAATGTAATGCAAATTCCTGTTAAGCAAACAACCATGTAGAGCGAAACAGAAAACGCATTATGCAGGATAGGATTGAAAATAAACTTTACTACTTTGTTTCATTTTTACTAGAGAATGTTTAGAGGTTTTTGTATATTTGCCTAACTCTGCATTACAATGTAAGATTCAGCATTACAAAGTTACAGGAAATTGGGTTGGAGATGTAGATGATTAAAAATTGGCAAACGTTGAAAGCTGCTAAGTACATTCATTACATATAGGCCATATTTAACCAACTGAGAAATGTTTGAGGGATTGGCTTCATACATAGGAAGGAATATAGACGAGAGGTGTTGCCAACATGTCTGATTTTTTTTAAACAAAATTGGAAAACTCTATGTCAGAGAGGGGATGTCACTGAAAAGAAAGAAAGAAAGACTTGCATTTATATAGCACCTTTCACGACCACCGGACGTCTCAAAGTGCTTTACAGCCAATGAAGTAGTTTTTGAAGTGTAGTCACTGTTGTAATGTGGGAAACGCGGCAGCCAATTTGCGCAAAGCAAGGTCCCACAAACAGCAATGTGATAATGACCAGATAATCTGTTTGTTTTTGTTATGTTGGTTGAGGGATAAATATTGGCCAGGACACCAGGGATAACTCCCCTGCTCTTCTTCGAAATAGTGCCATGGGATCTTTTACGTCCACCTGAGAGAGCAGACGGGGCCTCGGTTTAACGTCTCATCCGAAAGACGGCACCTCCGACAGTGTAGCACTCCCTCAGCACTGCACTGGAGTGTCAGCCTAGCTTTACGTGCTCAAGTCCCTGGAGTGGGGACTTGAACCCACAACCTTCTGACTCAGAGGCGAGAAAGTGCTACCCACTGAGCCACAGCTGACACTGTGGCTGAGATTTTAGAGGGTTGTACACATTTTCATTTAAAAGGCAGTAGTGAAATCGTGTTCAGAATCTTTGCACATGAATTGCAGCTTGAGTGCTGCAGGCATCAGCTAAACAATATGCAACCAACTTTGACTCGTAAAAGAAGCAAGGTGAAGAATAGTTTATGCACCTTCAACAGCCTTTTGTTTCTTTTCATTTATTCAACTTTGCATTATGTACAATTAAACTGGGTCCAGTCCTGTGCTAAAGTTAAAGATGAAACACTGCTGTTTAAATAATACAGGGCTTTGTAAAACAGAAAAACCATACAGGGAATTTACTGGGCATTCAGTAGATTCAGGGTCTCTGTATCTTCCCTGGTCTGAGTCCCACTCCAATTCCCTGATGGACATTTAGGTTTGACACCACATGGAGTGCAATTCCAGTGAGGTATGAAACTGAGTTTTCATACGTCTTGAAACCTGCTGGACAGTTTTGAAACCTACTTGCAGTTAATTTAAATGTGGACGCTGTGGCCTGCAGTCCTTAACTTTTAAATTAGCAAAAAATTCTCTCCTGGGCCAAAAAACTGGATTGCCAGCCAGGAAGTGTAAAGGGTAATGCCCAGCTGGAACCCGTAATTTAGCTATTGTTTAGCAGTTGCTTTTCTGAGTTTGAAGTTAAGGCACATTGCCTAATCTGGGAGTGCTTGATGCTGAGACTGGTGTACCTGAACTGCAAGCATATTTCATCCTCAGCATAATACTTCAGACAATTATGAACACAAAATTCCCTCTTCTCCCCCCAATTATTTTTTTTAAATGCATTGTTTCAAGGCATCACTAACAAACTCTCTAAGGCAGAAAAATGTTCCAGATATTGATGAAGCCTTCATTTCTCCACCTCCCTCTCATCCTTTAAGACCCTCTTTAGAACCCACCTCTTTGAGCAAGCTTTTAGCCAGCTCTCCTAATATCTTTGGCTCATTGTTGATTTCTTTCTTACGCCTCTGTGAACTACCTTGGGGACATTTTTCTACATTAAAGGTGATATATAAGTGCAAGCTTTTGTTGTATTTGATTCACCACTAGATGAACAATCTTCATTTGCAGTAAATAAGCTGAGAAGTCTTTCGATCCCTGGAACGCTAATACTATACTCTTTCTTTAGACACTGTACTTCGCTTAATTTGGTTGAAGGAAATGACTCATTTTTGGCATATGATTGTCACTCTTCTACTGTGCATGAACTGTTCACAACAAGAATCAGTTAAGAATCCAAGCCGACACAAGAAAAATAACTTTTACTGCATTTCCCGCAGTGCTTGTCTGCAGTGGTGTGAAGTCTAACAGTAAGAATAACATCTTGTGTGAAGCTTTTAAAAGTGTTGCCAACAGAGCACACAATGAAAGAACAATAACAATGTTTGACTTCTGTTGTTTCCCTGTGGTTAGAATTTCAATCTCACTTAGCACTGCCCATATGTCAGAAAGTGGAAAACACAAGCAGTAGAAATTCAGGAGGGCTTTAGTGAATTCCCTATCCACTAGTTCTACTTTACATTTTGCTCATGCCATAGATAAACATTCCAAATATAATTTAGTAAGATATGCATCAAAGGGTTATTGGAATATAAATGCCAGGCCTGCAAATGAAAACCTCTTGCGTGTGTTGTAAACAGGCCCCCAGTCTGTAGGTATTAAAAACACCAGCTGCCTTGAAAGACAGAGAACAAAAATCAAAGATGTAATTTATTTAAAAACACATGAACATAAATAGTTTAGAAATGAGAAAAGGCCCATTATAATTCCAATCTGTTCATCAAATGTTGCAGCCAGTGACTTTAAAGATAACTTAGGAACCTAAAATGAAATGAGACAAATCCATTTGGCCCATTCCTTCCAATAGGCAGTTCACAATTTGTCGTCGTAGAGTCTGTCCAATTTAATCTCCTGAGAGAGGTGAATTCAATTGCATACGGGGAGAACTTCCAAGAAGATAAAGTTCTGTGAAATGTCTCCCTGGATAGTAATCCAACATTACAATCAACCTTATTCAACGTTGACCACTTGCATTCCACAGATGACTCCCCCAAGTTCCAGCAGTACAACCATAAAGCATTTGATTATCTATCCACACTTGTCCTTGGAACCTGTTCTGAATCAGCTATTCATCCAATTCCTTTTTTAAAGGACCTAATCAACACAGCATTAACCACTTTTAATAGGATTCTATTCCACATATCTACTGTTCTGTGGGAAAGAAAGACATTTCTTCTAATCTCTAGCTTTGATTTAGTATACTATACAAAACGCTTTGAAAGCTATTTTGTCTGGACTATCTCCTAGCGATGAAGAAAACCTCAGTGGAAACCAGTGAGCTGAGGACGGGACTGGGAACTCCTGACTAATTGCTGCCATGTCTACAGAAAGCACGGCAGCCATTGTGAAATCAGAACGATGCCAGCTCTGATTTGGAGACTATCCACGAGCATGTACATATATCTTAGTTATTCTATAAATACCGCAATGTCTAGGATCAATGTTGATCTTGCATACTGGTCAAATTGTTCTCAGAAATACCTAGTCTGATCAACATCATGCAAGCCAGGAACATACTGGCTGGGGGGTCTAGAACGAGGGGGTCACAGTCTCAGGATACGGGGTAGGACATTTAAGACTGAGATGAGGAGAAATTTCTTCACTCAGAGGGTGGTGAACCTGTGGAATTCTCTGCCACAGAAGGCTGTGGAGGCCAAGTCACTGAATATATTTAAGAAGGAGGTGGATAGATTTCTAGACACAAAAGGCATCAAGGGGTATGGGGAGAGAGCAGGAATATGGTATTAAGATAGAGGATCAGCCATGATCATATTGAATGGCGGAGCAGGCTCGAAGGGCCGAATGGCCTAATCCTGCTCCTATTTTTCTATGTTTCTATTGTTTCGCCCACTTGGAGGCTTGGCAAGGTGATCATACAATTATATTCACCGTTAACCGCAGTTAGACTGAGGTTTTAATTCTAGTGCACAGTAGAGCTATCACGACTCATTTATTTCCAGTATTCACTGTTTTGTGTGTCTCACTGGAACAATAAGTTTTGGTGGGTTCTCTTTGATTTACCATCAGTGTCACTGCCTTTCTTGGAAATTTCACTGTCTGTATTGGTGTGGTCCCGGCAATATCATTGGGCTAGAAATTGGGCTCCTTTGCGCCTCTGGGGGTGCTAACGGGGCGCAAATGAGTTTGCGACCGGGCGCGGCGATATCAACGCCTCCCGCTAAATTCGGCAGGAGTTTTGCGGCGGCGGTAAAACATTGCGCCCCAATCTCCTGCGCCCGGAGATCGTGATGTCATTGCCGTGCGCAGCACCCTGGTTGCGCCCCGAATGAAAAATTCCCTCACGCCCCCTGCTTGTGCGCCTGCCGTTAACATCCTGCTTTCAGTCGGATGTCCCCTGGAGGAGCGTTATTTAAAGGCCTCCACATCCAGTTTGGTTTTCATCGGCCAACAATGCTGCGTTGTTAATGTCACACAGGCTAAGAGTCCTTTTGACCGATTTGCGCTTTTTGCATTTCAACGAGTGTTCTGGCACATAAAGATTATTGAGGTTCATTGAGGGGAGATTTGCAAGTGCAATATTTGTATCCTTTCCTGGGGGCTGTACTGGCACTGGACCTCGCCCTCCAGCGTCAATGTCAGAGGCAACTGAGGCACAGAGAAAGATTGCAACATGTGGCCAGAGGTAGGAGGGCCAACAGGGCTCTCAACAGGAGGCCTTACCCACCCAGGGTATTCCGACAGCAGTTCTCCTACATAAATTTCACTGAGGACCAGTGTGTTAGAAGGCTCCGCTTCAGCAAGGATGTGGTCACAGAGCTCTGCCACCTCCAGCAGCCAAACCTCGAGCCTCAGATCAGAAGAACCACGGCTCTCTCAGTGGCAGTCAAGGTCTCTGTCGCCCTCAATTTCTACGCCAGCGGATCATTCCAGTGTGCAACAGGAGACATATCTAACATATCGCAGTTCGCCGTCCATTGCTGCATCCGCGAGGTCACAGATTTTCTCTACAGAAGGAAAAGGGACTACATTTCCTTCCCCATGACCAGAGAGAAGCAGCGCGAGCGTGCATGTGGCTTCGCCAGGATAGCGGGCTTCCCCATGGTGCAGGGCGCCATCGACTGCAGCCATGTCGCTTTGCAGGCACTTCATAACAATCCTGAGATATTCCGTAACCGCAAAGGCTACCACTCACTTAATGTGCAGTTGATGTGTGACCACACATGGCGAATCCTGACCGTCAATGCCTGCTATCCTGGCAGCAGCCACGATGCCTTCATCCTGCGCCAGGCCGGTGTGCCAGATTAGTTCCAGCCACCACATGAAGCTTGCGGCTGGCTGCTCGGAGACAAAGGCTATTAACTCTCCACCTGGCTCATGACTCCCCTCCGCAACCCCAACACTCGTGCCCAGCACTCATATAACGAGAGCCATGCTGCCACCAGGAACATCATTGAGCAGACCATCGGAGTGCTCAAGCAACGGTTCCACTGCCTTGACCGCTCGGGAGGAGCCCTCCAGTACTCGGCTGAGCGGGTGTCCTTTTTCTTCGTCATCTGCTGCATGCTGCACAACTTGATCATTATGAGGGCGCAGCCATTGCCACCAGGCATAGCCGCACCACCTCAGGAGGAGGAGGAGGAGGACAAGGAGGAGGAGGAGGAACAGGAGGACAAACAGCAGCGACGGAGGAGGCAGCCACTCAATCGGCGTTCTGCAAGGTTGGTTCGTGACCACCTCATCAGACTTCGTTTCCAGTGACTTCGATTCCTCTTTCCGGTTGTTGAGCACGTTGCCATCATTGCATCACTTTGTGATTCCATACTACACCCCAGAACTGAAATGAGACACAGCACCAAATCTGCAACATTCCAGTAATAAATTTATGAAAAACCATTAACCACATATATACAACAACAATATTGACCAATCACCCTTGTGCAAACCCTTGCCTACCCTCTTTACAGTCCCCTTTCCTAATCTAGTGCTCCTACGTAGTGTTTCCCCAGTGGCTGCAGCAGGGCTGGTGGATGCCAGAGACCACAGATGGCCTTGCAGGACGCCCTCGACCAGCTCTGGACACTGCACCACCTCAGGCTGGGCAGCGGCAGTCTGGACTGGCTGGGTGATTGGGAGCGACAAGTGCAATGGTAGAGTGGCAGTGGTGGGATCAGGAATGCTGTCATCCTGAGAGAGGACAGCAGGTTCCTGCTCCACTGACCCACTGCCACTCCCACTCCCCCGGGGGCAGCACCTCAGCGTCCCTAGCAATCTGCTGGAGCACAGATTGGTGGCCTGCTGCAACACCGTGAGATCCCCGGTGGACTGTGTTGGACCCAGCGACAATGGCAGCAGTCAGATCTTTCGTGGCATCAAGCTGAGACTGCATGAAAGCAGTCTGAGACTCGATGGCGGCAACCATTGACTGCATTACAGCACTAAGACAATGGCCCAAAAATTCGTGAGGAAGCCTTCGTGCGAGGGTAAGGCTTCCCCGCGATCTCTCACTCCGCGTTGGCTTTTTCAGTTCCAGCTCGCACGAACTTGATGTTCTGGACAGCTGCTGTGCTGGGCTTGCGTATCCCACAGGCGCAGTTAATTCGTGCGAGCTGTGGGATCACGTGACTCAGTTAGAGCCAATGGCAGCACACCATCTTCCATTCATAACTTTCACATAAGTGCTGTGAAAGCTATGAATACTATAGCCCCCCAAAAGAACAGCTAAACCTCAATTAAATTTTTAAAAAAAACCATCACATTAATAAAATAAGTATAGTTAAATAAATTAACCATTTTAAATAAAAAATTAAATTTTTGAAAAAATTTAAAATCTTTTAAAAAGTTATAAAAATAAACTTACCTGTCTTTAAAGTCTCTAAAAAAGATATACCTGTTAAAAAAAATTCAAAATAATACTTAATTCACTACTTACCTTGTTAAAAGTGGGTCTTACTCCTCCTTTTTTTATGTGTAAAATCTTCCATACTTACCTGCGCGTTGAAACCACTAAGTGCACTGCATGCGCGCAGCCTGTAGCGCGCACGCGGTTCACCTAGGAACCGCCCCCTTTTCCATTCACCAAGTGCCGGTTTTCAGCGCATGCGCAGTGCATGCAGAAAACCGCCAATTGGAGACAGAATACGCGAGAGTACACAGTGCGTACTCTCGCGTATCAACACAAATTTTTGGGCCATTGTGTCGCTTCTGCCTGTGCTGCAATGGAAGCTGCCACATTGCCCATGACACGCGTCATGAGGTCTGGATCCACACGGTCTTCCTGGAAGTCCACCATCCTCTGCAGAATGGAAATGATGGGCTCCATGGTGTGCGCAGAGCTCTGTGCAATGTTGGAGGCAGACTCCTCCATGCCCTTTACCATTGCCGAGAGGCTCTCGGCTACCCTTGCCATTGCACCTATCATCTCGGTGTGCATGGCCTCACCCTTCTTGTGAATGAGTCCCCATCGAGGTCCTCATCTGAGTCATGTGCAGCAGAACTCGCGCGCGAACTCGCCCTCCAGGTAGCTGGCTCCCAAGCTGCCCTTTCCCCCTGGCCTTGCTGCAGCCTGCTTGTCCCCAGTGCATCACCCAGTGCAGACCCCTCTGCTAAACTTGCCTCTAAAGATCGCGTAGTGCCATTATCTGAGGTGGTGCCTGCAGGTATGAGATGCAGTGACGCGGTGCTTTGCTCCTCCTCCTCTTCTCCTTCCTCACTCTCAGTGGGAGGCTCAGGGACAGGCTGGTCATCTGGTTGCTGATTATCTGAAAGCATAAAGGCACAAGACTCGTGTTAAGGTGAGGGCAGGGGACAGGAATGGAGCAAGGAATGCAGACATTCTCAGGAGGTGGAAAGTGAGAAAGGTTTGTGGTGTGAGGGTGAAGTGGGATGAGAGAAGGAGAGGGGCTGAAGAAACTGTTTTTGCCCCCAACGGTGTCGACATCGCCAACGGCCATGGCACCCACCACCTGCTGCCCAGGAGTCGCAACACTCGCTCCTCCAGGTCTGAAAACTGCAGGAGCTGTGCATCACCCCCGCCTGTTCTCTGCTGCTCCCTCCTATTGTGGGCCATCTTGGCCTGCAAGAGAAACAAATGTGTTTGAGTCAGAGTCCAGCTATGTGTTAGGGAGATATGCCTGCCATCATTGAATAGCTGTGATTGTAGGCAAGGCATGAGATGTGGATGTGAGTTTGAGTAGGTGGAGATGTTTGGTGGGTGAGGGGTGACGGTGTGGTTGTTTGCGCAGTGCGTACAGACTGAGGTTCAGATGCTGGTATGTAGGAGCTGTTGAAGCACGTACTCACCTTGACCACCCGACTGAGGTCGTTGAATTTCTTGCGGCACTGTGTCAGGCTGCGTTCCACCAATACACTGGCCGAGACCTCCTGGGCCACTTCCCTCCACATTGCCCTGAACACCTGAGGCGATGGCCTCCTTCCAGTGGCCGGGAACAGCATTGCCCTCCTTCGCTCCACTCCAGCCACCAATGCCACGTCTGTGAACCGATGAGCTCTCTCCCTGGGAGTGGGAACAGCCGTAGCCATCAGGGGATTCACTTGCTCGCAGGTCGCCTCAACGCCAGCAATGAAGAAAATGAGCATCTGCACAATGATGCAACCTCCCCTTTAAGAGCTGGAAGGGGCCAGTACAAAGGATCATTGCTGAATGCATTGCACCTGAAATTCATTAGCGTTCTGCTGGTAGTGCCCCTGTAGCGCCCCACTGAGGTCATTAGCGCTTGATTTAGCGCCCCACTTCCTTCCTTCCTTCCAATTTCACCCCCATTGACTTTATAACTGGATGCAATTTCGAAGTTGTAAATCTTCTTGATTCAGAGAATTCTAGCTATTGTAAACAATCAAGGGCTGGCCTCAACATGACTCAAGATATAAAAATGCACCATTTGGAGCCAGGCGCCATTCAATCGGGATAAGAATAAATCTGAAAGAGTCAGATGCTAATAAAATGAAAATGTAACTGAGTTGGCTCCCATTTAAAACTGAGAGGCAGCAGAAGGGACAATGCAGATACTTCTCATTCATAAAGGATGTCAGCCAGTTACTGCTCAGCTTTACAATATAAACAGGCAGTGCTGGAAATACACACGTCAGTCAGTCAAGTCAGAGATAGCATTTTGGATGCGACCCTTTATTCACTGTTTGACTAAACAGCAATCTTTACTTTCAGCTATAAATGTGTGTTTAAGTTCAGGCTTCCAGCGTTCACTGTTTTCTTTTGGACTATTGATGAACCTACGAGTTGTTTAAATCACATAATTTATAGGAGAGGTTGCACATGCTGAGGATGTAAAATATGAAACATATTAACAAACATCCTTCACATATTGCATTTTAAAGACCAGTGGAGACTGCATTTTTTTAAAGTCATGAAAGCTGAATAAATTGCATGCATCTGTGCGGTTTCTTACTGATCCATTCTAGAGCCCTGGGTAGATCACTTTTTTTTTTTTACAGCTTCTCCTGTACTCCAGAAAAGTAAGATTATGTCCAGCCTGGCCCATTATCCCAGCTCCACAACGTAGGAAACACAGATCTAGTGAAGCAGCATGTGACACTCAAATCCTTACTTTGGCTCTTCAAAACAAGTACAATTGTTTTAAAAAAGGGTTGGACTCTCCCAATGGTGCCATGAGTTGGTCCAGTCAGCAGCTGAGATATAAGACTACAAAAGCCCAAGGTTCTATCGCTGCAGAGGTGGAGTGGAGAGTATACTAGAGTATGCTGAGACTACCCACTTTTATTTTTGGAAGTTAAGGTATGAATGAGAATTAAACATATGGAGAGATGGTGAATTTCCCAGGGGGTTCTTCCACTCGCTACCATAACATTGTTGGAAGAGCTGTGGAAAAATGGCCATTTGTGCCACTTTTCAGTAGTTTCTGAGACTTTTTCACTAAAGCTATGGCGGGCAAGCAGGAGAACCCCTGTGGAAATTCTCCCCACTGTGTTATAATTAGCCCTCATCCAAATATCTTGCCCGCACATATCAAGGGTTAGATTTTATGAATTTGCATTCTCACCATGGACTTTGGCACACCAGAAGCACGTATTGGAATTGGGTTTGGCAGTCAGCAGGACCCCTCAATTCCCCATCTGACTTAATGGTTAGAACATCCTGCAGACGCCGTGCCTGCACCTGAATTCCTGATATGTGCTCGCGACGCTCCGCTGTGGGAGTGTGAATTTGTAAATTCAGACTGGGGTAATTTTGCAAAGCTCTATTCCTGGCACTGAGGATGCATAGGAAAAGCGAAGGCGACAGTATTGTAGTTCCATCTCTGCTAATCCGCTCACCAGTACTGAGGCTTGGTGCAAGAGTGGAGTCTTGCAAAATTCCCCCAACTATATATTGATACCTGATCCCCTTTTTTATCGATGATTTAGATGAGGGCATTAATGGAACAATTCTTAAATTTGTTGATGACATAACAATTAGCACAGGCATTAGTAATTCAAACCAAATGAATAGGTTAGGCCGATTTAGGCAAGTAAGAGGAAAGGAGTTGTTTGTAGCAGATGTCCTTTACCGTGGAAAAATGCAGTGTCATACTTTTGGATATAGGAAACTCCAGGCATGTTTGCACTATGCAAGGGTTCACGTTAAGGGTAATGGAGCAGGAAACAGATTCGGGGGTAATAATTGATCACTTATTAAAAGTGCACAAACTGTGTGAGGTGGCTATAGGGAAAATGAATGGTGTTTCAGGCTATATTGCTACGATTATTGAGTACAAAACAATATGTAGTTTGTCTGCACTTGCAGTATTGTATGCAAACATAATGAGGGACGTTGAGGCGTTCAAAAAGGTGCAGAACAGGGATACCAGCACAGTAGCTAATCTCCAAGCCCTAAGTTATGAGGATAGGCTTCAAGAATTAGGGCTATTTAGAAAAATGCAGGCTTCGAGAGGTTTGGGGGGCTAAGTTCGGTTGATTTGCGCCTCCTGTTAGCGCCCTAAGAGGGGGCGCTATCCAATTTTTACCCCTTGATGTTTTTAAATGATGTAGGGATTGGACTCAATCTGGTTCGGATAAATTATAGAGTTGCATAGGGATGGTAGGACTAGATGATGTGCGTATAAAATCCATCGGCAAAAAGTTTGGCTAGATCGCAAGAAGTAATTCTTTTCATTGGGAGTCATTGTCCTCTGGAACAGACTTCCAAAACATGCTGGTATAGTCCTTTAAAACCAGAATATGACTAGTTCCCAGAGAAGAGGGCACTCCTGGCTGTAGAGGAAATATTGCTAGTTAGCTGGGATCACAAGGAGCTACCTTGGGCGACTGGAGCTGAGAGAGCTGGAAAGGAATTTCTGACAGTTTTTCCTGAATTGGCCACAGGTCTTTTCTCTATTGTTGTGCCTCTCCCAGGAGGTTTCCTGGTTCAGGCTGGGTCAGTGATGTACGATGTTGCACCATTGTTTGAATGGGTCGAGCCTGATGGGTCTTTTCTCATCTCTCTTTTTGTGTTTTTAATGACATAAACCTACATTGCACACGCACGCATACACCAAGTATATCCAAAGAAATACATTGGAGTAGATTTTCAACTTGCCACCCAGGCGTAAAACTGGCATTGGGGATTGACCATCTGTTGTTGGAACTACCTGATTTTCATTTCTATTGTGGCAATGGAAATTGGGTTTTTTCTACAACATGTTCCATGCGTTTCTTCTTAAAGAACTCGGATCTGAAGTTCACACCTATCCTAGTTCCTAACACAATCCTTTGATCAATTTTAATAAAAATCAAATAAAATCTCATTGCATAAGCATGCCAGATGTGGAAGTGGGGGTGACATCATGTTCAACGGAAACAGTTCCCTTTTTTCTTCCAATTGATTTGTTTAGTTGTTTTATTTTCTGTAGCATAGATGATTGTTACTGTGTTTTTTACTGGTTCCTGGCAAACTTATTTTATTTCCCTTTTAACTGGACAGGAAATCACAAACATCTGCCTTATTGTGTGGAATCCTGTGTCTTGCCAAAAATGTGACATGGCTGCCTTAATCTGGAGATTGCAGCTGTAGGGATTGCAGGTGCCTCTGGTAAACCAAAGCGGACATCGCAACACACTGTTCCAACACGCAATGATATCAAAATGTTTAGTCATGGAAAGAGTTCCTCTCCTTTCACCAGCATGAACACAGAGACTAAACGAATACCAGACATTTAATGCTACAGTAATTCGATGCATGTTGTGTCTTTCTGAACAACTTTTTATTCTTGATTAAATTATTAGTACAGGTGATTCCTGTGAAAGGTATTATCTGAGTCTTATTCAGAAATATTCACTTAAATATTGAAAGTTCTCTAAAAAGCTTTCTGAAACAAAATGATAATGTTCCATCAGATTATGTCATACTGGGATAATAGTGTTGCAGTCTCAATGCATAGTACCGATCTTACATTCAACAGTTGAATAAAGCTTGCAAATACAATTGAAAACAAGCCACAGCATGAGTTGAGAATAGGAAGAATGTCTCGTTTTCTTAGACCATTAGGAATATAAATGTAACAGATTTGTACAACGAAAGTAAAACTGTTAATTATTCCCTTACAGCTGGTAGCACTTGTGGTCTGCAAAACATGGAGAATGACAAACTCTTTTATACTGCTTCAGATCATAGATGTGACGAACAGAGAAAAGCCTTACATGTGCCTTTACATTTTCCAAAAAGGAGAGGCACATCCAAAATACACAATCCAACCGGGAGTGGGCAAATTATTTTAACGCGGGTTAACTCCAAGCTAAAGCAGTGACAAAGGTTATTTCATACAAGGGTGTTAACAATTCTGTCTGCTACTATTGCACAGCACGTTTTACCCCACTGGTTCCTAAATTGCACCCAGTGTGCATCAGCCCCAACATTAGTGGTAACGGCCTTAAATCCCAAGGTACCAGTCAGAAGGCCATTTAACCGCGAGCTCAAATGAAGTAATAACGTGAAACAAAGACTGATCTGTAGAGTGTCTGCTGCAACCTTAGCCCACTCCCCAGTGGTTAACATGGTGGAGCTTTGGCACAGCTTACTTCAGAAATTGACTCTGCCTGTAAAACTCCCAAACGTGATAACATAACCTGCTTAAACATATTTATACAATAGCAAAATACTGCGGATGCTGGAAATCTGAAATAACAACAGAAAATGCTGGAAACACTCAGCAGGTCAGGCAGCATCGAGGAGAGAGAAACAGAGTCAACCCGAAACATTGGGGGGAATTTTGCCAGCCCTGGGGAGGCGGGTATGGAGGCGGGACTGCCGGCAAAATGGCAGAAACTGGGAGCGGGTACCGAAGCCGCTCCCAACCCGCCTCCGTGCCATCTTTCCGGGAGGCGGGTCCCTGACTCGCGCAGGGACCCGTCTCCTCGAGGCGGGAAGGGGATTACAGCCAATTAACTGCCTGTTAACAGGTAGTTAACAGGCAGATCCCCATTTTACCCACACAAGTGCAGGCTTCCCGACGTCGGGAAATCCCGCCAGGGTCAGTGAGGCGAGCAGTGGGTCTGCGGGGGTGAGAGGGGTCCAAAAGTGCGCTGTGGAGGTGAGTGTTGGGTGCAAGTGTGGAGAGGTAAGTATGGGAGGTGAGTGAAAAGTGTTAGAAAAAGTTTGCTTACCTTTGTTTCTTCCTGCAGGCTTCAACCCTCGGGGATCCGGAGGTGCCTCATCTCCATGGCAGAGATGAAAGAATGGCTGCTGCATTCTCCGATGCAACAGCCATCTGATTTCTGCTCAGGAAAGAGGTTTGGTGAGTCTTGAGTACAAGGACTCACCAAAGAACAGAGATTGTCAGTGTTTAACAGCTTCACAGAGCGGTCAAACGATGACAATTCATCTGTCAAACATTTTTGACAGACGAAACATCATACGCTGACGTTCTCTGTCACCGGCTTTCCCTTAATTGACCTGCTAAGCCCGCAGGGTGGGCTTAACAAGGTCAATCAAGGGAAAATAGCGTGGGTTGGCCGGACGTCGTTGGGGGTGGGACTGAAACCTGACAACCAGCAGTCCCGCCCCCAACGCGCCTCCATTGATAAAATTCCCCCCCCATTGACTCTGTTTCTCTCACCTCGATGCTGCCTGACCTGCTGAGTGTTTCCAGCATTTTCTGTTGTTATTAAAAATATTTATACTTCAGTTCTATTTTTCTAAAAGCTTATTTTTTCGTATTGTTCTATTGAAGTACTGTGCCATTTATGGAACCACATTCTGATTATCTGTGGTCACGTTAAGTCATAACACCATTCAAATATCACCAAACAAACTTAAGCATCCTGAGGTTAGCCTTCAGCCAAAGGAATTTCAATAAACATCATTGACCTTACAAAGCATTCGCAAAAGGCTTTTTTAAATTCTTAAAATAAAACATCTGGAATGGAATAATCAGTTTCAAAGATGGCCTGGCCAAAGTGGATTCAGGCACTCATTAAATATACCAACAAAACACAGGCAGAAGGTTAAATCCTCTTGGATTTTTAAGTGTCCTGCATTTATTTCATATCCTGAACTAATTTACACCATAATGGAGCTTTAACAACATAATTTATTGTAATGGTGGCGTTTGAGAATCGGAATCCTTTAATTTTTAACACATGTTCCTTTGGAATGGTTTGAGCACAGGTCAGATCTTTTGGGATGTTCACTTTGGTAAGTATTTCCCAGAATATAAAGAAAGAAAGACTTGCATTTATGTAGCACCTTTCACAACCACCGGACGTCTCAAAGCGCTTTACAGCCAACGAAGTACTTTTTGAAATGGAGTCACTGTTGTAATGTAGGAAACGCAGCAGTCAATGTGTGCACAGCAAGGTCCCACAAACAGCAATGTGAAAATGACCAGATAATCTGTTTTTGTTATGTTGGTTGAGGGATAAATATTGGCCAGGACACCAGGGATAACTCCCCTACTCTTCTTCGAAATAGTGCCATGGGATCTTTTACATCCACCTGAGAGGGCAGACGGGGCCTCGGTTTAACGTCTCATCCGAAAGACGGCACCTCCGACAGTGCAGCACTCCCTCAGTAATGTACTGGAGTGTCAGCCTAGCTTTATGTGCTCAAGTCCCTGGAGAGGGACTTGAACCCACAACCTTCTGACTCAGAGGCGAGTGTGCTACCCACTGAGCCACAGCTGACACTGAATGGCATTCTTATATCAACAAATTACCGATCTTTCATTGAGACCCAAAAATCAAATCTGTTAATGTATGACACCCTAGCCTGGGTCTTGTGCTGTCCCGTTTTAATGGTGTAAATCAGGCAGCCAGGAGCAGAAAATGGATGGGAGTCCCATTCTGCTGGAACTCCAGCCACTTTGCAGTGCCGTGTCATTTCAGTGGGTGGAGACCAGCTTGTAGGAAGCTTCATTTTTAAATATTAATTTGGGGTGGGCCACCATTTCCTGATGTTCTGGTGTACAGGATATCAGATGTAAATCATATACATGGGAAAGGGTCATCTAGGGTTGTTAGACAACTATAAGTATATGGAAAGTCATAGAAAGGACACAGTGATGTTAAGGAAAGTGTGTTTAGACTATCACTTAGCTGTTTTCCCTCTTTTTCTTTCCTGCTGGCATTTAGCTTCGCACGAGAATTTGTGCCAATTGTTGTAAATCTTTTTTTGTTGTCCCAAACAGCATTGCTGCCACAAATGGGTTCCTAATAAGAATTCCCAAACCTGAGGTGCCTGTAGGAAGAGCTGCCTGGTGGGTCAGATGCTCTGTGCCATACCTGCATCTACAGAGAGAAAACATACCTCACTTTGGCAGGTGTTAATGCATTGTCTCCTTTTCCCAAAAGACACTGGTACAGTAGACCTGGTAGCACCATTAAGATACTCGAATGCCTGACTAACCATACCTTCGGATGCTTTCTTAGAAGCAAGCACATCCAACAAGGTACATACCCATTTAATCGTAGCAGCTGGACTGGGAGGCTCCAGTCTCCCTGTCTCGATTGTAACATTTTGGCCCGTAATTTCTGATAGGAGGCTTCCTGTGAGCGGATGCCTCCTATCGGGAAAAAATCTACGCCCTTACCTGAGGGCTCCCGAGGTGCAGCCATTTCCGATCCTGGGCCTGTCCACAGTCGAAATGCGCAGGGCCCACGTATCCCAGAGGCGCATGCAGTTCACAAGTGTCCCTGGGATCACGTGGGCCAGGCGAGCCAATAGGAGAAGGGAATCTCCCTTCATACTTTTAGACAGATAGATCCGTCAAAAGTATGAATGGAGATCACCCCAAAAACACATCAAAACATTAAATACATTTTAAAAAAACCATCACGTTTTTAAAATGAGTTAAAATTACATTGGGCCGAAAATTGATCCCGGGACGCGAGAGTACGCACTGCGTACTCTCGCGTATTCCCACTCCAATTGCCGGTTTTCTGCATGCCCTGTGCATGCGCTGAAAACCGGCAATTGCTCTTCTGAAAAGGGGGCGGGTCCTGGGTGCATCGCGTGCGCGCTACAGGCTGCGCGCACGCTGTGCACTTCATGCTTTGGACGCGCAGGTAAGTAGGGAAGATTTTGGAAATGTAAAAAGGAGGAGTAAGACCCGCTTTTAAGAAGGTAAGTAGTGAATTAAGTATTTTTTTGAATTTTTTTTTACAGGTATATCTTTTTTAGAGACTTTAAAGACAGGTAAGTTTATTTTTATAACTTTTTAAAAGATTTTAAAGTTTTTCAAAAATTTAATTTTTTATTTAAAATGGTTAATTTAATTAACTATACTTATTTTATTAATGTGATGGTTTTTTTTTTAAATTTAATTGAGGTTTAGCTGTTATTTTGGGGGGGTGTAAGATTCATAGATTTCACAGCCATGCTGTGAGACTTATGAATGGAAGATGGTGTGCTGCCATTGGCTCTAACTGAGTCACGTGATCCCACAGCTCGCACGAATTCACTACGCCGCTGGGATATGCAAGCACTGCCCAGCTGATGTCTGGAACATCAAGTTCGTGCGAGCTGGATCTGAAAAAGCACAAGCGAGGTGAGACATCGCGGGGAAGGCTTACCCCCGCGGGAACAGAGCGAGATCAATTTCTGGGCCATTAAATTAAATATTTTGAACAAAAATTTTATTTTTTGAAAAAAATAATTAAAGTTTTTTACGGGGCTAAAAATAAACTTACCTTTTTTAAAGTATTTTTAAATTATAAATGAGTGGAAAAAAAAAATATTTTAAAAACTTTTTAAAACTCTTATGCTGGTAAAAGCAAGCCTTATGCCTGCTTTTACCAGGCGTAACATTTCTAAGAGTTTTCAGCGGGCGGAGGTTCTGCAGAAAGCGGAACTCTCCACCCGCAGAGGCCCTTCTCCAGGGCAGGCATCCGATCTGTCAAGAGCATTCTTGACAGATCGGAAATGCTGGTTTTCAGCGCATGCGCTTCGCATGCCTGAAACCGGCCTTTCCGATGTCCCTACGGGTGTGTACACAGCTCGTACACAACTGTAGACATCGGAAAATACGAGCCATTGTACTTTACCTATTTATCATGTTGCAACTTTAAATGTTGATGTCTGTCTCTCTTGCACCTCTAACTATTCTTTAAAATGTAGCTGCAGTTAAAGATTATGGAATTAAAATCTTACTGGTACCACTGCTCCTGACAATAATAGCATAACAAATTTCAAAGGGGGAAAAATTCAGCTGCTTGCGCCTCCCGTTAGCGCCTTAAGAAGGCGCTAATGGGGTGTAAAGCAGCTAACGCCCGGGCGCAGCGCCGCCCACGCCTCCCGAAAAATTCAGCGGGAGGTTAGCGGCGGCGCTAGGAAGGGGAGGAAGGCCTGCAATACCGCGGCGCGACGTGCCGCAGCGCATGGCGCTGCGGCACGTAGCGCCAGGATATTCCCTCGCAGCGCCCCAAGAGGGATGCGGGGTGCTTCCAGTGGCGCCCCGCTTCCCTCTTGGGGCGCAACCACTGAAGTTCCGGCGCGGGGCCGCTAATTTTTTCGGGGCGCTAAAAGTCGCGCCCCGGCGAGGTTAGCGCCCCAAATGGGGCGCGACTCAATTTTTACCCCAAAGAGTTTAATTACATTTTAAAGAATTTAATTTATGTAACATTTTATTAGAAACTTGAGAAATGTTTCAAAGTACTTCCCATAATTACTTTGAACTGCAGTGACTGTTGTTTGTGTAGGCAAACATTTTGTGCATAGTGAGATCCCACAAACAGCAATGGAATGAATGGCCAGTTAATCTGCTCTTTATGTTGACTGAGGGAAGAATGTTAGCAAGGACATTGGGACAATTTTCTGCACCTTTTCAAATCATGCCATGGGCTCTTCAGCAGTCAATCAAAGATGTAGGTAGTTTAACATTTCACCCAGTCGATGGCAGCTTTGACAATGCAGCGCTCCCTTACTACTGCACGGCAGTGTCAGCCTGGGTTACATGCTTGGGCCCTGAGTGTTAGCTTGAACCTCACCCAGAAGCAAAGAATATTACCAAATGAGCCAATCTGATAGCTTTCTTACCTTTCAATAAATGAAACTTAAAGATCATGAGATTACAACCTTGCTGATATTGCCTCGCCTTCGCTGTTTATATTTCAGACTTGCAGCATTCAGGGCTTTAGATCCTTTTCCTGATCATCATGAAGTACATTATCATTATTTTATACTGTACATAGTTATAAGAGCTGTTAGTCCACCAAACTTACTGATTACACTAACTGAGTACAATACGCTGAGTTACCATTTTAAACATCATTAGCATGCTGATTACCTTAATGTGGAGCTCAAGTACTGGCAGCAGAACATATACACATACCCTCTAATGGAAGCTCGAGTATCCCGATGCTGTGCCCAGCTACAGGACGGATTGTTTTTCTATAAATTATGAGTCCTGTTTAATTTTAATATCAAGTGTGATTTAAAAACTAAAAAAAAAACCTCTTATGACACATCGTTAGGCTTTGAACTAAGTAGTTTACTGTGGGGTTTGAGTAGTGCACTCAGAATGCCATTGTGTTTCACATGATTACTTGAGCATTCCTGCATTCCTGTTCCAAACGGCATTCAGCACATTATAATGGCCAGGAACGCCATTACTGCTATTTCAAGAATGTTCTCGGATTGGTGCAACCTGTCTGGGTGTTAGCTTGGTAAGCTACAGAACATTTTTAAACTAGTTGAATAGGGATTGCAGAAAAGCTGAGAGTAAAATATCAAATCTGCAGAACAACCCAGTCCCTGTGTTATTTCTCTATTAATATGTCTATGAAAAAGACACATCCAAATAGACATTAGCTGTCATACTTTGTTCTAAAATAGTGGATCCTCCAACTCATCGTGAGCAATTGTTAGCTTTAAATATGTCTATTAATAGTGATTGGATAAGAGGTGCGACATGAGGTACCTTCTACATAGCGCAGTTCCAGGATTACTTTTTCAGGAACACAATTGGAATCAATTGTTAATTCACATTCTCTGGGCCAGGTTAGGTGTGGAGGGCAGCCCATAAAGGTTGGAGAGTCTACCAGTGCCCTGCATCACTGGGGAATTCTACTTCCATTCAAGCAGTTAGCAGTATGGTGAAATAGAACCTGCTCTCTAATCAGTAGTAATAGCTGGAGGAGGCCGGAGGGGAACTTAATGCACGGGAGACATCCAGTTCTCTGATCAAATCTCATGCCTGCCTCATCTTTACCAGGTTTGTCATGACACTCCATCACAACCTACACTATAAGTTTTGTAGGTTTAATAAAAAATGTGCCCCAGCACTGTCTATTTTATAGGGCGAAGTTGCCTCAGTGACCAACACAGAGGTGTCGGAGCTGAGCTTTTGCAGTATCTGACTTGTTGCGATAATTTGTCAGGCAAATATTTGAACCCTGCAGCTGTCATGCTGAGCTATTTATGGGCATGCTTGTGATAGAATGGACCATAGTTTACAAGGCATGACAAAATAAAATTATTGCTTTAAGCAGTAACCAGTAAGGGCGTGAAGTACTCTAGTGGTTTAGATGAGAATCCGCAGAGTGAGCCCGGCAATATACACATTTTATGGTCCTTGACAAATGGGAACAATCCTAATGACAGTTAAAATGAAACTGAATTTGTATAGAGGAGGCACAATGGGGAGGGGTGGTTTCCATAATATAATCTGACCGACTGCAGAAGCATAATTAGCAATCGGCAAGTAGTTTATTTGTTGTAAACTACTGACACCACCCTGACATATCCTGTGTTTACAGAATATGAGAAGTGTGTTTTATTACAAGTACAGGAAACTCTTGTTTAACTGGCACCTAAATATCCGGAATTCTCTCTTAACCGGCAAAAATCATACTCCGAAAACTCCTCTCAAATAACCGGCAATGTTGCCGAGTCCGAGTCTCCCACGAACGCCGAGTACTCCGAAAACTCCTCTCAAATA
This sequence comes from Squalus acanthias, assembly GCA_030390025.1. Taxonomy (NCBI): domain Eukaryota; kingdom Metazoa; phylum Chordata; class Chondrichthyes; order Squaliformes; family Squalidae; genus Squalus; species Squalus acanthias. The sequence continues at coordinate 6,396,246 of JASTWF010000031.1, forward strand.
ACCGGCAATGTTGCCGAGTCCGAGTCCGAGTCTCCCGCGAACGCCGAGTTAGTCAGTGGGGGTAGTTCTCCAAAGTGCCACTACTCGGCCTCCTGGCGCTGTCGGAAGTCCGAACACTGCAGTAACAGGAGTTGATTCTCCCGCGCTGCCAGGAGTCTCACTTACTGTTAAGTAATTAAAGAGTTATGGATTACCCTCAACTGGCAGTACTGTACTTAATCAAGCATCTTCCACCATCCATTTAACACAACATTCTGTAGGTGAGTACCCAAATACTGTATACTGCACATTTCTTGATTTTTTAATGTTAAAAATAGCCTCGGTAGATATAACTCTCCGTTATCCGGAACTTTCGATCAACCGGCACCACGCCGGTCCCATCGGTGCCAGATACCAAAGAGTTTCCTGTATAAGGGTATATTTAATCCCAGTTGCAAGGTTGTTGCAAGCGCTACAATTCGGGATTCTTCCCAATGCTTTGCACTTGTACTCAATGCAAAAAGTCACCTTCTGGGGGAATTGGGCGGCATTATGGCTGACAGACTGGTCTTCCAGACTAGGTTAAAATCCAGCCCAGAATGATGGTCTGTTAGCTGTAAAGATCCCAGGTGAAATGCAGTCTTAATCCAGTTCCGAGAGACCAAAACAAAACTGTTCCTAATTCAGCACTGATTGGCAATCTCATTGGGGTCGATTTTGACTGCCTTCACCTGGCATTAGCGGGGCGGTAACGGCCTCAAAATGGGGTCAGTGGCCTTACCGCCCTGTTAACACCGGGGATGCAGCCGGCTCCATTTTGAAAGGGGCCTAACTGCAGGGTGTTCAAAGCGCCCGCTTGTTTCAGACAAGAAGCCCATTTTAACATGGAAATTGGGATCCTATGACCTAAATGTTGAAATGGATCTCATTTAAACCTGCTTTTTCTGCCGGGCAGCACTAACCCCTTCCATTTGATCCACAGCGTCAGTGATGGCACGATGCTAGTCACAATTTTCATGTTATGTTCACTTGACGTAAGGCCTCTCATTAACTAATGTTGGCAGGCACCTAAAAATGGTCCCCACGAACTTAGCAATGGGACCAACAACGCATGCACAGATTGGCTGCCTGAAAAATGGGTGTAAAGCATACCAATTTCTACCCCAATGTCCCCTTTAAATCTGCCTCTCCAAACCATTTTAACCAGGCTCCTAAAATACAAGTTTGTCATTTTGCCAAAAAAAACGCTCCTCGGCTAAATTCTTTACTTTGAGGGCCGTGTTCTTTTGGAAATGTCACAAATTTGAGTCGGAATGTTTGCCCAAACATTCTCCTACAATAGGATATTTGTGGTTTTCAGATTGCATTTTGTTTATAAATCACAACCCCGGTGTGACCTCTACTGGAATTGTACAGATATCAGATTAGGACAGAATCGCGTCTTGTGTGCAACTTCCCTATTTCTCTCTCTCTCTCTCTCTCTCCGCTCTCCCCTCCCTCCATACTTAAATAACCCGCTGCCCTTTAATGTCTGGGCTCACTCCCGAGGAACAGCTGCTTGGGTAAGGTACACAAAAGCTGTTGTCACCCGCGCAGCGGTAGCGCAGCAAGAGCGGGGAGCAGGCCAAGGGGACAACATTGGAGGGAAAACGAAGGAGAAAATAACCATCTGTAAAAGAATGAGGACACTGCATACCAAGCTGTTGAACAATGCTCAATGTAGTAAAGTATGAAGTAATACAATTTGGAAGTGGGCCATAAATATAAGATAGTCACCAATAAATCCGATAAGGAATTCAGGAGAAACTTCTTTACCCAGAGTGGTAAGAATGTGGACCTCGCTACCACAAGGAATAGTTGAGGTGAATAAAATAGATACATTTAAGGCGAAGCTAGATAAATACACAATGGAAAAAGGAGTAGAAGGTTATGGTGATAGGGTGAGATTAAGTAGGATGGGAGGAGGCTTGTGTGGAGCATAAACACCGGCATGGAGCAGTTGGGCCGAATTACCTGTTTCTGTGCTGTAAATTCGATGTAATTCTATATAACTAGGACCCTTATTACCATTTTAGGTCGGAACTGGTTGGAGCTTGTGCAGTGCACGCTCTGACTACTTCCATGGGTGATGGAACCAAGGAGGGCCGCCAAAGGTAAGTGTTGAATTATTTTTGTAGGCCCGGGACACCCACCCTCGACGATCGCAATCCCCCTCCCCCCCCACACCACAACTTACCTTGCTGGTGGCTGCTCCGACCCGATCTTGAGGCCTCAGTCCAGCGAGGCCAATGGTGGGGCGAAGGAAGTCGGGGATGCACAAAAAAAAGGGACAGGAGGAACACAGAGTTTTTGGAGGGCTGTAGGGCAGGAGGAGGTTACAGAGATAGGAAGGAGCGAGGCCATGGTAGAATTTGAACACAAAGATGAGAATGAGGCGTTGGTGGACCAGGAGCCCATGGTATGAGTTAGGATACAGACAGCAGAGTTTTGGATGAGGTCAAGCTTTATGTATTTTATCCTCCTCTTTTTCTTCATCTACCTGGCTTGATTGCGACAGCCAGATGGCTGATCAAAGGTACCAGAAACTGTCCAGGCATGACTCTCCCCTTCAATTTCTCCTGCCCTGCTGCTGAATGTGCTGCAGCCTCCACTTGTTACCTTCTCACTTGATGAGGTTTAGGTCAGTAACTGTGCAGAGCAGAATTCAAAGCTCAATCCGTCCCAGCTCTGGGCCACTGAGCAAAGGAATACGATACTCAGGAGCACCTCGCACATGTAGCATTTTAACTGTGAAGTTATTGACACCCATGCATTCGCTGTGGCTCGTAAAATGAAATTCTTGCAGCTCATTGAAGGCACAAACATGTGCTGTGAACTCTAAAATGACCCAACTGTCAAAGGTTTTTTGTAATGTTGTCGCATGTAGAATAATATTGTCCCATAATTGATAGAATGACATGTGAATAATGATGGATGAAAGAGAGTGCTTATAAGGAAAGTTATATTGGTAAGTATGATGACATATCACAACCAGAATGTTTCATTCAATCAACCGCATGATGGTGTCCTCACTGAAGGATTACATTTGTGATCGTGTTACCCCAAGATTACTGGAATTCGATCAGGAATTCATAAAATCACAGAATGATACAGCATGGAAGGAGGCCATTCGGCCCATCGTGCCTGTGTCAGCTCTTTGGTATAGATATCCAATTAATCCAAGTGCCCTGCTCTTTCCCCATAGCCCTTTAATATTTTTCCTTCAAGTATTTATCCAATTCTCTTTTGAATGTTACTATTGAACCTGCTTCCACTACCCTTCCAGGCAGTGCATTCCAGATCACAACAACTCGCTGTGTAAAAAAATATGTTTCCTCTGGTTCATGTCGCCTCTGGTTCTTTTGCCAATCACCTTAAATCTGTGCCCTCTGGGACAGGAAACAGTTTCTCCCTATTTACTCTATCAAAGCCATTCATGATTTTGAACACCTCTATCAAATCACCTTCTCTGCTCTAAGGAGAGCAACCCCAGTTTCTCCAGTCTCTCCACATAATTTTGTGTCAAATTTTGTTTGATGACACTCCTGTGAAGCACCTTGGGACGTTTTACTAAGTTAAAGGCACTATATAAATACAAGTTGTTGTTGTTGTTATAACTGAAGTCCCCCATCCCTGGTACCATTCTAGCAAACCTCTTCTGCACCGTCTCCAAGGTCTTGACATCCTTCCTAAAGTGTGGTGCCCAGAATTGTACACAACACTCCAGCCGAGGCCTAACCAGTGTTTTATAAAGGTTCAGCATAACTTCCTTGCTTTTGTACTCTATGCCTCTATTAATAAAACCAAGAATCCCAAATGCTTTTTTAACAGCCTTCTCAACTTGTCCTGCCACCTTCAAAGATTTGTGTACATACACCCCCAGGTCTCTCTGTTCCTGCACCCCCTTTAAAATTGTACCATTTAGTTCATATTTCCTCTCCTCATTCATCTGCCATGTGTCTGCCCATTTCACCAGTCTGTCTATGTCCTCCTGAGGTCTGATACAATCCTCCTCATTGTTTACTACATTTCCGAGTTTTGTATCATCTGCAAACTTTGAAATTATGTCTTGTATACCCAAGTCCAGATCATTAGTATACAGGAATCCCGCCCCAACTGCGGTTTTGCCATACGCGGATTTCACGTATACACGGTTTCCTCTCTGCGACAACTTTTGCCAGCCGCGGCAGTGAATTTTGCGTATTCGCAGTTTTTAATTTAGGATTAAGGTAAATAACATGATTTTATTGCTTTTATATTCTTTTTTATTGTGCTATTTGAACATTTATACTGTATTTGCCAACCGCGGTTTTACTAACCACGGGGGTTTTCAGGGACGTATCCCCCGCGGTTGGGGAGGGATTACTGTATATCAAAAAGAGCAGTGGTCCTAATAGCATCCCCTGGGGGACACCACTCTATACTTCCCCCCAGTCTGAAAAACAACCGTTCACCACGACTCTCTGTTTTCTAACCCTTAGCCAATTCTGTATCCATGCTGCCACTGTCCCTTTAATTCCATGGGCTTTAATTTTGCTAACAAGTCTATTATGTGTAACTTTGTCAAATGCCTTTTGAAAATCCATATACACAACATCAATCGCATTACCCTCATTAACCCTCATCATCCGTTACTTCATCAAAGAACTCAAGTTAGTCAAACACGATTTGTCTGTAACAAATGCAATTAATTTTGTCTCGGGTTATTGTCTCTAAAAGTTTCCCCACGAATGATGTTAGGCTGACTGGCCTGTAGTTGCCGGGTTTATCCCTCTCCACTTTTTTAAACAGGGGTGTAACATTTGCAATCCTCCAGTCCTCTGGGACCACCCCCATATCCAAGGAGGATTGATTAACAATTAACAATTGATTTACAATGAATAAAACGAGAACTGAGAGTGCAGTTAAAAAAATTATAACGTAAAAGATGGGAAAATTAGCCAATCTCCAACTTAATGCAAAGTTAATCAACCAATGTCATCTCCACTGTGACATAAACAAATGACAAGTCACTCTGCAGTAGCGCAGTCTAAACTAAATTGTGAACATTTGTGTAAATTGTGCAAATTTATTGGCTTTTTCATTCAGTCGTGTAAACATCTTAATTTTCTTTTTGGGACCACAGAGTAAAAAGGAGCTCTGAACTGGATAAACTAGATTTGGGAAAACACATTGGCCCTGAATTTCCGATCGGAGGCTTCCTGCGGGCGGATGCCTCCAATCGGAACAAAATCTAAGAACCTACCTGCTGGTTCCATAGATCCCGTGGCTTGCGATCCTGGGCGCCTCCTCTTCGAAAAGCGCAGAGGCCCACGTATCCCAGGGGCGCATGCGGTTCGCAAGCGCCCCGGGATCACGTGGGCCAGACAAACCAATGAATGAAGGGAATCCCCCTTCATACTTTTGACAGTTCTGTACGGACAGAACTGTCAAAAGTATGAATGGGAATCACATTTAAAAACACATTAAAACATTAAATAAATGTTTAAAAAATTACATATTTTAAATCAATTAAAATGACCTTTAATTAAATATTTTAAACAAAAATTTAATTCTTTGAAAAAAATAATTAAATGTTTTTACGGGGCTAAAAATAAACTTACCTTTTTGAAGAGTATTTTTAATTTATAAATTAGTGATCAAATTTAATTTTTCTAATTTTGAAAACTCTTAAGCTGGTAAAAGCAGGCCTTACGCCCGCTTTTACCAGGCGTAAGAATTTGACAGTCATTCAGCAGGCGGAAGTTGTGCAAAAAGCGCAACTCTCCACCCGCAGAGGCCCGTCTCCTGGGCAGGCGGATGATCTGTCAAGAGAATCCTTGACAGATCGCAAGTGTCGGTTTTCGGCGCATGCGCTTCGCATGCCTGACACCGGCACTTGCGCGGCCCCTATGGGCGCGCACACACCTCGTACACACCCGTGGGGGTCGCAAAATCTGGCCCATTATTATGGTTTGAAATTTTTTGTTTGGAACCTGTGTAGTGAAACAGTCTCTGTCATCCAGTAGAGGGCAGCATCAGTCCAGTTAAAGGGGAAGCTCCAGAACGAAGCATAGGTTCAACTACGCTCACTTTGGGCTTTTACCTAGCAGATACGGTGCACCGCTTTGTATTTGAGATGACATTCTGAACCAGAAGGGACCTGTATTGTTCATTTTAATCAGGTTTATTTCTGAAAAGTGAAGCTCATTTAAGGACAATGTCATCCTTGTTATTGGAATCAAAAGGTAAAACCCAAGAGAGTGCAATGGTTTTTGTCTGTTTCAGGAAATCACAAGAGTCCATTGATGGGAATCCGTCTAACTAGAAATGCACATTAATACCTGTCCCTGGACATGTTTGTAGATGTAAGCCCGATTTTCTAACTCCATTAAAATTGGTGCTTAATTTACGTATGGCACAGGCAGAGAGGGTTGGCCTCATTACATTTTACGAGGTAAGCCTCTCTCTTTCATTAGAATTCACTCCCTGCATGTGGTTTCCATGCACGGGGAGCCAGGCCTGCTGGTGGGTTGGCTCCGAGTTGGAGAACTGACAAAGAATTGCGGCTCGCCCTTTAAAGGGGAGTTTTTTAAATTCGTTCATGGGATGTGGGCGTCGCTGGCAAGGCCAGCATTTATTGCCCATCCGTAATTGCCCCTGAGAAGGTGGTGGTGGTGAGCCGCCTTCTTGAACCGCTGCAGTCCGTGTGGTGAAGGTACTCCCACAGTGCTGTTAGGGAGGGAGTTCCAGGATTTTGACCCAGCGACGATGAAGGATCGGCGATATACTTCCAAGTCAGGATGGTGTGTGACTTGGAGGGGAACTTGGAGGTGGTGGTGTTCCCAATTATTCTGCTGGAAAGGGAGCAGTTTTAGCATCAGGTGTGTGTTGAAGGCAGCCCAAAGACTTCAGTAATGACTCTTTGGAGGTGTTGATGCAGGAAGTGTACCTAAGGAAGGTGGCCCTGTTTGGTGCTGAAGGCACCTACCTGTAAATGCCAAGGTGCAAACTGCTCACAACCATCAAGAGAGAGGAGGACAGATGGTAGACCAGTGGCCCTGAAGCAGATATCTGAGTTTGAGGAGATTGCCCTTACCCTTTTTGGTTGTGACTCTGCAGAGGGCATTGGTGAGAACATGCCTGGAAGCATAGTCTAACCAGCACCATGAATCTTCCATTTGCTACGATCCTTCATACACTGAGTCACTGTTGAAATCCTCAAAGCTGGGTCCATATTTGTTAAATAGCTGTATGATGCACCAAAAACTCTTGATGATCTTGCCTGTCTTGGAAGCCAGAGTCTGGGGGAAGCACTGTACATCTAAATCCTTTTAGGTTCTTCCCAAAACTAAGAGCACCGAGGAAGTGGAGCTATAGTCCCAGCTACTTCACAGAATCCCCCAATGCAGATAGAGGCCATTTCGGCCCATCGAGCCTGCACCGACACATATCCCACCCTATCCCCGGAACCCCACGTATTTAATCCCCCTAACACTAAGGGTCAATTTATCATAGCCAAATCAACCTAACCCACACATCTTTGGACTGTGGGAGGAAACCGGAGCACCCGGAGGAAACCCACGCAGACACGGGGAGAATGTGCAAACTCCACACAGACAGTCACCCGAGGTCAGATTCGAACCCGGGTCCCTGGCGCTGTGAGGCAACAGTGCTAACCACTATGCCACCGTGTTGCCGCCGTGTTCACAGCACATTGCACTCCCTTATCTCCAGCATCAGCACAGATACTAGCATCCTGGAGAATTTAGGGAGAGGATCAATTGTTGGTGGCAGGAGAGGAAGAAAGAAAGATGCGATGCCATGCCATCTGACAACTATATGGGCATGGGATTGGCATCCTGCTGGGTTTGCCTTCAGACCGGAAGAAGGTGGCATTTTCCACATCCTTTGAATCCACCATGAGCAGCCTGCATTAGTGGTGAAGAATGTGCAGCAGTGAATCCCCAGTCCTGCAGAAGGGATTTATTCAAATGCATTACTTCCATTGTTGTCCACATCAGTCTTTTCCCTGTTTTACCCTTCTTCCCGAGTGGCATGAATCTGTTCTGTACTTTGTGCACAGTATTTCTAAACATGATCCTCTTTTCTTCCATCTTTTTCCCTTTCCCTTTGAACAGTGGTGTCTTGTCCAGTTTTCTGAGCTCATGCATTGGCTGCTGCTAAGCCCTAGCAATCCCACCCGGATGTTAGCAAAATCTAGGCTCGCTCCTCCTCCACAATACTGCTGAACCCTAATAGCCTCCCTCCCCCAACTTCCCATTGCTGATAAATAGAAGGCATCTACCTTGAACTTATATTCTTCTGTATATCCTGGGCTTTAGCAATATAAGAACAAAAATTGAATGGATAGGTAAAGGAACCTAGGGGGAAAAATTTGGTTGCTTTGCACCTCCCGTTAGCGCCTTAAGAGGGCGCTAACGAGGCGCAAAACAACTAGCGCCCGGGCGCGGCACCGCCAACGCCTCCCATGAAATTCAGCGGGAGGTTAGCGGTGGCGCTAACCGTTAGCACCCCGTGGCGTTGTGCCGCCGGCGATGATGTCATCGCCGTGTGCAGTACCCCGCTCATGCTCCGGCCACGATCTTTGGGAGCGCCCCCGACTTACCGCCGGACACTATGTCCGACGGGGTCAGGGGGGCCTACCTGCGGCCGGGCGGTGCTATTTAAAGGCGAGGCGCCGGGCGGCCATTTTTGTTGCTGGCCACCTGCCGGCACCTGCCTCCGCTGCCATCCCCGGCCTCCTGACCCCGCCCCCCCCCCCCCCCCCGTGGAGTGCCGGCTGCGCTCCATGAGCCCGGCACTTCTCTTGAGTGCCGGGCTCCTCTGCCAGCACTCCGATCCCCGGGGGCCTAGCTGGGCCCCGGGTCGCGCTGCGCAAGGCCCCTCCCCTTTAATAAGGGGAGGAAGGCCTGCAATACCGCGGTGCGACGTGCCGCAGCGCCAGCGCCGCGATATTCCCTCGCAGCGCCCCAAAAGGGAGGCAGGGTGCTTCCAGTAGCGCCCCGTTTCCCTCTTGGGGCGCTACCACTCAATTTCGGCCGCGGGGGTGCTAATTTTTCAGGGCACTAAAAGTAGCGCCCTGGCGAAGTTAGCGCCCCAGAGGGGACGCGACTCAATTTTTCCCCCCATCACTATTAATTTAGGCCAGTGATTTAAAGTTCACTGAAAACTGTGCTGAATCATAGAATTTGATCCCCACAACACCAGTAAACAGGCCAGAATACCATGCAATAAAAACACTATTTGTATTACTCATCACCACAAACCAGTGGCCCTGATAATACATTGTATAATACATGAAAACACTTTATTGTCATAAAACAAGTGGGGGGAAAAATTCAGTTGGTTGCGCCTCCCGTTAGTGCCTTAAGAGGGCGCTAATGGGGCGCAAAGCATCTAGCGCCCGGGCGCGGCGATGTTTGCGCCGCTCGCGAAATTAACTAGACATTTTGCGGCGGCGCTAAACACTACCGCCACGATCTCCTGCGCCGGCAGATCGTGACGTCAGTCGAGTATCGCCCCGGAGCAGATATTGAGTGGCGCCCCCTGCCTTACCGCCTGCCACTAGCAATGACAGGTTGAGGGGAGCGTTTTGCAGTCAGGAAGGGACTGGGGGAGTGCTATTTAAAGGCGAACACTTCCTGCCTTTTATTGTTGGTGACATTTTTGAACCACGCATTCTGAGAGAGAGAGAGACTTCTGGAGAGATTCAACGCTGTGTGAAGGAGTTTTGGGTACTGAGCAGCACTTTGCAGGTTCATTTTGATTTGCCCTTCCTTGTATCGATTTAGAAGAGATTGTGGGGGCTGCACTCTAAGCTCTTTCCCTGGTACTCTCCATTGTTCTTTCCAGCAGATGTGATGTGCAGGTCTCTCCAGGCCGAGATTCAAGGCTGCAATGAGCAGGATGTGGATGGAAAGCAAGATCAACCCTCCCCTTTAAGAACTGGCCCGCGCCATTGTGTGTGTGTTCCATTGCTGACTGACATCATATGAGCTTCGCCAGTGCTCTGAGGTAACGCCTCACTCCTCGGCCTTTGCGCCTTAAGACAGGTGTGAAGCGCCTGATTTAGCGCTCCAATCACCTCTAGGGGCGATAAAAGTCAAGTTTGCAGTCGGTGACCATAATTAGCGCCAGGCGCTAATCTTTGCGCCCGGCCGATAATTGCGCCCCAAATGGGGCAATACTGAATTTCTCCCCCCTAGTCTTTAACTCACCATGAGCAATGCCATGGGAGGTCTGCTATTATTATGAAAATAGCATGTATTTTATTTATCTCACTTCAGATATCGTGTCAAGGTGCAAATTTGTCAGTTTCACATTATTTCTCAAATTTCATATCAGAATAAAAATCTACCAATACAAAATGCAGAAGCTTATGCAATCAAATCACTCAAAAGTGCTTTCAATCACCTTTTGGCTACAACAAATCAAAGTATAACTATGAGAAGCAATAAACCAGAGTCAGAGGAATGGAGAGATTTCGGAGGGGTGCAGGGCTGGAGGAGGTTACAGAGATAGGGAGGGCAAGGTCATGAAGGGATTTGAACACAACATGAGGAGAATTTTGAATTTGAGGCTTTGGGGAACAAGGATCCAATGCAGATGGGCAAGGGCAGGGATGATAGGTGAATAAGACTTGGTGTGAAATAAGATATGCTTTGTCAATTATTAAATCTTCCAAATCCCTTTGTGCTGAAGCAGACACCGGCCGGGATGACCTTGTGAGTGGGACTGAAATCGAAGCATAAAAGAGTGCAGACGTGGCCTTCTCATGGCTCCATCACAAAAGATCAATAAGCCAAATAGTTTTCTGTGAAGTCAGTGTTACTGAAGGAAGCTGCCTTGGCCCAGCCCTGGACTAAAAGTACAGTTTGTCCTGAGGAAATCCTGGATCTTTAAGCTACCTAGAATGTGTGAGGGACACTACTTTAAGAGCCCAGATCGTGTTAATATTGAATCAAAGTCCACAGCAGACTGATAAAGGGCACTGATGTCATTCCCCATGTGAACAGGGTGATTTGAAGCCTGACTGATGTCATTGCATCTCTGTCTGTGTTGTGAACTGCTAATTTTTTCCAACATGTTGCATGAGTTTGGAACGACTTCCCTTTCTCTTTTAAAGTGCAGTTTCCTTTTGGCAATCCAGGCGGCAGCGATAGTTTGTCGAAAGAATTAAAATGTAGGTAGATTGAAGCTGACATTAAAAATAAGGTGGAAGAGATCCTGGTCTCAGACAAGACGATGATCCTTTGGAAACAATCAGTGTCCTGCAAAAAGGGCGTATGGTAGCATAGTGGTTATGTTACTGGACTAGTAATCCAGCAGCATGGACTAATGATCCAGAGACATGAGTTCAAATCCCACCACAGCAGCTGGGGAATTTAAATTCAATAAAATAAATCTGGAATTTAAAAAAAAAAGCTAGTATCAGTAATGGTGACCATGAAACTGCCAGATTGTTGTAAAAACCCATCTGGTTCACTAATGTCCTTGAGGGAAGGGAATCTGCTGTCCTTACCTGGTCTGGCCTATATGTGACTCCAGACCCACAGCAATGTGGTTGACTCTTAACTGCCCTCTGAAATGGCCTGGCAAGCTACTCAGTAGTGCCAAACCGCTACTACAAAGTCAGCATTGTGTAGCTTCACCACATGGACTGCAGCAGTTCAAAAGGTGGCTCACCACCACCTTCTCGAGGGCAATTAGGGATGGGCAATAAATGCCGGCCTTGCCAGCGATGCCCACATCCGAGGAATGAATAAATTAAATTAAAAAGTAATTCATTGTGTGAAGCACTTTGAGATGTTTCGATGTGGTACGAAGTATATAAAAGCGTTATTCTAGTTTGATTTTCCTGCGACTACAGAAGTAAGCACTGTCCAAAATCCTTGCATAACACAAGCTTGAGGCATCCTGTTATGGAATTCAGGTAGTTCTGTGAAGTGTTATAAAACACATTTCTTTGATTCATTTTTCCAGCTGACGAAATCAATAGACAGGTCTGAGCAATATACATCAGGATAGCATTACTCTCTATTTATGTCTACACTGCTCCCTTTCTTATTTCCGTCACACTCTTGCTGCTTCATAGCCATCTAATGTTTTATGAATGAAGAACATACGGAACAAATTCAAGTCAATAAAGGCTCATTTTAAATATTCAGTAAAATAATAATCAAAAGCTAAATTTATGCAGAACTTCACCTGAAGTGTTTAAATTTCTCCTTTTCAACAGGAAAGCTCAGATCTATACACAAGCCAATGGGATGATGTCATTGGTGTACATGGCACCATGATATAGATTTATGTATGTGGGCAGTGCTAGGCTGGAAAATTCCACTCAATAACCCACCAGGAAGGACCGACCTACTCTACAGCTATGATGGGTTGAAAAGCAAAGCAAGTCACTAACTTTAGGCATAACAACACAGTTCTTCTTTGGCATAAATCTTGAAATCTTTTGCTGCTTGCTTCTAAAGTTTTCTATCGTTCCTCCTGATAGTAACGCTCCATTTTATTTCATTTTAGAATTCATTTTTTCCTCACAGGCTCCAAAACCCAGAGGACGTCCGCCAAAAGTGTCTAAGCAGTCACAGCAGGGAAGTGAGCAGCCTGCCTCTACCTCTGCTGAAGCCACAGGGGTTGCACCGCGTAGAAGCACGCGGAAAAGAAAAAAGACACAATCCTAGATGCACAAGGATGCACGTCGGTGTATGAAAAAATGTTGGTGAAAAGTTTCAGTTCTATTTATGACGCACATAAATTTATTTCTTTGCACCACTTTCCGGTCTTGTCCATTTTTGCCTGCTACCTGGGAAGTGGCCTTTTCACTTGGAGTAAATGATGAGACATTAGTTAACCTCGAGCTATGGGGGTTTGGGTTACAGGAATGGCTTGGTCATTGTAGGGCTGCTTTATGGTGTTGTTGGGGGGGGGCGGGGATCTTAGTACAGCTTGTGCAGCATATGGGTGCATGGAGCAAGTAAATCTGGCCATTATGAGGCCATCCCAGGTCTCCTGGGCAGCAATGTGCACCTGCTGCTGGTGCCATCTCCACCTCAGGTTCCTCTCATCATCTTCCACCTGTTCCTCCTCCTCCTCTTTCTCTGAAGAGGCTGTGCGCTCTGCGCCTTGCTCATCCTGCAGCTCCAATCCTCGCTGCTGCGCTATGTTGTGCAGCGCGCAGCAAACAACAATAATTCTGGAGATACTGACTGGTGCGTACTGAAGGGCTCCACCAGATCAGTCAAGGCATCTGAAGCACAGCTTCAGCATGCCAATTGCTTGCTTTATGACACATCTGGTGGACATGTGGCTGTCATTATAACGCTCCTCGGCCTCAGTACTTGGCCTCCTCAAGGGTGTCATCAGCCACGTCTTCAGTGGATAGCCCTTGTCCCCAGCAGCCAGCCAGTAAGTCTGTTTGGAGGTGCGAAGAGCTGAGGGAGGGTGGACTGGTGCAGCAGAGTCATGACAGCTGTCAGGGAATCTGGCGCACACATGCATGATGATCTTTTTATGGTTGCAGATGAGCTGCACATTGAGGGAGTGGAAGTCATTGCAGTTCACAAACACTCCTGGGTGATGAGGGGGTGCCTTGATGGCCACATGTGTGCAGTCGATGATGCCCTGCACCTGTGGGAAGCCAGCCAGAGCCACAAAGCCGAGCACCCGCTCAGTAACACTGGCTTCATCAGTGGCAAAGTTGACATAATTGGCTGACTTGTGAAACATGGCATCGGTCACCTGAGTGATGCATCTGTGGGCGGCCGACTGCGAGATCCTGCAAATGTCTGCTGCAGATCCCTGGAAGGAGCCTGAGGCGAAGAAGTTGAGGGCAGTGGTGACTTTGACAGCCACTGGTAAGGCGTGTCCACCAGGTCCTCTGGGCAGCAGGTCTTGTTCCAGCAAGCTACAAATGTCTGCGATGACCTGGCGCGATAGCCTGAGCCTCCTGAAGCACTGCTGCTCAGTCATGTCCAGGAAGCTCATTCTCTGCCTGTATACCCTGTGTTGGGAGAATCGCCGTGTGCTGACCCCATCTCTCCTGTGCAGCATCAGGTCATTGAGGAGAGGTCTGGCGTTGTGGTGGCTGCTGCTGCTGCTGGTGTTGTTGGTGCTGGGGCTCATCTTGGTCCGATTCGGAGGTCCAAGATGAGACAGAATAAGGGGCACCCATGCTGATGTAATAGATGTGAGAAGTCGCACAACACCAGGTTATAGTCCAACAGCTTTATTTGAAATCACAAGCTTTCGGAGCACTGCTCCTTCGTCAGGTGAAGTCAGGTAATAGATGGCAGGTAAAGTGGAGATCAGAGGCCCAATCCTTCAATGTTCTGATAGTGACTAGCAATACTGTAAGAGTGGCTTCCGGGGTTGCAGAAATGACCTGCAAACTGCTGACAGCTAAATCTCTGCACAGAATGGAGTCAGCAAGAGATGTCCATTAGGCAAGGAAGCAGGTGTAAGGTGAGAGTATCTATGTGTTTTTCCCAGCTGTCAATTTGTGGCCACTGAGCTTCCGCCTCCCCTTCACAGGCGAGGTTCCTGAGGTGCGTGAATCCCGTGCTCAAGAAGTTAAAGCCAAAACCTGATGTTAAAAAGCCTCTTAAGGGTCTCTCAACAAGCATTTAAGCATTTCAAAGAGGTCGCCCGCCTCTCCTGAACAGGTCCGTGACGCGCTACCAAACACGCCCGAGTTAAATGCGGAAGTCGGCGGGATGGCAATTTCGACGATTTTTACTGCTGACCCGCCCCCAAACCTCAGCACTGGGAAAATTCCGGCCCATGTTCATTCCTGGCCCATCAGCAACAAGAGGCTTCCGCCGATTTTAACTGCCGGGCCTCGTTTAGATGCCACAAGCCCAATTCTTGCCTGTTCCGAAGAGGGCAGAGAGTGGCTGCTGGCTGCTGAAGACGGGGAGGTCCTTGTCTTCCAGGAGGCGGGGGCGGGGTGTGGGGGGTTCAGGAGGGGGAATGGTGCAGGGCGGCCACGACTTTCCTTGTGGGGCCTGGAGGAGCACTCCTGCCCTTCCTGGCCTCACAAAGGAACATTTCTGACTGACTTTCTGGGACCCTTCGTTCTTCCTGACATTTGCCGACCTGTTTTCACCTTGCGGGAAGGGAAGGCCGTTCACACCCGTGTTAAAACGCTGCAGGTTACAATGGCAGGCAACGGGAAAGGGGCAATCTCTGAGAGGATAACTAACGTGCTCGGTTTTAACGGGGATTTGAGGAAAACTTTTTCACCCAGGGGGTGGTTGGAATCTGGAACTCACTGCCTGAAAGGGTGGTAGAGGCAGGAACCCTCACAACATTCAAGAAGCATTTAAATGAGCACTTGAAGCATACAAGGCTACGGACCAAGTGCTGGAAAATGGGATTAGAATAGATCGAGTTTGATGGCCGGCGCAGACACGATGGGCCGAAGGGCCTCTTTCTGTGCTGTATAACTCTATGACTATGGCGTACCTGCCTGGTTTTGGCTGTGGTGGTGGGGGTGGGCGTTAAAATCGACTCCTCCGTTTCTTTAGAGCGCAATGCTCAGTGAAGCAGATCTGAACGATACTGCCAAGGGTGCCTGCCATGGGTTACTCTGAGCCAAATGGCAAAGGAGCACAGCACATGTGCTTGCACACATATAAGAAGGCAGCTGCTTTTTAATATTTTTATTTTTTAATATTAAAAGAAAGCAGGGGAAGAGATCACGATCTCTCTCCCCACACCAAAAACTTTGGCAATATTTTTTTTAAGTTCCGGGGTGGGGGGGAATCAACGCTCTCAATACAGGCGACTCATTTTAAATAGATAATTTTTTACAATATGGTGTGCAGAAATAATTCACAGAGGGGGCTCTTATTGTAAAATGGAAACCAGTTCAAGTCATTTTTTATGGAACAATTTAGTGACATATCCAATCAGGCAGTTCCATTAAAATAAACCAGGTTTATAATGTAGGCACTGAATGGCTTAATCTGTCCCAACATTTCCATACAGCAGTGCCCTAACTCGTTACTTTTTAAAGCAAATGACTCAGTTAGCTTCAGACATATTACTGGCATAAGTCAGAACCAGCTTACACTTATATGGTACCTTTTACATATCAATGCCAAATTCAAAGTTATATTAGTTTCAGTAAACTTGTTCAATCAAGCTTTTATTTAAGATCTGCAGCATTCACGGTTTGTTCTTGTTATCGCTCACTCTAGTCCTTCCCCCCCCCCCCACCCCACCCCCTGCAAATTATCTACTAAATGCACAATACAAAAACGTAGCACAATGACTTCAGAGGCAGGTTTCCTCCCTGAAACATGTTGCTTCACAGGGCACAGTTTCTACAAACACAGCCCTCAGATAACACTAACATAAATTCCCTTTAATAAAAATGACAACTCACTTACAGTGAGCATTGATAGTGGGGACCCAGGACAATTAATTTAAGAACGGCAAGATAATGATGCCATTGAACTTCTTGTCACTCTCATATTCTGATTGCTGGAAGGGAGGTCTCACCGTGGGCACACAGGCATTTCATACACCATACATCCATTGGCAGGATAGGCGCACCAAAGTCAGTGTTCTTGCTCAGGCCAACATCTCCAGCATCGAAGCTTTGGCCACGCTTGATCAGCTCCGATGGATGGGTCACATCGTCCGCCTGCCCGATACGAGACTCCCAAAACAAGCGCTCTACTCGGAGCTCCGACACGGCAAGAGAGCCCCAGGTGGGCAGAGGAAACGCTTCAAGGACACCCTCAAAGCCTCCTTGAAAAAGTGCAACATCCTCACCATCACCTGGGAATCCCTGGCCCAAGACCGCACAAAGTGGAGGAGAAGCATCCGGGAAGGCGTCGAACACCTCGAGTCTCTTCGCCGGGAGCAAGCGGAGGCCAAGCGCAAGCAGCGGAAGGAGCGCACGTCAACCCAAGCACCCCACACACCCGCCCCTTCAACCACCGTCTGCCCCACCTGTGACAGAGACTGTAGGTCCCGCATTGGACTCATCAGTCACCTGAGAACTCATTTTTAGTGTGGAAGCAAGTCATCCTCGGTTCCGAGGGACTGCCTAAGAGAGAGAGACACCATACTTATATTTTTTTGTGCTGAACTCTATAAATGCACGTTTGCATGGCTGTGTGGGATGATGTATGAAAAACCCATGTAGTCCGATTACAGCAGCTTGCTCTCACTGATGTGAAATCATACTTGCATCTGGTTGTGACCAAGTTTTTAAATTCTTCATATTAAGAGTCAGAACTGAAATGTATCCGTTTTCCATAACTTTACTCATACATGGGGTAGAGTTTCCACTTTGGGTGCAATGAGCAACCTGGGTGTAAATTGCTCTTGAAATTATTCTGGTTTCTCCGAAGTGAAGTTATGGCTCAAGTTTTAGCTCAAACTCATTTGCATATTCACAAACGTAAAATCTTCCATGAGCCAGTGCAATCGGGCAGTGTAATAGAACATAGTTGTTTATTTCTTTCCCCCTTGCATTAAAACATATTCATTGATCTACTTAAGAGTGGTAACCTAGTGCAGTTTTATTGATACAACTGAAAATGGGGTTATCAGCAAAAACAAGCAGTCTTTAAGAGCGTCTAGTCCACCACTTGTAAGTAACCTGATTTTAAATCACTGAAAATAACTAAAAAACTGGACTGAACAATTTACTAGTTTCATTGGTGTATACTAGCCCATTTTTTAGTAAATTAAATATTTTAAAAATTTTAAGGGGTAAAAATTGGGTAGCGCCATTTGGGGCGCTACCTTCGCCGGGGTGCTAATTTTAGCGCCCTGAAAAAGTTAGCGCCCCCGCGGCCGATTTTCCCAGGTAGCGCCCCGAGAGGGAGGAGGGGCGCTACTGGAAGTGCCTCGCCTCCCTCTTGGGGCGCTACGAGTGAATATCGCGGCACGTCGCACCGCGGTACTGCAGGCCTTTCTCCCCTTATTAAAGGGGAGGGGCCTGGCGCAGCGCGTCCCGGGGCCCAGCTGGACCACCAGGGATCAAGAGTGCCGGCAAATGAGCCCGGCACTCAAGAGAAGTGCCGGGCTCACGGAGCGCAGCCGGCACCCTGCGGGGGGGCTTCACGGGGGCCGGGGACAGCAACGGGGGCAGGTACTGGCAGGCAGCCAGCAACAAAAATGGCCGCCCGCCACCTCCCCTTTAACTAGCGCTGCCCCGGCCGCAGATAAGCCCCCCTGACCCCGGCGGACATAGCGTCTGGCGGTAAGTCGGGGGGCGTCACCCAATATTACAGCGGGGGCGAGCGGGGTGCTGTGCACGGCGATGATGTCATCGCCGGCGGCGCAGCGCCATGTGGCGCTAATGGTTAGTGCCGCCGCTAACCTCCCACTGAATTTTGCGGGAGGTGTTAGCAGCGCCGCGCCCAGGCGCTAGTTGATTTGCGCCCCGTTAGCGCCCTCTAACGGGAGGTGCAAAACAACCAAATTTAGCCCCCATAAACTTTTAAAACATGCCTTTACACCTAAAAAAAACAAGTTTAATTTGAAGAGCCTCCTCGAGCAGTCGCAAACGGACGCAATTGGTGGAAACTCGCCACGCTCATTATTTCGATCTGGGGGTCATGGCCAGTTTTGTGGGCGGGGGTCGGTTTCCAGCGCGAAGTTCTTTAAACCAACGTTAAGGATCGTGGAAACTCGATTTACGCTCAACGTAACTTGCGCTTAAAATTCCCCAATCTTTTATGCTGGTTTGGCTGATTTCAGGCGAACACTGCAAAATAGTGGAAACGCTCGGCCCATATCTTACGAATGCAAACAGACCAGCTCCCCTGCAGACCAGCAAATTTATCCCGTGGATAGCTGATTATACTCTTCTGAGTTATCTGTTTGTAGCTCAGGTAACGGTGAGGGCTGCAATTGGCCACATAATAATTAGGGGAAAACGAGCCAATGATTTCTCTCCTTATCGCGATCCAGTGACACATGCTGGAAATGCATGTGTGTGGCCTATTGGATGAGGGCTGGATTATGTTCAACTGAGATACCCTAGGGGTAACATAGCTTCACCACACTCACCATCAAGGCTCACACAGCTACTTGGGCAAGGTACTGGAGGGTGCCTGACATCCATGGAACTGTAACCCAGTAAAAAGTCAATGCCTTCTGAACAGAAAAATGGCAAGGAAAAAAAAAATCTAAATTGCTGTTTACATAAAAATAAGTGAGTGATGTCCTAAAGGCATTTTTCTCAAAGCTATATAAAAACAGTGTATTTAAATGATAAAGGAAGCATTGCATGCTCTGTCTATCTATGCTATATAAAACACATTGAAGAAGAAAAGGCCTTTTGACCCGTCAAACCCTCTAGAGACCAGATACAATTTGTTCTATCATGGACTATACACAGTGCATGGTTCTGCAAATATTCTTCTCCCTTATAGAGACAAATAAAACCTTTAGATGTGCTCATTTAATCTGTCTTACAATAGTATACGCTCTACAGTGTAGTCTTGATTATTCAACATAATGAAGGGCCCTCCTGGTGGATAATAGAAATAATTGGATAATCAAGAATCCCCAAGTTACTGTGCACTGCCAATCGTTCTTCCTTTTCCCACCGCATTGTCTCAGTTCTCGCCAGTAGCACTCATCATGGTGCCAGTAAAAGCAGTAGACAGTGGAACAGTTAATCAATCAGCTGATCTGCAGGCTCCCATTGCACCGCCCCCACACAGCAAAACATGACTCCAGCAGCAGAGGTGGGATATGTTGTTTAAGAATTTTATTTCGGCTTTGTTTAGATGGAATGGACTACAACAGCTCCCCCCAACTACAGAACGCCAGAAGCAGTATACACTTATCTCCAGCGATCCCAGGTACAGGCTCCACAGTGCAGATCTCAGTGAAGCTGTCAGCTTTCAAATCAATCCGGAGACTGCTGGAAGTTTAGTATGTGGCTGTCGGATGACACCAGGATCAGTCTCAGCTGTGACGGGACCATGGCCGACACACATGAGAATAGACACTTGGGCAAGGTATTGGGGAAAAAAAACTGTGGGAACTGTCTGAAGCCTTCAGGAGGGGAGGAAGAAAATTGAAAGTTGTCCAAAAGAGGAGAAAGAAAGAAATATTTATTTGGCAGCAAATAAAAAGCTGAAGTTTACACTTAGAATTCCGAGCAACTTTTTCCAAATTTCATATTGGGCCTTGAATTATTGATGGAAATAACTTTTTATATTTAATTCTACAGCATATTTTGGGATTTTGAGATATTCACAACAGTGCTGGTGATGGCAAGGAATAGAATTCTAGTTTAGGTTGTTTTTTTAACAGTAGCGCATCAAAGCTACATCCTCAAGTAAGTGGAGAATCTTCTTAACCAACCTTCCAAAATGATAATCGGCTTGTAACCTACAGAGTGCTCGGTAAACTAACTAACGTCCCTGAAAACAGTGAAATGTTATTTCAGTGCTGTAAGAGAAAGTGGGGTGCCAAAGTGGAGTGTGTGGCCCTATCAGTCGCTCTTTCCTATGAATTATCTAAATATAACTCAGTCCTGATAAATACATGGTTTGCCAAGAAATGTTGGCCCAGACTTTGCCCTAACCTTGAAAAAAGCTGCCCCCTAACATTTAGCAGCCTCTGTGGTGTCGATTTCACCTTTTCTGATGTCAGTTTCAATCTGGAGCCATCTATGGGGATCTGTGGCATCCAGCAACAGTGATGTCATCAAGCGAGCTAAGCAGCCAATCACATTGAAGAATTCTAACAGACAGCAAACCAGGAAGTAAAAAGCAGGTTTTATCATTCACTTTTTATTAATTTTACAGAAAGCAAAATAAAGATTGGGACATACACATGGGTTAAAGGAGAAGCTGAAAAATCATAAACAAACCTTAAAAAAATAGAAATTAATTTTTATTATTTAAAAAATCGATGGAATTTTTATCATGGAATGGAGGAAATGAGACTCCACAACATAAAATTAGTTTTTCAGGGCCAGAGAGGTTGTTCAGCAGTAATTATGCCATAGTACACTGTTAAAAACCCAGTTACATCTCATTCAACTAGGCTCAACTTTTTCAAGGGTTTTTACAGCAAAAATAGAGCATAAAAATTGAAGTTCACCTCAATTCTGTGATTTCTATATTGATTGCATTGGCGAGGACTGCAACAGCGCACCCTGTTGAGGAGCAGGGTATCACTGACAGCAACTTCTGGATTTCCGCATCTAACTGCGCATGTGCGGATGCCAGAAGTTGCTGTCAGTTTTACAGATTAATGACGGCGAATGCTGAAAGTTTCACCATCATTACAACCACAAATTCTAGGCCGTTAAATTTGGATCAGCATTTCAACATAATGGAAGTGAGTGGGAACGGTAAATGGAATCCCATGCTTCAGTTATAATTATGCTTGGATCAGATACATGTCTGTCCGCCTTCATTATATTGTTGATAATATTCCAGTCAAGCAGTTGGATTTGTTTCTGTTCACTGAAGCTGGTATGACAATTACCAATGTGAAATAGCAAAGTAAAAACTGATGGTTTTCTCTGGAGAAAAGATTTCTCACTTAGTCTTACCCCTTGTATATTTGTACATTTTACTAAGCGGCTGCAGAACATTCTGAGGGCGGAGGGTGAACAGCCAGAGATCGTGGTCCATATTGGTACCAACGACACAGGCAGAAAGAGGGATAAGGTCCTGCAGGCAGATTTTAGTAAGCTAGGAAAGAGGTTAAAAAGCAGGACCTTAAAGGTAGTAATCTCCGAATTACTCCCGGTGCCACGTGCAAGTGAGTATAGAAATAGGAGGATAGAGCAGATGAATGCGTGGCTGGAGAGATGGTGAAAGAGGGAGGGCTTCAGATTCCTGGGGCATTGGGACTGGTTCTGGAGGAGGTGGGACCTTTACAGGCCGGACGGGTTGCACTTCAACAGGGCCGGAACCAATATCCTCGCGGGGAGGTTGCTCGTGCTGTTGGGGAGGGCTTAAACTAATTTGGCAGGGGGATGGGCACCAGGATGTAACATGAGAAAGGGGATATAAAGTGCTCAAAGGATTGGGAGAGGCAGAGAGCACTAAAGTAAGAAATAGTAAGTTATTAGGTGGGGTAAAACAAAGAGAGAATACAGGATGGTCTAAGATGGGTTTACAGTGTATGTATGTGAATGCACGAAGCGTAGTAAACAAGGTAAGTGAGCTGCAGGCACAAATAGCCACATGGGAATAAAATGTTGTGACAATAACTGAGACCTGGCTCAAAAAAGGGCAGGATTGGGTATTAAATATTCCTGGTTATAAGGTGTCCAGGAAAGATAGGGAAGGAAAGATAGGAGGTGGTGTGGCAGAATTGGTTAAGGAGAATGTTACAGTGCTGGAGAGAGAGGATGTCCTGGAGGGGTCAAGGACAGAATCTATATGGCTAGAGTTAAGAAATAATAGAGGTGCCATTACACTACTAGGTGTATTCTATAGACCACCAAATAGTGGGAAAGATATGGAGGAGCAAACTTGCAGAGAAATTACAGAGAGGTGCAAGAACTATAGAGTAGTAATAATGGGGGACTTCAACTATCCTAATATAGACTGGGATCCTAAGAGTGTAAAGGGCAGAGAAGGGGAAGAATTTCTGAAGTGTGTTCAGGAGAACATTCTTGATCAGTATATTTCCAGCCTGACGAGGGAGGAGGCATTGCTGGATCTGGTTCTGGGGAATGAGGTGGGTCAAGTGGAGCAAGTGTCAGTAGGTAAACATTTAGGGAACAGTGATCACAGTGATCATAAGGTTTAGATTAACTATGGAAAAGGACAGGGAGCAATCGAGAGTAAAAATGTTTAACTGGGGGAAAGCCAATTTCAGTGGGATGAGAACAGATCTGGCCTGGGTAAACTGGAATCAAAGATTGGCAGGCAAAACTGTAATGGAACAATGGGCTGCCTTTAAAGAGGAAATAGTTCAGGTACAGTTGAGGTACATTCTCACTAGGGGGAAAGGCAGAGCAACTAAAGTCAGGGCTCCCTGGATGACGAAACAGATAGAGAATATGATGAAGCAGAAAAAGAGCGCGTATGACAGATGTCAGGTTGCAAATACATCTGAGAATCAGGCTATATATAGAAAGGTCAGAGGAGAAGTGAAAAAGAAAATAAGAGGGGCAAAGAGAGAGTATGAGAATAGAATGGCAGCCAACATAAAAGGTCATCCAGAAGTCTTCTACAGGCATATTAATAGCAAAAGGGTAGTAAGAGGAGAGGTGGGGCCGATTAGGGACCATAAAGGAGACGTAAGCATGGAGGCAGAGGGTATGGCTGAGGTACTAAACGAGAACTTTGCATCTGTCTTCACCAAGGAAGAGGATGCTGCCATAGACATAGTGAAGGAGGAGGTAGTGGAGACACTTGATAGGTTAAAAATTTGATAAAGAAGAGCTATTAGAAAGGCTGGCTGTACTTAAAGTAGATAAATCACCAGGGGTGGATGGGATGCATCCTGGGATGCTGAGGGAATTGAGGGCGGAAATCGTGGCAGTACTGGCCATAATATTCCAATCCTCCATAGATACAGGGCTGGTGCCAGAGGACTGGAGAATTGCAAATGTTACACCATTGTTCAAAAAAGGGTGTAAAGATAAACCCAGCAACTACAGGCCAGTCAGTTTAACTTCGGTAGTGGGGAAGCTCTTAGAAACAGTAATCAGGGACAAAATTAACAGTCACTTGGATAGGTGTGGATTAATTAAGGAAAGCCAGCCCGGATTTGTTAAAGGCAAATCTTGTTTAACCAACTTGATTGAGTTTTTTGATGAGGTAACAGAGAGGGTTGATGAGGGTAATATGGTTCACATAGTGTACCTGGATTTCCAAAAGGCGTTCGACAAAGTGCCACATAATAGGCTTGCCAGCAAAGTTGAAGCCCATGGAATAAAAGGGACAGTGGCAGCATGGATACAAAATTGGCTAAGTGACAGGAAACAGAGAATAGTGGTGAATGGTTGTTTTTCGGACTGAAGGAAGGTACACAATGGTGTTCCCCAGGAGTCAGTTCTAGGACCACTGCTTTTCTTAATATATATTAATGACTTGGATGTGGGTGTACAGGGCACAATTTCAAAATTTGCAGATGACACAAAACTTGGAAGTATAGTGAACAATGAGGAGGAGAGTGATAGACTTCAGGAAGACATAGCCAGGCTGGTAAAATGGGCAGACACGTGGCAGATGAAATTTAATGCAGAAAAGTGCGAAGTGATACATTTTGGTAGAAAGAATGAGGAGAGGACATATAAACTAAATGGTACAATCCTAAAGAGGGTGCACGAACCCTTTCCCACTATTTGGTGGTCTATAGAATACACCTAGTAGTGTAATGGCACCTCTATTATTTCTTAACTCTAGCCATATAGATTCTGTCCTTGACCCCTCCAGGACATCCTCCCTCTCCAGCACCGTAACATTATCCTTAACCAATAGGGTTATGTGTGCACAAATCGTTGAAGGTGGCTGGGCAGGTTGAGAAAGCAGATAAAAAGGCTTACGGGATCCTGGGCTTCATAAATAGAGGTAAAGAATACAAAAGTGTGGCAGTTATGATGAATCTGTATAAAACACTGGTTCGGCCCCAACTGGAGTACTGTGTCCATTTCCACACTTTAGGAAGGACATGAAGGCCTTAGAGAAAATGCAGAAAAGATTTACGAGAATGATTCCAGGAATGAGGGACTTCAGTTAGGTTGATAGACTGGAGAAGCTGGAATTGTTCTCTTTGGAGCAGAGAAGATTGAGAGGAGATTTGATAGAGATGTTCAAAATCATGAGAGGTCTGGACAGAGTAGATAGAGAGAAACTGTTCCCATTGGCAGAAGGATCAAGAACCAGAGGACACAGATTTAAAGTGATTGGCAAAAGAACCAAAGGCGACATAGGAAAAAACTTTTTTACGCAGCGAGTGGTTAAGATCTGGAATGCACTGCCTGAAAGAGTGGTGGAGGCAGACTCAATCTTATCTTTCAAAAGGGAGTTGGATAAATATCTGAAGGAAAAAAAATTGCAAGGCTACGGGGAAAGGGCAGGGGAGTGGGACTAACTGAGAGTCAGCATGGGCTCGATGGGCCGAATGGCCTTCTTCCGTGCTGTAACCATTCTATGATTCTATTATTCGAACTGATTTATGATCTCAGTCACCCTTTCTATGATGTGTGCCTAGTTTCATGTGAGGTTCTGGGCCATTTTCTACAATGTGAAGATTTTGACGTCTGATTCATGAGCAAGTTCCTCATCTCAATCCTGTTTCCTATAATAGTTCATTCTGATATATGAAGTTCCCGAACACAATGACAATTTTTGAAATGTTCAAGCCCTAATGCATGAGAAACATGATCTAGACCTGCTTAGGTATTGGCATATGAGGTTCATGATTTCAGTCCTGCTTTTTACCATGCATAGTTTCTGATGCTTCATCACGCAGTCTCCTAGTCCAACTCCCAAAATGGTAGAATTTCCTTACCTTTCTCAGTTTTGTCTCCCTCGCAAAATCTATAGATTTCTAAAACCCAACCTTAACTAGTCCTTATTTCCTAGTTAATACTGTCTTCTCTCTTATTATTTTCAGTCTTGGTAATATCCTGCACTATGGCCTTCCACCTCGGAATTTCTCACTAGGCAGAAGATCACAGCAGTGAGTCCTGTAATGTTTAATTGTTGGTGGCTACTTCATGATCTGGGATCCCATGCTCTGGGGCCTAGATATTATGGAAAGCAAGACAGTCTCTTTTTAAACAGTATCTCTTACTTCTCATGTGTGACTTCATGATCTCAGGACTATTTGTGCGTGATGCTTATTCCTGATTTGTAAAGAACTTTTAATGGAAGTTTCTTTCTTAGCTTTTGTTTCCAAACCAGATTAGTTTTGCTAAAAATACTATCATCTTATGGTATTTAATATATTTCTATCTCTTCCTGTAAGGGGGACTTACATTTATTTGAGGAATCTTAAAATGAGATGAACGCATAACAACAACTGTGCTATTTTTAACTGAGAAAGCATGATCATATAACAGCACAAACCAAATCAAATTGTAACTATTTGCCTAATCTCAACATTGTGCCTAAATGTAAGTTTATGTTACAATATAGCAACAGCATTTCCTTTTTCATGCCAAGTTTCCCCCAACCTCCTGTCCTGAAAGTGTTGCTGAGGTGCAGTTTCTCACCCAAATGGCCATTCTTCATATTAAAGTCTTGACAGGGACCGTCAGCAGGGAACTCGCACGCGCAGCATCCCAGCCCAGCCCAATCCTGTCCTTGCCCGACACCCATACCATTGCATTTCTGGTAGGCGGCTGCTTACTTTATTAAATCAATAAAGTAAGAATCACAGGAAATGTAATCCCCCATCAGAAAACGCCTGCAACACATCAGTTGAATTTAATGGCTATGGTTCATGCCCAGTGCAATTAATGTTGCAGCAATTCAGGTAGACCGCGCTGAAGCAGGCAAAGGGGATGTTACATTATTGATTGGTGTGTGCAGCTTTACCTCACCAATTAACAGTCATGATCAGGAGTGATCAGGGGCAGTTGCCGAATTTTGCCCATCTAATCCAGGAGTGCTGAGGCCCATTGTTGGGCCCCGAGCTCTGCCCTGCCCCTGCTCCAGCTGAGAACAGCTAACTCAGCACAGGCCCTGGATTGAAACTGAAACCTTCCTGCTCTGCATGGTTCAGCTACTTATTGCCATAATCGGCTGGGCCAACAACAGCAGTTCTGACAGAGAAAGTTAACTAAACCCTGTCATTCTATTTAAATTTATGGCACAAGTGAAATGAAAACATAAACTTCTAATTACACACACACGACAGTAGCAAGAATTTTACTGTACCCTGTGGACCTAGGGTCAGAAATCTTTGACTGACTACTGACCCCTGCACTTCTCAAATCTGTTCACTTAATCTTCAACAACTGTTGCTTATTAACTTGTCCCCAGTGATTTTCAGAGCAGCACTGGACATTTCAACTAGTTGTACTGGTACATGAATGGTATTTTTGTTCTCCAGTGGTATCATAGTGTCGAGAAATGTGTAGGTTTTAGATACTGAACTCTTTACATAATAAAAATATTGTACTGCTTTTAACTTTTGTTTCCTGTCTCCAGAGTTCCCACGTCGTTACATTTTCTTTATGGTATGTTCATTTGTTGCTGCAAGTAGTTCATCATAGTCCTTTGAAATTAAGGCACAATGTGAAATTCCCTTAATTAGCTTCAGTTCCCTAATTCAGTGCCAAACCTGTCAGTTCCACAACTATAATCATTGGTACATGCTGCAGGATGAGAAGACTTGTTGTATGTGCCCTTTTGTTTGTTTTCCCTATGAAAGAGCTCTCTCGATGTCTCTGTGGATGAACTCAGTGCCAGCTAGAGCAGGTTCAATCCCTGTTTTGTGCTGAGTTAGCTGGTCAGTAGAGTAGTGAGAGCACTACTATTAACTTCAATGTCCTCTAACAAGGGAGAGGGAGGGCGAGAAATCGGACAAGAATCCCGTTCCTTATCACAGTTTCGTTACCCATGCTGGAAAGTGCATTTGTTGACATTGAGTAAGATCAGAATCAGGCTTGGCAGTGATGTTCCCACAAGCCAAATATCCTGTCATAATTCACAACTAAGTCGCACATATAAAGAGGTACAGGAGAGTTGACAGTATCCATGGAACTACTCCAGCAAGTATCTGGACTCTCGGGAAAGGAAAGGAGGAGACCGGAAACAGAATAAAATCCAGAGTTTGCAGTTCTCAATCCTGGAAGCTGATCAGGAGTTATTAATCATGTTTTTGACGAATAGACTGTAGTACTCAACAGGTAATGAATTCAGAAATAATTAACAACTCTTGATTGGCATCCAGGAGCATCAAGAATATTAACTGCTGTTGTGTTAATGCAGGCATTCACTAACTGGACCTGTGGGTGATGTTAGCTGAATGTGTGTCAGGGTCTCTACCCGACCTGAATGATCACGTTTCCCCTGGGATGTGGTGCAACAGTATAATAATAATTTATCTCAGCAGTGATAAATTATATGTGAGAACATTAACACTCTGTCAATACTTTCCCCATAGAAAGCATGGAGCTAACTGGTTTGTGTGATTCTCGTACTTACAGAGGGATTGTGTATTGATTCACGGAATTGCAATCTCAGAGATACAATGGGCTAGAAATTCGTTGTAGCCAAGGAATGGGCGGTGTCAGCAGAAAAGTTGTAGAATTAGCGCCAGGCACAAATGCTTTAGACTGCATGAATAATTTGTGCTCACTGCTCAATAAAATGATTGGAGTCCTAAATCAAATCTTAAAATCCAAGTTCATTGGCATTAGACGTAAAGGGTGGACCAATATTGGGTGCAGTGTAATCACAACTCATCATTGCCACAGGCTTTATTCACTACTTAAAGGGGAGGTTCATTGATGCTGCAGCACCTCATTCTCAGCATTGCTGTCTGTGCAGCTGCCTCAGCAAGCAGAAGCAGAACAAGGAGAAGAACCATCGCCGAATCCCCCACTATCAACATCCTGGGGGTCACCATTAACCGGAAACTTAACTGGACCAGCCACATAAATACTGTGGCAACAAGAGCAGGTCAGAGGCTAGGTATTCTGCGGCGAGTGTCTCACCTCCTGACTCCCCAAAGCCTTTCCACCATCTACAAGGCACAAGTAAGGAGTGTGATGGAATACTCTCCACTTGCCTAGATGAGTGCAGCTCCAACAACACTCAAGAAGCTTGACACCATCCAGGACAAAGCAGTCCACTTGATAGGCACCCCATCCACCACCTTAAACATTTACTCCCTCCACCATCGGCGTACCATGGCTGCAGTGTGTACTATCTAAAGGATGCACTGCAGCAACTCGCCAAGGCTTCTTCGGCAGCACCTCCCAAACCCGCGACCTCTTCCAACTAGAAGGACAAGGGCAGTAGGCGCATGGGAACACCACCACCTCCAAGTTCCCCTCCAAGTCACACACCATCCTGACTTAGAAGTATATCGCCGATCCTTCATCGTCGCTGGGTCAAAATCCTGGAACTCCCTCCCTAACAGCACTGTGGGAGTACCTTCACCACACGGACTGCAGCGATTCAAGAAGGCGGCTCACCACCACCTTCTCAAGGGCAACTAGGGATGGGCAATAAATGCTGGCCTTGCCAGTGACGACCAGATCCCATAAGCGAATAAAAAAAAAGGAGCCGGAGGACTGAACCAGGCATGCTCATGGCAGGTCCACACCCCAGGGAGAGAGCCCGCAGCATCTCCGATGTAGCATTGGAGGCATTGGTTTTCGCTGTGGAAAGACGGAGGGCAGTGCTCTACCTTGCAAATGGCAGGAGGCCCTCAGCACAAGTCTTCCACACCATGTGGAGGGAAGTAGCGCGGCACGTCTCGGGTAGCACTGTGGTCCCCAGGACCCACACACAGTGCAGGAGGAAAGTTAACAACCTCACTTGGGTGGTCAGGGTAAGTGAATGCTTCAACAAATGCTACATACCACCATCTGAACCACAATCTTCACACACTGCCCAAAGCACCATACCCCCAGCACTCACCCATCAACAATCTCTACCTAGCAACACTCACACCCACATCTCACACCTTGCACACAATGCCAGCTATTCGACTATGGCAGGCACAAGGGTCATTAGTTATTATAATTCATGTGGAATGTGTGATATGTTTATAAATAAATTTATTAATGGTCTTTGGAATATTTTGTGGTCTCTCTCATTTCACAATTGCGCTCAGGAGGATGCTGTGATACGCATGAGACAGGGATTGTATGATGGGGATGTGGTGAGCTACGGGGATCTGGGGTTTCATTTATGTGAATCGGAGTCTGATGAGCCGGTCACGGACAGCCCATCCAGAAGGCCGATTGTCTCGCTGCCTCCTCTCTCCCTTCTGTTCCTCCTCCTCCTCATCCTCGTCCTCCTCCTGAGG
Organism: Squalus acanthias; assembly: GCA_030390025.1. Taxonomy (NCBI): domain Eukaryota; kingdom Metazoa; phylum Chordata; class Chondrichthyes; order Squaliformes; family Squalidae; genus Squalus; species Squalus acanthias. The sequence goes on from JASTWF010000031.1 coordinate 6,426,222, forward strand.
TGGTCCCGCAATCCCTGGTGGCAAGGGCTGGGCCCTCATGATGGCCAAGTTGTGGAGCATGCAGCAGACCACCACGAAATGGGACACCCACTCTGGCGCGTACTGGAGGACACCTCCCGAGCGGTCAAGGCAGCGGAACCGTTGCTTCAAAAAGCTGATAGTCTGCTCGATGATGTTCCTGGTGGCAGCACGGCTCTCATTATATGAGTGCTAGGCAGGAGTGTTGGGGTTGTGGAGGGGACTCATGTGCCAGATGGAGAGTGGATAGCCCTTGTCTCCGAGCAGCCACCCTCGAGCTTGACATGGTGGCTGGAAGAGTGCTGGCACATCAGTCTGGCACAGGATGAAGGCATCGTAGCTGCTGCCAGGATAGCGGGCATTGACATTGAGGATTCGCTGTGTGTGGTCGCACACCAACTGCACATTAAGTGAGTGGTAGCCTTTGTGGTTAGGGAAGATCTCAGGATTGTTATGCGGTGCCCGCAAAGCCACATGGGTGCAGTCGATGGCGCCCTGCACCATGGGGAAGCCCGCTATCATGGCAAAGCCACATGCATGCTCGTCCTGCTTCTCTCTGGTGATCGGGAAGTCAATGTAGTCCCTTCTCCTGGTGTAGAGATCCTCAGTGACCTCCCGGATGCAGCTATGGACGGCGAACTGTGAGATGTTAGCTATATCTCCTGTAGCAGACTGGAAGGATCCACTGGCAAAGAAATTGAGGGCCACAGTGACCTTGACTGCCACTGGGAGACCCTGGTCTGAGGCTCGAGGTCTGGTTGCAGGAGGTGGCAGAGTTCTGTGACCACCTCCTTGGTGAAGTGAAGCCTTCTAATACACTGCTCCTCGCTTAATTGAAGGTAGAAGTGCTCTCGGAATACCCTGGGTGGGTAAGGCCTCCTGGTGAGAGCCCTGATGGCCCTACTCCTCCCTCTGCGCACATGTTCCCGTATTTCTCCCTGCCTATGCTCCCACCGCCGTAGATCATGGAGGGCAAGGTGGCATGCCAGTACAGCCTCCATTAATTTTACCAAGTGTAGCAGTTTGAATCTTTGAAGAATAAATGTAGCTACTTTTTAGTTGCCAGAAGAGTCCTGATACAAAAGAACCTTGAAATTACTAAATGAAACTGTTGCAGTGGTTGAAACCAACAAAAATCATTGAAACTGCACTAACCTGACAACTGCGAGTGATTACTCATGATCCCTTTAAATAATGTCCCTGGAGCCGGCTTCCTGGTGCTGCACACCAGCTCTCCCTATCGGTGTTTACTCCAGGCGATGAGGTAAGTGGCCAGAATCAATTTAGCAAATCAGGCGGTCAGTGAGCATTGCACACTCACTGACGTCAGGACCTACCTGGCATTGACGTTCCTGGCGATACCTCTTACTGGCGGCGCTACGGGGCGCGGGTGGATTTGGTGTGCGGCGCTGGATTCGCCTTGCCCCGGCGATACTGGTCTAGTGCCCATTAGCGACATCTACTGGCGCTAACGGGAGGCGTTAAGGGGATGAATTTTCCCCTATTATCTCTTTACAAGTTTGCGGTAACTTCATATATAAGTGAACAGAAATAGTAATAAAACTTTTTAAGCTGAACTTAAAGTGTTATATTTGCTCCTATTAACTGAAGATTTTATTACTACAATTCCCTGAAATGTGTTTGTTTCTGTCTTGTTTGTCATGTTTACATCACAAAAAATACCCATTGTCTCATGTTTCTAGTCCAAGTTACACATGTCATTGATGCAGGAAGTATCAAAAATGCAGCGGACTATATAACAGAGAAACAATTTCAAAATAGTTTGCATTTTATATTTAAATAGAATTTCATATATGTTGCCCATTATCTAGCAGATCAAACATATTACGATTTCAGTGAAATATTAATACAATGTCAGCAATAGGCTGTTCCCTCAAAGATTCAAACCATTAAATCTGCTCCCGGTTACTTCTTACCTATATATTGTCCTTTGCCTTCTCTGAAAGGGGGTCCAGGTGGGCCTTTAATCATTGGGTGCATGTATTTTGAAGGGGAATAGCCTCCACTGGAAACATAGCCAATGATGGTCATCAACAAAAGAACTAAAATATCCATTTGCAGCATTGTCCTTTCCTGGGTGATCTGTGTGAGAGGTTAAAGAGGAACCGTTAGGAACAAAAACTGGACTGAAACTTGAACACAAAACATCTTTATACTAACGCCATCCATCGAGGTTTGGAAATGATCCAGTCTGATTCTGGAGCTCAGCTGAAAGCAATTGTATCCAGGTAATGTCAGAATTCTTTAAAGTATTCTCATTGCTTCAGTATGTTTCTTTGCACTTACCCCTTAAATGCGTGCAGTTTTGATTTGCTTTAAAAAAGAGCCAAATTAGGAATGACTGCTCTCCCTTTATTCCACTGTGTGCTAAATGCATTAACGGGTACACTAATGTACAAGCAGGATTAGTGGCACGTCTGTGAGTGTGAGGCTGGCCCTGAAATGCTACAGCCCCACTGGCAAAGGTGCAATTTTGATTGGCATTTCGTGGACTGTGCATGCATGATCTCGCAGCCTCAGCACAGACTCTCTGGCTGTTGGTGAGCTTCTGTGTATCAGTGCCAATAGTAATAAAGTGCATAACTGAAACCAATCTAAGATCTCAGTTAAACACATTTTTTTGTCACTTGCAAATGTATATTTTACTTTAACTTGTCTTAATCCCAATTTTTCTCTTCGTTCCACCATCATGCTTGCTCCTGTCTATGCTTCATGGCAAAGAGGGAAATAGCCACTTGCAAAGAAACACGTACTAGAAACTCCTTACACAGAATTTCTTTTCAAGCATTCAGTTATGTTGGAGCTGTCTACTTTGTATTATTTTGCTGTTACTGCGCATAATGTTAGGGACAAGTTGTCCAGCTTTGGATGGTCCAAAGTCAGGTTCGAAAGACAAGGTAGGTTCTGATATAGAAGGTCTCTTGATCTCATTCGTCCAGAGTATCACCTGACTGTCTTGCTATTACAGCTGTTTCCTGAATTATTCCAGTGTCCTGGCTCCAATCACCCTTCCTGATAACCTGTTCCATAAGAACATAAGAATTAGGAGCAGGAGAAGGCCATACAGCCCCTCAAGCCTGCTCCGCCATTCAATAAGATCATGGCTGATCTTCGACCTCAACTCTACTTTCCTGCCGTATCCCCATATCCCTTGATTCCTCTAGAGTCCAAAAATCTATCGATCTCAGCCTTGAATATACTCAATGACTCAACATGCACAGCCCTTTGGGGCAGAGAATTCCAAAGATTCACAACCCTCTGAGTGAAGAAATTCCTCATCATCTCAGTCTTAAAAGGCTGATCCCTTATCCTGAGACTATGCCCCTGAGTTCTAGACTCTCCAGCCAGGGGAAACAATCTCTCAGCATCTATCCTGTCAATCCCCCTCAGAATCTTATATGCTTCAATGAGATCAATTCTCATTCTTCTAAACTCCAGTGCTTATAAACTACTCCCACCACTGTTTTCTGCCCCTTGTTATTTCTTATCTCCACCCATACTGATTCTACTTTCTGATCTTCTGAGCCAAGATCCTTTCTCACTAATGTCCTTGTCATCCTTAATTATCAGGGCTCTCCCCCTCACCCCCACCCCACCCCCCATTCCAGTCTGCCTGTCTTTTCCAGCTATGGATCGGCTTCTGTGTAGAGAAATACTCCCTGGATATGTCCTAGACTTGCCCTTCACAAGGCCACCTTAGAGTTTTCTCAATTGGTTTTGTTTGGAATTCTGCCACGTGCATCATCAGAAATACTGACTAATCAGCTACTTTTATTCGAATTACCTTCAATGCCCAAGTCTAGGAAGCTGAGTGCTAGAAAGTGATCACAAGGAAATGTCAACATGGTTCATGCTCAAATTCCCTAAAATCCGAGTCCATTTTCTATTGCGATGAGTTTCACCGATCCTTGGTTCAACATTAGGCCTCACCGTAGTGCGGTAGGTTAGGCCACTGCAGTGACTATGACGAATAGAATTGGGTTCATTTTCCAGAGGTTGTGAAACACACTTCCAAAGCACATGGTTGTGCTCACATTACTCAGACAGATTCAGAATGTGTAGACAGCCTGTCCTGTGCTACGATTGCATGCGCCTGAGAGAACAAGGACACAATCAGTGAGGCTAATGGCAAAACCGATGTCACAGTTACATATATGGATACAAATACCCATAATGTATTAACAAATGCTCTACAAAGCGGTAACTGAACCTCTTACATTATCCAAATCCATATAAATGCATTATTTTTAGTGGTAACCAAAATGTAATCAAGTACTTTTATAAAATGGACTAAATGCATGTTGTGATAAAATCTCTTAAGATGTTGAAATATATTCAGAGTTATTTATTATGATTATTGCCAGACTGTGAAGCAAATCTTCAACACCAGGGAGGAAGCTGCGTTGACCCGACATCAAACTGATAAAGTTAGCGAATTAATGTGTAAATCACTGAGGGAGTTGGTACCGTTTGTGTTAATTTATACAATATTTGGCCATTCTGGTCAATAACAATTTTTCTAACTTCTGTAATTTGAAGCCAAAGGATACAAGTTGTGAACTTATCCATGAAACATGTCTCTCAACATGACACAGTCGTAATCACTTTGACTTTACTTTTGGGAAAAGTACAGCATTATTTCCTGCGAACTACTGACAATGTTTATGTTATGGCTGGAGCAAGCACACCGCAGCATAATTACCAGATGGTGACTGATAATGGAAAAAAGTCTTTAAATTCCGATTGTAGGAACCTATTAAATAAATTCAGATCAATTAGATTCAAGCTGGGGTATTTGAGTCTGTTCCAGAACTTGTCTTTGAAGATTGAAGGATAATTTCTCTGTTTTTGAGGAAGAAATATAGCTCCTGAAATTACACTGTGGGACACTATACGTACCCTGTAACCCACAGTGTAATTTCGGTGTCTACACTTTAAAATAAAATTGCTCAAAACAGTATGAGATATTCTTGAATGCACAGTAAAGTATAAGCCCTTAGGGTTTAATTTCTCCTGGTGCACTCTGATTAATGCATTCAGGTAAAATTCCTTTGTATGGTACTTTAACACAGCCATTGACCTGTTTAAAATAAATGGCTTAACGATTATGTTAAAGTAGCTAACTTTAGGTTAAGCTGACTCTTTAAGAAGCAGAAGAGAATCAAAAAATCTCACGCGATATTTTTATGTATGGTTTAGATGTGGCTTCCATAAGTACTCCTCACAAACACCTTAGTGCTAAAGCTTGAGGAAGATTCAATGGTTAGATTAAAGCTGTTATTTCTAAAAACATGTTCTCCAGAAACTACTTAGTGAATTGTAGTGCCTGTTATTTTAAAAGGAAAATACTTCATTTATGATTCTCTTGCTCTGTAACTGCCCATGTTCCCTCTATAATTACAGGCTGCTTTATTCAATAGTTCCTACTGAATGAAGCCTTAATGTGGGTTAACCAACAATCAGTGTAATTATACCCTCAACAAATCTCTTCTCTATTTTCGGCTTAATGGCTTTGTACAAAGTATTAGGATTGTCATTATGGGATTGGAAGTCAAAGTAACAAAATGCATTTGTCAATAATTTTCTTCTCATATTGTGTCACAATAGTATCTAATGTGCACCTATGTTTTCCTCCGTGCTTAGGTCCAATCCATTATGGTTTCTATTCAACCATCAGTGTATATAATGGCCCGGATTTTCCGGTGCCAATGACGGCGAATGCACATGCCGTCGTAAGCCTTGAAAAAGGCCCCGCAAGTTCCGGGTTTCCGCAAGCGCGGCGCACGCGTGAAAACCCGGAACTTGCGATCTGTCAAGGTTCGCCTCGTCAGATCCTCCAAAGGCAAACTACAACATACGTCATAATACATAGAACAAGATAAACAACAACAACTTGTATTTATATAGCGCCTTTAATGTAGTAAAACGTCCCAAGGTGCTTCACAGGAGCGTTACCAAATAAATTTGACACCGAACCACGTATGAAGATATTGGGACAGATGACCAAAAGCTTGGTCAAAGAGGTAGGTTTTGAGGAGTGTCTTAAATGAGGAGAGAGAGATAGAGAGGCGGAGAGGTTTAGGGAGGGAATTCCAGAAATAAGGGCCCAGGCAGCTGAAGGCACGGCCGCCAATGGTGGAGTGATTAAAATCAGGGATGCACAAGAAACCAGAATTGGAGGAGCGCAGAAATCTCAAAGGGTTGTAGGGCTGGAGGAGGTTACAGAGATAGGGAGGGGTGAGGCCATGGAGAGATTTGAAAACAAGGATGAGAATTTTTAAATCGAGATGTTGCCGAATAGGGAGCCAATGTAGGTCAGCGAGCACAGGGGTGATGGGTGAACGGGACTTGGTGCGAGTTAGGATACGGGCAGCAGAGTTTTGGATGAGCTCAAGTTTATGTAGGGTGGAAGATGAGAGGCCGGCCAGGAGAGCGTTGGAATAGTCAAGTCTAGTGGTAACAGAAAGAAAAAATTGAAATTCTTGCATTTATATAGTGTCTTTCATGACCTCAGGTCATCCCAAAGCGCTTTACAGTCAATTAAGTGCTTTTGAAGTGTAGTCACTGTTGTAATGTAGGAATCGTGGCAGCCAATTTGCGCACAGCAAAGCACCACAAAAAGCAATGTGATAATGACCAGGTAATCTGTTTTTAGTGATGATTGAGGGATAAATATTGGCCAGGGCACTGGGGATAACTTAACTGTTCTTCTTCAAAATAGTGCCTGGGATCTTTTATGTCCAGCTGAGAGGGCAGACGGGGCTTCGGTTTAACGTCTCATCTGAAAGATGGCACCTCCAATAGTGCGGCACTCCCTCAGTACTGCACTGGAGTGTCAGCCTAGATATTGTGCTCAAGTCTCTGGAGTGGGACTTGTACCGAAAACCTTCTGACTCAGAGGCGAGAGAGCTACCAACTGAGCCTGGATGGATGAAGGTTTCAGCAGCAGATGAGCTGAGGCAGGGGCAGAGTTGGGCAATGCTACATAGATGGTCTTGATGATGGAGAGGATATGTGGTCGGAAGCTCATTTTGGCGTCAACTAAGACACCAAAGTTGCAAACGGTCTGGTTCAGCCTCAGGCAGTTGCCAGGGAGAGGGATGGAGTTGATGGCTAGGGAACGGAGTTTGTGGCGGGGACCGAAGACAATGGCTTTGGTATTTGATATTAAGATCAAACACTGAGGATCATTGCGTTACTCATTGCACGGGCATGAGCTGATCATACAAATGCTTTCAAATGCCAGACGTGGAAAGAGCTCCATCATTTTCACCCTGGGTTCTTTTTTTTTTAACTGAAATAACATGCCAGGTTCAATGTTTGCAGGACCTTTTTTAAGGAGATTTTTTTTTCCATTCTCTCTTTTTTTTGTCGTCACAGTAAGGAATGTTAGTTCTGGGAAATGGAACCTTTCTATTTCAGGCACTCCTAATACAGGTATAGCGTAGCCAGCTGCAGAGTAAAGCTTCCTCTGCTCTGTTGCCAACATCATGCCTCTACCCCAACCTCAGACGAGCACCATTTATTTCCATTTCTCACAATCTCTATCCTTTGGCCTCTCTGAGTGAGATTGCCAATTGGTGCTGGATTAGGGACAGGTATGTATTATAGGAGCAACCCCATCAGGAACTGATTTGAGATATCCAAACTCATTTCATGTAGAAGTCTTACAACTTGCAGGTCGAAGAGACTTTCATCCCACTGGTCTGGGCTGGATTTGAATCCTCAGGAGATTAAATTGATTGGACAGACTGCTTGATGGTAGGAATTGTACCTGGTTCGGCAAAAGAATGGACTTGATAGACTGAATAATAAATTTAAAATTCTGGTCATTTGTGTTTATGAGTATGGTTGAACTCTCACCCTCAATATTTGTGTACTCAGTGAATTGTTCCGAATTACTGTCAGTTCAGTTTTCTGTTTGCTATATCTTTGAGTTACTTCATTATTGCTCTCATGGGTTTTCACTGTTATGCAGCCTTCTTGCAGCTGGGAGAATGGCGAGCTAGCAATAAATAATTCCACTGTGCAGGCAGAGACGCACTTGGCTAAGCTAACCTCCTACAGATGTTCATTAAAGCCCACCGGGCCGAACTTCCTCTGAGGTTCCCCCCTGCCCTAGCCCTGAACTCACATCTTTCTCCAGTTTCTCTCCGATCTCCCCATATGACCTCTCCGCGCTCATCTTGTTCATGAGACCCACTTTCTGCTCCCTCGACCCTATTCCCACCAAAATGCTGACCACCCAACCTCCTTTTCTGGCTCCCATGTTAGCTGACATTGTTAACGGTTCTTTCTGCTCAGGTACTGTCCCCCTCTCCTCAAAAAAACAACCCTTGAGCCCTCCGTCCTTGCAAACTACTGCCCCATCTCCAAGCTCCCTTTCCTCTCCAAAGTCCTTGAACATGCTGTCGCCTCTCAAATCCGTGCCCATCTTTCCCATAATTCCATGTTTGAATCCCTCCAATCAGGTTTCCGCCCCTGCCACAGTACCGAAACAGCTCTCATCAAAGTCACAAATTATGTCCTTTGTGACTGTGACAAAAGTAAACTATCCCTCCTCGTCCTTCTTGACTTGTCTGCAGCTTTTGACATGGTTGACCACTCCATCCTTCTCCAACGACTCTCCACCGTCGTCCAGCTGGGTGGGACTGCACTCACCTGGTTCCATTCTTATCTATCTAATCATAGCCAGAGAATCACCTGCAATGGCTTCTCTTCCTGCTATCCTTGGCCCCCTCCTATTTCTCATCTACAAGCTGCCCCTTGGTGACATCATCCGAAAACACAGCATCAGTTTCCACATGTACGCTGACGACACCCAGCTCTACTTCACTACCTCTTCTCTCAACCCCTCCATGGTCTCCAATTGTCAGACTGCTTGTCCGACATCCAGTTCTGGATGAGCAGAAATTTTCTCCAATTAAATATTGGGAAGACCGAAGTTTTCGGTTCCCGTCACAAACTCTGTTCCCTAGCCACTGACTCCATCCCTCTCCCTAACATCTGTCTGAGGCTGAACCACACTGTTCGCAACCTTGGTGTCATATTTGACCCTGAAATGAGCTTCCGACCACATATCCTATTTCCATCTCCATAACATCGCCCGTCTCCGACCTTGCCTCAGCTCATCTGCTGCTGAAACCTTCATCCATGCCTTTGTTACCGCTAGACTTGACTATTCCAACGCACTCCTGGCTGGCCTCCCACATTCTACCCTACGTAAACTTGATCATCCAAAACTCGGCTGCCCGTGTCCTAACTCGCACCAAGTTCCGTTCACTCATCACCCCTGTGCTCGCTGACCTACATTGGCTCCCGGTTAAGCAACGCCTCGATTTCAAAATTCTCATCCTTGTTTTCAAATCCCTCCATGGCCTCGCCCCTCCCTATCTCTGTAATTTCTTTCAGCCCCACAACCCTCCGAGATATCTGCGCTCCTCTAATTCTGCCCTCTTGAGCATCCCTGATTATAATCGCTCAACCATTGGTGGCTGTGCCTTCTGTTGTCTAAGCCCTAGGCTCTGGAATTCCCTGCCTAAACCTCTCTGCCTCTCTTTCCTCCTTTAAGACGCTCCTTAAAATCTACCTCTTTGACCAAGCTTTTGGTCATCTGCCTTAAATGTGGCTCAGTGTCAAATTTTTTGTCTCATAATACTCCTGTGCAGCGCCTTGGGACGTTGTCCTATGTTAAAGGCGCTATATAAATACAAGTTGTTGTTGTTGCTAAAGGATGGAACACTTTCCATCGTGAACTCCCAGGGTGTCTTCAGTGCTAGTGAGTCAACAGCCCATTTTACACCCTGTTCTTTAACATTGACTTGTAATTGTATTGCCTCATACTAGACAACATCCTGGTGAATCTGCATTGTATCCCCTCTAAAGCCTCAATATCCTTCCCATAGTGTGGAGCCCAAACTGAGCTCTTATTATGTAGGCCCATCATTACCTGTATGCTTTTATATTCTATACCTCTTGTGATAAAATCTAAAATTCTATTTGCTTTTTAAAAAAAAAACAGCCTCAGAGGCTGCCTTTAATATTCTGTGAACTTGTAACCCAAAATTCCGTCTGCTTTTCCAAACCACTGAGCTGACTTCCATTCAGAGTATAATTACTGTACTATGTTTTTTTTTCACCAAAGTATATCACCTCACACTTAGTAAATTGAATTCCATTTGATATTTTTAGCCTATTCCCCCACCTTATCAATATCCTTTTGGAGCTTACACCTACTGTTTTGATATCATCTGTAAATTTACACACCACTCCTTCTAGGCCGATACCTAAATCAATGATGTATACAGTCAACAGAGTGGCCCCAGAAATGAACCCTTTGGGACACCACTACCCACTTCCAATCACTGAAAAACTGTCCTTAAATTCTCGGGGTAGAAATTGGTCATCATCGTTCCCATTTTCTGGGCGTCATAATGCCCTCGGACAATTTTCAGGTGTCCAGGGGAGCAGGCTAAAATAGGTGTTAGGCCCATTGCCTATACTAATGAGGGTCCTACCGCCTGTTCTAGGACCTTGGCTATTTCCTCGCTTATCTCCCTCAGGATCCTAGGATGTATACCTTATCAAGAGCTGGCACTTCTTCTTACTTTAGCCTAACTAACTTGTCTGAAATTTTAGTTTTATCCCATTATAGTATCAGCTTCGGATGAACATGTACACACTTGAGCATTTGCAGAAGGTTGGCTACCATTCCTCTCTCTGTCATCTTAACCAAGGAATGTTCGACCATGGCAACAATCAAGCAACTTCTTCTTAAAAAATCTGACAGAAATATTTTTAAGTTCCCTATGGAAAAAGCATTAATCCAGATGTGAGCAGATGGGTGACGGCTGAACTATACTAATGACTTCAACCTCTTGCTTCTGTCGTGGGGGTGGGAAGGCATTTAATAAAAATACCTTGTAATAAAAGATGAAAGTTTTAAAAGCAACCAAGAGTTGAGCACACATCAGCAGGGACACCTTCGACAGAGGTTGAATTAAAAGTTCAGTACCGATCCTTTCAGGCAGATATTTCCTACTTTTAAAAAAAATTGCAGAATAGCAAGAGGGCAAGATTTTATCTTCTTGGGAGAGCATGTGATTATTAATCACATTACTGTTGGAATAACCAGAGAGTATGGGGTGTAAAGGAGGGAGAATGCATATAGAGAAAAGTATGTGCATGAAGGGGTGGGAGTGTGTATATCTTTGCATGGCACTTGAACACTAAATACAATAAAGAACGAAGAAGAATGTCTTTTTCCAAACTTCTCCCCTTGATTCTCTTTGTGGAGTGTGAGTCTGGGAGTGTTGACAGCTCTTTAGTACCTTGTCCAAATGGCCATTCTAAATATGTGCAGTAGATGGGTGACAGTGTTGGAAGGCTATTTTACTGTGAAAGGCAACGTTGCTAAATCTGAGCCTATTCTCACCCAAAATCTACCATTGGGGTCACTGGATAATGAACAGGAATGAGAACCCTTCCTGGATTTTCCTCCTCTCTAGCCCAGGAGATATTAAGATCAATTGTCATGCCCAACTGATGCCTTGGAGAAGAATGTCTATCAGAGAAAAACTTGCAACGGCCTGAATTAATAAAGAAAGACTTGCATTTCTATAGCGCCTTTCATGACCTCAGGACATCCCAAAACGCTTTACATCCAATGAAGTGCTTTTGAAGTGTAGTCACTGTTGTTGGTTGAGGGATAAATATTGGCCAGGATAGTGGGAGAACTCCCCAGCTCTTCTTCAAAGTAGTGCCATGGGATCTTTTACGTCCACCTGAGAGGGCAGATGGGGCCTCGGTTTAACGTCCAACTGAAAGACGGCACCTCCGACAGTGCAGCACTCCCTCAGTACAGCACTGGAGTGTCAGCCTAAATTTTGTGCTATTGGCTCAGACTTTGTTGCCTAAATAACAATGAGTTTAATGGTGCTCACCATTATTAATGTGTAAATAGTCAAGTAACTAGTGGTGAAAAAGGGATACCCTGTGAATTGAGAATCGCCACAAGTTGCTGGACGATTTGCGCTGTTCTGCTGTTAGTCTCCGAAAAGAGCAGCTCGCCCTCAACCTCCCTGTGAGTTTCATGAAGTTGCTGCAATTACGCATTAATTGCCAATTAAACTCACCTTAGAAAGTTAGGGCTAGTACTTAACAAAATAAGTGCCTCTATTATCAGGAGATTTATGGTCCTACAATACCAATCAACCTCTCTAGCTCAGAAAGGGAACGATTTAAACTGCGGAGTCTCATTCCTATAGGTAGCAAATTGTTGTTGTAGATTTTTTTCAAATTAAATTTTAAATGTTGACATTTTTTCTTACTTTTCCTTTGTCTCTTTTTTACTCTCTCAATCCAATCTTTCTTTCCCTCTCTCTGTTTCTCTTTCTGTACCTGATCTGACTGTAATTCACCCTCCTTCTCTGTCGTACCTCTGTTTCTTTCTCAATCCTCAAATCTCATTGGTTAAGGATATAGACTGTTGGTCCCATCGTTCACTAAGGTCCCAGATGCCCCTTTGCCCTCACCATGCTGTTGTCAGCTCGCACTTCCAGCAACCCACAGGGCAAAAAAAAATTTTTCGGGCTGAAGCGTAAGGGAAAAAGTCTAATTAACAGGGCACGGTGCGAGATGCTCTGCTCCAGCACATTCTGGGCTCAAGTCTCTGGAGTGGGATTTGAAGCCACAACATTAACATTTGTGTTTGAAACAGCTGGATCCTGGTTGGCAAATACGTATGGACCATACTTTACATTATTGGAACAGTGTAAAAAAAACACCTCTCAAGCTGGTTTTAAGGAAACTAAGCTTGTTGCACCATCACTAAAATAAACATATCACAAATTGACTTTTGGCACTGTGGTCAGAGTTATGTTGGGCATTTGAGGTGGTGGGCCAGCTCTGTAAGTGCCAGAAATTTTGGGGGAAAACCACTCCCCAGGAGTAATTTTTGTGCTGGTTCTCATTAAAAATTTTACCAAAATTCCAATCATTTATTTTTTCATTTGGAATTAATAGTTGCCATCTGTAAAGAGGCAGCAGCCTTGATACCGAATGTTACATTGTATTTTGAAAATGTTGCACCTAAATGTACGAGTGCATATTAGAAATAGAGCATGGGTGCACAATTAACATTGGTGGTTGGAAAATCATGGAGCACCGCATCCAGATTTCCAATATATGCCTCCGACTGGTAATCTGACTCACTATCTATGCATTTGATCTCCACTACGTACCCATCAGTTTTTAAATTTGCAACTCTTTGATGGCTCTGTATCTGATACCATTGCACAATAGAGGATATTCTCTCTACTAGGGGGTGATTTTAACCCTACTCGCTCATTAGAAACCTGGTGGGTGGGCAGTTAAAAATCGCCCTGGCTCTTACCTCTCCAAAAGCCGCCATGATCGCAACATCTGCAGTTTTAATCTGCTCTCCTGAGCAGGCAGCAAGGACACCCGCCCGGAGCCAACAGGGTCCTTCTTTACATACGCATATTGCGACCCGATGACATCATCGAGACCCGACTGTAATTTTAACTCAGGCCCGAGCAGAGAATCCACCTGGAGTTAAAATCGGGGCCACTAGTGTGAGCTCTTTGTTTTTGCAGGTTTGGGAGATAGGTCCCTTCTAACTTGCTTTGCTTACTTGGTGAATTAATAATGCCTATTGCAGCACTCTCATGGCCATGTGCTCCTCATGCATTTCTTGTGATTTTAGTAGTGCAAGAAACACAGCTAATTTAAAACATTCTTTTCTCCAAGGGCATGAAAGAGACATTGGATTCTAAAGATTTGATGGGATATTAATCTGAATCTGAGCTCACCAAAAATGTAAAAACACATCCTATTTAAAAAGTAACTTTAGACAAAAATGGTGAATAAAATGACTCTTCATCAAATAAAATGTCACGGTGGAGCTGCAGGAAATAATTGAGGTTTTAGAAAATAGACAATAAAATATGTTCATCAGTGGATTCCATTTGAACAGGATTAGTGTTACTAACTCCAGACAGATATGGATTTAGCTTTGTGTTATAGCTGAACAATTTAATTTCCTACAAGTCTGGTGCAAAACTATTGCAGTCCTTCATAAGCCTTTCAGCACAATGCCAATTGTAAACACGGCTCAGCGCGCAGTAAAAGTAAGAGATTATTTTTCACTCTTTATTCTCGATTACAGTTAATGAAAACAATTCCAAAATCAACTGTAATGATCTAACAGTCTGTGATTGTATTCCAAACAATTTTTTTGTTGCAGGTTTCTTGGTAGGGAGAGTTGGAAGAGAATTTCTCCTAAAACACTTCCTCAGGAAATAAAGTGTTGCTTCCACCCATCCTTGGGAAAACATGTTTGTGGCAGAATATACGACAGTTAATGCTGAACATAGGTGGCGAGTTGGAAGTGACAGCTTTAGTCAGACTGAGGTTTAGCAGACGTATTTGATTCCCTTGTGAGATTTTTCAACGACAAACTATTGTTAAAAAAAAAATGATTATGGGGCAGAATTTGTGGTGGGTATGAGAGTACGCCGTCCTACCGCCTTTGAAATGGACAGTAAGTTCGGGATTTACGCATGGGCTAAATCCCGAACTTGTGATCTGTCAAGTTCCGACTCGACAGATCATCCGCACCGACACCGCACCGACATTGAAAACCTATTTGCTGACACAGAGTCAGGCTCATTGCCCACCAACCGCCCAGCAACTACGGACAAAAATTTTACGGCTGATGGAAACAGGCACAGGGCCTCTTTCCACAGTGTAAGGGGTATAAAAAAAATCTTCATCTGATGCTTTATTACTGTATTGGATGCTTTTTTTTCCAACTAGATGACATCCAGGAACGTTGTAGAACCTGAGTGTCTCATTTGGGATGGCACCCAGAGAAAATGTGGAATAGCACAAATTGTCAGGCATGCGCACAGAATCAAGTATTCAACTACACATTCATAATTAAAACTGCACTTCATATTTTGAAAAACAAACGCTTGATCTTATCCTGGTATAACTCTTGCGCCATCAATTCATCAGACAAGAGGCAAAATGCAAAACGCACTTCGTACGAAGGCTTAAAAATCGGAATATCTGCATTTTAATCGGAGCTATGTGTATCCAACGTTTATTGCAATGTTTATTCTCCAAATATAAATGCTTCAAAGATCAATTCTCAATGGGATACCTTCTGCTTCCTGATTGGAGCACCGGCCCACGTGATCCCAGGTACGCTTCCGCACATGCTGCGCCCCTGGGATCTGTGGGCCGTTACGCTGCCCTCGAGTACGCAGCGTCAGAGAGCAAGTTCGCGAAGGAGCGTCCCCATCAGGTACGCTCACATTCTATTCGGATGCCGGCGACATACTCCGTAGGTACGCCGCCAACCGCAAAATCCAGGCCAATCTTTTAGTATCATCAATGTTTCTGTTATAAAGACAAAATTACCGTGGTAAAATGTTGCCACTTCCAACAGGCTCAAAACTGATTAAAGGCTGAGGTGATTAACAGCTGTAACAAGGAGTTGGATAAATATCTAGCTGGGAGTAGTATTAGTCTACGGATAGAATTTAGAATGATCAAATACAGGTGTGTAATGGGCCCCATGCTGCTGAGGCATCAGAGGATATTTATACAGAGAAACTATTGCCTCTAGTGGGGGAATCCAGAACAAGGGAGCATTATCTTAAAATTAGAGCCAGGCCATTTAGGGGTGAAATAAGGAAGCATTTCTTCACACAAAAGTAGTAGAAATCTGGAACTCTCTCCCCCAAAAGGCTGTGGATGCTGGGGGTCAATTGAAATTTTCAATAGAGATCGATAGATTTTTGTTGGATAAGAGTATCAAGGGATATGGAGCAAAGATGGGTAAGTGGAGTTGGGATACAGAGCAGCCAATTTCTAAAGGGGCTGAATGGCCTACTCCTGTTCCTAAGTTCCGATATGGAAGGAGCAGGTTTGATGGGCCCAATGACCCTTTCCTTGTTCTGTGCTTTTTGTTATCGCCAAAACACATTCAGAATCTATTTGAAACTAAACAATTCGAAGAAATTAAGTAAACTGCAAACATTTTTCACCTTGCATTCTCAAGTATCCCCTGCTGCTGTCATACCCTGTTTTTTTCCGGCGCAATGTTCCTCCTCCTTTCTGCTGAAACCATACACGCTGTCACATCTCCCACTGGACTTTTCCATGTCAGTTACAACATCAAGTTTTTATTAAAAATTGCTGCGTTATTAAAATGTTCCAAAATTAAAACCATTCCCCATAATACTCAACATCTAGAGTGAACCAATTAACCACTCAACACCATCGGCCTTACGTGAGCTCCTCTAATTAAGGTTAATGAGTAGCAGGCAGTGGTTGTGCCTGTACAGTGCTCTACAGTAAGAAATATACAGGCCCACAGCTAGTTAAGAGAATAATACTGAAATAAAATTCATCAGCAGCTTTGAGGACTTCAGCACAGGAGTAAACACTTTCCACTGGCCGATTCCTTGTGAATGTTTTTGAGAACAGAGGCACAATGTATTTTACAAGCCATCCAATTTACAGAGCTGCAGAGTCCTGAATGGTGTTTATTTTAATAAATTGCCTCCCACCCAAAAACTCACTCATTAGCCAGGAGTCATCCAGGGGTTAGTATTGTTACAAGAGCTGAATGTTAGACACCCAGCAAATAAATGTTATGCTTCCTCCACATGCCCAGTGCAATGAGATTCCCTTCAACTAATCGCACTGGGCAGGGGTGAGGAATGAATTCAAAAATAAACAGTATTTTAAAATCACACAACTAAATTGCATTTTGAACTTTTTTAATTCATTTAGTTGAGGAGTTCATCATTTCAATAATAGATGTGACCACGAGAACCCCCTTGCACTTGTTACAGATGCAACGCAATCGCAGGATACATGCGGGTGACAATGGTTCATCCTAGCTCAATACTCCAGAGAAGATGGCAGGTCCCCATCACCGCTGGTTCTTAACTGAGTCCAAATGTTCCAAATTAAAACCATTCCCAAGGCATGAAAAAGTAGGGTTTTCAGTAGCCATTTTATCTTTAGCAGTTTTGGTGATTTGGGGAAGACTTACCTTCCCGGAGAAACCTGAAAAAAAACCTGAAGTTCGCTGCGTGCGCGCAGCCTCTCCCGCGCACGCGGTTCACCTCTGAACCCCTCCCTTCAGGGGAACGGTAGTTCCGGTTTCCCGCGCATGCGCAGTGCATGCAGGAAACCGGCACTTCAGGTGGCCTTACGGGTGAGTACACAGCGCGTACCCACCCGACAACAGCCGAATTTCTGGCCCATGATCAGAATGATACCCGGAATTCAAGGGTTAAGTTACGAGGAGAGATTACACAAATTAGGCATGTATTCCATAGAATTTAGAAGGTTAAGGGGCGATCTGATCGAAGTTTTCAAGATATTAAGGGGAACAGATAGGGTAGATAAAGAGAAACTGTTTCCACTGGTTGGAGATTCTAGGACTAGGGGGCATAGTCTAAAAATTAGAGCCAGACCTTTCAGGAGTGAAGTTAGGAAACACTTCTACACACAAAGGGTGGTAGAAGTTTGGAACTCTCGTCCGCAAACGGCAATTGATGCTAGATCAATTGTTAATTTTAAATCGGAGATTGATAGCTTTCTGTTAACCAAAGGTATTAAAGGGATATGGGCCAAAGGCGGGTATATGGAGTTAGGTCGCAGATCAGCCATGATCGTATTGAATGGCGGAGCAGGCTCGAGGGGCTGAATGGCCTCCTCCAGTTCCTATGTTTCCTACATTGCAGGGGCAGAGTAGAAGGTGCTTTGCATCTAATCTTACTATACCTGACCTGGGATTGCTTACTGCTGACCTTGGTTGCCTGAAATTACATAAGAATATAAGAAATAGGAGCAGGTGTAGGCCATTCGGCCCTTCGAGCCTGCTCTGCCATTCAATGAGATCATGGCTGATCTTCTGCCTCAACTCCATTCACCGGCCCTATCGCCATATCCCTTGATGCCCTTACTAGTCAGAAATCTATCGACTTCTGTTTTGAATATACACAATGATTGAGCCTCCACAGCCCTCTGGGGTAGAGAATTCCAAAGATTCACCACCCTCTGTGTGAAGAAATTTCTTCTCATCTCAGTCCTGAATGGCCTACCCTTTATCTTGAGGTTGTGGCCCCTGGTTCTAGACTCCCCAGCCAAGGGAAACATTCTCCCAGCATCCATCCTATCAAGCCCTGCAATAATTTTGTATGCTTCAATGAGATCCCCTCTCATTCTTCTGAATTCAAGAGAATACAGGCCTAGTTTACTTAATCTCTTCTCATATGACAGTCCCGCCATCCCAGGAATCAATCTTGTGAACCTTCGTTGCACTCCCTCTATGGCAAGTATATCCTTCCTTAGGTTAGGAGACCAAAATTGTACACAGTACTCCAGGTGTGGTCTCACCAAGGCCCTATATAATTGGAGTAAGACTTCTTTACTCCTGTGCTCAAATCCTCTTGTAATGAAGGCCAGCATACCATTTGCCTTCCTAATGGCTTGCTGCACCTGCACATTCACTTTCAGTGACTCATGTACAAGGACACCCAGGTCCCTTTGAGCATCTGCATTCCCCAATCTTTCACCATTTAGGAAATACTCTGCCTTTCTGTTTTTTTCTACCAAAGTGGATAACTTCACATTTATCCACATTATATTCCATCTGCCATGTTCTCGCCCACTCACTGAGCCTGTCGAAATCCCCTTGAAGCCTCTTCACAACTGACACTGTCATCTAGCTTTGTATCATCAGCAAATTTGGAAATGTTACATTTAGTCCCCTCATCAAAATCATTGATATAGATTGTGAATAGCTGGGGCCCAAGCATCGATCTTTGCGGTACCCCACTAGTCACAGCCTGCCATCCTGAAAAAGACCCGTTTATCCCTACTCTTTGTTTTCTGTCTGTTAACCAATTCTCAATCCATGCTAGTATATTACCCCCAATTCCATGTGCCCTAATTTTGTTCACCGACCTCTTGTGTGGGACCTTATCGAAGGCCTTCTGAAAATCCAGATACACCACATCTACCGGTTCCCCTTTGTCTACTCCACTAGTTACATCCTCAAAGAACTCCAATAGGTTTGTCAAACAGGATTTCCCTTTCATAAATCCATGTTGACTCTGCCCAATCTTACTATTAGTTTCTAAGTGCCCAGTTATTGCATCCTTTATAATAGATTCCAGCATTTTCCCAACTACTGATGTGAGGCTAACAGGTCTGTAGTTCCCCGTTTTCTCTCTCCCTCCTTTCTTAAATAGCGGGGTTACATTTGCTATCCTCCAATCTGCAGGAACCGTTCCAGAATCTATAGAATCTTGGAAGATGACAACCAATGCGTCCACTATCCCAATGGCCACCATCCCAATGGCCACCTCTTTCAAAACCCTAGGATGTAGGTCATCCGGTCCTTGAAAGTATTCATTTCCCAGTGGTAAATATTCTTCACCTTTATGAAGACAAACAATTTGGATAAAAAATTAATTAAAAAAACTTTAAACCTGCTTGCGGGTTGCTGGTACTAAGGCTGAACTGAGAGTTCAGCCCTTTGCTGAACTCTACCAGGACATCAACCAAAATGGAAATTGTTATTCTGTCAAGTAAATGAGGCTGAAGAGAGGAGAAAGAGGAGCTACATTGGGGAAGAAGAAATAGCAACACAGTCGAATGAGACTCTATTGTAACAGTGGACTGCAACTGTAGAAATGTCTAGCACATAGTAGACCAGCCAACAACTATAGTGGTGTGTAGCTCACTTCAAGATCAGATATGGGGCAGTATTGTAAATCCTTGGCGTGCTTTCATTTCCTTTGCAGTTTCAATCACATACCTTCTCTCAAAATTGTTTCCTGCAATTTTCTATTGTTGAATATTCCATAGTGAAATTAGCAGCATGTATGAAACAACACATTTCCTGATATACTGGAGCTCCTGAATAAATGGCAGAAAAAAATAGAAAGTGGGGCCAAAACAAAGAAAATGTATCCAAAGATTTTCTTCTCTATTAATGAGAGAACATTGGATGCATTTCCTTCACATTTCTTTTTGCAGTTTGATTTTAGACCCAAGATACATTTTCTACTTTTGGTCAAATTAGGTAAAGTGGTTGCTGAAATCTTTCAACAGAGCACCCCAGCATCAAACAGAGGCCAATTATAGAGGAACTCGCCACTGCTTAAAAACATCTAAACAGTTCTTAATAATTTACAGTTACAGTTATGAAGAGATAATTGAGAACCTAGGGCTTTCTTTTACACTAAAGCTAAGAAGGGTAAGGAGTGACATCGTGATAGGTTGTTTCCACTGCTTGGTGAGACAGGAACGAATAGGCACAAAGTTAAGATAATTGTAGAAACAACTCAAGAGGAGATTGGAAAAAAATTATTTGCACAGAGGATGGGTCGAATGTGAGATTTTCTGTTACAAACCGTTGTTGGAGTGGAGTCCGTAAATTATTTTTAAAGGGAATTCGATAGTTATTTGAAAAAGAGAAATGTTAAAGGGTATGGGGATTGAGTGGGACTGGAAAGGTGACTAACGTGGGGAGAAGCACTGACGCAGACTTGATGGACCGAATGGTCTGTTTCCATGTTGTAATATTCTAGGATTCTATGATTTAAGAACAGAAGAAAGTGCAGAATGAGAAAAGGCAATTCGGTTCACCGAGCTGCTCCTTCCAAATACCACATAAAATCTACCCTATTGAGGATTCTGCTCCACCTGCTTACTTTCCTGAAGGAAAGTTCTGCAGCAATACTCATTGATCCTCGAAAGGATTCCAGCACACCTGGTCAACTTTGAGTATCCAATCCTGACTGGTTGGGCTCCACAGAGAACATCCTCCTCACCAGCTCTGGCCACATCAGCACCGAAATCATTGTACGCTGTGGAATATTGGAAATCTCAGTTTGTACCGAGTCACATAACCTTCAATCCCATTTCCAACCAGATGGCTAATTATTTTTTTAATGGCGTGAACAATTGTTAATTAGTTGCTTCTGCACCACATATCTACTAAAAGAAACTTGTAATCTATTGTTTTCTTTCTCTTTCTATCAGTTTGTCTCATTCTTCATCTCTTTGTATGTTCAATGGGGATTGTCCAAGTGACCATTCTTCATGAATGAGCCTGGACAATGAGCATTGGCAAGTTATGTAATTGTGGGGTTATCACAGCCAAATTCAATGCTGTCCTCAGCCAACATGTACACACACAGGTGCTTCCAGGAGGGGTCACTGAATAGCCCTCACTTGTTCTTTTTTTCTCCTCCACCCACTTCCAATGCTACTTTGACAGTGCTATGGCTCTCCTGTGTCCAAGAGGACAGAAGATGCTCAATGTAAGACCAGCTGTTAGAGGTTTACCATCCAAATTTGAACCTTTGGTTCTATATTTACTTGAGTGTTCAGATCTATTCCCTTCTTATGGTGAACTTTTAGTGGAAACATTAGACCAAGGCACCATCTACGCTCAACTAACACCAGAAAAAACAGTTTAACCAGTCATTCATCTCATTTACTGGTTGTGGGGCCTTGCTGCGCACAAATTAACTGCTGTAGATGCCTATATAACATGCCTAATAACTACACTTCAATAAAGAAATTCTTTGTTTGTGAAGTGCTTTAGGTTGTGAAGAGATATTGGGCCAACATTTGCGATTGGAGGCTTCCGACCTGCAAAATGTCTACGAATTTACCTGGTGGCCCGGGAAGAATGGCAGCTTGCGCTCCTGGGCCCCTCCAGATCCGCCCGGGCAGAGCCCCACGCATTCAGGGGCGCAAGTGATTCGTAGGTGCTCCTGGGATCACATGGCCTGGCCCAACCAATGGAAGAAGGGAATCCCCATTCAACTTTTTGACAGTTCTGTACGTATTACATATTTAAAATTAATTAAAATGCCATTTAATTTAATATTTTAAACAAAAATTGAATTCTTTGGAAAAAAAAAATGTTTTTATGGGGCTAAAAATAAACTTGAAGAGTATTTTTATTTTATAAATGAGTTATCAAATTTCATTTTTCTATTTTTTAAAACTCTTAAGCTGGTAAAAGCAGGCCTTACACGTGCTTTTACCAGGCATAAGAATTTGACGGTCTTTCAGCGGGCGGAAGCTGTGCAAAAAGCACAATTTTGCACCCGCAGAGGCACTTTTCTTGGGTATGCGGATGATCTGTCAAGAGAATTCTTGACAGATCGCAAGTGCCGGTTTTAAGCGCATGCATTTCGCATGCCTGAAACCGGCACTTGCGCGGCCCCTACAGGCTCGTACGCACCCGTAGGGGATGCAAAATCTGGCCCACTATTTAAATTCAAATTTTCTCTTTACTTAGTACATTTTAGATGCATCCAATGAGAAATTAAAATAAAATAAATCTGAGTTCAAGTTTTATTTAATCGACATAATTCAGAGCTTGGATTTCCCACTATAGCTGAGCGCAATCCTTTCACCATGTTATGTCTACACACCATCTCTAAAGCAGAGGTCACTGGAGAGCGATCCGGAGTTGGAACCCTGGCTGATTTTTCCCCTCCCTACTTCAGGGATACTAAAGCCAATTGGAGGAAAGCATCTGCTTCCCTGGCTAATTCAGCCCACACCGGAAACTGAACCCGGGACCTTCCTGGCGTGCATGGCCAGACTTGACATGGGGCAGTTCGATTGTCTACTAAACCATGAGGAGAGCCAAGAGCATTCTTTGAATTCTAATAATGCAGATATCACAATCAGTAGATGCTGTTTCTATGCAGCTATCACAGTGAAGAAAATAGGAACACCCAAGTGTCTGCATCACATACGACAGAAAGATGGATGACACTAGCATTGCTTGTGTGAGATGCAGCAACGACAGTGTGGATGGATGGGTGAAATAAATGAAATGTGAAGTACACAGTAACACTTCCTGCTCTCAAAGTAAATCCTGTGGGACCTTGCAGGAGCGTTATGTTAAAAGTGTAGATTCCTGACATGTTCATTAATAAATGTAATCTCTTCACTTGGCAGTAAATCAAACCCCTAATTAGCCAGGATTGGCGTTAATGATTTAGAAAAAATACACACGCATTCCTCTAGACCTGGTTCATATTTGCGAAAAGGAAACCTTCGCATCCAAGACAACTAGTGACCAACATCCTTGTTTTAGCTAAAAATGGGGAAAAAAAGTATATTGATGAAACGGTAACAAAATCACTTTGTCAATCATACAACATGTGCGAAAAAGAATGTATTAATGTCATTGAAAAGTAGCAGAGAATCAAACTCCTCAGACAGCTATCGAGCCACTGAATCATTATTGGTTTCAAAAAGTTTGATAATCCGGCAATGGAGTATGCTATTGTTGGTAAAAGTATCTGAACACTAACAAAGAACCCAACTAGAGAGCTAAATGAACAAGGAGCCCTTGTAAGTGCTGGCAAGGCAATGGTGTACTACAGATACATTTTTGTTAGGAGAGGTAACACCCTGGCATGCATAGAAGGTGAGAAGTGTCGTAACATGTTATTGGCAAACTCACAATGTTCAATGGTACGTAATAAAAGAACACAGCATGTACCAGATAGTGAAGACCTAGACATGAAGGAATTCACTCTATATGAGAAACTACACTTGATTTGTTCAAGAGGGAGAGTTGAGATGATATTGGTACTGCGGATGTTGGAGGAAAGATAATGTATGGGACATAATACATTGGAACCTCCGTTTTTTGTCAACATAGAACGCACCCACCTACTGGATAATGGAAATCTGTAAATAATTAAGAGTAACCAAATTTTGGTCACATAAATGGCACAACAAACCCTAGGCACAGGAATGAAGACAAGTACAATCCAAATAACAAACTTTTATTATTTTTGGGCTGTGATGCTGATTTCTGACTGATCGAGTGGTGTTAACGGACTGTGTTGTGAGACAACATCTCATGCAAGGTTTTGCCCCCATAATTTTACCAGATGATCAGACAGGTAGACAATTAGACTGTAGATATTGCAGATTCCACTATAATGTTACATCAATGGGTCTGTCCCGTTTCAGGATTTTTGAACATTTCACTATTAAGGTATTTGGGTATCGTTTATATTGACGTGCTGTGTTAAAGTGAGCAAAAGTGAGTTCACAGGGTTAAAATCCAGCTTCCAGCCAGAAATGGAGAGCGGAGAAGGGTGAAGTTGTATAGTAAAGCCAGATGAGCCAATGATTGTAATAATTATCGTTAATGATTTGTGACAATAAGACAACATTATCTTGTTTCAAATACTTTCAGTGGACATTCACACATAAGATGTTGGGATGAACTGAGTCCATGCACACACAGCATGAGGTGGTCGGGCTGGGCCACCCGAGCAGGGCAGTAGCCAGTTTGATTGACAGATCTACAGGCCAACCCCTAGATGGGGCAGAAGTCAGAGATATGACCTTCAACTTGTGCTCAGGAGCAACAAAAGAAGAGTTAGAACATGTTCAACGTCAGTTCCAAGAAACATTGCGAGGCAGGTCAGGGCTTAGACTGAAAATATATAGCGAGTCGGATTACAGCTAGGGGTTGACCAGAAAGGGAAACAAAAGTGAGTATTCAGCACGCTATTCAGGATAGCATAGAAGATTTTGTTATTTTGCATGCTTTTGGAAGCATTATAAAAGAAGTTTAAAACATGTCTGTGATTGATAGGTTAAGAGTAATTTATTTGCAGAGGGTTGTAGCATGGAATACTTTGCCACAGAGAATAGTTGAAGCAGAGACTGTGGCATCTTTTAAGGGAAAATTAGATAATTGGTGTCCTAAGTAACATTTATCCAGCAACCATCATCACGAAAAACAGATTATCAGGGTCAGTTATCTCATTGCTGTTTGTGGGACAATTCAAAGGTACTTTATTGGCTTTGAGTTGCTTTGGGGTGTCAGGCACTGTATAAATGCAAGCTCTTACTTTTTTCCCCAACTATTTGAAGTAGAGAAAGATACATGGCGAGGGGGAGCGAGCAGCCCACAGTGATTCATTTTTGATTGCTCCAGCAAAGAGCCGGCATAGACACGATGGTCCGAATTGACTTCTTCTGTGTGTAAAATTCTATGGTTCTACCCATCTATAGTTCTAAACTCCAAGACACAGTTAAGGGTAAAATTCAATTGGAGAATGGCTACTCGACAGAAGGATCCAAAAATTCATAAATGCCCAGTATCCTAGGTTCAAAGATCAGCAGGCATTGTGAGGCGCTATCCTCCAGCAGTGACATGTCAACTAGTGCAGGAACCGTTGGCAGGCATGAAACTCACTGGCAGTTCTGTGCCATCATGTAGCCTTGCACAGTAGGTGACACGTCTGAAAACACGTAGCCCACAGGCACAACAGCACAGGACACCGCTGGCACTGGCGGAGGACATCCACAGCCAACACCGGGAAATTCACAACAACTTAACACAGCAGAAAAAATATTAAATACACACACAACACTGCAGAACTGTGTAGAATGAATTCACTGTTGCTACATCTTGCAGTCTATCATTCTTTGATTGTGCAGTGTCATTTGTCAAAAGCCAACAAAAAAAGGAAGGAAAAGAAAGAAGGACAGAAAGAAAGACAGAAAGAAGGAAGGACGGACAGATGGACAGAGGGACAGAGGACAGAGCGACAGACAAAGAGACAGAGAGACAGACAGAGAGACCGAGCGACAGACAGAGAGACAGACAGAGAGAGACAGACAGAGAGACAGACAGAGAGACAGAGAGACAGACAGAGAGACAGACAGACAGACAGGCAGAAAGACCGAACGAACGAACTTGCATTTATATGGCACCCTTCGTGACATCAGGACGCCCCAAAGCCTATGAAGTATTTTTGAAGTGTAGTTACTGTCGTAATGCAGCGAAACGGGGCAGCCAAGTTGTGCACAGGTCTCGCAAACAACAATGAAATAATGATCAGATAAAATTGTTTCAGTGATAAATATTGGCCAGGACATTGGAGAGAACTCCCCTGCTCTTCTTCAAAATAGTGCCATGCGATCTTTTACGTCCTCCTGAGAGGGCAGATGGGGCCTTGGTTGAACAAGACGGCACCTCATGAATGAATTGTCCATTGTCATTTTCTCCCAGCATAATAACCCTTTGTACTCATGGCTACTTTGTCACTAAACTTAGTGGAAACAGCATGTCAGGACAATCCTCTACATAATAGGAAACTGAAGCCTATAATTAAGATTTTAATCACAGAATCCCCACAGTGCAGATAGAGGCCATTTCAGCCCATCGAGCCTGCACTGACACATATCCCACCCTATCCCTGTAAATCCACGTATTTAATCCCCCTAACACTAAGGGTCAATTTATCATAGCCAAATCAACCTAACCCGAACATCTTTGGACTGTGGGAGGAAACCGGAGCACCTGGAGGAAACCCACGCAGACACGGGGAGAATGTGCAAACTCCACACAGACAGTCATCCGAGGCCAGATTTGAACCCCGGTCCCTGGCGCTGTGAGGCAACAGTGCTAACCACTATGCCACCGTGTTGCCCTAATATAGTAGAGTTTAATCTAAATTATGTTATATTTTAATTCAAGTTTTTTATACAATATACTTTTACTATAGATACATTGTTGTAATGAAAGAATGAACTAAAAAGAAAAGTAAATGGTTTAATTGAAAGTTAGTACAGATGTTTCTACATGTGATTACATTAAAAAAAATGAAAATTGTAATGAACACTAAATAGAGAACTACCCCAGAGAATGGAGTCCACTGAGATTTTCAAGTGTTAAAAATGATTTTCATCCTTCAAATCTCAATATTCGTTTAAACATGATAGACTCTTTGCTGTATAAACATCACCAAACTGCACAAACCGTAAAGATTCCACAACTGAACCTACTTCTGTGAGGCTAACCACAGTGAACTTGCCAGCAAAGACTCCCAGCAAATCTGAGCTGCAATTCTCACTTACCGGCACCTAACAGCCCAGTCCTCCTGAATCCAATTGCTCGCCAGGAGACCGCAGAACCAACTGAACACATTTATTGTGCTTTGCCAGGCACTGATGCAGCCTTCAGTCTCTGTTTCTCAGTCTCATGTTTTCTTTAAACGTTTACATGCTTGAATGTGAGACAAAGTGTTCATTTAGTTAGGAATGAAAGGATGTCTGGGAGGACTACAATAAAAGGAGCTTTTTAGCTGCTTTAGTTATTTAATGATCGCTAAAGTCTTCACACCAATCAGCAGGTTCCTAATTGCCTTCTGTATAAATGTTGCTAAACTTTAGTCCTATTACTAATACAATCCTTTAAAACCCATTTCAGTACTTTCTACATTTTGTCAAAGGGACTTTGCTTCCTGCAGCTGTTTACAGAAAACAAACATTTGTTGGTAGGTGAAATTCCCAACTCTCTATTCCACTTATGGGTGTTACTAACCATATTTTTGATGATTTACTTCAGTTTTAGAAGTCCATAATTAGCATAGCATGTCTGAAATTTATCTATTTTGGGGAGATATATATTTAAATTTATTTCATGTATTGTAAGCTCTTTTCTATTCCCTTTCTGTGGTCTCCCCATGCCTTAAGCCATCCCTGGTCTAGAGATCAGGTGATTGACCTGCTCCGAGTACTGCACCAACGGTACTGGGAGGTTTATGTAAGTAGCCCAAGGTGCCCATTCCTGTAATTTTTCCTGCCTCCCAGTATGGAAGTGCCTGACCTATGCTCGACACCAGTTCACAATAGCATGACACAGATGAGTAACTCAGGACATTGAAGAAACCTGGAACCTACTACTCCATGGCACATTTAATTGTGCACCAATTTTGAACAGGAGAGACAGAGAAAAGAAAAAAAATAATTGGGCCAATTTTTTCCCGCCTACCACCCCTTTCGTGCTGAAAAATGGGACGGTAAGCAGATGAAAACTGGTTAAAAAAAAACTGCTGCTTGTGGCCCAATGCTTGATTTCCGATAGGCCTCAAAATGGGTGGCGAGTGCTCCTGCCCAACACAGGCCTTATTACAATAGTTAAATTGGGGTCCTATGCTGGTTGTAGGATCCCAACGCAATTTTCAGGTACCGGTGGCAGAGCGTGCGCCACCGCCCCTCTGCCCATTGGTACTGGATGCAGAACGGCCTAACCTTTAAGACCGCTGGAGGCCACTCCTGAAACACTGCAGGCAAGTTTTCAAAATGATTTTTGTAGGGCAAGAAGGAACGTGAATGATCATCCTGGCTCTACAACAACTTTCCCAGCTTGCTGCCAGACCTTCCATTACCCACCCGGGATTATCTCCCTCTCCTTTAAGTGTATACTTCCGGCTTAGCTCCATGGAGGAACTGCCGGATTCCCCATCCCCTCCCCAGTCGGCGAGCTGCCCGCCAGTACTTCTCGCTGATCACATTCAAACGAGGCCCGGCTATGAAGATGGTTCAGGCCTCTCCCGAGTGCTATCAGGCAGGTTGTGCGATTACTCAGTGCCGTAAATGAAAATTGGCCCTACTGTTTTTGACAGAAATTAGCTTTGGGAAATAAAATCTAACTTTCCAGACCTTGGGGTGTAATCTTTTTAAAAGCCTCGCGCATGTCATTGATTAGCTGTAAAATGTGATTTCCAGCCAATTAAATAACATAAAATGTTAGCTTTTCAGATTTTTTTAAATCAGATTGTGATTTAGTCTTATGATTAATGATCTTACATTTCAACCCTTCATGGATTTTATTAGTTTTGAGAACATCATCCATCAAAAATAATTTGTGCGTCATAAGCCAGTAAAAGTACAACGCTGAATATTACAGAATACAAAACCTACATCACAATCAGAATAGGCTACAGACACGAACACATCCTTAGCTATAGAATTGCCCGTGGAAAAGTATGGACCATTTGAATCTTGTATTATTATTGGAAATATCCCAGTAATCCTCAAAAGTTAAGGGATGTGTCACAGGGTTTATTTTTTAAATGTTTTGAAGTGCGGCCCAGGCTAGTTGGAATACCGTAACGTGATAGTTCTGCTCATTACCGACAATACATGAATCATTTTTATGACCTAAACTTATCTAAATTCTAATTTGCCAATGCTTTCTGAAATTGTATGAACCATGACCAAGTAATGGTCTATGAAACGTAATTGGTTGGGGCACATTCTTGAAATAACAACAGGAAGGATTATATTGAACATCCCAAATGAACAATATATTTAAACAGAAATGACATGTAGTGAGTAAAATCCCTTACTGAAGAAACAAAAACATATTGCAAACATAAGAACATATGACATAAGATGTAGAAGCAGGAGTAGGTCATTTGGCCCCTCGAGCTGATCTGATCTTGGTCTCAACTCCACTTCCCTGCCCGCTTCCCATAACTCTTGACTCCCTTACCTTTCAAAAATCTGTCTATCTCCACCTTAAATATATTCAATGACTCAGCCTCCACAGCTCTCTGGGGAAGAGAATTCCAAAGATTCACGACCCTCTGAGAGAAGAAATTCCTCCTCATCTCCGATTTAAAAGGGTGCCCCCTTATTCTGAAATTATGCCCCCTAGTTCTAGATTCCCCCACGAGGGAAAAAATTCTCTCTGCATCTACCCTGTCAAAGCCCCTTCAGAATCTTATATGTTTCAATAAGATCCCCTCTCGTTCTTCTAAACTCCAATGAGTACAGGCCCAACCTGCTCAACCTTTCTTCATAAGACAACCCCTTCATCTCCGGAATCAACCTCGTGAACCTTCTCTGAACTGCCTCCAATGCAATGCAAGTATATCCTTGCAAGCTTAACTAGTTGTTCACAAAATTCCTTCAGCATAACGGTAATCTTATTTTTGTGAAGAGCTTGTTGCACATTTACATCTCATAATTTACAATATTTCAAATTGGCTAGTCGAAATAAAAGGAAAATCCCTCAATATTCACCCAAAATATTTTCTGCTTTTCTTTTTCAAAAGCTGTCTGACCAGCATTCTGCTTCCATTTCAAATTCATTGTCTGATACCATTTATGACTTAGATTTGTTTACCTTTAATAAAGAACATATAATTGAAAAAGGGTCATCGTCTTACAAATAATATGTATTTATAAATATAATTAAAAGAAGCACCTTTTAGGCAGTGTAATGGTTTAGTCCCCTCAATAAAAAAAGATCCTCCTGCCAAGTACAGTGAAACGCAAGCTGTATTCTAACCTAAGGAAAGTGATGTTCAGGCTCCCATTACAACATTTGGTTACTTTAGTCAAACATAAATGGTAGAATGGCTGTGAAAAGACTACAATGGCTGAGGATACTCAGTGTGTGAACCATGCTCTGAATAAAGAGAAGGTGAACTGACATTTCCTGTCCACTGAAGCAAATTGCATGAGATCAAACTGCGTAAGTTGCACCTTGATGCAAGTTTTGTATGGATGCGTGTTTCGGATACATGTTATATATCAATGTGACCAATCTTTTGCTGTTCAAATAGTTGATGTAGAAGATACAGCTATCGGGCTAGATCTTGCTGGAAAAATAACGATGTGTTAACGACGCACGCCATTATTAATACACAAATCGGCCAGCAAGTTCAGGGGATTAAGTGATACACCATGAGTTGCGAATCTCCAGAACTTGCTGGTCGATTTACTTTGCTTCGTCATTTGCTTTGCACAAATGGCATCTTGCCCTAAGCCTCCCCGTCATTTTTAAGAACTTGCTGGATTTGCACATTAATTGCTCATTAAACTCGCCAAAGAAAGTTAGGGTGGGTGATTAAGAGCGTAAGTACCCTTTTAACAATGTGATAATTGTTATTATAATGTGAATCAACCTCTCTGGCCCAGAAAGGGAACGATTTAAACTGTTCAATCTCATTCCTGCATGTAGTCAATTCTTCTTAGAGATTTTAAAAAATTCCAATTTTTTATTTTTTTATTTTGTTCTTACTTTTCCTTTCCGTCTCTATTTTCTCAATCTCTTAATCCAATCTTTCTTTCCCTCTCTTTATTTCTCTTTCTGTACCTGATTTGACTCTAATTCACCCACTTTAATTCACCCTCCTTCTCCGTTTCACAATCCTTAAATCTCATTGGTTAAGGAGATACACTGTTGGTCCCGCAGTTCTCCCCGTTGCCCTCGCTGTGCCATTATCAGCTCGCACTTCCAGGAAGTTATGGAGCAAAAGTTTTTCAGCTGGAGGGTGCAGAAAAAGTCTAACTAACGCAGTACGCCACGAGATGCCCCGCTCCAGCAAGATTTAGCCCATCATGTTTACATCACTGTGGCCATTACACCAAGCTTTACTGCAAGCATTAGCTTCGTATGTTGAAGTACTGTGATAGTATTTCAATGTATTAATTAACTCTTTACTCTGTCCTCTGAATTATTATACACCAATGATTTTCTCAGTATTTTCATACATATTTCAATGGGGGGAATGCACGAATATATCAAGTGCTGTGAGTGATTCAATTCTATGAAAGACATTGGTAAACATGTTAGGAAAGGTTAATCAACCTGAGAGAAATTGGTCGCATGAGAGATATCGGGAAATAAAAACAATTATTAGGCTTACATTTATAGGGTGACTTTCATGTCAAAATGTTTCAAAGCACTTCACACAATGAATTACTTTTTATTAAGTCCACTAATTGTTACTATGTCAGCTGTGGCTCAGCTGGTAGCACTCTTGCCTCTGAGTCAGAAGGTTGTGGGTTCAAGTCCCACCCCAGAGACTGGAGCACAGAAATCTAGGCTGACACTCCAGTGTAGTACTGAGGGAGTGCTGCACTGTCGAAATTGCCATCTTTTGGATGAGACGTTAAATGTCTGCTCTCTCAGGTGGACGTAAAAGATCCCATGGCACTATTTCGAAGAAGAGCAGGGGAGTTATCCCCGGTGTCCTGGGCCAATATTTATCCCTCAATCAACATCACTAAAAAACAGATTATCTGGTGATTATCACATTGTTGTTTGTGGGAGCTTGCTGTGCGCAAATTGGCTGCCGCGTTTCCTACGTTACAACAGTGACTACACTTCAAAAAAGTACTTCATTGGCTGTAAAGTGCTTTGAGACGTCTGGTGGTCGTGAAAGGCGCTATATAAATGCAAGTCTTTCTTTTTCTTTATGTCGGCAAAAAGTGAAAAACTAGACTATCGGCAATTTCAGGGCAGCTCAGATCAATATGTATTTAGCCTGTGCATAACCTTGATCCAGCCAAGTTTAAAGCATGGCAGTGCTATTCATTATTATTTAGAAATCAAGTCCAAGCCTAATGTCTCTGTGTAAATGAGCTATCTGTTGATCAAGATTTAAGTATATCTGACAGCCAGGGCTTGTAAACTGGTGGTTCTGGGTACTGGCAGTCAAATCCACTCACATGTCAAATCAAAACGAAAACCCCCATAA
The DNA here is from genome assembly GCA_030390025.1 of Squalus acanthias. NCBI lineage: Eukaryota > Metazoa > Chordata > Chondrichthyes > Squaliformes > Squalidae > Squalus > Squalus acanthias. The sequence continues at coordinate 6,458,660 of JASTWF010000031.1, forward strand.
TCAAGTAGAACTCTATTACAGTACCTATATTCAGACAAATCTGATTAACTGTATTATCACAGACATCAATGATACGACTTCTTATCTCAGCTTTATTTTTGTCTCCCTGGAATCTTGTATTTTTCTCTCCTTTTATATTTCTCAGCTTCACCCAGCCCGCACACTGTTTTCTCAGCGGAGAAGCTGCTCCCAGGTTTCTGAGGCAACGTGTTTAAGTTATATTTTGCATTTTGTGTTTGAGCTGGGCTAAGCCAGTGAAGTAACTGATAATAATATAAAGTGATAACTTGTGATAGCAGCCACTTGTAAACGAGTTTTTTTTTAAAGGGATTCAAAAGGTGTTGACATAGCTAATTAATGGAAATGACATCGGACGGAATTTTCCGGGGGGTCAGCGGTCATCCTGCCGCCACGCGCCTTTCCCAATGGCGCCTGTCTGATCTCCGATCCCACCCGACCCGCAGAGGCAGGCGAGCCAATTAAACCAGTTATTGGGTTGTTGACAGACCCTTAATAATGTTTTTAACCTTCCCTTTTAACTTTAACTGCTCGTCCAAGGGGTCCACGCTGCTCAGGGACCACGCCTGTGAACCTGAGGCGGGAGTTAAATGGCCATTGAATCAGCTGATTAGTTGACAGCTTGAAATGTGCTATAAAAGCTCCCACCTCACAGCTGTTCACTTTCCAAGTGTAGAAGCTATTGCTTACTCAATTTGGAACACAGATTGAGCTTTATGCAGGCTGCAAGTGTTTAGAGCAAACTCTCTATCCAGTGTCACCTCATTGGAACAACCTCTCTCACCATTGACAGATCGCTTCTGTCATCTCAACTTCACCTGCCATCTATTCCATCAGCATGGGTACCGGTTATACTGTTTCACCTTGGTCCTCAGAATCTGACTACGATCAGCCCCAACACCAGCAGCATCGGGCACACCAGCAGCACCAACAACAACACCAACCTTCTCCGCAATCAATTGATGCTGCACAGGACACAGGGCATCAGCACCCAACCACATTGCTGCCTGGGAGGCCAGGGATGGCCTCACCATGGCCAGATTTACTTCACTTGATGCTGTACACCCTGGCTGCCACATGATGTGCCAGGTTGGCACCACCCAACTCCAACACCATAAAGCATTCTTACAATGTCCAAGTCATTCCTTTCACACTCACCACCATTGCAGGGGGTACCATTATGTCTCACCATTCACTGCAACTCACTAAGCTACTTCCAAAGGTGCACACAAATCTGTCCAAGACCGGAAAGTGTTGAAAATAAAGATTTCAACGTTTGACACCACATTAACTGAAACTTTACATGAACATTGCATAAAACACCCAAGTGGCTATCCTTGTGTGTTGTTAGTTGGTATGATTGCACTAGGATGAGGGCGAGTGTAAAGGGTGGCTAGTGAGATGGGGATGTGACAATGTAGATAGAGAGGGATGGGTGGAGGTGCAAGGTAAGTTGGTGTGAGTAAGGATGTGCAGGAGTAGGGTAGGGAAGGTAGAGTGATGGGGATGTGATGAGAGGCACAGCAGGATGAGGTTGAGTATGGCTTTGTACTCACGTTTCGTGATCTAATGAGATCATTGAAACGTTTGCTCCACTGCACCCAGGTCCTCCTGAAAGCATCCCTGCTTGTGCTCTCCTGTGCAATGTGCAACCAGGCTGTTTTGGTCTCCTGGGGAGGTGTCTTCCGCCCATCGGAAGGGAAGAGACCTCCCTGCGTGCTGTGACTCTCTCAATAAGCATATGGAGGGAGTCATGGGAGAACCTGGGTGCAGCCCTCTGCCTCTGTGCAGTGCTTGTCAGTGTTTGCAGCACCTCAATGCTGTCGAACACTGACAGCACAAATATCAAATGTAAGGTGGCCGTGGTCCCTTTAAGGAATCCGGCTGATGACGCATCATGAATGACGTCACCAGATCCGCTTCCTCTAATTGGGCTGGAAAACAGGCTGGGCGGGCTTAACAAGCCCCATCAACGTAAATTCATTTTCCAGAGCGGGATGGAGCCAGCAGCGGGGCTGCGACCCACCACTGACATCGCGCACCCTGGACCCGCCGAGGTAAGGAAAATCTCGGCCATTGAATGTAGAATAGTAGGGGAAAGCTAAAAGGAAAGCAGAGAGGACAAGAATATGTGATGGCAGAAATATGCAGCAACTCATAACATAATAACATAAATTCATATGAGAACATGCAACTGTATTATTTGAGCATGACTTAATTGTAATGAAAATGACTTGTGGCTCTTCTGGGCTCTTTTGCTTCCTGAAACAGCCCCTTTGTGTATGTGTTGACTGATGTGTTATGGGGTAGCCAGGAAATGATTCATCTTTACGATATCTAACGCCACATACACTGAAAGGAAGATATTCCCTCTAGAATGAGCCAAGGTTGAGAACGCGCACAAACGTTGGGCTTAGCCAAAAGTGGCCACATGTAAGTTGGCCCAAGTACAATGTTCCAGTTATGGTTGTGTCAGAACCTGAAATCAAAAATCAAAAAGGCTAATGGAATGTTGGCCTTTTTCTCAATGGTGTTGGAATACAAAAGTAAGAAAGTACTGCTTCAGTTGTACAGTGCCGTGGAGTACGGTTTTCAGTTTTGGGCACTGCACCCCAGGAAAGATAAATTGGCACCAAAAGAAAATACTGCAGATGCTGGAAATCTGAAATAAAAACAGAAAATGCTGGAGATACTCAGCAGGTCAGGCAGCATCTGTGAAGAGAGAAACAGAGTTAACGTTTCAGGTCGATGACTTTTCGTCAGAACGAGAAAAAAGCAGGAAATGGAACAGATTTTTAAGCAAGGGCTGGGAAAGCAGGGGGGGGGGATGAAAGAGCAAAAGGGAAGGTCTGTGATAGGATAGAAGGCAGGAGAGGTTAAGAGACATTAAGAGATATTCAAGGCAAAAGGAGATGGTAATGGGACAGGTTAAGAAACAAAGGATAGCTCTAGATGAAGTGTAAATTGCGCTGGCAGAATGAAAGACAGCTGCCATGTGGGAGAGAAGAAAAAAAGACACAAACAAAAAGTGTGGATAAAAATATATATATGATAGGGGCCGAGGTTCTGATATGAAATTGTTGAACTCTATGTTGAGTCCAGAAGGCTGTAAAGTGCCTAATCGAAAGATGAGGTGCTGTTCCTCAAGCTTACGCTGAGCTTCAGTGGAACAATGTAAGAGGCCGAGGACGGTGAGGTCTGAGTGGGAGTGGAGTGGTGAATTAAAGTGTCAGGCGACCGGAAGCTCGGGGTCACCCTTACGGACTGAACGGAGGTGTTCCGCAAAGCGGTCATCCAATCTGCGTTTGGTCTCCCCAATTAAATTGGCCTTGGATTGGGTCCAGCGCAGATTATTCAGAAGAATGTGGGGCTTAAAGAGTTAAATTATGAGGACTGGTTACATACACTTGGTTTGTAGTCAATAGGGTAGATACAGAAAAATTATTTCATCTGGTGGGGGAATCAGAACAAGGGGGCATAAAATTAGAGCTAGACCAGTTAGGAAGCATTTTTTCCACACAAAGGATAATGGAAATCTCCCCCCCCCCCCCCCCCACCCACCCCCCCGCCCGCCCCCCCACTCCCCACACAAAAAAGGATTGTGGATGCTGAGTCAATTGAAATTTTCAAGACTGAGATCGATACATTTTTAGGCAAGGGTATCAAGGTTATGGAGCAAAAGCAGGTAAATGGAGTTGAGGTACAGATCAGTAATGACCTAATAGAATGATGCAACAAGCTCCACGGGCTGAATGACCTACTCCTGTTCCTATGAAGAGATAGGCCTTATGTAATGTTAAAGTTATGTGCAGAATTGTGCATCTATCAACGAAAAAAGGAGAATGTTGGGGAAAAGTGATGATGTGGAACATATTCAAGACAAATAAATGAATAATAATGCTCGGTGCACACATCACAAGTAGTCAAATGCCAATCCTCTCTACTTCAAATGTAATGTGGAGGACTGTATCTGATTTAATTGCCCTCAGGCAGAATAGTAAGTGCACCTGGATATGGTGTTTTAAACTATTTTAATTAACTTTTAACTGCTTCAACAAATACTAATTTTGATTTGTCCAAATTTAATACATAACAGGTAACGTACGTTGAAGAAAATAAGGTTTTGTGGCCAACATAACACACACATACCTGAGTCACTCCTGACTATTTGCTCAGCAGAGTGGCACTGACTGACTCTCAACCTCTGTGATAATTGAAATTACAATCATTTAATTGGACATTTGCTCATTCACATTCTTACAGCCCTGGAATTCCCAATTGTATACAATTATGAGAAAGCACAGTGGAAAAAATAGTCTGGCCTTTCTTTACTCCAATGGGAGGGTTGTATTTGTTAATGTTCTCATTGAACAATGTAAGTTTTACTTACACATCCTTCAAAGAACAATGCACAATGACGACACTTTACTGATTCCACAAAAAATGAACGTAGTGTAGCCTTAAACAGAGGTTGGTGTCAGTCTGTAAATGTGAAGTACATATGGAAGCTTAAAATACGCAATTCTCACGCATGATATGAGACTGAGGCCGCGATTTTGCCAGCCGTGGCGAGTCCGGTGCGGCCGGAGCAGACAGTGGCCTCAAACTCCGCACCCGTCTTCATCCCGCCTCCTCCAAGTGATTTTACCCCGATTGAGCTTGTTAAGCCCTGCCCTGCGAGGTTCCCGGCCAATTAAAAGGAAGCGGGTCTGATGACGTCATCTGATGATGCGTCATCAGCCGGTTTCCTTAAAGGGACCATGTCCACATTGAGTTTAACAGTTGTGCTGTCAGTGTTCTACAGCATTGAGGTGCTGCAAACACTGACAAACACTGCACAAAGGTGCATGGCTACACCCAGGCTCTCCCATGAATCCCTCCATATGCTTATGGAGGGAGTCACAGCATGCAGGGAGGTTCTCTTCCCTTCCCATGGGCAGAAGAGACCTCCCCAGGAGACCAACGCAGCCTGGTTGCACATTGCACAGGAGGACACAAGCAGGGATGTCGCCAGGATGACCAGGCTGCAGTGGCACAAACCTTTAAATGATCTCAGTAGATCACGAAACGTTACTGCAAAGCCACACGCAACCTGATCCTGCTGTCACTCATCACATCCCCATCGCTCTGCCTTCCCTACCCTACTCCTGCACATCCTTACTCACACCAACTTACCTTGCACCTCCACCCATCCCTCTCTCTCTATCTACATTATCACTTCCCCATCTCACTAGCCACCCCTCACACTCACCCTCATCTTAGTCCAATCATACCAACTAACAACACACAAGGGTAGGCACTTGAGTGTTTTAGCCAATGCTCATGTGAAGTTTCTGGTAATGTGCTGTCAAACATTGAAATCTTTATTTTGAACACTTTGCGTTCTTGGACAGATTTGTGTGCACCTTTGGAAGTGTCTTAGTGAGTTGCAGTGAATGGTGAGACAAAAAGTCCCCCTCCCCCAATGGTGATGAGTGTGAAAGGAATGGGTTGGACATTGTAGGGATGCTTTATGGTGCTGGTGTGGGGTGGTGCCAACCTGTTGCATCATGTGGCAGCCAGGGTGTACAGTGTTAAATGAAGCAAATCTGGACATGGTGAGGCCATCGCTGGCGTCCCGGGCAGCAATGTGCACGGGTGATGATGCCCTGTGTCCAGTGCAGCATCAGTTGATTGTGGAGAAGGTTGTTGTGGATGTTGGTGATGCTGGTGTTGGGGTTGATTGTGTTGGGATTCTGAGGACCAAGATGAGATTTTTTCAAGGGCACCGATGCTGATGTAATAGATGGCAGGTGAGGTTGAGATGACAGAAGTAATCTGTCAATGTTGAGATAGGTTGTTCCAAGGACAGTGGTTAGAGATATTACTCCAAACACTTCAAAAGTGCATAAAGCTCAAGAGTGGGTTCCAAATCATTAATGCTCCAGCTTCTGAGATTGGAAAGTGACCAGCTGTGAAATGGTAGCTTTTATCTCACTTTTGCAGCTGTCACCTAATGAAAAAAATGGAGAGTTGTTCAGAACCCGACATACTTACCTGGCGTGATCCTTGAGCGACGGGAACCTCGTGGAAAACTTGGGAAAATGCTCTGTACCTGGTAAAATGCTGATTAAATTGCTTTAAACACCCTCTTAACGAGCACAATTGTATGACCCGCCGCTTAGTGCCGGGTCTGCGAAGCGCAGGCAGAGCCGGCACTCGGGAAACTCACAAGGAGGCGGGTTTAGAACGGGATACCGCCTCGCTGTCGATCTTTTTGATTATGACAGTGGACCCGCCTCCGAACCCGCCCTCTGAGCGCCGGCAAAATTCAGCCCAAGGTCTCATATCCTGAAGTTAACCGATTAATCCAAATAGAACAGTCTTAATCTCCTTCTCCTGAAGACCTTACAGATATGTCTGGAGCTCCCACTTTGGATTGTCCTGCTTGTGGCTTTTTGAGCAGTAACCTTTGCTTCTGTTACCTTGACAACGCCAATGTTTTGTGTACTGCGTTAATAAAGTAAATTGATAAAACTTGTATAAAATCAACACATTACTTTTGTTTGGCACTGGATCAGTCATACTGATCCCCAGTGTCTTTTACGAGACCACACTGATTAAATAACCGGTAAAAGGCACAGTAAGTAGACATAAGGCTTCTTGTTCAGCCAAAGAAAAATAAATTTTGGAATGCAATTCGACTGTGGCATGTGGTAACCTACTAGGCATAGCATAGCTATTCTAGTATTTTTACAGGGGGACAAAGCTTATTGAAGTTTAAGTTGTTAAACAAACCCACCAGTGATGGTTTAGCCACTTCTGCCATTCTGACCTTAATACGCTTGTCATTCTAGCAGCACCACCACCACCCTAGTCTATATCCTGTTGCCATATTGCACTGTGTTGCTCTACTGTTACGTACCATGTGTTTCTTCTGCCCTGCACCAAACTTGCTTACCATTCTTCAATACATCCTCTACTATTCTGTATTGTATGTTTATTCAATCTTGCATCCAATGCCATCCTACACCTCATGCATCTGCTATCCTTCGCTGCACACTTGTGTCATCACACACTCGTGTCCTCTTCACCTTCTACTATCCAGCACAATGCATTTCCATATTTTACTGTACAATCCCTGACGTCCTTTACTACAATCTTGGCATGTACTGTGTTATGTGCAACATTGCTGGTGAACTCAAATCACCGCCCAAATAATATCTTTGCAATGTATTGTACAACGGTAATAGAAACTCACATCATTACATTGTATCATACAATCGTACTGGAGAACTCACATCACTGCACTGTACTGTACAACACTACAGGGGAATCAAATCATTTAATTGTATTGTACAACAGTAATAAGGAACTCACATTATTGCACTGTATTTTATAACAATAACAAGAAACTCATATAATTGCACTGACTTGTACAGGAGAAGACACATAATTGAACTACTGTAAAACAGTACTGGGGAATTACAATCATTGAATTGTACTGTAATGTACCATGTAGCAGTGCCAATGAACTCACATCACAATACTGTATTGGACTGAACATCAGTGCCAGTAAAACTGTAAGAGTTAACATGGATAGTAAACAGCAATTTTGAGAAGATGATAATATAAAGCAGATGCAATTGTATAGTAAGGTAAGTGAAATGAAAGGAAGAAAGACTTGCATTTATATAGCGCCTTTCATGACCACCGGACATCTCAAAGCACTTTACAGCCAATGAAGTACTTTTGAAGTGTAGTCACTGTCGTAATGTAGGAAACGCAGCAGCCAATTTGCGCACAGCAAGCTCCCACAAACAGCGATGTGATAACGACCAGATAATCTGTTTTTGTTATGTTGATTGAGGGATAAATATTGGCCAGGACACCGGGGATGACTCCCCTGCTCTTCTTTGAAATAGTGCCGTGGGATCTTTTACGTCCACCTGAGAGAGCAGACGGGGCCTCGGTTTAACGTCTCATCTGAAAGACGGCACCTCCGACAGTGCAGCACTCCCTCAGCACTGCACTGGGAGTGTCAGCCTAGCTTTATGTGCTCAAGTCCCTGGAGAGGTGAGAGTGCTATCCACTGAGCCACGGCTGACATCACAGCTGAAATGATAAAATAATCACCAATAGATACAAAAACAAAACATTATAAAGCAGCTAAGTAATTGCCCAAACTTTACACTGTGCTTAGAGAATCTGCCAGGCAATGGTGGGGCGTTTAAAGAAACACAATTCATCAGTTGTGAGAAGGCCCTCTATATCCGTGGAACGCTCCATGAGATATCCAGTCATTTCTCCGAAAACATTAGGACATTTTAAACACCCAGGCTTAAAAATAAAGTGCTTCTAGCACCTCACAAAATTTTCATAGTTGACCTAATCATTTGAAGAAATTAAAACTGCATGTGGAATAGAATCTAGACTTGGTGTTCTGGGCATCTGGTATCTTGGCAAGCAAGCACACTATTCCTAAAATGTAAGCTACTTTCAGTTGAAAGGTATTATTTAACTCTGTGTCCAAAACTGTTAATATTTTTGCTGATGCAGGAATTCCCATTTTTTTTCCGAACCAAAGTGTATTGTTAGTCTTCCCATTTCTCCAGATTGTTTTTACATATGGTTTCTGTTAAAGATTCAATAGATTGAAACAAGACACAGCCAAATCCCACACAGTGATTCAGGAACTGGATGATCTGAAGTCGATCCAGCTTCTAAGACTCTAGAATCTGCAAAAGACTGCCTCAGAGGAGATACAAGGCCTATAGGGGACCATGCATTAGTCAGCTTGTAATAATTGCTTGATCTCTGCATTTCAACAATACTTGGCTCTTGTAAAGTTGGATAAATCTTACCTACAGCCTAATATCCAGTTTGGTGTTCAACTGACTTCTGAAACTGAATGATATTTATCAGCTGAAGGAACTCGCACCATGCGCATTATTCAGTTTGTAGAAATTATAACAGAAGCTGGAACAATTGCCCCCAATTGAGGTGGGGGGGGGGAGAGAGGTGGAGAGGCAGAAATTTTAGGGATTGAATTCCAGAGCTTGAAGCTGAAGGCACGGCCGCCAATGGTGCGGCGAAGTGAGTGGGGGATGCATAAGAGGCCTGAGTTGGAGGAACGCAGAGTTGGAGGAGGGTTGGAGGACTGGAGGATGTTACAGAGCTAGGGAGGGGCGCACCCATAGAGCAATTTGAACACGAGAGAATATTAAATCTGAATTTTAAAATTGGTGGGTCTGCAGCCGATGTAGGTCGGTGAGCACCAGGGTGATGGGTGAGGGGGACTTGATGTGAATTAAGATACGGGCAGCTGAGTTTTGGATGACCTCACATTTATGGAGGGTGGAAGAAGGGAGGCCAGCCAGGAGCTCATTGGAATAGTCGAGTCTGGAGGTAACAATAGCATGGATGAAGGGTTCAGAAACAGATGGGCTGAAGCAGGGGCGGAGACGAGCGATGATACGCAGGTGGAAGTAGGCACCATACGTACAATCTTAGGCATCATATATACCCATATAGATATGGGGCCGGAAGCGCCTCGGGGCAAATAGGACGCCGTGATTGAGAACAGTCTGGTTCAGTCTGAGACAGTGAATGGAGAGTGGGATGGAATCGGTGGCGAAGGAACAAAGTTTGTGGTGAGGGCCCAAGACAATGGCTTCAGTCTTCTCAATGTTTAATTGGAGGAAATTGCGGCTAATTCAGGACTGGATGTAGGACAAGTAGTCTGACAACAGAGAGTGAGTGGCGGGGTCGAGAGAAGTGGTGGTGAGATAGAGCTGAGTGTCGTCAGCGTACACGTGGAACCTGATGTCATGTCTTTGGATGATGACCCTGAGTGGCAGCATGTAGCTGTGAAATATGAGGGGGCCAAGGACAGCTCCTTGGGGACTCCAAAATTAATGGTGCAGGACGGGAAGAGAAGCCATTGCAGGAGATTCTCTGGCTACGACTGGATAGATAAGAGTGGAACCAGAAGTGAGCAGTCCCACTCAGCTAGACAATGGAGGAGAGGTGTTGGAGGAGATGGTGTGATCAACCATGTCAAAAGCTGTCTAGAGGGCAAGAAGAATGAGGAGGGATTATGCACCACGGTCACAGTCACAGAGAATGTAACTTGTGGCTTTGATTATAGCCGTTTAAGTACTGTGGCAAGGGCAGAAACTTGATTGGAGAGTTTCAAACATGGAGTTGCATGGATTTGGGAGTCCATTATAAAAGATGTAATAGCAGAGCACTTGGAAAACAGTGACAGGATCGGACAAAGTCAACATGGATTTACAAAAGGTAAATCATGCTTAACTAATCCACTGGAATTTTTTGAGGATGTAACTGGTAGAATAGATAAGGGAGAACCAGTGGATATGGTGTATTTGGACTTTCAGAAGGCTTTCGATAAGGTCCCGCGTAAGAGATTAGCGTGCAAAGTTAAAGCACATGGGATTGGGTGTAAGGTACTGACTTGGATAGAAAACTGGTTGGCAGATAGGAAGCAAAGAGTTGGAATAAACGGGTCTTTTTCCGAGTAGCAGGCAGTGACTAGTCGGGTACCGCAGGGATCGGTGCTAGGACCCCAGTTATTCACAATATATATTAATGATCTAGACGAGGGAACTAGATGTAATATCTCCAAGTTTGCAGACGACACAAAGCTGGGTGGGCATGTGTGCTGTGAGGAGGATGCAGAGAAACTCCAGTATGATTTGGACAGGTTGGGTGATTGGGCAGATGCATGGCAGATGCAGTATAATGTGGATAAATGCGAGGTTACCCACTTTGGTGGCAAAAACAGAAGGCAGATTATTATCTGAACGGCAATAGATTGGGAAAAGGGGAAGTGCAACGAGACCTGGGTGTCCTTGTGCACCAGTCGCTGAAGGTAAGCATGCAGGTGCAGCAGGCGGTTAAGAAGGCAAATGGTATGTTGGCCTTCATAGCGAGAGGATTCGAGTACAGGAGCAAGGATGTCTTGCTGCAGTTGTACAGGGCCTTGGTGAGACCACACCTTGAGTATTGTGTGCAGTTTTGGTCGCCTTATCTGAGGAAGGATGTTCTTGCCATGGAGGGAGTGCAGCGAAGATTCACCAGACTGATACCTGGGATGGCAGGAATGACGTATGAAGAGAGATTGGGACGATTGGGTTTGTATTCGCTGGAGTTTAGAAGAATGAGAGGGGATCTTATTGAAACTTATAAAATTCTAACAGGACTAGACAGACTAGATGCAGGAAGGATGTTCCCGATGGCGGGGGAGTCCAGAACCAGGGGTCACAGTCTAAAGATAAGGGGTAAGCCATTTAGGACTGAGATGAGGAGGAATTTCTTCACCCAGAGAGTGGTGAACCTGTGGAATTCTCTACCACAGAAGACAGTTGAGTCCAATTCATTAAATATATTCAAGAAGGAGTTAGATATATTTCTTAAGGCTGAGGGGATCAAGGGATATGGGGAGAAAGCAGGGACAGGGTACTGAATTTGGATGATCAGCCATGATCGCATTGAATGGCGGAGTAGGCTCGAGGGGCCGAATGACCTACTCCTGCTCCTATCTTCTATGATTCTATGGGTGGCAACAACATGTTCAAGGACATTGGAGAGAAAAGGGGGGTTAGAGATGGGCCAGTAGTTTGCAAGGACAGAGCGGTCAGGGGTGAGTTTTTTTTAGGAGGGGTGCTAACAACAGATTTGAAAGGGACGGAGACAGTACCTGAGGAGAGGGGACCATTTACAATAGCAGCTAGCATGGGGGGCAGGAAATGTCGGTGGATGGCCAACCGTATAATGGGAATTGGGTCGAGAGAGAATGAGGTGGATCTCATGAACAAGATGAGCTCGGAGAGGACATCATGGGAGATAGGAGGGAAACTAGAGAAAGATGTGGATTCAGAGCTAGGACGGGGGAACCTTGGGGGTAGCTTGGCTTTGTAGGGAAGGGGAAGTGAGGGTGTAGCAGAGGCAACTGAACGGATGGTCTCAATCTTAGTGACAAAGAGGTCCATGAGCTCCTTGCACTTGTTGAAGGTGAGAGTGGAGGGGACAGGGGAGAGGGCTTTAAGGGAAAAGAAGCTCGGCATTATCTTTGCATTCCATGATGATCTTGGAGCAGAGAGCAGCTTTGGAAGAGGAGAAAAGGGCCCGATAGTGCTTGAGGTCCGGCCAGATCTGGCGATGACTGGCTAAACTAATTCTGCACCATATATGGTTGGTGTATAGCATTGAGAAGACATAACAATAAAAAAGGAATGAGAAAACGCAATCCAGATCTTGTCGTAGTCTAAGTATAACCATTTTCTAACTTTTTCCTAATCCAAACCCATAATATTCTGCTCCCTGATTGATCATGGATGAATTGAATTTCCCTTTGAATTCTTCAACTGAGTCAATATATATGCCACAGTCTATTCCATAACTTGATGACTATAAATAAGAATATTATTTCTCTGGCTAAGGTCAGGCGAAAGTTTCTTTAGCACATCATCATATCTTTTGAATTTGTTATTGCTATCTGCCTGATCAACTTTCTAATTAAGTTTAAAAACTTGGAATGTGTTTAATATCCTTTGTTTCTGAGAACAGAATTCGTTTCCATAGCTCACTAATCTTAGATCTAGGATCATCTTGGTTGCTCCTATCCTTTCACTGCTTCCAAGCAAGTAAACACAGTTACCACAGTTAAACACAAGACTCCACATGTGGTCTCACTAATTCTTTATTGTATGTCACTACTACTGCTTTTAACTTTCTTTAGATCTATTCATCATCCCGACATTTTATATGTCTTTGCAACTGCTGCAATATTTTTGATATTTGTTCAAATATTACTCCTAGATATTTTCTTGACGGTTTAATGATACGTCCTTAACTTTGAAATCTATTCGCTATTTTTAGTACCACTTTGTTTTATCTTAGATTCCAAAGATTAAATTCATTTTATAACTCTCAAACCACTTAGAATTTTATCTCTTGTCTTTTATTCTTCTGCTTTTCTACAAAGCTTCCTGCCGAATGCAAACATGGCTCACCTAGCTCGAGTAAAAATACATTACATAGAACTTACAGCTCAGAAATAGGTCATTCGGCCCAACTGGTCTATGCCAGTGTTTATGCTCCACATGAGCCACCTCCCACTCTATTTACTTCATCTCACCCTAGCGACATATCCTTCTATTCCTTTCTCCCTCATATGTTTATCTAGCTTCCCCTTCAATGCATCTATGCTATTCGCCTCAACCACTCCCCGCGGTAGCGAGTTCCACATTCTCACCACTCTCTGAGTAAAGAAATTTCTCCTAAATTCCTTATTGGATTTATTAGTGACTATCTTATATTTATAGCCCCTAGTTTTGGACTCTTTTACATATTTCTCTTTAGCTTATAAAGTGAAACATAAAGAAATACATGCGTTCATATAGAACCTTATGTCGTTGAAACATTTTAAAATGCTTCATACAATGAACAAGGACAAAGCAGCCCGCTTGATTGGCACCCCATCCACCACCTTAAACATTCACTCCCTCCACCACCGATGCACCGTGGCTGCAGTGTGTACCATCTGCAAGATGCACTGCAGCAACACGGTGGCATAGTGGTTAGCACTGGTGCCTCACAGCGCCAGGGACCCGGGTTCGAATCTGACCTCGGGTGACTGTCTGTGTGGAGTTTGCACATTCTCCCCGTGTCTGCGTGGGTTTCCTCCGGGTGCTCCGGTTTCCTCCCACAGTCCAAAAATGTGTGGGTTAGGTTGATTTGGCTATGATAAATTGACCCTTAGTGTTAGGGGGGTATTAAATATGTGGGGTTATGGGGATAGGATGGGATATGTTAGGGGGAATTAAATATGTGGGGTTACGGGGGTAGGGTGGGATATGTGTACTGTGGGGATTAAAGCAGGGACAGGGTACTGGATTTGGATGATCAGCCATGATCGTATTGAATGGTGGAGCAGGCTCGACGGGCCAAATGGCCTACTCCTGCTCCTAGATTCTATGTTTCTATGTTTAACTCGCCAAGGCTTCTTCGACAGCACCTCCCAAACCCGTGACCTCGACCACTTAGAAGGACAAGGGCAGCAGGAGCATGGGAACACCACTCCAAGTTCCCCTCCAAGTCACACACCATCCTGACTTGGAAATATTTTGCTGTTCCTTCATTGTCGCTGGGTCAAAATCCTGGACCTCCCTACCTAACAGCACTGTGGGAGTACCTTCATCACACGGACTGCAGAGGTTCAAGAAGGTGGCTCACCACCACCTTCTCAAGGGCAATTAGGGATAGGCAATAAATGTTGGCCTTGCCAGCGACGCCCACATCCCAGGAATGAATAAACAAAAATTACTAAACTGTAGTGAATTAAAGTAACATTGCGATTTAAAATAAACAGGGATTTAGAATGAGCTAATTTAGTACCATCATCAAAATCCTTTACAAATGTATGAAGAGGTCTCAGGACTGGTCTTAGGGCAAACTGTTGGTCACAGAATTTCTATTCAAATTGCCCATAACCTTCTGTTCTTACCGTGCATTCACACTTTGCAAGTTGAGCATTGGTGTCAAGTCAATCTTGGCAGTCTAAATCAAGGCCAGAACTGACTCCTCCAGGGAATCTCAAGCCACTTCATGTCGGGCCCTGACTCTGGACTTGGGCTGTATTTAACTGAAGGAGTGCTGCTCTGTCGGAAGTGCCATCTTTTGGATCCGACATGAAACTGAGGCGACATCTGCTCTCTCAGGTGAATGTAAAAGATCCCAAGGTACTATCTAAAGAACAGCAGGGGTATTCTCCTGGTGGCCTGGCTAACATTTATCCCTCAACTAACATCACCAAAACAGATTATCTGGTCATATATCTTATTGCTATTGGTGGGATCTTGCTGTGTGTAAATTGGCTGCTGCATTTCCCTACATTACGACAGTGACTAGACTGCAAAAGTACTTCATTGGCTGTGAAGCACTTTGGAAGGTCTTGAGGTCATGAATGACACTCTATAAATGCAAGTTATTTCTACTGAATGTCAAGATATTTAGCATATGAAACATTACCATACCATTACCATACCATAACATCTTCAATGCACCATGATTTGCTTTCACAAACATATGACTATGACTTGGATTTTTTTCCCTTTACTTTTGTTAATTATGCTTGAACTACTTGCTTTATGATAGACTGTAACATTTTCCTACTAACGATCTCAAGCTTTCATGCCTTGAATCATACGTCTGACATTTTTTGAAAATTTCCAAATGTCTGGTACTACCACTGTATTTAATGAGCTGTGAATAATTTAATCCACAGCTCCCCTTTCCAAAGTCCTTTCCTTAGGTATTCTTCGAGGCATTTCATCTGCTCTTGTCTTGTGAATACTGTGTTCAAGGACTCCAGTTTTTTTATGACCATTTTGTTCATATTTTCTCGTTAAACTTTGATGCGTTTACTACTCAGAAAGAATGTATCAATCTTTTTGTATTGTGAAGGCTTGTTAAAAAAGCATTTCAAATTTCCAACATATAGCTTTCCACCATCTTCCATTTCACTTTAAAGACTCCACTTGTACTTAGATACTTTGCTTACCACAAACATATACAAAAGATTTGTATTATTCTCCCTAATATCTCATGCAATGTTGTTTTCCAGTTTTCACTTTTTATCCAGTACTATAAATAGCAGCGTTTGCCTTGTGACACGAAAGGTGATAGCAGTTTAATCATTTGTACCGGTCTATATTTTTTTCCTCTTCCATTGTTGTTTGTTATGCAACAGCAACATTCTTCTGTGCTCACCAAATCTTCCTACGTGGTCTGCTGAGTTGGCACACATTGTACATACTTAGCAGTCCAATCCAGAAACAGCCAAGCTGAATCTATATAGGTTAAAATATGACCCCTGTGCTGGACTTTGAACATCTGGGAGGTGAACTAGATCATCTTTTTGAAACTATGCTTATGCCAACTTCTGACTTAAATTGGTAAAGTGAACAGTTTAGTTTTCAAAGTACATCAGCTCCTGATTCTAATTGGTCTGCCAAATCCGCTCCTCAGATTCTTCCTACAAATCAAATTTGTCGAAATGCATTCACATGTATCATTTTTCAATCTATTTTCTTCCTTTCTTTACTCCAGAGTACTGATTTATGCCTCCCTGTTCTGATCCCACAGTTTCACAGAGATGACCACCCCCAATGCAATCTCACTGCTTCAAATTACTGCCAGTTTAAATGCTCGAGATCCTGACATGAGCAAACCGAAGGAAAACAGACTTGAAACTTTTTTCAATTTTAAAACAAAAGTTTCGGTTCCAGGTTATTGTTATGGTGCCAACATGCAATGATCTGTGTTTGGGGTCCAAGGGTTCCTACGATAGTCACTAGTCCCACCAGAGAATTTTCACTGAAAATCACAATTACTCATGGGTTTCTGAGCGCATCATAGAAACATAGAAAAATAGGAGCAGGAGTAGACCATTCAGCCCTTCGAGCCTGCTCCGCCATTCAATATGATCATGGCTGATCTCTATCTCAATACCATATCCCTGCTCTCTCCCCATACCCCTTGATGCCTTTTGTGTCTAGAAATCTATCTATCTCCTTCTTAAATATATTCAGTGACTTGGCCTCCACAGCCTTCTGTGGTAGAGAATTCCACAGGTTCACCAGCCTCTGAGTGAAGAAATTTCTCCTCATCTCAGTCCTAAATATCCTACCCCGTATCCTGAGACTGTGACCCCTTGTTCTCGACCCCCCAGCCAGGGGAAACATCCTCCCTGCATCCAGTCTGTCTAGCTCTGTCAGAATTTTATACATTTCAACGAGATCCCCGCTCATTCTTCTAAACTCTAGTGAATACAGGCCTAGTCGACCCAATCTCTCCTCATATGACAGTCCTGCCATCCCAGGAATCAATCTCGTGAACCTTCGCTGCACTCCCTCTATGGCAAGTATATCCTTTCTTAGGTAAGGAGACCAAAACTGCTCACAGTACTCCAGGTGTGGTCTCACTAAGGCCCTGTATAACTGCAGCAAGACATCCTTGCTCCTGTACATCATACCCCATTTATAGTAGTAACCAGGAGTGAAAATAGTGCATTGTTCCTGTTTGTCAGAAAAAATGACGTTTAGGCCAAAATGCCAGCTGAGAATTCAGAGGTGCAGATGCGAGCTCTGGTTCTGCTTTTCTGAGCTATAAACTATGAAGATGCTGAAAGTGAACTTAGCAGTCTCCACCAGACTGTACCAAGACCTCCTGTCGCCCCCTGTCTGCCTGCCCTCCTCCACTCCCGTCTCCCCCGAGGCTCTTGACAGTCTTGTGGTTCTTCTCATTAGCTGTTTAAATCTTGGGAGGGGATGAAGTATTTAAAATGTTTTATCAAAGCTATGCATGTAACAGTACGCTGCAAGCACACACACACACACACACACACACACACACACACACACATGCACAGTGGCCAGGTTACGTCCCCTTCTTTCCCTCAGGTTTAATCAGTTGGTAAGACTAGCCATGTTATTATAAGAGGCTGTAAAATTGCTTCAGTTATACAATGTGAGGAGTGGGAGGGTTCGGCACATTTGGGCTGGTGGGAGCCAAATTTTTTTAGCTGTTGCTTTCTCCTGCTGGTGAAAGTGTCTGCACTATTAACGAGGCAGGTTAAACATCAGGAGGGCAAAGGAGTGAGTGCACCAGACACTTTAAAAACATCTCTGTGCTATAAATATAGTACCGTTCATAAACTGTTTCAAGTATCTGTTCTGCTCCAGGATGGCTAGAGTTGGGTTAATGTACTCATTTGCAAATGTCTGACTTTTTAAAAATTCTCATCCTTGTTTTCAAATCCCTCCATGGTCTCACCCCTCCCTATCTCTGTAATCTCCTCAGCCCCACAACCCCCCGAGATATCTGCGCTCCTCTAATTCTGGCCTCTTGAGCGTCCCCGATTTCAATCGCTCCACCATGGGTGGCCGTGCCTTCAGCTGCACAACCCAATGCTCTGGAATTCCCTCCCTGAACCTCTCCGCCTCTCTACCTCTCTTTCCTCCTTTAAGACGCTCCTTAAAACCTACCTCTTTGACCAGTCATCTGCCCTAATTTCTCCTTAGGTGGCTCAGTGTCAAATTTTGTTTTATAACACTCCTCTGGGACGCTTTACTACGTTAAAGGCACTATATAAATACAAGTTGTTGTTGTTGTTCTCATTGTCCATTTTAAACTCTTCTATCTTACATTGCAAATGGAATTTACACCGTGTTATTTCACAGCACCTAACTAATCGAGAAGCAAATTCAGAAACATTAGTTATTGTGATGATTTGCCCCAACCCACTTTATATGGCGGAAACACATGTGGAAATACTCGGAACAGTAAGCCCAGGCCGACATGCACCTTTACCCATTAACACCTCCAACTTGATTCTAGCCTGAAAGATCAGTGTGAAGATTATGATGGATTTTTACAAGACAAGTATTGAAGGATGCAATAGAGTCCAAAGGGTTATTATCGTTACATTTACTGCATCGCTTCAGTTGTTTTGGCACTAGCCTCATTGCTTTGGTATTATACTTTCTTCCCTTGTCTTAGTAAAGAATCTAGAAATTCGGTATAGCCCCGTTTGGGGTGCTAACTTTTGAAAAGTAGAAAAAATTGCGCCAGGCGCTAATGATTCTCTCCTGCCGGGAAATTCAGCTTTAGCGCTCCAAGAGAGAAGTGGAGCGCTAAATCAAGCGCTAACCATTTCTCTTAGGGCGCTAAAGTCTGAGAGCGAGGCAGTAGCGGCAGAGCGCGAAACAATTTGGAGCGCATCGCTAACGGCATCAGAGGTTGCTTCCCTCGCTTAAAGGGAAGGGCCAATGATGGTGCACAACCTACTTGTCGGCAGTTCTGCGTTGCAAGGCGACCTGCGCGCCTGCCATTACAGCCCCAACACTCTCACAAAGTGGAGGGGTTGGACATCTTGCAGCAATGAAACATCAAAAACTTTGAGCAGGCACCAGACTGCTGCAAATAATAAAGGTTGGCCTACCTGAAAACCATTCCCTTTAATTAGCGCTCCCCAAGCGGCCAGCTGAGTTGACAACACCTCCTCTTCCTGCCGTTGTTCACGCCCAGCGATACAGCGGGGGCCGGGAGGCAATTTCACATCCGGGGCGATAACGGGGCGCTGCGCGCTCTATGACGTCACGATCTGCGAGGCGCTAGAGGCCCAGGCAGTAAGAGTTAGCGCCAGCGCTAAACCGGCACTGAAGTTCGCGGGCATCGCTGCATTCGCCGCACACGGTCGCTAATCCCTTAGCGCCCCCCCAGGCGCTAACGGGAGGTGCTAACCAGCCAGATTTCTCCCCCATTGTTTACTAACGGTACAGAATGTAATTTCCAAATTATTAACACAACTGGACCTGTGTTAAAATCTTGACTGACTCTTCTCTGTGGGATGAGAAAACTATATAGAATAGAAGCAGTTCATAGTGAGGTCTAGCTACAGGACCCGTTTACACTGTATCCCTCCTTTATATGCGCTCAGTGTATGTCTGACTTCAATTCCATATGACTGCAGCTCCACGCTTTCAGTTCTTTCCACGTGCAACTTCAATCATTCCCCCATCACTGCTGTCCAGAAATGTGCCATAAATAAACCATCTGTCTCATAAACAATGAGATCACCATTTCAGACACATGGATGTTAACTCGATCACCAGTCTTCTGTGTTGTGATTTCAACAGATGCTGCTGCTTCCATTCGTGCCATAGTATCACTTCAGGTCGAGTCAAACATCGCTCTATATTAGAAGTGGACAAAACTCATACAAGTAAATATTAGATTATCATTTGCATTTCCTGCGTCGTGATAAGATTTCAAGCCAATTATTTAGTACAGATGTATTGTTTATTGGAGGCACTCACACTGACAGGCAGATTCGTAATGAAACAATTTGTATTTCAAAGGTCCCGTAGATCCATTTAAAAGACTTTTGCTGCCTATAGATTTGGGAATTTTTATAGTTACCTTTACACCTAGACATACTGCTTTTGTTATTAAAGCAATATTACAAAGTATTTCATATGGTCTTCCATTTCTTCTCATAAAATTGTTAGCCTCCTGTGAAAAGAGCAGCGGCAACCAAGAAACTTCCTTCTAATCTGCTTCTTCATTCTTTTTCATCCCATATACGAAAGTATTCATCTTTATAAATGAGTTGATCATTTGGCTGCACCAAATACAGAGAGGAAATCTCCAACTGTGGGGGAAGGATTGCTCCGCTCACTAAGTGTAACAAAATCGCAAACACAACTTGTTCCGTTTCCCAGTCAATTTCCTATGTTCAGCTGGTGGTTTACATGCTGGCAGGGTACAGACCCAAAGCAATGATATGTAAAAGTTTCATAGTGAATGAAAATGTAAGGCAAGGAAATGAAGTAAGAATTTGGAGAAAATAATGGAACATATGGCAGATGAAATTCAACAGAAAAAACTGTGAGGTGATGCATTTTGGTAGGAAGAATGAGGAGAGACAATACAAGCTAGATAGTAATATTTTAAAGGGGGTGCAAGAAGAGAGAGACCATGCGGTGTTTGTGCACAAATCTTTGAAGGTGGCAGGACAGGTTAACAAAGCAGTTAATAAAGCATATGGCATCCTGGGCTTTATAAATAGAGGCAGAGAGTACAAAAGCCAGGAAGTTATGCTAAACCGACATAAAATACTATTTCGGCCCCAGCTGGAGTATTGTGTCCAACTCTGGGCACCACGCTTGAGGAAGGACATGAAGGCTTTGGAGAGGGTACAGAAAAGATTTACTAGAATGGTTCCGGGGATGAGGGATTACAGTTACGTGGATGGATTGGAGATGTTGGGGTTGTTCTCCTTAGAGCAGAGAAGACTAAGAGGAGATTTGATAGAGGTGTTTAAAATCACGAAGGGTTTAGATAGAGTAAATAAAGAGAAACTGTTTCCAATGGCTGGAGGGTCGATAACCAGAGGGCACAGATTTAAGGTGATTGACAAAAGAACCAGAGGTGACATGAGGAAAAACTTTTTTACGCAACGAGTGGTTAGGATTTGGAATGCACTGCCTGATAGGGTGGTGGAAGCAGATTCAATAGTAGCCTTCAAAAGGGAGTTGGATAAATACTTGAAGGAGAAAAAATTTCAGGGATATGGGGAGAGCGGGGGAGTGGGACTAACTGGATTGTTCTTCGAAAGAGCTAGTGTAGACACAATAGGCTGAATGGCCTCCTTCTGTGCTGTACTATTCTATGATTCTATAATTCTATATACTAAGGGCTAGAAATTCGGTGCCTTAGTGCCTCCTGTTAGCGTCTCCGGGCGCGGCGATGTTACCGCCGTCCGTGAAATTTACCCGATGGTTTGCGGTGGCGGTAACCCCTAGCGCCACGAACTCCTGCGCCAGGAGATCGTGACGTCATCGGCGTGCGCATCGCCCCGGTAGCGCCCAGGACCCGAAATTCATTTCCACCCCCTGCAGCATCGCCGGGCGATGACACCGACAGCTGCAGGGACCGGGAGGCCGGGCGTTTTGGGGGTGACACTTTTTTATTCGTTTATGGGACCTGGGCGTCGCTGGCAAGGCCCAGCATTTATTGCTCATCCCTAATTGCCCTTGAGAAGATGGTGGTGAGCCGCCTTCTTGAACCGCTGCAGTCCGTGTGGTTAAGGTACTCCCACAGTGCTGTTGGGTAGGGAGTTCCAGGATTTTGACCCAGCGACGATGAAGGATCGGCGATATATTTCCGAGTCAGGATGGTGTGTGACTTGATGGGGAACTTGGAGGTGGTGGTGTTCCCATGCGCCTACTGCCCATGTATTTCTATGTGGCAGAGGTTGTGGGTTTGGGAGGTGCTGCCGAAGGAGCCTTGGCGAGTTGCTGGAGTGCATCTTGGCGACTTGGCCGAGATAGATTAAAAAAAAAATCTGAAATGCTCTTTGCGGTTTTTTTTAATGTTTCGTCACCACCCATCGATCAACCCGGCACTCTGCTGCAGTGCAGCGGGCTGATCGGGCCACACCGCGGCTGCCGTCAGGGACCAGGTAAGTTTTTTCCTCGCACAGCCTGCAGCGATGGCCCTTCCCTTTAAGGGAGGGAAGGAGCCTTGTCACGCGGCAGCGCTGTACGGCCCATTGTGCAGCGCTGCTCACCTACTGCCACGCCTGCTGCCAGTTGCACTCCAGGAATGAAGTGGAGTGCAAAACCGAACTTTTTAAAAGTTAATTTAACCTGGCGCTAATTTTCTCAACTTTTAAAAGTTAACGCCCCAAACGGTGCTATAATGAATTTCTCCCCCTAATCTTCTTAGGAAGGCTCTAGTAATGATGCAGGAAGAGATATTTCAGCTGATGCAGATGAATGGCAGGACCACTGCTTATGGCCCAGAGAAGTCAAATTCATTCTTATTACATGAGGTAGTGGAATTTTTACTGCTGTTTCATGGATCATATTCTGCAATTCTGTCTGTTTTTCTGTGAAAATAGAAAGCAAGCGGCTTCGCCCAAAATATACAGTAAAGCTGTGATTCTCTTTACATAGGAGCCACTGGTATATAATGACTGAATATGGCAAATTTTTTATCTTTATTTCACGCAATTCCTGAATTTTTATTCATGTTTTGAGGATCGTATTCCACCATTCTGCCCATTAGCAGCTTCAGTACTGATAGTGATGATATGACGTCTGGGTGCACTTAGCGTGGTTGATTTAGAAGCAGGTCCTGTAACTGTTCAACTGAAGCGCAGGATTCCAACACTCCCCCTCAAATTAATCCGTTTCCTGGGAGTGTTGACGAAAGAATTTACAGCTAATATTGAGCAATTGTGATTGGTGAGCAATTTTAGAAAGCAGTTTATGAATTTTAAGCACACCACGGGCTAACATTGACACAAAGCAAAAGCCGAACTATTAAATTAATTTAAAAATCGTAGGAATGCAAAGACCCCCAAGGAAATGACTATCATCCTTACTTTCCCTCTTGCTTAGTTCACCTACTTTCAGTGACAGAGTCCAAGGGTGTTTCTTTTATGCATAAATGAGCCCATTATTTGTGTAACGTTCATATTTTCAATGGAAGAAACACTCAGCTGTAAATGGAAAGCAATGATGCCACAACCATTATTACCATGGAAACAGGTAACGGGGCTTTGTTTACAATAACTGGCACTGTTTTGTATTCAGATCTTGTAAAGAACATTCTTTACAGGCTTTTGCTAAGCCTCAAACCTAAAGAATGTGAATCCATGAAAACTCCATTAGAGTTGATAAGAGCAAGTGACATTAATGGGGCTTCCCAGTTATTGAGATGGCTGGGAACAGTTACTGTGACTCTTAGTTGAGAAGTTACTTTATAAAATAGATCATACCTGGGGTTGTAATTTTGCCATGATAAAGTTTGGGGAAAATCGTGGCTTACTGGTGATAAAAATATGAAAAGTCGTGAAAATGGTTGCAAAAATCTGGAACAATCACAGACAAATTTAATATCTGTAGGTGGTATGTGGAGAATCAATCAAGCCCGAAACCCAGGAGGCAGCATTCAACGGTGTACACAACATTCCTGCCTGAGTGCAGATTCAACTAGTTTTTAACATTTTTCCTTCGATAGTTTACTCTTTCTTTGTCTCCTCCCCTCAAGTTACATTAATGTTACAGTGGTAAGGGACAAGATTACTCCCAGTTAATTTCCACAGCATAGGTGAGGGCCATGGGGTAGCACAGTCCATTGTTGGAGGGCCAGAGGTGCTGGCATGCTCACCATACCTGTGTGAGCCTTTTTGGGACTGCTTTGGCTAAATCAGTTGTTGCCTGAGGCTAGACTCAGCGACACTGTGGATTCCTGAGGCCAGTCCCAACTGATATGAGAAAGCAACAGTGCTGGCAGCGAGGTCTATGCCAGCCATGTGCACGCCCTCCGAGATAGGCAGGTCATCTGTTTCTGAGTGCTTTTTATTAATAATGCTCACCTTATTCAGCTGTGACTGCGTGCTGGGAGTGAGAGGGAGGGTTGCCATTGGAACTTAAGACTCACATCGGAGAGCAGTATGGAGCAAAGCCAAAGACTGTAAGATTGGTCAAATAATCCTGTGATTTCTGTGACAAACATTCAGCCTTAAAGCACCTTAGGATGTTTTGATATATTAAAGGCACTATATAAATGTGAGTTATTGTGTGCCTCTTAACTGCAATGTGTTGACCTGGGCTGGGACCAATGTCCCAACGGAAAAGATAAATAGGACTGCAGAAAGGACTTTAAACCAATAAAGGGGGTAATAATTGTAACCTATAATAATAGGCCAGAGAATGAAAAGTGATTAAAGATAACATAAATAATCAGGAACAGAAAATGTTATAGAAATTAATAATAAAATACTTGCTAAAAATAAAGCAGGAGTGATGAAAAGCAAGAACAAATTAAATTGCCTGTATAGCAATGTACAGAGTATCAGCAACAAAAACTGTGATACGTCACAAAGTGTGAGAAAAACACCATCAGGGCATATGGACAGGGTGGGGACTGTAAACCAAATAAGTGCTCTGTACACAAATGCACATAGCATAAGAGATAAAACAAATAAGTTAGAAGCACAAACTCAGCTTAAGAGGTTTGTTGTAGTAACCAGTACAGAGATCTGGCTACAAGCTGGGCATGACTGGGAGCGAAATATTCCAGGCTACAGGATCTTTAGAAAGGGCAGGAAAATTGAGGAAGTTGGAGCAGCAATATTGTTAATAGATACAATTACAGCAGTAAAAAGGAAGGATTTCTGTAACTGTGATCAGGCAGTGGAAACACGCTGGGTAGAACTAAGGAACAATAACAACAACTTGAATTTATATAGCGCCTTTAACGTAGTGAAACGTCCCAAGGCGCTGCACAGGAGTATATTAAGACAATAAATTTGACATCGATCCACAAAAGGATAAATTAGGGCAAAGAGGTAGGTTTTAAGGAGCGTCTTAAAGGAGGAAAGAGAGGTAGTGAGGTGGACAGGTTTAGGCAGGGAATTCCAGAGCTTAGGGCCTAGGCAACAGAAGGCACGGCCACCAATGGTTGAGCGATTATAATCAGGGATCCTCAAGAGGGCAGAATTAGAGGAGCGCAGATATCTCGGGGGGGGGGGGGGCGGTTGTGGGGCTGGAGGAGGTTACAGAGATAGGAAGGGGCGAGGCCATGGAGGGATTTGAAAACAAGGATGAGAATTTTGAAATTGAGGCGCTGCTTAACCGGGAGCCAATGTAGGTCAGCGAGCACAGGGGTGATGGGCGAACGGGACTTGGTGCGGGTTAGGACACGGGCAGCCAAGCTTTGGATGACCTCAAGTTTACATAGGGTGGAATGTGGGAGGCCAGCCAGGAGTGCGTTGGAATAGTCAAGTCTAGAGGTAACAAAGGCATGGATGAGGGTTTCAGCAGTGGATGAGCTGAGGCAAGGGCAAAGGATGCCAGACTCTGGTGGGAGTTGTCCACAGATCTCCTGATGGTAGTGATGTAGTGGAGGAACATATAAATACAGAGATCACGGGAGCATGTAGCAGAAACAATGTGGTTATAATAGATTTTAATTTTCACAAAGGCTGAAGTAGTGGGCAACAAATTTCAAGAATGTATTCGGGACAGTTTTCTGGAATATAGGGGTAAAAATTCAGTTGGTTGCGCCTCCCGTTAGCGCCTTAAGAGGGCGCTAATGGGGCGCAAAGCCGCTAATGCCCGGGCGCAGCGATGTTTGCGCCGCTCGAGAACTTAACTTGAGATTGTGCGGCGGCGCTAAAACTTACCGCTGCGACCACCTGCGCGCGCAGATTGTGACGTCATTCCATGGTGCAACGCCCTTGTGGCGCCCCGGAGCGGAAATTGAGTGGCGCCCCCTGCCTTACCGCCTGGTGCTTCCAACGACCGGAAGACTGGAACGCTATCAATCGCTGTGGGGCTGGGGGGCGCGCTATTTAAAGGGGTCCTCTTCCTGTCTTTTATTGTTGGTGGCATTTTTGAACTACGCATTCTGAGAGAGAGAGGGAGAGACTTCTGGAGAGATTCAACGTTGTGTGAAGGAGTTTTGGGTACTGAGCAGCACTTTGCAGGTTCATTTTGATTTGCCATTCCTTGTATCGATTTAGCAGAGACTGTGGGAGCTGCACTCTGAGCTCTTTGCCTGGTACTCTCCATTGTTCTTTCCAGCACATTTGATGTGCAAGTCTCTCCAGGCCGAGATTCAAGGCTGCAATGAACAGGATGTGGATGGAAAGCAAGATTAACCATCCCCTTTAAGAACTGGCCCGTGCCATTGTGTGTGTGTTCCATTGCTGACTGACATTACATGAGCTTCGCCAGCGCTCTGAGGTAGCGCCTCACTCCTTGGCCTTTGCGCCTTAAGACAGGTGTGCAGCGCCTGATTTAGCGCTCCACTCACCTCCCGGGGCGGTAAAAGTGAAGTTTCCAGTCAGTGGCGATAATTAGCGCCAGGCGCTAATATTTGCGTCCAGACGATATTTGCGCCCCAAATGGGGCGCGACCTAATTTCTACCCCATAATGTTTTAGAACCAACAAAAAAACAGGCCATACTAGACTTAGTGATGAGTAACAAACCAGAATTAGTGATGGTAAAGGAGCATCTTGGGAATAGTGACTGTAATATGATTGAATTTGATATTAGGTTTAAGAAGCAGAAGGGAGATTCACAAGTCAAGATTTTAAATCTAAATAAGGCACAAGGGATGAGAAATACATTGACCACAGTCAACTGGGCTGAACTGTTAAATATACAGACAAACAGTGGGAAGTATTCAAAGAAGTATTTCGTACAATACAAAACTGGTACATACTCCTAAAAGGCAAAAGCTTCACTTGTGCAGTTAAGCAACCATGGGTCAAAAAATGAAGTAAGAGACAATATTAAGCTAAAAGGACTCTACTTACCATCTTGGCCGGCGTCTGAGCTGACCAGTCTTGGTGCCTCCCAGGACCGGCAAGCTGCCTCTGAGGGCACGACTGGCACCTGCAGCTCGCTGGTAATAAACAAGTGATGCCGGTGGACCAATTTCTCGCGGTCCTACCAGCGGCCTCTTTAGGCTTACGCAGCGTGCGCAGCACCAGGATCGTGCCCCGATTCGGGTGCAATCCAGTTTCTCGGCCATGTCACTTGAAACATGAACTTGTGCATACTTTTAGTTAACCTGTACATATAGAGTCATTGTAAATGGCTTCCCTTCTACTGTTCTACCACTTTAACACAAAAATAATTTTTTAAAAGCCAAGTTCAGACAATTTCCCTCTGGTCCTGAAGCTGAGAAGTGAGTCATTCCATGTCTCTAACAGCAGTTCTTTCCATCATGCACGTTGCAGTAAAGTTGTCATTTACATGCTCAGATTTCACTTATTTAGTACAAATGAAAACAACGTGAAAGAGATTTATGAAGTGCAAAGCAGTGAACTGTCAAATGAATTACAGCTTTGTCCTTCTGCTTGAGCAGTGAAAGACGTGGAATTGTAATGTATTTTATTTCATCGTGACAATCAGACTCTTTCCGTACGGAATTCATTCTCCTCAAGGGCTCTAATTTCAACTTGCAATCAGTGAAGGTAGATGATGGAGCTTGCGGTGTTCCCATCCCCTTTTTGCAAATTACATTTAGAAAAAAAATATGAACCTGCATTTTGTGAGGTAACTGTACCATTTTGTCACACAGAATGTACAGGAGACTACATTGGTGCATTGGGCCTGTGCACCTCCCAGCCACCATCAAGACCACCTATTTCCTTCTCTCAATATTGCCTGCCTCCACCCAGATCTCACCCCTACTCAGGGTTGTCGTGAAGGCTATGGTAGAGTATTTTTGGAGGAAGGATTTT
Organism: Squalus acanthias; assembly: GCA_030390025.1. Classification (NCBI taxonomy): domain Eukaryota; kingdom Metazoa; phylum Chordata; class Chondrichthyes; order Squaliformes; family Squalidae; genus Squalus; species Squalus acanthias. Next base: position 6,486,515 of record JASTWF010000031.1, read on the forward strand.
ACCACTTTTTGCACATCACACAACGATGGGTATACTAAATACACCTGCTTTTAGTTTTTGGAGTCTAGATATGAATGAGGAGTAAACAGTGCTATGCTTGGTCCTAATCAATGTTTTACACTGTTGCCCTAGGGTTTCCAGTGGTGTCCTGCCAGGGGTATGGTGGAACCCCATGGAATTTAGGGGCCTCTATGTTTAATTCTCATTCACATTTCATCCCCATTATCATTATATGCAATATCTATATCTGAATAAATATATTGGATCCTGGCTCCAAAAATACTGATGGCAAATTGCACAAAGTCCAGACAAAATGGGCAACTACGTTCTGATGAAGATCATAAACTTCTGTAATGAAGAGCTGTTTTTATGCTATACTATTATATTATCAATGATTCATTTTGGGACCGAAGCCTAGAAATTATTGCTGCCATTATTAGCGAAAAATATGTTTAACAGATTCATACGATACTCCTTTGATCGCTATTTCAACAAATTTTAACTTGTTTAAATAAATGGGTTAGCTTCTTATTATGAATTCAGGTCTGCTGTAGATACCTTCTCAGGTTTTTGGCATCAGTCACTTCCGTAAGTGGACTGAGTGCTTTACTCTTATGGGAGTTGACTCACACTGCCCTTTAAGAACATAGGAAACAGGAGCAGCAGTAGGCCAATCGGCACCTCGAGCCTGCTCCGCCATTCAATAAGATCATGGCTGATCCAATCTTGGCCTCAACACCACTTTCCCGCTCTCTCCCCATACCCCTTGACTCCCCTGTAGTTCAAATGTCTGTCAATCTCCGCCTTGAATATATTCAATGACTCCGCCTCCACAGCTCTCTGGGGTAGAGAATTCCAAAGATTCACGACCCTCTGAGAGAAGAAATTCCTCCTCATCTCCGTCTTAAATGGGCGACCCCTTATTCTGAAACTATGCCCCCTAGTTCTAGATACCCCCACTAGGGGAAACATCCACTCAGCATCCACCCTGTCAATCCCCCTCAGAATCTTATGTTTCAATAAAATCACCTCTCATTCTTCTAAACTCCAATGAGTATAGGCCCAACCTGCTCAACCTTTCGTCATACGTCAACCCCTTCATCCCAGGAATCAACCTAGTGAACCTTCTCTGCACTGCCTCCAATGCAAGTATATCCTTCCTTAAATATGGAGACCAAAACTGTACACAGTACTCCAGGTGCGATCTCACCAGTGCCCTGTAGAGTTGCATCAAAACTTCCCTACTTTTATACTCCATACCCCTTGCAATAAAGGCCAGCATTCCATTAGCCTTCCTAATTACTTGCTGTACCTGCATGCTAACATTTTGTGTTTCATGTACGAGGACCCCCAGATCCCTCTGTACCGCAGCATTTTGTAGACTCAATCCATTTAAATAATTTGCTTTTTCATTCTTCCTTCCAAAGTGGATAACCTCACATTTTCCCACATTATACTCCATCTGCCAAATTTTTGCCCACTCACTTAACCTATCTATATCCCTTTGCAGACTCTATGGGGGCGATTTTGCCAGTCCTGGGGAGGCGGGTAAGGAGGCTGGACTGCCGGGAAAATGGCAGAATCTGGGGGCGGGTACCCATCCCGCCCCCAACCCGCCTCCGTGCCATCTTCCCAGGAGGCGGGTACCCGACTCGCGCTGGGAGCCGCCTCCCCGAGGCGGGAAGGAGATTAGTGCCAATTAACTGCTTGTTAACTGCAGTTTTTTGGAGAATCCCTATTTTCAGCCCTGAAGTGTTGGCTTCCCGACGGCTCCAAACCACCCCAGGGTCAACGAGGCGGGCCATCGGTCTGCGGGGGTTGGAGGGGCCTAGATGTCCAGTGTGCAGGTGAGTGATGGGTGCAAGTGTGGAGAGGTGAGTGTGTGAGGTGAGTGTAAAGTGTTTTAATAAGTTTTACTTACCTTTACTTCTACCTGCAGGCTTCCTCCCTTCAGGTCTCGGGAGTCCCTCAGCTCACCGGCACAGAAAGCAGAACGGCCGCTGAACTGTCAAAAGCTGCAGCCTCTGCTTTCTGCTCAGGAGAGCTCTCTAACTGAGCCTGAGTGGAAGGACTCAACTTAGAGGACAGATTGTCAGTGTTTGACAGCTTCACAGAGCCGTCAAACGCTGACATTTCATCTGTCAAAAGCTCTTGACAGATGAAACATCACTCGCTGACGTCACCTGTAACCGGCTTTCCCTTAATTGGCCTGCTAAGCCCGCTGGGCAGGCTTAACAACTTAAATCAAGGGAAAATAGTGTGGGTTGGCCACAAGTCGATGGAGACGGGACTAAAACCAGACAAGTGGGAGTCCCGTCTCCAACGCACCCCAATTGGCAAAATCACCCCTTTGAGTCCTCCTCACAACTTGCTAACCCACCTATCGTTGTATCATCAGCAAATTTAGCTACAGTACACTCGGTCCCTTCATCCAAGTCATTAATATAGATTGTAAATAGTTGAGGCCCCAGCACTGATCCCTGTGGCACTCCACTAGTAACTGATTGCCAATCGGAAAATGACCCATTTATCCCGACTCTCTGTTTTCTGTTAGTTAGTCAATCCCCTATCCATGCCAATATATTACCCCCAACCCCGTGCGCTCTTATCATGTGCAGTAACCTTTTATGTGGCACCTTATCGAATGCCTTCTGGAAATCCAAATACACTACATCTACTGGTTCCCCTTTATCCACCCTGTTTGTTACAAAGAACTCTAGCAAATTTGTCAAACACGATTTCCCTTTCATAAAACCATGTTGACTCTGCTTGATTGTCTTATGATTTTCTAAATGTCCTGCTATTACCTCCTTAATAATGGATTCCAGCATTTTCCCGATGACAGATGTTAGGCTAACTGTCCTATAGTTTCCTGCTTTCTGTCTCCCTCCTTTTTTGAATAGTGGCATTACATTTGCGGCTTTCCAATCCGCTGGGACCTCTCCAGAATCCAGGGAATTTTGGTAGATTACAACCAACGCATCTACTATCTCTGCAGCCACTTCTTTTAAGACCCTAGGATGCAGGCCATCAGGTCCAGGGGACTTGTCGGCCTTTAGCCCCATTAGTTTGCCTAGTACTTTTTCTCTAGTGATAGAGATTGTTTTAAGTTCCTCCCTCCCTATAGCCCCTTGATTATCTATTATTATTGGGATGTTTTTAGTGTCTTCTACCGTGAAGACCGATCCAAGATAATTGTTTAGAGTCTCTGCCATTTCTCTATTTCCCATTATTAATTCCCCAGTCTCATCCTCTAAGGGACCAACGTTTACTTCAGCTACTCTCTTCCTATATCTACTTATACAATAGCATAACTCAGAGATGTAACAACAGCATCTTCTTGTGATCTAGACCAGATACTTGTGTCTTTCACATGTCTATTTCTTCAATCTCCCCATCGGCTGACTAAACAAACATATTGTGAGACAAGGCTTAATATAAATTGTTAAGCTGCTTTATTACCCATCAAGTGAGCATAAAGAACATGAGTAACATTCAGATTCACTATTTCCATCAATACAACTTGTCTTCGCATAATAACAACAACTTGCATTTATATAGCACCTTTAACGTAATAAAATGTCTCAAGGCGCTTCACAGGAGTATCAAACAAAATTTGACACCGAGCCACATAAGAAGACATTAGGACAACACGGTGGCATAGTGGTTAGCACTGGTGCCTCACAGCGCCAGAGACCCGGGTTCGAATCTGACCTCGGGTGACTGTCTGTGTGGAGTTTGCACATTCTCCCAGTGTCTGCGTGGGTTTCCTCCGGGTGCTCCGGTTTCCTCCCACAGTCCAAAAATGTGTGGGTTAGGTTGATTTGACTATGATAAATTGACCCTTAGTGTTAGGGGGGGATTAAATATGTGGGGTTATGGGGATAGGATGGGATATGTTAGGGGGAATTAAATATGTGGGGTTACGGGGGTAGGGTGGGATATGTGTACTGTGGGGATTAAAGCAGGGACAGGGTACTGGATTTGGATGATCAGCCATGATCGTATTGAATGGTGGAGCAGGCTCGACGGGCCGAATGGCCTACTCCTGCTCCTAGATTCTATGTTTCTATGTTTCTAGGACAGGTGACCAAAAGCTTGGCCAAAGAGGTAGGTTTTAAGGAGCGACTGAAAGGAGGAGAGAGGGGTAAGCGAGGTGGAGAGGTTTAGGGAGGGAATTCCAAAGCTTAGGGCCTAGGCAGCTGAAGACAGAGCCATCGATGGTGGAGTGATTAAAATCGAGGATGCACAAGAGGCCAGAATTGGAGGAGTGCAGAGATCTCGAAGGGTTGTTGAGCTGGAGGAGGTAACAATATAAAAACAATGAACACACTACACTACCCCATTGGAGTGGATTGTCTCACTTCGCTTGAAGGGCATTTTCTAACTCGTCTCTCCTGTATTCCATCCTTCTTACACCCCTTTGCTACTTGACTGTCTCACAGCTCTCTCTGTTTTTTCTAAAGCCCGAATTAAGTGTCAAGTTCTAGTTAAACTGACTACTCTCTCTTCCAAGAGTGAATCCACTAGCCTTACTTGGCAATGACCCCCTAATGAGTTCAAGTAAATACAATTATCATAGCAGCACTGGGTGTGAACAATCACTGCAATGTCAATGTCATCGCCTCGAGCACGCTGGTTCAGACACCCATCAGTGTGTGTCATACTGTCCTGTAGATTTAATCCCTCAGGAGATAGGTTTAACATGTATTACAGCAAGCTGTACCACATATGGTGGCACAGTATGAAATCTTGAAACATGTCACACCTGTATCAAAATAACAGATAAGGAAATCACAATATCAGCAATTGTAATTTCTAGGTTCAAAAGAGTTTAGTTGCATAGCAAGAAACATGTATATTAACTTGTTGATATATTACAACAATGTACATGATTCACATTTTACAGTTTTCAATCGAGTTTAGTGGGGTACATTGTCTAACCATTGCTTCCTACATATTCCCCTCCCTTTAGTGGCACAACCTTCAGCCTTTACAGCCCTACACACTGGAACACTTTCCCTAAACCACTCTACTTTGCTATCTCTCTTCCCTTCTACAGAGGCCTCCTTAACATTTGTAGTTATCTTTGATCTTGCTGTCATTGTACTCCTAATCCTTCTCTCTCCATTTGCTTAGTGTCTAGCTATTTTTTTCCACCTCTGTAGCACTTTAGGACATTTTATTATGCTAAGGGTGCTATAAAATTGCAGTTTATTATCATCAATACAGCTGTGCACACACTGGCAACAGCATAATTGGGGGTCAAGATAATTTGGTGTTGGTCCCTGAGGTTCATGAAATTTTGGAGATATCAAACCGTCTGGAACTCTTTCTTGGAAGACAACACAACCCAGACACCCCCATGACTATTAGGTCAGTCCGCAAGAAGGTAAGAATAGGCCAACTTAGAAAATGAGGTCAAAAATTAGGAATAGTCACCTCCTAAGGACCCAACACTGCAAGACTCCGCTCCACATATGCAGGGTCTTTGAATCTCTCTGACCCAGTCTATACTTTTAATATCAATTCTGCTTCATAGTAGCTTTGTTCATGGTAAGTATTATTTGGTTCCATTCATAACTGGGATGCTTCATGCTGCTGGAGCTGCTCAGCATAAGGGGTGTAGAAAATAGTATTATACATTATTCCACACTAGGCATATCTCCAGCTAACTGACAACATGTTGTTCCAAAGCAATTTCTTATGTTGACATTCAAACCTCTTTAATCAATTTTACCAAGACAAAGAAATACACATTGGATCCCATTCTAGACTTGGTGCATCCATGGGGAAACTATTAAACAATTTTTAAATAAAATATGTAGGTTCAGAAAGTCTGGGATCAGCCTGTTCTTTAGTGTGTTCTGCCAAAGTATGCTCCTATCAGTTTGAAATACATGTTCATATGTGCTAACTGATCGTTGCTAATCCAGTGGTGAGCCTTAGACTCGGCTCTTTTGACTTGTAAAAATATAATAATTCAGAGCACGTTTTAGAATGTGCAGCACAAAGATAAAGATAAATGTTAACCACAAAAATGGGTGGGTTGGGGTCGGGTGAGATGTAAAAATCTCAAACCTGACCCCAACCTGCCTCCTTCTGGGTTTAACGGAGGCGGGACAGGGAGCGGGCAGCCAACCCGCTCCCAGGAGGCGGGTTGGCCACTTAAATATTATAATGAGGCTGGGAGCTTCACATTTAACCTATCTTACTGGTTTAACCCTGGCCGGCCGGGTTTCCCAGACCTTGGGAAACTCGACAGCTCAAGGGAGGCGAGGACAGCTTTGGGGGAAAGGTAAGTGCTCTTACAACACTGCTTGTGGGCCAGGAGGAGCAGGAGTGCTTCATCCCTGGTCCCCCAAGCTTAATTGCTTCCCTGGGATTGGACCCCGCACCCCCCAATTGGACCACCCCAACATCCAAAGACCCCCCCCCCCCAAACGGGGATCAGACCTTCCCAGGATCGGGGATCAGACCCCCAACTAGCAGCTCCCACTAGCTGCCTCCCTGGGATTGGTTCCGCCCCCCCCCCATCAGACACCCCCCCATCCCCCCCCCCCACCGTCCGTCCCCCAGCCGATCGGGGAAGGGACACCTTCCCGGGTTGGGGACCAGCCCCCCACCCCATGTTCCCACTACCAGCTGCAGGCTCCTTACCTGCGGCTGCGGCCTGCTCCCCGCTTGACTGGAAGCCAAGCTTGTCAATCAGGCTGACTTCCAGGCGGGGATCCTGTCAAAAAAAAAATACGCTCGCTATGGAGTTAAAACACGGCAGCATGCGGGCAAACCCGGAACTCCGGGTATCCTGACCGAAACTCCGCCCCCCCGCTCGCTCAGAAAACCCGCCCCTGTCAATATCGGGGCCAAAGTCACAGCTGTTGTGTTGTAGTTCGCTGATGTACCCAGTCACATCTGTTCATCGCAATAAGATAGCTACGGGTAACCAACTGCATGCCTGAAAATCTGGTTTATAAATATACTGTGGAGTGTCTCACACTACAGGCACTTACTGTCATTCTTCCTCTCAGTCATCATGTACACTTGGATGGTGTACACCAGAGATTCTCAACCGGGGGTCTAGGGGGCCACGCAAAGATTTCAGAGGCTCCGCCAGTTGGTTGTCCCATCAATATACAGGGAGATGGCATAAACATCAGTAGTCTCCCCTGTATATTGAGACGAGTGGAATAGTCTCAGCTATAAAGACTGTGCATGCGCAGTCAATTCAGGTTCTTACTGTTGGACGCCAGTTGAATGCTTAGACATGTCCCTTTGCCTGTCACTGACTTTTACAGCAGTATTTATCTCGGTAGTTTATTTTTTGATCCAGCCCTATTCGCTTCCACGATCCACTATTAACTATCGTCAAATACTTCTCGAAACAGCTTGTACTTCAGCATATGGGTTGAAAGCAGGGTATTTGCAGGAGCCCTAGAATGCTTGAAAGTTCCCCACTTCGCCTTTCGGAAGCAGACCAAAGTACCGCAAATGGTCCACAACGTTCTCTCAGGACCAGCCATTCAGACACGTGGCCAGATACCATTCCGAAACCCAGATAAGCCTTTCAGCAAATCATGGATGGATGATTGGTCCTGCCAAGGAAAATACTTTGGGAAGTTTTCACAATTGTGTATAACCAGCCACATTTTCCATCCATTCACTGTAGTTGAGGAAGTCCGGTGACCTAGTCTGCGACACACAGACTGCTGCCCTGCTCTTGAGTGGACTGGGTCATTGTATATTTAAGCAACTGCTTTCAAAGTCAAAGTCAGAGTGCAGCAGAGGTGCAAACATCGACTGAGCTGAACAGGGAGAACACAAAAATAAAAATAAGCTAGCGATTAATGCACAGTTAGACTGTGTTTTAGACCCTTGAGTAAGTCACTGGTAAGAAGGCAAACAGGAACTGAATTGTACAGTGGTGTGTGGATACAGGTGTCAGAAGCTGGCAAGTGGCTGTAAGGAAACTCATACAAGTGCAGACAGTCTATCCAGTCAGCCAACCCTTTCCTTGCCCCTCATGCGGAGCCGCCCTGTGTCGGTTGGAAGCCGCTCGCACGTTTGAAAAGCGTGCCATCAGTTGAGAGAGTGCGTGTGCCACGTGGCCTTGGGGGGGGGGGGAGGAAAGAGACTTTCCAGTCTCTGGGCCTGCGGCAAGGCTGTAATAACCAGGATCTGGTGTGACTCTCTCCTTCAATGTCTTCAGTCTGAGTTAGTAAAATAGCTGAAGGCGTTATTGCGCTTTTCCTCGTACCTCAGACCCGGAGCTTTATATTCATGGCCACATGCTTCTCTGACGGACGGATAGGCCTAGTCTGGGTGCTCGTGTCCTTTGAGATACCGCCGGCTATTTGTGAAAGGGGTGGGGAGGAGGAAAGGGGGGGGCTGCGTTTGTCACTCGAGGATTTATGGCGATGAGGTCGGGTGGGTAAAGTCGCTCAGGGCCCTGTTTATTTCTCCAGTTCTCTCAAGTGCCATCTGCCTCCACCATTGCTGCTGCTGTTAATTCAAGTCATTGGATTTCATTGCCGTCTTGGGGTTTGGCATCGAAATAAGAGGGAAGTTCTGTTTCCGAAATGGAGGACGTGGACCTGGAATTTTAGTCCAGTCCGACCACGTGTTCACAAAACGAGCCTGTAGTGAGCACTGCGCTTGATGCTCCTGCTTCATTTCCTGTTAAGCAAGGTTGGTGGGGTGGTTTAGACAAAAGGGCACATCATGTAAATTTTAGGATAAAAACAGAAAATGCTGGAAATACTCAGCAGGTCAGGCAGCACCTGTGGAGAGAGAAACAGAGTTAACGTTTCAGCTCGATGACCTTTCGTCGGACCCGAAACGTTAACTCTGTTTCTCTCTCCACAGATGCTGCCTGACCTGCTGAGTATTTCCAGCATTTTCTGTTTTTATTTCGGATTTCCAGCATCCGCAGTATTTTGCTTTTGTAAATTTAGGACTTAATAAATTCTTCTTTACGTAAGGTGTAATAGAGCTATTAATAACCAGTAACTAATTTTTATGCAGAAAAAATACTTGTGCTGTGTTGTGCGGGTCCGCGGAATTTTTATAACACAGGCCGGGGGCCTCGGAAGCAAAAAGGTTGTGAACCCCTGGTGTACATTACTATTGAGAGGTCGCACAACACCAGGTTATAGTCCAACAGTTTTATTTGAAATCACAAGCTTTCGGAGCTTACTACTCCTTCGTCGGGTGAAGTAAAAAGATACAGAATCGCCAAAGCATATATAGATAGAGAACAATGCATGTGTACCTTACAATTGCAGACAACTAAATTAAATCATCCTGACTATCTGCCGAGGTGTGATAAAGTTAATCAGGTCAGCCAGGAAGGTACCACATCAAAGACATAGCAAGATACAACTGAGACAATGAGGTGGAGTCGCAGGGGGTCTAACGTGTCAAAAGCTGCCGTCTGCATGTAAAACGATAAGCTTTAAAATTTTTACTTTTTTACTGGGAAAATTTTTACTTTTTTACTGGGAATCACATCTGTGAACAAGCCAATGACGACTCGAGTCCGGATCACGTCATGTATCGTATATATGCTTTGGCGATTCTGTATCTTTTTACTTCACCCGACGAAGGAGTAGTAAGCTCCGAAAGCTTGTGATTTCAAATAAAACTGTTGGACGATAACCTGGTGTTGTGCGACCTCTCAATTTTGTCCACCCCAGTCCAACACCGGCATCTCCGCATCATGTACATTACTATACCATGCTGAACTGAGCCAACCTGGACCATCTGTAAAACACTGGGACAGTTTTAAGGTAGTATATCCAGTAAGATATCCCTTTTGTTAACTCTTATCTATTATTGGCTTGTTAAAGCAGTAATTTAATGAAGAAGGATGAGTTTACAACAACAACAACAACTGGTATTTATATAGCGCCTTTAATGTAGTAAAACGTCCCAAGGCGCTGCACAGGAGTATTTTAAGATGAAAAATTTGACACCGATCCCCTAAATTAGGGCAGGTGACCAAAAGCTTGGTCAAAGAGGTAAGTTTTAAGGAGCGTCTTAAAGGAGGAAAGAGAGGTAGCGAGGTGGAGAGGTTTAGGGAGGGAATTCCAGAGCTTAGGGCCTAGGCAACAGAAGGCACGGCCACCAAAGGTTGAGCGATTATAAGCGGGGATGCTCAAGAGGGCAGAATTAGAGGAGCGCAGATATCTCGGGGTCTAATGGCCTTTTCACAAGTAACAAGATACTGGTAATTACAGATTAGGAAGGCCATTCAGTTCATTTTATTTCATAAATCCAGGAAGATCCTAATCTCCCCGCATTGTAGCATCCAATTGTTTCTTGAATAATCGCAGGGTTTTTGTTACCACATCCGAAAATCTACTCCACATGTTGGTAACTCTTTGTGTGAAGAACAATTTCCTGATATCAATCTTAAAATTATCTTGTACTAGTTTGAACTTGTGCCCCCTTGTCCTACTCTCACAGTTTAATTTTAAGTAATATTCTAAGTTAACTTTGTCTATATCCTTAACAATCTTATATATGTCTAGAAAATCACTTCTGAGGTGTCTCCTTTCCAGGATAAAAAGCTCAAGTGTTGTTTGCTCAAACCTCAGACGCCTGACACTAGGGATCAACCTTGCAGCTCTTCTCTGCATCACCGCCAGTGCGAGAATGCCTCTCTTGTTTTGTGACATCCAGAAATAGACATAGGCCGCGATTTCCCCTACCTGGGCGGGTCCGTGGCAGGCGAGGTCGGTGGCGGGTCGTGGCCTCGCTGCTGGCTCCATCCCGGCCTCTGACATGACTTTCCCTTGATTGGGCTTGTTAAGCCCGTCCAGCGAGTTTCCCGGCCAATTGAAGGAAGCGGGTCTGATGATGTCATCCGGTTTCCTTAAAGGGACCATGCGCAAATTTATTTTGACAGTTGTGCTGTCAGTGTTCTACAGCATTGAGGTGCTGCAAACACTGACGAGCACTGCACAGAGGTGCACGGCTGCACCCAGGCTCTCCCATGACTCCCTCCATATGCTTATGGAGTCACAGCACGCAGTGAGGTTCTCTTCCCTTCCAATGGGCGGAAGAGACCTCCCCAGGAGACCAACGCAGCCTGGTTGCACATTGCACAGGAGGGCACAAGCAGGGATGTCGTCAGGAGGACCTGGCTGCAGTGGCGCCAACCTTTCAATGATCTCAGTAGATCACGAAACGTTACTGCAAAGCTACACTCAACCTCATCCTGCTGTGCCTCTCATCACATCCCCATCACTCTGCCTTCCCTACCCTACTCCTGCACATCCTTACTCACACCAACTTACTTTGCACCTCCACCCATCCCTCTCTCTCTCTCTCTACATTATCACTTCCCCATCTCATTAGCCACCCCTCACCCTCACCCTCATCCTAGTCCAATCATACCAACTAACAACAACAACACACCTGGGTGTTTTATCCAATGTTCATGTGAAGTTTCTGTTAATGTGGTGTCAAACATTGAAATCTTTATTTTCAACACTTTCTGTTCTTGGACAGATTTGTGTGCACCTTTGGAAGTGGCTTAGTGAGTTGCAGTGAATGGTGAGACATAACAGTACCCCCCGCAATGGTGATGAGTGTGAAAGGAATGGCTTGGCCATTGTAGGGATGCTTTATGGTGTTGGTGTGGGGTGGTGCCACCCTGGCACATCATGTGGCAGCCAGGGTGTGCAGTGAAGTAAATCTGGCCATGGTGAGGCCATCCCTGGCCTCCCGGGCAGCAATGTATTCAGGTGCTGATGCCCTGTGTTCTGTGCAGCATCAGGTGATTGCGGAGCAGGTTGGTGATGCTGGTGTGCTTGGTGATGCTGGTGTTGGGATTCTGAGGACCAAGGTGAGATTTTTTCAAGGGCACCGATGTTGCTGGAATAGATGGCAGCTGAAGTTGAGATGACAGAAGTGATCTGTCAATGGTGAGCGAGCTTGCTCCAAGGAGGTGACAGTGGATAGAGAGTTTACTCCAAACACTTCCAAATTGCATAAAGCTGAAATGTGTATTCCAAATCCTGAAGGCTCCAGCTTCTCAGATTGGAAAGTGAACAGTTGTGAAATGGTAGCTTTTGCAGCTGTCAACTATTCAGAGGAATGGAGAGTCATTGCAAACCCGACCTACTTACCTGACGTGATCAATGAGCACTGGGAACCTCGTGAAAAATCTGGAAAAATGGTAAGTACACGGTAAAATGCAGTTTAAGTACCTTTTAACAAGCTCTTAACGATGTCAATCGGCTCCCCCGTCACTTGGTGTCGGGTCTGTAAAGCGCAGACAGACCTGGCACTTGGGAAACTGACGTGGAGGCGGGTTGACAGCGGGAACCTGACCCGCTGTCAATCATTTCCATTTTGACAGCTGACCCGCCTCCAAATGCGCCCTCTCAGCGCCGATAAAATTCCGGCCATAGTATTCAAGGTGCAGTCTGACCAGAGCACTATCACATTTGATCACTACCTCTCTGAATTATATTCTACTGTTTGAGCTAGTAGTTCAACATGCTTTTGGCTTTGTGGATTGCTGCTTTGCATTGGTTGGACATATTTGGCATCGAAAAGAAAGAAAAAGAAAGACTTGCATTTCTATAGCGCCTTTCACGACCACCGATGTCCCAAAGTGCTTTACAGCCAATGAAGTACTTTTGAAGTATGGGGGGAATTTTGCCAGCCCTGGGGAGGCAGGTATGGAGGCGGGACTGCCGGGAAAATGGCAGAAACTGTGGGCGGGTACCAACCCCGCTCCCAACTTGTCTTCGTGCCATCTTCCCGGGAGGCGGGTCCCTGAGTTGCGCAGGGACCCGTCTCCTCGAGGCGGGAAGGGGATTATAGCCATTTAACTGCCTGCAGGCTTAACCCTCGGGGATCCGGAGGTGCCTCATCTCAACGGCAGAGATGACAGAATGGCTGCTGCATTCTCCGATGCAGCAGTCATCTGATTTCTGCTGAGGAAAGAGGTTTGGTGAGTCTTCAGTACAAGGGCTCACCTTAGAACAGAGAATGTCAGTGTTTGACATCTTCTCAAAGCTGTCAAATGCTGACAATTCATCTGTCAAAAATTTTTGACAGATGAAACGTTATACGCTGACGTCCTCTGTCACCGGCTTTCCCTTAATTGGCCAGCTAAGCCCGCAGGGAGGGCTTAACAAGGTCAATCAAGGGAAAATAGCGTGGGTTGGCCGGACGTCGTTGGGGGCGGGACTAAAACCCGAAAACCAGCAGTCCCGCCCCCAACGCGCCCCCATTGACAAAATCCAGCCCGCAGTCACTGTTGTAATGAAGGAAACATTAGTTGTAATGTCATAATGTAGGAAACATCGAGTCTACAAAGATTTTTATAGCTTCATCCTGAGCTATTGGATTCCTAAAAATTCTTATCAATGCAGACACTTATTTTCTTCCATTATCTGGATGTTGTTCTAGCAACTCAGATCCTGTTTTCTTTTTGTGTCATGTTACCAATTTAGATGGTGAGGTATTTTCTGCTTTGTTAATAAATAAATGAAAATTGATGGCACGCATTCAAATTCGCCGACACTTGGTGCTTTTTAAATGGGCCTGACAAATCGATGCTTTTCCTCACTGTTAATAGAGCACTCCCAGTCCAGGTCTCCATGGAACTGTCAACATTCTGGGACTGAGCTAAAGAAAGAGGATGTCGATTTCCGGGGGACATCACCAGAATGTCAGAAGGTTAAAACTTCCGACAAAACCAATCCTGTCGAGCAAAGCATTTAAAGCATGATGTCTCCCCCCTTTAATGAAATGGCAACACAGCTTAATTAATTTAATCCAAAAACCAAACATGTACATTTAGAAAGGACCATATAAAATTCCTAATGGCTGAAAGTAATCTTAATCACGATATATAATCTGCATAAAAGTAATCTTTCTAAGTCTTGGAAAGGCAACATTGAAGTTACTAACTGAAAACACCTGTGGTTCGGATTGCTTCATTAATACCCACCAGTTTAAAAGCTTGTTTCCATTTACGTCCACATGTTTCTTAACTTTTTATCTGACAGCTCCAATCATATTTTTAAATTTGCTACGGAACATTATTTTCCACTTTAAGCATTATTAATTTATACATAAGGAACGAATCAGCCAGTGAATCAGTAGAACATCCTCCTGATTGGCTGGTTTGACTCTAGTGTTGAGCCCTGTTCAGGTTTTGGCAATTCTCAGTGTTTTAATGACTTGTAATCAATTTGTAATTCGAGTTTTCCATAGAAGGATTATGTTACAGCGATTTCTTCAGATAGCCTCTAAACTTCTTTCCCTGTCTGCTAAAGGAAGTGGGCTTTCACAGCTGTTCTTTTGCATTGCTTCCTTTTTTGGTGGATAGCTGACCATTCCAAGAAATGTTACTTCTTGATGTTACTTCTTCTACCTTTTCTGATTGAGCTGGATTCAAAGGATTGGGGGTGGGGGGGGGGTGGGGGGGCGGGTGGGGGGAGAGGAATTTTAACCGGGCAGTTAAAATGGAGCGGAGGACTTACCCGCTGGCTTCTTGCCCCGATCTGACCGACAGGCAGCAAAGACGCCAACACGAAGCCGGCAGGGTCCTTCTTTAAATATGAAGATTGAGCAATAATAACGTCATCGGGGCCCGACTGCAATATTAACTTGAGGCCTGAGCGTGGAGCAGTGGTGGCTTCCCCGCCACGCCAAACCTAATAGAGGTCTTTAAAATTATGAAAGGTTTCGATAGAGTGGATACAGAGAGAACGTTTCCACTTGTAAGGAGGAGCATAACTAGAGGCCATCAATATAAGATAGTCACCAAGAAATCCAATAGGGAATTCAGAAGAAACTTCTTTACCCAAAGAGTGGTGAGAATGTGGAACTTGCTACCACAGGGAGTGGTTGAAACGAATAGTATAGGGGGTGATTTTGCCAATGGGGACGTGATGGAGGCGGGACTGCTGCTTGTCGGGTTTTAGTCCCGCCTCCATCGACGTCCGGCCAACCCACGCTATTTTCCCTTGATTGACCTTGTTAAGCCCGCCCAGCGAGCTTAGCCGGCCAATTAAGGGGAAGCCGGTTACTGGTGACGTCAGCGAGTGACAGATGAATTGTCAAAGAGCTTTTGACAGATGAATTGTCTTCGCTTGACAGCTCTGTGAGGCTGTCAAACACTGACAATCTGTCTTCTAAGTTGAGTCCTGAGACACAGGCTCACTTAGAGATCTGTCCTAAGCAGAAAGCAGAAGGCTGATGCATTTGAGAATGCAGCGGCCATTCTGCTTTCTCTGCCGGTGAGATGAGGGACTCCCGAGACCTGAAGGGATGAAGCCTGGAGGAAGAAGCAAAGGTAAGTAAAGCTTTTGAAACACTTAAAACTCACCTCACACACTTCCTCCGCACACATGCACCCATCACTCACCTGCACACTGGACATCTTGGCCCCTCCGACCCCCGCAGACCCACGGCTCGCCTCCCTGACCCTGGAGAGGTTCGGAGCCATCGGGAAGCCCGCACTTTAGGACTCAAAATAGGGATTAGCCAAAAAACTGCCTGTTAACTACCTGTTAACAGGCAGTTAATTGGCACTAATCCCCTTCCTGCCTCGAGGAGGCGGCTCCCAGCGCGAGTCGGGTACCCGCCTCCTGGGAAGATGGCACGGAGGCGGGTTGGGGCCGGGATGGGTACCCGCCCCCAGATTCTGCCATTTTCCCGGTAGTCCCGCCTCCCCAGGGCTGGCAAAATCGCCTCCATAGATGCATTTAAGGGGAGGCTAGACAAGCATATGAGGGAGAAGGGAATAGAGGGTTACGCGGATAGATTTAGATGAGGAAAGACGGGAGGAGGTTCGTGTGGAGCATAAACGCCGGCATGGACTGGTTGGGCTGAATGGCCTGTTTCTGTGCCATATATCCTATGTAATCCTATGTAAAACCTGCCGGGAGCTGGATCGAGGTCCTGAAGATTCTGAGGTAAGTTTAACATTTTTTAAATGGTTTTAAGGTTTCCTTGTGGGCCAGGAAACCTTGGGCCTCCCATTCCCCCGACTGTGTTCGCCTCCGGATCCACTCGCCCCCCCCACCCCCCTTACAACCTACCTTAGTGCCGGGGTGCGCTCAATTGGGTTCCTGGCGACAGTCTCCTGCCAGCCAGGTGCTGATTCCTGCTGAGTTTGGGCGGGAGTCCGACCTGCCAAATTAGAACGAGGCCCATCAGGGACCTAAAATCTCTCCGGACCTCCACAGAGCCGACAGGCAAGCGTGCCGCTCGCCCCGCACCCACCCCCCAATCACACCTCACGATAAAAACGAGCCCTTGGCCTCCAAAGGGCAACAGCTGTGAGTCACTTCTCAGAAAGTTACACCACCAAGGGCTCGGAGAGCTTTTACAGTTTATCCACTCTCTGCTAAATTGGCTATTCCAGCTCCAGCATCTGACTTATCTCTCTTCAACCAAAAAAATAATACATAAAATATACGACCGTAGAGCGTACATTTTGTTAATTTTCTAGCACTTGTGAAAAATCCATTCAGGTTGGTAACTGTTCCAAGATTTTGATTTATATATTTTTGTAAGAATTCCAGACTTGGCCTCGGAGTGTTACTGTGGTGGCTTTCTGACCATGTGCATTTTATTTGTCTGGGTTCTCTAAACCACAGTTATTCTTTCTGATATTTGGTTAGTTTCTGTCCCGTACATTCCATCACCACACCACACCACCCCCCGCCCCCACCGCAGAGTTCACAAAATGGTCAATATTTATCCGCAAAACATAATAAAATAGAGCCGCATTCTACAGTCTGCTGTTACAATCACATTGCTGTTATGTACTTGGTACAGTACTGAATAGCATCATGGCCACAGACATTTCCTGGTGTTTTGAGTGGCAACTTGTGGTATTTAGAGATCATTTCCAGCGCGGCGCCCTCTACAGGGGATCTGTGGCATGTGTGAGCAGGCAAAGCAACAACGTGACTCTTCAACCAATCAGATTGAAGAATCCTCATTGAGACAGGCGGGGGGACTTTTACCCCCCAAAAATCGGGTGGGTTTGGGTCGGGTGGGAGGTTAAAGTGTTAAAAATCTAAATCCCGACCCCAATCTGCCCACTTCCGCATTTAGCCCGCCCGGGATCGGACACCCCAACCCCCCCCACCCCCGGGGTCAGGGATTGGACCCCCTGGACCCCCTGGGATGAGACCCCCCAGGGTTAGGGATTGGACCCCCCCGGGGTCAGGAATTGGAAACCCAGGGGTCAAGGATCAGAACCCCAGGGGTCAGGGAACAGACTCCAACCCCCCACCCCACAGTCAACAATTACATAGAAACATAGAATCTAGGAGCAGGAGTAGGCCATTCGGCCCATCGAGCCTGCTCCACCATTCAATACGATCATGGCTGATCATCCAAATCCAGTACCCTGTCCCTGCTTTAATCCCCACAGTACACATATCCCACCCTACCCCCGTAACCCCACGTATTTAATTCCCCCTAACATATCCCATCCTATCCCCATAACCCCACATATTTAATTCCCCCCTAACACTAAGGGTCAATTTATCATAGCCAAATCAACCTAACCCGCACATTTTTGGACTGTGGGAGGAAACCGGAGCACCCGGAGGAAACCCACGCAGACACGGGGAGAATGTGCAAACTCCACACAGACAGTCACCCGAGGTCAGATTCGAACCCAGGTCCCTGGCGCTGTGAGGCACCAGTGCTAACCACTATGCCACCGTGTTCAGGGATCGCCCCCTGCCCCGGGGTCAGGGATTGGACCCCCCGCCCCGGGGTCAGGGATTGGACCCCCTGGGAATACCCCCATGGTCGGGGATCGGAACCCCCAGGTTCAGGGATCGCCCCCTGCCCCGGGGTCAGGGATTGGACCCCCCGCCCCGGGGTCAGGGATTGGACCCCCTGGGAATACCCCCCCGGGGTCAGGGTTCGCCCCCCACCCCGGGGTCAGGGATTGGACCCTTGGGATTACCCCCCCGGGGTCAGGGATCGGACCCCCCGCCCCGGGGTCAGGGATTGGACCCCCTGGGATTACCCTCCCGGTATCAGGGATCGGACCCCCCCCCCACCCCGGGGTCAGGGATCGGACCCCCCGTGGTCCGAGATCGGAACCTGAGGGGTCAGGAATTGGACCCCCTGGGATCACCCCCCGGGGTTAGGGATCAGAACCCCAGGGATCAGGGATCGGACCCCCTCCCGGGGTCAGGGATCAAACCCCCTTAGGTTCGGGGATCAGACCCCCTCCCTGGAGCGGACCACCCTCCTGGGGTCGGGGAACGGAACCCCCAGGATTGGACCCCTGAGATCAGTCTTCGGACCTACCTGGGGCTGTGGTCTCTTCTCCGGTGTTCCTCGCCCGACTGCGAGCCAAGCCTGTCAATCAGGGTGACCTCCGGGTGGGAATCTGTCAGTGACGTCACACGCTCGCTGTGGAGCTGCCCGTGTCCTAACTCACACCAAGTCCCATTCACCCATCACCCCTGTGCTCACTGACCTACACTGGCTCCCGGTTAAGCAACGCCTCGATTTTAAAACTCTCAACCTTGTCTTCAAATCCCTCCATGGCCTTGCCCCTCCCTATCTCTGTAATCTCCTTCAGCCCCACAACGCCCCCCCCCCCACGCCCCCCGCCCGAGATATCTGCGCTTCTCTAATTCTGCCCTCTTGAGCATCCCTGATTACAATTGCTCAACCATTGGTGGCCGTGCCTTCTGTTGCCTAGGCCCTAAGCTCTGGAATTCCCTGCCTAAACCTCTCCGCCTCACTACCTCTCTTTCCTTCTTTAAGACGCTCCTTAAAACCTACCTCTTGGTCACGTGCCCTAAATTCTCCTTATGTGGCTCGTGTCAAATTTTTTGTCTCATTACACTCCTGTGAAGCGCCTTGGGATGTTTTACTACGTTAAAGGCACTATATAAATACAAGTTGTTGTTGTTGCTACAGATATCCCTGGAGTTACCATGACTGCTCTGTACTTGGTGCCACAACTTATATTCCTACCCTGTTCTTGCCCCACGGAACTTATCTCTTCCTATCTCGACTCTATTTTTTCTCCCCTTGTTCAGTCTCTTCCCACCTACATCCGCGACTCTTCCGACGCCCTCCGCCACTTTAACAGTTTCCAGTTTCCTGGCCCCAACCGCCTCCTTTTCACCATGGACGTACAATCCCTCTACACCTCCATCCCCCACCAGGATGGCCTGAGGGTGCTCCGCTTCTTCCTTGAACAGAGGCCCAACCAGTCCCCATCCACCAGCACCCTCCTCCGCCTGGCTGAACTTGTTCTCACATTGAACAACTTCTCCTTTGACTCCACTCATTTCCTCCAAATCAAAGGTGTTGCTATGGGTACCCGCATGGGTCCTAGCTATGCCTGCCTTTTCGTGGGATATGTGGAACACTCTTTGTTCCAGTCCTACTCGGGTCCTCTCCATCACCTCTTTTTCCGGTACATTGATGACTGTATCGGTGCCGTTTCCTGCTCTCGCCATGAACTAGACAATTTCATTCACTTTGCCTCCAATTTCCACCCTTCCCTCACCTTCACATGGTCCATCTCCGACTCTTCCCTTCCCTTCCTCGACTTCTCCGTCTCCATCTCTGGGGATAGGTTATTGACTAACATTCACTACAAGCCCACTGACTCCCACAGCTACCTGGACTACACTTCCTCCCACCCCGCCTCCTGTAAGGACTCTATTCCCTTCTCCCAGTTTCTCCGTCTCCACCGCATCTGCTCCGACGATGCCACCTTCCATACCAGTGCTTCCGACATGTCTTCCTTTTTCCTCAACCGAGGATTCCCCTCTACCGTGGTCGACACGGCCCTCGACCGTGTCCGTTCTATCTCCTGCACTTCTGCCCTCACCCCGGCCCCTCCATCCCAGAACCACGATAGAGTTCCCCTCGTCCTCACCTTTCACCCCACCAGCCTCCACATTCAACGGATCATCCTCCGCTATTTCCGTCACCTCCAACATGCTCCCACCACCAAACGTATCTTCCCCTCACCTCCCCTTTCAGCATTCCGTAGGGACCGCTCCCTCCGAGCCACCCTAGTCCACTCCTCTATCACCCCCAGCACCCCTTCTCCCTCGCCCGGCACCTTCCCGTGCAAGCGCAGGAGATGCAACACCTGCCCTTATACATCCCCCCTTCCCACTCTCCAGGGCCCCAAACACCCCTTCCAGGTGAAACAGCAATTTACTTGTACTTCTTGCAATCTAGTATACTGTATTCGCTGCTCACGATGTGGTCTCCTCTACATTGGGGAGACCAAACGCAGATTGGGTGACCGCTTTGCGGAACACCTCCGTTCAGTCCGTAAGGGTGACCCCGAGCTTCCGGTTGCCTGTCATTTTAATTCACTGCTCCACGCCCACTCAGACCTCACCGTCCTCGGCCTCGTGCATTGTTCCACGGAAGCTCAGCGTAAGCTCGAGGAACAGCACCTCATCTTCCGATTAGGCACTTTACAGCCTTCCGGACTCAATATCGAGTTCAACAATTTCAGATCATAACCTCGGCCCCTACCATTTATATATATATTTTATTCACACTTTTGGTTTGTGCCTTTTCCCTTTTTTTTCTCTCTCTCCCCCCACGGCAGCTGTCTTTCATTCTGCCAGCATTTCACACTTCACACTTCTGAGCCATCTTTTGTTTCTTAACCTGTCCTATTACCATCTCGTCTTGCCTTGAGCATCTCTTAATGTCTCTACTTCTCACAGACCTCCCTTTTTTTTCTTTTATTCCTTCCCCCAGCCTCCAACTTGCTTTTTATATCTGTTTCATTTCCTGCTTTTTTCTCAGTTCTGACGAAGGGTCTTCGACCTGTAACGTTAACTCTGTTTCTCTCTCCACGGATGTTGCCTGGCCTGCTGAGTTTTTCCAGCGTTTTCTGTTGCTATTTCAGTTTTCCAGCATCCGCAGTATTTTGCTATCGTATTCCTACCAGTTCAGTGACTTCCCTCTTTTACCAGCCTCATCAGCAGGTTCTATGCAGAAAGATGATATTTGGACACTAGCACGAAAACAAAACCAACTAGTCTCATTGAAGTCAACAGGACGGCCTTTGCCAAAGGTTATGATGTTATAACTGGCCGTATGCTGCTGCTAATGAGCTCATAAAAGAAACCATTCCTCATTGCTAAGCTAATCGTAAAGGCATCGATTTCTTTGGTTTTTGAGAGATGTGACGCCATTATAGATAGTTTAACTTTCTAAATCAATAACCAAATTGTTGAAAGTATGTTTTTATTTTCATAGGGCAGAATTTGTTGTACAAAATTGGTAGCCAGTCTGTCAGCATTACAGCCTACATAACAAGGCATTGCACTTCAAAAAACAATATGAAGCATTTTGAGACATTTCAACATATTAAGTCATTATATAATTTACAATTATTATATATTACAGCTACTTGTACTTTGGGACCAGATTATAATGAGTGTGGATGTGTACTTTGTCCTGCTGAAAGGATCATACTTAAAACACCTCTGCTGCCTCAATAAATGCCTCTCATGGTGTTTTATATACCTGCTGCCCCATGTCAGTTCACAGCAGAGAGCGTAACGTGTCTATTGCTCACTTAATTATCTCATGGTCGGTAAATATACTTGCTACCCCATAATTGTTTAATAGTTTAATATACTTGCTGTCCCTGTAAATGTCTCACAGAGTTTAATGTACCTGCAGCCTTTAGAGTTACAAATTACAACTTAGTTTATGCTCTTCAGGGTTGTGTTTTGAAATTACTACACTATGGCAGCAGACCCAGTGTACTGGTTAGATACTTGCTTCATAGCTCTGTGTTTCTTCATCTGAGCCTCTGCATTCATGTAGTGTCAGCCGTGGCTCAGTTGGTAGCACCCTCACCTCTGAGTCAAAAGGTTGTGGGTTCAAGTTCCACTCCAGAGACTCAAGGACAAAAATCTAGGCTGACACTCCCAGTGCAGTACTGAGGGAGATGCTGCACTGTCGGATGAGATGTTAAACCGAGGCCCCGTCTGCCCTATCAGGAGGACATAAAAGATACTATGGGACTATTTTGAAGAAGAGCAGGGTCGTTATCCCCGGTGTCCTAGCCAATACTTATCCTTCAATCAACATTACTAAAAAAAAAAACCAGATTATCTGGTCATTATCACATTGCTGTTTGTGGGAGCTTGCTGTGCGCAAATTGGCTGCCGCGTTTCCTACATTACAACAGTGACTACACTTCAAAAAGTACTTCATTGGCTGTAAAGCACTTTGGGATGTCTGGTGGTCATGAAAGGTGATATATAAATGCAAGTCTTTCTTTTATGTTTAATCTTTAAACTCCAATATAAATAGGAACTCCATACAGTTAGAAGGAGTATTATGACTAGAGTGATGAGAAATCATCCTACTTGACACCTTTTATAATAAATATCTGCCAGCCATAATCAGAATAGGAGCAAGCCTTAGTGGTTAGCGTTCCTGCCTCTAGGTTCCAAAGAATTTAGTAGCATATGCACAACATTATTTAATTTACTGGTCTCAGACAATGTAACTATTGTTTTTATTTCAGATTTCCAGCACCCGCAGTATTTTGCTTTTGTAATAAATTGCAGTTTATGGTGTATTTACCTTATCTACAGTTTACAGTGGTGAGGTTGCCAGTGCTCTGGAATATTTCCTTCTTACATTGTTGGGTGGATTTCAGAATATCCACGGGATGTGCGGTTGTTTAAAAGTCCTGATTTTGACGATAAACTTCTGGCCGTGAAACGCGCCAATATTTTGGGAAGCCAGCAACGTCGACACTCCGCTGCGAGCCTGTATGAGTCAACCCTCAGGCTGCCCGTGGCCTGAAAAAAAGTGATGTTGTGGAAAAACCACCTCCTGAGGTTGTCTCGATGGCACTGCAGTCACTAATGCTGACTTGTTTATATTATTGCTGTTGCTGGAGTCATGTCTGCCTCCGAGAGCACCACTACAGTACAAATACAGCATTCGTTTTTGCAATGATCTAATACTGTGTGTGTGTGTGTGTGTGTGAGTTCCTATGACTGTTTCCAGCCTACATAAAATAACTCTATGTGCGTGTATTTATATATTATATATATACATACACACACACATGTATACACAAATATGATACAAGGCTTAATTGGTGCTCTTCAACTGCAAAACAGGTGCAGACTATAAAAGCTTCCAATCCAATGAGCTTGCCCAATGAAAGGCAGGGTCATTCATCAATGTTAATTATTAAATCATTTTGCGTCACCGTATATTGTAAAATTAAGGAATATAATTGTTTACATTTTATTTAAGCACTCCAGAATGTCCCAGAGCCTGGATAATCCCTGCATTTTCTGGTAGTAAACTGAGAAATGCCAAGTGTGCCTCATGTCTCAGAGGATGTGTAAATGTTTTGTAGACAAACTGTTAAAAAGCCGCTCCTGTCAGGAATACTGTAGGCACTCAATGCAGACACATTGCAGACATTTCAGTTTAACACAGCAATGCTGGTTTCAATAAACTGAAAACAAACTAACCCTGTTATAGAGTCTGACACAGAGCAGATAGCTGTCACGAACATTGTGTGTCTCGGATAGCTGAGAACTTTTCTGTAAACCAAATGAAACATTTTATGGGCTTCAGTGTACATTTAACAGCCAAGTGTGAGGTAAAGACTCTTTTACGCTTAAGAAGAAAAGTATTTTAATCAATTTTCCCAAAGAACTTAAGTCAAATTAACATGTTTATGCAAGTCTGACAAGTGTATGACAAATTTTTCAATGAACTAATGGCAATTCCTTTAAACGGATTTTCTCCTTATACTCTTAGGATAAGGCCAACTTTTAACTTGAAGCATTACAGCAACGGTGCCCTAATTGTTTCCCTTTAGAAATGGTGCTGTCAAATCATTGGTTAATGAGTCTAGATGGGACCATAGGAACAGGAGTCGGCCATTCAGCGCCTCGAGCCAGTTCTGCCATTCAATTAGATCATGGCTGATCTGTATCTTAACTCCATCTACCCGCCTTGGGTCCGTAACCCTTAATACCCGTGCCTAATAAAAATCTATCAAGCTCAGTTTTGAAATTTTCAATTGACTTGGCCTCAACAGCTTTTTGGGGAGAGAGTTCCAGATTTCCACAACCCTTTGTGTGAAGAAGTGCTTCCTGACATCGCCCCGGAACAGCCTAGCTCTAATTTTAAGGTGATGCCCCCTTGTTCTGGACTCCTCCACCAGAGGAAAGAGTTACTCTCTATCTACCCTATCAACTCCTTTAATCATCTTAAACATCTCAATTAATCTTCTATACTCAAGGGAATACAAGCCTAGTCTATGCAACCTATCCTTATAATTTAACCCTTTTAGCCCAGGGTAGGGGTGTGGAGGAGGGGGAACAGAGGTTTTAACCACCCAGGTATGATTCTCCGACTATACTGGAATTTTCAGTGAGTGGAAGACTAAATGTATTGCACCAGATGTTAAACTATAATGTAAAGTATCAATCATCAGACTTCAATCAATATATGGGATGCTTTTTTTTTATATTAAAAAGTTCCACCATTTTTGAACTTGTTATACTTGATCAGTGAGGTTAAGGTAGCCCATGCATTGCAAAAATATGGACATTTTTCAGTTGCCAAGTCTCATCTTTTCTGAAACTGCTAGCATTCTCTGGAGATTTAAAAAAAATTGTATCCTGATTTGTTTTGGCAATTTTCATCTCAGCATCTTTATTCTTTAAAAAACATGAATCTCAGGGATGGCAGGGGTTGACTTCCTCGGTTTCATCCCGTCTGTGCTGATTTCGCTGATCCCGTGCAGGACAGTGGAAGGCATCCCCAGACTAGGTAGAGGAAAGATCAGCCTGGTTTCTCAAACATGATTCAGGCACTGCCTGAAAAGGGCGGTGGAAGCCGATTCAATAATAACTTTCAAAAGAGAATTGGATAAATACTTGAAAAGGAAAACATTTTCTGGGCTTTGGGGAATGAGCAGGTGAGTGAAACGAATTGGATCGCTCTTTCAAAGAGCTGTCACAGGCACAATAGGCTGAATGGCCTCCTTCTGTGCTGTATCATTCTATGATTGCTTCCTAATGGACATTGATGGACAGTATTTATGTTGACATCGCATAATTGGTTGCTGTGAATCTTCCATGTTCAAACAGCCTGTCACTGCTTATACATGACAAACAGCCACTTGGGTACAGTACTGGAGGATGGCCAGCACCTGTGGTGCTGTATCTCAGCATGATACAACACCCTCAGGAGAGAGGAGGGGAGAATTACAGAAAAGAAAAAAGTCATTACCTTGTTTACATATTTCAACTCGCAGCATTGACCTTTAGCTGGCATTTTGAGAGATATTACTAAATTGAGTCTTATTCTTTAGTTTCACAATGTATATTTAACATACATTTTATCAAGTTGTTCAAGATCTTTGAGTTCTTGTCTATATGACATGTGGGGGGAGAAATTGGGTACCTTTGCGCCTCCCATTATTGTCTCCGGGGGCGCTAACCACTTACCGCCCGGGCGCGGCGAGAATATCGCCTCCCGCTAAATTCGGCGGGAGGTTTGTGGCGGCGGTATGGCGTTGCCCTTCCTTCGCTCGGAGATCAAGACGTCATCGTCATGCACATCGTCCCGGTTGCGCCCCGGACCCAAACTTCGGTTTCTCCCCCTGCAGCATCGGCGGGCGAAAACACCGGCAGCTGCAGGAGGCGTTGACCGGGAGGCTGGGCGCTTCGGGGCGATACTTAAAGGCGAGATAGGGAAAAAAATAATCAAATGCTCGATTTCTGTTTTTTCTTCCTTTTCACCCCAGCGACTGATCAGCCCGGCACTCTGCTGCAGTGCATTGGGCTGATCGGGCCGGATCGTGGCTGCCGTCGGGGACCAGGTAAGTTTTCCCTTTGCAGAGCCTGCAGCGATGGCCCTTCCCTTTAAGGGAAGGAAGGAGCCTTCCAATGCGGCAGCGCTGCATGGCCCAGTGTGCAGCGCTGCTCACCTCCCACCCCGCCTGCTGCCTGTTGTGCTCCAGGAAGGAAGTGGAGACCTTGATTTAGCGTTCCACTTCCTTCCTGGAACGCAAAACCGAATCTTTTAAAAGTTGAGAAACATAGCGCCTAGGGCTAATGTTTTCAACTTTGAAAAGTTAGTGCCCCAAACGGGGCTATAATGAATTTCTCCCCCATGGACCTGAAATCCATTGATCCTCTGTTGCACAATATCACGATATATACAGACGAGGAAGGCCATTCAATTGGTTAGTTTATCCATTCAGAAAGATCATACAATCTCCTCCATTGCGACACCTAACTGCTCCTTAAATAATTCCAGGGTTTTCAGCTCCACTGCACTACCCAGAAGTCCCCATTCTATGTGTCGTTGAACTTCCTGACATCAGTCCTAAATTTTTCTTTACGCACTTTGAATCTGTGTATCTTGGTCCTACCTTCCAATTTAACTTGAAGCCATTTTCAAGATCTACCTTTTACTATCTTATATACCTCGAAAAGGTCACCTCACAGTCATCTCCTTTCAAGGCTGAAAAGCCCAAGTTTCTCTTTCCTTTTTCCCAATCTTTCCTCATACCTCAGTCCATCCATGTTCGGACATCGCCTTATGGCTGTCCTCTGGACTACCTCCATGTATCTGGGTGACCAGAACTGGATACAGTACTCACGATGTGGTCTGACCAGAGCAACATACAGTTTCAGCATGACTTCCTCTGACTTGCAAGCCGCTCTTTTGGCCATATAATTCAGCATTCTATGTATTTATGTTGCTTGGTGCTCTGCAGTAATTGGATATGTTGAGCATCGAGACATAACTAAGACTGCCTACTTCCACCTCCGTAACATCGCCTGTCTCTGCCCTTGCCTCAGCTCATCCGCTGCTGAAACCCTCATCCATGCCTTTGTTACCTCTAGACTTGACTATTCCAACGCACTCCTGGCTGACCTCCCACATTCCACCCGACGTAAACTTAAGGTCATCCAAAATCGGCTGCCCGTGTCCTAACTCGCACCAAGTCCCATTCGCCCATCGCCCCTGTGCTCGCTGACCTACATTGGTTCCCGGTTAAGCAACGCCTCGATTTCAAAATTCTTATCCTTGTTTTCAAATCCCTCCATGGCCTCGCCCCTCCCTATCTCTGTAATCTCCTCCTGCCCCACAACCGCCCCGAGATATCTGTGCTCCTCTAATTCTGCCCTCTTGAGCATCCCTGATTATAATCGCTCAACCTTTGGTGGCCGTGCCTTCTGTTGCCTGGGCCCTAAGCTCTGGAATTCCCTGCCTAAACCTCTCCACCTCGCTACCTCTCTTTCCTCCTTTAAGACGCTCCTTAAAACCTACCTCTTTGACCAAGCTTTTGGTCATCTGCCCTAATTTATCCTTATGTGAATCGGTGTCAAATTTTTTGTCTTAAAATACTCCTGTGCAGCCTCTTGGGACATTTCACTACGTTAACGGCGCTATATAAATACAAGTTGTTGTTGTTGAGAACTCTTAGCCCACTTTCAACTTCATCCTTAGCTATTTAGACACAATTTCTGGAGTATGTGTGCTACCCTTTTATCTTTCTATGTGCAGTACTCTACACTACAATTTAATCTACCACTGTTCCATTCATTTACATATTTTGCCCAACTCATGCACGGAGTTTGTAAGATTCGTAATTCCGAATAACTCCATGCATGACTGACATTGATATAATCCAACTTTCCAAAAGCAATTTTATTGAAAGTTATGGAAAGAATCTAAAATTCAATTACAAATCTGATTTGCTATAAACTTTCCAATTTTCAATTGGGGACAGATGAGCTCATATTGTGATGCCATATTCACCTTGGATGTCATACAGTAGGCAGAAGACACACGCTGTTTTGAGCGTCAGTATATTTTGTAAAAATGTTTTAATTAAAAATAAATAGAACTGATGATTGAATGGAAGCAACAGCACTGAATGTGGACATGTGCTTTCATCCAAGTTTAAATACCTGAGGCTGCCCCAATAACCTTATGGCACTAAAATGGTTATTAGGTTTAATATCACTCAACGGAATGTTGTTTTTAAACCATCATTGGCTGACATGTATCCCTTTTATATAAAAAAAAGTCTCTTCTTTCTTCTTGAAAAATATTTTTAAAATTGAAAGTACCATTTGCCAACATTCCTTTGATGATCCTTGAGAAAATATGGACCACTGCAAACTAATGCAAAGAAAACATCCATCAGGCCAAAGCCTTACATAACACGTTTCAAGAATGAAACAAGGCCACTATGAGAATGAATACACTCAAATTTCAATTGTCCATATATTGCTTTATTCTTTTTTTCATTGTTTTTATTTGTGAGTATGTCATATTTATCAAGGCAAAGAATGTAGTACTGCAGAACGTAATATTTATCTGCTTTGCTCCCATTATCAATATCAAGTAATCTTCCAGTCCTCCATATTGCCCTGAGAATAACTTAAGCACTAGTGAGCTACCATCTTCAGAATATTTGGTATATATATTCATACACGAGGCACAAGAATTATTTAATATTACAGTAATAATGCTACTAAAGTGTTCATTTTTATATTAAAGTTATTGGCCCTGAAATTCCATGGGGCTTCTTCCGGTCTCCTGCCATAAACCCAGCAGGAGACCTTCAAGGGAAACGATGTAAATAGCTGTGGACACCATTTCCTTGGGGGTTCTGTCGATTTCTGGCCAGACTTATGGCAGGAGACTGGTGAAACCGCCATTTAATATTGGGGCCATTGTGTCTGTTGTGCACGTCAAGTCTGTCAACTACACTGTGACTGTCAAACGATAATTGCTTTTCGTGCTTTTCATTTGGTTACATTTTTAAGCCGTTGTATTTTTTTCCTAATAGGTTATTTTCTACTTTAATCATTAATCATATTGTGCAATAGCCTTCTTTCCAATTTCTCCAATCACAGATTACCAAACATAATGCATCCAAATGGGGCTCATTTTGACTTTGGGTGATCGTGTAAAATGGGCTATATCGATTCAGCCGCACGTTATATTTCCATTGACTTAAATGGAGAGATACAGAGAGAAACCTTTGTTGGTGGAGAGAGAAAGAGAGAGGGATGACCCTGCTTGTGTGATAAGCGAAAAGAGAGAGGGAGACACACCTTACTTCGAGAGGGTGGATAGAGAAATAAAATGAGGAGGGAAAGATCTTTTTGCGAGAGAAAGAGAGAGCGATCCTGTTGAATTGAGTACAAAAAGCTGTAGAGAGAGGGATAGAAACCCTTTTGTGGGAGGGAGCACCACTGGCTCCGCAGGGAACTGAAGGAACAGTTGTTGTCAGGGTGATAGTTGGCCTCTGATTTTCCAATCAGGGAATCAGCCCTATAATTTACATGTTAGACAAAGTTTTAATAATTCACACTTGCAATGGAGAGCTTCACCTGCTGGGAGCACCAAATTCAGAAAGTTTACCATAATATCTTAACTTTGCAGGTAACCTAAACTGTTCTTAAAAAAAGCCACAGTGTTGTTCAATCTCTCTTCTCTTTCTGCGGTCTCTTTTCTATTCCTCTCCCTTTCCTGAATTTATGTAAATATCTGCTACAGCCAAGGAGAAAGAAAATTTGTTTGTCACGTGTAAAGCTGACTTTGTGATATTTTTTAACCAGACAATCAGCATTGCATGAACTTCAATTCTATAAACCCTTTCACTTTGCTTATTTTCTACTAGATGTTTTCACACTTTCTCAGAACATGGTTTGATGCAAAGATGGCTACAGATTTTATATGACTTGCAGGTACAAACAATGAGAGTCTGATATAGGTATTTAAAAATTTTTTTTAAATTCATTTATAGGATGTGGGTGTCGCTGGCAATGCCAGCATTTATTGCCCATCCCTAGTTGCCCTGGAGAAGGTGGTGGTGAGCCGCCTCCTTGAACCGCTGCAGTCCGTGTGGTGAAGGTACTCCCACAGTGCTGTTAGGGAGGGAGTCCCAGGATTTTGACCCAGCAACGATGAAGGGTCAGCGATATACTTCCACGTCAGGATGGTGTGTGTCATGGAGGGGAACTTGGAGGTGGTGGTGTTCCCATGCGCCTGCTGCCCTTGTCCTTCTACGTGGAAGAAGTCACAGGTTTGGGAGGTGCTGCCGAAGAAGCCTTGGCGAGTTGCTGCAGTGCATCTTGTAGATGGTACACACTGCAGCCACGGTATGCCAGTGGTGGAAAGAGTGAATGTTTAAGGTGGTGGATGGGGTGCCAATCAAGCGGGCTGCTTTGTCCTGTATGGTGTCGAGCTTCTTGAGTGTTGTTGGAGCTGCACTCATCCAGACAAGTGGAGAGTATTCCATCACACTCCTTACTTGTGCCTTGTAGATGGTGGAAAGGCTTTGGGGAGTCAGGAGGTGAGACACTTGCTGCAGAATACCCAGCCTCTGACCTGCTCTTGTTGCCACATTATTGATGTGGCTGGTCCAGTTAAGTTTCTGGTCAATGGTGATCTCCAGGATGTTGATGGTGGGGGATTCAGCGATAGTAATACCATTGAATGTCAAGGGGCGGTGGTTAGATTCTCGCTTGTTGGAGATAGTCATTGCCTGGCACTTCTGTGGCGCGAATGTTACCTGCCACTTATCAGCCCAAGCCTGAATGTCGTCCAGGTCTTGTTGCATTCGGGCAGGGACGGCTTCATTATCTGAGGAGTTGTGAATGCCACTGAACACTGTGAAGTCATCAGCGAACATCTCCATTTCTGACCTTATGTTGGAGGAGAGTCATTGATGAAGCAGCTGAAGATGGTTGGGCCTAGGACACTGCCCTGAGGAACTCCTGCAGCGATGTCCTGGGGCTGTGATGATTGACCTTCAACCACCACAACCATCTTCCTTTGTGCTAGGTATCACTCCAGCCAGTGGAGAGTTTTCCCCCTGATTCCCATTGACTTCAGTTTTACTGGGGCTCCTTCATGCCACACTCTGTCAAATGCTGCCTTGATGTCTAGGGCAGTCACTCTTGCCTCACCTCTGGAATTCAGCTCCTTTGTCCATGTTTGGACCAAGGCTGTAATGAAGTTGGGAGCGGAGTGGTTTTGGTGGAACCGAAACTGGGCATCAGTGAGCAGGTTATTGGTGAGTAAGTGCCGCTTGATAGCACTGTCGATGACACCTTCCATCACTTTGCTGATGATTGAGAGTAGACTGATGGGGCAGTAACTGGCCGGATTAGATTTGTCCTGCTTTTTGTGGACAGGACATACCTGGGCAGTTTTCCACATTGTCAGATAGATGCAAGTGTTGTAGCTGTACTGGAACAGCTTGGCTAGAGGCGCGGCTAGATCTGGATAACAAGTCTTCAGCACGATAGCCGGGATGCTGTTGGGGCCCACAGCCTTTGCTGTATCCAGTGCGCTCAACCGTTTCTTGATATCACGTGGAGTGAATCGAATTGACTGAAGACTGGCTTCTGTGATGGTGGGGTCCTCAGGAGTAGGCCGATATGGATCATCCGCTCGGCCCTTCTGGCTAAAGATGGTTGCAAACGCTTCAGCCTTGTCTTTTGCATTCACGTGCTGGGCTCCACCATCATTGAGGACGGGGATATTCATGGAGCCTCCTCCTCCCGTGAGTTGTTTGATGGTCCACCACCATTCACGACTGGATGCGGCAGGACTGCAGAGCTTTGAACTGATCCGTTTGATAGACTGGAGTACGGGGGGTTTTGATGACAGGACCAGGGTTATTCCTAGTCAGGGAGGCCGTGAATTGGTGGAGGTGGGGGGGAGGGAGGAGGGCAGGTGGTGCAATAAGTTGAGGCAGCAGAAGCCCCGGGGGGAATTGAGTGGAGTGTTGGGGCCTGTCTCCTCAGTAGTTAGCCTTTGGGTCAGGCTGGTTGTATGTTCTTGAGGTGGTTGGGAAGCTTGCCTGCACGGCAATGAATACTGACTCATTATGCAGCAACAGAGTAACTTGAGCATGAGCTTACATGTATTTCCTTCACGCTGGTTACAGCGAAGCACAGGTGGGGGCCTGGCACACACCCTCTTGCTTAGAAAAGTGGAGTGTGACATTCGGAGCCACTAAAAATAGGACAAATAAAGGGAAGAAGAGCAGAATGCAACTGTAGCAGCTGTGGAATTCCACACTCTTATGTGCCAAAATATAATTTCTTCCAATCATTAAAATCATTTTCTGCCATTTTCCATATGGCTTGGAAAAAATTCCTCGCCACACTGCAAAGAAGTGTCATTATTTTCAGCATATGTCAAGGTAGTTATTGGGCCAGGTTAATAAAAACATCCAAACATTGCATTAAATGCACAGCATGATTTCAGAGTTTATTGCGGTAAGTCTAATAGCTGGAATCTCACCACATGTGTTTTATATGAAAGTTGTCAACAGAAGTGAAAAATTAATTAGAGCCTTGGTGCAACTGGACAAGGTCAGTGGCTTAAAGATGAAAATAAGAGTGAAGGGCCTCTTTCGTCTGACTGGATCCTGCGTAACTGGCTGCAATTTAATTATCTGCAAGTTCGATTTGAAATGCCTCTTAGGGAGCACTTTACAACCTTCTTCAGAGATACAAACTCTTGTCTAAGTATGAACAGAATGTCTCCCATATGGCGCTAATCATTTCACTGGTGGGGTTATTTGAGGTTGGTTAAATTTTTTTCATTCTCCTTCAACCTTTGTTTTTCTTTCCAAACACAGTGAGATCCAAGTGCGTGTGCATACCTGATAGAAGCAGATTATCAGGCTCCGATTAATATAATAACGTAGCCTATGATTACTAGTGGATGAACTCTCAACATGTTCATCTGACATTCCTTTGTCTGCACATGAAAGGAACATTTGTAAAGAAGGGCAAGAAAAGATAATCAGCACTCACCCTGTTTCAAATAAATAGGTTAACATTTCCCATGTTAGCGGACAGAGGAATGTCATATGAACACGCCAAGCCAGATTTTGGTTGTCGTGAGAATGTAAAATAATATATTTTGAGTCATGGCAAAAGTATTCCTTTGTAGGTTGAGTGTCCGTGAAGAACCATTGGAGGCTGCAAAGGAAGGAAGTTCTTTAAAATAATATTAAAATCATTATTGCAGTCTCAGTTTTTTGGTAGTCTGGTGGGGGGACAGGATATCTATGTCTAAGTTCCTTGCTAGTCTTGTGGCAGAAAGTGCAAATGATTTCCTGTTGTTTCTGTGGGGGAGCTGCTTCTGAATTCACTGATTGTCTAGTTTGAGGTCTCTGTTTGAATTTCCTACCGTGTGAGATGAGGAATGGGCCAAATGAGCTCCATTGTGGTCGAGGGCAGATGCAACTAATTTCCTGGAGATCTGGTGTGTGGCTACATCCAATTACACTCGTCATCTAGTGGGAGTCTGTGTTCCCTTATGCAGAATGTATCCCTGCAAGGTGGATGAGGATCTGGGAAGTACCAATGTGCCCAGGTTCCCAGATGGTCTAAGGATACCTGGTTGTATATTTTTTTGACTGCTTTCTTCTATTTTTAGATTTTGGACTGTCCAAAACTACTTTGTTCTCCAGCTCAGAGGGCAAGAAAATCAGAGCTCTGGACATCTCTACAGTCACTGGCATTCTGCTCGATCATTGACTGTTTACTTGAGCGAACCTGGACTAATCCTGACTATTCCCCAGGAGGAGGCAGTCTCATTCTGCATCTCTCAAGTTGGGGCGCTAATTCCAGATTCACATGGCAATTTCTTCGCGTTGGTGTGGGGCAAAACTGTTTTGCACGGACAGTACAGCTGCAGTGTAAACACAGCCTAAAACTGCAGTATGCAAACTGCATCACATGCGCATCCTATATGCAGCATGCAGAAGCAGTATTCCACTGTGTCAGAATTAAGCACTATTTATAGAGCGAAGATATACTGGTTCCGTTAACACCCACAGAGCGTGTTCTGCTTTTTAATATTAGCGCAAAATTTTATGGTAGATTTACTTAGTTTACAGCTTGCATAAATAGAATTTGACACTGAGATTCACACAAGCAATATAGTTTAATAGTTTCATGTTTGTCAATGCACTGTTTGCATTATGTGAACTAAAAATATAGTTCATTTTTATTCTCTCTCCTCCCCCCAGGTTTTCCGGCATCATGCAGCAATCCCCAAAATGGTGAGGATATGACCTACACCCTGAGCACCTTTGAATAGGCCAATAGGAGGTACAAAGACTGGCCTGTGGTGATTTTCTCCTTAATCGTCTCCCCCTCCCTATGTAGAAATACACAGGCCTGGAAATTCAGCTGCGCAGTGCCCATTTTTTTACCCACTTAACACCTTCCGAAGCCTCCGACATGGTGGGCCGGAAGCGCGCGCTTATTACGAGTCGGAAGTGTGCCACCAACCATAATGGTGTAGGCCAAAAAATCATTGTGCAGTGCCCATACCTGAAAGAGGCATTAAGCCCTTTGCAAATGCAAATATTGGGCTTAATGCCTCTTGAGACCTCCACTGAAAGATTGGTTTGCCCAGAGGTAGCCAGTGCCATTGTGCTTCGCCGGTGAGCTGCCGGTTGCTCTCCGCAGTTCGCTGGCCCAATGGGAATGAGGCCCGAGGCCCAATACCGGGGGCGTCTCAGGGCTCCTCCATTCAGGCACAGAGATCGATCCCTGTGCGCCAGAATTTCTAGGCCTTGGTTTCTGTTCCATCCTGCCCCTTAATTTGCCTTCAGTCACTAATATAAGTGTGAGTACGTGAAGAGGAAACCCAATTTAAATTTACAGACTTTTTCCACTCACATTGACCACAGGACAATCTAGCAAAAGGAATTAAGCATATGGACAATTTGGAACAACTCCGTGCCCCACCACAACATAGCACAACAAACTGTATTGCCAGCGTGTTAATCCACTGCACTTGCTTTGAATAGCTCCAGAGCACATCTGAAGTGGTTTAGTAATTCAAGCAGCCAAGAGTTTCACTGCCACCCAGAAGACCGAGATATCAAATCACACAGCTGGCTAAACTACTTGCCTAGTCAGGCGGGTTTTATCTGTTATCAAACCACCAGATTAAGCACAACATGAAAGCAGTGCATTCCTTCTCAAGGAGTGGAAAACCTGGCATCATCTGGCTTCTTCTTACTTCAACAGTTCCTCTTGCCAACTAGTTACTGTATGGCATTGACCGTAATCTTAGAGCAGTTCTGTATAATGTTGCAAGCCAACAAAGGCATCAACAGTAGACAAAAATAAAGCAGAGCAAAAAAGACAGATTAAAATCGGGTAGATTTTTTGGGCCCAGCAGAGTTCAGTCCAGAATGCCCAGGTAGTCATGTAAAGTTAGCCAGAAGTGCAATAAGCCGATTGCACACAATTTTCCTGTGATCAGGTCATTTCATTATTATTCAGAGCTCCCTCTGGAGTTATGGCCTTCTACATTGAGCGAGCCTAGCCAGGACTGGAAAAATCACGCTATAGAGCTTCCTGCACAATTCAAGAGACTCCCCGAAAATGTGCGTTTGCTTATTATTGGCGGAGACCCAGCGTAAAATCTCTGTCTATGTTTGTGTTCTGTTACACCATGAGCAGCTAATGTATCTGTGATACCAAGCATACTGTTTGCCCATGAACACAGATACTTCCTCTCCTCAGACAGCTTAGGTTTTCTTCCATGCTACCAGAGTAGCCATTATCAATTGACCTATAAACAAAATTTGCATGTGTTCCGTTATCGTATCATCTGCTAGCTACAAAATAAAATCACTCTTTTGAGGTATTTTTTTGAGCATCTCACTATATTAAAATTGATCCTTTAATTAAATAATAAAAACTTTAGGGCTAGTGCAACTTTAGCAAACTTTCTCAAACAGTGATTTTCAAATTTTCTCTGTGGGAAACTCTTATAAGTACTCCCAGGGAGCGCCATCCCAACTTCTTAAAGATATTGTCAGTACACGAACAAAAATGTTTTTATGAGGATACAAGCACTGAAATAATGTGCTGCTAACTCAACAATTTCAGAAAATTGCAGTAATCAATGACAGATGGATATAAATTTGATAATTTGGGGACCTCTCAGGATCGCTTCACAGACCCTCCAGGGTACAGGGTACATTTTGAAAACATATGCTGTGAAAGGTAAGATAAAAGTATTACTTAAAATGTTGCCTCACTAATGACAACAACAACAACAACATGCTTTAATGTAGCGCCTTTAATGTGGCAAAGTGTCCCAAGGGGTTTCACAGGACAGTATTCAGACAAAGAGTGACACTGAACCAAAGAAGGAGATATTAGGATGGGTGACATAAAGATTGGTCAAAGAGGTAGGTTTAAGGAAGGAGTAGATTAGGCGGCGAAGTGGAGAGTTTCAGGGAGGGAATTCCAGACCTTAGGGCCTAGATGACTGAAGCCAAGTGCACCAATGGTGGGGTAAAGGGTGGGGGATCCACAAGAGGCCAGAGTTCCCGCTGAGCAGCCGCGCAGTGTTCTGGAGGTCCCGTGCAGGTCGCTCACCGGCTTTTCAATAGAAGAAACCGCCCATGCGGCAAAACTTGAATGGGCCGCGCAGCCGGTTAAAGGGAACACGCACCACAAAAAATTTGAGGGAACATTGCTTACAAGAAATCTGCGTTCCTCGAACTCTGGCCTCTTGTGGATCCCCCAGGATGGCTCAGGGAGCGAGGCAGAGGGCGCACAGGTTCGTGGATGCGCCACTGGAGGTCTTGGTGGAGGAGGTCCAGAGGAGGAGGGATGTCGCCTACCCACAGAGGGGAAGGAGTCCAACTCATCCTCCTGTCCCTCTCTCCTGCAGCAGCTAGTGCTGCTCTGTCTGGCCTCATGTCCTCCTCCCATTCCTCCTCCAGACCAAGGGGGACCCCTAGCAAGCTGCCCATGACCAAGCACTCCTTGGTCATGGGCACTATAAGGTGTCCAATAAGGTAGAGTAGCACAGCACTTAGGGGGAGAAATTCAGTATCGCCCCATTTGGGGCGCAATTGTCGGCCAGGCGCAAAGATTAGCGCCTGGCGCTAATTATCGCCTCCGACTGCAAACTTGACTTTTATCGCCCCTGGAGGTGATTGGAGCGCTAAATCAGCCGCTTCACACCTGTCTTAAGGCGCAAAGGCCGAGGAGCGAGGTGCTACCTCAGAGCGCTGGCGAAGCTCATGTGATGTCAGTCAGCAATGGAACACACACACAATGGCACCGGCCAGTTCTTAAAGGGGATGGTTGATCTTGCTTTCCATCCACATCCTGCTCATTGCAGCCTTGAATCTCTGCCTGGAGAGACCTGCACATCACATCTGCTGGAAAGAACAATGGAGAGTACCAGGGAAAGAGCTCAGAGTGCAGCCCCCACAGTCTCTTTTAAATCGATACAAGGAATGGCAAATCAAAATGAACCTGCAAAGTGCTGCTCAGTACCCAAAACTCCTTCACACAGCTCCTTCCAGAAGTCTCTCGCTCTCTCTCTCTCTCAGAATGCGTGGTTCAAAAATGGCACCAACAATAAAAGGCAGGAAGCGGTCGCCTTTAAATAGCGCTCCCCCAGTCCCTTCATGACTGCAATTCGCTCCCCTCAACCTGTCATTGCTAGCGTCAGGCGGTAAGGCAGGGGGTGCCACTCAATATCTACTCCGGGGCGATACCGGGGCGTTGCGCACTCGACTGACGTCACGATCTGCTGGCGCAGGAGATCGTGGCGGTAGTGTTTAGCGCCGCCGCAAAATGTCTAGTTAATTTCGCGAGCGGCGCAAACATCGCCGCGCCTGGGCGCTAGATGCTTTGCGCCCCATTAGCGCCCTCTTAAGGCGCTAACGGGAGGCGCAACCAACTGAATTTTTCCCCCTTATTCTCTTCAAGTGAAGTCCTCAGAGAATAAATGCTGATAGAGTGTTGGTGAAGTCTTGATGAGTCTCCCGATGTGTCTCAAAAGTTCTCTTCAAACCTCCAGCAGCAAGTCAACAGTGAAAGCTGAGCGTGGCTTTAAGTAGCACTTGAAATCCTCAGCAGCGCTGTGTTTACTCCTGTTCAGCTGGTTGCTGTTAGGAGAGGGCGTTAGTTGAAGTGCTAGCCACTAAAATACTGTGCAGCCTCTTTAATGAGCGCTAGCAAGCAATTTAATTGTCAATCAGACCCTTAACGATCCTACGGGCGGCCATTCCTAGCGCACGCTTCAACTCCTTTACCAAGATGGTGTCTTGCGCTAAATGCGGGCTAAACCATCGCTGCAGCTCAAGACCCCATCTTGACCACCTCGGAGGCGCTTTAGCGCCTAAAGTATCCGGGGAAATCGCTCCCATAGTGTATTACATTCTGAAACTTGTGATAGAAATGTATCCATAAGCAGTTAAGCACTTTTGCTTCTCAGCACTGTCACATTTTATCTATGCCCTCTGTAAAATAGTGTGTTGGCACCTCTGTAGTTAAAATAATACTGTCAAAAGTAGAATTGTTCCCAGAAGAAGCTAGATGATCACATGGAAGCTCTAGCCACCGGAAAAATTTGGAAGACCAATGAATCTGTTGTGAAACCTGTGGTTTTATGGATGTATGTGCCATATGCCAATGCACACAATTATAGTTTAGTGTTGAGAAAAGAGGGGTTTCAACACAGCACAGTATATCATTCAAAGAAGTTGCCATAAAATGTAATGGTGGGTATTGAAGTTAATTAACTATCATTAATCTTCCCTCTCTCTCTCCATAAGGTTGCATTTTGTTTTGCAACAGCACTGACCCTTCTGTGTAATTGCCCTTCCAAGTAGAGGAGGACTGGTTTTCCATTCCTGTCCATTTCGGGGTTTACACTTGTGCAATTGCTCAAAGAGGAAACAAGCTATAATTTTCTAATTTCTTCAGTGCACCGTGTCAATGAAGGATGGGTGTCTTTTCCATCTTTCTACACTACTTTCATAACTGCACTGCCTTATTTTAATCAATGTACTATTTCAGAATGACCATGAGCTGAAAGTGGGTGTCTTATTGTTACCTCGTATCTGGTATCTGGGTCAAACCCAGTCCAGACAGATGGGATGAAGTCATCACCAAACATATTGACACATGGAATTAATAGCGAATCGAATACTCGCTATGGAATAGAAAACAGCAGGTGATGATGAATGCACCAGCCTCTGTCTGAGGTATTCACTGTGGGATCCCACAGAAGTGTGTTCTGCATCCTCTGATACTCTATTCAAAAACAACATGTACTATTACAAACATTTTGGTGACATCCAACTATGCAGTATAGGATTGAAAGAGTTCAAAGGGATCTTGACAGATGTGGAAAAAATGTAAAGGAATGTCCTTTGATGTATGGAACATGAAATTTGCAGAATGGATGGATATCCATTGCCAAAGGTAGAAAATGAAAAAGATTTTGCTGCAATTATTATTCACTAAAAGTATTCATTCAATGCAAGGTTAATCAAGTCCTGGAATATATCTCAAGTACATTTGATTACATCTTGAAACAGTTATTTCAAAACTTTTTAAATCGTTAATAGGGCCACATTTGGAGTACTATGTACAACATGGTCACTATATCTTCAAAAGGATATTATGCACCTTTGAATAATATTCAACCTTTGTCTCTTTGTAGTGACGTTCTGAAAAGGATGTGCTGTTTTGTCTATTGAAGCTATAAACTCTACCTCTGCTAGCAAATGTGCTTTTTATGAGTTAAGGGGAAGCAGCTGTTATAGACACATATCTTTTGTGGTGTGATTTTAAATGGTGCAGATTCCAGTAACTTCGGACACATAATAGCCAAAAACACATCATAATATCACCCCAAAACAGCCAGCTTTAAAGAACCTCTATTCAGACGAGGCAACTTAATGCATCACGATGATATGATTTTGTTGAAACTTCTATAGAATACAGCCCTGTCAACAGCTTTCCAATTTAAAGTGCAACAAGGGGAATGTCTTATTACTTACGTTCGAGGGCAAAGATGTCCTAGTGTTTTGTCTTCATGAGCTGCATAGAGGCATACTATGAAGCTTTGGCGGGAATATAAAGTCTAAATCCATATTTGAATCAATTTGCATATATTTGAAGTTGCTGATACTAACTGATCTTGATGTTCAGATTTCGGAGTTAGCAGTGCTGGGAATAGCCCTTTCCAGACCTCCGAGCCCACAATGTTCAAACCAGCAAATGAGAAATCGAAGAACAAATATTGACTGAGTTGCCTGGATTTTGAGAGCCAGATTTCCTGGGGCTGTAAGCGGTTCATAGGCTTCAGATTGAACGCTGCCTCCACCCCCCACGCCACCCCCCCCCCCCCACCCTCCCCGCCCGACCCTCCCCCCCCCACCCTCCCCCCCCACCCTCCCCCCCCACCCTCCCCCCCCCACCCTCCCCCCCACCACCCCCCCCCACACCCCACCCCCTCCCCCCACACCCCACCCCCTCCATTCTAGGGGCCACACTGATGTTAGTGTATTTGGGGAGTTCTTTGCTTGAGTACAAAAGACCCAAACAGCTTCAATAATATAGGCCTGAGTAAATTGTGATGGTCTTTTGCACCAGTTAAATAATCTCTGTAATAAGTGCTAGCTGTTGTGTAGCTTATTGTATAGTGTGATATGTTACTTTTCTCTCCTGAGCTCTAAATACTGTCTGATAGGGAGCTTCCTCCTCCTTCCATGTCCAGTGTTGAAATCAAAACATTGCATAATCCCCCACTCTAATTCACTCTTTCCCACCACTTCAAAACTATGGAGCTCCTTACCTCTCTTATTTTTCTCTTCCTCTTACAAACCACAGGATTTTAAAACCCAAGCTCAGTATCATCTTGATTTAATTCACTGGCCCAGAAATTCGAGTAGGCCGGAAACTTGCCAGTAACAGTACTGGCCAAGGCTGACGTCTGCCCGCAGAAAGAGCGCAGGCAGCACCGGTATTTTGGCGCTGCTTGCTGATTTACATGAGCGGAGCGGAGAATCTGTTGTGCAACGCGCTCTTTCCGGCGCTAAGCACAGCAGGAGGCCGAAGGTCGCGTCTGAAGGATCAGTGCGGTGTTCTCGGGCGATGTGCTGTGTCGGATCATTTGGTGGCGGCTCCTGGGTTTTGCTATCGAGTCCGCGGATGGCCCTTGTCGGGTTGGAGCATTGTGCGTTGTGGCAGATGACGAGGCAGTTGTTTGTCCACGGCTCCCCTCTTACTTTCGCGAACATTTCTCTGGGTCTTGTGGGGGGTCCACAAATGGGTGCCAGACTGCCTGGTACTCCCACCTTCACTGGCTGCCATAGCTCCACAGATCTTTCACCCAGATGGTTGCTGTGTGGAGGTTTGTGCTCCACCACGGGGCTGGAGGGGGTTGGGGGATGCACCATCTTGCAGCTAGCAGTGACAGTGCACGAGCCCGCATATCGCACCAGTCCCTGGTGAGTGGCTCTTACAGCACAGGCTCAGATCTGGAGGGACTGTGACTGGAAACACCACATAAAGACTGTGGCACAGGCGTCCTTAAACCGTTGCAGAAGACATCAATGGAAACACATTTTTAAAAAGGGGAAGATGAACTCTTGGTCAGGAGTTCACTGGTGTAAATGTTGCAGAAGAGAATTCAATTAAACTTTTAATAACAGCAGACCTTTGAAGAACTCTTGGTGAGAATATGCTGTCAAGCCTTTTAAAAGCAGACTTCCAAACTTTGCATAACATTTTATCAGTTCCTAAACTAGAAAACCCCAATGTATAAAATTTAAGGAAATGCAGCTTTGATTTTTCCTGAGAATATTACAATTGTAGTACAGTACAGTTTATTTTAAAAGTATTTACGTACCTCCTATAATGTTTGACTGACCAGGGGGGAGATTTGATGCATCTCATTGGAAGTAGTTTTCAATCCAATTACATAGTCTGAGCTCTCCATAGTTACCAGTTATCCCAGCAGCTGTTTACTGTATGGGTTCTAGCTCACCGCTGCTTTCTCCCGCCTCTCCTCGCTATCAGCGGCTGCACGCACCGGCGTGCTTTGGAGAGGGCTGTAAGAGGAGCGGCGAGCTCCAAAATGGATGAGCGTGCGTCAATTCGTCATTGCACGGCGATTGACGTCACGCTCCTGCTAATTAAAATACTTGCCGCGAGATCAGGCAATGACAGCACAGCCGACCTGCTGAAAATGGCGGCCGCCGCAGGACCCGCCGGAAGCGGGCGGAAGTGAGGCAGCCGCCATTTGTTTTACCAAAACGGGCCTTAACAGCCAGCACTAACACCTCCAATTTCTAGGCCATGGTCTCTTTTCATTCCTGATAGTT
Source organism: Squalus acanthias (assembly GCA_030390025.1). NCBI lineage: Eukaryota > Metazoa > Chordata > Chondrichthyes > Squaliformes > Squalidae > Squalus > Squalus acanthias. Next base: position 6,528,735 of record JASTWF010000031.1, read on the forward strand.
TCCCGCACTGTGGACCTTGGCCCTTCAAATAGGCTTCTCAGTTTAAAAAGGGTGGCTTATTAGTTGTGCTCTGCAACATGTCACATGTTTGTCTTTGACTGATGTTGAATTGATATGTTTATCATCAGCGGGGTTACTGCTCATACATTATATACATTAGGACGATGAAAATATCCATCTACTGTAAGAAAAACTTAATACTTGATTGAAACCAGCAGCGTATGAGGCCTGTCCCATATGTAAAGCCATTAGTTGTTGGCTATGAGGCCTTCCTTGTTCCTGTAGACAGCCATTTCCTTTTGAATATCCTCTGTCTATCACACTACTGACCACAGCTTCTCATAGACTACACACAGTGCCATTATGCATGCAACTTTCTTGCTTCAGAAACATACATAGTTCTGCTAAAAACAGCACAATGCAGTTTGTGAGAAATATACTTGATATTTGGTTGAACATATCATTCTTTGATTTTCTTTCTCACCATGTGTTATAACATCTATGAATCGAACCTTTCATTTCTAATGGCCCGTTTGACCGCTAACAGAACGCTTATTGCTTTTTTGAGCCCTTATTATTAGCTTCAGTTGTTCTGTAAATGAAAAAAAAGTCCTATGACACAAAAGAAAGGGGTTGGCATGCCAGATTGATGAAGACAAATTGCCACAAACTGACAGAGCTTGTTTTTACTGAAAATGACTCAAGTTTGATATTTTCCTGTTTGAAACCATCTTAGTAACTCAAGAGAAATGTCTTTTCAGCTTTCTACCCCTATGATTTGTACAGACATGTTGCTCCCATAGAAACATAGAAGATAGGAGCAGGAGTAGGCCATTCGGCCCCTCGAGCCTGCTCCGCCATTTGATGAGATCATGGCTGATCATCCAAACTCAGTACCCTGTCCCTGCCTTCTCCCCATATCCCTTGATACCTTTAGCCTTACGTCTACATTCTATTCTGTACAACAAAAGTGATGGACAATTTGTTTCAGTAACACAGGCACCAACCCATAGATCAGATTTTTCATGCAAATATTCAACACCTCAGCAGCTATATTGAGGTGTATAAATGTGGTTGTAATGTAAGCACAAATATGGGCCCAATAATCCTATTCTGCTCTGTACTTTATATTACTAAGAAGTAACTGTAAACTGCAGAGGGTTTCGCCTACGAGTGGAGAGCACTTAGTGTAAAATTGAAAAATAACCTTATTCTAACGAGCACACAGAAAAAATAGCTATTTTATGTTGTGCATTAAAAAATGAATTTATTCTCATTAAGATGAAGGACGGGAATACTAAGTCAGCTTTTGACAAGCAGTTCTAAGGAGTGGGATACTGTTTTTTTCCCCCTCTTTATTGCTTAGTGCCAGTTTCCAGAACTCCCAGATCAGACAGCTGTGGAACAAATCTCCCATTACTGTGCCCCAATAAATTGTCCCGTATTCGCTTTTTAAATTCACTCAATGATTACTGTAAAACCTGGTGTACAAGCTGTGCCGTGATGGATGCTCTTTTCATCCTGCGTTAAGATGGTGAGTTATATAATGGAGCAATCTCTAAAGGCTTTGTCCAAATGGCAACTATAAAGTAGAGAAGAAACTAATGTACTGGTGTGACTGATACCTGTTTTATCATTCTTTTACATACCGTAATTCAGTGTAAGAGAGAGATAACTTATGGACAGTATGGTTAGTACATGCTTTTTTAGATTCACGTTCCGAATAGATGGTTGTGGATTCCAATCACAGGGCTGTTTGTCAAAAGCTGACATGCAGTAAACTCTGGGTAAAATGTAGCGATTCATTCACATCTGGCTCGGTGCAGCTCATGTATGACTCACTGGCCATATATACACAAAGCTGTTGTGTTTAGATAAATTGCTTGTCGGCAAAGATGTCAAGTTGCATTAGTGTATTTTTTATTTTCCAACATATTCCCTGAATTTCCTTGCTGTCAATGGAAAATCTTTTAATCAAACACATCAATGTTCAGCATTACCCCCCTTTTACTGTGCTTTGTACAAGTATTTAATGACAATTACGCTGCATGACAATTATTTTAATCGTAAAATTATTATGGAGAGTCTCAGATATATGCCAGGACTTCTTCAGAAAAATCTCTTCTGATAAAGTTTGAGAAGTTGGCTAAAGAGTTTTTGAACAGCACTACACTAAAACGGAACAAGGTAAGCATTCATCAGACGTGTCATGAAAACAAGGCCATTTCTTTACGTTTGTCTTCAGATTACAAGCCTAGAATATTTGACAAATATTTAATGCATCCATATGACATTCCTTTGTTCGCTATTTAAAGCAGGCATTAATTAACACCTCCAGTAAAAAGGAAACTAAGAGATGTGATAGGAATGTGTTTGGCAACCGTCATTTCTAGGCAAGTACCAGAGGAGTACATCAAAGTATTTCCAGAATATATTCAGTGAATAATTGAACCATCCTGCGATTATTCAAGAAGGAGCATCAATTCTTCAACAAAAATGTAGCAAACTTTGTTGCTCGTAATAGTGGGAAAATTAGCTTGTTTAAACAGTTAGCATTCTTAGTCACATTTCAGGAGCTCATTTCAGCAAACTGCACAAGGTTAGTTGACGTTGCTGCATTATCATCTAAATGCCTGAGAGAGTAAATAACCATCTGGGAGATTGATTGGTTAATGTCAAGGACCCCCATCCCAAATTCCACTATTAAAACACGTTAAATCAATCAAGTTCCACAGTTCATTTCTCCAGTTATTTTAACAAATCTGGCTGTTAATCTTGAACATTTTGCAAAGACTGTCTGGTTACCCCGGCGCTGAAACAAACCTTATTACACGTTGTACTATGTGTTGGCATCAGAGGCCGTCTCTTATGTTATTGAACGTTGTGAGAAGGAAATACGAGATGTCATTCTTGTCTGTGTGTCTTTCCACTTTTTAAGCCAATCTTTTCAGTGCTGCTTATGGTTTAAAATACGAGAATGTGCGACTGGGGGTTCATTTTACAGTAATCTCTAAAACATGTCAGAATCATCAGCGCTACCTTGCCTGTGTACATTGGCAGCAACAGGGGCTCCTATTTAATATTCACACTTGCTGCACGGCGGCCTTGGTCAGTCAGGGTAGGGTTACAACTGAGGAAGCAAAGGCTAGAAACTTTTGTTTTTAGAAAATGTTGCCTCTGGGGAAACCTATTTTCACCCAAAAGCTATATAAATTACAAAGGAAAAACGCCAGAGTACGAACCCAAACAGATGCAAAAACCATCAGCACTTTTTGTTGCAGCTCTATTTTCCCAAGCGCAAAGGTATTATATTGAAAAGGATATCATTGACGGGGATGTGAGTTTTCCAAAAACAGAAATCCTGGCAAGTAAAAGGCCAATTGCAGGGAATACTGACACTTGAAGATAATGACAATATCCAACTACAGGAAACTCTTTATTAACCGGCACCGCCGGGACCGGCGCGGTGCCGGTTGATCAAAAAGTCCGGATTACAGAGAGGTATACTTACCAAGGTACGAGAGCCCCGTACACGACCACAGGTGCAGGAGCCACGGTTACACGGCCACAGATCCAGGAGTCCCCTGGTGCACGGCCACAGGTGCAGGAACCCCAGTTACACGGCCACTAATATATAGTAAAACTTACCTGAACCTACTCCTGAATTTTGCCGGTTAAGAGAGATTTCCGGATATTTAGGTGTCGGTTAAAAGAGAGTTTCCTGTAATTCCTCCCATAAGAAAACATTGAATAAGAAATGGACATTTGGCCCATCAAGTTTGTGCCTTCCACAGATGATGTACAACCTGCTCTATTATGGGCTCTGTCCTGCCTGAGGAAGGGTTCTGTAGAGCTTCTCCCAGTGCCCCAAAGGTAAATAGAGCAAAAGTCCATATATACATCTTACCTGCCATTCTACCTTATTTACCTGTTAGTTCCCACAGTGTGGCATTTCCATGATCCCAGTGGCTCTCTGTGTAGATTGTGTTCTACACAGTATCTGTATCTATCTTTCTAAAAGTCAATCCCTTAATTGACAGGGTATTAATTGTCTTTGTTGGGAATCTATTTCACCTATCCATCGCTATGAGAAAAAATCTGTCTAATAGGACGTGGCAAAGATGGCTTGTTTTAAAGCTGTACTTCTTTAAAGCAGCATTTTTTACCATCACAGTATATAAAAGCAAATGAGACTTGATAAAGGTGCATTAATGTATTTGCAAGGCATGTCACAGGTTAACCAAAAACCAGAACAGAGCAGGTTGTCGGATTGGACACTCTGGTGAGGGCCAGCTCGCCAAAAACACAATATTCCGTCTGACATAAGAAAACTACTAGGCACTTGGTCTAAGCGTTAAACAAAGCTTTAATCAACTGTTTTTCAACATGGAGATCTAGTTGTGGCCTTCACTAGTTCCTGTTGAGGAATGTCCTAAGCAAGCTGGGCCCATGCCCGAGTATTTATACTCTCCCTGGACAGCGCCACCAGCAGGCCGCCCAGTATTACTTCATACATGAATGACAAGATTCATGTCACCGTCCATTCAAATGAATTCGTTGAAATACTTTTTTCCCACATCTAAATTCAACAAAAAGGTTACAAAAAAAGCCCCCAAAAATATCAGCTTTCTCCCCGACATTTACATTGACAAGATTAGTAAACGATAGTAATCCATAGTGGAGGCGTTCTTAGTTTGATATTGGCCAGTTGGTTAGTATGAAAGCTGCTTGGTTTGCATACAAAATAAATATCAAAGAAGCAAGTTCCTCCTGCCCACACAAGTTTTTCAATTTCACAAGTTCTGAAGAGTGCTTTGGAATCTCCTGGAATGAGAAAGTTCTGGTCCGAGGGAAAAGACCTGGCAGACGTACCCCTAGGAATCATTAATTGCAATACTCTTTGACCAAGAGCTGCCAACATAGACCAAGAACAGCAATGTTCTTATCAGTAGCTGTCACCTGATCCTGCCAAAGGCTTCAGACACGTTTCCTTGAAAAATATTTCCTTTTCCAAGAACAGCATAAATATTGGGCAAAAATGTTTTGTATAGTCAGGATAAATACTGTATGTGTTAATGTATCAGACGTTCACAGCTGCAGGAGGTCTGGTAAAAGTTATTTTGTTACAGACTGTAAAATGCACAGTTCTCAGAGACGACGTTTAAAGGAAGTTACCATAAAAGGAAAGGTATAGTAAATATTGAGTGGAGTTGTGCTGAGGAGAACTATAGGTTTTCTTCAGCAATACATCTCTCTGAGCTCACATGGTGAGCATGTGAATTGGCTTTGAGAAAAAGACTGTTGGAGGAAGAATGTCTCTGATGGATCTGTGTGGCGATCTCAACAATACGTTCAAAAAGAAGGTCTTTACAATGTCACGACATCTAACAAGCAACCCTTTTTTCTCCATTATATCTACTTGATCTTGGAGATGGATTTCAATTCAAACAAGACTCTTCATTATCTCCAATTAATTACCCTCCCAGGACCTAGACTGAGGACACTGCTGAACTGAGATGCATCTGCCAAATTAAAAATGATTGGTGGCACTTTTTCTTAAAAAACAAGAAAAAAATTCTCCAAACAGATTGCATTATTTTGTGTTTTGAAAAGTTTTCCGTTATTGTAGAAGGTGGCAGGTAAGCATCTAATGAGGCTTCAGTCTTTTAAAAAGAAGGGAAGACCTTTAAAATATATTGATGAATTATTGGGATAATTCTACAATCCTGCGATTCCATTGGGGAAGCTGTTACACAGGCAGCATGGGTCAGAGAAAGGGCTACAACACAGTACTCTTGTACTTCTGGCCCACACTCCCTGCAAGCATGCCCCCCTGCTGGGAACACAGAATTACCCCTATAACGTTTATCAGGTAATTTAGCTGAGGGACAATGACTAGTGGTCTACTGGAAGTGTAATACTGCTGGGTTGATATTTGCTGGGATCTTCATTTAATTCTAGTGTAACTCTTAATGGGGTTGAAATTCCAAAGTCCCTGTTCCACTGCTTGAAGTGCATTGGAGCAAGAATCCCAGTCGCCTACACTCTCAGTCCCAAATTGGCAGGGTCATTAGCATGTTTGCTTTTGACACCTCCAGACTCGACTGTTCCAATGTTCCTCTGGCCAGCCTCCCATCCTCCACCTTCTGTAAACGTCAGCTCATCCAAAACCCTCCTGCCCGCATCTAATGTCAACCCAAGTCCCACTCACCAATTAGCCCGTCCTTGCTGACCGCAATGCCTCAGATTGAAAATTCTCATCTTGTGTTTAACTCCCTCCATGGCCTCATCCCTCCCTATCTCTGTAACCTCCATCAGCCCTACAATTTTCCCCTCCCCCAAAACTCTCCATTTTTCTGGCTCCTGCCTTTAATGCCTCCCCCCGCCCCACCATTAGTGGCCTTGTTTTCAGCTGTCGAGGCCCCACACTCTGGAATTACTTCCCTAAACCCCCTCCACCTCGTCACCTTCCTCTCCTCCTTAACAACTACCCTTTTGACCCAGCCTTTGGTCACCCCTTCTAATCTTTCTATTTTAGAATTGGCTTCCTTTTTTTATTTCACCTTTTGTGGAGCACCTTGGGGTATTTTTCTACAGACTATTCCGATACTCTCCTGGCCAGCCTCCCACCTTGCACTCTCATAAACTTGAACTCATCCAAAACTCTGCTGCCTGTATCCTAACTCGCACCGAGTCCCATTCACCCTTCACCCCCGTGCTCACTGGTTGGCTACTGGTCCGGTAACGCATCAATTTGAAAATTCTCATCTTTGTTTCCAAACCCCTCCATGGCCTTTCCCTTCCCTATCTCTGTAATCTCCTCCAGCCCTACAACCCTCCGAGATCTCTGTGCTCCTCCAATTCTGGCATCTTGCCCATCACGATTTTCATCGCTCCACCATTGGCGGCCGTGCCTTCAGCTGCCTGGAATTCCCTCCCTAAATCTCTCTACCTCTCTCTCCTCATTAAGACGCTCCTTAAAACCTACCTCTTTGACCAAGCTGTCCTAATATCTCCTTATGTGGCGTGGTGTCAAATTTTGTTTGATAACGCTCCTGTGCAGCGCCTTGGGACGTTTTTACTACGTTAAAGGCGCTATATAAATGTAAGTTGCTGTTGTTAAAGTATCTATATAAATGCAAGTTGTTGTTGTTGTTGTCGTCTTCAGGTCCCTGACCAGGACCAAAGGCCTCAGCTGTTGGCTGTGTGTTCTCATCAATACTTTCACAGGTGATGTCATATGCATGCCATTTTTATTGGAAGCAGTTTGCACAATTCCAGATGTTACTGAAACACCCCAAATAGCTGAAGCATGAGACATAGGCACAAATCATATTGAATGCTGTATACGTTCAGAAATAAGAGTACAGCTTCTTTATAATGCCATATATGCACGTTGGTTATGCTTTTCAATTTTCACCCTTTCTTTGTGACCTTTCCATCGTCACCGGCAATACCTCAGCCGCATGCCCATTCTTCATGTATGAGTCGAGATAGAAACGGTTAACAGGCTCATTAACCAAGGAAGTCAACAAAGCTGAGCTTAATCCTGTCTTTACTGGACTTCTACACGCCTATAATTTCTAGCATGGATCATTGGACAGTGTCTGTGAGTGGGAATCCTGCCTGGTTTTTCCCCTCCTCACCGAGGGGTATTTATAACGATCAGAAAGAAGCACTTGGCCTACTTTTCTCTCCGTAAGTTAGTGGTCATAAGGCCAGTTCTAATGTGTTGCCCCAAGATCAGCCAACTCAAACCTTCCTGTTCTCTATTATATGTGTGTTATGTGTTTCAAATGATGTTGCCCTAGCTGTAATAATGGATGGTGGGCCAAGAGAGGCAGATAAGTTTATAAAATAAAGACTAAACAAATAATAAAAATTAAACTAGAGGACATGGATGAAGAACAGAGTAGGAAAGACAGACAGAACAGTAATACAACTGTTTATTTTGATGCAATATTTATATTTTATTATTACAATATTAATCCTAACATCTCAAATGTATTATTACTGTAATAGTTAGTGATTAAATTTCATAGTTTGTGAAGTGAAATGTTTAAAACTATGACCAGTTCAAGGGTATAGAATTGCCCAGAGGTGATGTTGCTCCAGCACTGTAACTAATGAATGAAAATTTAGACATATAGACCTGGAGTTTCTCGTTTCTGGCCCGCCCAGAGCGGGGGGGGGGGGGGGGGTGTGCCGGTAGACCCCGGAAGTCCGGGTTTCCCGGCATGCTGTGGAGCTACTGGGAATCCACAGGTTAAAGCAGAGGCTTCAGGTCTCATTATCATTTAAAATGGCCGCCCGCCCCCCGTTCCGCCTGAGTAAAAGGTGAAAGTGGGCGGGTTGGGGTTGGGTTTTTATATTTTTAAAACTTTAACTTCCCCCACCCACCCATTTTTTCATGTGAAAATTCCTCCCATAACATCAATGGCCACTTAATATTCTGTGTGTGTATCTGTTACATTGTATGATGAACATAATCCAAAAATAATTTTAAAAAATTATTCCAACGAATGCTTCTAATCAATGCTTGTAAAAATGTAATGGCCCAGAAATTAAACAGTGAGGGTTCCCGCGGGGGTAAGGAATCCCCGCGATATCGCACTCCGCGCCTACCTTTTTGCTCCGGGCCCACACGAACTTTAGTTTGAAAGGCTCTCTCTCTTGGAACCGTGCAGTGCTTGCGTGACCCAGAGACGCAATTAGTTCGTGCGAGCTCTGGGATCACGTGATTCAGTTAGAGCCAATGGCAGCACACCATCTTTCATTCATAGTTTTGACAGGAAGACCTGTCAAAGCTATGAATACTACATCCCCCAAAAGAACAGCTAAACCTCAATTAAATTTAAAAAAAAGCCATCACATTAATAAAATAAGTATAGTTAAATAAATTAACCACTTTAAACAAAAAATTTAACTTTTGAAAAAATTTAAAATCTTTTTAAAAGTTATAAAAATAAACTTACCTTTCTTTAAAGTCTCTAAAAAAGATAAACCTGTTGAAAAAAATTTAAAATAACACTTAATTAACTACTTACCTTGTAAAAAGGGGGTCCTACGCCTGCTTTCTTTATGTGTAAATGTTCAAAGCTGAAAAAATAACTAAGTGCACTGCGTGCGCACAGCCTGTAGCGCGCACGCGGTTCACTTAGGAACCGCCCCCTTTTGAATTCACGAAGCGCCGGTTTCCCGCGCATGCGCAGTGCATGCAGGAAACCAGCAATTGGAGACCTAATACGCGAGAGTACACAGTGCGTACTCTCGCGTATTAGGTCTAATTTTCGGGCCAATAAGTGCATCTGTCGCTAACCTTTTTTAAAACTGAAGGGCTTAATTTGTAATAATACTGTACTTCATACTAGCAACAATCAAACATTAATCCCACACTATAACACTCACTGAGAGATATCGACATCAGTTATTATAAGTTATGAGAATCTATTAAAAAGACTTATAACATACACCTCACTATAAACATACCTCAAATCCTGTTATAACCAGCACTCTTTATGAGCCTCATTTATACAGAAACTATTAGAAAAAGCTTTTATAAGCTGCACCTTGCTTTTACATTCTCCGATATGGCATAACCTTTGACAAAACACTTACTTATATGACCAATAAAGAAAGCCAAAATATCTTTGGTGTAACATGCCTCTCTCACTAACATATATGTAGGACCGCTCCCAAAAATGTTAGAAATGGATACTAGTGTATTTTCTCAACACTGCCAGACATTATTCTGTAAATCAACACAGTAAGATCTGTTGACTACCTAGCAGTTATATTACACATTTGCATTAGTGTGCAGTGATGTCATTGTTGTAGCGATAACTGAAGCTCAACCCGTTGTCAGTCCAGTGCTTGGCATTGGGTGGGGAGCTAACTTGAGATGGCAGCCTCTCACTCTTCATTTCACACTGGCTGCAACATTGGCAATCGGAAGCCAGCTTTTTAAACATTAATTTTAAAGCTTAGCAAGCTACCCAGGCAGTTTGCTGGACAAGCCTTAACATTTTAAAGCAATGCCGCACGTGCATTCAATGCAGTCCACCATGCACAGAGCTGTGTTCTCCTCTGATCTGAGAATTGTGCAGAGCAAGGCAGTGCTGCCGTCTGATACAGACCTCCAAATCAGACCAGTGTGTGAGTGCTGGGTGCGACATTCTCAACATGAGAAAGACTTCAGCAATTTGTGGAATATTCAAGCTTCGACTAATCTAATGGGCAAACCTATTCGTGCGACTGATGTACATGACTGTTTTTTTAATTATAGTTACATATTTTACTAATCGGAATCATCAGTCCTGGAGTTCATACGGAATGTGATTCCACCGATTTGTAATATATACCTATCAAGAACAAAGGAGAATTTTCCATCAAAAACCTTCCTCTTTAACTTGATATAAATATTAATACCTCTCATCAGGAATTCACATCTGGCACAGTTGTTACCAGTTAAAAGGCATCTGGTAAATGGAAATGTTTGCTCTGGCAAAGAGCAATTCTCTATACATTCTAATGGAAACACCACAACTTAACTGGAACAGTTTAGACTCTGGTTGTTGCTTTAAAGAACCAGTTCTTTGGGAAGACCCCTACAAATTAGCAGAAACCTGTAGTGCAAACAAGAATTTCATGTCAATGTAGCTAACCACTACCTGAGTAGTGGTTAAGTATATTGCATTTATTGATTAAAATCTAACACAACTGAACAGACTTTGCATACATTATTATATACATACAATAGGCACAGTTATATGGAGTTTAATTTTTAAACTCATCACTTGTTACAGATGAGGCAATGTTGTTCAATCTCAGGCCTTACTCCAGGTGGATTCCCCGCCCAGGCCCGAGCTAAAATTACAGTCGGGTCTCAATGATGTCATCGGGCCACAACCTGCATATGTAAAGAAGGACCCTGTTGGCTCCGGGCGGGTGTCCTTGCTGCCTGCTCAGGAGAGCAGGTTAAAATTGCAGATGTTGCGATCATGGCGGCTTTCAGACAGGTAAGAGCCAGGGCGATTTTAACGGCCCACCCACCAGGTTTCTGCTGAGCGAGTAGGGTTAAAATCGCCCCATTGGCTGGAATTTTCTCCGAAAAAAAAGGTGGGTTTGGAGCGTGAGGGCAGTTAAATTGTTAAAAATGGGATTCCCAACCTGATCCCGCCCACTTCCGGTTTTGCCGGAGGTGAGACGGGGGGCGGGCGACCAACCAGCTCCCAGGGGGCGTTACCTCAATTTAAATATTGTAATGAGGTTGGAAGCTTCTATTTTCCCCTCCAATTTGAATTTAACTGCCTGTGGACGGACTTCACACAATTCGTGAAACCCGGCAGTTAAACAGAGGCGGGGGCTGCTGCATCCAGGAGGTAAGTGGCTTTATACCTACCTCCTGGATCCAGGGTCCCCACCTAAACCACCCCCTGCGATCGGAGACTCCACCATGAGGCCTCCGATCGCATTCCCAGCCCCACCCCACCCCCCCCAAGACCCCCTCTCCCACGATCCCCGATTCGCCCCCCCTCGATCCCCGACCACACCCCATCGCTTGCCGATCCCCGATCCCCTGCCGACCCGCAACACCGCCCCCCCTCCCCCCCACCCCTCCTCTCGATTACCGACCCCCTCCCGCTGATCCCCGACCCCCCCTCCCGCGATCCCTCCCCCGGACCGACCCCTCGCAACTGAGGCCTACCCGCCTGCAGCCAGCCAGACTCTCAAGCTAGCTAGCTGCGGGCAGGAAACCGAGGCCTCACATTCAAATTAGGCCCTGCCAGTAAAGTCGGCAGGGCCTGCGGGAAACCCGGCCTCCCTGAAAATAAATGGGAAGAATTCATGTGGAAAGGGAAATTAGATTTTTTCATACCTGTTCTTCAGGTGATCAACCAATAAGAATGCCAGAATTAGAGACTGATACACAGAGGGACAATATACAGTCGGAAATAAATGTTACACTTTTGGGTGCCTTCTACTCTTTTAACTCCAGATTATTTTGGTTTTCATACCTTGGGTCACTCTCCTGGGCGAGTCATGCAAATGAAACAGAAAACCCTGTCTGTTAATTATTTTTAGTTACTGGACTTAACCAATGGGTTCATCGGATCTCTCCAGTGTTTAATGAGCGAGGAGAAGAATACACCTTCAGAGTTTGTTTTATGTCTAAAGCCATTAAGTGATTTACTTAACAAAAGATAAACAAGCAAATAAGTAACAGTTGCATAACATTTACATATTTAAATTCTAAATGCTTCTGCCTAACTCCTTGAGTGGGAAAATAAAAGGATCACAACTCTAACTTTTATATTCTACACTGTTTCTTTTCCTCCTACAATAATCGAAATTATCTCTAGGCGGCTTCAACCTGATTATTTTTCTCTCTCTGTGGAGCTTCAAACTGGTCCTTGACGATAAATTTTCAAATTCACTCTCCTCCTCTCTGAGATTTTTAAACTCACTCCCCGATTCAACCAGAAGAATCCCTTTTATATCCTGGAAAAGAGTTACCGGGACTTCCTGGATTTTCACCAAACTGATCACTCAAATTTAAAAAAGGATCTGTCAGTCTTACACAAACTGAACCAATCACACAGTATTGTTTAAGTTTGAATTACTCAATTCTCAAGCCTATAACCAATTACATTTGTAACATTTTATCAAGATAAGCTTGGTGCAAGAACTTGAACTGCAGTCATTTTTTTTAAACCTGCTTGTGTACTATGGATTGGTATATACAGCCACCAAACCAAAACTACAACAACAACAACTTGTATTTATATAGCGCCTTTAACTAGGCTGACAAAAGTACTACAGTTTTTTCCAATTAACTCTAGCAAGATAAAAGTCATTGGGGTAGAGTTTCCGCTTGTTTCTGTAACTAATATCAGCGTAACCCGAGCGAAATTGGCTGAACCAGCGCAAAATATCGGGGAATTTTAAACGTGAGTTAGGCCCAAAGCCACTTGCATTCGTGTTTTCTGCCATCTTTTACGCTGGTTTAAGATTCAAGTTGCCTGGGTCAAACCCCGCCCACAAAACTGCTCATGTCCCCAGGCCAACTTTGCAAGGTTCCGCCGTCTGCGCTGGTTCGGGAAGGCTCATTTTCTTAGGCGCCCGGGCACTAATAGGCGCGTTTTTAAAGTTTCTTCATATGAAAACATATTTAATTTACTAAGAAACTGACTAGTGCACACCGATGAAACTAGTAAATGGTTCAGTATAGTTTTTTTTACAAAACATTTTCAGTCATTTTAAACAGGTGGAAGACTGGGCATTTATTAAAAACACTTTTGTGTGTGATAAATCCATTTCAGCCGTGTTAATAAAACTGCACCAGATTACCACTCTTAAATACATCAAGGATTACTTTTTAATGGAAAGAAAAAAACCGATTGCGTTCTATTACGTTGCCTGATGGACGATATTACGTTTGTAATTATGCAAAATTAATTTTAGCGGAAACTTGAACTGTAACCAAACCAGCGCAATTTTGGGTGCAATTTTCCAATTGCGCCCTAAGCGGAAACTCCACCTCAATATATATATATAAAAAAAAGATATTCTGCAATGAAAAATAAATTGAGTAAAATTAATTTCACAAAAGCCAGGAAGTTATGCTAAATCTATATAAAACACTAGTTCAGGCCCCAGCTGGAGTATTGTGTCCAGTTCTGGGCACCACACTTTTGGAGAGGGTACAGAAGAGATTTACTAGAATGGTTCCAGGGACGAGGGATTACAGTTACGTGGATAGACTGGAGAAGCTGGGGTTCTTCTCCTTAGAGCAGGGAAGGCTAAGAGGAGATTTGATCGAGGTGTTTAAAATCATGAAGGGTTTAGATCGAGTAAATAAAGAGAAACTGTTTCCAATGGCTGAAGGGTTGATAATGAGTGGGCACAGGTTTAAGCTGATTGACAAAAGAACCAGAGGTGACATGAGGAGAAACCTTTTTACGCAACGAGTGGTTCGGATTTGGAATACACTGCCTGTTAGGGTGGTGGAAGCAGATTCAATAGTAGCTTTCAAAAGGGAATTGGATAAATACTTGAAGGAGAAAAAATTCCAGGGACATAGGGGAAAGAGCGGGGAGTGGGACTAACTGGATTGCCCTTCGAACGAGCCGGCACAGACTCGATGGGCCAAATGGCCTCCTTCTGTGCTGTACTATTCTATGAAATCAAATTCCATTTAAGATTACTGGGCTTAGGTTGGACTCTTTCTGGTATTAGTGCAATTTGTTTCAAAGCTTCGCACAAAATTATTTTCCTTTGGGAACTGAGACCCACATTTAATTATATTAAAATGTGGTGGCATTTGTTTAAACCACGTAAGTGTAGGAATAGACTGGATGTTAAGCAGTTCTTCTTTTGCCAGAGAGTTGTGAGCCTCTGGAATACATTGCCGACTGGTGCGGTGGGTGCGGACTCTCTGGAATCCTTCAAGAGGGAGCGGGACTGGTTGTTAACTGGGGCAGAGATCGCATCATAGAACGTCCATGTGATCTCCTGGCCTGGTTTTGATGGCCTGAGGAGGTTGGGGAGGAATTTTCCAGAGTATTTTTTCCCTTAATGGCCCTGGGATTTTTATCTGGTTTTTTTTGTTGTCTCTCCCAGGAGGCAGTGGGAGATGAGATCACAAAATGCTACAACTTTCAGGTGGAAAAGTGCTGAGATATTGGCCGACATTCTTGGTGCGACTTGTGCTTATCTTTTCTTGCAGCTTGTAATAAAATACGAGGAGAAAATGTGATGCATTTTCTACCCAGTACCATCGTGCGTGACAATCGGAGCCGAAAGCAATACTGTGGCAGCCTCATGGGGTTGAATCTGCGGCAGTGCAGAAATTCTGCTCACCCCATGGATACACCCCTGACCTGGTTGCAAACCTTGGGGGTCACAGATATCACCATATTTTAGGAAGGTGCCTGCACCATTTTTGGCACTGAAGGGGTGCTCGCTTCTTTCTGTGACGTCTGTGCAGTAAAGGGCAGAAACAAGGAGCGCACTCCCCAACTTCCAGACCTGGATGCATCCAAAATTCCCGCCCCTGCCTGCACTGGCTGCGTTATTTTCACACCTCCACAGGGAAGAATTTCAGGCTTCTTACATCAATACACAAAGCGAAGGGAAATGGATCGAGGCACTGGAATAGCCTTCAGCTTTCACTTTCACATAGCGCATATACTGTTTGTGGTAAGCTGAAAATCTAGCCTGTGTTAAGAAACCGATAATAATATATGCAAGATATGCTAGTTCCTCGGACAGTGATTCAAATAACGTTTTCTATCGCTGCAATAAAAAAAAAGAAAATGCTGGAAACGAATGGCAGCTTCAGCAACACCTGAAAGAGAAAGATAGGTCAAGGTTCCAGGTGCGAGCCCTCACAAGCCTCGCTTTTCTCTCTCAGGTGCTGATAAACTTGCTGTGCGCTGCCAGCATTTTACATTTCAGATTTCCAGCGTTGGCATTTTTTTCTTGGTATCGCTTCATGGTGTCTTCAATTCAGAAAAGAGTGCTGGTAGATCAACAGATATAGAAAACTTCAGAAATCTAACACCAGACAAACAGAAATCTGATACCCCTGGGGATCTGCCGAGATCCCATTTGCATCTCCCCAAGGCTCAGCTTACGCTATAGATACAGGACTACACAAATGCATGGAATCCTTCATACTAATCATGTACTGGCAGAAATGCTAACACTTTGCACAGCATTAGGTGACCGCTTCCAGGAAAAGATAATCCAAAGAAAAGAAAGAAAGACTTTCATTTATATAGCGCCTTTCACAACCACTGGACGTCTCAAAGCGCTTTCCAGCCAATAAAGTACTTTTGAAGTGTAGTCACTGTTGTAATGTGGGTAAACGCGGCAGCCAATTTGCACACAGCAAGCTCCCACAAACAGCAATGTGATAATGACCGGATAATCTGTTTTTGTTATGTGGATTGAGGGATAAATATTGGCCAGGACACCGGGGATAACTCCCCTGCTCTTCTTCGAAATAGTGCCATGGGGTCTTTCACGTCCACCTGAGAGAGCAGATGGGGCCTTGGTTTAATGTCTCATCCGAAAGACGGCACCTCCGACAGTGCAGCACTCCCTCAGCACTGCACTGGAGTGTCAGCCTAGATTTATGTGCTCAAGTCCCTGGAGTGAGACTTGAACCCGCAACCTTCTGACTCAGAGGCGAGAGAGTGCTACCCACTGAGCCACGGCTGCCACTTTTGTTTATAATAGTTTATAATACTCCATTCTTTAAACTCCAATTCTGAAATTTATTATCAAGCAGTTAAATTGTAATCTTTTAATAAAAAGGATATATTTCCATTTCTGAGGGTCCAAATTTTCACTTCTTTTAAACTAAACTTATATTCCTGCAAAACACTGCATAGATTATCACAAGCAGTAATGAGAGCAAATTAGAGACAGGTGCCAGTGTTCAGAATACATTTGGAGAAAAATTTCAAGATTAAATCTGACACAGTTATGCAGTGAGGCACAAAAACACCAGCCCCCTGCTCTTCAAAGGGTTACAGCAGAAGGCCACGGGACAGGTCGGGATGGGGAAATCCTATTTTTATTGGATAAAGTGGCTATTCCGCGGTCAGCTCTTGTAATAAAAGGTCGGATGAACCCAAATTAAACTGCAGCTCAGACAACAACTTTCAGGCACTCCACAAAGGTGCCGTTGTGAATGCCCGGGTTTCTGTCAGGGCAGCTCAAGTTGGTTTAATGTAAGTTAACAAAAGTGAAAAGGCTACCCAGGCATATTTTGTTTTCCAGAAATAAATCAGTGCTGAGTAAAGTTTAATGAGTCCTCTCCAGTGAATAAACAAAGCTGTGCTAACAGCTGTCATGCTGAAAGTGTTTGGTTACACGAATCACACAGACTGGTTTGTAGTGCAGTGGCTGGTTTCTAAGAAGAGGAGAAATTCCATTTGCGTTCCAGTTGTGCTTGGCCTGGAGGTTTTGCGTGCTGCATCCCGAGCCTTTACTAATCCTACACAATGTAAGAGTTGCTACAAAAGAAACTCTGGAATGTGAGAATATATGGGCATCGGCCTTTATCTTGCTTGCTTTTGTATCGGTGCAAACTATAACTTAGGTTGTTTATTGGCATCAATGATTATTTGGCCAGCAGAAATTCTCCAAAAATGGTTTTCCTTTAGCACCAGTGGTAAATTCCACAGCTGCATTTAAAAGCGTGCATTAATATTCTTCTGTTTATTTCTATCTGTTTAACGCCACATTTATATTACTTACAACCCCTACTTTATTTTAAAACATTTATTTCAAAGGTGGATGTTGAGGTGCCGAATCGATGCTGGCAAATAAAATGTTTAGCCACTTTTCACACGCTATCTCCCAGGTAGGTATAGCATGGGTAAGAATCAGCATAGAACTGTTTAACTTTTGTTTTCAGACTGAAGACTCTGCCCATTCCCTGCTCTGCCCAGCCCACACTGCAGCTGAAAGGGCAGGCTGCTGGCAACCTGCCCCATCGTCTCTTCAGAAGCCTCTCTGAGTTAGCCGCTTGGAGGCCAGTAACAATGTCCCGGAATAATTTTACCTCTGAATTACCTATATCTTTGCAGGGAAGTGCCTAACCTCTGCTCAGAACTTCCCTGTAATGATGTGGCTGAATTCAGGAATATAATGGTGTAGGATTTGTAGGTGCGGGGAGATTTGTGTGACTACAGTGGAAGAGAAAGAGACCGTATTAGGTCACTAAAGATGCTTAGCAGAAAACCAGTCATGTGGTTGAAAATAGTTTTTTTCCCCTGCAAACTAATATGGGTGGGCTATAATCTTCTGTTGTTGGTGGAAGCAGAACTAAGATTGTCTACTAATCTTAGACAATAGGGACTATTGTGAGGTAACATCACACAGCAGAGACTTATCACCTGCTTTAGTGCATACAAAAATAACTGGATATATTCCAATGTTCCTACTGACTTTAGTTCAAAGGTAATAACAAAACAAATACTGACAATGTTCAGATGGCACATTATTGCCGCTGGGTCATATACAGTGATCTTGAGTTTTCTCATATCTTGGGCATAGACATTCATTCCAGTACTTATTTGGAGAACTCGTGAATTAGACAAGTACAATGAAAATAGAATGTACGCAGACAAGCACAGAATATGATCACAAGTATGCGCAAAGTCTCATGGCCATGCTCGGTATGTACTTGTTCAAACGTTTAGTTCTGATCCGATGCCATGTGTGGATTTTTTTTTTCTATTCAGAATTGAAAGATTCCTTTGCTTCTTTTCCCCTCTTTCACCATTATATCAAGCATGACATTTTTTATTCCACATAAACTTCTTGTTCGGTAAATGCCAGTGAATTTAACAATTTTATTTTATTGAGAATGCCAGACATGGAGCCAAAACCCACACAGGAAGAAACTGGCACTCGGAGTAGGTTTTCATAACAGTATAAAACCACCTTTGTCTCCCCAGTCGTTTTGTTTACCAAAACTATGGAGATGTTGCTGAGATCAGAGGCCAGTACCTGCTGGCAAATTGGAGGCCTGGCTGGGTCTGATTATTCATCCAGCATAATAAAAAACAAGTGAAGCAAAGAGCTGCCTCCCGGACATCAGTTTCAGTGCATACTAAATGGCAGCGATAGCTCAATCCAAAATTCCTTTCCCTCCCTTCCATATTGGAAAAAGTAATAACATTAATGCATAAGCAACATCTTCAAGGCTATAAGATGTGCTTTTTCAGTTCATAATTAAAAATTAAAATCACTTGGAAAACATTTCCATTGGCCAAAAATCAGCAACAAATTTGTATTTGGCTAACTGAGCTGAAAAACATATTTTATAGGCTTTGAAGATAAGTATTCATGCATATTGTGATATGGAAGGGAGCACAATGAATTTTGGATAATGTGTTATTTCTGCCATTTAGGTGAACACTAAAACTGATGCAAAGTATTTGTTCATGAGACAACCATTTGCTTCACTTTTTTCTTAATTTATGGATCATGCAGCTATCAGGTTGCTCCAGGTTGACATTGTCCCGGTGCATGGACAGCATTTTCATTTCATTCAGTGGTATTCTACTAATTTGTTCAAAATCATAAATATTCTATTCTACCTCATTCTTTCTCAAAACTGTGGAACTCCTCGCCTCTCTTAGTACTTTTTTTATTCACTCCTGGGATATGGGCGTCGCTGGCAAGGCCAGCATTTAATGCCCATCCCCTAATTGCCCTTGAGAAGGTGGTGGTGAGCCGCCTTCTTGAACCGCTGCAGTCCGTGTGGTGAAGGTGCTCCCACAGTGCTGTTAGGGAGGGAGTTCCAGGATTTTGACCCAGCGACGATGAAGGAACGGCGATTATATTTCCATGTCAGGGTGATGTTTAACTTTGAGGGGAACTTGGAGGTGATGATGTTCCCATGCGCCTGCTGCTCTTGTCCTTCTAGGTGGTAGAGGTTGCGGGTTTGGGAGGTGCTGCCAAAGAAGTATTTCCTTCTTCCTACAATGTACAATTTTCAAAACCCAAGCTTGGTCTTATCTGACCACTATTGCTTGATTGATCTTATCTTCTTAACTGCTCTTTCTATTTTTGATAGTGTTCTGCACTACGGGCTGTCATCCTTCAACCAACTTTTTCAATGAAAATAAAAATCAGTGCAGGGTTGTGCCTGCCCTTGATATCATTGAAATCATTCAAATTAGCTTTGGCATTGTATTGTTTTCACAGGACAGAGTTGGAGCTGAATTGGAAATGGCCTCACATGGCACTGCAAATTCAGACTGTTTTCCTTCCTAGTCTCAGACTGAGAAACTGTAAAAGTAGCACAAAGGCGATTGGAAATCTTGGGGTCAGGTCAAGTATGCTAACACATCTCATGGAAAATGGCAGCATAGACCAATGACCAGACTTCTTCTCAAATCTCCAACTCCATAAAATCTGAAACTACTGTGTTTCTGTATCCAACCATATCCAGCTTCTACAAGGTTGAATGTTCTGTAATTTCCTCCTCCACCTACAGCTTGAACAGGAGTAGATTTTCATCTAAATTCAGTTCTACTTCTTTTAAATAAGATTATTTTCACAGACTACAATTAATTTCAACCAAGTGCGTTATTCTGTTCACATCCCTTTTTTTATTTCAAAAAACAGATCACTAAAGTTAAAATTAACTTATTGTTGCTGACCTTGACCTGATCATGAAAACTGTTGTGGTAATACAACTGATTATTAGAACTGATATTCACATATACAAAGCTGCGTATTGTAATAAAATCAAAAGGAGCATTCAGAATCATAAAACCTCTCAATCAAAAAAAAAGGACTCTTTCAAACAGTGTTCTCTTCTTCTTGAATATTACAAACTGAGGGTCAGCTTTAACTAAGGAACGAGGTTTATTTTGTCTCCTATCACTGTCACAAGTCTGCAGCCAAAGGTGTTTCCATGGGAAGAGCAACTATTGGCATTCTAAGGACTGCAGTACAGGTTCTACAACAAATTAAAGCAAATATTAGTTTTTATCTTTACCATTTATCAATAAAGGAAAGACTTGCGTTTATATAGCACCTTTCACGACCTCAGGACGTCCCAAAGCGCTTTACAGCCAATGAAGTACTTTTGAGGTCTAGTCACTGTTGTAATGTAGGAAACGTGGCAATGTTCAATCAATGCTGGAAATGGGTGAGTGGAACCTACAAGAAAGGCCCGACAGCGTGGTGCCATTGACTACTGGGAGCAATATATCCAGCTGTTCTCTGTTGTAGAAGAATATCAAGTGAATCAAAAAATACAATACTGCAGATGGTGGAAATCTGCAGCAGCAAACACTCATCAGGTCAAGCACAGGATCTGTGGAGAGAAGTGACAAGTTAATATTTCAAGCATAACCCTTCATCAGAACTCAAAATCTGACGGAGGTTTATGCTTGAAACTTTAACTTGTCACTTTTCTCCACAGTTGCCGTGCCTGATTTGCTGAGTGCTGCCAGCAATTCCCGTTTTTTGTATCAAGTGGATCAATTAGTGCACTTTCAGGGAGTACCTTTTTCAAGTCTGCAAAGCATGGTTACATACAGATAATGTCTTGCAGATGGACACAATAAGTTGTGTGGACAGATTAGAGGTATTTTTCAACTTGGTGTTCCTGATGGGAGCCCATGCCAACCGAGAGTGCTTATTGGAAATTTGGACACATGCTGTGCGTGATTTCCCCACCATTAAAATTAATGGTCATCATTAATTTAGAAGTCGCACAACACCAGGTTATAGTCCAACAGCTTTATTTGAAATCACAAGCTATAACCTGGTGTTGTGCAACTTCTCACTTTTGTCCACCCCAGGTCAACACCAGCATCTCCACATCATGATCATTAATTTAGTGTGCCATGCAAGCTGAATTTTTAATGTGTACAAGGCTGGGAGCAAAATGTTGGGAAAATGATCCATTTGTCTGTCACTGCATTATAACATATTAAAGATTTCTAGGCAATCAGCCCTTAGTAATCGATCGGCATGGTCATGCCAATCTTAACACGAGGAGAGATTGTGTCGAATGGGTCTATACTCTCTGAGTTTAGAAGAATGAGAGGTGATCTCATTGAAACATACAAGATTCTGAGGGGGATTGACAGGGTAGATGCTGAGAGGTTGCTTCCCCTGGCTGGAGAGTCTAAAACTAGGGGACATAGGGGGTGATTTTCTCAATGGGGAGCTTTTGGAGGCGGGACTCCCACTTGTCGGGTTTCAGTCCCGCCTCCATCAACTTCTGGCCAACCCACGCTATTTTCCCTTGATTGATCTTGTTAAGCCCGCCCTTAGCAGGCCAATTAAGGGAAAGCCTTTTTTTTGACAGATGAATTGTCATCATTTGACAGCTCTGTGAAGCTGTCAAACAGTGACATTCTCTGTAGTTTGATGAGGTCTTGAATTCAAGACCTCATCAAACCTCTTTCTTTTGCAGAAATGAGATGGTTGTTGCATTGGAGAATGCAATGGCCATCTGTCATCTCTATCGCGGCGATGCGAGACTCTCCGCATACCCACTGACTGAAGCCTGCAGGAAGAAACAAAGGTAAATACACTTTTTCTAACACTTTCCACTTACCTCAGATACTCACCTCTCCACACTTGCACCCATCACTTACCTTCACAGTGCACTTTTGCACCCCCCGACCCCCACTACTCGTCTCGGTGACCCTGGCGGGGTTCGGAGCCTTCGGGAAGCCCGCACTTGTGTGGGCAAAATAGTGATAAGCCTATTTTCTGCCTGTTAACTACCTGTTAACAGGCAGTTAAGTGGCTGTAATCCCTTCCCGCCTCCAAGGAGACGGGACCCGGCGCGGGACGGCTACCCGCCTCCTGGCAAGATGGTACGGAGGCGGGTTGGGGTCGGGTTGTGCGCCCGCCCCCAAATTCTGCCATTTTCCCGGCAGTCCCACCTCCACACCCGCCTCCCCAGGGCTGGCAAGATCGCGCCCATAGTCTCAGGATAAAGGGTCGGCCATTTAAGATTGAGATGAGGAAGAATTTCTTCACTCAGAGGGTTGTGAATCTTTGGAATTCTCTATGCCTAAGAGCTGTGGATGCTGAGTATATTCAAGGCTGAGATAGATAGATTTTTGGACACGAGGGATATGGAGATCAGGCGGGAAAGTGGAGTTGAGGTCAAAGATCAGCCATGATCTTATTGAATGGCGGAGCAGGCTCGAGGGGCCGTATGGCCTACTCCTGCTCCTAATTCTTATGTTCTTAACAGTTAATATGAATGAGTACCTTACATCAATCAACACTTAAAATAACTTATGAAGTGGTTGGTTGACTGAATCATAAAATTAAGAAAAAAATACTGTGTGTGCATACTGGTAAAATGATGACATTATTGAGTAAATCATACCTGAGGGTATTCATAGTGATCACCCGAGTTCTCCATAATACTGTCCATTTCATGTTACACATACACACACACACATATATTTAACTAGTAAACTGCCTGTGGTGTTGTCCATGAACAGTTGAAGAATGTAAGTTTTTTAATATACTAGACGACAACATCATTGGGAGATTTCAGACTTCAAAAACTCGCTCCACAGTGAAAAGCACCTGCAACAAAATTGTGACAGTTGACATAACAAAATTGAATGGGAAATATTGAGCTAGCAATTGGTGAGTGCTGCGGCGGGCACTCTCCCGCAACCCAAAGCGCCGTGGATTAAAGGGCGGTGGGTTCAAACACCCCAGGCATGCAGCGGGTAGCGCCCGACTGCCATTTGAGCCCCCGGCGGGGCTAGCTTTATTCCCCAAACAGATCAAAATGTGAAGAACAGAAATATGTGGGGCGAGTAGCTATTTTCTAAACTGGGAAACCCAGGTTGAAAAGAGTAGGAGAGAAGACAAAATAAATGAACAAGCAATGATTAGGTGACATCAGGCTTGGTTATTGACAGCATGTAGATTGTGGAAAGAAGGGCGGGGGAGTGGGACTAGCTGGAGTGCTCTTGCAGAGAGCTGGTACAGGCTCGACGGGCCGAATGGCCTCCTTCTGTGCTGTAGGCATTCTATGATTCTATTGATTCTAAGGGAAGACTGAGAGAAGTGCAAAGTGCCACAGTTTTAAAATTCTGGGAAACAATGATGTGTCCGTACATCGGAATTCTGTAAATGTGTCTCTATTTCAGTTGCATTTAAAAAAATTTTTTATTGTTGAGATAATTGTAAGAGGAAAAATCTGCAATTGGCACATTGATGTGAGTTAGGTTCCACTTTTGCCCTTATACTTGGGGGAAAAGAACTGAGCTCATGTTGTTTATTTTCTGACATAAACCTTACAGTTTTATCTTTTAAGGAAAGAATCTACTGCAGAGGACAGCACCTGCGATTTTATTTTCCTTTGGAAACGAAGGGTGCGTGAGCCCATATGTAAAATCCACAGTGCCCCAAGCAAGATACATTTTTCCTGATCTCTCATGCTTTCAGTGTTTGTTAAGGGAAATGGATGGAGGGATGTGATTCGATTCAATTTCTCACGTGCAAGAAATCTTTCGCTTCTCAAAGTGAGAATGTTGAATTATTAAGCTTCCTGCCAAGAAGTTAATGGCAACTGTTAGACGGGGTGGTTGCTCATTCAATGTAAAAGCTTCCGATCTGTATAATTGTTTAGACTGTAGAAATCATTTCCGGGAAAACTGAAATTTTAGCTGATAACATCGTGAGCAAAGAAATGCTGAGTATGTGTGAAGCTATCATAGTTTTTTTTTAAACTTTCATACGACCATCTTGAGGAGCAGTGCCCCTGAAGTCTGTACATTTAAATTGTCACACTGAATGGCAGGTGTTATAGTTGCATCGTCCAGTGGATCCTGCTAACGTGTGTTATCCTGCAGTAGTGTTTGCCGTTTCCAATCTCTGTAATCTCCTTCAGCCCCACAACCCCCCGAGATCTCTGCGCTCCTCTAATTCTGCCCTCTTGAGGATCCCTGATTATAATCGCTCAACCTTTGGTGGCCGTGCCTTCTGTTGCCTAGGCCCTAAGCTCTGGAATTCCCTCCCTAAACCTCTCTGCCTCTCTTTCCTCCTTTAAGACGCTCCTTAAAACTTACCTCTTTGACCAAGCTTTTGGTCACCTGCCCTAATTTATCCTTATGTGGATCGGTGTCAAATTTGTTGTCTTAAAATACTCCTGTGCAGCGTCTTGGGACGTTTTACTACGTTAAAGGCGCTATATAAATACAAGTTGTTGTTGTTGTTTGCAATGTTCCATACTGTCCATCATTCTAATCATTTATGTGGTGAACACAAGAAATTATGCTGCATTAGTTATGGCTTAACTTAAAAGGGGTCAGTCCATTTTTAAGGACCACATTGGACTCATTGTAAAAAAAAAGGTCATGTCGGGCTTATGTAGCATGGCAAATAAATCTCACTTTTACTCTCTAACAATGACCGCATTAGGCTCATGGGGGTCATTTAAAAAATCTTTCCTTCTACAGAAACTGGAACCTATGGGGGAAATGTAGCATGGTGAACAATGACTCAATAACTTGCCAAAAACACTTGAAAGTAATAATCTCAGCTACAAGATAATCTTATAATGTCCTTCTTGTCACTGTTCAGTCCACGTGCGCTTGCGTTTAATCCACGATTGTTAAGATACTGACATTTTCACATCAGTGCTTGTATCTATACTTACAAAGTATGGGGGGAAGGGTTTGGCCCTCTGCCGACTGCAGGCTTCTTGTTTCCAGTTGATTTCCTGCACAAGAATGGGGGAGATTTTCAAGCCGGTCCCAAAACAGACACAATATCGGCAGTGCGCCCGTGGACCCATCCAAGGCCGCCGTCCGGAGGCTCGAACCATTTCCACATTTGGGTCGCAATTGAATTGTACCGGAAAGCTGCAGGCACCACTGCAGGTACCGCTGCTGCTTGCCGGTTTGATGCAGTGGAAAACCAGCCAGTTGCTGTTCGGAACCAGCAGGCCAGTGGGGCCTGTGGGGTGGGGGAGGAAGGGGTGTGGATCCTGTGGGTTGCAAGGGGGTGAAAACAAGCTGGTAGCAGACCAGAACATTTTGTGAAGCCAGGAGGAGCATGTATGTTGAAAATCCCACTCCCAATTGACAGATTTCAGACTCCCCCCCCCACTGCCATTTTTGAAAAGCATTTAATTTTTCCCTCAGCCAAATACCATTCTATTGGCAAGAGTAAGCAACCTAGATATTCTCAAGTTTTCCTTGTCTACCATGGGGAGGAATATTTGTGCAGGCCTTTGCCTCAGGAGGTTCAATTGGTGGGGGAAGAGCCCACTAGAGCACAGCTCGATCCTGGCCTGTGGAAGCAGCAGGCTTGATGGTGAAATGGCCTTTCTCTCAGCCAACGTTTTCTCATCTTCTAACTCGCTCTCAGTCATCTTCCAAAAGCTGCTCCAGAAACATCTACCAGGAGGTGTGCGAGGAGAGCCCAAGCTGCCTCATTATTTCTCCCTCTCTCCTTGTGGGAAAGACTTCAGCCGTTTTGCAAATCTACTGAGGGCACAGTTGAAATTGGGAACTCAAACCATGGAAAACTACAAACAGGAACCTGAACCCGGCCCCATTCCCTTTCATGATGCGTTGTGGCATGACATGACCGGATTTCAGATCAGTAAAATAAGGGTAATTAAATCAGAAGGATATTCTTCCTTTGATTTTGAAAAGTAAAGGTGTGCGTATCATACTAATTTTCAAATCAGTTTGAAGTTGGGGGTATACATAAACAAATTACTGGCTAAGTTCATGGCTTCTACTAAAGGTTGAAGGGGCAACTACAGATGTACTTTTTTTTAAAAAAAGCAACACTTCAGGAATGAAGCAATCCTGAAAAAAGTTTACTGATGCCTTGTTATCTAAGCTATAACAGCTGTACTACTTATTTTTCTTAGTATTGCTGACAAGTATCAGAGATAGAAAATCCTTATTAAACATGTCTGGGAGCAAAATCACATATCCAGACCTCAAAAAAATATATACTGCAAAACCGAGTTACTTCATTCGAGACTGGTTGGAGATGAACCCTGTGCTAGCTTCAAATAATTGAGTACAGGCTGCAGTTCCAGACAATTGATAAACATCAGAAATACTTCCAATTAATTCACCAGTCCATTGTTTCTCATCCCCTGACAGTCAGCTTCGACCCAAAAATGCAGACAGGAAATACTACACCTGACTAGACCAATCGGTCATGCTCAAACTACTAGTTTTAAAACAGCCATAACCAATCAACAATATATTTTTTAACCCAATCACAACCGATAAGTAAAAGATAAATGTTGAGTCAGGCAACTACGGGAACGGTAGCATAGTGGTTTTGTTACTGGACTAGTAATCCAGAGGTCTGGACTGATGATCCAGAGGTATGAGTTCAAATCCCACCACGGCAGCTGGGGAATTTAAATTCAGTTAATTAAATAAATCTGGAATAAAAAGCTAGTGTCAGTAATGGTGACCATGAAACTGCCAGATTGTCATATAAACCCATTTAGTTCACTAATGTCCTTTAGGGAAGGAAATCTGCCGTTCTTACCTGGTCTGGCCTATATGTGACTCCAGACCGACAGCAATGTAGTTGACTCTTAACTGCCCTCTGCAAGCCACTCAAAGAAGTATGGACTGCAGCGGTTCAAGAAGGCGGCTCACCACCACCTTCTCAAGGGCAATTAGGGATGGGCAATAAATGCTGGCCCTGCCAGCGACAGCCACATCCCAGGAACGAATAAATAAAAGGCTTAAGTAATCAATTTCTTACATCATTTTTTTTGCTGATTTTAAAGTACTAGAGGTAAAAGGGAGTTTCCTAGTTAAAAAAAAATCTTCATCTCCCTGTGCTGGAACATGTAGCAGAGATGAAAATACAATGTTGTACAATAACACACTTTGGCATCCAGTTGGACATGATGGACAATATTATTGCAGCTGAAACTGGATTAATCAGTCTCCTGTCTCTCTTAAATGCTGTAAGCATTTTTTCCAATTGTTTTTTTTTGAGAAATATAATTTATTACAGTAATCCACTGAAGAATCAATGGAATTATTACCTTATCAGTCAGACAAAGGATGAGTCAAACCACTCTGCAGACCATCATTAGAAACAGGTGCCTAAATGCTTTGGATGTGAACAGAAGTGATGGTGGTTGGCTGCCAAACCAGGCATTACATTGACATCCACGAGGAGACAGAGAAAGAAGTGGAGGCCGAAGACTGATCTGGAAGGAGGTGACTTTGTACGACCTCAAAAAAGTGTGTACCATCTACAAGATGCACTGCAGCAACTCGCCAAGGCTTCTTCGGCAGCACCTCCCAAACCCGCGACCTCTTCCACCTAGAAGGACAGGGGCAGCAGGCGCATAGGAACACCACCACCTCCAAGTTCCCCTCCAAGTCACACACCATCCTGACTTAGAAATATATCGCCGATCCTTCATCGTCGCTGGGTCAAAATCCTGGAACTCCCTCCCTAACAGCACTGTGGGAGTACCTTCACCACACGGACTGCAGCGGTTCAAGAAGGCGGCTCACCACCACCTTCTCAAGGGAAATTAGGGATGGGCAATAAATGCTGGCCTTGCCAGTGATGCCCAGATCCCATAAACGAATACATTAAAAAAAGGACTGGACTACAGCCGGGACAAAGAAGCAGTGATATGCCAAAATGACAAAGGATTGAGGCTTTGTGTGGTGCCAGTTACTGCTGAGGTGCAAGAGGTTTGAGGTTTGAGGATGACGGATTATTTTCTCCTGACCTTTTTTTTCTTTTGAGACTCTGAAATTTAAACTGAAAGCTAAAGTCCAAATGAAAGCGCTGCAGGACACAAGTCAAATGGTAGTAATTCGAGCCTTTTAAGACTAATTGAACTTGCACACCACACATCTGATGGACCACAAGATTATCTTCTCCCTTTCAATGCACCACAACGGAATAGACAAATACACATATACAAAAAGAAAATACTGCAGATGCTGAAAATCTGAAATAAAAACAGAAAATGCTGGAGATACTCAGCAGGTCAGGCAGCATCTGTGAAGAGAGAAACAGAGTTAACGTTTCAGGTCAATGTCCTTTCGTCAGAACTGGCCAGTTCTGACGAAAGGTCATCGACCTCAAACGTTAACTCTGTTTCTCTCTCTTCACAGATGCTGCCTGACCTGCTGAGCATCTCCAGCATTTTCTGTTTATAGACAAATATATATTCTCCGCAAGACTCTCTATTTACCTTACCAGGGAATCGGTCTAAATAATGGGACGGGATAAATTTAGAAAGAGTGGGGTGGATTTTGGCCTTTGGGCAGCTGACCAGCAGAGTGCATTGGGCGGCCGCCCATTCTGGCGGCGAAGAGACCTCCGTGATTTTGAGGCTCTGACCTTATTTAAATTCAGCCGGCAATGCGGCTCACAGACTGAAGCCTGAAAATCAGGCCAGAGTTGCCGCCAGCAAGGTAAGTTGCCGGGGTGGGGGAGGGGGGGGATGTCTCCCGGGCTGGCAGCGGCCCAGATTATTTTTGTGGCCCCCGGAGGTGCACTCCTCCTCGAGGCCCACAGAAATAACTCCTGACTTACCTTTAGAGGGCCTCTTCGCTTCCATCGCCCGTGTAACTGATCCACCCGTTCCTACCTAAATTGGAAATCGGGGTCTTATTTATATTATAAAACCCCGATTTCCATATTAAAAGGGGGCCTAAAACAGGCAGGCGCTTTGGACAGCCAGTGGCAGGCCCCATTTAAAATGGAGCCGGCCACATTGCTGGTGTTAACGGGGCTGTAAGGCTTCTGACCCCATTCTGAGGCCGTTACCGCCCCGTTAACAGCAGGTGAGGGCACCCAAAACCCACCCAGTGTGTTGGTGAAACCGAGCAGCTATTTTCCCTTAACAAAACGTGACAGCAATGCCAACATTAAGCTCTTCTTAACTGTCTGGATGCTTATATATGCTTAAATTATATCCTCAGATTCCTACACCCATAGGGACAGGATGGACCTGTACGGTTTCAACATGGTAATAAATCTATTTGTTTAACTTTACACTGGGCCAATGAGGAACACGGTTGCAAAAATGGCTTTGCTGTACTTCTTTGACATTTTAGTCTAATTTAAATATTAATGGTACGCAAGAAGAGAAATGGCGAGATTTCCCTCCGGCACAAACTGGGCCTTGCCCTTGCTCGTTGCCCTGGCTCTCAAGAGCAGACGGGCCCCTTATTGGGGTGCCAATGTTTCATTAATGGATGAGAGAGAGAGAGAGGGGCCTTGAAATTAGATTGTGCAGCTCTCTCTGAGACGGCCGATTTCGCTCGCCCTCTGAGGCCGCGACCAGGCGTCCACAAATGAGGCCGACGAACCAATTTGCCGCGACCCTGCCACTGGCCTAATTAGGCTCGTGTAGCATGCACAGCAGCTGGATGACGCCCCGAATCGGGCGCGGTTTAATTTCTAAGCCCGTGACTTTGATTTGGGCCAGTGTGACAATGTGGTGCCATGGCATTTGCTTGTTTTAATAATGACTTTACTAGAATAAAGCTGACATCTTTCAGAGTGACTAACGGTCCCCTCTTATTGTCATGTTCAAACCCGCAGCTTCAGTAGTTGGCTGCAGCCTGCATTTATTGATTTGTGTTTTGATCGCTGACAACATTTTTTGAATTGAAGTAACACAATAGAAGCTGCAATTTCAAGGAAATGAAACTGGAAATGATTTCATTTTGTTGTTCTATTGCAGCAAGTTTATTTATTCACAAATTGTTTCAATTTCACTTAGATTTGTGCAACTCAGTTAACTCTTTGAGGGCTAGTTCTCTTTTGAGACTCTAAAACATGCATCCAACTTCTGGAAATCTACTGAAGACACAGAATATGCAAATTTATGAGAGGCATTTATCCATCTGATCTCAGATAGTCACACGGGATGGTAAATATACAGTTTCTGGATAATATGTCTGTAAACCCTTGAGAGTCTTGTAGAAAGATGTAGTACAACCTTGTCATGGCTGTCCATCAACCTCTAAGGTTAGAGGCGGTGTGCAATATATTGGTGGTGATAGCTCTTAGATTGCGGGTAGTCTAGTTGAGAGGCCAGTCTGTAGTCATGTGATGGTATCTGTTTGTTCATTCTTCAGTGATCTAGAGGGATGGGCAAGGGCAGGGAGAAAGGTTGAGATGTGTCTATCCCTGGCATCTCAATGGTAAGGTCGATAGAGAGTCTTGTGGCGAACTCCAGCTGGATTCCTCGCTCAGGCCCGAGCTAAAATTACAGTCGGGTCTCAATGATGTCATCGGGTTGCAACATGCATATGTAAAGAAGGACCCTGTTGGCTCCTGGCGCGTGTCCTTGCTGCCTGCTCAGGAGAGCAGGTTAAAAGTGCAGATGTTGCGATCATGGCGGCTTTCAGACAGGTAAGAGCCAGGGCGATTTTAACTGCCCACCTGCCAGGTTTCTGTTGAGCATGTCGGGTTAAAATTTGTCTGTTCCTTTGTGGTGCATTGGATGAAAGGAGGTAGTCTTGTCATCCAAGTTAATTTGGTTTTAAAGGAAAATTTGCATTCCAAATTAATTGAAACTCTGATCCCTATTGATGGATGATTCCGTGCAAGCCTGGGTTCAGAAACATCAATATTTAGTGCTAACACAGATCTTGATCAAATTTGCACTATACATGTTGAAAAACACCAACAAGAATTTTCTTTTCAATGCAACTACTTGCCTTCATATAACGGTTCCAATACTATTTGTAGCAGTATGCAAAGTCAGCTGCTATTCAAATAGCATTAAGTAGCAATAGTGTTAACTTTATGTGCATGAGAGAGACAACAACAACTTGTATTTATCTAGCACCTTTAACGTAGTAAAACATCCCAAGGCGCTTCACAGGAGTGTTACAAGACAAAAATTTGGCACTGAGCCACATAAGAAGAAATTAGGGCAGATGACCAAAAGCTTGGTCAAAGAGGTAGGTTTTAAGCAGCGTCTTAAAAGGAGGAAAGAGAGGTAGAGAGGCGGAGAGGTTTATGGAGGGAGTTCCAGAGTTTAGGGCCTAGGCAGCAGAAGGTACGGCCACCAATGGTGGAGCGATTATAGTCAGGGATGCGCAAGAGGGCAGAATTTAAAGAGCGCAGATATCTCAGGGGGTTGTGGGGCTGAAGGAGATTACAGAGATAGGGAGGGGCGAGGCCATGGAGGAATTTGAACGCAAGGTTGAGAATTTTGAAATCAAGGTGAACGGGACTTGGCGCGAGTTAGGACATGGGCAGCCGAGTTTTGGATGGCCTCAAGTTTACATAGGGTAGAATGTGGGAGGCCAGCCAGGAGTGCATTGGAATAGTCAAGTATAGAGGTAACAAAGGCATGGATGAGGGTTTCAGCAGCGGATGAGCTGAGGCAAGGGCGGAGACGGGCGATGTTACAGAGGTGGAAATAGGCGGTCTTTGTTATGCTGCGGATATGTGATCGGAAGCTCATTTCAGGGTCAAATATGACACCAAGGTTGCGAAGTGTGGTTCAGCCTCAGACAGATGCTAGCGAGAGGGATGGAGTCGGTGGCTAGGGAACGGAGTTTGTGGCAGGGTCGAGAACAATGGCTTTGGTTTTCCCAATATTTAGTTGGAGAAAATTTCTACTGATCCAGTACTGGATGTCGGACAAACAGTCTGACAATTTAGAGACCATGGAGGGGTCGAGAGAAGTGGTGGTGAGGTAGAGCTGGGTGTCGTCAGCGTACACGTGGAAACTGACGCCATGTTTTCGGATGATGTTGCCAAAGGGCAGAGAAATGCTCTACTTATAAGCTTATGGGCCTATCGCACTGATAAAGCCATGTTGAAGGCATATAGGTTAGCACTTCGTGCCCATGGACTGCACAAATTCAAAAAGCAACAATATTAGGATGCCTGTGCGGAACTGAGCAAGGCTTTCATTGGTATCCAATCCATTAATAGCTCCTTTACATCCTGATAATCTGGGCATCTAATCATCTCATAGTATAATATCAGAACCATACTGGAAGAATATATTTGATCATTTGTAAATTCAACCACTAGGATACAATGGGCCGTATATTCCGATCCCTACGGGTGTGTACGCGCTGTGTACACACCCGTAGGGACATCGGAAATGCCGGTTTCAGGCATGCCAAGCGCATGCGCTGAAAACCGGCATTTCTGATCTGTCAAGAATGGTCTTGACAGATCGGACGCCTGCCCTGGAGAAGGGCCTCTGCGGGCGGATAGTTCTGCTTTCTGGAGAACCTCCGCCCGCAGAAAACCCTTAGAAATCTTACGCCTGGTAAAAGCAGGTGTAAGGCCTGCTTTTACCAGCATAAGATTTGAAAAAAAAATTTAAATTTTTTTCCCACTCATTTATCATTTAAAAATACTTTAAAAAAGGTAAGTTTATTATTAGCCCTGTAAAAAACTTTAATTATTTTTTTCAAAAAATTAAATTTTTGTTTAAAATATTTAATTTATTGTAATTTCAACTCATTTTAAAAATGTGATTTTTAAAAAAAAATTATTTAATGCTTTACAGTGTTTTTGGGGTGATCTCCATTCATATATTTGACAGGTCTATCTGTCAAGTGTATGAAGGGAGATTCCCTTCTCCTATTGGCTCCCCGTGGCCCACGTGATCCCAGGGGACGCTTGCGAACGTGGGCCCTGCGCATTTCGAGTTTGGAGAGGCCCAGGAGCGGAAGTATACGCACCTCGGGAGCCCTCAGGTAAGTCCGTAGAGTTTTTCCAGATCGGAGGCCTCCGCACGCCGGAAGCCTCCGATCGGAAAATACGGCCCAATATTGTTTGATTCTATATTACCTTTTGGGATTAAATAAATTCTTAATGCCGTGGAATTAAGTGCAATTATTAACATCAACACTTGGACGGACACTGGGGATAGCGGTCTGCTCCAACTGGAATAGCCGTCCTGTACTCGTATTAAAGTAGTCTTTCAACAAACAGTTGTGGCCTGTTTGCTATTTTGCAGCAGAAATGCAACTAGACCGTAAAAAGCATTAATCTCCTTCACTGCCAAGCCTGGCTGGGAATATCATTTTTACTTAAAACTGTTGCTGAAAACCTCTTGTTGGAATCACATTCAAAAATGACTTTGTAATTTCAAATCTGGAACATTCATAATGCAAAACAAATGTTTTTAGGAACGTTTCATCTCGCTCTAATATTTGGGATTGAGCTTTCAGGAGTTAACTCGGATTTTTGCTGAAGAAAAGTATCTGGTTGTTTTTGAGAGAAAACTGAACAGATTTCATATTGTCAAATTGCTAATACCAGAGGATATCAGTGCTATGTAGCATTTAATACAAAGGGTTTGTTGTTTTTATGGTATGAGATATTTAATACAGATTGCAATATCAAGCCATGTTCAATTTAAAATGTTTGAATTACAGTACAGCTACAATAATAACTTAAATGCATCACAAAAATGCTCCCATCCATTGTAATGTATGTGCAGCATAACCAAAACCACACATTAATTGCCATTTATGGAATATGATGAGATACAATGGGAATTCAACATCTGCACAGATGTATCCGGTAATAACTGATCGCACCTGATAATACAGGTAGTAGCTAGTTCCTCAATTCATAGTGCCTTATATCCTTCTCCAGACCCTGTGGAACTGTTCAGAATACATCTAAAGATTTACATTCAGTGAGAGTGCGGAGAGGCAGCACAGAGAATTGCTACTGGTTAAATTGAAAGAAACTGCAGTAGCATGTGAATTACAGCAGTGCTTCAGGACTCCTGAAACAGCCGTCAGTGAGATCAGGTAGACACGCTTCTGCTGAGATCAAATTAACCCCAATAGTCAGCTCCATATTTATCGTTTGATATTAGAATATAAATTGTTTTTAAAAAAAAATCAGGAATCACTTGTATTACCTCAAAAGCATTCCCTGTCAACTGTCTGAGGGTGATCCACACTGTTCGCAAACCTGGTGTCATATTTGACCCTGAGATGAGCTTCCGACCACATATCCGCGCCGTCACTAAGACCGCCTATTTCCACCTCTGTAACATCGCCCGACTCCGCCCCTGCCTCAGCTCATCTGCTGCTGAAACCGTCATCCATGCTTTTGTTACCTCTCGACTTGACTATTCCAACACACTCCTGGACGGCCTCCCAACTTCCACCCTTCATAAACTTAAGGTCATCAAAAACTCTGCTGCCCGTATCCTAACTCGCACCAAGTCCCGTTCACCCATCACCGCTGTGCTCGCTGACCTACGTTGGCTCCCGGTTAAACAACACCTCGATTTTAAAATTCTCATCCTGGTGCTTACACATCTCTCTACTTAAACATCTAGACCTGGAGTTTCCGCTCAATTGCGCTGGTTTTTCAGCACACGGAATTGTAAGCGCAAATTGCGTTCAGTACAACTCGAGTTTCTGTGATTTTTTTTGTGCTAGTTTTAAAAACATCGCACTAGGAGCAGGCCCCGGCCACAATAACACTATTGATAAGAGTCATGCGTTACAGCTTGATGAGTTAACTGAGCACACAAAATAAGTTTAAAAGCTTTATCCAGACTGCCTTTGGTTTTGAATTCCAGGACTGGAATCACATTTGCTAATCTCTTTGAAGAGCGTAAAATCAAAGGAATTGGGTGCAAATTGACACTCATTTTGAATCTGCACAAATTCAGGGAATTTGCATTAAACGCTCTTTTGGTTGGGGCGGGGCTATGCTAATGAGCAGTGGAGGGTCTGGCCGAAGATTTCAAAGAAACGGCGCAATAGATTGAGGAAATCCAGGTGTAGCACAAGAACAGGTGTAAGTTGCCTGAATGATTTGCGCCAGAAATTATCATTGTGCTGCGATTAGAAGGAAAGAAGGAAAAAAAGAAAGAAAAAGTAAAGAGATAACTTGCATTTATATAGCACCTTTCACAACCTCAGGATGTCCCAAAGCACTTTACCGCCAATAAAGTTATTTGATGTGTAGTCACTGTTGCAATGTAGGGTAAAGCGGCAGCCAATTTGTGCACAGCAAGCTCCCACAAACAGCAATGAGATAATGACCAGATCATCTGTTTTTTTATTTAAGTGATGTTGGTTGATGGATAAATATTGACCAGGACACCGGGGATAACTCCCCTGCTCTTCTTCGAATAGTGCCATGGGACCTTTTACGTCCACCGGAGAGGGCAGACGGGTCCTCGGTTTAATGTCTCATCTGAAAGATGGAACTTCTGGGTGCAAATTCCGTGCCACAGTGTTCACATATACAATGAATCTGATACTAAAGATCACAGCATTAGCTCATTCACCAATTTGATCAGTTTCTAACAGTGTGACTAGTACAGCACGTATTTTGTTCAAATATGTTATGTGACTAATATTCAAAATTACATATTGTAGGCTCGCACCGTACAGAGATTTCTTTGTTCAAATGTTTATGTCGTCTAGTGCCAGTGAAGGAGTTAGGACACCACCTGTTTTTAATAGGAACTTCTTTCAGTTCCACATAGCATCTTTCTTAATAGGCTTGAAACCTGTCTTAGTTGGCATCTTAAACTCTTGCTATGGTCAATCTAGATACTGAGGTGGTATGGTATTAAGAAATTTCATGCTAATTTTTTTTAAAACACTGAAGTTAACACTGTTTATTAAAAAAAAATTAACTCATTTAGGAAAATGTTTTTTTTTTTTAAATAGCCACAAAACAATATGTATAGTTCATTTCACTTCTGTTGTGCTTTACTGGTTACTACCATCCAGAATTAAAAAGTGTTGTGACTGTAAAAATGCAGAGATTTCCTTAGCTTAGCTTAATATGCACAGCATGTAATAGATACGCATACAAAATGAAAAATGGAAACTAAAATTTCCTACCTTTGCTAGTTGGCTGAAGGTCAGATAAGAAATAAAGGACTAGTTTTCTTGTTCTGATGGTAGAATTTTCTTCTGGATGCTCTACTCCATAGGTTTCTATGAATAGCCAGAGCACTTGCTCCTACGCAGTTAGCAACTTCAAGCTGCACAGCAGAGAGAGGGAGAGTCACTTTGACAGCACGTCTGCGAGGGTGTGTGTGTGTGAGTGAGAGTGGGCTATTTCACAAGCTGTTTAATGGGCTAGACTGAGATCAGCTTTGGTTTTTGAGCATGTTCCAGCTGAGAATTGTTTCTCAGGTTCTAAGATACAAAGGATCGTGTTTGTGGGGTTGGGGGAGGGGAAAGAACGTTTGAGGTTTTTTTTAAAAAAAGGCAATTTTCACATGCGTATTTCATGGACATTTGCCACTGTGATTGTGCAGCTGACAAAAGTACTTGCAACCTTTTACTTTTATGATTCTTTTGTCGCTTTGTCCTCACAAAATATTTGTCTAAGCCACTCTTTCTAGCCATTAATCAACAATTCAACAGATATAATTGCAGTACCTTGAAGAACTGACTAAGGCCAGTTCAAGTGACAGATAATTGTTGACTGTACAATGAAGCACTGCAGCTAAGTTTTTAGGATTTGTTTGTTTTAACAAAATAAATTTCATGTTTTTTTTCACTGTAAAGTCTGGATATTATAACTTAAATATGGATCTGCTTCATGAAGTAGAAACAGATGCTCCATATATCCCAGTAGAGCACCATGTCCATTAGCACGTGGAACCTCTGAAGCATTTTGTGTTTAGTATCCAAGTACAGCTCCATGCAACTCATAAAGTACTCAGTGCTTACTGCCCTAGTACAAGCTACGTCTACTAACACATTCACCCCATTGCAACATTCAGTGCTTACACATCTGTCTACTTAAACATCTAGGCCTGGAGTTTCCGCTCGATTGCGCTGTTTTTTTTTGGCGCAATTCGCCCGATATCGGCGTAACCGGCACAAAAGATCGCGGCACTTTACGCGCAAATTACATTCCGCGCAACTCGAGTTTCCATGATCTTTTGCGCTAGTTTTAAAAACATCACGCTAGGAGCAGGCCCCGCCCACAAAACGGGCCACGCTATTCACCCCTTAGCCTTCTATATTCCAGGGAATACAAGGCATAGTTTATGTAATCTCTCCTCATAATCTAACCCCTGGAGCCCTGGTTACATTCTGGTGAACCTGAGCTGAACTCCTTCCAAGGCCAATATGTCCTTCCTAAGGTGCGGTGCCCAGAACTGTACACAGTGCTCCAGATGTGGTCTAACCAGGG
The DNA here is from genome assembly GCA_030390025.1 of Squalus acanthias. Classification (NCBI taxonomy): domain Eukaryota; kingdom Metazoa; phylum Chordata; class Chondrichthyes; order Squaliformes; family Squalidae; genus Squalus; species Squalus acanthias. The sequence continues at coordinate 6,566,412 of JASTWF010000031.1, forward strand.
CTTTGTATAACTGCAGCAAAACTTCCTCACCTTTATATTGTAGTCCTCTAGTTATAAAGGCCAACATTCCATTAGCCTTTTTGATTATTTTTTTGTACCTGGCTACTACATTTCAGTGATCTGTGTAGATGGACCCCTAAATCTCTTTGCACCTCCACCGTTCCTAGCTTTTCACCATTTAAATCCATCCAAATCCATCCATAAACCTTCAGCACCTGCCGTATCCAGCACACTGCAATCAATGCAAGGTATTCTGCACTGATGTGGAATTATTTATAAAACCTACTTTTGAGTTATTTGGCTAAACATTCAAGTACCTAAATAATATTTTAATATAGTACTCTCAGAAATAACACATTCTCCATTCTTTATGACTTCTCCGCTAATGGAGAAGATATATAATCACTCCCTCTATAGATAGTGATAGAATCTCCTTTATTTTTTAAATGGCTCCCCTAGGCAATATTATGGCAAAGGTTTACTGGAATTCTACTGAAATATTTTTTAGTCTGTAACTTCTAACAAGTTTTAATGACTGGAAAAATGTAGTCACTAGCAGTGCGAAAACATATATTAAAGTTAAACAGCAAATATGTAAGTTTTCAAAAAGATCCTTAACAAACACTTATGACCCAAATTCACACCAAACGAAATTTCTACCATGTTATATTTTTCATTTTCAAAAATCTGAACTACAGCATAATACTGACCAAAATGCCACGAATGAGACCTCGATCTATGTGCGGGACAGTGGAACCTGCCTGTAATAGATCTTGTTTGCCAGCAAAACTGTAGTGTTTTAGGAGGGAGTTTGCTGAGCATTACTGATAAAATGGAGGACGCACCCAGCAAGTTCAAGTTCAGTTCTCGCAAGCCGTATCAGAACTGTAACCTTTGGTAGCCAATTTTGTGACAAGATTCTGACATCACGTTGACCCCCCTCCTTAATACGAAAGTTGCGATTTTGAGAATAACTATTCCCTTTAGTTAAATTGGAACAAATGCTTTTGAAACAATAATTATTTTAGTCAGTCTGCAGACAAAAGGTGAAGACAGCTCAAGCAATCTATTTCTGTTCATCTATGATGCCCATTCTACCATATAGACTAAGCAATTGAAGATTAACAATTAGCAGCCAATGAATCCATTATGATGGAAATGCTATTCCACTCCATTTTGTGTTTGATGAATTCATTGAATAATGGAATTTTTCATTATTAAGCACTTTATATGTGAGATCACTGTAAAGAGGCGCCATCATACTTTCCTCCTTGTGCAGCCAATACAATTTAAAGGCTGTGAGGAATATTTAAAATTGATGGGGCTCAGCGAATAAGTGCTTAGCAGAAGTGAATCTTCAACATAACTTCACAATTACTGAAACCTCATTCTACAACAACAGCTAATTTGTAGGAATTCTATTCAGCCAGTAGCTGAAGTCAATTTAAGTCTTCTAATCCTTTGTGATTTGCCTCATTAAGACACGTTATTTCAAAATCACTAGATGTCACTCTAATCGCTCCTCCAAGTTTTTATATCTTATTGTCACGGACAAGAAGAATCATGTCGTGTCCATCATGTGATGATCTTCGATGGTCATAACATAGTCTATCAGAGTGGTTCAGCCAGCTGTGATATTTGTCCACTAGCAAGATTCTTCTGATCAGTATTCTATGATTATTTGACAGACGTGGATGGTGCAGGAATCATTTCGGCAATCCAAAGATCACACGGGGGCAACACGGTGGCATAGTGGTTAGCACTGGTGCCTCACAGCGCCAGGGACCCGGGTTCGAATCTGACCTCGGGTGACTGTCTGTGTGGAGTTTGCACATTCTCCCCGTGTCAGCGTGGGTTTCCTCCGGGTGCTCCGGTTTCCTCCCACAGTCCAAAAATGTGCGGGTTAGGTTGATTTGGCTATGATAAATTGACCCTTAGTGTTAGGGGGGGATTAAATATGTGGGATTATGGGGATAGGATGGGATATGTTAGGGGGAATTAAATACGTGGGGTTACGGGGGTAGGGTGGGATATGTGTACTGTGGGGATTAAAGCAGGGACAGGGTACTGGATTTGGATGATCAGCCATGATCGTATTGAATGGTGGAGCAGGCTCGACGGGCCGAATGGCCTACTCCTGCTCCTAGATTCTATGTTTCTATGTTTCTATCATAAACTATGAAATACGATACTTCTTCAATGGATTTCTGTGCTGAAGTTCATTATCTACCAGAAAATTAATCTTTCAGGTGATACTCCACCAATCTTAATGGTTATAGGAAACTTAACTAGACAAGTGATTAAAGCCACATCTATTAACTTTTAAAAATATATTACAGTATAAGCCATCACTATGTTCACAAATTTCTCTAAAACCCAGCATAACAAATTAAATAACGCTCACAGATATCAATGAAATATTCATGAAATGTGCACTACGTTAAGTAGACAAAGGACTTAAACAGGTTTGAACCTTTAAAGAAGCTCTCTGCAGATGTTATTTAAATGTAGCAAAATCCACATGCTGTTAAAAGGCACAAACATTACAATATTGGGACCTGGTGCTTTTAACTAAGTAAAATAATGAATTTACAAAATTCATATGTAGTGTTTTTAAATTTTCATTTAACTTGACTTTAATTTATTAAAGTAGTCTTAAAATGCCTCTGTTTGCAGTAGTATTGTTTCACCAGTATATAAAATAGCAGCTCCTCTTCAGTTTATCAGTGGGCATGTGTACTCATTTCTTTAGTATAAAAAAGAATATGACCTCTAGGGAAAGACACTTCTGGACAGAACTCTCTCATTCTGTCATTAGCTATTAAGATCAGAATCCAACTAAGGTTTATTTTCTTGAATTGTGCTACATATTGTTTGAGTTCAAATTCAACCATAAGTTTTACAAATTTCAAAATTGTGAAGAATGTTGACTCTTGAATTATGAATGGTTTGGCATTAAGTTAATATATTGCTCCTGCTCTGGCTGGACCATGTGGATCGTTGATATGTTGTAACTGATCATTTCACACAATAGCTGGAGTGCTTAAGGAGTACGCACTGTAATACAGGAATTGTGTAGAGCGTTTCCATAGAAAGATCTTGACGCCGAGTTGGCAGCGAAAATTTCTTCAGAAAATTGCAATAAAATGGAACTTTGTGTCTGGGTCACATTCATTTTTCCATTTGCAATCATTTTTATTTTTACCGATGTGACTATTACCAGCCTTTACACTAATTATGGGGGGAGGGGAACTAATGCCTTCACTGGATTTATTATTGTAGTTTGACCAATCCTAGAGTTCCAATTGACTAAAATACTCCAGCATTTGATGATAATTGCTTCAATACATATGTGCATTTTGTGCTGAAATTCTCAGGGCTGATTTCAACAATAAATTACTTCAAATCTTCTGTTTGTAAATGCACTCAATAGCATCCATGTCTGTTGTACTATCAGGTGTATACTCTTGTTATTCATTTTGATTCATTACGACTACTTTAGTCCAATGTTTCAAATATTTGAGTCATGCATTTACCTCATTCCACTGTTTCCCTTTTTGGTTTTGACAAGAACTGTTCACGGATATTTAAGAATGACAATCGAATCAGTTGGATATTTTAAATGAATATTCATGAAAATGTATCTTTTTTTTTTGAAGAATGCTATTCACACACTGTAACTGAGCATCTGCCCGGCCTGCTGAGTGTTTCCAGCGTTTTCTGTTGTTATTTGAAATTTGCTGTTTGACGACTGGATCAATACGCATTGAGAAGGGGATATAAAAATTCATAAACTTTTCGTGGGCTTGCAAGAACGACGTATAAATATTTTGGCAGAGGGGTGCTAATAACTGTTCTCGGGTATCGTTACAGTTGTACAATTCAACATTCAGAAATGTACATGTTTTTCAATCTTACCAATCCATTATTTGTGCTCATGATTATGTAGTTTTAATTAAACCCAAAATTTACCATTTGCTATTAATGCACAGACCAGAACATACAATTAGCACTTGCTGTTCAATGGATATTCATTGACTGTGGCCTATGAACATTCAGGAATTTTTCACGGAGATTATTTATAATCATTTCAGCCGGAAAGTTGCCCACAGAACGTTATTCTATGCATTTAATTTCCATGAACCACTTTCAGCAGCTCATTGTGTTTCTGTGAAAGCTCCAAAGTACCAAGTTTCTGTTGTCAAGTTATATTTGAATTTCACAGTGGCTTGCTAGCCTGACAATATTTGGAGGAAAAAAAATGTTAAACTGTATCTAATTTAGCTGCTTTTCTTTCACTGAGTTCCTCATGGTTGCAAAATGCCATCCATCACACAATAAAAACAGATCATCTTTGTCAGCTCAGACTGCAGTTTCTTTGTGACCCAGCCCTGCTTGCTCCTCATCTCACATGGAATTCAACTATTGCATCCCCACCCCTGGCTTCCAGCCACAGTAAATGTACCTTGTGACCTCCTCTAACTCATAAAGGAATGATTGGTTTTGATATATCTACACACCCAGCACAATTATGATATATGATCCTTTTGTGCTCCTAAACAAACATTATTACACCAAAAATCCATCACAGACAAATCACTTCCCCTCATCTAAACTCAAAACTTTTTTTTGCTTGTCAGTGGGCCAGAAGGAGCTACGCTACACATTCAACGATAATAAGGCCTGCCCAGCACTGTGAAGTGCAGCTTGAATTAACCCATTGAGTGATAGCTGTTCCCTGCAACGTTCAAAAATGCACACATTTTGTATTGTTTTCTGTATATTTGCTTCGTTCAATAAGAATGAGTCAAATAAAAAGGTTTTCATTATGCAGATTTAGATTTATTTTGTGAAATTTTTAATTTGGTTTTGTTTGTATGAAACAGATTTGGATTTCGCTGTCCCTGTCAGAAAGTGGTACCACATCAGTGCAGATCATGTCAAAATTCAGCCAATTTCAAAATTCTCATCCTTGTTTTCAAATCCCTCCATGGTCTCGCCCCTCCCTATCCCTGTAATCTCCTTCAGCCCCACAACCCTCCGAGATATCTGCGCTCCTCTAATTCTGCCATCTTGAGCATCCCTGATAATAATCGCTCAACCATTGGTGGCCGTGCCTTCTGTTGCTTAGGCCCTAAGCTCTGGAATTCCCTGTCTAAACCTCTCCGCCTCTCTCTCTTTCCTCCTTTAAGATGTGCCTTAAAACCTACCTCTTTGACCAAGCTTTTGGTCACCTGTCCTAATTTCTCCTTATGTGGCTCGGTGTAAAATTCTTTTGACTTATAACACTCCTGTGAAGCACCTTGGGACATTTTACTACGTTAAAGGCGCTATATAAATACAAGTTGTTGTTGTTGGACACTTTGCTAGTTTGTGTCTGTCATGTGTACATATCAGTAACATTTCTGGCAGATATTTACCAACAGAAGTTTCTGCACCTTTGTATTCCTCTATGAACTTGTCAAGAAAATATTTGCCTTTTTAGTTATTCATTCACGGGATGTGGACGTCGCTGGCAAGGCCAGCATTTATTGCCCATCCTAATTGCCCTTGAGAAGGTGGTGGTGAGTCGCCTTCTTGAACCGCTGCAGTCTGTGTTCTGAAGGTACTCACACAATGCTGTTAGATAGGGAGTTCCAGGATTTTGACCCAGTGACGCTGAAGGAACAGTGATATATTTCCAAGTCAGAATGGTGTGTGACTTGGAGGGGAACTTGGAGGTGGTGGTGTTCCCATGCACCTACTGCCCTTATCCTTCTAGATGGTAGATTTTGCAGGTTTGGAAGTTGCTGTCGAAGAAGCCTTGGTGAATTGCTGCAGTGCATCTTGTAGATGGTACACACTGCAGCCACGGTGCACCGGTGGTGGAGGGAGTGAATGTTTAAGGTGGTGAATGGGGTGCTGATCAAGTGACAAAGTTTGTTTTTTAACTGTGTGTTACATATGCTTTTTACTTTTACAGTTTGTGTATATCCAGTCTGTCTCATCCATCTAATCTCCATAATGGTTAAAGTGCTGTACGTTTGATGTGTGTTTCCTTAACAGTCTTGTGGGATTGGCGTGTTTCATTTTACTACAGGTGTAGTGACTCTGTGTCCAATATTCCTGATAGTCTAGTAGGTCTGTGCTTCTGATTTCCCTGATGGTCTAGTGAGTCTACATATCGAAATTTCCTGGCATTCTGGAAGCTCTCCCCATTCATACATCAGCAATATTTTTTTTTAATATTCTTTGGCTAGGAGGAAGAGGTTCCAATCCAGGTCCAACGTCTGACTTCATTCAAATACTCATCCAGAGTTATAAAGTAGAATTAGAAAAATGTATGTAGCTTTGGGCTACCTCTTAATTCACAGGACAGGATTCTTTCAATAAAATACAATGTTATGTATTTAGTTTGGGATTGGTGCAATTCTCGTAGCCACTGAAAAGCAATTCTAGAAGTCATTTTGTTTGTCCTTTCTGCATTCCTTCAACAGTGAATAGGTTAAATTCTTCAACTCATTGGCCCAGATTTTGCCGTAAAAATAACGATGAGGCGATCAGCGCTCACTGTTATTAAAGAGTAAATCGGACAGCAACTTCCAGCGAGCGCGCATGCGCAGTTCAACACGGAAATCAGGAAGTTGCTGTCCGGGTTGCCCTGCTCTTCCAGAAGCTTCGCTACACTGGTATCTCGCCGGGAGACATGCATTCAAATACATGTAAGGGCGTGAAGTTGCAGTACTTACATGATAGATACCCACTAAGCATGCCAGAAGAAGTTAGGGCTTGTTCATTCAATTGTAATTTTTAATGGCGAGTTCAGACTTCATTGTGCAAAAGCCCACAGACTGCCCGTGGGCAAGTGTAAGCGTAATGAAGGACGAGCGCCGTTTGTTCGCAGCTGGCCGCAAAATCTGGGCCATTGTGTTGACTGAAAAGCTTTCAGTACGTCATGACACTCTCAGTGCTTTGAAGCAATATTTGATGGTTTATTTTATTTGGTTTTTGAAATAAATTCTGGTAAAATCCTTATCGAGTCAAATCTGTTCCATGTGTTCTTCATTCGTCGGTTGCCACAACGATGTTGAGGTTTTATTGATTGTATAAAGAAGAAAAATAGCAGTGTGCACCCAAATATAGATGAATGCACTGTGGAGGCATTTTGTTCAAATGTAATTATAGGCTTGTACCAATGAATGGGTTAGCCAAACAGTGTCAGTGATATTCTGTGGTTACTCTGGAAGTTTTAACCACCTGCGTACTAAAATTTCAGACAGAGTGGGGACAGACTGTCTGTGACCCTCACAGGTTGCTGTGATTTCACCGCCTTTCCCAGGAGCCTTTTGGGGCCACAGAAGTGGGAAGCAGCCTCAGAGTCTGAACTGAAAGTTGCCAACAGTGTGTGAATGCCCAGAGCTGGCAAGCTGTAAAGAAAAACTTTTCAATATTGCATTATGTGGGTCGATGAAAGAGCCTGCAGGAATTATGTCTGGAGCATTAGCCCATTGAGAGGAATGAGCTTAATCATATTCACCAGTTCAGATCCTTCAATCACTAACACCAATTCTGTAGGTGCATTTTTCTGAAATTAGGAACTCCTCAATTGGATTTTATCGCTTTCCCAATGACTATTACACAATGGCCCAGAAATTGATCTCGCTCTGTTCCCGCGGGGGTAAGCCTTCCCTGCGATCTCTCACCTCGCTTGTGCTTTTTCAGATCCAGCTCGCACGAACTTGATGTTCCAGACATCAGCTGGGCAGTGCTTGCGTATCCCACCGGCGTAGTGAATTCGTGCGAGCTGTGGGATCACGTGACTCAGTTAGAGCCAATGGCAGCACACCATCTTCCATTCATAAGTTTCACATACGTGCTGTGAAATCTATGAATCTTACACCCCCCAAAATAACAGCTAAACCTCAATTAAATTTAAAAAAAACCCATCACATTAATAAAATAAGTATAGTTAAATAAATTAACCATTTTAAATAAAAAATTAAATTTTTGAAAAAATTTAAAATCTTTTAAAAAGTTATAAAAATAAACTTACCTGTCTTTAAAGTCTCTAAAAAAGATATACCTGTTAAAAAAAATTCAAAAAAATACTTAATTCACTACTTACCTTGTTAAAAGTGGGTCTTACTCCTCCTTTTTCCATTTCTAAAATCTTCAGTACTTACCTGCGCGTCCAAAGCATGAAGTGCACAGCGTGCGCGCAGCCTGTAGCGCGCACGCGATGCACCGAGGAACCGCCCCCTTTTCAAAAGAGCAATTGCCGGTTTTCAGCGCATGCGCAGGGCATGCAGAAAACCGGCAATTGCAGAGGGAATACGCGAGAGTACGCAGTGCGTACTCTCGCGCACCGGGATGAATTTTTGGGCCAATAAGACAATGCCTGCTCTTGCAGCCTTGTGGTTACATTCTCATTTTATTATTTTTGTGTTTTTTTTTAATTCGTTTATGGGATGTGGGCATCGCTGGTAAGGCCAGCATTTATTGCCCATCCCTAATTGCCCTTGAGAAGGTGGTGGTGAGCCGCCTTCTTGAACCGCTGCAGTCCATGTGGTGAAGGTACTCCCACAGTGCTGTTAGGGAGGGAGTTCCAGGATTTTGACCCAGCGACGATGAAGGATCGACAATATACTTCTAAGTCAGGATGGTGTGTGACTTGGAGGGGAACTTGGAGATGGTGGTGTTCCCATGCGTCTGCTGCCCTTGTCCTTCTAGGTGGAAGAGGTTTGGGAGGTGCTGCTGAAGAAGCCTTGGTGAGTTGCAGTGCATCTTGTAGATGGTACACACTGCAGCCACAGTACGCCGGTGGTGGAGGGAGTGATTGTTTAAGGTGGTGGATTGGGTGCCAATCAAGCAGGCTGCTTTGTCCTGGATGGTATCGAGCTTCTTGAGTGTTGTTGGAGCTGCACTCATCCAAGCAAGTGGAGAGTATTCCATCACACTCCTTACACTCTTACCATATTTCTTATTAGACCACAGATAGAAAGTGAGGAATTTTACAGTATGAATGTGATCTTAGGATATATATAAACATAAAGTGCAGATTTTATCCCAGGCAAAGCAATGGTCAGAGCAGCTCTCTCAGGTGGACGTAAAAGATCCCATGGCACTTTTGAAGAAGAGCAGGGGAGTTATCCCCAGTGTCATAGCCAATATTTATCCGTCAATCAACATCACTAAAACAGATTATCTAGTCATTATCACATTGCTGTTTATGGGAGCTTGCTGTGCGCAAATTGGCTGCCACGTTTCCTACATTACAACAGTGACAACACTTCAAAAAGTACTTTGGGATGTCTGATTGTCCAGATAAATGCAAGACATTCTTTCTTTCTAAAGACGGGAAAATTAACTAGGTTTCCCAATCTTGATCCAGTAATCCCTGATCTAAAGAAAGACTAAAAGACTTGAATTTCTATAGCGCCTTTTACGACCTCAGGACATCCTAAAGTGCTTTACAGCCAATGAGGTACTTTTGAAGTGTAGTCACTGTTGTAATATAGGAAATAATTTAAAAAAATTAGTGTGTAAATGTCAGGTGAGGACATGATTAGGCTGTGATGCCATTCATGTTGAATAGTCTGTTGACACTGTCTCGGCTCTCATGTGAACAATGACCAGTTGCGTAGTGGACTAGAGGGCTGCCTGTATCACAGTGCTGCAGCAAATGCAACAGCTAATTGGGAGGCACCTTTTGGGAAGAGAAAGTGTATTTGTGGATGCTAGCTGACATGAAGGTGTGAACTTTGGCAATTAGAAAATTTGTAGTTTAGACCTTGAACTTATGCACGGGTCATGAATTCCTTTTTGGGTTCTTTGGAGTGGAATTTGGGGATTGGCTGGACTTATACAAGGTCACTTAGTGCATGAGTATTTATGATCGGAGTGACTGCTGCCAACGACCGGAACCTGCGCAGAAGCGTTCTGCGCATTCATCTGGAACCGGAAGCATGATGTTTGTGTTTTTTTCCCCCAGAGCCCGCTAACTCCCCGGCATTTAAAAATGCTTTTTTTTTAAACAACAAGCCCGCTCCCGTAATGAGCCGGAAGTGCGCATGCGTCGAATGCTTCTACACAGCTTCCGGTTCGTTGGCAGCAGTTGCTTCCATTTATGATACTGTGTTTTATTACACTGTAATGGACATAGACCTATATTCAGCAGAGCTTCAAGATATGAACAGCTGCGTTATTTTAATCACGCATCAGGACCTAAATTCCTTAGCACCCAAAACACACGTGATTCCGGCAACAGCACGGCGTGGCCCAAGGACCAAACTAAATTTGTCCTCGGGCCTCATCAAAATAGATGTCAGGCGAGCTGCAGGTGACAATCATGCGCCCCAACACAACTCGCCGCAGGGGAGGCCTTATCAATTTTGTCCCACACCAAGGCTCACGGGAAAGGCCGGGGGGGTGGGGAGGGGGAAAGACGATCGGGAGGGGGAGCGAGGATGGGCCATCAGCAGCCCGCAGTTGTTTTGTGGAGCCAGGAGCACTCTCTAAAATACAAACATTTCAACATTTTGGGGGCCTTTTTACAGCAGCCTCCAGCTGGTCCCTTTAAGGACAGCTGGTTAGACTGCTCAACATCCAGAAATACCAGTGCAGGACCCTCATTTCAATAGGAGCTGGCTAAAAATAAAGGCCCCGACCAATTTAGCAATGGTCTGAACGCCGCAAATTGGGTACAAGCCTTAACCCTGCTAAATTGGTTACTGTTGCGCCCGTTTTAGGCCCATAAAAGCGTTTTAGGCCCATTTATTGATTTAGGCTGACTTCTCCCCTACTCTTTCCAACTTTGCTGTGTCCTTTGGTGGTCTGGGCCCTTCTCCAATTTGTCAGTAAAACATAATCAGGGACAAGTTGCTTTCATGCTTTGGCTATCTGAAAAATACGGCACCTCACTAGCTTACAAGAACAATCTGCTTTTTTCTCCATCTCCAACCTTTCATTATGTCTTTCCTCTGCTATCCCACTACAAGAGACCATTTACAACCTGTCGCAGCTGTTTTCTGTCTCACTGACCAGCTCCTTGTCTGTGCCAAAGGCGTGATTTATTCAATATTAGGATCAACGCCAGCAACATATTTGCCAAGTAAAAAGGTAGCGAAAAATATTCAAAGAAAATCTCACTCACCATCACCGCTTGTAGCATTTCCGAAGCAGGATTAAAGTGCATTAAAGACCAAGGGGCAGAAAATCAGCCAGAGTTCCTGCTCCTGATTATTTGCCAGTGACTCCTGCGGGAAACTGCTCATGTGCAAACAATAAGATCAGACTCTGTTACGATGCCTTCCAGAATTGAATAGCTTAGGTGGTGCTCACGGGTTAGGTTCATACATGAAGAAGGAGCACTTGGTTGAGAGATAACAGCATCTGTAGAACAGTATACCAGCTGGAGACAAGACAGGAGGGGAAAAAAATTAGCAAAAATAAAGTAGTCGGGAAATCACGCACAAGGATGGATAAAGTGTGCACCCTCTGCTATGACAAAAGCCCAGTGGACCAGCTGCTCAACATTTCAAACACAAGGTAAGCAACCACAATGTATAACAATGATATTTGCATTAATATACCAGTTTATTATCACACTGAAACATCTTAAAGTACTTCATTCAATGCATGACTTTTGAGATGCAGTGACTGTAATTATGTAGGTGTATATCCTAGAAACAGTTTTGGAAATCAGTGTCTTACGATTCAAATTCTACAATAATACATTATTCCTCCGACGATTAAATTAATTTTAAAAGGGCACCTCCTCAGCGCAAAAACCCAATCATCAAAAGTGCGCCAAGCAAATATACCAATTTAAATTTATTTTTAAATGGTTGTTTAATTTATTTCCATCATTCACATGCACAGTGTCCCATTGACCACTAAGGTTTAGTTGCTATCTTCTACTAAAGTCATTATTGGTTACATGCACTGTTAAAGGGACAATTTTTTATCTTTAATTTTGGTCGACCAATGCACTGCATCTTTCCGTGCACTACAGACCCACAAGTGATGTTTACGTGATGGCATAAGTTGGTTACATGCTGCCAGGAAAGCATTCGTCTGCAAATTTCCAGGTATCCAGTGTGCCAGTGCAATGGAATTTCTTCTGGCCACTCGGGAGGAAGTGGCCTCACATAGCACAGTAACATGAAACATGGAAAAAGTATGATCTGCGGAGAGGAAAAAGACCTCACCAGATTGGTGAGCAAAAAGCTACCTGGCATCTGTGCACCACTTGTCAATCTCTGCTCTGTATAATGTATATCAACAATATATTTCAGTCTGTGTATGGCATGTGATATGCAATGGCACTGTGTAATGATACATTTTGCCAATAAAATTAAAAAAAAGTTTGCCTTAATTATTGTACTACGGTTAGTAGAACAGGTTCCATCCCTAGGTCAGTGTTGAGTTGGCTGGTCTCACCCAGGAGGGCAATAAGGAAAGGCACTACAGTTGGCCTCAGTGCCCTAAGGTTAGGGGAGGGAAAAATCAGACAAGACTCCCACTCTTTATTGCAATCCTTTAATTCCTGCTTTGTCAACACGCATGGATATATGAGGGAGGATCAGGCTCGGGCTTGGCTGCGTTGCTTGCCGACACTCGCTGTCTAGTCTATGTGATAAATAGCCACTTGGGCAAAGTACTGAATGTCAATGGAGCAATCCCCCAACATGAATCAACAATTCAGAACAGGAGGGAAGAAAATAAAAAAATAATTCTACAGCTTTACACCATTTGCGTTGAGTATTGTATGCAGTGGTAGATGAGAGAGGTACAGTAACTATAAACGGCTAAGAGGTTAGTGGCAGCAGCTCAGGCATTTTCTAAGTACGTGCCCCTGCTACACTCCAGAACTCATACATCATAGAACATCTGGAGGAGGAATAGAACATAATGCAAAAAAATTTAAATTTGCATGCGATATTCTTAAAGGAACAAAGGTGAGGACCAATGTTCCCTCTAATTGTTTTTTGTGCTTGTCCCTTTAACTGGCTGTGTCGCCCATTCAAATTTTCGCGCATGCGCCGTTTCTTCCTTGTAAAAGCTGGTAAACGGCCTGCGCGGGACCTCCAGACCGCTGCGCAGCCAGGCAGCTTAGCGGGAACATTGGTGAGGACTTCAATCCTATTACTGCATGAAACTGATGAGAAAGATTTCACCTTTGTCTCAGAACATAACACCAAAATATATTTGTTTTTAGTTGGTAATATACAGCACAAAGAAAGAAAGAAAGGCTTGCATTTATATAGCGCCTTTCACGACCACCGGACGTCTCAAAGTGCTTTACAGCCAACGAAGTACTTTTGAAGTGGAGTCACTGTGGTAATGTAGGAAACGCGGCAGCCATTTTGCGCACAGCAAGCTCCCACAAACAGCAATGTGATAATGACCGGATAATCTGTTTTTGTTATGTTAGTTGAGGGATAAATATTGGCCAGGACACCGGGGATAACAAGGTTTTACAGGATATATTCGAAAGGTAATATGATGGAAACCATATTTGCTTCATACTAAAGAAAAGTCTCTTGATTATGAAAGGATAAGTGAAAATTTTGATACATGATTATATAATTAAAAAAACTAATTTCCTAACTATACTCACTGTATTCTCTCAGATACACTAACTAATGTGATTAAAAAATCCTGTTAAATCCTTTATGTAGTTTATGTATTTTATCATATTTTATGGCTAAACTATAGAACTATAGATTGTACAGTCCGTTGCATGACTTATTATTTTATAATTTGTACTTTAATTATTTATACAATCTACGTAAACAAAGCAAGTAAATAATCAGAATAGGAAATAATTTAACTGGGGAAAATGTTATTACAAGAGACTGTGCAACTGAAAATTCCTACCGACCTTTAACTGCAAATTTCTAGTAACTGCAATTTCCGGTCCAGTGGCTGTAATGCAAATCCCTTATGTCCTGTCATAGAAGACTTTGGGTTAGCACCCTGAGGGGTAGCTGGACTCAAGTTAATTTTCAAAATATTTTACTTCACTGTCCATCTGTGCAGTAAAAATCCACACGAATTGTGACCGCTCCAAAAATAACATTTATTGGAACATCTAAGACAACAACAACTTGACTGGGCAAGCCAGGAAATCCGCTGTGGCCACCTCACGCCCTGTTTCACAACAGACGTCTCCGGCTGCAGGAGGGAAACAACTGTTTCAATGTGCCTGGTGGTGGACGTATAGTAACTCTCAGTCCCTAGACAAACAAATAGCAGCAACCCCAGCCCACCCCATTTCAAGTATCAACTGAATAAATAAAACATTGGGTTAGGTATCTGCTGCTTGAAGGTTAACCCTTTGAGCATTGCACAGACTTTCGGCATCAAGACAAAATTATAATGTTTTCACCTGGTTAAGAATGCTGTAAATAGATCAACAATTTGTTAGGGGTGAGTGGCCAGGCATTGGTTGGATACTCCATTTAATATGAACAGCCATCAAACTCGGAGTGAGGACTCTATCTCACTGACGCTATCAGAATCAACAGAACAAGTACTTTTGTTCAGTTTGGGTTTGAACTTTTAGCGAAATGGAGAAATCATTGAACAACAAACTGAGCGCAGCTTACTACTGACCTGACCTCACTGAATCATCCAAAATCAGCTCAGCTCAGATTTATGGTCTAGATTTTCATGGAGACCTAACAATAGGTACTACTGTATATTTGGGGGATTTTGTTAAACAGCAAGTTACATTTGAAGTTCGGTATTGTACTCAGCGATTTAAATACTTACTGACTAATTGAATTCAGATTAGCAATCAAGCTTTTGTTCCCTTGGAGGTCAGCGTTGATGAGAAATGTTTTGAATGAATCCTTAGACTACTGGCAACAAGGAGGAATTCTGCACCAATGCAGCCCATTTTTTAAATTTCAGCTCGCACACGACGATGCTGAAAAATCCTCTATTATATTAATAATGATACTCCAATCTCCGGAGCAGATTATTAGTGTAATATTAAGTAAATATTACCCAAACATATACTTCAAAAAAATCCTAAATTAAAAACAAAGTGGCCATTTTTCCTGACCTTTGACCCTGCAGCAGGACTGTACACCTGGTGCAAAGGTTAGAAAAAAAAGGGGAAGGAGACCTATTACACCAGGTCTCTGCCCCTTTTACATTACCTGAGGGGCAGAGCGAGGCCTACAATTGCAGTAACATGCCCAACATACTTATTTAAATAAGGCGGGGGCGTTCCTGGCCTCCTACCTTATTTTCCTATGCTTTGGTCAGTCAGGTGCTCAGACACGGGGCGTCTCAATAAGATGGCGGCGCATCTGCACCGGTGACCCCTCACCTTGGAGGGTCTGAGGGGTTCTAGTAGCAATATGAAGAGTATTCCAGAGGTAAGTGGAATCTTTTCTGTACTTACCCAGCAGATGTTAAGGCACTGGGAGCTTTGCTGCTCTCCAGTAGCAGTCAGAAGGCCCTGAGGGCAGCAACAATCAAGTTTCCTAATTGCCAGAGCAAGCTCCTCCCATACCCAAAATTCAAGCACAGCTAAGCCTGGCTAGGAGAGGAAAATCATCCCCAAAAACTTCAAAAGGGTTTCCCTCCCTATTCTCTTTTTTTTTAATCCTAGACTCTCTTTCTTTTACATTGTTATATTGAGCATTATTTCATATTATTTCTTACCTATAGTTTATATCTGAATCTATTTTACATTTGCTTTTCTTTATTATTCAGGGTCCAATGCCAAACGTTCTCCCTACCTGTGCCTCCAACATCCTACTTTTCTTTCTAGAGCTGGAAACATCTTTAAAAATTGGCTTTAAAACCCATTTTTGCAACCAATTATGCACAAGAACATTGAAATTATGTTTAGTTGCTTCATTGAAGCCTGCTAGATTGCCGTAAAAACCCTTCAGGAAAAGGAGTCTGCCACCTTTATATGGTTTGGTCCACTATATAGTTGACCTCTTAATGCTCTTTGAAGTGGCTTAGTAAACAATCACAAGAAGTTCAGTAATAAAATAAACGTCAGATAGACTTATTGGCAATGACACAGGCAAGCTCAGTTCAGTTGACCGTGCAATGTCCTCCTCACTAACACCTGGGGACTGGTGTCCACATTGGGTGAGCTGTCCCCAGACTAGTTAAGCAACAGCCTGACATATTCATACTCACAGAATCTATCAGCAAACATCCCAGGTTTCGCCATCACCATCCCTAGGTATGTCCAGTTCCTCCAGTAGGATAGGCCCACCTTATCTCATGAGCAAACGATGCAAGGTTTGCTTTTTAAAGTTTCAGATGTACTGTAGTTGTGATTAAACGGGTGTATTATTCTTTCTTTTCCCCCTTTTGTTTTTAAAAATAATTGGTACAGAATCTTTCTGCCAGTACATGTTCCCACATCAAACCAAGGGGAAAAGTTATCATTCAAATCCAATCTTCTTTATCTCAAACCACCCTACTCAGCGTCTCAAGAAGGCCAACAAGATTGTAGAATCTTTTTATTTCATTTAATACTTAAAAAAAATACTTTGTGATTTATACAATCAAGGAATAGTCCACATTCACAAGCACAAAAAAAATCTCCTCAAAACTATTCTTTCAAATATTTGACTCCAACTTTTGTGCTGATTTTTTAAAAAATGTACAAAATGAGAGAAAACAATCCACATGAAAACAGGGCTGCAAAATCTTCTATTACTACAAGAAATCTTATAATCTAAGGAAACAATCCTGGATAAGAGTTTTTAGACATCTTAAGTATGCAGCGAAGTATTGCAGCACTGGACGTGCTCTTTAAACAATTCAGAGTTCATAGAATAGTAAGGCAGGCGGTCATTCCAATCAGTTCGAGACATTGGGCTGGATATTAACTCGGAGGCGGGCTGGATATTAACTTGGAGGCAGGGAGGGGAGGGAGCAAGGGGGCGGCTTTGAGGTCGGGAAACCCCGGAAGAACGGGTTTCCCGAAGGTCCTGCCGAACTTATTAACATTTTTTATCTCCGTTTCCCGGATGCAGCCAGCCAGATTGAGAGGCTGTCTGGCTGTCAGGCGGGTAGGCCTTCAACACCAGGCCACAGCCAGAGAGCAGAGAGGAGGGAGAGGGGGATTGGAAAGGCCGGGGGTGGGAAGAGGTGAAGATCGGAGGCCCGAAGGCAGATCGGAGGCTGGAGCAGGGGGGGAAGATTGGAGGCCAGAGGGAAGATTGGAGGCTGTGATCGGGGGAAATCGGAGGTCTCGTGGAGGAGATCAGAAGATTCAGGGGGAGATCGGAGGCCTTGTGGAGGAGATCAGAAAGGTGGGGTTGGGAGATCAGAAGAGTCAGGGGAGATTGGAAGGGTCGGAGGGGTGTCCGATCGCAGGGGGTTGGTGAAGCAGGTAAACTGGATCCAGCAGGTAAGTGGAAAGGCACTTACCTCCTGGATCCAGTAGACCTCGTCTCCCTTTAGCCGCCGGGTTTCCCGAGGCCTGGAAAACTCGGCCGGCCAGGGTTAAATTTAAAATGGTGGTTAAATATGAGGCACACAGCCTGATTATAATATTTAAATTACCAACCCGCTTCTCGGGAGTGGGTTGGTTGCCCGCTCCCCGTTAAAACCGGAAGTGGAGGCGGGTTAGGGTCAGGATTCAGATTTTTAACATCTCAGCCGACGCAAACTCGCCTACTTTTGGGGTTTAAATTTCCCCCATTGAATCAGCTGGATTATGTTTTGGAGGAGAATGTTTGATTGAAGATGGGGAGGCGGATTGACACTGCCCAATGTCCATCTCACTGACAAGTTGTCTGTTGGTCCTGCCTGGCCTGTTATTAAGTGCATTACCTACCACCTCAGCAGAGCTGCAACATCACCTCTGGGATCTATACATTTACTGTTCGAATGTATCGCATAAATGCACCTAACGCCTCTCTGCATAGCTCTCTGAATCAAGAAACTTTTCTGCCAAACTCTAAGTTCTTGGCTGTCCTATTTCAGTTGGCTCTGTTGTTGTTCAGTGAATCTGGATGGAGGCCTGAAACTTTCGAACTTCATGATTTATCAATTTGAGAGGTTAAATGTGGTTTCAGACTTTGTTTTGCCACATTCTTGACTTTAGGCTGTTAATATTGACTCTGTTTCAGTTTACTGCAGTAATCTAAGGTTTCCTTCTAAAGGCAAAAGAAATACATTTTGAAAAATTTAATTTATAACTTATAAAAGGCTGCAGTCTCATTAGGCCAAACCAATTTAAAGTCGTGCTTTTTGGCTCAACCTTTCTAACTTAAATAATGGATTGATTTACAGAGTGGGTGGGATTGTGCAATAGAACAGTAACGTGGAAAGCTGTGTTTATCTCAATTTAGGTGCAGCCAGAAGCGAAAAAATATTCTAAGAGTTGAAAAATATCAGATCCAGAAGGGGACAAAATGGCTCAGTTCTAAAGGGAGGTGAGGCCACAATTCAAAACAGTCCTGATTTCAGTGCAGTGATTTGATAATTTCACAGGAGTGCTATACAAGAGGGTACGGCATAACTGAAGGGGAATACATTTATGTAGTAACAGGGAAGAGAGGATCCAATGAGAATGGAAGAGGAAGCAGCAGTAGTAAGCCAAGGCCAAACCTAAATTTGGAGAGTGTTTGCCGGTAAAATATTCCACTAGCCAGAGCTCTTTTCTGTGGGAAGGGGCTTATAAAATGGACGTGGTTTTTCATTTTCCTGTTGCTCAGTTCTTTACATCTACATTGACCCGACTGTACCTCATTTCTATCAAGTGAATAACCTGCTTGCTCCACTTTGTTTGCTTATCAGGAATTCAGTGTAACTTTACTCAATTTTTCGGTTATTGAATTCCTTACATGTTTTATATTGCATCGAATTAGTTTGCAAAATTTAAACCATCTCATATTATTTCTTTAATTTGCTCTCTGTTGGTTTGGCATAAAAAATAATATAATGTAAGTGTTCCTCTCTGAGCTCACATTGAGTTTCCAACAGATGCAACTGAGGTGTGCTATGGCTGAGAGGAGACAACCGTCCAAATGTTTCTTCCTCCAGACCATTTGCATGGCCCAGGGATACTCCAGGTGTAGACTCGTCCCCTGACTGGAAATCAGAGCCCAGCTGTGGGCTCAAATCTTTCTGGGAGGGGGGAGTAAAAATGAAGATCAATACTTGCCTTGGTTTCTTCAGCCTGCCTTGGTAACATAAGGGTTAAGTCATGACAGGAAGTCTCGGACCCGTTTCATGCACCTCCTGTGCCATGTGGGAAACCAGGGACACTTCCAGTGTCCCTGACAACTACGTGTGCGGGAAGTGTGTCCAGCTGCAGCTCCTGACAGCCCGCATGGCGGTGCTGGAGCTGCGGGTGGACTCACTCTGGAGCATGCACGATGCCGAGAACTCGGTGAATCGCTCATTTAGTGAGTTGTCCACACCGCAGGTAAAGGCTAGGACAGACAGTGTATGGGTGACCAAGAAGCAGGGCAATATCAGGAAGGTAGTGCAGGAGTCTCCTGTGGTCATCTCCCTCCAAAACAGGTATGCCGCTTTGGATACTGTTGGGGGAGATGGCCTACCAGGGGAAGGCACCAGCAGCCAGGTTCATGGCACCATGGCTGGCTCTGCTGCACAGCAGGGCGGGAAAAAGAGTGGTAGGGCTATAGTGATAGGGGACTCAATTGTAAGGGGAATAGACAGGAGTTTCTGTGGCCGTAACCGAGATTCCAGGATGGTATGTTGCCTCCCTGGTGCAAGGGTCAAGGATGTCTCGGAGCGGCTGCAGAACATTCTGAAGAGGGAGGGTGAACAGCCAGCTGTCGTGGTGCATGTAGGTACCAACGATATAGGTAAAAAGCGGGAAGAGGTCCTACAAGCAGAATTTAGGGAGCTAGGAGCTAAATTAAAAAGTAGGACCTCTAAGGTAGTAATCTCTGGATTGCTACCAGGGCCACGAGCTAATCAGAATAGAGAGAACAGGATAGTGAGATTGAATACGTGGCTTGAGCAGTGGTGCAGGAGGGAGGGATTCAAATTCCTGAGGCATTGGAACCAGTTCTGGGGGAAGTGGGACCTGTACAAAAGGGACGGTCTGCACTTGGGCAGGACTGGAACCGATGTCCTCGGGGTAATATTTGCTAAAGCAGTTCGGGAGGATTTAAACTAATATGGCAGGGGAAGGGGAACCTATGTAGCGAAACAGGGGGAAGTAATATGCAGTCAGAAACAAATGTTAGAAGGGTGAGAAA
Source organism: Squalus acanthias (assembly GCA_030390025.1). Lineage (NCBI taxonomy): Eukaryota > Metazoa > Chordata > Chondrichthyes > Squaliformes > Squalidae > Squalus > Squalus acanthias. The sequence continues at coordinate 6,586,619 of JASTWF010000031.1, forward strand.
CAATAGGGGAAGGCCGAGTAAACAAAGGCAAGAAACACAAAGGGCCATACTAAATCAGAAGTCTAAAAGGACAAAGGATGTTAATAAAATAAGCCTAAAGGCTCTGTGTCTTAATGCAAGGAGTATCCGTAATAAGGTGGATGAATTGACAGTGCAAATAGATGTTAACGGATACGATGTGATTGGGATTACAGAGACGTGGCTCCAGAACAATCAAGGCTGGGAACTGAACATCCAGGGGTATTCAACATTCAGAAAGGATAGAATAAAAGGAAAAGGGGGTGGGGTAGCATTGCTGGTTAAAGAGGAGATTAATGCAATAGCTAGGAAGGACATCAGCTTGAAGGATGTGGAATCAATATGGGTTGAGCTGCAGAACACCAAAGGGCAGAAAACGTTAGTGGGAGTTGTGTACAGACCTCCAAACAGCAGTGGTGAGGTGGGGGAGGGTATGAAACAGGAAATCAGAGGTGCGTGCAAAAAAGGCACGGCAGTTATCATGGGTGACTTTAATATGCATATAGATTGGGCTACTCAAACTGGAAGCAATACGGTGGAGGAGGATTTCCTGGACTGTTTAAGGGATGGTTTCCTAAACCAATATGTTGAGGAACCAACTCGAGGGGAGGCCATCCTGGACTGGGTGTTGTGTAATGAGGAAGGACTAATCAGCAATCTTGTGGTACGAGGCCCCCTGGGGAAGAGTGACCATAGTATGGTGGAGTTCTACATTAGGATGGAGAAGGAAACAGTTAAGTCAGAGACCATGGTCCAGAACTTAAATAAGGGCAACTTTGATGGTATGAGGCGTGAATTGGCGAGGTTAAATTGGCAAGCGATATTTAAGGGGCTATCAGTGGAAGGGCAATGGCAGACATTTAGAGATCGCATGGATGAACTACAAAAATTGTACATCCCGGTCTGGCGTAAAAATAAAAAAGGGAAGGTGGCTCAACCATGGCTAACAAGGGAAATCAGGGATAGTATTAAAACCAAGGAAGTTGCATACAAATTGGCCAGAAGTAGCAGCAAACCCGGGGACTGGGAGAACTTCAAAACTCAGCAAAGGAGGACGAAGGGTTTGATTAGGGCAGGGAAAATAAAATATGAAAGGAAGCTTGCAGAGAACATTAAAATGGACTGCAAAAGCTTCTATAAATATGTAAAAAGAAAGAGGTTAGTAAAAACAAACGTAGGTCCCCTGCAGTCGGAAACAGGGCAAGTCATAATGGGGAACAAGGAAATGGCGGAACAATTGAACAAGTACTTTGGTTCGGTGTTTACTGTGGAGGACACACACAACCTGCCGGAAATAAAAGGGGTCAGAGGATCTGGTAAGAGGGAGGAGCTGAGGGAAATCCTTATTAGTCGGGAAAAGGTATTGGGGAAATTGATGGGACTGAAGGCTGAAAAATCCCCGGGGCCTGATGGTCTGCATCCCAGAGTACTTAAGGAGGTGGCCTTGGAAATAGTGGATGCATTGACGATCATTTTCCAACATTCCTTAGACTCTGGATCAGTTCCGATGGAGTGGAGGGTGGCCAATGTAACCCCTCTTTTTAAAAAAGGAGGGAGGGAGAAAGCAGGGAATTATAGACCGGTCAGCCTGACATCGGTCGTGGGTAAAATGATGGAAGCAATTATTAAAGATGTCATAACAGACCATTTGGAAAGTGGCGACATGATAGGTCCAAGTCAGCATGGATTTGTGAAAGGGAAATCATGCTTGACAAATCTTCTGGAATTTTTTGAGGATGTTTCCAATAGGGTGGACAGGGGGGAACCAGTAGATGTGGTGTATTTGGACTTTCAGAAGGCCTTCGACAAGGTCCCACACAAGAGATTGGTGAGCAAAGTTAAAGCACATGGGATTGGGGGTAATGTGTTGACGTGGATTGAGAACTGGTTGGCACACAGGAAACAAAGAGTAGGAGTAAATGGGTACTTTTCAGAATGGCAGGCAGTGACCAGCGGGGTACCGCAGGGTTCGGTGCTGGGACCCCAGCTGTTTACATTATATATTAATGATTTGGACGAAGGGATTAAATGTAATATCTCCAAATTTGCGGATGACACTAAATTGGGAGGCAGTGTGAACAATGAGGAGGATGCTAGGAGGCTACAGAGTGACTTGGACAGGTTGGGTGAATGGGCAAATGTATGGCAGATGAAGTACAATGTGGATAAATGTGAGGTTATCCACTTTGGTGGTAAAAATAGAGAGGCGGACTATTACCTGAATGGTGGCAGATTAGGGAAAGGGGAGGTGCAACGAGACCTGGGCGTCATGGTACATCAGTCACTGAAGGTGGGAATGCAAGTGCAGCAGGCAGTCAAGAAAGCAAACGGAATGATGGCCTTCATAGTAAGGGGATTTGAGTACAGGAGTAGGGAGGTGATGCTGCAGTTGTACAGGGCCTTGGTGAGGCCACACCTGGAGTATTGTGCGCAGTTTTGGTCTCCTAACTTAAGGAAGGACATTCTTGCTATTGAGGGAGTGCAGCGAAGGTTCACTAGATTGATTCCTGGGATGGCCGGACTGACATATCAAGAAAGATTGGGTCAACTGAACTTGTATCCTCTGGAGTTCAGAAGAATGAGGGGGGATCTTATAGAGACATTTAAAATCCTGACTGGTTTAGACAAATTAGATGCGGGCAGAATGTTCCCAATGTTAGGGAAAACTAGAACCAGGGGTCACAGTCTAAGGATTAAGGGGAAGCCATTTAAGACTGAGCTGAGGAGGAACTTCTTCACCCAGAGAGTGGTGAATCTATGGAATTCTCTTCCACAGAAGGTTGTTGAGTCCAGTTCGCTAAATATATTCAAAAGGGAGTTAGATATAACACTCACAACTAGGGGGATCAAGGGGTATGGCGAGAAAGCAGGAATGGGGTACTGAGGTAGCATGTTCAGCCATGAACGCATTGAATGGCGGTGCAGGCTCAAAGGACCGAATGGTCTACTCCTGTACCTATTTTCTATGTTTCTATGTTTCTATAACCCTGAGTCAATGAATCCGGAGCAGGCCATAGTGTCAGCTTTTTACATGCCCCCTCCGCTAGGGCATCAGTCAAGCGAAAGTCAAGGAAAATTAGGCAGAAGGCTGGGACCCCCGACTCCATTCACTATCTACGCTAGGACTGCGTCTACTACAGGTACAGCCCACTTGTGCATCCTGGCAAGTCCCAGGAGATCCCAGCAGGTGCAAAGGGGCATGTACCTAATGTGGTGGGTCACCACTGCTATTCCTCTGTCCTGTATCTAGGGAACATCGACTTCTCAGGCACAGGGCAGAGAATAATCTACCCTTATAGTTAAGAAGATAACTGTGTAACTTGGCCAAAAATAAATTACTTCACTGAATAATTTTGTTTATAATCCTCTTTAATGGGAGCAAGTACAATGAATGAAGAACATAAACGGTTTGGGATGCTCAACTTCTGCTCACATAACAGAACTATTCACATATTTGGTATTCACCTCAAGTCTGGCCGGCTACATATGGTATAGAAATAAAGAGAACAGTTATACTTTACCAGACTAGCACACAACAGGAAACCTTTCACTAAAACTTTGAAGGAAACATTGTGGGGGCCCAGCTAACACAGTCAGTGAGAACATTGTTTGAATCTTGGAAAGAATGATGGACTAAAAGTCTCCTCAGTTATAATGGCCCCAACTGAAATGAGTTTGGGGAAGTCTCAATGAGATCTTTGCGGGCATGAGTAATTATCGCAAATCCGCATTTAATTGGAAATCTCTCTCAAAGAAAGGCAATCAGGATGTAGGATGGAAAAATACCATATTGATGTAACATGAGTGCTCTTAGCTTGGGACTAATAGGTAACATACATTATTCATTTTACATCAGGGCAATGTATTTTCAACTTTGCATCAATGCATATGTAGTATTGTTTAGGAACAAAGTCACCAGGCTCAAAATCTAGCACCTCACCAGGAAGGCTCCACTGTTTCACTTTTATACCAAGTACAGCAAACCTGCTACCAGTGCAAAGAAAACTTTTTAAAACTTCTAAAGTTCCAGTACAGCTACAACACTGGCATCTACCCGACAATGTGGAAAACTGCCCAGGTATGTCCTGTCCACAAAAAACAGGACAAATCCAAACCGGCCAATTATCTCCCCACCAGTCTACTCTCAATCATCAGCAAAGTGATGGAAGGTGTCATCGACAGTGCTGTCAGTTTGGGTTCCACCAGGACCACTCAGCTCCAGACCTCATTACAGCCTTGGTCCAAACATGGACAAAAGAGCTGAATTCCAGAGGTGAGGTGAGAGTGACTGCCTTTGACACCAAGGCAGCATTTGACAGAGTGTGGCATCAAGGAGCCCGAGTAAAATTGAAATCAATGGGAATCAGGGGGAAAACTCTGCACTGGCTGGAGTCATATCTAGCACAAAGGGAGACGGTTGTGGCTGTTGGAGGCCAATCATCATAACCCCAGGACATTGTTGCAAGAATTCCTCAGGGCAGTGTCCTAGGCCCAACCATCTTCATCAATGACCTACCCTCCATCATAAGGTCAGAAGTGTTGATGTTCACAGATGATTGCAGTATTCAGTTCCATTCGCAACTCCTCAGATAATGAAGCAGTCCATGCCTGCATGCAGCAAGACCTGGACGACATTCAGGCTTGGGTTGATAAGTGGCAAGTAACATTCGCACCAGGCAATGTCTATCTCCAACCGCCTCTTGACATTCAATGGCATTATCATCGTCAAATCCCCCACCATCAACCGCGTGAGGATCGCCATTGACAAGAAACTTAACTGGACGAGCCACATAAATACTGTGGCTACAAGAGCAGGTCAGAGGCTGGGTATTCTGCAGCGAGTGTCTCACCTCCTGACTCCCCAGAGCCTTTCCACCATCTACAAGGCACAAGTAAGGAGTGTGATGGAATACTCTCCACTTGCCTGGATGAGTGCAGCTCCAACGACACTCAAGAAGCTCGACACCATTCAGGACAAAGCAGCCCGCTTGATTGGCACCCCATCCAACACCTTAAACATTCACTCCCTCCACCACCGGCGTACCATGGCTGCAGTGTGTACCATCTCCAAGATGCACTGCAGCAACTCGCCAAGGCTTCTTCGACAGCACCTCCCAAACCCGCGACCTCTTCCACCTAGAAGGACAAGGGCAGCAGGCGCATGGGAACACCACCACCTGCAACTTCCCCTCCAAGTTGCACACCATCCTGACTTGGAAATATAATTGCCGTTCCTTCATCGTCGCTGGATCAAAATCCTGGAACCCCCTCTCTAACGGCACTGTGGGAGTACCTTCACCACAGGGACTGCAGCGGTTCAGGTAGGGAACTCACCACCACCTTCTCAAGGGCAATTAGGGATGGACAATAAATGTTGGCCCAGCCAGTGACGCCCACATCCCAGGAACGAATAATAAAAAAAAACAACTTGCATTTCTATAGCGTTCCTCACATGGAGAGAGAAGTCTCAAAGAGCTTTACAGGAGGTTAGACTAAGAACATACACCAAACAGGATGGGAAAGAGAAAAAGAGACATTTGTGGGTGAAAGCGGAGAAAATAGAAAGATCTTAAGGAGATAGGGAAGGAAGTGACATGGTGGAGGTGCAGTTGGAGAGAGTTTCAGAGCGGGGTATAGTGCCGAAAGCAACAGTCACCAGTGATGGAATGGTGAGAGCAGGGAACAATGAGCAGCTGGTATCAGAGAAGCAGAAGGTGCATACAGGGAGAGTCAGCTGTACGCGATCACTGAGGTAGGGCAGGCCGAGACTGGGGAGGAATTTGAAGACTACGACAGGAATTTAAAGTCAGATTTGCTGTGGCACAGGGACCCAGTGGTGCTTGGCAAAGGCAGGAGTAATTAGAGTGTGGGCACTTGATGCAGGAGAGCTCACATGAATGAGGAGGCATGGAAGCTGGCAAGGTGTACACTCGAGAAAACGAAGAGCCGACTTTCCTATTGGATTTTTGCTAACATTGTATTTAACTTGCATTTGGATGCCACTGAGTAAAGTTCAATATATGTGCCCTTGCACCAGTGTCCCACTCTGCCAGACAGCAGACCAATGCAGAGTTGGCCATATAAGTCAGCATTACCAGCTCCACAGTGCTGTAAGCAAGTACTAATCTCAAGCTAGAACCATAGTATAACAGCATCATTAAAAAAAGGAAGAAAAAACGTAATTGCCTGCTGTTTTTTGGACCTGGAACCGAGGATTTACAAGCACTTGCTAACCTACAGCAACAGAAATTAGCCTGTTACTGAGTTTAGAATATGTACAAGTGGGTATGCCAAGGCTTTGCAATATACTGGCCAGGCCGCACTTGCAATACTGTGTTCAATTCTGAACACTATCTTAAAAAAACAACATATATGCAATGGAGAGAATGTAGAGCAGAGCAGCAAGTGTATAGGAATGAACTATGAAGAACAAACTTTACTGTAGGGAGAAAAAATGACATATTTGTAGATTTTAAGGAGGCCTTTTGACACTACACATCGCAGTCACATGTTCTAAATTCTGAAGGTATACAGAATTCCATGTAAAATCATCGTCACCATCTCAGTGATGTATGACAACACCGCAGCAATAGTACAATCCCCAGATGGTGATACAGAGCCATTTCAAATTAAAGCAGGAGTTCTTCAAGAAAATACACTGCACCCTTTTTATTTATCATCGACTATGTAATGAGAAAAGCAGCAGACTCCAAGGGAAGCAAATGAGGTTTTACCAACCAGAGGAAAAGGAGTCAAAGATATCCAGCGAGAAAGATCATAGACTTGGAATGCGCAGATGACATTGCTCTCTACAGTGACATAGCAGAAGGTGGACAGAAGTTATTAAACAAGGCGGAAAAAGAAGTTGGTCTTCAAATAAATGGAGAGTAAACCAAATGTATGATGTTAGCTATCAATGAAGAAACAAGAGAACTGAGAACTATGCAAATTTAAGTATTAGAGGAAGTCAGTGATTTTACAGACTTGGGATCATGGATTACAACAACAGAAAAGGATATCAACTACAGAATAGATGAATCTTGGTCAGCCTGCACTGTAATGAAGAGAGTCTAGAAGTGCTGGGCAGGAAAGATAATATCAAGATGATCAAAAACGCAATGGAGTCAATGTTGATATATGGCGCTGACACTGAGATACTTACCAAGAAACAAGAAAATAAACTCAATGGCATCCAGACAAGTCTGCTGATAAAAGCCTTAGATATCAGCTGGAATGACCCCTTCCCCACTGAGATACTTTATGGAGACTTAGACAGAGTAACAGTAATGGGCCGTATTTTTTGATCGGAGGCTTCCTGCTTGCGGAGGCCTCCGATCTGGAAAAAATCTACAGACTTACCTGAGAGCTCCCGAAGTGCATATACTTCTGCTCCTGGGCCTCTCCAAACTCGAAATGCGCAGGGCCCACGTTTCACAGAGGCACATGCGGTTCGTAAGCGTCCCTGGGATCACGTGGGCCATGGGGAGCCAATAGGAGAAGGGAATCTCCCTTCATACACTTGACAGATAGACCTGTCAAATATATGAATGGAGATCACCCCAAAAACACAGTAAAACATTGGGTCAGAAATTAGGCTCGCCACGGGTGAGTACGCACTATGTACTCACCCGTGGATGGAACGAAAGTGCTGGTTTCTTTCCTGCACTGCGCATGCGCGGGAAACCGGCACTTCCGTTCCCCTGAAGGAAGGGGTTCAGAGGTCGAACGCGCACACCGGAGGGCCAGCGTGTTCGCCTCGCACTTCGGGTTTTTTTACAGGTTCCTCCGTGAGGGTAAGCACGGAGAAGATACACATTGAAAAAGGAGGCGCAAGGCCTTCTTTTAACAAGGTAAGTGTTGATTTTATTAAAATTTAAACATTTTTTTCACAGATATATCTTTTTTAATTACTTTAAAGAAAGGTAAGTTTAGTTTTAGCCCCGTTAAAAAGTGTAATTAATTTTTTCAAAAATTAAAATTTTTGTTTAAAGTAGTTAATTAATGTAATTTATAGTTATTTTAAAAATGTGATTTAAAAAAAAAAGTATTTGTAGTTTTAGGGATGTTTTGGGGCCGATCTGTATTCATAGATTTGACAGGTCTTCCTGTCAAATCTATGAATGAAAGATGGTCTGCTGCCATTGGCTCTCCATGGCCCACGTGATCCCAGGGGACGCAACGCACTAACTACGCCCCTGGGACACGCAAGCACTGCGCGCCGGCTCTTGGAGCAGGACCAGGAGCTGAAGTTCCCGTGGGCCCAAAACACAACGGCAGGTGCGGTAGGTAGGTGCGCGCGGGATCCTTGCACCCGCGGGAAGCCAGGGAGCCGAATTTCTGGCCCAATAAATAATATTTTAAAAAAAAATCAGATTTTTAAAATGAGTTGAAATTACAATAAATTAAATATTTTAAACAAAAATTTAACTTTTTGAAAAATATAATTAAAGTTTTTTACGGGGCTAAAAATTAAACTTACCTGTTTTAAAGTATTTTTAAATTATAAATCAGTGAACATTTTTTTTTTTCTTTACTTTTTTTCAATTCTTATGCTGGTAAAAGCAGGCCTTACGCCGGGCATAAGATTTCTAAGGGTTTTCTGTGGGCGGAGGTTCTCCAGAAAGCGGAACTCTGCCCGCAGAGGCCCTTCTCCAGGGCAGGCGTCCGATCTGTCAAGAATGCGCTTGGCATGCCTGAAACCGGCATTTCCGATGTCCCTACGGGCGTGTACACAGCGCGTAGCCCCCTGTAGGCATCGGAAAATACGGCCCAATAAAGCATAAAAGGATGAAACTTACTGGCCATTCCTTCACAGCAAAAGAGGAACTGGTTTCAGAATTATTATTCTGGGAACCAAAACATGGAAATAAAAAGAGAGGTCGGCCTAGAATTATTTACAATACTTAACTTGTACAGGATATAGAAATTTCCATAGAAGAATTACCATCATGCATAATGAATAAAGAGGTACAGAGGACATTCCCCTGAGCTCCGACAGTAGTTGACTGATGATGATGTACAGAGAAAAGCATTAAGGGGGCCCTCACTAAGGAATATAGGGGGAAAAATTCAGTTGGTTGCGCCTCCCGTTAGCGCCTTAAGAGGGCGCTAATGGGGCGCAAAGCAGCTAGCGCCCAGGCGCGGCGAAGTTAGTGGCGCTCGCGAAATTAACTAGACATTTTGCGGCGGCGCTAAACACTACCGCCACGATCTCCTGCGCCGGCAGATCATGACGTCACTCGAGTGCGCAATGCCCCGGTATCGCCCCGGAGCGGATATTGAGTGGCGCCCCCTGCCTTACCGCCTGACGCTAGCAACGACAGGTTGAGGGGAGCGTTCTGCAGTCATGAAGGGAAAGGGGGAGCGCTATTTAAAGGTGACCGCTTCCTGCCTTTTATTGTTGGTGCCATTTTTGAACTACGCATTCTGAGAGAGAGAGGGAGAGACTTCTGGAGAGATTCAACGTTGTGTGAAGGAGTTTTGGGTACTGAGCAGCACTTTGCAGGTTCATTTTGATTTGCCATTCCTTGTATCGATTCAGCAGAGACTGTGGGGGCTGCACTCTGAGCTCTTTGCCTGGTACTCTCCATTGTTCTTTCCAGCACATTTGATGTGCAGGTCTCTCCAGGCCGAGATTCAAGGCTGCAATGAGCAGGATGTGGATGGAAAGCAAGATTAACCATCCCCTTTAAGAACTGGCCCGTGCCATTGTGTGTGTGTTCCATTGCTGACTGACATTACATGAGCTTCGCCAGCGCTCTGAGGTAGCGCCTCGCTCCTCGGCCTTTGCGCCTTAAGACAGGTGTGAAGCGCCTGATATAGCGCTGCAATCACCTCCAGGGGCGATAAAAGTCAAGTTTGCAGTCGGTGGCGATAATTAGCGCCAGGCGCTAATCTTTGCGCCCGGCCGATAATTGCGCCCCAAATGGGGCGATACTGAATTTCTCCCCCATAATGTGCTAAACTGGTATAACTAATGGAAATCTGAAATATTACTACAAAGTACGTCAAACCAGTAGGGCAAGAGAGCATACATTTTCATGAATGAAAAGGAAATTTAGAATGAATACTATAAAGATTTCTTTGCTCATAAATGTTTGGAATAACTGCTAGGCAAGATAGTAGAGACAAAGGCCGCGATTTTACGAAGCCTCGGCGGGTCCGTGGTGGGCAATGTCGGTGGCGGGTCCCAACCCCGCTGCTGTCTCCATCCTGCTCTGTGAAATGATTTTCCCCTGATTGGGCTTGTTAAGCCCCGCCCAGTGCGTTTCCCAGCCAATTAGAGGAAGTGGGTCTGGTAACGTCATTTGATGATGCATCATCAGCCAGTTTCCTTAAAGGGACCATGGCCAACTTTATTTTGACATTTGTGCTGTCAGCGTTCTACAACATTGAGGTGCTGCAAACACTGACAATCACTGCACAGAGGTGCAGGGCTGCACCAAGGCTCTCCTATGCCTCCCTCCATATGCTTATGGAGGAAGTCACAGCACACAGAGAGGTCCTCTTCTCTTCCCCTGGGTGGTAGAGACCTCCCCAGGAGGTCAACACAGCCTGGTTGCACATTGCAGAGGAGGGCACAAGCAGGGATGTCGTCAGAAGGACCTGGGTGCAGTGCCGCAAACCTTTCAATGATCTCAGTACATCACGAAATGTTAGTACAAAGTCACACTCAACCTCATCCTGCTGTGCCTCTCATCACATCCCCATCACTCTGCCTTCCCTACCCTAGTCCTGCACATCCTTACTCACACCAACTTACCTTGCACCTCCACCCATCCCTCTCTCTCTATCTACATTATCACATCCCCATCTCACTAGCCACCCCTCACACTCACCCTCATTCTAGTGCAATCATGCCAACTAACAACACACAAGGGTAGGCACTTGGTAGTTTTAGCCAATGTTCATGTAAAGTTTCTGTTAATGTGGTGTCAAACATTGAAACCTTTATTTTCAACACTTTGCGTTCTTCGACAGATTTGCGTGCACCTTTGCAAGTGGCTTAGTGAGTTGCAGTGAATCGAGAGACATAACGGTACCCACCCCCCCCACCCCCGCAATGGTGATGAGTGTTTTTTTTCTTATTCGCTCATGGGATGTGGGCGTCGCTGGCAAGGCCAGCATTTATTGCCCATCCCTAGTTGCCCTCGAGAAGGTGGTGGTGAGCCGCCTTCTTGAACCGCTGCAGTCCGTGTGGTGAAGGTACTCCCACAGTGCTGTGAGGGAGGGAGTTCCAGGATTTTGACCCAGCGACGATGACGGAACAGCGATATATTTCCAAGTCAGGATGGTGTGTGACTTGGAGGGGAACTTGGAGGTGGTGGTGTTCCCATGCGCCTGCTGCCCTTGTCCTTCTAGGTGGTAGAGGTCGCGGGTTTGTGAGGTGCTGTTGAAGAAGCCTTGGCGAGTTGCTGCAGTGCATCTAGTAGATGGTACACACTGCAGTCTCGGCATGCCAGTGGTGGAGGGGGTGAATGTTTAAGGTGGTGGATGGGATGCCAATCAAGCGGGCTGCTTTGTCTTAGATGGTGTCGAGCTTCTTGAGTGTTGTTGGAGCTGCACTCATCCAGGCAAGTGAAGAGTATTCCAACACACTGCTGACTTGTGCCTTGTAGATGGTGGAAAGGCTCTGGGGAGTCAGGAGGTGAGACACTCGCCACAAAATACCTAGCCTCTGACCTGCTCTTGTTGCCACAGTATTTACATGGCTTGTCCAGTTAAGTTTCTGGTCAATGGTGACCCCCCAGGATGTTGATGGTGGGGGATTCAGCGATGGTAATGCTGTTGAATGTCAAGGGGTGGTGGTTAAACGCTTGCTTGTTGGAGATAGTCATTGCCTGGCACTTGTGTGGCACAAATGTTATCTGCCACTTATCAGCTCAAGCCTGTACGTCGTCCAAGTCTTGCTGCATGCGGGCATGGACTGCTTCATTATCTGAGGAGTTGCAAATGGCACTGAACACTGCAGCCATCAGCGAACATCCCCACTTCTGACCTTATAATGGAGGAAAGGTCATTGATGAAGCAGCTGAAGATGGTTGGGCCTAGGACACTGCCCTGAGGAACTCCTGCAGCGATGTCCTGGGGCTGTGATGATTGACCTCCAACTACCACAACCATCTTCCTTTGTGCTAGATATGACTCCAGCCAGTGGAGAGTTTTCCCCCCGATTCCCATTGACTTCAGTTTTACTAGGGCCATGATGCCACACTCGGTCAAATGCTGCCTTGATGTCAAGGGCAGTCACTCTCACCTCACCTCTGGAATTCAGCTCTTTTGTCCATGTTTGGACCAAGGCTGTAATGTGGTCTGCAGCCGAGCGGTCCTGGTGGAACCCAAACTGGGCATCAGTGAGCAGGTTATTGGTGAGTCAGTGCTGCTTGATAGCACTGTTGACGACACCTTCCATCACTTTGCTGATGATTGAGAGTAGACAGCTGGGCCGGTAATTGGCCGGATTGGATTTGTCCTGCTTTTTGTGGACAGGACATACCTGGGCAAATAAACTGATATTTTAAGTGTGAAAGAATAGCTTGGGCATAGTAGGGATGCTTTATGGTGTTAGTGTGGGGTGGTGCCAAAATGGTGCATCATGTGGCAGCCAGGGTGTAGAGCATCAAATGAAGTAAATCTGGCCATGGTGAGGCCATCCCTGGCCTCCTGGACAACAATGTGGTCGGGTGTTGATGCCCTCTGTCCTGTGCAGCATCAGATGATTGCGGAGAAGGTTGGAGGTGTTGTTGGTGCTGCTGGTGTGCCTGGTGCTGCTGGTGTTGGGGCTGATCATGGTGGGATTCTGAGGACCAAGGTGAGAGAGTATAAAGGACACCCATGCTGATGTATTAGATGGCAGGTAAAGTTGAGATGACAGAAGCGATTTGTTAATGGCGAGAGAGGTAATGCGGTCAGACTGGATGGAGACTTGTGTAAAGACTTGCAGCATCCTGAATCTGTTGTAGAAATGCAGTGAGGAAGAGTTTGTGGCTGAGGGAAGATATCTCTGTAAGGTGGGAGCTTTTACTGTAATTTGAAGCTGTCAACTCAGCAGCTGATTCAATGGCCACTGACCTCCCACCTCAGCTTGACAGACGTGGCCCACGACCAGCGTGGACCCCGTGGGCGAGCTGTCAAATGCAGGTGGTGAGCTGAAATTCATTCTTAAGTGGCTCTAAACAAGCCACTAATTACCTGAATTGGGTCCCCCGCTGTGAACCCGCCGCTGCGTGTCGGGTCTGCTCAGCGCTGACAGACCCAACATCGAGAAAAGGTGCGTGGCGGCGGGTTCACAGTGAGGTCCCGACCCGCTGGGGGAAAAAAAACACTTTCCCACCCGACCCGCCACTGATCACACCCACTGACCCCCCGGAAAATCCAGCCCAAAGACATTCGAGATACTCTAAATGTTGTTGGATGATAAGCTGCGAGAGTTAGGGCACCAGAGGGTGAGCTTTGATGGACTTAATAGCCTTTTCTCATCCATTATTCTTAACTTCTTATCTGTTTAGATGCTACTTCACCAAACAAAGCATTAATATGAATTTTGTCAGTTTTAGGCAGGCTATTAGCTAGTGTCTCACAATAGCACAAAATCCCGCCTTGTGGGACTGAAAAATAGACATGACTCATCTTGTCCCATTACATGTTCCAACCATTGGCTAATCACAAAGCAATCCTAAAGAAGCTTGAACCATCTCCCAGCCAAGACAGTTTATAATGAGAGATGAAGCAAAAATGTTGACTTGAAAATAATTCTGTTGTGTGTAATAATCCAGGTCAATAAACTGATATTTTAAGTGGAAACTGTGATGGTTAATTTGGGACAGATACTTGATCCCAGCTGATAGTGGCGCTCAGCCCTCAAAAAGGTGGCCGGATCAACAGCCTCTTTGGACATTCTACTCACAGTAAGCACAGATTCTAATCCATATGGGACAAATAGCATTGGCAGTCATACAAGAGTGTAAGGCCCATAGGTCTATCCTCCAAATAGGAAAACTGAAACAGAAAAACAAGATAAAGCACATCATTCTACTATGTTTGCCATGTTTTTATGTCCTTGATGTAGATCTATAAATAGCCCCTGGAGAGCACAGCTGAGAATATCTTTTGTTATTAAAAACAACATCCTCCAGGAAAGAGTTCGTGTTTGCCCAGATTGTAAAGGAGCATTTTTAAATGCATTACCAAATAGGTGACATACTTTCACAATATGTTTCATGTGTTAGATGGAAAATTGAGAATTAGAGATTTGAGGACACCTGTTTCCCATTTCCCTCCATGTGAATTTATGTGTGCGTGACTTGCTTTAAAAAGTTTTGAACTAGAACCATTTATGTTGAAGCACAGCATGGGCCTTACCACATCTCAGTATGAATGATCGTTATGATATCCCATAATGTCATACCTATGTGTTACAGTAGTGTATTGTAATGTGAAGAATACTATGATTGCACAGTGATGGAATTAATATGCAAAACTACCTGTCACAATTATGCAGTTAATGAAGTATTGAACAGTACGACAATAGATATCAAAGAATGAATATGGTAATATATAATGAGAAAGTCTAAACAGTTTAAGACTAAAAAAAGTCTAAGGGGGAGAAATTCATTATAGCCCAGGAATAGGCGTAACTTTTGAAAAGTTTGAGAATTAGCGCCAGGCGCTAATGCTTCAGACTGCACGCAAAATTCAATTTCATTGCACAAAGAAAGGATTGGAGCACTAAATCAAGCACTAATGGTCTAGCTCAGTGGCATTACATTCGAAGCGCTGACCAATATCAGGTGCAGTCTAATCACAAGTCATCATTGCCACAGGTTCTTTCCAGTTCTTAAAGGGGAGGTTCATTGATGCTGCAGAACCTCATTCTCATCATTGCTGGCTGTGCAGCCATCTCAGCAAGCAGCAGCAGATCAAGGAGAAGGAGCCGGATGACTCAAGCAGCCGTATTGATGGCAGAACCACGCCCCAGGGAGAGAGCCCACAGATTCTGCGACCAATGCCTCCAATGCATGTTCGCAGTGGAAAGACGGAGGCCGGTGCTGTACCCGGCAAGTGGCAGGAGGCCCTAGCCACAAGTCTTCCACTCCACGCTCCTTAAAGTTGCCGAGAGGCTCTCGCGCACCCTTGCCATTGCACCTGTCATCTCCGTGTGCATGCCCATTACCCTTCTTCTAAAGGAGGGAGGAAGCCTAGCATGTCTCAGGCAGCACTGTGGGCCCCAGGACCCACACACAGTGCAGGAAGAAATTTAACAACCTCACTCGGGTGGTCAGGGTGAGTCAATGCTTGAACAAATGCTACATACCACCATCTGAACCATAGTCTGCACACACTACTTGGGGACAACAACAGTATGTTCATCCCTACTCCTTCTTCTCACATCCCACTTCCCCCTCACCCCACAAGCCTTTCGCACTTTCCAGCTAATCATGTTGTATGCAGGCATTTCTCCCTTCCTACCCCCTCCCCTCACCATAACCCAAATCTTGTGCCTTTCTGCTTTCAGATAATCAGCAAGCACCTGAGCAGCCTGTCCCTGAGGGCACTGTAGAGAGCGAGGCAGGAGAAGAGGAGGAGGAAGAAGACACCGCGTCACTGCATGTCTCACTCGCAGGCACCAGCTCAGATACTGGCACTAAGCGTTCTTTAGAGACTAGTATAGTAGCGGGATCTGCACCGGGTGATGCACCAGGGACGAGCAGGCTGCAGCAAGGCCAGGGGGAAAGGATAGCTCAGAGCTGGCTCCCCGGAAGGCGAGTTCGCGCGAGTTCTGCTGCACAGAACACAGATGAGGACCTCGATGGGGAGGCCTTTAGAAGAAGGGTGATGGGCATGCACACCGAGATGATAGGTGCAATGGCAAGGGTGCACGAGAGCCTCTCAGTAAATGTAAGGAGCGTGGAGGAGTCCGCCTCCAACATTGCACAGAGCTCTGCGCGCACCATGGAGCCCATCATTTCCAGTCTGCAGAGGATGGTAGACACCCAGAGAGACCGTGGCGACCTAGACCTGATGCCGCGTGTGATGGCCGATCTGGCAGCTTCCATTGCAGCACAGGCGGAAGCGACGCAACGTCTTTGTGCTGTAATGCAGTCTATGGTTGGTGCCATTCAATCTCAGACTGCTCTCATGCAGTCTCAGCTTGATGCCACGCAAACTCTGACTGCTGCCATCGTGACTGGGTCTACCACCGTCAACCGGGGCTTTCACAGTGTTGAAGTGGGCCAGCAATCTGTGCTGCAACAGATTGCTAGGGATGCTGAGGTGCTGCCCCGGGGGAGTGGCAGTGGGTCAGTGGAGCAGGAACCTTCTGTCCTCTCTCAGGATGACAGCATTCCTGCTCCCACCACTGGCACTCCGTCATTTCCCTTGTCGCTGCCTGTCATCCAGCCAGCCCAGACTGCCGCCGCCCATGCTGAGGTAGTGCAGTGTTGTAGAGTTTCGCAATTATCGCGATTCAAAATAACATGAGAGAAGCAGTTTCAATTGATCATTTTTATTAAACGAAATGCTGTCCTGATAATAAAGGACACAGAAGCCTGTAAAATGGCCGCCGCGCATCGTGGCAGAAGCTTCCAGAAACACAGTGGGCAGACAAGATGGCGTCGAATATACATTCAGTATAAGATTGGATCATACTCGGTAAACATTGATAAAGACAGGATGCAACCCGTTTGCATTTTGAACAATAGCAATGATATAAGTGCTGGAATCGTTTTCCTATGCACAGTAAGGATCATTGAACTGGGCAATCGAAGGCCCATCCAGACACATCAATACACAAATACCCCCCCGGCTCTACAATGAGAGAGACATTGACGGGTGATTAAGCCAGTATTCGGGGGGCCCCAAAACCAGTCGAGGAGACGATTCATACACATCCTGGCTGGTTCAACAATGGGGAAAACATTAACGGATAGTTGGCCAGTTTCAGGTGCTACCGAAACCCGTTAAAGAAGATAATCGCCCCATGCTGGGAGTTTTGAGCACCAATGTTACACAAAGGATAAACATTAAGATTTGAGCGGGAGATAAAGCGGACACATCACTATAACTATAGAGAACAAATGTCCATCGGTCTCTTGACTCGCTCGATCGCTTGCTGAACTCTTATTTTCTCTTATCCTCTGGTATCGCTCTCCTGGACGGGCAGCCTTTTGTGTTTTCTCTCTGGACTTTGTTGACTCTTGACTCTTAGCCGTACTGGTCGGTTATTCGAGTGTTGGGTGGAGCTCAATTGGTACGAGCCGCCCCGACAAGGGCAAGTAACAGGGTACACCATCCCGAGTGTCGGTAAACGGTGTCTGGACCCGGAGGCCCGAGGAGACGAGACGAGAAGAAGACGAGAAGAAATTCCACGTGCCACCGCGGTCAGTAAACCCCGACCGCGCCCGAAAATATAAATACAGGACTCTTCTTTGAGTTCTACAGACTACAACCTGTACCGGACACAGGAAGACTCTTCTTTGAATTTTACAAACGTTCCGAGTTCTGTCGATTTCTTCATGACAACAGAGAGTCTGGCCTGCTTTTCGCAGCAGCAAAAGTAAACAAGTGGGGTACAGAGACCCTTCCAAACACGTGACAGTCAGGCGCTGCAGCGAAACGAGCCGAGTGCCTCACTTTAAAAATCTCCGAAGTAACACGAGTGGTGAGCATGTTTTCCGATCCTACAAATCCAGACGTAGTGTAGGTATTATAAAGGGAGGGTGGTTTTTAATAAGGTTAAGGTATAATGTGTTCCCTTTTTACGATGTGCCGTGTGTTCTCCATTTCCATAGACCAAGCTTTATGAATGTATATATACTTGTACTCTCGTTGATTTGCGCCTATGACATGTATTTCATGATTTTAGACGCCATGCAATAAAGATTTCCATTTCGTACTATTCAACCGGGTCTATTTGAGTTCTCTCTGCATTACTGCTCCTTGCATCTAAGTCCAGGTGTTAGAACCGTAAGGGCGAGTGGGTCGAACCACTCACAGGTGCTTATTGCAAAAAGGCTGGCCGGAGACCAGAGCAAGCAATAGTATAGGCAACGAAGGCCTAACCTCGCACCAGCACCGTCTGAGACACGCCCCCTTACAGTGTACAGCCGGGCCTTCCAGGCCCAGAGCTGGTCGAGGGCGTCCTGCAAGGCCATCTGAAGTCTCCTGCACGGACACTCAGCAGCCTTCCACCTGCTGTGCTGCAGCCACTGGGCCAACATTTTGTAGGAGCACTAGAATAGGCAAAGGCACAGTAACGAGAGGCACTAAGGGATTGCACAAGGGTGAATAGTTAACATTGTTGTTGTAAATATGTGTTAACTGATTATTAATAAATTTATTAATTCAGTTTGGATTATTTTATGGTGTGTCTCATTTCAACTTTACACTGTGAAATGGCCTGCGACTGGGATGGAATGATGGGGATATGGTAAGCAACGGGGATCTGGGGTTTAATTTATTCGAACCACAGTCTAATGATGCGGTCATGGCCTTCCACCTCCCTCTGGCCACATGTTCCAATCTTTCTCCCTCCACCGTAGATCCTGGAGGGCGAGGTTGACTGCCAGTACAGCCCCCATTAATGTAACGAAGTGTAGCACTTTGATATGTTGTGAGAATAAATGTAACTAATTTTTAGTAGCCACAACACTCCAGAGATGAAACAACCTTTAAATGACTGATTTAAACTGTTGCACAATGTTAAACTGACAAGGAAGCAGTGAAACAGCACTAAACTGACAGCTGCGACTCATTACTCATGATCCCTTTAAGTAGCGCCCCTGGAGCCAGCTACTGACTGCTTGACACCTCCTCTCCCTGTCGCTGTCGGGGCGAGGCGCTAAGGCAGGGGGCAATAATCAATTTCGCAGATCGGGTGCCCAGTGAGCGTTGCACGCTCACTGACGTCATGATCTGCCTGGCGCTGAAGTCCCTGGCGCTAACACGTAGTGTCAGTGTTATGGGGGGGGCAGCGGATTTGGTATACGTCACTGGATTCGCCGTGCCTCGCCTCGTCCCGGCGCGACTGCATCAGCGTCCCATTAGCGCCCCCGCCAGGCGCAAACTGGAGGCGTTAACAAACTGAATTTTTCCCCCAAAGTATTTATGATAAAGAAAGAGAAACTCTAAACAATGTCAAATAAATGTTCTACTTTCTCTGATATGTTTTAATGTTTCATGCAGTTTTGAGTTCCATTCTTTCACGACTCATTTCTGATGATCTCTTAAAAACACTTGGAGCACATGTCAGGCAATAAAAGTGCATTACTCTGCCTGGTGTAACTCGCAGATGTGTAAGTTATGCCACTGTTTTCTCTGGAAGACAGAAGTATTGGTGGATCTCAAAGGAAACAATGTCCAATGGGATGGAAAGAAATATGTTATAACAATTCTGACCTATTCAAAAATGTTATAATTCAAGAAATTAAAACAAAAATTTTGCAGGGCACACTTTCAAGGCCATAGAAGTGTTTCGGGGCCATGTTTTTAGCCAAACAAATTGAAAACTATGATCACATTGAAAGACTCATTTTAGCCTGCAGAGAGGTCAAGGAAGCACTACAGTTGTACAGACAACTCAGGCTAGAGGCGCAATGGGTGAGCACAATGTCCTTTCACCTCCAGCATTTGGATTTTAATCAAGTTCACACTGATGCAGTGAAAGTTTCTTTCTGCTGGTTGTAAAAGCCTGATTTTAATCCCCACCCCCACCCTTCACCTCCCACCCTTCCCCTCCCAGCCAGAACGGTGTGAGCAGGGGTGAAGATGACGGGGGGTGGGTGTTCGTGCCATGTGCTCTGATGTGTTCCCACCCCCTTCCCCACCTTGAGTTGCCTGAATTCAGGCGCTGGAAGGTTGCCCACCCCAGAGGAGTGGGGGCCCAATTTACATGGGGAGGTCGCATCGTGATGACAATATTGGGACGGGCACGCCATTTTAACTGCGGGCCGACTCAGGGCCACACCGTCTCGGCACCCACCAGTGAAAGCTGGCGGCAGACAGCATCCTGGCCACAGGAGGCCCAGTTAAGTTAATTTTATTTTTGACTTTTTACAGGTCCCTTGTGTGCCAGAGGGGGTGGAGGAGTGCTCCTGACCCCACAAGGATACCTTGGGCCTCCACTGCATTGGGTTTCCACCCCGCCCCAATCGCCAGCCTTACCGACCCTCCCTCTGCCTCACTCACCTGGCCAGGGACCATTTCTGTGGCTCCCCGGCGGTGATCTGACCCCCACCCCGCTCCCCCGTGAATTTTGACCCCTGCCCTCTGGCGATGAGGTCATTCCTGCCGGCAGAGGGCGGGAGTCAACATCCCGACAAACAAATGAAGCCCGGGAGTTAAAATGGCCACGGCATCACACTCAACGCTCGGTGGGGGTTTCCCCCGCCGCCCACCCGGTTCCCGCTCCGTGTTAAAATCAAGGCTTAAGCGTCTCAAACCCAATTCCGAAGGAGGGGTACTAAACTGCTGCTCCACAAATTGCCAATCTCAGTCCAAAGGCTCCACAAGGATGGCAGGCGTGGAAAGAGGACAATGGCATCGACTGTTGCAGGAAGAGTACAGTTCTGTGCTCAGGACTACAGCAAATTGCTAGCACAAAGTAGACGAAACTATGCTCTCTGTTAAACCTTTACCATACCTCATCTGCCAGTTCTTCATGGTGACACTCTGTGTTCTTGCAGCCAAACAGTCTCAAGTACAACATCATCCAATCATGGAATCATAGAAAGTTACAGCACGGAAGGAAGCCATTTCTGCCCATCGTGTCCGCACAGGCCAACAAAGAGCAATCCAGCCTAATCCCACTTCCCAGCTCTTGGTCCGTAGCCCTGCAGGTTACAGCATCCCAAGTGCACATCCAAGTACTTTTTAATTGTGGTTAGGGTTCCTGCCCCTACCACCCTTTCAGGCAGTGAGTTCCAGACCCCCACAACCCTCTGGGTGAAGAAATTTCCCCTCAAATCCCCTCTAAACCTTCCACCAATTACTTCAAATCTGTGCCCCCTGGTTTTTGACCCCTCTGCTAAGGGAAATAGGTCCTTTCTATCCACTTTATCTATGCCCCTCATAATTTTATACACCTCAATAAGGTCTCCCCTCAGCCTCCTCTGTTCCAAGGAAAACAGACCCAACCTATCCAGTCTTTCCTCGTAGCTAAGATTCTCTACTCCCGGCAACATCCTTGTAAATCTCCTCTGTACCCTCTCTAGTGCAATCACATCTTTCCTGTAATGTGGTGACCAGAACTGCACGCAGTACTCTAACTGAGGCCTAACTAGTGTTTTATGCAGTTGAAGCATAACCCCCCTGCTCTTGTATTCTATGCCACGGCTAATAAAGGCAAGCATTCCGTATGCCTTCTTAACCACCTTATCTACCTGGCCTGCTACCTTCAGGGATCTGTGGACATGCACTCCAAGGTCCCTTTGTTCCTCTACACTATTCAGTGTCCTACCATTTAATGTGTATTCCCTTTCCTTGTTAGCCCTCCCTGACATGAATCTGTCATTCATGATTTATGAAATAATACTGGGCGGCCTGCGGGTGGCGCTGTCCAGGGAGAGTATAAATACTCGGGCACAGGCCCAGCTTGCGCAGGACATTCTTAACAGGAACTAGCGAAGGACACAACTAGACCTCCATGTTGTAAAACAGTTGATTAAAGCTTTGTTTAACGCTTAGACCAAGTGCCTAGTAGTTTTCTTACGTCACTCCCCAAATGCATTACCTCACACTTCTCCGGATTGAATTCCTTGCCCACCTGACCAATTTATTGATATCTTCCTGCAGTCTACAGCTTCCTTCTTCAGTATCAACCACACAGCCGATTTTAGTATCATCTGCAAACTTCTTAATCATACCCCCTATATTCAAGCCTAGATCATTGATATATACCACAAAAAGCAAGGGACCTAGTACTGAGCCCTGCGGAACCCCACTGGAAACAGCCTTTCAGTCACAAAAACACCCATCAACCATTCCCCTCTGCTTCTTGTCTCTGAGCCAGTTTTGAATCCAACTTGACACTTTGCCCTGGATCCCATGGGTTTTTAACTTCGTGACCAGTCTGCCATGTGGAACCTTATTAAAAGCCTTGCTAAAGTCCATATACACTACATCAAATGCACTACCCTCATCTACCCTCCATGTTACTTCCTCAAAAAATTCAATCAAGTTTGTCAGACACGACCTGTAAGGGATTCTGACCCTGCGTGTCTCGCAGCCTGTGAGATTCACGCGGCTCTGTGCAGCCTGTATGTCAGTGCGGGTTTAGGCCTTGTTGCCTGTTCTGGTCTCCAGCCAGTCTGGGAGCACTAGACACACCTGTGAGTGGTTCGAATCACTCGCCCTTACGGTTCTAGACACTGGACTTAGATGCGAGAGCAGTAATGGAGATGAAACTCATGTAGACTCGGTTGAATGGTACGAAATGGAAAATCTTTATTGCATGATATTTAAGATTATGAAATACATGTCATAAGCACAGATTAATGACAGTACAATCTTACAAGCAGTTATATAGCTGATCCTAGGGAAACGAGGAACGAACGACACACCGTAAATAGGGGCACACATTACAAGTATCCTTAATACTTAAACCCTCCCCTATCAATATCTGTCCTAAATAGATTCGTAGGATTTCGAGACTCATGCTCACCACTCGTGATAACTCGGAGAAATTCCGAATCGCTGATCGGATGTTTTTCACCGCAGCACCCACGTGTCGGTCAGGAGATCTCCTGGTCCCACTTGTTTACTTGCTTCTACTCCGGCTAGCAGGCTGGACCGTCTGCTGTGATGAAGATCTGTGTTGGTTGGTTTAACAGGTACTCTTCCGAGCAGGTTTCACAGCTCAGTCAATATCATCGATGATGAACCGTTCTTGCAAGTTCAAAGAAGTCTTCCTGGCAAGGAAAACTTGGCTATTCGACCTACAGGCGCGGTCGGGATTTACTGACCGTGGCGATGAGTATGGTCTTCCTCTCTTCTCATCTCATCTCATCTCATCTCATCTCGGGCCTTTGGTTCCGCTGCCAGTTACCAACATAGGTCTTCGTTACGCGACACGAGGTAGATCCGAACGGATCAGAAAGTTCAACAGTCTTTTTTTCAAAGAGACACCAGGCAAGCAGGAACCAGACTACGAGTCAAAACACAGGAGCAGCCACGAGGTTACGAGTCGATCGGATAAGAGAATAAGAGGCTAAGAGAGAGATGGACGGTTGGAGCTTGTAATTATAGTAGAAAATCTTCCGTTTCCCACCCAACCTTAATGTCCTTTCTTTTGTTTGAGTTTGGCGCTCAAATGTCTTGTATGGGTGATCTCCGTTCTTATTGGATTTCGGGGCTACTCGTAACTGTCTGAGTACCTGTTAATATTTCTCCCATTGTTAAATCGGTCGGTGTTCTCCCTGGAGGGGTTTTGGGGCTTCCAAGTGTTTTGTATAACTACCTGCTAACGGCTCTCTCATCGTAGAGTCGTTGGGATTTTACATATTAATGTCTTTTGGATGGGCCCTTGATTACTCGGTACAATAGCTTTCATTCGTACCTGGGAGACCGATTTCAGTATTTATGTGTATACTGCAAACCCATGATGTCTCGTGTATTATCTTCACTGTGCTGAATCTTAATCGATCTTGCACAAATGTTTATTGGAACGCCATCTTGTCTGCCTGTCGAAAAGTCTAGAATGTTCTGTCACGAGGTGCGGCGGCCATTTTACAGGCTGCTTGTGTCTACTTTGAGAAACCTGGCAGCATTCTGCTGGAATAAAAGCTGTTTGAACGAAACTCTGTGTTTTCTCCTTATTAATAAAATCGCGATATATTGCGAATTCTACAGACCTTCCCTTAACAAATCCGTGCTGAGTATCCTTGATTAATCCGTGTCTTTCTAAATGAAGATTTATCCTGTCCCTTCAGAATTCTTTCCAATAATTTTCCCACCACCGAGGTTAGGTTGACTGGCCTGTAATTACTCGGTCTATCCTTTTCTCCCTTTTTAAACAAGGGTACCACATTAGCAGTCCTCCAGTCCTCCAGCACCACACCTGAAGCCAAAGAGGATTGAAAAATGATGGTCAGGGCCTCTGCTATTTCCTCTTTTGCTTCGCTTAACAACCTGGGATACATTTCATCCGGGCCTCGGGGTTTATCCACTTTTAAAGCTGCTAAACCCCTTAATACTTCCTCTCTCACTATGTTTATTTCATCTAATATTTCACACTGCCCCCCCCCGCCCCCGATAGCAATGTCTGCTTCACCCCTCTCCTTTGTGAAAACAGACGCAAAGTATTCATTAAGAACCCTACCGACATCTCCCGCCTCCACACACAGATTACCCTCATGATCTCTAATAGGCCCTACCATTTCTTTAGTTATCCTCTTACTCGTAATATATTTACAAAACATCTTTGGGTTTTCCTTGATTTTACTTGCCAAGAATTTTTATGCTCTCTCTTTGCTTTCCTAATATCCTTTTTAATTGCACCCCTGCACTTTCTATACTCCTCTAAAGATTCTGCAGTATTTAGCCCTCAGTATCTGTCATACGCCTCCCTTTTTTTCTTTATCCTACCCTGTATGTCCCTAGACATCCAGGGGGCTCTACATTTGTTCGTCCCACCTTTTTTCTTTAAGGGCACATATTTGGTCTGAACCCTCCGGATCTCTTCCTTGAATGCCTCCCACTGCTCTGACACTGATTTACCTTCAAGTAGCTGTTTCCAGTCCACTATGGCTAAATCCCCTCTGAGCTTAGCAAAATTTGCTTTTCCCCAATTTAGAATTTTTATTCCTGGTCTATCCTTGTCCTTTTCCATAACTACCTTAAATCTAACAGAATTATGGTCACTAGCACCAAAATGCTCCCCCACTGATACGCCTTCTACCTGCACAGCTTCATTCCCTAAAACTAAGTCCAGAACCACCCCCTCCCTTGTTGGGCTTGCTACATACTGGCTAAAAAAGTTCTCCTGGATGCATTTTAGGAATTCCGCACCCTCTATACCCTTCACACTAATTTTATCCCAGTTAATATTGGGGTAGTTGAAATCCCCTACTATTACTGCCCTATAGTTTTTGCACTTCTCAGAAATTTGTCTGCATATTTGTTCTTCTATCTCCCTCTCACTGTTTGGGGGTCTGCAGTACACTCCCAGCAGTGTGATTGCCCCTTTTTTGTTTTTCAAATCGACCCATATGGCCTCGTTTGATGATTCCTCCAACATATCATCCCTCCTCACAGCTGTAATAGTTTCTTTAGTCAATACCTTGACCCCACCTCCCTCTCTATCCCGTCTGAAAATCCTGTAACCAGGAATGTTGAGCTGCCATACCTGCCCCTCTTTCAGCCACGTCTCTGTAATAGCTATAATATCATAGTCCCAAGTATCTACCTGTGCCCTCAGCTCATATGCCTTGTTCGCTATACTCCTTGCATTGAAGTATATACCATTTAGTACAGACAAACCTCCTTGTTGACTACTATCTAGCCCTTGATTCCTCTGTCCTTCCAATTTACTTTCTACGTTTTTGTTTTCCAATTCCAGTTTTTCTTCCCTCCCTATTGACTCTATACTTAGGTGCCCATCCCCCTGCCAAGCTAGTTTAAACCCTCCCCAACAGCACTAGCAAACCCTCCCGCAAGAATATTGGTCCCGTTCCCGTTGAGGTGCAACCCGTCTGGCTTGTAGAGGTCCCACCTCCCCCAGAAACGGTTCCAATTCCTCAGGAATCTAAAGCCCTCCCTCCTACACCATCTCTCCAGCCACACATTCATCTGCTCTATCTTCCTATTTCTGTACTCACTAGCATGTGGCACTGGGAGTAATCCGGAGATTACTACCTTTGAGGTCCTGCTTTTTAACCTCTTTTCTATCTCCCTAAACTCTGCCTGCAGGACCTCATCCCTCTTCCTACCTATGTCGTTGGTACCGATATGGACCACGACCTCTGGCTGTTCACCCTCCCCCCTCAGAATGCCCTGCAGCCATTCAGTGACATCCTTGACCCTGGAACCAGGGAGGCAACATACCATCCTGGAGTCACGTCTGCGCCCCTAACTATTGAATCCCCTATCCCTAAACCCTCTCCTCTTCCCCCCCGCCTGTGCAGCTGAGCCTTCCATGGTGCTGTGGACTTGGCTCTGGCTGCACTCCCCAGAGGAACCATCGCCCTCACCAGTACTCAACACTGAATACTGGTTGGTGAGCAAGATGGGCTCAGGGGAATCCTGCACTACCTGCCTGGTCCTCCTCTTCTGTCTGACGGTCACCCATTCCCTCTCTACCTGCACACTCTTAAGCTGCGAGGTGACCACCTCCCGAAACATGCTATCCACGTAGCTCTCAGCCTCGCGGATGCACAGCAGTGACTGCAGATGCCGCTCAAGCGCCGTAACCCGGTGCTCGAGCTGCTGTAGCTGGCGACACTTCCTGCACATGTGGCCGTCCAGACCACGGGAGGTGTCCAGGACTTCCCACATAGCACAGGATGTGCATTCCATGGGTGTGAGCTGCCCTGCCATACCTCTAATTAACAGACTATTTACTAACCTAGCTGGAATAAACTTAAAATCTTTAAGAAAGCCAAGTAAAAACACTTACCAGATACTCACCAATCAGCTCCCTCTTTTTGAACATTTAGTTTTAAATCCCAGCTCTTAATTTAAACCAATGCCCAAGATAAAGAGAGAAATACTGACCAACCAATCACTTCCCTGCTTTCCTGTGATGTCACTCCTTGTTTTTGTTGTCAGGCCCGCTGCCTCCGCTCTCGGGCCTCGCTCTGCCGCTCTTTATACCCTCAGACCCGCTGCCTCCGCTCTCGGGCCTCGCTCTGCCGCGCTCTTTATACCCTCAGGCCCACTGCCTCCGCTCTCGGGCCTCGCTCTTTATACCCTCAGACCCGCTGCCTCCGCTCTCGGGCCTCGCTCTGCCGCGCTCTTTATACCCTCAGGCCCGCTCTCACTCCCTCTCAGGTCCGCTACCTCCGCACATCCTGCACAAAACAAAATAGTCATAAATACTCCAAAAGAACCTAGGTCAGAGGTATGGCAAGAGTGAGTGGTTTTCACCATGGTACGTCACAGCTGGTGACTGAGAGGACAGTGCCTCCATCACAATCAGTTTTTTTCATTTTATTCTGCTTTGCACATTTTTCCCCTGTTGTTTTAAGCTCTGCAACAACACATTAGTCGGGATTTTCTAAGGCCAGTGGCAATCCCGACTGTTTTCTTTGGAAATAAGTTTGTTTGATGATCTATCGCTTAACATCTGCCCATAGAATTCTTGAACCAGCTGCTGTGAGAGAGATTTAGGCTATCTTCCTAGATAACCTAACTAAATCAGAAATCTCATTTGTGGTGAATCACAGGGGCTAAACCTTGGACCTACCAGTTTGCATTACATTAGTACACTAACAAAATACATAATCTAATTACCTTGATATTTTTTTTAAGTATTTTGCCGTGCACTGTCTCCAGCCAAGAGTGTTAACAGGCAACATGCTCCTAGGATTTGTCAACGGTGCCTTATACATCAGTAGCCAGGATGTAGGCAAGATCAGTATCATTTATTTTCCTCACCTCTTCTAGGAGGTGTCCAGCTGTCACTAAGTGCCTCTTAATGATAGCAACAACTTGCATTTATATAACACCTTCAATGTAGCAAAATGTTCCAAAGCACTTCACAGAAGTGTAATCAGACAAAAGTTAACACAGAGCTAAAGAAGGAAATATTAGGACAGGTGACCAAACGCTTTGTCAAAGAGGTAGGTTTTAAGCAGCATCTTAAAGGAGGAGAGAGAGGTGGAGAGGTTTGGGGAGGGAATTCCGGAGCTCAGAGCCAGGACTGCTGAAGGCACGGCCGCCAATGGTGGGACAAAGGAAGTGGGAGTGCACAAGAGGCCAGAGTTGGAGGAACACAGCGTTCTCAGAGGGTTGTAGTACTGGAGGATGTTACAGAGATAGGGAGGGTCGAGGACATGGAGGGATTTAAAACAAGGATGAGAATTTTTAAATTGAGGCGTTTGTGGACCGGGATCAAATGTAAGTCAGCGAGCACAGGGATGATGGGTGAACAGGACTTGGTGCGAGTTAGGATACGGGCAGCAGAGTTTTGGATGAGCTGAAGTTTACGGAGTTTGGAAGGTGGGAGGCCGGCCAGGAGAGCATTGGAGTAGTCGAGTCTAGAGGTAACAAAAGCATGGATGATAACATCACCTCAGTAGGTACCATCTCATGTCTAACCAATTACATTAAATTACATAGGGGGAAAAATTGGGTCGTGTCCCCTTTGGGATGCTAACTTCGCCGGCCGCTACTTTTAGCACCCCCGCGCCCGAAATTGAATAGTAGCGTCCCAAGCAGGAGGCAGGGCGCTCCTGGAAGTGCTCCCCCTCCCTCTTGGGGCAGTCCCATTGAATATCGTGGCCCTACGTGCAGCAGCGCCACGCTCGTCAACATGTAGCGCCGCGGTATTGCAGGCCTTCCTCCTCTGATGAAAGGGGAGGGGCCTAGCGCTGCGTGCACCGGGACCCTGCTGGACCACCGGGGAGCGGGGTGCCGGCAAAAGAACCCAGCACTCAAGAGGAGTGCCGGGCTGACCGATTGCGGCCAGCACCCCGCAGGAGGAGGCCAGAGGGGGCAGGTGCTGGCAGGCCGCCCCAAAAAAATGGCCGCCCGGCACCTACCCTTTAATTATCGCCGCCCCGGCCGCAAACACGGCACCCTGACCCTGTCGGACACAGTGTCCGGCGGTAGGTCAGGGGGCACGAGCCAGGTTTGCGGCCGGTGTGCGAGCGGGGCGCTGAGCACGGTGATGATGTCATTGCCGGTGGCGCAGTGTCACAGGGCGCTAATGGCTGCCGCCGCCATTAACCTCCCACTGAATTTCACGGGAGGCGTTAGCGGCGCCGTGCCCGGGCACTAGGTGCTTTGCGCCCAGTTAGCGCTCGAATTTTTCCCCCATAGAACTTTACAGCGCAGTAACATATGATTTGGCCCAACAGATCTTTGCCAATGTTTATTTTCCACACGACCCTTCTCCCATCTTAGTTTAACTCACCCATTCAACATATCCTTCTATTCCTTTCCCCCTCATGTACTTATCTAGCTTCCCTTTAAATGCAACTATACTATTTGCCTCAACCACTCCCTGTGGTAGTGAGTTCCACATTCTCACCACTCTCTGAGTAAAGAAGTTTCTCCTGAATTCCCGATTGGATTTATTCGTGACTATATTGTATTTATGGCCCGCAGTTTTGGATTAACCCTCAAATGGAAACATCCTCTCTACGTCTACCCTATCAAAGCCCTTCATAATTTTAAAGACCTCTATCATGTCGCCTCTCAGTTCTCTCTTTTCTAGAGAAAAAAGAGCCTCAGCCTGTTCAATCTTTCCTGATAGTTATACCCTCTTACTTCTAGTATAATCTTGGAAATCCTTTTTGCACTTTCTCCAGTGCTGCTATATCCTTTTGGTAATATGGAGACCAGAACTGTGCACAATACTCTAAATGTGGTCTAACCAAGGTTCTATACAGGTTTAACATAACGTCTCTGCTTTTGAATTCTAGTCCTCTAGAAATGATCCCAGTGCTTGATTTGCACTTCTTATGGCCTTGCAAGTCAGCGTTGCTACTTTTAATGATTTGTGACTCTGTACACCATGATCCCTTTGCGCCTGTACCCCATATAGACTCTTAGGGCTGTATTTTGCCAATGGAAAGCTTTTGGAGGCGGGACTGCTGCTTGTCGGGTTTTAGACCCGCCTCCATCGACTTCTGGCCAACCCACGCTATTTTCCCTTGATTGACCTTGTTAAGCCCGCCCAGCGGGCTTAGCAGGCCAATTAAGGGGAAGCCGGTTACAGAGAACGTCAGCGTATGACGTTTCATCTGTCAGAAATTTTTGACAGATGAATTGTCATCGTTTGACAGCTCTGTGAAGCTGTCAAACACTGACATTCTCTGTAGTTTGATGAGTCTTGAAATCAAGACTCATCAAACCTCTTTCTTTAGCAGAAATTAGATGGTTGTTGTATTGGAGAATGCAGCAGCCATCTGTCATCTCTGCCAGTGAGATGCGAGAGTCTCCGCATCCCCAACTGTTGACGCCTGCAGGAAGAAACAAAGGTAAGTAAACTTTTTCTAACACTTTCCACTTACCTCACATACTCACCTCTCCACACTTGCACCCATCACTTAACTTCACAGCGCACTTTTGCACCCCTCTGACCCCCGCAGACCCACTGCTCGCCTCGGTGACCCTGGCAGGGGTTCGCAGCCTTCAGGAAGCCCGCACTTGTGTGGGTAAAATGGGGATAATCCTCTTATCTGCCTGTTAACGACCTGTTAGCAGGCAGATAAGTGGCTGTAATCCCCTTCCCGCCTTGAGGAGACGGGACCCGGCACGGGTCGGGTACCCGCCTCCTGGGAAGATGGCACGGAGGCGGGTTGGGGGCGGGATGGGTACCCACCCCCAGATTCTGCCATTTTCCCGGCAGTCCTGCCTCCATACCCAGGGCTGGCAAGAGCGCACCCCCTTTTTCCAAAGAATAGGTGACTTCCTTATTCCTCCTACCAAAATCCAACACTTCACACTTGTCGATATTGAAATTAATTTGCCATTTACCCGCCCATTCTGCAAGTTTATTAACATCTTGTATTTTGCCACGTCTATGCAACAGCACATTTGGGCATCATTGCACTGGACTATATTTTCCCCTTACATCACAATTATAGAAACTAAAATAGATTTCAGTGAGTTTTCAATGTTCAGGTTTCATATGAATACTTTTTTGGATGAACTGCACTTTCAGAACTCCACAAAATCATCTCAAAACAATCATGACTGACTCATGCTTCTGCCATCATCTAATCTAAATTGACTTTGTTCTTAAGTGAAAGTTTCTGATATGCAAAGTAAACATTTCTGATAATATATGGCTTTTAAAAGAGCAGGAGTGTTCCAATTACAATTATCTTGTCAGAATCTTGACCATAAAATATGGATTTTGATGCAGCAGCCTAGCTTTCCAGTAATTGAGTGTCCTGCATAAATTAATAAAATAGATTCAGCTCTACTGTTTAGAAATTTTGTACAGGATGCTTTGTCATAGGTTTTAAATATTTTTGGCAAGTGATACTGAAGATTCTGGATTGAAATATTTTATAATGCACAATTTAACTATAAAAATGTGAGACTAACGACTGATATTATAAGGTTAGCTTGAACAAATCCTACACTGCGGCACAGAGAGAGAATCCATTCACAATACAATTTGAACAGGGGTGTACTATTTGCAATCCTCCAGTCCTCTGGCACCACTCCCATATTTAAGGAAGTATGCTTGGGGTATTTTTTTTATCAGTGCCGGCCCACTCCAGCACCTCACCCAGGTAACTATTTTTGTCTGAGCTAAGACAGTGAGTATTTCCAGGCTATTCTACCTTGGGGTCATTGCAGCAAAGCCTGCTTCTGCCCCCCCCCCCCCACCTCCCCACTGCCCCACCTTGGATGCCTACCTTTAGGGTCCACTCAATAGCGATCAAGAGGGAGAACCCCGACTGATTCTTTCCCCCATTTTAATTCAGTGCACTGACGGCCAATTGTGAACCTGTGACTGCCGCCCTGGTTGAGATCACCAACCGCACCGACTAACGATGGAACCTTCCTGGTATGCACAGCTCAGTTCCACATTTGGTAAAAGCACTGTCCAATTAGTCAGCGAGGGATCAAGGTTTTATATATTTTTTAAGAAAACACAATTCTTTAGTTAGCTGCTCCCAAAACAAAGAGTGATGCTTCTTATATTTTCATAGCCCCTTTTGTTTGAAAGTATTTGCAAAGATAGTGGCCCTGAATTTCCCGTAGATACCGACGCTTCCGCTCCTGGGCCTCTCCTCTTCGAAATGCGCAGAGGGCCATGTATCCCAGGGGCGCATGCGGTTCGCAAGTGCCCCTGGGATCACATGGGTCAGCCCAACCAATGGAAGAAGGGAATCCCCCTTCATATTTTTGACAGTTCCGTACATACAGAACTGTCAAAAGTATGACTGCAAAAATTGCACCAACACACTGAAATAAATAAAGAAAAGCCATTACATCTATAAAATTAATTAAAATATTTAATTTTTTGAAATATTTTTTTATATGCTTTAACGGGGCTTAATATAACCTTACCTTATTGGACAGGGTTTTTAATTTAAGTGATAAAATCTTATTTTTCTATTTTTTTAAACTCATGCTGGTAAAAGCAGGTGTAAGGCCTGCTTTTACCAGGAGCAAGAATTCCACGGCCTTTCAGCAGGCGGAAGTTGAGCAAATAGCGCAACTCTCCATCCGCAGAGGCACTTTTCCTGGGCATGCGGATGATCTGTCGAGAGATTCTTGACGGATCACAAGTTCTGGGTTTCAGCGCCCGCTCTTCGCATGCCTAAACCTGCAACTTGCGCGGCACCTACGGGCGCGTACACACCTCATACGCACCCGTGAGGGTCGGAAATTCAGGGCCAGTATTGGGTCAGTTGACTTCCTGGTCCATCACATTTGTGCACTGAAGCACAGCACCACAGAGTGGCAAAATATGGGTTCTTGAGAACCATTTCCCAGATGGTGAGTTCCTAATCTCAGCTGAACCATTGATGGAAGACTGATTGAAGGGGAATTTCTTCCCCAGAGATAGCGAGGCAGAACTGGAACATGAAAAACCATATATAGTGCTGGTGGATAACAACATCAGTGAAGAAGACAAGTACTGGAGAGATAGAATTATGAATCAACATGATCAATTGTGTCATTGTGTCATGTGACTAACAGGGTGGTAGAAGGCAAACTAGATGGACCTTGATTTTTTCGTGCAGCAATTCCTATGTTCCTAACGTGCATTGCCTTTGCACATCTGTAGCAAATAGTTCAAAAGTTACATCAGTAGAGACCTGGAGCAGGTCTTGCTCTCTGAGTCCACTCCAGAGACTTGAGCACAAAAATCTAGGCTGACACTCCAGTGAGGGAGTGCTACACTGTCAGAGGTGCCATCTTTCGGATGAGACGTTAAACCGAGGCCCCGTCTGCTCTTTCAGGTGGACGTAAAAGATCCCGTGGCACTATTTCGAAGAAGAGCAGGGGGGTTATCCCCAGTATCCTAGCCAATATTTATCCCTCAACCAACATAACAAAAACAGATTATCTGGTCATTATCACATTGCTGTTTGTAGGAGCTTGCTGTGTGCAAATTGACTGCCACGTTTCCTACTTCTTCTTCTTCTTCTTCTTAGGCAGTCCCTCGGAACTGAGGATGACTTGTTTCCACACTAAAAATGAGTTCTCAGGTGACTGATGAGTCCAATGCGGGACCTACAGTCTCTGTCACAGGTGGGGCAGACGGTGGTTGAAGGGGCGGGTGTGTGGGGTGCTTGGGTTGACGTGCGCTCCTTCCGCTGTTTGCGCTTGGCTTCCGCTTGCTCCCGGCGAAGAGACTCGAGGTGTTCGGCGCCTTCCCGGATGCTTCTCCTCCACTTTGTGCGGTCTTGGGCCAGGGATTCCCAGGTGTCGGTGGGGATGTTGCATTTTTTCAAGGAGGCTTTGAGGGTGTTCTTGAAGCGTTTCCTCTGCCCACCTGGGGCTCTCTTGCCGTGTCGGAACTCCGAGTAGAGCGCTTGTTTTGGGAGTCTCGTATCGGGCATGCGGACGATGTGGCCCGTCCATCAGAGCTGATCGAGCCTGGTCAGAGCTTCGATGCTGAGGATGTTGGCCTGAGCGAGAACACTGACGTTGGTGTGCCAATGGATTTGCAGGATCTTGTGGAGGCACCGTTTCCTACATTACAACAGTGACTGCACTCCAAAAGTACTTCATTGGCTGTAAAGCATTTTGGGACCTCCGGTGGTCGTGAAAGGCGCTATATAAATGCAAGACTTTCTTTTCTTTCTTTCAAGAATGATGCATGATGCAGAGGGCCAAAAGGAGACAGAAGAAAATAAGACAAAATTTAAAAGTTAATTTAAATGAACTGTTAGATTAATGGGAAACTGTTTCTAAAGTTTAATTTTTGATTTATAAACAGGTATGAGTAGGGGATATTTTATTTTAAAAAATTGCATCTGAGTTTGTAGATTTTAATGAGGGTTCTGCTTATTGATTAGTTTTTTTAAAAACTGGTTTTAATTTTACCACAAACATTTCTATTAAAGATTAATTACTCCTTATTAGGTCCCAGCATGTGGGTCAGGTTTGGCATAACCTCTTCACAATGAGTCTCATGAATGGTAATATACCAGCCCTCATCAGAGTCACAGCAGGCTATGAATTGCGGTCAACACCACCAAATGACTTCATTATGATTCCAAATGCAATTTTCTTTAACGTTTTTGGACTAAATCATAAAAAAATGGAACAACATCAAAGCTGTTGCAAACACAATGTGAAAAGTGGGGAAAATAGAAAAGCCACTTCTAGACTGACGGGAGCTTGATTCCACTTCTTTAACTGAGAAAAGTTAATTAAACACTGTACCTATAAAACACTTGTAACAGGCTGCAGCAAAGCCTCTGGCTTGTGCTCTGCATTTCCCATTCCTAGTGTGGATTTAGAGGCATTTCCTTGATCCTTTGCAAAAAAAACATTTTGTTTCTGTGAACTTTTTATCTTAACACAGTACTGAATTAAACTATCACTGTGCAGAAAGTAACCAGATCTACTTAGCTCCTCTTAAAAACCAGAAGGAATTTGCAGCAGACAATTCACTCATAATATGAATTCAAATTCAACTATTAACTTTAACCTAGAACAAGCTCCTCTGGTAGTAAATATACTGCTCAATGTGGAACTGAGCCACACAAGCCAAGGATATTCCAGATTCAGTGCCTGTCTGTGTTGAGTTCGCTGATCACAGCTCGGCAACAGTAAGAGTACCGTTTCAGTAGCGAGCGAGAGAGATGGACAATCAGCACAGGATTCCTGCTTGTGGTCACGATGCAGTGACCCCTGATGGCAAGTGTGTGAGAGAACAGATGCCCTCCATGTTTGAATAATCTGCCAACATTCACTGTAACGGCTCACGAGAACGTTGGTTATTTGGGCAAGTACCAAAGCATTGTGGGGACTGATGGAACCATACCCTAGCCAGAATCAGCATCTGCTGGCAAGGATGTGAAAGTTAAAAAAAAACACTAACCCAGAACATTATGCCTTCTAATATATTATTTTACTCTGAACGATTAAAATTAGATTCAGCACATAGCACAGTGGAGCAGTTGATAAAGGTAATACGAGAAAATTTTATCAGATAGTTAACTGATAGCTTCCCCGGTGGCTTAGTGAGTTTTTTTTTATTCCTTCATGGGATGTGGGCGTCGCTGGCAAGGCCAGCATTTATTGCCCATCCCTAATTGCCCTTGAGAAGATGGTGGTGAGCCACTAGATAGGGAGTTCAGGATTTTGACCCAGCGACAATGAAGGAACAGCGATATACTTCTAAGTCAGTATGGTGTGTACCTTGGAGGGGAAGTTGCAGGTGGCGGTGTTCCCAGGCACTAGCTGCCCTTGTCCTTCTAGGTGGTAGAGGTCGCAGGTTTGGGAGGTAAATAGCAAAGTCATACATACCCAGGAAGGTCCCAAATTCAATCCCTTGTCTATGTTGAGTTAGCTGATCTCAGACAGGGAAAAATAGAAATGATACCATCAGCCTCGGAGTCCCTCGATTAGGGAGGAGAAAGTCAGCTTTCAAGCAATCTGTGTTTGAAGTGTATTTGCTGATGTCAGGTGAGAACAAGATTGGACTCAGCTGAAGATCATGGCCGATATTCTACCTCAACTCCACTTTCCCGCCCTATCCCTATATCACTTGATTCCCTTAGTGTCCAAAAAAAGGAAGCATCTTGCCATATCAATCAAAGTCTATAGCTTGTGATTCACTCCCTGCTTGCTAACTGGCAAGGTTTTCTTGAGAACAGTTATGATTTGACCTGCTTGTGTGCTTATATTTTTAAGAATTATCCGCGTGTGTAAGAATAATCTGCCCATCTCACTCACACCCTTGGCACTGCATTGGTGAACCACTTATTCAGTGTTTTCTTTCCCACAGGAAAAGAACCACAGGCGTGGTGTAAAGCGGACTGCCAATTTGTTATTAGCCCGTTTGCAGTACTGCGGTTGACCCATTCCATCCCCAGGATCACCTAATGAGGTGGGCAGCGGCCACAGAAGAAAAAAGTATGTGAATAAGGTGCAAAGGCCGTAAATTTAGCGGGGCGAGGGGGGGCGGGTTTCCTGCTCCCCTGCCAAACTTTAGCAAAAATTCGGCGGAAACCCCATTAACGTGGTTTCGACCGAGCTTGTGCCAAAATTACGAGAGTCGAGCAGGAGAAGCCGCGAGGAAACTCCCAGAGAAGGTTTGTAGTGTTGAAATCATTGGGTGAATCACATTGTCAGGATTTGCTTTTATCAAACAAACTCAATTTCACACCAACTGACACGGTGAACGGATAGGTAATGCAATATTGAAAGAGTGTGAATATCCATTTAAGTGCTGAGTTCCCTGCCGATTGGCAGTTCGCCGATTGGAAGGCAGGACAATCTGGAGGGGCGGCCACTTCTTAAAGGCCTACAGCAGCAGCTTAAAGGGGAGGTGCAATTTTTCATGGGAAGAGAGACAAGCAAGACCAGGGCAGCAGCAGGCAGTACGTGGCTGAGGTTCTTTGATACAGCAGTGGAGATGCTGAGAAAACAAGTCACCATCAGGAAGAAGATCCTCCTCCCCACAGATGGTCGATGGCTGCCAAGGCAAATTAGTGAACGGCCATGGAAAGAGGCGGCATAAAACATCAGCATTGCCCTCAGGACCTGCCTGCAGTGCAGAAAGAAATGTAATGATCTGACCAGAAGTGCCAAGGTCCCCTTCGCGGCTCTCATACTTTCTTCACAGCCCGTCAAGGAGCCTACATTTGTATCAGCATCATCGATCCTTCCCTTCCCCACTTTCAAGGAAATACTTCACTGTACAGTCTTTCTGCTTGCAGTCACAAACTCAAAATCTGCCACTGCCCTCACAACTAACTCTCCCTCTTGACCTCACTTGCTGCTTTTTCCTGTCATCAGACACACTATGCTAAACTGGCTCAGACATGTTGAAAGCCAATGCCCAGGGCACATATTGACCCATTTCCACTCTTCTTGCAGGAGAAGTTGGTACACAAGAGGAGGAAGACAAACAGTAAAGGAGGTTGACTCCTACCACTCTACAAACACCGACACCAATGGAAAGTACCGCAATTGACATAATTGGCACAGAAATGGCATGCAGCACCGGCGATGGCAAGGCTGGAGGCACACACAGCAGCGTGCTTGGGCATCTCCCATTCCTTTTCTCTTTAACGTCCTCAATTATACACTCACACTGCCACTCACCGAGCATATCAACCTGGCAGTGCATTGCGCTGCCACTCATCCGCTACTAATTACCCTTGTGAGTACATCCTAACCCTTGACCCTTTCCCTTTTTTCTAGGTCAGATGACTCGGGCGCTCCCAGTCAGAGTGACGGAGAAGGCAAACCCTCAAAAGATACGGCAGCACTCGCTTTTACCCTTCCAAGCACCCACACAGAAATCGATACACCGTGTGGCACAGAAAGAGAGTTAGAAGGATCGGCACCGCCGGATCCACCGAGCACAAGTAAGCAGGAGCAGGTGGAAGTGGCAGGGACAGCCCAGGAAAGAGCTAACCGGAGGGCCAGCTGATGTCCTAGCTTTGCTGAAAAGGACAGAGATGCAAACGGGGCTGGAGCCCAGCCTTTAAAACAAAAGATGATTCCTGTGCATCAGCAATTGCTGAATGCATTAGACTGCCTGCCAGGGAGCTGTAGGGACACAAAAATTTCTCGCATGGCATCATCAGCAGAACTATCCAAACAAAAAATTCATTGTAATCTGCTTTACTTTGGTGCAAAATTCCTACCACACTTGAGAAAAAGTTCAAATCCTTGCTGTAACTGATTTGCAAATTCCATTACAGAATCATAAGAGATTATCCAAAACATTAAGAAAGATTAATTTGCATTAGAAACAATAAGTGGAATGGAATGTAGCGCCTGGTCATGAGACTTGCTTGTGCAGTGATGAGTTTAACCCTTTTTACAACTTCAACCCTTTTCACAAAAATGGTCTACTTGGGAGGTAATAACAAGATTTAGCAAAGGGCTCAGTCCTGGGAATCCTGCTGCTCATACGACTTGAACTAATTAAATAGAGGAAAAGTGAAATGGCAAATAGACGACCACACATAAAATATCTGGGCAATGTGAAGCAGTTTATCAATGATACAAATCAGGTACCTGGGGGACATTGGATTATAAATCAGAATAAGCTATAATAGCACAGCATTGGTCACTGGCGAGGCCATCTCTGGAGTGTGGTGAGCAGTTGTGGTCTCCCCAACTTTATAAAGGATGTAGATACAATGGAAAGAGTTCAGAGAACAGAGATAGGGGTGATTCCAAGTCTATGGGAATTAAGTTACAATGAACGACTTGGGCAACATAGCCTATTTTTACTGGTGAAGAGAAGCAAACAGGGGACATTATAAAGCCTATAGAATAATGAAAGAATGAGGTAAGCTGGCTTAGGCAATGCGCACAGAACCTGAGAACATGGTTATGAAATTCATGGGGCCAACTTTCATTTTGATTGCTATTCAAACAGGCAGTGAGCAGGGAGTACGTGGCAGCCTGGAGGAGTCTGCATGGAGCCAATCCATTTTGGTCCTGGCTCCTCAATATAATGTGGTTGGTGAGCTGACAGCGTGAAGCACGCTCCTCGACGGGCAGTCTGCCAATCTGGAGCGGCGGCCAAAAGTGAAGGGCCTGCAGCAGCACCTTAAAGGGGACCGACATAAACATCGAGAATGAAACAAAGCAGCAGGCACCTTGTGAGCAAAACCTACAGCAGCAAATATATTACGTTTGGAATCCTTTAAGGCTCAATACCCACAAGCAACCGCCATAAAAATGTCTCCTGAACCTCCGCCAACTTTCCTGGCTACAGCCGAGGATCCCTTTCATTTTCACTGGAAATGGCTACCTCCCGACCTCTACATCCATGGTCTGTGGGCGGGGGCAGGAACGAGCAGCATTCAGGTGAGCTGAGACGCAAATGACATCGGGGGGTCCTAACTGTATCATTTGGCCCAGATTAACATGAGACGGGAGCAACGGCCACCTGGATGGAAGTCCATCCAAAAATTGGGACAGGCAGCAACTCTGCGGTAGTTCGACGGGCAACTCCCTGGCGGGTTATTTTGGTCCTGCTGCCGCCCCATTTTTAGCACAAGCCGGGCGGCCTCCATAAGTCTTGAGCAACAGTAGAGGTTAGAACAGTATTTTTCGCCACCTAATATTGAGTAGGTGGATCAGACTACCACAAAAAAGTAGTTTATTCTGGGTCAATTGATGCCCTTAAAAGGAAACTGGACCAATATCTGTTAAGAATGAATGGAGGGTTGTAGAGATGTTGATAGATCTGCTTGGTGCTCATGGGGCTTAAGGAAACAAAACCAGAAATGTTGAGGGGCGAAGGGAGGCAACTATGAAAGGAATGAGTTTGATGGGTTGAATGGCCCCTCTCCTGCCAAGCTTTCCTATGTTCTCATGTTTTTTTTTTACTGAATTTGGTTTGAATGAAATCCCTTCAAGGCCTCACTAACTGTTTTCAGAATTGCAATCTTTTTAATGTAACCATTACATTTTGCAACATTGCAAAAAACAAGATCACATGAAAGAAACAGAAGAAATTTTAACAAAAAAATTATTTTCATCCACAGAGCTCCAGGCCACTTCCTTCACCTGGACTTCCCTCCGCTTTTGGTGTGGCCCACAAGCACTCTTCTGGAGGCTGATATGCTTCCATTCTCTGGGTGTACTGCCCTCCAAGCTCATTCCAGGTCCCACTGAAGTCAGGGAAGTGGGAACTGTCAGTGTAGGGGGTCCCCTGCTCCACCTCTGGTCCTGCAACTGGGAACTCCCAGCACAGGAGCTCGACATATTTGGATCCCGGCACTCTAGCAGACTCCTGCTGAGCTTATGATGAAAGTCCACTGGAACATCCAGGTAAATTTGGCCCCATTCACTTTTCTTGGGCAGCCCCTTTTCCTGAAATCTGACCAACTTTGGAAGCCTGGGCTAACTTATCTTCTGAAAGGAGAGTCACTTCTTCCCTGCCTCACTTGGCAGTCTTTGTTGGAACAAAAATGAGAAGTCACACAACACCAGGTTATAGTCCAACAGATTTATTTAATTTTACAAGCTTTCGGAGCTGTCGCTCCTTCCTCAGGTAGGTTAGCAGTGAGAGAATCTCCCAGAATTCACAATTTAAACACAGACAAAATCTATTCAAATCTTTCCCTACATCAAAGACACACTAAGAGCACAGCCAAGACAATGAGATGTGTCCCAGGGGGTCCAACGTGTCAAACCACCTGCTGGCTGCATATCCTGTCAATTTGTGTTGGTTCTTGTGTTAGTCTTTTTAAAAAAAAACACCTGGGAAGACCGGCCATGATGTCAAGTCACGTTCTGTATCGTGACATGAACCCGATATCGCGATTGAGGCCATCCTCATGAGTGCGGAACTTGGCTATCAGTTTCTGCTCTATGATTTTGCGCTGTCGTGTATCCCGAAGGCCGCCTTGGAGAGCGCTTACCCGCAGATCCAAGGCTGAATGCCCCTGGCTGCTGAAGTGTTCCCCGACTGGGAGGGAACCCTCCTGCCTGGCGATTGTTGCGCGGTGTCCGTTCATACGTTGTCTCAGTGTCTGCATGGTCTCGCCGATGTACCATGCTCTGGAGCATCCTTTACTGCAACGTATCAGGTAGACAACGTTGGCCGAGTCACATGAGTATGTACCGTGTACCTGGTGGGTAGTGTCCTCACGTGTGATGATGGTATCTGTGTCCATGATTTGGCATGTCTTGCAGAGGTTGCCGTGGCAGGGTTGTGTGGTGTCTTGGTTGCTGTTCTCCTGAAAGATGGGTAATCTGCTGCGAACGATGGTACTTTTGAGGTTAGGCGGCTGCTTGAAGGCGAGTAGTGGAGTTGTTGGAACAGACCTCAAACATGTGTTTGCTTATTCTTTGTCCTGTCCTTTGACCCCAGGCTCCCTCCCTACCCAGGGATTGGCTAGGAGAACTGTCAATTACACCAGCTACTGTCTGGCTGGGTGGAAGCCCTGGTAACTAATTCCTGCAGTTTTCACAATGAATAGTGCTAAATCAACAGAATGAGCCTGGATGATTCACAGGAAAGGCTTATCAACCCGCCCACGCCCCCCTCCCCCCCTCCCCCCCGCAATGTTAGATAAGACAAGCAATATTCTAATAGCCATCTGGCTTGACGACGCATCTCTGGGTGCAAGATGGATTTTAAACTTTTGCGGACTCATTTTAACTTAAATGTATCACTTCAATACTCAAATCTTTCCATGGTAAAATGGCTGAAAATCCTGGAATCTGACATTCAGTGGCAAGCAAAGAACACAGTATAGAAAATAATGTTTCAACCAGTTTATACTTTTGTTTTTGCTGTAATTTTAAATTTTTCCCTCTAATTTTTCTTAGATTTTCTCCCTTTATTCATCCTCTCCAGAGACCACACCTGGAGTACTGTGTACAATTTTGGTCTCCTTACAACACGGTGGCATAGTGGTTAGCACTGGTGCCTCCCAGCGACAGAGACCCGGGTTCGAATCTGGCCTCGAGTGACTGTCTGTGTGGAGTTTGCACATTCTCCCCGTGTCTGCGTGGGTTTCCTCCGGATGCTCCGGTTTCCTCCCACAGCCCAAAAATGTGCGGGTTAGGTGATTTGGCTATGATAAATTGACCCTTAGTGTTAGGGGGGGATTAAATATGTGGGGTTACAGGGATAGGATGGGATATGTTAGGGGGAATTAAATACGTGGGGTTACGGGGAATAGGGTGGGATATGTGTCGGTGCAGGCTCGATGGGGATTCTGTGTGAGAAAGCAGGGACAGGGTACTGGATTTGGATGATCAGCCATGATCGTATTGAATGGTGGAGCAGGCTCAACGGGCCGAATGGCCTACTCCTGCTCCTAGTTTCTATGTTTCTATGTTACCTAAGGAAGGATATACTTGCCAGTGCAACGAAGGTTCACGAGATTGATTCCTGGGATGGCGGGACTGTCGTATGAGAAGAAATTGAGTAAACTAGGCCTGTATTCTCTTGAATTCAGAAGAATGAGAGGGGATCTCATTGAAGCATACAAAATTATTGCAGGGCTTGATAGGGTGGATGCTGGGAGAATGTTTCCCTTGGCTGAGGAGTCTAGAACCAGGGGCCACAGCCTCAGGATAAAGGGTAGGCCATTCAGGACAGAGATGAGAAGAAATTTCTTCACACAGAGGGTGGTGAATCTTTGGAATTCTCTACCCCAGAGAGCTGTGGAGGCTCAGTCATTGGGTATATTCAAAACAGAAGTTGATAGATTTCTGACTAGTAAGGGCATCAAGGGATATGGCGATAGGGCCGGTGAATGGAATTGAGGCAGAAGATCAGCCATGATCTCATTGAATGGCGGAGCAGGCTCGAGGGGCCGAATGGCCTCCTCCTGCTCCTATTTCTTATGTTCTTATGTTCTTAAAGCAGCAACTCACCCTTAGGTACGGTTCCACTGATGGTGACAGCAGTCTGGTATCTCACCTACGTCAGACCCTGGAATATTCTTTGATCATGCAAGCCTGATTCACAGGCAAACCTGATTCAGTCCTCACCCAATGTCTACACATACACAGCATTCTTCGCAGCCTTCAACATGTCATCGATGATGACGAACACCTTGCTAAGGCCATCCCCACGCCTCCACTACTCGCCTTCAAGCAGCCGC
Organism: Squalus acanthias; assembly: GCA_030390025.1. NCBI lineage: Eukaryota > Metazoa > Chordata > Chondrichthyes > Squaliformes > Squalidae > Squalus > Squalus acanthias. The sequence goes on from JASTWF010000031.1 coordinate 6,629,533, forward strand.
CTAACCTCAAAAGTACCATCGTTCGCAGCAGATTACCCATCTTTCAGGAGAACAGCAACCAAGACACCACACAACCCTGCCACGGCAACCTCTGCAAGACATGCCAAATCATGGACACAGATACCATCATCACACGTGAGGACACTACCCACCAGGTACACGGTACATACTCATGTGACTCGGCCAACGTTGTCTACCTGATACGTTGCAGTAAAGGATGCTCCAGAGCATGGTACATCGGCGAGACCATGCAGACACTGAGACAACGTATGAACGGACACCGCGCAACAATCGCCAGGCAGGAGGGTTCCCTCCCAGTCGGGGAACACTTCAGCAGCCAGGGGCATTCAGCCTTGGATCTGCGGGTAAGCGCTCTCCAAGGCGGCCTTCGGGATACACGACAGCGCAAAATCATAGAGCAGAAACTGATAGCCAAGTTCCGCACTCATGAGGATGGCCTCAATCGCGATATCGGGTTCATGTCACGATACAGAACGTGACTTGACATCATGGCCGGTCTTCCCAGGTGTTTTCTTGGGGGTTTTTTTTATCAAGGAGTGGTGATTGAATAGCAATCAGGAGTAAGAGTCCTCTCCAATTTTTTCTCGCTCTAGCCCAAGGACACTGAGGATTCGTGTGTCCTCCTAACACTTTGGCTGAAACTAGCTAACTCAGCTGAGCAGGAGGGTAAATTCACAATCTCGCAGTCATAAAATTACATGGAATTTCCAGCACAGAAACAGGCCGTTTGGCCCAACTGGTTTATGCTCTACACGAGCCTCCTCCCACCCTACTTCATCTCACCCTATCAGCATAATCTTCTATTCCTTGCTCCCTCATGTACTTATTTAGCTTCCCGTTAAATGCATCTATGCTAATCGACTCAACGACTCCGTGTGGTAGCAAGTTCCACATTCCAAACACTCTCAGGGAGCCCATGCTGAAAGGAAGGACAGGTCAGAGAATCAATGCCAGTGTTGTAGCCCAATTACCAGCTTGCACTCCCTTCAAGTGCAGCTCCCTGCTGGGAGTACAGGATTGGTGAATTTACCCTTGTGACTTGACCCCCAACCTTCCTTTCTGTATGGCTAGGTGCCAACACATTAACCTACTGTGCCATTGGGAAGCTTATATTTTGCAGCAACCTCAGAAAAATACAAAATAAAGCCTATTCAAGTTATAATACAAGGGAAAACAGTTCTTTCTTTCTGTCTGTCTAATATTAGCTTTGTACAGAATGTGTGTTGACTCACTCTTGCCAGACTTGCTGGAGTCAGTTTCATTGTCTAGACACTTTCCCTAATATATTTCATTCTACGGTGCCTTAATCAGCTGAATCAGAAGCACTGTAGCAATATGAAGAACACTGCTAGCTGTGTATTACGTACGATTTTAATCACGACAAAATTAATGGGCCGGATCTGGAAAAATAACGGCGCGTTAACGACGCACGCCGTTGTTTATGTGCAAATCATCCAGTAAATTCAGGGGATTAAGAGATAAGCTCCGAGTTGCGAATCTCCAGAACTTTCAGGTGGATTTATGCCGCTCCCTTGTTTGCTTCACACAAAAGGCATCTCGCCCTTATCCTCCCCATTATTTTAAGAACTTGCTGGATTTGCACACCAATTGTCCATTAAAATAGCCACAGAAAGTTAAGTCTGGTAATTAATAGCGCAAGTACCCTTTTAATGACGTGATATTTGTTAATGCAATGCCAATTAACCTCTTTGGGCCAAAAAGAGAATAATTGGAAACTGTGCAATCTCATTCCTTCAGGTAGTGAATTGTTCTTAGAGAGTTTTTAAAAAATCAAAATAGTTGGCAAGTCGACAGGAAGCAGCTGCCCGGCCATTAAAATCGGGCGCCAGAATGCCACCGCCGGGGTCCCAGAGGAACAGTCCCTGCCACAAGCTAATTATTCTAGGAGGGGAATCCCGATCAGTCGAGAGGGGTGGGAGATGCAAGGTTTCCTTGTTGAGCCTGGAGGACCACTTCTACTCCTCCTAGCCCACAATGAAACTGAACAAAAATCTTAAAACTTACCTCTTCTGGCCCAAGCTGTTGTTCTCGGCAGGTTTGGCCTAGTGGGGAAACCACCACTGCTCCCCCACTCAGGTTTCAGGTAAAAATAGGAGATCGGGCCCCGATAGCATTATCAAAGCCCGATCTGCATATTTAAAATTGCAGTCGGCCAGACTGGGAAAGGAGTGGCGATCTTCCCCTGCTCCATTTTACCTGCCCCCCTGCCTGATTTCCGCCAGGCGTGGGCAGTTAAAAAATCAACCCCCTGCACAGACTCGATGGGCGAGTTGGGCTGTTTCTGGGTTGTATTGTTTAGGATTCTATTTCAGCACTTCATCTTTCAATAACCTCCATTGCTCACTGTATCCGCGCAAGTCATAAACAGCTTTCTGATTCATTTAATATAATTAAATAAACCGCTGGTGGGTAAGTTTCCATTGTATGCTATTTTTAACACACTGGTTAATGCATTCACATAAATCCCTGTCTACATTATTTTCCCATAGTCATTAACCCATTTATTTAATGGGGCCAAGAACTGAGTTAAAATAGCAAAACAGGAATCTCTGTGAATGCGTTAACTGATACCCTAAAACAGCAGAGGGAATTAAACATACAGAAATCTAGATTTTAGGGAACACCTAATGTAAGGATTCCCTCAATGGCCAATTATATATGTATTAAGATTGTTGTTTTCATCCAAAGAACTAATAAGATGCAGCCAACTGTACTTTGATCACCTCCGGGGGGATTCCCTAGGCGATGTATCCTGATTGCTGAAGAGGTTTGGAAGCTGGCTGATAGATGGTTTGTTGCATGTAATGAACAGTGGGGACTGCTGGGAGTGTTAAGCTAGGTGTTGAGATGTCATGCAAAGTACTCTGAGCCACTTCAGACCTTACCACGTAAAAATAGTGGTTCTGCCATGTAGCTGATCATGAATGAGTCTGTTTTACAATCCAATTTCTAACTTCATTTTAATGAATGCATTTGGGTGAGCTTCTCTTTTTCTTTATATTTAATATTTTTTATCTTTCCCGTGACAACAGCACAAAATCAGCCATAGAATAGTGCAAATTGAAATTCTTAACTCAGAATAACCATGCCCAGTGAGGGTAAGAAAATAATTCACACTAGTGCAGAAGGGTTCACTTATGAAGCTGGGATAAGGAATATTGCTCAGGCGGAGTAAAGGAAGCCTAACTTTACATCTGATTTTACTATACTTGACTGGGGAGTGTTTGAAAAGGGATTGCAAATATGTTAACGAGTTTCATTGCTTAGTACTGCTCCTTTGATATGCATACAAAAAATTACCAACAGAAATATAAGAAAAATTTCAGACGAACAATAGCCCAGTATCACAAAAGGCAAACAGCAAGTTACTGACTGGGAAAATAAAATCCTCCAAAAAGGTTGCACTTAAATTTCAAATGTTATTGAAGGAAATGCATAGTGTATATGGAACTCCACATTCTATCATCATTTGTTACTTCATTGAGATGTTGATAAATACAACCTTAAACACCACACATCTAGAAAGGGAAGCCGTCTCCATTTTACTCCATATTATTTCACTGTACTTGAGAATCATTTCCTTTTGGAGTGTGTTTCCAAGTTGGAGGGGGGGCCCACAAAAGAGGATTATTAGCGTTTTAATGCGTTCAGAAATAACATTAAGTCACTTGAGGAGAAGCTCAAGTCAGGTACATACTGTGACTGAAGGGGAGGATTATTATTCACGTCTCTTGGACTTTGGCTTCTCAATAAAAAATGAACACCATGGATGAGGAGTCGAATTTTACAGAAATTTTTCTCCGTTGCCAGTAGGCGCCATTAAGTGGGAGAAATATTTAATTTTTACCATTGTGAGCTCCCTGTTTAGACGGAATCACCTCATTCAAGTAGTAACTTTTCCTTTTTAAAACTATAAATATCTTCTCGAATACAAATTAATGAAAAAGACTTACATTTATAGAACATCATATCATGTCTCAGAAATGTCTGAACACTTCACATACAAAAAGAAAGACCTGCATTTATATAGCACCTTTCCTGACCTCAGGATGTCCCAAAGCGCTTTACAGCCAATGAGGTATTTTTGAAATGTAGTCACTGTTACAAAGTCGGAAAGATAAAGAAGGCTATTATCTGGGGGTTTATTAAACAAGTGGTACATGCAGTTACAGCAATCATATTTATGTTAACTTCAATGTTATCAGAATCTCTAGGCAATGAAGATTAATAAAATGAAAATGAGAATAAACAGCAAGGAACATAAACAACCCTACATCTACAAAATGAACAGTAAGATTACATTCTGCATGGCAGTAATGTACCTATGGCTCTGTTTTACAGTATAAGAGACAAAGGAGCGGAAGTTAAATAAATAAGATAGGATCAATAAAGCTAATTGATTTTAAACAGGGCTACTAATTAATCAGGTCCTCCAACTCCTAGCTATTCAAAATATAAAAGTGAGCCGCACATCCAAAAATGTCTCTTTTAAAAGTCAGTCAGCATGACTTTCACCTTATCCTTATTTCTGGAACCGTTGTGTGGAATTTTCTATGCTTCAGTACCAACTGCATATGTTAGTTTGGAATTCTCCCCCCACCCATAATGTTCAAAGTAGAAAATACCTATAAAAGTCAGTACAAGATAGATTATAAATTGTTTAATCTTCCCCCTCACTCACGCTGATAAGGAGTCTCCAATTGTACAGAGATCCCTCTGGTACCAATCCTTAAAATGAGATTTAATTCCCAATGACCTCCTTCTCAATTACAAATTGGCTCCCCTAAGTATAAAGACTAACTCGAGGATATTCACATCCCCAATAGACGGCCTCTTTTATGCAAGTAGATAAGAGTTAATTACTACACAGGGATTGAACAGACAGAATCAAACAAATAATAGTTCATATACTAACAAAAAGGATGATCCAAGAATAATAACTCATGAATTCCCTGTATCTTGGATACTATGTCTTGTTTTACTGTACGCTGCTATAGACTAAAATGGTTTTCGTTTACAAAATCAATAGATAAGAGGAACAGTTTTATTTGATTGAGAGCTCCACCACTGAAGCTAGTCAAACCTATATTTATTTAATCATTGAAGAGGGACTACAGAAGCTTCAGGAGTGACAGAAATAGTTAGGGACTGAACAATGTGAGCTTATTAAGAACATAACAACTTGCATTTATATAGCACCTTTAATGTAAGCACTTCACAGAGGCATAATCAGACAAAAATGGATGCAGAGCCAAAGAATGAGATATTGGGGGGGCGGGGGGGGGGACTAATAGCTTGATCAAAGAGATTGCTTTTAAGGAGGTCTTAAAGGAGAGGGAGAGGTGGAAAGGCTCAGGGAAGGAATTCCAGAGTGTCGGGCTTAGAAGGCTGAAGGCACGGATGCCAATTGCAGGGAGTGGGGATACAAAAGAGTCCAGAGTCAGATAAATGCAGAGTTCTTGGAGGGTTTTAGGGCTGGAGGAGGTTACAGACATAGGGAAGGGTGAAACCCTGAAGGGGTTTAAACAAGAGGGTGAGAATTTTAAATTTGAGGCACAGGGGGATTGGAAGCCAATGTAGATTAGCGAGCACAGGGATGATGGGTGATCAGGACTTGGTGCAGGATAGGATACAGGCACAAAGTTTTGGATGAGCTGACATTTGTGGAGGCTGCAGGATGGGAAGCTGGCAAGAAGAATATTGGAAAGCCAACTCTAGAGGTGACAAAGACATGGATGAGGGTTTCAGCAGCAGATGGACAGAGGTTGTTATGAAAGTGGAAGAAAGCAGTCTTTGTAATGGGAAGAATATGGGATCGGAAACTCGGCAAGCGGGCAAATAAAATGCCACGGTTGCAAACAGTCTGGTTCAACCTGAGTCAGTAGCCGAGGAAAGAGATGGAATCGGTGGCCGTAAGTGATAGCTTCCGGCTGCCCAATGGTTAACTGGAGAAAATTGTGCCTCATCCAGGACAAACAGTCTGACAACACAGAGATAAAAATGAGAAGTCGCACAACACCAGGTTATAGTCCAACAGTTTTATTTAAAATTACGAGCTTTTGGAGCTCCGCTCCTTCTTCAGGTACAAGTACAGTGAGGGAATCTATTACACAGTATATATACACAGAAAACAATTTGTCTGCAGAGATACAATCTGTTAGGGAGGCATTACATCAAAGACACAGCAGAATACAGCTAAGACAATGAGGTGGGTCATAGGGGGTCCAACGTGTCAAATGCTGCCGTCTGCAGTTAAGCTTTTAACTTTTTTTTTTAAACTGGAAAAACAGACAACGATGTCGAGTCACGTTCTGTAGCGTGACATGAACCCGAGATCCCTATTGAGGCCGTCCTCATGGGTGCGGAACTTGGCTATCAGTTTCTGCTCAATGATTTTGCGTTGTCGTGTGTCTCGAAGGCCGCCTTGGAGAACGCTAACCCGCAGATCCGAGGCTGAATGTCCTTGACTGCTGAAGTGTTCCCCGACTGGGAGGTAACAATCCTGCCTGGCGATTGTTGCGCGGTGTCCGTTCATACGTTGTCTCAGTGTCTGCATGGTCTCGCCGATGTACCATGCCGCGGTGCATTCTTTCCTGCAACGTATGAGGTAGACAACGTTGGCCGAGTCACATGAGTATGTACCATGTACCTGGTGGGTAGTGTCCTGTACCTGGCAGGATTGTTACCTCCCAGTCGGGGAACACTTCAGCAGTCAAGGACATTCAGCCTCGGATCTGCGGGTTAGCGTTCTCCAAGGCGGCCTTCGAGACACACGACAACGCAAAATCATCGAGCAGAAACTGATAGCCAAGTTCCGCACCCATGAGGACGGCCTCAATAGGGATCTCGGGTTCATGTCACGCTACAGAACGTGACTCGACATCGTTGTCTGTTTTTCCAGTTTTTAAATTAAAAAAAAGTTAAAAGCTTAACTGCAGACGGCAGCATTTGACACGTTGGACCCCCTGTGACCCACCTCATTGTCTTAGCTGTACTCTGATGTGTCTTTGATGTAATGCCTCCCCAACAGATTGTATCTCTGCAGACAAATTGTTTTCTGTGTATATATACTGTGTAATCGATTCCTCACTGTACTTATACCTGAAGAAGGAGCGGAGCTCCAAAAGCTCGTAATTTTAAATAAAACTGTTGGACTATAACCTGGTGTTGTGCAACTTCTCATTTTTGTCCACCCCAGTCCAACACCGGCATCTCCGCATCATGAACACAGAGATAGTGGAGGGGTCGACAAAAGTGGCGGAGAGGTGTCGCCGGTGTACATGTGGAGCCTGATGCCATGTCTTTGGATGTTGCCAAGAGGCAGCATGCAGATGAGGAAGAGGAGGGGGCCAACAGAGGGAACTGCGTGGGGACAAGAAGATAAACCATGGCTGGAGGTGCTCTGGCTATGAGTGGATAAGTAAGAGTGGAACGAATTGAGGGCAGTCCCACTGAGCTGGACAACGGAGAGGTAGTTGGGAATGGTGTGGTTGACCATGTCACACGCTACAGAGAGGTGGGGAAGGATGAGGAGAGATAGTGCACCATGATCACTGTCACAGAGAATGCCATTAGGAATTGGATTGCTTTCGCAATGTAGTGAATGTTGTTACATAGTTTAAGAAAACATGGAATGAGAAATGGCCATTCAAGCCCATTTCTTGCATGGACAATGTAAGGTTGGCTCTAGCAAACCTATTTAATCTCTTGGCAGACGTTGTGCAAAATCTCCGCACCCCCAGTCTTCTGCCAAAAGGTAATGCAACAAGAACGCGAGAATATTTTAGACAAACATCCTGAATTATTCATCTTAATTTTCCACACACAACATTTATGTGGTGCCAGCAGCTCAGGAACTATTCATAAACTACTTACTCATTTCTAACTGCGCTTATCCTTATAATCTTCAATCGAATTCCTAACCAAATATTTAGTCAGCTCCTTTTTAAAGCTGTTAATTGACATATTATTGACTTTGGCTGGAAGTCTATTCCATGATTTACAAATCTGTGGCGGGGGGGATCTTTCTGATCCTAGCTTTGTTTCTGTAACTATTTGTGAGTTCAACTCAGTCATGCTGTACTCTGTCTATTTTTTTAAAATGCTAACAGCGCTGACCAAAGTATTTATGCTCTGTAAAGGCAGGGCTGGAACTTTATAAACAAGTACAGTAGTAGATTAGTAGATTAGATGAGAGAGAAAAAGAAACCAGTTTATAATGAAAACTGTGCGATACAAAGGTTAACTTGAAAGGAACAATATTATATGACTCACCAGTTCACGTACCTCTAATCAAAAAGTGCTTCATCCCTGTCTCAGCACTCTCTTAATTACACATTTTGAATATTCATTAAACCGAGACATCTACAGAAAGCAGCCTCAAGTTACAATCTTTTGATAAATTATGCAAATCAATTTTACATCAGGAACCTGAGCTGAATCTGGCTAAATGTCATTAAAATGCTGAGTTGGTCTGCTTATTGTAACTGAACTTGCTGCTTTCTCCATTTCACCAACTTGTCAGTCAGTAATGCTCATCAGCTGCACCTGATCTAGTTAAACTGCTAGTAAATAGCATCTCGTCACAGCAAGCAATATTTCACCATAAAAGGTTTCAGCAGATTATCAGGCTTTATAAGTCATTGCTAGATAGAGTATTTTGGAAAAGGGGACAGGCATCTATGCATTAAGAAAGTGGTCATTGAGAGAATATAACCAACTACAACAGGTCAATAAAAACAGAATATGATGGAAATGCAGAGCAAGCCAGTCAGCGTCTAAAGGAGAAAAGGATAGGATAATATTTCACTTGAGACCCTCCATCTGAGCTTGGTGAGAATTCTTACCGTTTTATCTCTACAGCTTAATAGTTCCAGAATATTTTAGCTTATTGATTGTGATGTTTGCAGTATATTTTAAGCTGGAATGTGATGTTTGCAGTATATTTTAAGCTGGAATGTGATGTTTGCAGTATATTTTAAGCTGGAATATGGAAGCACAAGAAAAATATAAAGTTGCCTTATAATCTGTGTCTTTGGAGGATGTTGAAGATATTCCCTTTGACCTGTGCTGCATTAGTTTGTAAATTGCTATTAACGTTGTAGACTGCAATGCAAATAGACTTCCAAGTCAGATTAAGGACTCTTTAATATTCAGCTGAATCTTCTGTTAATTCAGCTCATCAACTGTATCCTCATTATCTTATTTTTGTGGCTCAGTTTTGCCAATAGCGTCACCTAGTATTGGTATGAAAATGTATTTTAGTATCTGCATTTTAACTGCTTGAAGTACCTAGCTGTTTGAGCTTAAACCATTGTGTTTCAAAGTGAATTTTCTTTTAAAGATTAGTGGTATTGGCAATCTGGAAAGCCAGCTTCGAATAGCATTGCCCCGGAGTCTCCAGGAATCAAAGATTAATCTCCAGGACACTGCTACGAGCAACCCAGGAGAAAACCCATAGGGAATTGAAAAAGAAAACTCTGTGTCTTTTTAAAATTTTCTTTGAACACTTTTTTGTTTATTATCCCATCACCCCTGTGCTAGCTGACCTACATTGGCTCCCGGTTAAGCAACGCCTCGCTTTCAAAATTCTATCCTTGTTTTCAAATCCCTCCATGACCTCGCCCGTCCCTATCTCTCTGTAACCTCCTCCAGCCCCACAACCCTTCCCCAAGATATCTGCGCTTCTCTAATTCTGGCCTCTTGAGCATCCCTGATTATAATCGTTCAACCATTGGTGGCCGTGCCTTCTGTTGCCTCGGCCCTAAGCTCTGGAATTCCTTGCCTAAGCCCCTCTACCTCTCTTTCCTCCTTTTAAAACCTACCTCTTTGACCAAGCTTTTAGTCACCTGCCCTAATTTCTCCTTATGTGGCTCGTGTCAAGTTTTTTTTTTTGTCTTTTATACTCCTGTGAAGCGCCTTGGGACGGTTTACTACATTAAAGGCGCTATATAAATACAAGTTGTTGTTGTTGTTAGTTATAAAAGAAATGGCTGTTTGAGTGGGCAGGGCCGTTGGAGGCGGGAGGTCATGCGATGAAACCGCCAGGAATGTGTCCAACCAGAGTTGGCAACCCTAACTTCAAAGCACTCTATGACACACAAACTGGACAGTTTACTGCTGGAGACAGTTTCCCCATGGTCTGAGGAAAGCCAAGACCATCCAATTGTTGAGCAGGTGGCAGAAGCTGGAGACCTTTTTACCATATGTTCCAAGAACTTCATGCCGCAATGGGGGACTCTACTTCCACATCATCTTCAAAAAAAATGATTCCAATTTATTTATGCCCTATTGTAAGGTTAAAAAAGGAGGTAGAAAAGAGAAAATTACTCGATTACTGGACATTATCCAGCTGCCTCTGTGTGTATGATAATCTCAGTTTGCACTTTATAAAATGTCGTCTAGTTCCTAATTTTCTGTATATCTGATTTAATGTTGGACCGAAATTTGCGGCTGGAGGCGTATCTCCGACCCGATTTAAAAAAAATAAATTACGCCTGCGTAAAGGCCCTCGGATCGCAGGGATGCAGGCGGTTCAGAAGCGTCCCTGGGATCACGTGGGTCAGGTCCTCCTATCAGAAAGGAGGATTCTACATGCTTATGGGGGTTCCAATTATGAACTGACTCCCCGTAAGCAAACCCCCTAAATAATTAAATAATTTACACAACTGGAATAAAAATAAATGTTCCCATTTTCAAAATTAATTAAAAATCCCTTTAATGAAGCATTTACAATTTTAAAAAAATATATATTTTTTGAGAAATTTTAATCTGGGCCAAAATTTGCATAAACTATTTTTAAATGTTTGTGTATGATTTTTTTTATTTAACATTTATATTAACCCTTACACTGGTGAAAGCAGGCCCTACGTCTGCTTTTATCAAACGTAAGGGTTTTGTGGGCAGTCGTGGGGTAAATAGCCCCACTCTGCGCAGGCAAAGTGGTTTTTGGGTCGGTGTGGTTCACCTTGACAGATCACAAGTTCTGGGTTTTCGCGCATGCCCAGCCGCACATGTGGAAACACGGAACTTGCGGGGCCTTTTACAAGGCTTACGACATTCGGAACGGAAAATCCGGGCCATTATTCTATAGCAATCATAGCCTGTAAAAGTCCTTTGTTCTAGCACAAAACATGATGGATAACCAATTATTACCACGTTATGAAACTCCTGACCAATTTGGAATGCTTTTTTACTGGCGTGAGATGTAAGTCCCAAACAGCAGAGACCTGCCTCTAAATCAATAGTCAACAATGCAGAGCCATGGCAGCAGTTCCACAATTGGTTGCTTAGTTACTCACAGATGCTATCTCAGCAGCACTTATCAAAACAGAGAATCTATTATGTTATTTCCTCCACAGACTGGCTGGCAGACTGAGTGAACTGTCTGCTGTTAGTCTTTAAATGCAGCCGAGAGAGTCTGTAGCTTAATGTGATTTAAAAAGGAAAAATGATATCAATTGCAGGGAGCTCGCTCATAGTTAACAGGACATTCCCTCAACTCCCGTATCAGCTGTAGAATTGCTCATGTCACATTTAATAGGTATAAGCTACTCCAAGAATAGACTGAAGTCTCAGGAAATTCCCTCCGACTAGTGCTACAGATAAACCCCACCCTATGGAGTTTCCTTTATCAATATTCAATCCTGTTTTCATGTAATGCAGATCTGCTGTTATAGATGGCTGATTGACATCATTTCATGAACACCTACAGAATATTCAAATGTTATTTGGGATCACAGTAAATATTTTTAATACTGTTTGTTTCACAAGAATGATTTGATTAGGATTGCTTCCCAGATGCTTCTCCTTTGCCTATGTAACAACAGTGAATGTATTTCAAAATTTACCCATTGGCTGTAAAGTGCTTTGGGACACGCTGAGAATGTGAAAGGTGCTATATAAATGAAGGTTCTTTCTTGCTGTACCACATGTTAGCTGTACAATGACGCTAATCCATTGAATCAAAATATTAATCACAGCAATTCGGTTGTATATATAGATTTATTAACTATTATTTGAACTATTGTCTGTACAGCAAAGCCATTTAATACAATTTTCTTTCCCATTTTTTTGCCCTCATCTTCTGAAAGCATTCTCCCTATGCCAGGGTGTAATTTCACTGTTACTGGAGACCTTCGAGTAAGTGCCCATTCTTCTGACCCCAGATCGAAGGTGTTGGCATGTTATCCACTATGGGAGCCACCATAGCTGAACCTGATCCTGCCCTCCTCGGAAACCCAGACACATGGGATCTATGGACAGTAAACAGCAGCAGGGGACCGTGGTCCATTTTCTCTTCCTTACCCAGGGATATTCAGTCCAACTGTAGCACCCCTATTGTCATCCTGGTTAGACCACACCTGTGAGCAGTTCTGGGCACCACACCTTAGGAAGGATATATTGGCCTTGGAGGGAGTGCAGCGTAGGTTTACCAGAATGATACCCAGACTTCAAGGGTTAAGTTATGAGGAGAGATTACACAATTAGGGTTGTATTCCCTAGAATTTAGAAGGTTAAGGGGTGATCTGATCGAAGTTTTCAGGATATTAAGGGGAACAGATAGGGTAGATAGAGAGAAATTATTTCCGTTGTTTGGGGATTCTAGGACTAGGGGGCATAGTCTGAAAATTAGAGCCAGACCTTTCAGGAGTGAAATTAGAAAACACTTCTACACACAAAGGGTGGTAGAAGTTTGGAACTCTCTACCGCAAATGGCAATTGATGCTAGATCAATTGTTAATTTTAAATCGGAGATTAATAGCTTTTTGTTAACCAAAGGTATTAAGGGATATGGGCCAAAGGCAGGTATATGGAGTTAGGTCACAGATCAGCCATGATCTCATTGAATGGCAGAACAGGCTCGACGGACTGAATGGTCTACTCATGTTCCTATGACAGAAATCAGCTAATATGGCAAAGACCATGAATCAAACTTGGTTCCTCCCTGCTTCTGTATTGCTCAATCTCAGTTACCCACTGAGTAACTAATCCATTTTACAATAACAATTTACATTTATATGTCACCTTTAACCTAGAAAAACATCCTAAAGCACATCAGAGGTGTAATCAAAAAGTAAAATTGCACGTCAAACTAAAGATATTAGGAAAGGTGACATTCCTAGGAAGGGTGGTCATAGAGGTAGGTTTTTAGGAGGGTCTTGAAGGAGGAGATGTGGAGGGGTTTAGGGAAGGAATTCCAGAGCATGGTGTCCAGGTGGCTGAAGGCACTGCTGTCAGAGATTGAGTGAAGGGAGGGGTGATGCATAAAATGCCAATATTTGGGGGGGGTGGAGTTGTTGGGCTGGAGGTGGTTACAGAGACAGGGAGGGGTAAGGCGATGAAGGGATTTAAACACGAGGATTGACATTTTAAAACTGAAGCATTGGTGGACCGGGAGCCAATGTAGGTCAGCAAGTACAGGGACGATGGGAAAGCAGGACTTGGTGTGGAATTCGATTTAGGCTGAAGAGTTTTGGATGAAGTTTACAAAGGGTGGAAAATAGAAGGCCAGCCAGGAGAGCATTGGAATAGTCGAGTCTGGAGATGATGAAGACATGAATGAAGATTTCAGTGATACAACAACTTGCATTTATATGGCGCCTTTAACGTAGTAAAACATCGCAAGGTACTTTACAAGAGCATTATCAAACAAAAATTTGACACCCAAGCCACATGAGCTATTAGGGCAGATGACCAAAAGCATGGTCACAGAGGTAGGTTTTAAGGAGCATCTTAAAGGAGGAAAGAGGTAGACAGGCAGAGGTGTTCAGGGAGGGAATTCCAGAGCTTAGGGCCTCGGCAGCTGAAGAAAACTCATCTGGGAGTGAAATACAACACCAAGGTTGCGAATGGTTTGGTTCAACCTCAGACAGTTGTCAGGGAGAGGGATAGAGTTGGTGGCTAGGGAACAGTTTGTGGCGGGGACCGAAGACAATGGCTTCGGTCTTCCCAATATTTAGTTGGAGGAAATTTCTGCTCATCCAGTTCTGGATGTCGGACAATCAGTCTGACAATTTAGAGACTTAGTGGAGGGGTCGAGAGAGGTGGTGAGGTAGGGCTGGGTGTCACGAGCGTACACATGGAACCTGACGTGTTTTGGGATGATGTCGCAGAGGGGCAGCATGTAGATGAGAAATAGGAGGGGGTCAAGAATAGATTCTTGGGGGACTCCAGAGGTAACGGTGCAGGAGCCGGAATGGGAAGAGAAGCCATTGCAGGTGATTCTCTGGCTACGACTAGATAAATAAGAATGGAATCAGGCGAGTGCTGCTGGATGACAGAGGAGAGGTGTTGGAGGATGGTGTGGTGAACCATATGGCCGGGGTGGAAAACTGATTGGAGGGATTCAAACATGGAGTTCCTGGAAATGTGGGCACAGATCTGGGAGGCAACAGCACGTTCAAGGACTTGGAGAGGAAAGGGAGATTGGAGGTGCGGCAGTAGTTTGTAAGGACAGAGGGGCCATGGGTTGTTTTTTTGAGAAGGTGATGACAGCAGATGTGAAGGGGAGGGGGCAGTACCTGAGGAGAGGAATAGTAAACCATATCAGCTAACATGGAGGCCATGAAGGGAACAATAAGAACATAAGAAATAGGAGCAGGAATAGGCCACTTGGCCCCTCAAGCCTGCTCTGCCATGCAATAAGATCATGGCTGATCTTGGGCTCAAAGCCACTTCCCTGCCTGCTCCCCATAGCCCTTCACTCCCTTATCTATAGTTAGGAAGCTAGGTTGTCAGCAGTTTAGTGTGAATAGGGTCGAGGGAGCAGGAGGTGGGTCTCATGGACAAGATGAGCTCAGAGAGGTCATGAGGAGATATAGAAGAGAAACTGGAGAAAGATGTGAGTTCAGGGCTAGGGCAGGGGGAAACCTTAGAGGAAGTTTGGCCTGGTGGGCTAGGAGAAGGGAGGGAAATGGCAGAGGTAGCTGAACGGATGGTCTCAATCTTAGTGACAAAGAAGTCCACAAGCTCCTCGGACTTTTTGTTGAGCACAGCCCATTAAGGGAGACTGACCTTTCAAAAAATTTTGGATAGTACATTTTTTTTTTGAAGTGAAGCTTAACTAGGAAAGGCAATCACCATCCTGTTCAATTTTTTACCCTTGTTGGTTATGCTGTCTTGAGAGAGGAATGACAACGGGCGATGTTATGGAGTTGGACATCTTTTGGGATGGTGAGGATCTGGGGTCAGAACCTAAGCTCAGGATCAAATAATATGCTGAAGTTGCAAACATTCTGGTTTAACCTGAGACAGTGGCTGGGGAGGGCGGGGATGGAAATCAATGTTATTGGTAAGGGTACGGAGTTTGTGGCAGGGGTTGAAAACAATGGCTTCAATCTTCCCAATGTTTAGCTGGAGGAAATTGTGGCTCATCCAAGGTTGGATATCAGACAAGCAGTCTGACAACACAGGCAGTAAAAGAGCTGGTGGAGAAGTAGAGCTGGGTGTCATCAGTGTACTTGTGGAAGCTGAATCCATGTCTGCGGATGATTTCGCCAAGGGGTAATTTGTAGATGAGGAAAAGGAGGAGGTCAAGGATAAATCCTTGGGAGACTCCAGAGGTGATGGTGTGAGTGTGAGAAGAGAAGCCATTGTTGGAGGTGCCCTGGTTGTGATCAGATAGGTGAATGGAACCAAGCGAGGGCAGTCCCATTAATTACACAATGGAGGATGGCGTGGCCGACCATGTTAAAGGCTACAGAGAGGTTGAAGTGGGATAAGGTGCCAAGTTCACAGTCAGAATAATTTGGGTTTAGTTTCATTGGCATGGAATTTTCTTTTAGCTGCTCCCACTCTGCCGCTGTAACTTCGCCGGAAATGTGGTGGAAATCCCGTTTACTTGCATAAATGGGGTTTCCAACACACCTCCAGCAAAGTTACAGCAGCAGAGTGGAGCAGCTCTGAGGAAAATCCAGCCTTTTTGTTTTTCTATATTAATTTTTCACCATTTTATTTGTGTTCCTCGCGCCCCCACACCCCCCCCCCCCCCCCCCAAGTTTTCACCTTCAGAAACTATCCTCATAGATTTTCCCATTCTTTGATGTTTCTTTACTTTAGTGAATTAAAATTTAAAATCCTCATCTAAGGTTACTCCTGGCTGGAATCTGTGCAAAACTATATTGGTTTCTCCTAGCTAAATGTCCTTGCTGAATTCTAAGCCATCATCAGCATCGGGGAAAATATCTCATTTTGGCAGAGTTTCTGCACTCCATGGTAATACAGGCATTTCTTTTCATTGATAATAGTTACAAATAGCTTCCGACTGAGGTTTTAAGTCTCAGTACAACTGAGTAGTAATCATCATCTTGAAACTTTAAAAAAAAACTAAAGACTTCAAATATCTTCAGGCAGGTTCGAGACGGCCAGACAGAAAGCATGGCGATTGTTTCCAGGCAGTTGTGTAACGTCATTCTCTATTTTGGCATCTTGAGTTGGTGTTCTCCTGAATGCATCATGATCTTCTACTGAATTGTACCTTGATTTAATAAAAGAATGAATACTTCAGTTTTTGTAACAAAATCTGTAGAACTTACAAATGCATTGTTTTTCTCAACTTTCATTGAAGTATTTTCATCAGCCCTCGAGACTTGCAGGTCACAAACAAGGAACCTTTCTCCTTTCATACAGCTACAAAATTGTTGAAGCTACATTGGCGACTCAAACAGGATCAACATTGATCTGAAGTTGGGGACCCAAAATTGTCCGAAATTGCCCATTACAGGCCTGTATGGAAAGGCCCGAAGACTCAACTGGCCCCATGCAAAGCAAGTTGAGCCGAATTACTTTAGATGGCAAAAAGCAAAGGTGCTGTGAACGAGCAAGTGGCTGAATATTTCTATAAGTGTGTACAATGTCATTCTACATTTCCTCCTATGTTTCCATTATCTGGTGATTGTAGCCAAAAATGCCAGATGCTTGCTTGTCAGTCACCGAATCAAATGGAATCAGGACCTTCTGGTAATCAGTTGCCCAGGGAGACTCGGGGGCAATTTTCTCACTGGAGGCGGGTTTCGGCTTGGGTGTGACAGAAACTCGCCTCCACTGATAGTTTTCCAAAAATTGAGATTTTCTCATGATTGTCCACTTGATTTCAGAGGTGTGAGATGCCTTTCTCAATTAGTGTTTTGGGACTGAACTCTCCTCTGCTGACAGCACTTTTCCAGTCTGATTTTATGGCTTCTTGCTCCCTTGGCTCATTCCACAGCATTTCTGCTTCTCCTGCACCACCTCCAACATCTTTTGAGATACATATATCCAATTCCAAGGCAAGGGCCTACCCGAGGCTCTCAGATGAGGCGCTGCAAATGTTGTTTGAGGGGGTGAGAGCTAGCATGGAGGTCCTCTACCACTCATCTTGGAGGAAGAGGCCTGCCAAAGAAACCAAGGCTGTGTGGGTACAGCTGGCAAGGGATATAAGCTCCAGATCTGTGTGTAGTTTGGGAGACTGTTTGTGTATTGATGAAATGCCATCCTTGATGGAAAGCATTAACATGATTTGATGCCAAAATGTTGGCGTTATGCCATCTGTTACTTAGCCTTAGGCAGCTCCACATTGCGGGCAACGCCACACTTGCGTTGTCAGGTTGGTGGCCTGAATGAAAGGAGGCCAGAGAGTCATGTCCATTGTCAATGAAGTCCTAGCATGGAGCCAAGGACATGTGTCAACTTGGCCAACCTATACAAATCTGGCCATAAGTTCATCCCTGGCAGCCATGTGCTCGCGTGCTGTCGCTGGTCGAAACACCGGCGCTCTGACCTCCTCCTGCTGCTCCTCCTCCTCATTCGAGGAGGGCTGGAACTGAGCCGCTTGCTCATCAGGAAGCTGCAAGACACGATGCTGTGCGATGTTGTGCAGTGTACAGCAGACCACGACCATTCTGGAGACCCTGAATGGTGTATACTGCAGGGCTCCACCTGATCGGTCAAGGCATCGGAAGCGCATCTTCAACAACCCAATGGTTTGCTTGATGATGGACCTGGTCAAAGTGTGGCTGGTGTTGTAGCGCTCTTCAGCCTCGTTAGCTGGCCTCCTGATCGGCGTCATTAGTCACTTCTTCGGGGGATAGCCTTTGTCACCAAGGAGCCATCCATGAAGTTGGTTTGGTGGATTGAAAAGCGGAGGAACATTAGAGTGCCGCAGGATGAAAGAATCATGGCAACTGCCAGGGTACTTAGCGCAAACATGCAAGAACTCCTTCTTGTGGTTACACACCAGCTGTATGTTGAGGGAGTGGAAGCCCTTTCAGTTGACAAAGATAGCTGGGTTGTGATGGGGCACCCTAAGGGCCACATGTGTGCAGTCTATGACGCCCTGCACCATTGGCATGCCTGCCATATTTGCGAATCCAACCGAACGGGCGGTTATACTTGTGTGATCCCTTGTGAAATGGATGTAATTGTGGGCCTTAGCAAAAAGGGCATCAGTAACCTGGGTGATACACCTGTGGGTGGCTGACTGGGAGATGCCACTGATGATCCCTGGAAGGAGCCTGAGGCGAAGAAGTTGAGTGCGGTGGTGACTGACAGCCACTGGTAAGGGGTGTCCACCCGTTCCTCTGGGCACCAGGTCTTGCTGCAGCAGGCCGCAGATCTCTCGGACAACCTCACGCGAAAGTCTCAACCTCCTTTGGCACTGCTGCTTACTCATGTTGAGGTAGCTCATCCTTTGTCTGTAAACCCTCTGTGGGGGGTATCTCCTGCGGCGAGGTGCCTCGATGCGCTGGCGCCTTCTGCCCTGTGCAGCATCAGGTGGCTGAGCAGGAGGTTGGGGCTCCTGCTGCTGCTGAGCTGCCTGGTTCCGCTGCTGCCGTGGATGGTCCTCATCCTCATCTGAGGTCCAAGGTGAAAGGAAATTAATGTTTCCCATTCTGCTTCCAGATGCCTCTCTGGGGAAGCGCTCATTGTAAGCGGGGTGAGGGTCTTCACAGGAGGTCCCACAGTTGATGGAGTCAAGCTGTAGCACCTCCGACTTCGGAAGGCCTTCTGAAAGTGCTCACAGACCTTTTAAAGCCAAGGCCTGGCACCTGCAAGTAACTCTTGCTGCAGTGAACGAGGTCTTGTTAGACCTGCAGCAGTGAGGAGGCCACCCACGAGTCAACCCGCCAGGTTTACCTGGCATGGTTCAGAAGTTTCGTGAGGTACACTGAAATGATGGGAAATTCACGAGGGCCTCTCAAAATAGGATTAGAGCGGCCCTAACAAGCATTTGCAGACGTTAATTAACGCAATGGCCAGCTGGAGGCGGGAGCGATTCCCGACCGCCAAAACCGGCACCGGCAAAATCCCACGGAGGCGGCTTGGAGTCGGGTTTCTGACCCGACCTCATTAATTTGAATTTTCCCGCCTTTCCCGACTCCAAACCCGCCTCCTCCAGCGTCAGAAAATTGCCCCCTTAGATCCATATTCTGTGATAGTCTGATGGCAGAGTATTTGTCTCATTTCCCTAGTGCGTTAGTGGACAGGATGCAGTTATGTTTTGGGGTCATCCATAGCACCCTCGCCTCTGAGTCAGAAGGTTGTGTGTTCAAGTCCCACTCCAGAGACTTGAGCACACAATTTATGCTGACACTCAATGCAGTACTGAGGGAGCGCTGCATTGTCGGAGGTGCCGTCTTTCGGACAAGATGTTAAACCGAAGCCCCGTCTGCCCTCTCGGGTGGATGTAAAAGATCCAATGGTACTATTTCACAGAAGAGCAGGGGAGTTCTCCCCAGTGTCCTGGCCAATATTTATCCCTCAGCCAACATCACTGAAACAGGTTATCTGGTCATTATTTCATTGCTGTTCGTGGGAGCTTGCTGTGTGAAAATTGGCTGCCACGTTTCCTACATTACAACAGTGACTACACTCCAAAAAGTACTTCATTGGTTGTAAAGTGCACTGAGACATCCCACGGTTGTAAAAAGCGCTATATAAATGCTAGTTCTTTCTTTTAGTAGTATACTTGCCAACCACTCGCATTTCACATGAGCTCACTGCAGGGCCAAAAAACGAATTTATTTGGGAGCGGGTTAAAGTGCCCATTAAATAATTGCATTCCTCTCTTCCGGGCATGTGCAGAAGAGAGAAGATGTAATGTATTATGGGGTGCATTCCTCAGTCATTGCTCCCCCCCACCCCTGCAAGAGCAGGGGTTGGAAATGTTATGAGATATGCTTATTCCTAGCGTAATGTTGGCCCTTAACTTAATCTGATTTTAATAGCTGGCAGAGTGGCAGTCCTGGCATGATGTAATTTAGTTAACACTGCAGATTATTAGCCTGCGGTGCTACTTGCTCTTCATTCCTGTTTTCAGAGTCTGTTTATTTATGGACACATTAAATGGCTTGGTCACATTGTGCACAGCATTCAATTTACAAGACATATTTTAAACTATTGTTGTGCTTGCTTTGTCTGATAATCATTACAACACATAGAACTGCAGCAGCTTAATTCAAGTCATCTCTTGTACACTTTCTACTGCAATATTTGTATACCCTGTTTTCAACAATGCTGCCTCCACTGCTACAGGCTGGTGGGTTTATCAACAATAAAAATAGTGCAGTCAGGGAGAGGATGAAATATTTTTCTGCTGATTAGACATCTAACTTGATGTTGATATGATGCAATGAGGCTCCCTCTCTCAATAGTGCGACTTGATACAAATCTTGAAAGACCACCCCACTGTGATAATGTGACATTTACATTTGCCAATCCATTTATACATTTGAGCTCGAAGTGAGATTGTCTATAAAGTCTCAATTTGTACCAAGTCATGGACAGATATGTCATTAAGTTATGTACACTAGGAACTAGATCAAAGCTGGCCAAACATATTTTATTTAGGACTCATCAGCCATAATTAACTTTAGCAATCAGTCTGACATGGAATCAACTGCAAATCCCAGATGTGAAGGGACAGCATTCTGCACCAAACAGCCCCCTGGCCCAATAGCATTTAGCAGTAACTTGCATTTAGGAGCACAGTGCTGCACTGCTTTTATTTTTATAGGGCACAATCAGTTTCCCCCAATTACCTGGTCGATAAGAGCAATATCTGCTATAGCACCAAGCCTAGACCAGAAGGTCCCAGGTCTGATTTCAGGGTTAGCTGATCTTAGTCAGCGCTGCAGTTGGGCTTCTACAATGTGCCTCTGGGCTAAGAAGGAAAAATCAGGAAGGGTTCCCATTCCTGGTTGCTATTCATCGACCTCCAAGAAACTGTGCATTTGTGGACAGTGGACATTAGATAACCGGATCAGGCTTCTCTGACACCCGTTCACAATAGAATGCCCTGCTAACACACTCAGCTCGTACATGAATGGGCTGCTGGCACCTAAGAAACTTTGCCCTACCAGAACAGGGGAATAAGGCTGCAAAAAATAATTGAAGCAATAATTATTGAGCAACTGATAGTCACATGTTACAGATGGAAAAATGCCTCAAGGTCATTGAGCTATACTTCAGATAAATAATGACATTGCCAGTGGTTTTTATCTTGATGATGTACCACTTGATTAAACTGCAGCTCATTCGCATAATTCTTTATTCTGAGATTCCTTGCTACTGTTTTTAATAGAAAAATAAGACAGGGCCTGGATTAATTGTAATGCAAAGGGGAACAGTCTTGGATTGTGCAACGATAATCCATGTTTTACTAGTTACCTCGAGCTACGAGATATGCTCAGCAGTGTTTTGGCAATCAATACATCATTGGAAACTCATCTGTAGAGAATATGTGTCTCAAGAAAAGTAAATGACCAGAAAATATCTGAATTTTTCAGAGCACATTCGGGGAAAATACATAAGACCTATTCAGAGTGTTAGGATGAACCAATATTTATTCTAGTAAATGGAAACTTTTACCCAAATTGCTAACGCCATTATGTCATTATTTCTTTATTAATGACTGCAACCTCAAGTCTTTCTGAATGTCTGAGACTCCTATTCATTGCCTCAGGAAATAGCTGTTTTATAAAGTAAGTTGTAAGCGAGTCATCCCCATCTCCTTTCGAATAAACGCCTGTGGATAGGAATACAATTCACAGAGTCAATCTCGTGCTCTGACATTTTCACAAACATTCACTGAAAACTAAAACTTGCCCAAGGGAATTAGAAGGGTATTTGATGCTATCATTTTCAAAGAATATAAAATCAAATAGCTCCGTTGTGAGAAAAGGTGTAAAGTGTTAAATGTGGCATTCGTTTGAACATGGAAAATCTACAGCAATTTTTCAGGGTGATGTAAGCTGAAGTTAACGTTCACTGAACATAATAGAAACGCTGCCTTCAAAGAAAATTACATACGGCATTTTAGCCAAGGGAAATCAAATTAGCCAAAGTTCAGTTGCGGGGGTTGATTAAGTCCAGACTGCGAAACCTATAAAGTTAACTAAATTCTGGAGCCAGGTCTGAAAATGATTTTGTTTAATCTCCACCCAACCTCTACTACTATATAAACTGTCCCAAAGCTAAGTCCTACTTGTCTGTCCAAGACCTATAACATTGGAAAAACTCAGTGAACAATAATTAACTAATACAAAGCAATGAGTACAGACACCATGGTGCCACCTCCCTACAAATCCGATAACTCCGCTGCCATTTCTGACGGTATTATAAGTATAACGTTGCTACCCATTCCAAGGTTTTGGCCTATAATTTCCCGCATCTTCTATTCATCATTGTTTGTAGCTTCTCTTCAACAATTTCTTTCTCAACTGCCAAAGGCAAGATCTGTTCTGCAGCTAAGATCACAGTTCGTCCTTGTCTTCATTCTTTTCACAGGCTCAGTCCTGCTGCATCTTCCTTACTTGGAAGATTTGCAGTTAGTTCCCCACATTTATTTTGTCTCTAGTGCCCATTTATGCTGTGTTTTCAGGAATTACTTCAGTGGCAAATTGGCCAAGTATAACAGCACAGCATACAAGTCCCGTTGAGAGCATTTCTCATCCACAATCCTTGGCTTAACTGAAACAACTGCATAAGGTTAGGGAGCAGATATGTATGCAATAAGGTGCAAGAGTTATCAGTGCCATTTGGAATTTCTTTGCGCAAATTATCTCTCCAAAAGATCATCCAATAAGAGAATAAAATTGGATAGATGAATACATATGATGAGGCCATCTCGACTTCCCAATGAGACAACAACTTGCATTTATATAGCGTCTTTAACATAGTAGAAGCATCCCAAGGCACTTCACAGGAGCTTTATCAGACAAAATTTGACACCGAGCCACACAAGGAGATATTAGGACAGGTGACCTAAAGCTTGGCCAAAGAGGTAGGTTTTAAGCAGCGACTTAAAGGAGTAGAGAGGTTTAGGGAGGGAATTCCAGAACTTAGGGCCCAGGCAGCTGAAGGCACAGCCCCCAATGGTGGAGCAATGAAAATCAAGGATGCTCAAGAGGCCAGAATTGGAGGAGCACAGAGATCTTCTGCGGGTTGTAGGGCTGGAAGAGGTTACAGAGATGGGGAGGGGTGGGGCCACGGCGGGATTGGAACGCCAAGCTGAGACTTTTAAAATCAAGACATCCGAATTCTATATATGAATTTGATGAATACAGTGCAATTCCACAATTGAAGCTAACTCTTGAGTGACAAAGAAGCGAGTAAATTATATAGGTTTCCTTCACATGACTCCGTATACAGGATCTTACTTATATCTCAATTATTTTGCATTTTAGCTTTAATTGAAAGAAACGGAGCCTAGAAATTATCATTGCCAAAATTAGCAGACACAGTCTTAACATGTTCAAATGACATTCTGTCCACTATTTTAACACTAGCATTAACCTGTTAAATGGGCTAATGTCTCCACTAAATTAGTGGACAGAGGAGTGTCATTGGAGCAGGTTAATGAGCTGACAAATACATTAATAGCCTAGATCACATAAAGGCCACCTATATGCTTTCACTTTGGGTTACAACAGCTCCACAAATGATTAATATTTATTAGGATTTGTCTGTGCTGCCTATGGTATAATCTGTTCCATGAGTCTCTGAATAACCGAGTAGGTGTTAGATTAACCTTTCGTCAGTGCTGCTTTCTGTGTTTGCCTAACATTCTAGGACCCGTGAGCAATGGGTAAATCCTTTTGAAATGGATATTTCATTAGTCATATACAAGTGGTATTTCCTGTATTTGACCCAACACTCTGTTAGACATCAGCAGTATTTCCATGAAGTGCATGCAATTCAGCACACTGAAATCTGTACGTTATGAATGGAGATTCATTTGAAACAGATACTTAACAGATGGGATTAACTGTTCTATATTATCCTGCACTATGATTAGTAAGTTATTATTCAATTTTCACCGTGAACCGCTATCAAAGTGAAAGAGATTTATCCCGTTTAAAGCATGAGGTGTGGTTATAACATTTAATTAATATCTAGTTCAAATAAGACATATTCTACATTGTTCAAGGTGCCAGTTATGACAATGGTGCCACTCTTAATAAAATGAACAGTAAGACGAAACCTATTGCTGGAAAAAGCAAGGGAATACTTATAGGAGGTGGTTCTCTCTCAGATTCAATAGCTCAAAAAAGGCAGCTACGTTAACTATAGTGCTCATAGAGCCTTTCCACTTGCACCATGGAGGGGTGGATAATGCGGACTCTTCATAGCATATGTTTGCCATCTTTCACTGGGGAGGAGCAGTACCGACTACTCTGGCAACTGACAGAGAGCGCCTTGGCAGGAAGCAGAATAAGGGGTGGCGGCATGGGCAATTCAGGAATATTTTATGACCTACATGGGACCTGGAGGAATTCCCATAAAGTACATTATCATTCATAGATCGGTCAGAAAATACGGTAACTACCTCAGTAGCCATATTTCCATTTATCAGAAGGCATGATTTACCACGCTGCCCCTTGACAGGAGACATTTTCTGAGAGAATTTGTGTGGAAGGACTCTAATGGAATGATTCACTGAAATCAGACTTATCCAACTGCCACCAAGAGGATTGATGTTTTTTTCAGAATATCAAAATACGGAGTGGAATAACCTTTTTTAATATGTGTCGTCTCCACCATGGATTACTGCTGTACATTTTGTATGACATTGGATGGAAAGGATTGCTGCAGTATGCTTGAAGGAGGAAGCTCATTGTGCAGTTGATGGCCATCAGATGTTTGAGGATCATTCTATGTTTGAAATGGTGACGATGTTTGGGGGTCACTGTGCGTTTCAGGAAGTCTTGATACATTTGAAGTAAGGTATCTCCTTTTTTTGAAAGATCCTTGTATTTTTTTTTCAGAACATCAGCTTAGGAGAAAATTCTGCTTTAGAAAAGGTAGTTTTCAGAAGTTAAAGTCTTCAGCAGTATTCAAAGGGTTAAACCAATGAAACGCTCCTTTAAAAGACTAAACTGCAGAGATGCCAGATCCCTAGTATATAATGCAAAAATAATGGTGCTAATTCTTAGTTCAATACAGGGAAAGTATAGTGGAGTGGAACAGAATGTGGGTCCAGTGTGAGAGAATCAATATGACTATTGTTAATCTACATACCAATGCAGCTATCATTTTCTGCACAGCAAGTAACTTCCTATCTCTACAAATTCTAAATACTGTGTAGCCTAGCAACAAGCATTCTAAACTGGAGATGGAGCTACAGTAAATGCCAAATCCTCTCTAAAGCATTAGTGTTTCAGAGGTACCAACGTAGAAGGAATGAGTTTTTAAATATATCCCCAGTGCGTTGAAAGTGTTAGTGTGGTGTAGTAAAATGTCCTGGCTTTCAGAGTGGCACATGCATTTCAACCGTGATTTATCCAAAATATAATTTGGTAACCCCTTCCTTGGAACACTATCAAAACACCATTGAAGTATTGTTAGAAATCATGCCACGGTGTTTCAATTAAAGCATTCTTAAGCTCTGGCCTCGTTCACTCACTTTCTTGACTGAAGGTTATAAGAAAGTGAAAAAGCACGTGCGAGGAAACTTGAAACTAATTTGGCGACAATTTACCATTATTTTGATGGACGGGCCACATCGTCCGCATGCCCGATACGAGACTCCCAAAACAAGCGCACTACTCGGAGCTCCGACACAGCAAGAGAGCCCCAGGTGGGCAGAGGAAACGCTTCAAGGACACCCTCAAAGCCTCCTTGGAAAAAGTGCAACATCCCCACTGGCACCTGGGAATCCCTGGCCCAAGACCGCACAAAGTGGAGGAGAAGCATCCGGGAAGGCACCGAACAGCTCGAGTCTCTTCACCGGGAGCAAGCGCAAACAGTGGAAGGAGCGCACGTCAACCCAAGCACCCCACCCGCCCCTTCAACCACCGTCTGTCCCACCTGTGACAGAGACTGTAGGTCCCGCATCGGACTCATCAGTCACCTGAGAACTCATTTTTAATGTGGAAGCAAGTCATCCTCGGTTCCGAGGGACTGCCTAAGAGAGAGATTTTGATAGGACTCTGTAACCATTATATCATCATCTACATACAAGCAATGTGCCTTCAAATGCTGTGGCATCAACTCCACTGAAGTGCCTGCAGACATTTTGCTATCATCACCTTGCATTTGCATGATTGCATTGCTGGACATTGCAATTACATCCATGTGAAAACTATACTGTTATAAGCCTAAAATACTATATAGAATCTGCTCTTTTACTTTAAATTGTTTTGATGTGCATTTGAAATTGCAATAATAATATACAAGTTCAATACTCAGGTTCAACTGCAATTATCCAAGTTCAACTTTAAGTTTTAATAAATTGCAAAAGTATCAATTTCTCCATGATGAAACAAAAGTGGAGCACATGTAACCGAGTAAGTGTGTATTGTTAAATAAATGAAACCGAACCTTTTCGGAGTGGAGTTGCCCAGATTTATTTCGTGGCGCATAAGCATTTGTAAATCATCTGTAATAATTCAATTATATTAAATGTAACAATTGTTTTTCAATTATGTTAAACTGAGTGGTATACCTTGGATTCAATTCTGGTGTCGCAAACAGGCAGTTATTGGTTTGACTCCAGAACTACCAGTCCATTTGAATCCAGTTGCCGTCAATGGGAGAGGTTTAATCAGTTTTAAGGCTGCCTGTCACTCAAATCCACTTGCTATGTTTTGAGGTGAGTTGAAGTCCTATAACTCGCATCAATTTTCCACTGTGTCATAAAAGTAATGTGATCTAGATTTACTTGTCAATCAAAACAGACTTGGAAAAAAATTGCAATGAGTTGAGTCACTCCTGAGGCTGTTTGTCACTAAAATGTATTTGCTACAGTTAGATTAAATTTAGTTTGTTTCATGGCTGCCTTTTACTCCAATCCAATTCACCAGATTTCAAATGAATTCCAGGGTTGTCTGTCATTTCAATCAACCAAATAAACCAGCCACATCAGAGAGAAGTTTAATCAGTTCCAGGCTCCAGTTCTTTTTCTCATAACTGAAATTAGTTTCACCAGTTCTTGAACTGAGTCCTGTCTTGTGCCATTAAGGGATCAGTTTAATAGATCTACTTGTCACTTAAGAATAAGACTTGGAAGTTCTTACTCAAATCACCAGAGGGTACAAATTTCTCTCTGCTATTTTTAATGAATTGATTAACACAGTTCAGTAAAATTCCTCTGCTCACTATTTTAACAAAGTCATTAACAACTTAATTAAAAAAGCAAAGCGAGGAATTTCAACCAAAAGTGTGAACCAATTCATTAGAAATATTTCTCAAAGGAATTTCTACCTCTAGGAGCCAGCAATTGAAAAGCTCACATGTTATGTTTTCTCAAATACTATTGGCCTTGCTCATTCATTGTCCTGACTGAAGGAGATTATATGGAAGTGACAGATCATGTGAGGAAACTTGAGGATAATTTGGAGACACTATTTATTTATTATCTTTTGATGCTTGTTCACGCCAGGACTTTAGATTAGAGTTTCGTGAAAAGTCTATGGCATAATTACTAGTGTTAAATTACATTTGTCACAGACCATTACTGTACACGAGTGTTTTACAGTAATGGTCTGTGACAAATGTTAATCAGTAATAAGTCTATTACACACGTTCATATTATATAATTATCACAGGGACTGCAGCGGTTCAAGAAGGCGGCTCACCACCACCTTCTCGGGCAATTAGGGATGGGTAATAAATGCTGGCCTTGCTAGCGACGCCCACATCCTAGGAATGAATTTAAAAAAAATGCTGTACTTTAAAGTTTTTGAAATATTTTTGAAACTTAGCTGTGGATCCAGTGTGAGAGGAAGAATTGTCCACAGTTTTATTTTTGGTAATGTTCAATTGTGGCACAATATTATAAGTTATTATTATTTTATCTCCATTTCGGTTCATTATACAGGTTTTATGTATACTGCTGTTTTTTTTAATCTCTTCCCAAACCTGACCATCTATCCGAAAGCTTATTTTCCCTTGTGCCTGGCGGTCAGTAATCCGATTCATCTGTCCCATCTTTTTTCCATACATTTGCCTGTCTCTCTCTTCCTGCCTGTCCTTTGGCCTGCATCATTCAATACAGGATTCAATGTGCAGCCAGTGATTTTTCCTGTTACCTTTTTTGAGTTCAAAGCATTATTGATGAAGAAAGTACCTTGAGTAGAATGAATGGCCTCGGTAGCACACTAGCAGTACATGGAAGAGACTATCTGGAAACCAATAACCATACTTTGACATCATTACTTCTGAAGTACAGAAACTACAATATTGTCTGGTAACTGCCAGTAAAATAAACCCACATACCACTTCTCATCTAATTATGTGACATAATATCACTTTTGGGCTAATGACATGATACAAAAGCAGCAGTTGACAGTCTGCCACTATTCACCATGGCACCACTGCCATATTGAAGTGGTTAAAAAAATGAATTAACTATCAATCTCTATAATTTTTATGTCTGTAGTGTCAGTGGTTTTCTGGTTTTTTTTTTTAAGCTTGGTTATCTCACCCAACACCTCCCAAAGAGACAACCCGATTCCAGAAAAATAATTTCCCAATCACAACAGCTTGCAGTGATATGCTGCCTTGTAATGGACGCTGAGCCAAAGGAGGAGATAGGAGGAGAGGTGACTAAAAACTTGGTCAAATAAGTGGGTTTTAAGGAGGGTCTTAAAAGGAGGAGAGGGAAGTTGAGGGGTCTATGGTGGGAATTCCAGGGTGTAGGGCCAAGGCGGTTGAAGGCACGGCCGCCAATGGTGAGATGAAGGGGTAAATGCACAAGAGGCCAGAGTCGTAGGAGCGAGAGTTCTGGAAGTGGCTACAGATGTAGCGAATGCCAACACCATGAAGGAATTTATAAATGAGGATAAGAATTTTAAATTGGAGGTGTTGACGGGAGCCAATGTAGTTCAGCAAAGACAGGGGTGATGGATGAGTGTGATTTAGTGCAGGATAAGATACAGGCAGCAGAACCTTGGAAAGCAGAAATTTACAGAACATGGAGGATGGGAGGTTGGCCAGATGAGCATCGAATAGTCAAGTCTGGAGATGACAAAGGGATGAATGAGTTCAGGCAGCAGATGGCCTGAGGCAGGGTGCAGAGGGGTATTGTAATGGAGGTGGAATAGGTGGTCTTTGTGATGGAAAGGATATGGGGTCAGAAACGCAGCTTGGGGTCAAATAGAACACAGATTGCAAACAGGCTGGTTCAACCTAAAACCTAAGGCTGTGGTCGGGGCAGGAGATGGAATCAGTAACAAGGGTATGGAGTTTATGGAGGGGGCCACGATGGCTTTAGTCTTCCCAGTGTTTAACTGAAGGAAATTGCAGCTCATCCAAGGCTAGATGCAGTCTGACAACACAGATGCATGGGCGGGGTTGAGAGAGGTGGTGGAGTGGTGGTGAGATAGAGATGAGTGTCATCAGCATACAGTGGAAGCTGATGCCACCTTTGGATGATGTTGCTAC
Source organism: Squalus acanthias (assembly GCA_030390025.1). NCBI lineage: Eukaryota > Metazoa > Chordata > Chondrichthyes > Squaliformes > Squalidae > Squalus > Squalus acanthias. The sequence goes on from JASTWF010000031.1 coordinate 6,659,437, forward strand.
AGGGCAGCATATAAATGAGAAAGAGGACAAGGCCAAGGATGCATCCTTGAGGGACTTCAGGGGCAACTGTGCAAGGGTGGGAAGAGAAGCCATTGCGAGATTTGTTCTGGCTACAATTGGATAGGTAAGAGTGGAATCAAGCATGAGCAGTCCAACTGAACTGGACAAGAGAGGCATTAGAGGAAGATGGTGTGGTTAGCTGTGTCAAAGGTTGCAGAGAAGTTGAGGAAGATGTTATTTATTTCAGTGCTGTAGCAGGGGTGGAATCCTGATTGGAACATATTCAAACATGAATCGTGTGAAAGATAACCAAGGATTAGGCGGCAACAGGCTTAAGAACTTTTGGAAAGGATTGGGAGGTTGGAGATGGGGCAGTAGTTTGCAAGGACAGAGGGTTCAAGGGTGGGAGTTTTGAGGAGGGGTTGATAGCAGTAGCTGAGGAGAGGCAACCATGTCCGCTAGCATGGAGACCAGGAGGGAAGTTGGATTTTGAGCAGTTAGTGGGAAAAGTCAAGGGACCAGGAGGTAAGTCTCAAGAAACAAGATGAGCTCGGAGGGGGCATGAAGAGAGAGATAGGAGAGAAACTATAGAAAGATGCAGGGCTAGGGCAGAGGGGTGTTTGGCTTGGTGGCAAGGGGAACAGGGGAGAAGCAGCAGAGGCAGCTGAATGGATGGTCTCATTCTTAGTGACAAAGAAGTCCATGAGGCCCTTGCACAGGTTGTTGGTGAGCACGGAGGGGGCAAGGGAAAGGGATTTAAGAAAACAGTTGGTATTGGAGAAAAGAAGCCGGAGGTTATCTTTGCTCTCCAGAATGATCCTGGAGCAGTAGGCAATCCTAGCAGAGGAGAGTGAGGCCCAATAGCACTTGATCTGGTGCTGGATGGTTAAATCCATTGTGTGCCAGATACACTGAAGACTTCACCCCTTGGACTACAGCGATCATGTCAGTTCCCTACCCAAAATGGATAATTGTAGCCAAGCCAAGCACTGGCATGACAAGAGAATAATGACAGAAACACAGACGACAAGAGGATTTTTAGTATGCACACCAGGGAAATGAAAGTAACTAAACTAACCAGAAGTGCCAGAGCGGCCCAGACCCAGGTTAGGGCCTCAACCTCGACTCAAAGCCAGCCCACACATAGCCTACTCATACTAAAGCTTGAGACCATCCTGCAGCCTCTTATTGAACCATCTCCCACCATGCCCAAACCTGTAAAACCTTGCCTAAAGCCTGCACAAAATGCCACAGGAGATGAACTAGCATTCTCAACCACAACAACAAGAAGCTATGTCACTAGGTCTGTTTTTTATTCTTAATAATGTGAATAAAATTTCCTGTTAATATGACCTTACTCTGTCTGTCTCCACACAGTGGGCTGGATTTTTCCAACCTCTGCAGGTCCGTGGCATGTGGGGACCTCGCACCTGTCTCTGTCCCGGCCTCCAACAGGATTTTCCGTTGATTGGGCTTCTTAAGCCTGCCCAGCGAGGTTCCCGGCCAATTAATAGGAAGCAGGTCTGATGATGTCATCTGATGATGCGTCATCAGCCGGTTTCCTTAAAGGGGCCATGTCCAAATTGATTTTGGCAGTTGTGCTGTCAGTGTTCTACAGCATTGAGGTGCTGCAAACACTGATAATCACTGCACAGAGGTGCACTGCTGCACCCAGGCTCTCCCATGACTCCCTCCATATGTTTATGGAGGGAGTCACAGCACACAGGGAGATTCTCTTCCCTTCCAATGGGCGGAAGACACCTCCCCAGGACACCAACGCAGCCTGGTTGCACATTGCAGAGGAGGGCACAAGCAGGGATGTCGTCAGGAGGACCTGGCTGCAGTGGCACAAACCTTTCAATGAACTCAGTAGATCACGAAACGTTACTGCCAAGCCACACTTAACCTCATCCTGCTGTACCACTCATCACATCCCCATCACACTGCCTTCCCTACCCTACTCCTGCACATCTTTACTCACACCAACTTACCTTGCACCTCCACCCATCCCTCTCTATCTACATTATCACTTCCCCATCTCACTAGCCACCCCTCACACTCACCCTCATCCTAGTCCAATCATACCAACTAACAACACACAAGGGTAGGCACTTGGGTGTTTTAGCCAATGTTCGTGTAAACTTTCTGTTAATGTGTTGTCAAACATTGAAATCCTTATTGTCACCACTTTGCCTTCTTGGACAGATTTGTGTGCACCTTTGAAAGTGAGTTCCAGTGAATGGTGAGACTTAATATTCCTGCCCCGCCCCCAATGGTGATGAGTATGAAAGGAATGGCTTGGTCATTGTAGGGATGCTTTATGGTGCTGGTGTGGGGTGGTGCCAACCTGGTGCATCATGTGGCAGCTAGGGTGTACAGTGTTACGTGAAGCAAATCTGGACATGGTGAGGCCAGCGCTGGTGTCCCGGGCAGCAATGTGTACGGGTAATGATGCCCTGTGTCCAGTGCAGCATCAATTGATTGTGGAGAAGGTTGGTGTGGATGTTGTTGATGCTGGTGTTGGGGCTGATCGTGTTGGTATTCTGAGGACCAAGGTGAGATTTTTTCAAGGGCACCGATTCTGATGTAATAGATTGCAGGTGAGGTTGCGATGACAGCAGTAATCTGTCAATATTGAGATAGGTTGCTCCAAAGAGGTGACAGTGGATAGAGAGATTACTCCAAACACTTCAAAAATGCATAAAGCTCAAAAGTGGGTTGCAAATCATTAATGCTCCAGCTTCGAAGATTGGGAAGTGAACACTGTGAAATGGTAGGTTTTAGACCACTTTTGCAGCTTTCACCTATTCACAGCAATCCAGTCATCGAGAACCCGACACACTTACCTGACGTGATAGCCGCTCTCCAGGAAACTTGTTGAAAACCTGGTAAAATGGTAAGTACATGGGAAAATGGTTCTTTAAGAAGCTTTTAATTATCTAAATTGGCTGACCCGCCGCTTGGTGTCGGGTCTGTTCAGGGATGACAGACCAGACACTTGGAAACTGACAAGGAGGCAGGTTTACAGCAGGATACCGACCGCTGTCAATCTTTGTGATTTTGACAGCGGACCCGCCTCCAAACCTGCACTCTGAGCGCCGGCAAAATTCAGCCCAATATGTGGTCATTTAAGGAGCAGGTAGTACAAATATGTGAAACATAAATAAGTACCATTTTAGTGCAAGTTTATTCTGCAAATATGGAGTAGGAAAAATTGTTACATGGTTTAATAAACTTACCTAACAATTTTACCGTATTCCGAAAACTACAGCACAACACTCATGGAGCTATTAACCACGATGAAACTTTATTCACAGAGTTAAGTAACATCTTTATGATCTCATTTATCAAAATATCAGTTTGTTCATGCGAACATATTTACGCAGCTGTGGAACTGAAGAGCTGCAGATTGTGCTACAACCTCCCTGTTAATAAATGTAGGTCTCTGTTACATGACATGATGTGTGGCCCACACATTAATTACTTTATTTTGCTAAAGGTTCCTGTGTAAAACTTTATGAATATGGGCTCCAGTTCATGCCAACTCTGCAGGGCTAATGGTCATCTAAAACGGATCACTTCATCTTACCGTGGAGATATATTTTACAAGGACAGTGACAAGTCTTGTTGATGCAATTTTAATAAGGTATAAAAATGTCTTGTAGATATTGCTGTGAAGCCAACTATGAAATGGATTTCTTTAGCCCAAAGCATGAAGAATGTTTAGAAAAGAAATACTGCATTAGAGATAAATACCTCTGATAATTCATTTGTTATCCTTCTTACCTACATTGCCAGAGATGATTTTGCCACCAGTTTTCTTTTGAAAGACTTGGCCCTGGGTAAGACATGGTGAGGAACTTGTATGAACGATAAATGAGATGAAAAAGTAAAGCTAATATAAATGATCTTTCCAGATTATATTGCACCGAGGTCAAGAATAAATTACACCAGTAGCAGAGCAAGTGGTTTTTTAATTTTGGTCTTGGGATGTAAGCAACATCGATTAGTGCAGCATCTCTAGTTGCATAAAGAATCAACCCGATAGCAGGGGTCTGGGTGGCAAGTTCCTCCCTGAAGGAAGTTCATGAACGAGTTGGGTTTTTACAACAATCCAGCAGTTTTCAGGGTAATTTTTCTGGTGCTAGCCCACATTTATTAAATTAAATTTTACAGCTTGCCGTGGTGGAGATTTGAACTCCTGACCTCTGGCTTGATCACCCAATACCAGAACTACAGGTTACCACTGGTACACTGATATTTTCGATATGCCACATCAGCCATCCCATGGCCTCGGAGTGTGATTACCAGTTTATTGTGGCCTTACGACCTCGAGGCTCTGGGTTGGGATTTCCTATAGTCTATGTACAAGGATTTTCATCCCATTTGCACCAAGGTCCCAAAAGTGAAAGGCCATTCAGTCCCCCATAAAATGATTCTTAATGCTCTTTTGAGTAGTTTGCAATGTTCTCGCATGAATGAGGGCTTCCAGTCTCTCTCTGCTGTTGATGTTTTGTTATTCTTGTGGCAGCAGAGATGTTCAGTTTGGTGGCACTCACAGCAACGTGAATTGCTTAGCAGAAGAGACTTTGAATTATATTTTCACAAGTGTTCAATATGTTTTTATTTTTCTAACTGCAAAATGATTTCTAGTGATTTTAAAATGATAACAATGGTCGTAGACTCGGAGTTAGAATTGCTGGCTCCCTTTTGACAGCCAACACAAACCAAATCAAGTTCCAGACTGTTCTATAAAAACTTTCTCCAAACACTTCTCATTATTCCTGAAATGTTCTGGCAATATTGGAACATTTCTGGCACTGCAGGTCAAGGAAGTTAGTTAAGAAATTTTTCAGTCACCATTAGTAACAAAATAGTTGTCCATGGATTTTATTTTCTGATAAGTCCAGCATGTTTCTAAAAGGTCATAATATAGTTTTAATAGTTTTAAAAAAAAAAAATATGCAGCTTGCCTGGTAGAGGAAATATTTGGTCTGTTCTGCATTCTGTTCACATGTAGTGTCATGTATTTTTCCAGCTGTACGAAACTTTGAAGATCAGCAGTCAAACTGAGAAATTGTGATGAGTGGTGTTGGGGGGGGGGGGGGAAGAAATCACAGAATGACTTTGAACCTCATAATGCATTAGAATTTCCTCTGTGGTGTGAGGCAGCTGATCCACTTAAAATATTTTTTTCTATTGTTCTACATGTGGAGTGATGATGAGAAGATTAAGTAATGGAGCACGCTGCAGTTTAAGCCTTCACTGACGCTGCATGCTCAGCTGACCTCCCAGAGTGTACAGCATTGAAAAACAAAGAAACAATTGATGAACCTTGTATCAAGTCGTATGTTTCATTTGGTGGTAAAGGAGATCATCAGGAAGTAGAACAGGAAATACACATTATGTGATGAGTCGCTGTATGTCATCAGAGGATTGAACTGGCAAGTTATGAATAATAAAGCTATTTGTCTATATGACCACAGTCACTGCACTCAAACAGTAATTTGTTGTGTAAAATCCTTCAATATGCTCCAACATGAAAGGAATTATATAAATATGAGCACATATATAAATGACATTGTTAGATACTATTGTGTGAATGCTCAGTGTTGGCCCGAAACCCCTCTCTCGGCTAATTTAGCAGAGTCATTAAACTATTTATTTAAAACAGATTAGCACCTCTACTAAAATAGAGGGAGGTGTTTCAGGTAAATACATTAACCATTTGTACATTAGTATCTCAACATAATTTCAGAACCTTAAGAGCATTCTCATAGGATTTTTGAATTACTGGGCTAGAAATTGCGTAGCGCCCCGTTTGGGGCGATAACTTTTCAGGGAGCGCAAAAGTATCGCCGGGCGAAAAACATTTGCTGCTGCCGGGAACTTCCGCTTTAGCGTTCCAAGAGGGAAGTGGAACGCTAAATCAAGCGCTACCACTTCCCTTAGAGCGCTAAAGGGAGTGAGAGGGGTGGTAGCGGCACAATGTTCGGGGCAGCGCTGCCGTCTTTACAGGCTCCTTCCCCTCCCTTAAAGGGAAGGGCCAATGCTGCGTTGAAGGGATCCTCAGGCTGTGTCTGTTGGGTAACGGCATCTGCGATACGCGCATTGCATCCCAAGCACTCCGAGTGCAGGGCTGTGCAATCACGGGGGCAAAAGAAAGCAGGAGGCACCAGAATGGGGACATAAATAAATTTTGCCCTACCTGACCACCACTGCCTTTAAATAGCGCCCCCCAAGCGGCCAGCCGAGGTGACAACGCCTCCTGCGGCTGCCGCTGTTGATGCCCGGCGATGCTGCAGGGGGCGGGAACAAATATCACTTCTGGGGCGCTGCACACTGGATGACATCATGATCTTTGGGGCGCAAGAGACCGAGGTGGTAAGTCTTCGCGCCAGCGCAAATCCACCAGGGAAGTTCGCGGGTGTCGGTGAATTCGCCATGCCCGGTCAGTAACCCCTTAGAGCCCCCTGCAGCCGCTAACTGGAGGTGCAAACCAGGGGCATTTCTCCCCCACTGAGTTTTAATAAATCTTTGTCAATTTGTTTACATTCCACTGTGTCTGGCAATTGAGGTAGAATTTCCCAGGAAAGAAAGAAAAAGAAAAAAGTAAGCTTGTAGAATGAGGGAATAATTCCTCTTCTATTGTGGTATTTGGGACTAGAATTTCCTGACAGAATTCTATCATTAATTTGTCTATATGTATCTCAAACATCAACAACAACTTGTGTTTTTATATAGCACCTTTAACGTAGTAAATCATCCCAAGGTGCTTCACAGGAGTGTTATAAGACAGAAAATTGACACATAAGGAGAAATTAGGGCAGATGACCAAAAGCTTGGTCGAAGAGGTAGGTTTTAAGGAGCGGCTTAAAGGAGGAAAGAGAAGCGGAGAGGTTTAGGGAGGGAATTCCAGAGCTTGGGACCGAGGCAGCTGAAGGCACAGCCACCAATAGTTGAGCGATTTATAATCCAGGGATGCTCAAGAGGGCCAAATTAGAGGAGCACAGATATCGTGGGGGGGTGGGGGTTGTGGGGTTGGAGGAGATTACAGAGATAGGGAGGGGCGAGGCCATGGAGGGATTTGAAAACAAGGATGAGAATTTTGAAAGCGAGGCGTTGCTTAACCAGGAGCCAATGTAGGTCAGCAAGCTTAGCAAAAGCTAAGTTGAATTGTTCCAAAATGTGAAATTTTGCAGTTTTCTCCTATTTTAATGTGTCCCGTTGTAATTGTTGCTTTTTTTTTTGGATAGTGAGGAGAAGCAACTAATGTAACTAATAAATGTGCATGAAGAAGCTGAAGATTAGTTTGAAGTGATAGCAGCATGCGTGTTAATTAAGAATGCTTGTTTTGAGTATTCTCTATAAATGAGCTTCCTGAAAAAAATAGTTCCAGTAAATAAGTTGAGGTGTTATCATGGCACATCATTCAACTGCAAAAAAAATCACAGGCATGACAATCACACGTATGATATAAAAATGACATGGCATTACAATATCTCACTGTATTGCTGGGTTTAGAAAAAATGAACCAGATTGGATTGAGAGGAGGAATAATGAAACATGGATTTAGCCCAAGCTAAGTGAAAGGGGACACAAAGGAAGACTGACTAGGTTAAGCCTAAAAGGAAGAGATTGCTTCAAACTACATATGGAGTTAGAGAACAAATGGATTGGCTTGGGCCAGGAGTAAAAGGGCGCACATTTTAGCTGAAGGTGGTAGTCTACCTCAACATGAGCTTCTCAAGTTGATGCAGTGCCTGGTTTTTAGCACATTATTATTGTGGGTCTGTTACTAATCAATAGGTGTTAATGGAATGTATTTTCCAGTTAATATTCTCGTCACTCAATAGTTACTTAGCTGACTTGAGTGGAACTGAAATCAACACCAACAGAACCCTTTCATAACGGTATGCTCCGACAAAAATGTTCATTGACCTTGTTGAATCAAAACAAGTATCCTTTCTCTTGTCTGGGTTTATGAAGGAAGAGCTAAAGAGGTAAAATGTTCACATTGTGACATTCAAATGTTGATTTATGCTGCATCTCTTTTTTTTTTATATCTAATAAATTCTTTTTTTCAACTAGCTTCCACTGAGGACTTCTTTGTTCTCGCTCCAACCATCTGGGCGGACTGTGGATTTAATTCCCAGGACTCTCAAACATGCAAATTTCTACTGGAAATGCTTTGACACCTCTTAACTCATTCCTTTGCCAAAAAAACTTTGTCAAATCAAAAAAGATCTGATATGCTGTAACAACAGAACTTGACAAAAGTCAAGAATTACAATGAGTAATTTTAACTTCGTAATAATCCTTTTGTAGTACCTGTTGTCAAGGTATTCTCGATACATGTAACAAGAATGCTTTGTTGTGACTGGTGGCCACGAGCCAGCTGAAGCTTTTCTCGGTCAGTTAGCTTCATTTAATGTTGTTCCAGTATTAGACGTGTGAAAAATCACAAGACAACCAATTGCTTTAAAAATATATATATATATTAAATGGACCTAGGAATTGCTTGGCACATGCAACCTGTCAATCTATTCCTGGTGTGTATTACATTGCTCTTGCATCCCTTCATTCCTACACTCGATCCCTGGATTTGTAATTAGTTTGAATGCACTATCTAACTGCTGATAATTACCATAGTTTATAGTCTGAATGGGGTGAATTAACCTAATACAACATAATAAGCAGCGTGATTAACCTATCCCAATTTTTAAAACCATGGGGATTAATTTAATTTATTTGACATTTGAATATTCATTAGCTTAAATTTCTATCCAAACAGTCTTCACTTTTTTTTTATATTGGTTCTTAGAGGGCTGGCTGTGAGATGATTCAGGTTTTGTCCCCAATTTAACTCCAGTGGATTCTACTGGCCACCAATGCTCACAGGTCTGGTCAAATATGCTCCAGGGACATTATGTTGCTCCTACTGTCAGTTGTAAACTGGAGCATGCTGGATGTTAGAACTTTTCTAACCTCTGGCATACTCCGAGGTTAGAAACATGTGTCAGCCGTGGCTCAGTGGTAGAAATCTTCCCTGAATCAGAAGATTGTTGGCTCAAGCACCACTCCAGAGCCTTAAGCACATAACCCAGGCTGACACTTCAGCACATTACACTGAGAGCGCTGTACTGCCGGAAGTGCTGTCTTTAAGATGAGACGTTAAACAGAGATGCCATCTGCCCTCAAGTGGATCTCAAAAGATCCCATGGCACTATTCTAATACGATCAGGGGGGTTCTCCTGGTGTCCTGGTCAATATTTATCACAACACCTGAAACAGATACAACAACAGAAAATGCTGGACACACACAGCAGGTCAGGCAGCAATGTGGAGTGAGAAACAGCGTCAACGTTTCAGGTCGATGACCCTTCAGATGATCTGATCATTATCACCTTGCTGTTTGTGGGAGTTTTGTTGTCTGCAAATTGGCTGCCGTGCTTCCCTACATTACAACATTGCCTACACTTCAAAAGTACTTAATTTGCTGTAAAGCACTTAGGGACATTCTGAGGTCGCGAAAGACACTATATAAATGCAAGTCTTTGTTTCTTTTCCGTTTACAAAGGACAGTGTAAACGGTGACATTGATGTACTTTTATAAGCAAAGAGCATTAGTTTAACACACTATAGTGCAAATTAAGCTAATAGAGCATCTAAGCAGTGTGAATTAACTCTCAGTAAAAAAGTAACTTTGTGCTCTTTGAAGCATCCCTTCTAAAGATCACACTGGAAAGAACAAAAACTGTTTAGAACTGGTTTCAATTAATAAATGTGCTGGCGAACATAGTCACACAGACCAAGAAGGTCCCAAGTTCAACCTCTGATTTGTGCTGAGTTAGCTGAACTCAGCCGAGGCAGCAGTATGGGCGCTGGAGTTGGCTTTAGTATCCCTGGGCTACGAAGGTTCTGGTCCCACTCCTGATCACTATCCAATGACTCCTATTGCAAAGTATGCGCACACAGTTGAGCAACCTGCTGATGCTCATTAAGGTTCACGCTGAACTAGCTGGATGCAAAAGTACAGTAAGTGCTTCACATTGCAAACACTTCCCTCAAATAGTTTTGTTCTTTAAATTAATGTACCACCTAAATGATGCAATTTCTTCAATAATGGCAGCTTTAAAAAAAAAACCAATCCGGCAACATACTTGTACGCTGCAATGATAAACTCTGCAGGACTCAGCACTCTGCAGTCTCTTACCTACACCTGAACAGAGCCGAGACTAATATCCTTTCAGGGAGGTTAGCTCGAACCGTGGGTGAGAGTTTAAACTAATCTGGCAGGGTGTGAGGGGTAAAGCAAGAGAGCAGGCTGCTTCAATGGAAATGTTAAAAATCGGGAGAGATATAAAACAGGCTACCAACTCTCTATCACCCGTTTTACACTATCGCACAAAGTCAAGATCTACCCCAGTATGTTGCTACTCCAACAAGCAAAGAAGCACTACTTGACTTGATTCTATGTAATGAGCTGGAGCAAGTATATGACTTATAAGTAAAGAAGCACTGACTACAATATAATTAGGTTCAGTGCAGGAACAAAAAAGGAAAAAGAAAAGTTGAGGACAATAGTATTCGACTAGAAAAAAGCAAGTTTAAAATGAGATAAAAGGAGCCTTTATCCTTTTAAATGGAAATGAAAAAACAGGCAAATAGAACTGTGGATCGCAATGGGAAATGTTTAAACAGGAGGTTGAAAGGGTACAATTCAAGTATATTCCAGGAAGGGGAAAAAAGTGAATCTTTCTAAGACTGGAGTTCCACAGATGAATAGGGAGATCAGACAAAATCTGAAACTAAAAAATAGGTGTTTAGTGCTTCGAAAGAAAGGCTTGCATTTATATAGCACCTTTCACGCTGTCTCAAAGAGCTTCACAGTCAATGCAGTACTTTTGAAGTGTAGTCATTGTTGTAATGTAGGAAACGCGGCAGCCAACTTGCACACAGCAAGGTTCCGCACACAGCAAGGTTCCGCACACAGCAAGGTTCCGCACACAGCAAGGTTCCGCACACAGCAAGGTTCCGCAAACAGCAAGGTTCCACAAACAGCAAGGTTCCACAAACAGCAAGGTTCCACAAACCGCAAGGTTCCACAAATAGCAAGGTTCCACAAACAGCCATGTGATGTTGGTTGAGGGATGAATATTGGCCAGGACACTGAGGAGAACTCCCCTTCTCTTCTTCAAAATAGTGCCATGGGAGCTTTTACGTCCACCAGAGGGGGCAGACGGAGCCTCAGTTTAACGTCTCATCCAAAAGACGGCAGCTCAGACAGTGCAGCACACCCTCAGCACTGCACTGGAGTGTCAGCCTAGATTTTGTGCTGGAGTGAGACTTGAACCCACAACCTTCTGACGCAGAGGCGAGACCGCTACCCACTGAGACATGGTTGAAATATTAGAGAACATATCATTACAAAAAGGAAAGTCAGAATAAATATAAAAACAAGAAGCTACAAAAGAGAGATTTTAGAAAGGTTAAGAGGTAATACGAGAGAACATTAAGCAAGCAAAAGGTCAGCTAAAAAAAGTTTTCTATAGGAACATTAGTAATAAGAGAATAATCAGAGTAGTTATGGGGCTGTTGTTAAAAATTTGGGTCTCCTATAAATACCTTGTCAGGTTTGGTGCTGTCATTCACTCTCGGAAGCTGGATCTATATCCAGTGTGCTGAAGTGGATTCGCACCGCTCAACATCTACTTATTCAATAACACTTTTTTTTTACACCACATACAGTACCTGGCTTGAATTTGAATAGTTCACTTTGATCATGATAGTTTACTTAAGCTTAATTAGCCCCCGAAAACAAAATGTACAGAATAAGCCAGGAAAATATTAACATTTTACCAACATTGTATTGGTTTTGCAGTGATGATGACAAAGAACTTTCACATATATATCAATGAATTATACTCTAACACAGTGAAGTTTCAAACCTTTCACCTCTTGACTTTTTACTCTGGCAAGACCATTAAAGTGGAATTTCTTACACTTGATCTTGATAAATGATCTAAGGAAGAGAGCCACAAACTTGTACATTCTACCGCTGTTTGAATAAAATACCAAGTAATTCCTCCAGCTTGGATCAAAGGATTTTCTAAGCTTCTAAAAACCAACAGGGAACAGCAATCTTTGGGATAGCTACATTTGCACAATTACACAAATAACCTCTTACTAGTATTGAGTGTTTCTGTGCTAAATGGAACTGTTTAATCCATGAGAAAGTAAACATCCAGGAGATCCACAAACTTTGTGGTGCTGGTTAGATACAATACCTAAAGATTTCTGTTGCCCTGCAATTACAGTTCCCTCAGAATTTTGACCAAAGAATAATTATTTCAAAGCTAATCGATCTCCCATGTTGTTGCACACAGAGTCAAGACGTGTAGTTTTCACGTAAAGCAGGAGTAGAGGAGGCGTCTATTTTGTCTTTTTTTAAAATAATTGGATATTATGTTATTTATAGTCGAATGGCAAAACCTACTGTGATTTGGAAAGTGGACAAGTAGAGTTGGTTGGAGCATTGGAGTTTCTCAGTCTCGGCTCAAACTGGGAGACACAAAATATAGCGCTACCACTGGCAAGAGGATGTAATTACATTGTCAAGTTCACATAGGCAGTTTTCATTCTAACGGTGGACAGAGGGCTGGATTTTTCCAACCGTGGCGGGCGACGTCCGTGGCATGTGGGACCTTGCATCTGTCTCGATCCTGACCTCCAAGATTTTACATAAATAGGGCTTCTTAGACCCGCCCTGCGAGGTTCCCGGCCAATTAATAGGCAGCGGGTCTGATGACGTGTCATCAGCCAGTTTCCTTAAAGGGGCCATGTCCAAAATGATTTTGACAGTTGTGCTGTCAGTGTTCTACAGTATTGAGGTGCTGCAAACACTGACAATCACTGCACAAAGGTACATGGCTGCACCCAGGCTCTCCCATGACTCCCTCCATATGCTTATGGAGGGAGTCACAGCACACAGGGAGGTACTCTTCCCTTTCAATGGGTGGAAGACATCTCCCCAGGACACCAACGCAGCCTGGTTGAACATTGCACAGGAGGGCATAAGCAGGGATGTCGTCAGGAGGACCAGGCTGCAGTGGCGCAAACCTTTCAACGATCTCAGTAGATAATGAAATGTTACTGCAAAGTCATACTCCACCTCATCCTGCTGTGCCTATCATCACATCCCCATCACGCTGCCTTCCCTACCCTACTCCTGCACATCTTTACTCACACCAACTTACCTTGCACCTCCACCCATCCCTCTCTCTATCTATATTATCACTTCCCATCTCACTAGCCACCCCTCAAACTCACCCTCATCCTAGTCCAATCATACCAACTAACAACACACAAGGGTAGGCACTTGGGTGTTTTAGCCAATGTTCGTGTAAACTTTCTGTTAATGTGTTGTAATGTATTGAATTCCTTATTGTCACCACTTTGCTTTCTTGGACAGATTTGTGTGCACCTTTGCAAGTGGCTTAATGAGCTCCAGTGAATGGTGAGACATAACGTTCTCCCCACCCCCCCCTGCAATGGTGGTGAGTGTGAAAGGAATGGCTTGGACATTGTAGGGATGCTTTATGGTGTTGGTGTGGGGTGGTGCCAACCTGGTGCATCATGTGGCAGCCAGGGTGTATAGTGTTAAGTGAAGCAAATCTGGACATGGTGAGGTCATCCCTGGCATCCTGGGCATCAATGTGCAAGGGTGATGATGCCCTGTGTCCTGTGCAGCATCAGTTGATTGCGGAGAAGGTTGGTGTGGATGTTGTTGCTGCTGGTGTGCTTGGTGATGCTGGTGTTGGGACTGATCGTGTTGGGAATCTGAGGACCAAGGTGAGATCTGTTCAGGGATGACCGACCCGACACTTGGGAAACTGACAAGGAGGTGGGTTTACAGTGGGATACCGACCCGCTGTCAATCTTTGTGATTTTGACAGCGGACCCGCCTCCAAACCTTCATTCTGAGCACCGGCAAAATTCAGCCCAGAAAGTGTGAGCAGAAGTAAATATTTTCATTTCAGAATAATGTTATAAGATCTTCATGAATGATTAAACTTTGTACTTGTTAAATATCTGTACATTGCAGTAAAATGACTAGGTAAACCTTCATTATTGGAGCAAACTATTCAAATTCAAGCCTGGTACTATATGTGGTGTATATGTACAGTATAAGAAATCAAAAATAACCTCAATTAGCTAATTTTCCCCCTTCCATATCTGAACACTTTTTCAAACTTGTATTTGCCTTCCCATACTATAAGTAAATAAAGTTTATCCTATGAATGACTTTAACTATTAGTTCAATTAAAATCATGTCCAGAAAAATTCATTTGCAATTTGCAATATTTGACATCTCTATCACGTTTGGTTTAGATGAAGAATGCCCTTCAGCTCTGATTACCTTCTGTGTAAAGAAATACTTGCTGATGTCTGTCCTAAATTTGCTCTTCATAACCCTAAGCCTCTTAGCCTGCTGATGTACCTGAAAGTATTGTTTCCGGTTTATTTTGTCTTATCTTGTTAAATTTTGTAACCTCTGATAAGGTCCCCTTCGCAGATTCTGAATTTTCCAGGGTGGAGAACACTACCTGAAATCCAATTGTTCCTCACAGCTTTCCTCTAACCCTAGAGATAAGTCTTGTTGCTCGGCTCCACACTGCCTCTCTGGCCTGGATAGCCCCAGTCTTCACAAAACATTTTTCTTATTTCAATGAGATGAAATTTTGAGATTCTTAGCATATCAAGTTATCCTCCTCAATTATTCAGTTTTTTTTTTAAAAACCATAATGGTTTGTGGAGCAAATGTGCAAGAAGCCTTCAACTCATTGTCAAGAGTTAAGTGTAAATGCCAAAACATCGTTATTGTATACACTTAACGTCAACCATTATGATTCTCGAATAATCTCTGCTTTAACATATTCATTCCCTTCCGAACAGAGGACATCTGCTTTATAACACCGCTCTTGTCCAGCTGTTTGGAACATCAGGCTAATATATAAACTGCCTGCTTACAAGGAATCCTGACCAATATAGGAATTGGGCTCCGATTCTAAAACTTTGGACAATAGAGTGGAAAAATCACTTAAGCAGAAGTAGAGTCAACTCTGTTCTCTTGGGAACAAATTATGTATAAGCCTGTACTGTTATTCTAGTACATTATGGATAAATACAGTGCTCCAAAAGACATTAAGCACATACAACTGGCTGGAATTTTAGGAAACATTTTAAATATAGTCTTTTATTCCATAAATGTACAATTGAATATAGAAAAACGAATGCTTTCACCTTTTTTTATCCACTACCAAAATCAACAAGACTGTTTTTCTCAGACATTTCTTAAATTTTTGCCTCCTTGGGAACGCAAACCGAACATGTCCCTTGTCTCATCTGCTGCTACAACAATCAATCGTACGTCTTAAGTATTTTCATCTCAAATGAAGAAACATGAAGTAATGTGTGTGATTTATAGAAAAGTCTTTCCACGGATATGACGTAAACTGTTCTTTGCACATTTGGGAAACTGTGGGCCGAATTTCTCACCTATGACAACACGTGCAACAAAGGAGAGTTTTCTTCCTTCTTAAAAATAAGGTATTGTTTTTACAGCTGTGAAAGTCCTTTTGAACTAATTCACTGCGTGCTTTAAAATCCCCAAACTATCCTTGGGTACAAATATGGCACAATGTTAAACAAATAGCTGATATTACCTGCGTAAGCACAGTCCCATTTCTAGCATCATGCTGTCTTTATTTTACTGCACATGGTTGATACCAATGTCATCCTTTTAGTCATGATGTGGAGATGCCGGCGTTGGACTGGGGTGGACAAAAATGAGAAGTCGCACAACACCAGGTTATAGTCCAACAGATTTATTTAATTTTACAAGCTTTCGGAGCTATTCGCTCCTTCCTCAGGTAAGTTAGCAGTGAGAGAATCTCCCAGAATTCACAATTTAAACACAGACAAAATCTATTCAAATCTTTCCCTACATCAAAGACACACTAAGAGTACAGCCAAGACAATGAGATGTGTCCCAGGGGGTCCAACGTGTCAAACCACCTGCTGGCTGCATATCCTGTCAATTTGTGTTGGCGCAACAATCGCCAGGCAGGAGGGTTGCCTCCCAGTCGGGGAACACTTCAGCAGCCAGGGGCATTCAGCCTCGGATCTGCGGGTAAGCGTTCTCCAAGGCGGCCTTCGGGATACACGACAGCGCAAAATCATCGAGCAGAAACTGATAGCCAAGTTCCGCACTCATGAGGATGGCCTCAATCGCGATATCGGGTTCATGTCACGATACAGAACGTGACTTGACATCATGGCCGGTCTTCCCAGGTGTTTTTTTTTTAAAAAAGACTAACACAAGAACCAACACAAATTGACAGGATATGCAGCCAGCAGGTGGTTTGACACGTTGGACCCCCTGGGACACATCTCATTGTCTTGGCTGTACTCTTAGTGTGTCTTTGATGTAGGGAAAGATTTGAATAGATTTTGTCTGTGTTTAAATTGTGAATTCTGGGAGATTCTCTCACTGCTAACTTACCTGAGGAAGGAGCGAATAGCTCCGAAAGCTTGTAAAATTAAATAAATCTGTTGGACTATAACCTGGTGTTGTGCGACTTCTCATTTTTATCCTTTTAGTCAATCGTTGGTTTCAAATACTTCCACCTTCAAACAGCCTCCTTTGGTTGGGATAGTGGGCCAATGAGCCAAACACACTCCATAAAGGATCCTTAAACTGGGAGAGCAAATAAGCAATCTCATTCACATAATGTTCTTTAGCTGAGAGGGTAGGATATTCCGTTAAGTAATTTGGGCAACCAAATGCATATTCAAAGTCATACTTCCTTCTATTTTCTCACCCTTTACAGCTCCTTTCCTTTTTGCCCTCCTCTTCCGCTGTGTCTCATATTTCTCAGCTGACAGACAAACATGTAACCTACTGTAGGCCTCTACTGTTGGCAATTTTTGAAATGACTAAATGTGCACAGGAGTAGCATGGGTTGACTTTGACTTGTCTTCTAACTTTGCTCACCATCTTGCCGAGGAGCGCCTAGTCTCTGCTTAGCCTCTCCCCTATCGGCATGATCAAGATTAGAAATTTAGCAAGTGGGGAATAGCTGATGTGTACCAACACTCCAGTAGCCATATGTTGTGCCACAGTCATGTCACAATTGGTTCCGTTCTTTCTTTATTTTTTTTCTCCTTCCAAGGTGTTCACCAGCCTTGATGGTATTTCTGCTAATACTGCCAACAGGGGAAAGTGCAAATATACCACGATTTATTTACTGGAGCCAACCACAGGACTCAGTCCAACAAGGTACAAATGGCTGTAAGGTAAGCATTTGGCCTATGATGCTCTCACATCCTGAATTCATTTTGTTCCAATTTCCAAGGACTGAAGACTGTTTCAGCTATTCAGCTTATTTATCCAGTGGCACGCAAGGCAATCCCAGTGTAAATCAAATGAACCCAACACTGAAGCAAGGCCATACAGCATTTGAAACATGTGTTTAATCCATGACCTCTCCTCCTCCAAAAAACATCCAATACCTCCACCTGTTTTCAGCCTGTGAGGACTTGTCATCAAAGAGTCAAAATATAAACCTTCCTAAACCAAAACAATGGAAAAAGTGATAAGACGACTTTGAAAATAGATTGTCCAACTCTGAGTCGTTGATCCAAATACTCATGGTCAGTTTGCTTAGAATACTGGTGGAACACAAAGATAGAGTTCAGCTGCCTTTGCTGCTTCCCCCCACTTCCCCATTAAGCTAAACCATCCCCCAATGCCCTCTCCCTAACTCTAGCTCTGGACACCCATCTCTCTCTCTAACTTCTCGCCCATCTCGCTCCCCACAGTTGTCTACAAGCTCACCTTGTCCACAATGTCGACCTCCCACTCATTCTTCCCCATTCACACTAAACTCCTTACCACCCAATTTCCCTTCCTGGCCCCCCATGCTAGTTGATATTGTAAATGGTTTCTTCTACTCAGGCAGCATCTCCTTCCCTTTCAAGTGTGAAGTCCTCACCCCTTCTCTCAAACAAAACCACCTCAACTCCTGTGTCCTTGCTAACTGTAATGTATTATCACATGGTTTTTCACATGGTTTAGTATGAGCATGCTCAGTTCGCTCTGGCCTGGTAAAGCAAGCACATGAACTAGCAAATCATCCTCTCTCTGTCCTTCATTTGTTCTACCCACATATATTACATTTTGGTGACGAGAAGGGGATCCCAAAGCCATTTTTAGGGATCATGGAAGGACAGTGTTCAACATTCAAGTGGACAAGTTTAAGGTGAATTTGTGACGCCGAAACTGAATTTTTGCGATGTTTTACTGTTAATGCAGATGCAGAATCGTCTGTGCTTCGCCTTCGCGTGTATGTATACACAGCAACAGTGGCGTTGATTCTCACAGGTACACGGGTAGCGTGCTGAGTCACTGTTCGACGGGATCGGGACAATCGTGGCCAGGCCTACAGGATACATCGGAAGCCTCGGCATGTATGACCGAGCTCGCGAACCATTCAGTTGTTACATTGAGTGGATGGAGATGTTTTTTTAAGGCCAATAACATTATTGAGACCGAAGATGCAGATGAAAATGTTCAAGCTCAAAATAAAGTAATTAGTGAATGTGAAAAAAGCAATTTTTCTAATGGAGATCGGGCCAGATGTCTATGGAACGTTGACAAACCTACACCAGGGAAAGCAAAGGATGTGTTGCTTGAAGACATTGTCGAGAAACTCGAGGACCATTTTGACCCAAAGCCGTTAGAAATAGCAGAGAGCTATAAATTTGGTACCAGAAACCAAAAACAGAGTGAAACCATCAGTAAGTACATTGTAGCTCTTAAGAACCTGTCTTTGCATTGTAACATTGGCACATTTTTGGATTGTGTGTTGCGAGATAAGTGTGTGTGGACTGGAGGATGAACGCACAGTCCAAGTTACTGAACACTCCGAACCTAACGTTTAACATAGCATGCAAAATTGCTCTATCTATGGAGATGGCATCTAAGAATGCTAGGGAGCTCCGTCCAACTCAAGTGACTAGTGCAACTGAGGTCTACAGTCACAAAAAGCCACCGCTGAACCTAAAACTGTGAGACTGGGTCAAAAGCATTTCGGTGAGAGCAGTTCGGTGAATTGTTATCGCTGCAATGGAAATCACTCACCACAGTTCTGCCAATATAGAAATGCTAAGTGTTTTCACTGCCAGAAGCAAGGCCATATTTCAACAGCTTGCAGAGCTAGATCTAAAGCAGGAAGTAAGAACCATTCTAGTGTCAATGCAAAGCAGCGACAACAAAAGGGAGGAATTCACAATATTGAAGTGAACACACCTGATGTTGAAGAACTAGGCATCTACAGTATCGATGCCACTAGCGGCAGCACCAGCAGTTGTGAGAAAGACTTCCGTACAAAACTTTGATCAACGAGCAATATATTGATGTGTATAGACACAGCGGCGGCCTGCTCTATCATGAGTAAGGACACATGAGAGTAAGTTTAATCAAATACCACTTACAAAGAGTACCGTAGAGTTAAAAACCTACTCCAGAGAAATCCTAGAGACATGTGGACAAATGGAATGCACAGTTCAACACAACGGCCAGTCAGTAAAGCTGCTTATTATTGTAGCGAGCTACAACAAAATGCCAACCCTCATGGGCAAAGACTGGTTGAGAAAGTTAAAACTAGACTGGAAAAACATCTTCAGTGTAGATGCTTCAAAGAAGCGACTTGACACAATGCTGAAGAAGTATGAAAGCATGTTCACAGACAGTTATGAGGGCATCACTGGGTATGACGCACATATCCGCATCAAGTCCAACGCAAAGCCTATCTATTGTAAGGCAAGGCTGGTCCCCCATGCATTGAAAGTCAGGTGGAGGAAGAGCTAGCGAAGCTCCAAGAGAATGGAGTGCTAGTAAAATCTTGTACATCACAAGATTTGTATGCAGCACTCTCTGGGTCAAAGATTTTCTCCAAGCTTGACCTGTCGCACGCTTACGCTAACCTGAATATTGACAGAGTCAACAGTATCTCACCATCAACACACATAAGGGACAGTACTCACACACCAAGCTGCTGTATGGTGTAAAGTTTTCCCCCAAAATCTTCCAGGCTACGATGGATAAGATTTTGCAAGGGGTTCCAAATTGCTTATGCAATCAAGATGATGTGCTGATCGCAACAAGCAAGGAAGAAAATCTAGAAGTGTTAGATTTAGTGCTTCAAAGGTTGAATTTCCACAGTGTCAAATTGAAAGGAGCAAATGTGCTTTTGTGCAGCCCAAGGTTGTGTACCTTGGTCTGAAAGTTGATGCAAATGACTTGCAACCAGTTAAGGAAAAGGTTGATGCTGTCATCAATGCTCCAAAGCCACAGAACGTGTCTGAGTTAAGATCTTTCCTTGGAATGGTGCAGTACTACGCACGTTTCTTACCTGAGTTAGCGACCATGTTCGCTCCATTGCACGAGCTCCTCAAGAAGGATGTCCAGTGGAAGTGGACAAAAGCGCAACAGGAAGCTTATGACGCTTGTAAGAGAAGTCTGTCTAGCGATGCTCTACTTGTGCACTACGACAGAGCGTGAGCTTAAGTTAGCGTGTGATGCTTCTAGCTATGGTGTGGGAGCTGTCATAAGCCACGTAATGGATGATAGCCAAGAGAAACCAACTGCGTTCACATCGTGAACCCTCACAAAGAGCGAAAGAAACTACACGCAAATTGTAAAGGAAGCTCTCGCCATAGTGTTTGGAATCAAGAAATTCCAACAGTTCCTGATAGGCAGAAAGTTTACCCTGATAACCGATCACAAACCACTCCTAGCAATATTGGGGCCCAAATCTGCCATCCCTGCAATGGCCGCATCAAGAATGCAATGTTGGGCAGAGTTGTTGTCACACTATGACGACACGATTGAATATCGCACTTCAAAGCAAAACTCAATCGCAGATGCATTGTCGAGGTTGCCACATGAGGACTCGTGTTGGGAGTGAAGGTGTTATTTTCACACTAGGTGCAGTTGACAAAGACTTTCCTGTGAATGCAACTGAGATTGCAGATGAGACTCAAAAGGACTCAGGACTGAAAAGAGTGTATGAAAACACCTTGAATGGATGGACTGATCAGTGTATGGACACAGAATTGAAACCATTCCATAACCGTCGTACTGTATTGTCTTGTGAGCAAGGTTGTATCAAGTGGGGAAACAGAGTGGTGATACCCACTTCTTTGAGAGATAGAATTCTGGCCGAACGTCATACTGGACATTGAGGGATCGTCAGTATGAAATCAATTGCAAGAAGCTTTGTTTATTAGCCTGGATTGGACAGTAATCTTGAATCACTTGTCAGCAAATGCAGTGTTTGCCAAAATTGCAGAAACAAACCACCAAAAACTCCACTACAACCCTGGTCATGGCCAAGTAGACCTTTTCAGAGAGTACATGTAGAGTTCTGTGAGAAAGCAAATGATTATTTCCTGGTACTTGTAGATAGTCACTCAAAGTGGATTGAAGTGAAACACATAGGTTCAAATACTACAACTGAATGTACCATAGATGAGTTGAGGTCTATCTTTGCATGTCATGGCTTACCTGAAGAGCTTGTTTCTGACAATGGCCCTCAGTTCTGTTCTGTTCTATTCCTAAAATTCATGAAATGGAACGGTAGCAAACACACTCTCATTCCACCATATCATCCAGCTTCAAACGGATCAGCTGGAAGATCAGTCAGAATAGTAAAAGAAGCTCTCAAAAAGCAAGTGTTGCAGATTGTTCAGGACTCCGCATGAAGCAACATTTGGCAAATTTCTTGCTGAAGTACAGAACTACTCCGCATACTGCAACTGGATATACTCCAGCAGAACTCTTGAAGAGGGATTGCGAACACAATTGAGTCTTGTTCAACCAAATTTGGCCTCAAGAGCTGAACAGAAACAGTTGAGTCAGAAACATTATTATGACAGCAATCAGAAAGAACGCAGTTTCAAGCAAAACGAGTGTGTTCGTGTTCTCAGTCCCCCTGGAAAGTCGAGTTCTCACAAGTGGGATGTAGGAACGATAGTAGAGGTTGGTGGAGCCAAGAGATATTTGGTTGAAATTGGTAACAACATCCGAAGTGTTCATGTAGATCAAATGATCTCTGCTAGAGATGAACCAAGACGTGATCTTGAACCCTTTGATCATGAACACATACATGAGTTTGACTCCATTCAGACTTCAGTAACTGAAGTACCAGGTTCAAACAAATCTGAGATAGAAACAGGATCATCTTTGAGTTCGGAACCAAAACAAAACAGCCCGAAAATTTGTTCAACACCAAAACCTTCTTTAAGGAGATCAGGAAGGCTCCGCAAACCTGTTAAACTGAATTTGTCGTTTATCTGTAGGATTTGTTCATTTAAAAGAAAAAAGCCAGGAGTTTTTGTTATGTGGTACATGTAATGCTGGGAAAGGTGGAACAGTAGTTTTGCTGTATTTGAGAGGGGAATACATAAATTATTTTTAAAAAGGGGAAAGCAGTGTAGTGTATTATCACATGGTTTGTCACGTGGTTTAGTATGAGCATGCTCTGTTCGCTCTGGCCTAGTAAAGCAAGCACATAAACTAGCAACTCATCGTGTCACTGTCCTTCATTTGTTCTCCCCACATATATTACACTAACCACTGTACCCTTTCCAGCCTCCCTTCACTCTTGCGCTTGAATTTTTTGTGCCCTTCGTACCAACAGCTCTCTGTTTGAATCCATCATACGGCAGCAAAATAGCCCAAACCAAAGTCACAAATGTATTTTTCTGCTTGTCTGATATGTGGTGTAACTTCCTCCAGCTAAACATCGAGACCCAAAGCCATCGTTTTTGGCCCCCACCACAAACCCCGTACTTCACCACCAACTCCATCCTCCTCCTGGCCACTATATCCTTCTGAATCACCCTTAACATCCTGATCCACCCTCAGCTCAGCTTCCACTCCCGAAATACACTCTCACAAAGACCGCCTATTTTCACCTCCATAACACCACCTGCTTCTGCCCCTACCTCAGCCCACCTGCTACTGAAACCTTCATCCATATCTTTATCACCTCCAGTCTCAATTGCTCCAATATTCTCCTGGGCAGCCTCCCATTCTGCATCCTCCATAAACTGAAGCTCATCTAAAATTCTGCTGCTTGTATCCTAACCTGCACCAGGTCCATTCACCCATCACCTCGATCCTTGCTGACCTACATTGTCGTTATTGGGGGGAGTGCAAGAACCAAAGAAAAATCTTGGTCCAGTCCTAAAAAAAAAACCCAAATTTTAAATAACAGAAAACGCTGGAAAAACTCAGCAGGCCAGGCAGCATCCATGGAGAGAGAAACAGAGTTAACGTTTCAGGTCGAAGACCTTTTGTCAGAACGGGGGGGAAAAAAAGCAGGAAATGGAACAGATTTTAAAGCAAGTTTAGGGGCTGGGAAATGGGGGAGGGGATGAAAGAACAAAAGGGAAGGTCAGGGATAGGATGGAAGGCAGGAGAGGTTAAGAGACATTAAGAGATATTCAAGGCAAGAGGAGATGGTAATGGGACAGGTTAAGGAACAAAGGATGGCTCTAGATGAAGTGTGAATTGCGCTGGCAGAATGAAAGACAGCTGCCATGTGGGAGGGGAAAAAAAAGGCACAAACAAAGTGTGGATAAAAATATATATATATAGGAGAGGGGCCGAGGTTATGATATGAAATTGTTGAACTCTATGTTGAGTCCAGAAGGCTGTAAAGTGCCTAATCGAAAGATGAGGTGCTGTTCCTCACGCTTACGCTGAACTTCCGTGGAACAATGCAAGAGGCCGAGGACGGTGAGGTCTGAGTGGGAATGGAGCGGTGAATTAAAGTGACAGGTGACCGGAAGCTCGGGATCCCCCTTACGGACTGAACGGAGGTGTTCCGCAAAGCGGTCACCCAATCTGCATTTGGTCTCCCCAATGTAGAGGAGACCGCATCGTGAGCAGTGAATACAGTATACTAAATTGCAAGAAGTACAAGTAAATCGCTGTTTCACCTGGAAGGGGTGTTTGGGGCCCTGGACCCAGTAGGTTAAAGTAGGTTAAGGTCATTTCAAACCTTGGAGTGAGCTCCCAACCCCATGAAAACAATAGTTAACACCCTGCCAATGTAGCAAAACCTGAATAATTCATTATGCTTTGCAATCCCCTCAAATTTTATACAGTTTAGTTTCCGATGTCCGCCCCTGCCTCAGCTCATCTGCTGCTGAAACCCTCATCCATGCCTTTCTCACCTTTAGACTTGATGTTTCCAATGCACTCCTGTTGGGATTCCCACCTTCCACCCTCCATAAACTTGAGCTCATCCAAAACTCTGCTGCCCGTGTCCTAACTTGCACTAAGTCCTGTTCACCCATCACCCCTGTGCTCACTGACCAACATTGGCTCCGGTTAAGCAACACCTCGATTTTTAAAATTCTTATCCCTGTTTTCTAATCCCTCCATGGCCTCGCTCCTCTCTATCTCTGTAACCTCCTCCAGCCCGACCACCCTCTGAGATATCTGCACTCCTCCAATTCTGGCCTCTTGCACATCCTTGATTTTAATCGCCCCACCATTGGCGGCCGTGCCTTCAGCTGCCGAGGACCCAAGCTCTGGAAGTCCCTCTCTAAACCTCTCCGCCTCTCTGCCTCTCTTTCCTCCTTTAAGACGCTCCTTAAAACCTACCTCTTTGACGAAACTTTTAGTCATCTGCCCTAATATCTCCTTATCCTTAGATAATGCTTCTGTGAAGCATCTTGGGATGTTTTACTATGTTAAAAGGCACTATATAAATGCAAGTTGTTGTTGTCATCCTGCCTCAAGTCAGTTCTGGTGTTAGGAGGTCTAAAATTAAGTGACATTGCCTGCATAATGTGCGCACTGATTTTTATGTACACTTAAAATCTACAAGAGATTTGTAAATTACTTTTCCACCTGGATGTGAACCACCCTCCATCAGATTTGTAAGAGTTTGCTGACTCCAACTTCAACATTCTTGCTACTAACATTTTTGTATGGAAGAGAACTAGCTGGAAAATACCAGCGTCTGGTGCAATTAGGATCAACATTTTTTCCAGTTCAACTACACTTGCCATTAATGTGATTAAGATGCTGCCCTTACACTTCTAGCCAACAGTCACGGTGTTTAACAATTCTGTACCCGCTTACTTCAACAGCCTTTCCAATTTTCTCCTCAAAGGATTGTCCAGGACTTTATTCCCTATTATGCTTATGGTGTAAATTTCCAATTCTTGTGAATCTCTAGTACCATTAAATCAATTGGGGAAAAAGTAATCTTGGGAAGTTATTTAATCTGATCAGATTTGTTTTAAATAAAATTGCCATTTCATCTTAGTTTTACTTGGCACTGTCATCTCACAAGAGGCTAGTACAAGTGCTTGTTACACAATTCCTATGAATTAAACTGTAACTTGAAATTAAAAATCAATATATGCACAGGGCAAATAATTTAGTTAAAGAGACTGCAACAAGTGAACTGTTCCAAGCCAGCCCCAAGAATGAATGTGAAGATAGGCATCGTCATGACAATGAGTTGTTCAATCTGGAATGCACTGCCTGAAAGGGTGGTGGAACCAGATTCAATGGTAATCTGTGCTCCAGCAGATTGGTAGGTATGCTGAGATGCTGCCCCAGGGGAGGGGCAGTGTGTCAGTGGAGCAGGAACCTGCTGTCCTCTCTAAGGATGACAGCATTCCTGCTCCCACCACTGCCACTCTACCATTGTCCTTGTCCGCTTCACCCCTGCCTGTTCATTCCTGCTCCCTCCTATTGTGGCCCAGCTTGGCCTGCAAGAGAAAGGAAAGTGTCCAAGTGAGCGTGCAGCTATGTGTTTGGGAGATGTGCCTGCCATAGTTGAATAGCTGTGATTATAGGCAAGGTGTGAGATGTGGATGTGAGTTTTAGTAGGTGGAGATGCTTGGTGGGGGTGTGGTGGTTTGTGCAGTGTGTACAGACTGAGGTTCAGATGCTGGTATGTGGGACTTGTTGAAGCATGTACTCACCCTGACTACCCGAGTGAGGTCGTTGAATTTTTAACAGCACTGTGTGAGGGTCCTGAGGACCACACTGCTGGCCAATACGTCCTGGACCACTTCCCTCCACATTGCCCTGAAGACCTGGGGCAATGGCCCCCTGCCAGTGGCCGGGAACAGCACCGCCCTCCTCCTTTCGACTGTCGCGACCAATGCCTGGTTGCTGAAACGACGAGTTCTCTCCCTGGGACTGGGCTCAGCCATGGGGATAAGAGGTGTAGCTGTTGAGTTGCTTGGAGGTTGCCTTCAGAGCCAGCAATGTTGGGAATGAGGTTGTGCAGAATGATTGAACCTCCCCTTTAAGAACGGAAAGGAGCCAGTGTCAATGATGAGTCCCGATTTGAGTACACCTGAAATTGGTTATCGCTCTACGGGTAGCGCCCTACTCTCTGTGTGGAGCGCCCTGCGTTAGGTGATTAGCGCTTGATTTAGCGTTCCAGTTCTTTCTTGGAGCGCTAACAATCAATTTAGCGGGAGGGCGGAAGGATTAGCCCCTGCCGCTAATTCTACAGCTTTTTATAATTTAGCGCCCCAACCAGGGCAAGACCGTGGCCTCAATTTTAATGTTTTCAATTCCTTCTTTAGGCTGCTAGGACATCGGCATTATCGGCCACTTCCACAGATGCGTCAAGAAGAAAACTGATGTTTTATTCAAGCGGGTCAGCAACTTTATAACAACTCACCACCGAGCAGCAGGGAAGAGAGGGCGACGCAATTTTATTCCACTACCAGTTTGGCTTTCATGCGTAAAATGGATGACTGATTGATTGTACCCATGTACCTGCTCACTACACTCTGGCCTAGATGAGCAGAAAATGACCTGTTGATCGGTGATCTCCAGCACAGAATCGTCTTACTTGAGGGTTTCCACGATAAACTTATTTTGTGCCAGTCATCTGTAGCAGTCCTTATTTGAAGGGGATGATGGAGTTGAACGATTTCTTCTGTGAGACCAAAGCCACCCTCTTCAACCCTGACAAATAACACTGTTGTGTCCAGCAAATTTTATTCCCTTGGATTTAATCTTGCTTAATTACCCATAGACAAAATGATCCAATCATGTAAAAGAAATTATTTTGTTTTTGCAATCATTCAAGTTCAAAAGGAAATAACATTACTACAAGAAGTTAATGCTTTAAAGTAAATTATTTCTACTCTCTTTCAACAATTACTTTAATCCCAACTGCAAGAATACACCCTGCTACACAAATAAGAATTTTCTATTTCCTACAGCAGTCATACGCATAGTTTCTCCGAGTAGCACTACTGATTCAGTGCCAAATTATAGGCAATTTTGTGCTGCAGATTCACACAAGCTAGGGAATATACTGAGGCTACCCAAACTTATCTCACTTAGGGCTCTTACAGTCAGCAGTGAAGGGAGTTGAAACTTGCATATGTAAAATGCTTTTAGCACAATAAAACATCGAAAGGTGCTTCAGGTAGGGGGTAGGGGAGAACAGATGGAATGGATCCAGAAGTAGAAAAAAAAACTTGCATTTATATAGCGCCTTTCACAACCACTTGTCGTCCCAAAGCACTTTACAGCCAATGAAGTACTTTTGGAAGTGTAGTCGCTGTTGTAATGTAGGAAACGCGGCAGTCAATTTGTGCACAGCAAGGTCCCACAAACAGCAATGTGATAATGACCAGATAATCTGTTCTTGTGATGTTGATTGAGGGATAAATATTGGCCAGGACACCAGGGATAACTCCCCCACTCTTCTTCAAAATAGTGTCATGAGATCTTTTACATCCATCTGAGAGAGCAGACGGGGCCTTGGTTTAACTTCTCATCTGAAAGACGGCACCTCCCACAGTGCAGCGCTCCCTCAATCCTGCACTGGAGTGTCAGCCTAGCTTTTTGTGCTCAAGTCCCTGATAGTGGGACTTGAACCCACAATCTTCTGACTCAGAGGCCAGGGTGCTATCAGCTGAGCCACAGCTGACGCCTTCAGAGAAGAGTTGACCAAAAGCACAATCAAAAACAGAAGGCTTTTAAAAGGTGGGGATGGAAGTAGCTAGGCAAAGACCTTTTAAAGGAGGAAATTCCAGAGGGTAGGTCTTGGTTGGAATCTCTGCCACCAAGTGAGGAAAGCTGGACGTGGGACGGTTGCATAGGGCACCAGCAATTTTGCTGAGTAAATATCCACCTTCACTTTCTTTCCCAGTCCTATTTCAGTGGCCAGCCTCATCATTACAGGACCACAGGGCATGGGATGCAAGGCTGGAGAAAGTTGCAGATGTAGGATGTCCATGACATACACTTGATTTGTCCATATGTTAATGTCACTTCAAAAGGAGGGAATGATTCTAAATGGACTGTCTCAGGAATGCTAATTATCTAGTCTACATAGGTCACAGACGGATAAAGCTAATATCTGACATGAAAGATACAGAATGGCCTAGATTTTCCTGCGGACTTGTGCCATTGTAATAGCACATCTACTGCATAGGAACCCATGAACAGCGCAAAGGAGGGATTTATGCAGGAAGTGACTTACACAATTAATTATGCAACTCCATATTTTCCTGGGACATTTGCACTGCTCCACCATTACCCTCGCCAAGAACAGAAGGTAATTAATATAGTCCGTCCCCCGTTAAACTCAACGGCTATCACGATCTTCCTGCATTTAAGCCAGTTTTCATGCCACTGAGACTTACATAAGAAATAGGAGCAGGAGTAGGTCACATGGCCCCTCGAGCCTGCTGCGCCATTCAATAAGATCATGGCTGATCATCAACCTCAATTCCACTTTCCTGTCTGATCTCCATATCCCTTGATTCCCCTAGAGTCCAAAAATCTATCTATCTCAGCCTTGAATATACTCAAAGACTCAGCATCCACAGCCCTCTGGGGCAGAGAATTCCAAAGATTCACAACCCTCTGAGTGAAGAAAATCCTCCTCATCTCGGTCTTAAATGGCCTACCCCTTATTCTGAGTCTATGCCCCCTAGTTCTAGACACTCCAGCCAGAGGAAACAACCTCTCAGTATCTACAGAAAATGCTGGAAATACTCAGCAGGCCAGGCAGCATCCGTGGAGAGAGAAACAGAGTTAATGTTTCAGAACTGCTTAAAATCTGTTCCATCTCTAGCCTTTTCCAGTTCTGATGAAGGGTCCCAGACCTGAAACGTTAACTCTGTTTCTCTCTCTCCACGGATGCTGCCTGGCCTGCTGAGTATTTCCAGCATTTTCTGTTGTTATTTCAGATTTCCAGCATCCGCAGTATTTTGCTATCCTCTCAGTATCTACCCTGTCAATCCCCTTCAGAATCTTGTATGTTTCAATGAGATCACCTCTCATTCTTCTAAACTCCAGAGAGTATAGGCCCATTCGACACAATCTCTCATCATAGGACAGCCCTCTCATCCCAGGAATCAATCTAGTGAACCTTCGTTGCACCGCCTCCAAGGCAAGTATATCCTTCCTAAGATAAGGCGACCAAAACTGTGCACAGTACTCCAGGTGTGGTCTCACCAAGGCCCTGTATAGTTGTATCAAGACTTCCTTACTCTTATATTCCAACCCCCTTGCAATAAAGGCCAACATACCATTTGCCTTCCTTATTGCTTGCTGTACCTGCATGCTAGCTTTCTGTGTTTCTTGCATGAGGACACCGAGGGGGAAAGATTCGGTTGCTTTGCGCCTTCCGTTAGCGCCCTAAGATTGCACAGCGCCGCCAATGCCTCCCGCGAAATTCAGCGGGAGGTTAGCGACGGCGGTAACCATTAGCGCCCTGTGGTGCTGCGCCACCGGCGATGACGTCATCGGCGATCTTCAGTAGCGCCCCCTGACTTACCGCCGGATGCAATGTCCAACGGGGTCAGGGGGGCCTACCTGCGGCCGGGGCGGCGCTAATTAAAGGCGAGGTGCCGGGCGGCCATTTTTGTTGCTGGCCGCCTGCCAGCACCTGCCCCCGTTGCCGTCCCCGGCCTCCTCTACAGCACCCCCGCGGAGTGCCGGCTGCGCTCCATGAGCCCGGCACTCGATCGAGTGCCGGGCTCTTTCGCCGGCACTCCAATCCCTGGTGGCCCAGCTGGGCCCTGGGTCGCACTGCGCTAGGACCCTCCCCTTTAAGAAGGGAGGAAGGCCTGCATTACCGCGGCGCGATGTGCCGTGATATTCCCTCGCAGCGCCCCAAGAGGGAGGCGGGGCGCTTCTAGTAGCGCCCCACTTCCCTCTTGGGGTGCTACCGATGAATTTCGGCCGCGGGGCCCTAAAAGTAGCACCCCGGCAATGTTAGCACCCCAAAAGGGGCGCGACTCAATTTTTCCCCCCAAATCTTTCTGAACACCAACATTTAAAAGTTTCTCACCATTTAAAAAATATTCTATTTTTCTATTCTTCCTACCAAAATGAATAACCTCACATTTCCTTACATTATACTCCATCTGCCACCTTACTGCCCACTCACTTAGTCTATCTATATCCCTTTGCAGATTCTGTGTTCTCCTCACAGCTTACTGTCCCACCTAGCTTTGTATCATCAGCAAACTTGGATACATTACACTCGGTCCCTTCATCTAGGTCATTAATATAGATTGTAAATAGCTGAGGCCCCAACACTGATCCGTGTGGCACCCCACTAGTTACAGCCTGCCAACCTGAAAAAGATCCGTTTATCCCTTCTCTCTGTTTTATATCCGTTAACCAATCCTTTATCCATGCTACTATATTACCCTTAACCCCATGAGCCCTTAGCTTGTGTAATAACCTTTTATGTGGCACCTTATTTAATGCCTTTTGGAAATCCAAATATACTACATCCACTGGTTCCCCTTTATCTACCCTGCTAGTTACATCCTCAAAAAACTCTAATCAATTTGTCAAACACGATTTCTCTTTCATAAAACCACGTTGACTCTGTCTAATCATGTTATGATTTTCTAAGTGCCTTGATACCACTTCCTTAACAATGGATTCCAGCATTTTTCCGACGACTGATGTCAGACTAACTGGCCTGTAGTTCCCTGTTTTCTCTCTCTCTCCTTTCTTGAGGGAGAGAGAAAATCGGGAACTACAGGCCAGATAGTCTGACATCAGTTGTCGGGAAAATGCTGGAATCCATTGTTAAGGAAGTGGTATCAGGGCACTTAGAAAATAATGATGCTGGAGACCTGGCAGTGGAGTGATTTATGGACTTGTATTTAAGGAAGCATATTTGAGGAAGCAGGTTGTTTTATTTCCCAGGCTTTGGGAGTCTTTGTGGAGTTCGGCCCAAGCCACACATGAACTCTTGCCCGTTGATCCAAATTAGCATGAACATTATTGGGTAACGATCTAAGCAATCAGATCTTTCCTTTAATCTGTCGACTTGGGAAGTGGCCTGATCCTTTGTGAGAATATATTAAGTCTCCTCATTCCACAAATCTAAGAATAACCCGAATCGCAGACAGTCGCTTTTATACTGGAGGCCATTTTAAATCCAGCCCTTAAAGAGACCATAGCCATTTGGTACTCGATCTTACACACAGACAAAGGCAGCTGAAATTAAACATCTGCACAAATAAATAATTGTTTAAAAAAAATCTGAAATAATTTTCATCTCACTTTCAGGAAAGCAACACAGATCAATTGCAAATTAGCTTTCCCTCTAACAAAGCCTGTATAGCAAGCAGCCGTAAATAACACTGCTCGACCTCCCTTTAATATCTTTTCCGTTGTCAATCACAGCTGCGCAATTCATTTCCTATATTAACCTTTATCTGCAATTTTTAAAAAATAAACTCTTCACCTATAGTGGCTTTTTTTAAATGGAAAAAATGTTTAAATTTCAACCAAAGCATCAAAAACTCAGCTCAGCTTCTCAACCAATTTCAGATTGGGTTCACATCTCGATTATGGAACAAGTAATAATGTAGGCGATATCTTTTTAATTTGTTTTACTGCTTTTTAGCCACTCTGGTATGCTATTGCTGTATTTTAAAACCAGCTTGATAAACAATTGAAGAGTCTAATTTCTTTGCTAATTTCCATTATCTACTTGGGGGGAGGGGGCCCCTTCACCTTGTTGGATAATGAAGGTTCCACTCGAATAAAGACTTCACTGTTTAATGTAAAACCCAATTACTATCTCCTTACGTATGAGCAAGTGATTTGAAGCGGTCATGTTGGCTCACCAGATCTAGTGTGCACACAACAGTGGTTTAATATTAACACAGATGTAATAATCCTATTTTGCCCAACTCATATGAAATATTCATGGCAGAAAAATATATTTAAAACCCATAAAGGGCTGATTTTAGTAACTCATGCTCGGTGTTAATGAGGCCCTGCACAGCAAGTGGAGCCTCATAACTTTGGGACTGTAGAATAATAAACATCAACTTCAGGTAATTCATGTGAAAATTAATGTACTATTCCACATGTTTCCCTGTGGAAATATTGACACTACTGGCAACGGACTGGCACTGATCGCATAGTGCCGTACAGAAGAAAAACATTTAACTAGTAATAAATGGCCAGCCACAGATTTATTAAACATCCTGTAGTTCATATTTTGTTGATAATAATTAGAAATCTACATCTAACTCCCATATGTACTCAGACCACACACAGCATGCAGTGAAGGTTCTTAAAAAATGTGTGGCTATGATCTTAGGGCTGTACTCAGACTGAAGAAAAATAGACTTAAAATACATGAGTGTATTCGGGTACTCGCACTATTGCTAGGTGCTCCCAGTTGTTGTCTTATATGCTTTGAAAATAGCTCCGCCACCTTTTTTTAAGGGAAGCAATTCATCTTCATGTTAACTCCTCCCTGATATCAGACTAACTCTTATTCAGACACAATCATTTCCTCTCCACCCCATCCTTGCCCTTAGACGTAACCTGAACCACTCGCTCCTTACCATAGGTGTGCTTCTTCCAACCCTTAAAAGACGTCAGGTAAACATCTTTGTTCCCAAAAATGTCCTTCCTGTCAGAAGAGCTTCTCCCTCACCTCAGAAAAGTTTCTTCCCGTCATAAAAGTTGTGATTTTCTGAATCTTTGGCTTTTCATCTATTTTGTTCCATGCATATCGAGACTGAATAGAGTCCTTTAAACCAAACATAATTTGATATTCAGAGCAAGTACACTTGTGTCTAAAGCCAGAACATATTTTAGACATTATCTGACAGGCAAATGTTGCTTTTCAGATTAACTAAACAGCAGTCAGTCAAATTGGATAATTTAGCACCATCCTAATGTGATTTAATATGCTATGAAACTGCTTTTGCACTGGTACCAAGAAGTAGGAGTACTTACTCTGACCCACTGTCACATTCTGCACAGCTATACCTCATTTGTTTTGAATCATGGCAGATATAAACGTGTGGTGGATACCCAGTGATGTAAGAAAACTACTAGGCACTTGGTCTAAGCGTTAAACAAGGCTTTAATCAATTGTTTTACAACATAGAGGTCTAGTTGTGTCCTTCACTAGTTCCTGTTAAGAATGTCCTGCGCAAGCATATATATATATATATTATATAACATATACTCTCCCTGGACAGCGCCACCCGCAGGCCACTCAGTATTATTTCATAAGTCTTTCTTTCATGAATGACAGATTCATGTCACCCAGCTTGGGGCTGGCTATAGGTAGGCAATGAGCTAGCCTGGAATTACCAGAGTTTAATTCAGTTTCAAATTAACCTTGCACTTTCACCAAACAGCTTTTCTCCTCAAATTGCTGTTGAATTTTTATTTAAAGCCTCCTTGTGAAAGCCATTGTTCTCAACTAAGATCTTCAGAAATTAAAGGGCAGTCTTTCATTCGAGTGTCTCAACCAACAGCGTCCATGTGAGCAAGGATGGTGGGGAGAAGAAAAATAGATTTTTTTTTCAAAAATCTGGCAAACAGATGTAGTTAATGATCAGAGGTGGATGCTGAATCCCAGTTGGTGAACTTAGAACTTCCATTTAATTCTTGCTATTTGATTTCTAAGTAATTAACATTCTGCTGACTGTATTTAGAAACCATGCCTCTAATGCGCACTGCAGCATTCCGCGGATGTCTGACTGCACGGTTTTCTGAGAAGCTCTTATTCCTATTTATGTGAAACCATTTCTTTACAAACATTGTTAGTTTCTCAGATAACTGGGAAAGATATGATTGTTTATGGTTCTGCACCAATTACTTCTGTAACGTTCCTTGTTGCATTTCTAAATCCAGACCTTTTGCTTTTCAGTTTTGTTCTAATTTTTTTCTCTCGGCAGCTCTTGGGGAAAGTGAAGTGTATCTTCTTTCAATGATCTGTGCAGGAGTTGTTTGAACAAGCAGATCAATTCCAGTTCCTCTTGAACAGATGTAAGCCCTCCAGCAATGTGACGCAGGTAATCCCCATATTCAAGAAGAACACCAGAGCCCTACCTGTCAACCACAGCCTGGCCTCAGTAAACAGAAAAACACTAGAATCAATAATCAGAAACAAAATGGAAGAGTATGAAAAAAATAATGTTAACACAGCATTAAAATGGCTGCCTCCTGCCTGACCGATCTCTGTTTTTCCCAGGTGCCATCCCGATTGATGGGTGAGGCAGCTCTGAGACTTTAGTCATATTAGTGCCATTGTCATGCCATTGTAATTCAAACAGAATTTAAATTATAATACTCCTGTGCAGCGCCTTGGGACGTTTTAAGAACATAAGAACATAAGAAATAGGAGCAGGAGTAGGCCAATCGGCCCCTCGAGCCTGCTCCGCCATTCAATAAGATCATGGCTGATCTGATCCTAACCTCAAATCTAAAGAACACAAGAAGTAGGAGCAGGACCCGGCCACTCAGCCCCTGGGCCCGCTCCGCCACCCACAGGGCCCTGACCGATCCGAACTCAGCCTCATTTCCAATTTCCTGCCCGCTCACCGTAACCCCTAATTCCCTTTACCTCTAGGAAACTATCTATTTCTGTTTTAAATTTATTTAATGATGTAGCTTCCACAGCTTCCTGGGGCAGCAAATTCCACAGACCTACTACCCTCTGAGTGAAGAAGTTTCTCCTCATCTCAGTTTTGAAAGAGCAGCCCCTTATTCTAAGATTATGCCCCCTAGTTCTAGTTTCACCCATCCTTGGGAACATCCTTACCGCATCCACCCGATCAAGCCCCTTCACAATCTTATATGTTTCAATAAGATCGCCTCTCATTCTTCTGAACTCCAATGAGTAGAGTCCCAATCTACTCAACCTCTCCTCATATGTCCACCCCCTCATCCCCGGGATTAACCGAGTGAACCTTCTTTGTACTGCCTCGAGAGCAAGTATGTCTTTTCTTAAGTATGGACACCAAAACTGTATGCAGTATTCCAGGTGCGGTCTCACCAATACCTTATATAACTGCAGCAATACCTCCCTGTTTTTATAATCTATCCCCCTAGCAATAAAAGCCAACATTCTGTTGGCCTTCTTGATCACCTGCTGCACCTGCATACTAACGTTTTGATTTTCTTGCACTAGGACCCCCAGATCCCTTTGTACTGCAGTACTTTCCAGTTTCTCGCCATTAAGATAATAACTTGCTCTCTGATTTTTCCTGCCAAAGTGCATAACCTCACATTTTCCAATATTGTATTGCATCTGCCAAATCTCCGCCCACTCACCCAGCCTGTCTATATCCCCTTGTAGGTTTTTTATGTCCTCCTCACTTTCTACTTTCCCTCCCATCTTTGTATCATCTGCAAACTTTGATATGTTACGCTCGGTCCCCTCCTCCAAATCGTTAATATAGATTGTAAAGAGTTGGGGACCCAGCACCGACCCCTGCGGAACACCACTGGCTACTGGTTGCCAGTCCGAGAATGAACCATTTATCCCAACTCTCTGCTTCCTGTTAGATAACCAATCCTCCACCCATGCCAGAATATTACCCCCAATCCAGTGATTTTTTAACTTGAGCAATAATCTTTTATGTGGCACCTTGTCGAATGCCTTCTGGAAGTCTAAATACACTATGTCCACTGGTTCCCCTTTATCCACCCTGTACGTTGTGTCCTCAAAGAACTCAAGCAACTTTGTCAGACATGACTTCCCCTTCAGAAAGCCATGCTGACTTTGTCCTATTAAATTATGTTTATCTATGTAAGGCGCTATATAAATACAAGTTGTTGTTGTTGTTGTAGAAATAGCCCCCAAAAAATCCTATATTTCCTTACTATCTAAGAGATTAATGTAATGCTTATAAAGGAGCAGTGGCTGCGGACAGGAATCAAACAATTGCCTTTTTCAATTAATTATGGCTGGAATGGTTTGCTCTAAAACAGTCTTTGTATGTTTAAGACCAACTGTGGAATAGTTATTTGGTGCTAAAAGTACTTTAGGAATAAGGTGAATTTTGAATTGTGATTTAATTACAGAATTTAAGCATTGGCACTAAATTAGAACCTAAGGCCGTTAGTTAGACTTGCCCCTGCACCTCAAAACAATTTTGCTCACAAAGTTGCTGAAAGAACGAGCTGATTACGTCGCAGCGAGGGAAACCGGGCAACTGGGACCTGAGTGAACAGGACAAGCAACTGTGTATCTCCCTAACCAATCAGATTGAAGGATCGTGAAATAAACACCACAAGGACTGAGAAGGAAGTGTAATTTTAGAGTGGGTGAATTCAATGTCAAATCAGGTGCAGAAAGAGAAAAAGAGAGAGGGAAAGAATGATTGGATTAAGAGAGAGGGAAAAATGGGACAGCGAGGAAAAGGAAAACAAAATTAAATTTGACATTTTAAAAATCAATGTTTAATATCGGAAGGAATGAGACTCCACACATTTTCAGTACCAGAGAGGTTGATTGGCAGTAATTAACAGTTATCATGTCATTAAAAAGGTACTCGCACTACTGATGACAAGGTTTAACTTTCTGTGCCAAGTTTAGTTCGTATCTACCGCGGAAATACAGTAACTTCACGGTGTTCAATGCATGTCAATGGTGAGGCAGACACCGAGAAGCCGTTTTTGTGAAGCTAACGGCGCAGTCGGACAGCGACCTTTGGGGATCGGCATGTAATCGCGCAGCTGCTCCTCACCTGAAGTTGCTGTACCATTTATGCATAAATAACAGCGAGCACCATTAGCCTCACTGTTATTTTGACAGCAAAATCTGGCCCTATAACTGAATATAGTATAATGGCATTCCCTGTCACAAGGCAAGCTACCTTCCGCATACGTACTGTAACATAATAATGGCTCGAAGATTAAAGCATAGGATAATCTGCCAGAAAACCATAGAAAATTCAAGTACAGGACAAGGGCCCGCCTCTTTCCAGAATCAAGCAAAAAGGGGCCTGAGAACCTCCGAGATTATAACTGGCATTTTATAAACAACAGCAGCAGCTCCTTCTTCAGAAGCATCAGTTGTGTTGTGAGATGTGGATGAACCTTCCAGAATGCAAAGTTTAGATATGACTTTGAACTCTAGGAGCATGTCTAATCAAAATGCATTGAATCATTTATTATTTGTTTATACTAAATGCAGATAAATGTGGATAATTGAATATTATGGGCTAGAAATTCATGTACTCACTGCCATTCCATAGCGCCATGAAATGGCGATAAAATGGCGGCCACCACTCTTTCACCAGCTGATGGCGGGTCACGCAGCGGCTACCATTTCATCTCCCTCTTTGCGTTGCCGGTAACTGGCAGCGCCCTGTAAAAAACAAATGGCGGCGTGGTGACATCAATTGGCGTGCAACGCCGACTTAACGTCACCAACGCGAACTTTGACCCTAGCGCTGAATTCAGCGCTGGGTCTTAAGCACGCCAGGTTAATCTGGCATGCAAGCAGGCTGACCATGCGATGTCTGCAGCTCTTAAAGGGACACACACATCATTCAGGTACGTTTGAACTTAAGGGTATGGACTTTTTTTTGATTTTATTGAAGTGGTGGCTTGCTGCAATGGATGTCAAAAGTTTTTTTAAGTTTGTAGGGCGCGCTGCTGGGCGCTTTCAAGGGCTCAGATGGTAAATGAAGGCTTTTGAGAAGACAGAACATGCTGTGAATACTCAGAAGATCACGCAACATCCGTGGAGAGAAAAACAGAGTTCACGTCTCAGGTCGACATGCTGCCAGACCAACTGAGTATTTCCAGCATTTTATGCTGTCATTTCGCACTTAAAGCATCCGCTTGCAGAGGGAAGAGGAAGGCGCAGAAGAGGAGGAATCAGATGGAAGGATGCATCCCAGACGGCCCCTTTGTGGCCGGGATATCCGGGATGGAATCATCTGCCTGCGGTCCCACTGGCTGGGCAGCCTGCCTCCTCTTGCTGACCCACTGGCTGGGCAGGCTGCATTTCTTGGGTGTATGAAATGAAGAAGGCACAAGGGTGGAGTTGTGCTGATGGGAGGACGGGAAACCTAGAGGTGCATGCTAGAAGGAGGATAATATACGAGGATACCCACATTTTGTATCCTTTCAGCTCTGCCGCTGGCCAAGGGCTCAACCATGCCTCTGCCAAGAATGGCCTGCACTGTCTCCTCCAAAGGGGTGAGATGATGCCAGGAATGGGAGATGTGCCTCATGATTAGTGCATATTGTTGGTAGGTGAGTGATTGGGGGTTGTGCATTGAGCAGTGTGTGAGGCTAGTGGTGCAGTTGGTAGGAGATGGCTTTTGAAGATGCATTCACTGACCGTCACCAGTGGTCTGAGGTCATGAAGCTTCTTTAGGCACTGGTGGTGGGGGCGACACTGCTGGCAGTGACGGCCTTAGTGATGCACTCCTACATCGTTCTTTCTGGAGGGCCTCCTGGCCGCTGTGGGAAGAGGGCCAGTCTTGCAGTGTTGGCCCCGCTGCACAAAGCTGGAGTGCTGCGTGTGAGACCCTCGGTGCCCCTTCGCTGGCTTGCTGAGCTATTTGTGTTAGTGCTGAAGCAGTTTTCCCATTTGTTGAGGTTAGGAAGGTAATTCAGCTTTAACAGCTGACTATTCACATTTGGAACTTTGTAAATATTGAATATTTCTTAAAAGACAGAAAGGGCTGAAAAATGTGTTGATTCACTGCATTTTATATTGTATTGCTTCAGTGTGCGTGGCCCCTTTAATTCTCAGACCTCTTCATTACCCACAATTCCCTGCGAGCACCACAGCTTCGCTCCCAGAGGCTGTGGAAAGCTGCAACGCGGGACCCGGACAGGAACCTCATCCCGGATCCCTCCAGCAACCCCACCAGGACAGCGTTGTATGGAAGGTGAGCGCTGCGCCACCTATCTTCATGCCCCCCAGACCAATTTCACTCACATAGCGTTGCAGCCATTTCCAGCGGCCTTTAACTGCAGTTGCTGGTGACACCGGCGAACATGAATTTTTCCCCCTATGAGTTTTTATATGCTTTTGGCAACTTATTGACATTTGTTATTTTTCTAAAGTGAATAACATAATACAATGGATAATTTAAAAAAATGAATTACCATAATCAAAGAACTTGGTAGATGTGCTATTCTTCTGGCTCTTATGTTGAAAAAATACAAGAACAAATACTTCCACCTCCGCTACATCGCCTGACCCCAACCCTGCCTCTGCTCATCTGCTGCTGAAACCCTCATCCATGCCTCTGTTACTTCTAGACTTGACTATTGCAGCGCTCTCCTGGCCGGCCTCCCATCTTCCACCCTCCACAAACCTGAGCTGATCCAAAACTCTGCTACCCGTAGCTTACCTCACTCCAAATCCCCTTCACCCATCACTCCAGTGCTCGCTGACCTACACTGGCTCCCGGTCCAACAACGCCTCAATTTTAAAATCCTCATCCTTGTTTTCCAATCCCTCCATAGCCTCGCCCCTCCTCCTTCTTCTTCTGCTGTGGCTCAGTGTCAAAAATGCTTTTATTGATATCGCTCTTGTTGAGCGCCTTGGGATGTTTTGCTATGTTAAATGTGCTCTATAAATATAAGTTGTTGTTGTTGAAAAAAATACAGGCACATTCCTACTGGAGGAGTGATGTTTTTCCATGGTTCAGCTTTATCCTTCACTTAGTTTCACAGATCATTTTATGGGCCACCTTCTCCCTTGTCCTTTTATTGAACCAATAAAATGCTTACAGTATATTAGTCGCAAACCAGCATTTCTAGTATATTTGCACCTGTAATCACCGAAGCTGGAATTTCTAGTGATATTTGCTCCAATTTTTCCTCCTCTCCTGAATCTGCAGTTTCTTGCTGAGCCACCGGCCCACAGGTGCTGACAGACCTCGGGTAGCTCACCTGTTCTTCACGCGAGCCAAGACATGGAGGAGCGGTAAGCTACTGAACGATGGTGGGACATTGCAGCCAAGTCTGATACTGTTCTTATCGGACATCCTCACACATGGCCTTTCCATCACAGGTCACTGGACAGCAGTCAGGAGAGAGTGTGGTTTCTTCCCCCATGGGCCGAGGGACGTTGAAGCCAGCTAATTCAGCAAAGACTGGAAACCAAAGCTGCCATCTTCTGGTCTCTATTGATCCAAATGGTGCTTCACCCACCAGGTCATTGGGGGAAATGTAATTAGTGGGGTACTAAAGTTCGGTTTTCAACATTGTTTAGTTATCAGGCACTAAAGAGATCAGTGAGGAGAATTGGTATGCTACAGCATTCTGTTTCCCTTTCCAGTCAAAAACTGCGGTTGAACACATGTCATTAAATAAACCTGCATCCATTAATCACCCTTATTACAACAGACACCACAGAATAATTGTTTTTAATCAGTTAGCATGTCAGACAAGGTTACCTCATTTCAACAAATGACATTGCTTTCATAGCCCTAAGTGGACTGTAAAAATGTATAAACATTTTCTCATGTTTATTTCTATGTTACAAAGCTTAAAGATCTTTTGCCAAACATCCAAAGTAAACTTGAAAATTCACACGGCACCAGAATGATTTTCTATACATTATGAAGATGACGATGCATTATTAGGAATCCAGTTTAACCACAAAAAGTCAGTAAACCCTCAAATAGAAAAATGTGGAGTTGGTGTTTTAATCCCAATAAAACCGGCGAACTAAAAATTAAAAACCATTAAAATGGCGCATGGCCTGTGTCTCTCCATGCCACGAGAATACACTATTCCAAGACTCCATGGAACCTGTTTAAAGACAATGGGGGAAAAATTCAGTTGGTTGCGCCTCCTGTTAGCGCCTTAAGAGGGCGCTAATGGGGCGCAAAGCAACTAGCGCCCGGGCGCGGCGATGTTTGCGCCGCTCACGAAATTAACTAGACATTTTGCGGCGGCGCTAAACACTACCGCCACGATCTCCTGCGCCGGCAGATCGTGACGTCAGTCGAGTGCGCAACGCCCCGATGCGAATATTGAGTGGCGCCCCCTGCCTTACCGCCTGCCGCTAGCAACAACAGGTTGAGGGGAGCGTTTTGCAGTCAGGAAGGGACTGGGGGAGCGCTATTTAAAGGCGAACGCTTCCTGCCTTTTTTTGTTGGTGACATTTTTGCACCACGCATTCTGAGAGAGAGAGAGATTTCTGGAGAGATTCAACACTGTGTGAAGGAGTTTTGGGTACTGAGCAGCACTTTGCAGGTTCATTTTGATTTGCCCTTCCTTGCATCGATTTAGAAGAGACTGTGGGCGCTGCACTCTGAGCTCTTTCCCTGGTTCTCTCTATTGTTCTTTCCAGCAGATTTGATGTACAGGTCTCTCCAGGCCGAGATTCAAGGCTGCAATGAGCAGGATGTGGATGGAGAGCAAGATCAACCCTCCCCTTTAATAACTGGCCGGCGCCATTGTGTCTCTGTTCCATTGCTGACTGACATCACATGAACTTCACCAGCGCTCTGAGGTAGCGCCTCGCTCCTCGGCCTTTGCGCCTTAAGACAGGTGTGAAGCGCCTGATTTAGCGCTCCAACCACCTTCAGGTGCGATAAAAGCCAAGTTTGCAGTCGGAGGCGATAATTAGCGCCAGGCGCTAATCTTTGCGCCCGGCCAATAATTGCGCCCCAAATGGGGCGATACTGAATTTTTCCCCCAATGAGCCTATTTCTATTTGGATCCTTCCCTTAGCTGAACTAATCAGGGCCGATGGAATTCCAGCGGGAAAGATTTGAATGAAGAGAAGCAGGTGAAGAGCGAGTGGCACAGCAATCAACGCTGCAACTATTTGAGGTTGGAGAGCATTTGATGAAGGACAGGCAGGAAACCCGGGAGCCTCCATTTTACCAAAAAAACAGACTTGCTTAAAGTTATCGATAACAGAGTTTCAATTGGAATCTCACTAAAAGGTGACTAAAAGTAATGATGAACACTAGATTTAGTACAAAAAAGCTAAACATAAACACTGAAATCCTATGATAATCAGAGAAACATAGAGCTACAGGAAACACAAGGGTCCATTTCCCAATTGGGTCCCACTGCCAGCGACCGCTGATCTGAGGAACCACAAGCCTACAGCTACTGATTTTTGTTTCATCCGTTAACTTAATGAATGGAAAATCAAGATGTGTGAGCCTGACATTTTCAAATCAGTGCTCCCCGAGTGTTTCTCCTCACCAGGAGCACTTGATTGGGGAAATCAACTCTTTAGAACAGTATTTCTCACACTGGACGCAGTAGAGACTTTCTGGGGGTCCGCGACCAGAGATAATTTAAAGTTTGCTCCTCTTTATAAAACCGATCCTGATTCAATCCTTGCGAATTACTCTCAACGGCTGGGCCCACGCCCTCACAGAGGCCCACAGCTCCCACTCACTTTGTAACGAGCGCTCCCTGCCGGTCGAGCCGATTCCTCTCCCTGGCGCCGCGACCCTGTGCCATCCTCCCAACAAGTGAGCAGAGTGCCTGTGGGGCCCTTCAAACATGTGCCTGAACGCGTTCACACAAACATGTACAATCCTACAGTGCAGCTGTTCCAGAGCATGCCAGTGGGACAGTATGGCGGTGAGCCAGGCTTCCAGCAGCATCCCAGCATGTGCACAGGTGCTCGTGCCCTCACTCACCTTGGCCAGCCTGCTGACGGCTTTAAAAACTGTCCAGCACCAAGTGGCTAATAGTGGCCATCTGTTGCTGCAGAGTCCCCAGAATTGGTGTGAGAGGCAGGCACACCTGTCTCACTGATATCTGCAAGTAAATACCTGGGGGGATAAATTCGGAATCGACCATTTTGGGGCACTAACATCGCCTGGGCGCTAACAATAGTGCCCGGTGCTAATTGACGGTGACGACTGTGAAA
Organism: Squalus acanthias; assembly: GCA_030390025.1. Classification (NCBI taxonomy): domain Eukaryota; kingdom Metazoa; phylum Chordata; class Chondrichthyes; order Squaliformes; family Squalidae; genus Squalus; species Squalus acanthias. Next base: position 6,702,684 of record JASTWF010000031.1, read on the forward strand.
TTGAGTTTTAGCCCCCCAAGAGGGAAGTGGAGCGCTAAATCAAGCGCTACACTTCCTTCTTAGGGTGCTAACGTCGGAGAGCGAGGCGGAGACTTCAGCAGCGCTGCACACTGGGCAGGAACCACGAGAAAAACTAGAACAGGAAAGGTAAGTTTTTTTTCCACTTACCTCGGCCACCTCGCCTTTAATCATCGCCCCTGAAGCGGCCGGCCGCCCGATGCACGCCTCCTGCAGCTGTCGGTGTTTTCGACCGGCGCTGCTGCAGGGGGCGGAAGTCAATTTCGGGTCCAGGGCGATGTGCACGGTGATGATGTCACGATCTCCGGGCGAAGGAGATCGGGCCGCAACACCGTAGCGCCGCCGCAAAACTCCCGCCGAATATGGCAGGAGTCGATGTCAGCGCCGCGCCCGGTCACAAAGCCATTTACGCCCCGGTAGCGCCCCCGGAGGCGCAGTGGCACCCAATTTCACCCCCCCCTGTTTTCTTAAAAGCATTATTAAAACACTCTTTACATGCAGCACTTTCATATTATGAGTATTATAATTTAGATTGGGGTCCGTGATTACTAATCGATTTGCAAAGGAATCCTTCAACCAATGAGGTTTGAGAACCACTGCTTTAGAACATTAAAGTATGGAACTGAAGCAAACGTAAAGATCAATCCTTCCAACGGATTATGTCCAATTTGTATTGTCATGGACTCTTCTAAAATGACTTAAATAACCTAAGGGAGGTAAATAACTAAAGGTAAAATTCTCAAGATGATAAAACTGTACAAATCTTCTCTTTATTCATAAGGATAATGAAGCAATACTTTCAAAATATCAATCTGACATTACACTCTGCATCATTCAACCTTGACCATCTGTATTCCATAGATAGATGCCCATGCTCCCAACAGAACTGGAACCATCGTGTTAGAGTATTTGATTATCTGTCTTATTTACCGTTAAAGAAATTACAGCTGCATTAGTAGAAAGATAATACAGTGGATTCTTTGATACAATTATTAAGACTTACTTTCCTGATGAAAGAGTCTATATGGCCGTGAAAGCAATTGTCTACACCTTGTAATCAAAGTTAGTCTGAATAAAGGTAGCAAAGAAACTCCTGGAATTCTTTCTAACCTTCAGTGCCATTCTTGTCCAAACCCTCCTTGACCTTTTCGAGGAGTTACTCAGCATTGAGTTTAGATAGAAATCTATTCAAACTGCTTGCAACATCAAGGAGGGGGTTTCATTCTAATCTTTACTTACTGGCCAGTTTAATTTTTACTATTCCTCTATTTCTGTGGTCTCAGTTTAGTTTGAGTAATTTGCTTGAATTGAAATGATCCGTATCAACAATTCAAAACCCTGGATCGTGTGGCCTCTCAATTGTCTTTTCTTAAGTAAGAATAACTTCAAATCTGCCAGCTTATTCTCATACCTATGGCCACATTTTCTTCCATACAAGGAAATCAGAAGAAATTCCCATTTATGTTAAAATTAATGATCCTTCAACATAATCAAAGGAGCATGCAGTTTAGAGATTGAGATTCTTGATAACAAAATGTCAAATAGTTAGGTCAAATCCAATTTAAAAGCCGGCTTCTGCTAATTGTGACTGTGGAGGATTCCATTCTTCTGTGACAGTGGCCACCATTACACACAAGGGGGGAAAAATTCGGTTGGTTTGCGCCTCCCGTTAGCGCCTTAAGAGGGCGCTAATGGGGCGCAAAGCAACTAGCGCCCGTGCGCGGCGATGTTTGCGCCGCTCATGAAATTAACTAAACATTTTGCGGCGGCGCTAAACACTACCGCCACGATCTCCTGCGCCGGCAGATTGTGACGTCAGTTGAGTGCACAACGCCCCAGTAGCGCCCCAGACCAGATATTGAGTGGCGCCCCCTGTCTTACCGCCTGCCAGGTTGAGGGGAGCGTTTTGCAGTCGGGAAGGGACTGGGGGAGCGCTATTTAAAGGCGACCGCTTCCTGCCTTTTTTTGTTGACGAAATTTTTGCACCACGCATTCCTCGTGAGAGAGAGAGAGACTGCAGGAGATATTCAAAGCTGTGTTGAGGAGTTTTGGGTACTGAGCAGCACTTTGCAGGTTCTTTCTGACTTGATCTTCCTTGCATCGATTTAGAAGAGAATATGGGGGCTGCACTCTGAGCTCTTTCCCTGGGCCTCTCCATTGTTCTTTCCAACAGATTTGATGTACAGGTCTCTCCAGGCCGAGATTCAAGGCTGCAATGAGCATGGTGTGGATGGAGAGCAAGATCGACCCTCCCCTTTAAGAACTGGCCAGCGCCAGTGTGTCTGTGTTGCATTGCTGACTGACATCACATGAGCTTTGCCAGCGCTCTGAGGTAGCGCCTCGCTCCTTGGCCTTTGCGCCTTAAGACAGGTGAGTAGCGCCTGATTTCGCGCTCCAATCACCTCCAGGGGCAATAAAAGCCAAGTTTGCAGTCGGAGACGATAATTAGCGCTATTCGCTAATCTTTGCGCCCGGCTGATAATTGCGCCCCAAATGGGACGACACTGAATTTCTCCCCCAAGGGGCTGTGACAGTGGTGACCATTACACACAAGGGGCTGTGACAGTGGTGACCATTACACACAAGGGGCTGTGACAGTGGTGACCATTACACACAAGGGGCTGTGACAGTGGTGACCATTAAAAACAAGAGCTGTGACATTGGTGACCATTACACACAAGGGACTGTGACAGTGATGACCATTACACACAAGGGCTGTGACAGTGATGACCATTACACACAAGGGGCTGTGACAGTGGTGACCATTACACACAAGGGACTGTGACAGTGGTGACCATTACACACAAGGGCTGTGACAGTGATGACCATTACACACAAGGGGCTGTGACAGTGATGACCATTACACACAAGGGGCTGTGACAGTGGTGACCATTACACACAAGAGCTGTGACAGTGGCCACTATTACACACAAGGGCTGTGACAGTGGTGACCATTACACACAAGGGACTGTGACAGTGGTGACCATTACACACAAGGGCTGTGACAGTGGTGACCATTACACACAAGAGCTGTGACAGTGGCCACTATTACACACAAGGGCTGTGACAGTGGTGACCATTACACACAAGGGCTGAGACAGTGGTGACCATTACACACAAGGGCTGAGACAGTGGTGACCATTACACACAAGGGCTGAGACAGTGGTGACCATTACACACAAGGGCTGAGACAGTGGTGACCATTACACACAAGAGCTGTGACAGTGGCCACTATTACACACAAGGGCTGAGACAGTGGTGACCATTACACACAAGGGCTGAGACAGTGGTGACCATTACACACAAGAGCTGTGACAGTGGTGACCATTACACACAAGGGCTGTGACAGTGGCCACTATTACACACAAGGGGCTGTGACAGTGGCCACTATTACACACAAGGGGCTGTGCAATATCATATTCAATGGGAAACATGTTGTTAAAAAAAGCTTTCTTTGTTCCATTTGTTCAGAAACAAATGAAGTCATATATAATTTGTTGGCTGAAAGAGTTTATTTGTAATAACACATACACATTGATGCAGTAGAAGACAGAATTCGAATGTGGAGCCAGTAAGTTACTGTTATGATGTGGCCATTTCAGTATATTTATATGCCAGACATCTGATTAGTTGGAATATAACAGCCTTTCCAACCAGTGTACACCCAACTTTTATTAATGTTGTTGCTACCTTGGTTTGGTAAGGTGTTCCTGCTTGGAGTCACACATCATCCTCACTAGGACATGTACTACCGTCCTTCATCACCACTGGGTAAAAATCCTGGAATTCCTTACTGAACCCCATGGCAGCACCAACAGTGTGAGGATTGCAACAGTTAAAGGACATGGCTCGCTATCACCTTCTCAGGACAATGAACGTGGCCTTGACCGCATTGCTCACAAATAAAATAAATACAGCAATGAAAGGTTCTGAGCTTGTGTGAAAATGTGGGTCAATTGTAGGGATAAGCATTCAGGTCATTTGAGGGTTTTTATTTAAGCATTTGAAAATTGGCGATTTGTAAAGCCGAAGGTTCCCCATTAACATAGATAGTGTGCTAGCATGAATTATCTTTAATGGGACAGTTGCTTCTGAGGTTCCATAATAGCAGAGCATGTTAGAATTGTGCATAGGTTTCCACCTGTCAGTCGTGGCTCTGTTGTGGGTTCAAGTCCCACGCCAGAGACTTGGGCACAAAAATACTAGGCTGACACTCCAGTGCAGTGCTGAGGCAGTGCTGCACTGTCGGAGGTGCCGTCTTTCAGATGAGACGTTAAACCGAGGCCCCGTCTGCTCTCTCAGGTGGACGTTAAAGATCCCACAGCACTATTTTGAACAAAGGGCAGGGGAGTTATCCCCGGTGTCCTGGGCCAATCAAAATCACTAAAAACCAGATTATCTGGTCATTATCACATTGCTGTTTGTGGGAGCTTGCTGTGCGCTGCTGCTACCGCATTTCCTACATTACAACAGTGTCTACACTTCAAGAAAAAGTACTTCAGTCCGTAATGTGCTTTGGGACATCCGCTGGTCATGAAAGACGCTGTATAAATGCAAGTCTTTCTTTCTGTTATTCCGGTCATGGTTAGCTGTCAAGTCCAACTGTGTTGTTATGGAGAGGGCAGCAAATGAAGAAGAATCATTTCCCCAAAGGAGGAGGAAGGAGGAACAAAATCCAGAGACACAATTACCCCCGGCCAATCTGATACAGTTTGTCAAAACAGAATATGGAGCAGCCAGGGCGGATTGGTTCCCCCAGAAGAGAATTGCTGAAAATACAGCGCTATGGAATCATTCACGGGGGCACTCGGGAAATCTCCCAATTACCCATATGGCCAGTTGCCCCCCCACAACCCCCCTCCCTCCGCCGCCCAAGAGTAGCATTGGCCAATGGCTTGTGAACGTATCTCCAGTCTTGAATAAATAAGCTGCACAGCGTAAGACGATTCCACAAAGGGGGAAACAATGATACACAAGCACCACACGTCTAACTCAAAAAGGACAGGAGGCCCTTAAACAAAATAGTGGGAAATTGGGCCTACTCTGAGTAGTTATGAATTACCCTCACAATTATCAAATTTAAAAGGCTTTTGGGTTTTTGGATTGGTGCAATGCTCATGCCTAGTCTGTCTGGCTGTTATAATGGGCTTGATTTTGCCAATGGGGAGCTTTTGGAGGCGGGACTCCCACTTGTCGGGTTTTAGACCTGCCTCCATCGACTTGTGGCCAACCCACGCTATTTTCCCTTGATTGACCTTGTTAAGCCCGCCCAGCGGGTTTAGCAGGCCAGTTAAGGGAAAGCCGGTTACAGAGAACGTCAGCGTATGACATTTCATCTGTCAAAAATTTTTGACAGATGAATTGTCATCGTTTGACAGCTCTGTGAAGCTGTCAAACACTGACATTCTCTGTAGTTTGATGAGTTCTTGAATTCAAGACCTCATCAAACCTCTTTCTTTTGCAGAAATTAGATGGTTGTTGCATTGGAGAATGCAGCGACCATCTGTCATCTCTGCCGCGGAGGTGCGAGACTCTCCACATACCCAACTCTTGAAGCCTACAGGAAGAAACAAAGGTAAGTAAACTTTTTTTTAACACTTTCCACTTACCTCACATACTCACCTCTCCACACTTGCACCCATCACTTACCGTCACAGCGCACTTTTGCACCCCTCCGACCTCTGCAGACCCACTGCTCGCCTCGGTGACCCTGGCAAGGTTCGGAGCCTTCGGGAAGCCCGCACTTGTGTGGGTAAAATGGGGATAATCCTCTTATCTGCCTGTTAACTACCTGTTAACAGGCAGATAAGTGGCACTAATCCCCTTCCCGCCTCCCGGCGCGGGTCGGCTACCCGCCTCCTGGCAAGATGGCACGGAGGCAGGTTGGGCTGGGTTGGACACCCGCCCCCCAGATTCTGCCATTTTCCTGGCAGTCCCGCCTCCATACCCGCCTCCCCAGGGCTGGCAAGATTGCGCCCAATAGTTCTGGGCCAATCAGTATCCATCATTCAGGCTTCCACCAACCTGAATGATAAATATCACAGAAACAAAAATATAGATATTCAAGAAGGTGCCTCTTCAAGCAAAACTATGATGCTGTTACATTAATATTTGATGTGAAGATGCTACAAGACTCTAGATAGTTAAAAACAGTTTTATTTGTAATTCTCGAATTTCAGTAAAATGACTGAGACAAGTGCAAACAGGTGGAGTGTCAATACCAATCATGACCGTTCTTAAATATCTCTAGAGCAGACTGTAGAAGGGAAAACTGGTCATCTAACCTACATTAATTCAGAGTTGACAATCTTTTGGCAATAAATGCTTTCAACTTTACTAACACTCACAGACATTAGGCAAAACGGTTTGAAATACATTCTATCAATCTGTACGTTTCTGAGTGCAGACTAGAACGTTTGGTCAGATGAAGTTTGCAGCAACATTGCATCCTGCCTCAGACACAACGATCCTTAGCAATTTTTTCAGCTGTTCAACAGATGTGAATGGCAAACAGTGGGAAATAGTTTCAGTCTGGCAATTGTACAGGCTCCATACGAGCGAGGTCCAGCTCTATTGTTTGCCAAGGACAGATGGTTGTTGGATTAACAGAAAGACTAATGACAAGAAATGGAGAAAAGGAATCAACAAAAGGACTGAGCAGACCATATGCTACAAATTAGCAGAACTACCGTGAGTGAAACTATAGACGAACAACTGTAAAAGGAACTGTTAATGTTTGCTGGATCCAGAATACTGAAGGTTGTCTAGTGATAAACGGTGAACATATTGATCAAGGCCTGATTGGTAACTCGATTCAGTCCAAGACTATCTCTGTGTACATTGGTAGTCATCAGGGAGAAGAATGAAAGAATGGAATGTTTTTCTACTTTCTACTCAGTGACACCATTTCCCACATTCTAATTTGGTGTGGCTCAGATCAACTGGAACTCAATAACTCAGCAATCTTCCTCAAGTTCAAACTCAAAAGAACGTACTTAACCGTGCTACTGCAAGGAGTGATTGTAATTTCTTACACTCCATATATTTATGTCAGATATACAAATTAGGGGGGAACAATTGGGTTGGGGGCGCTAGCGGAGCGCAAATCCCCTAGCGCCCGGGCGCGGCACCGCTAAAGCCTCCCGCAAAATTCAGCGAGAGGTTAGTGGTGGCGGTAGCCGGTAGCGCGCTGTGCCACCAACAATGACGTTACCGCCGTGCGCAGCGCCCTGGCCGCAAACTTTGCAGCGGCAGTGGCGCTACTTAAAGGGCAGGTGTCGGGCGGCCATTTTTATTTTGGCCTACTGCCAGCACCTGCCCCCATCCCCTCTTTCATTCAGGGTGCCGGCTGCGATCGCTCAGCCCGGCCCTCCTCTTGAGTGCCGGGCTGTTTTCATGGCACCCCGCTCCCCAGTGGTCCAGCAGGGCCCCGGAGTGGGCAGCGCTAGGCCCCTCCCCTTTAATCAGGGGAGGAGGCCTGCAATGACGCAGCGCTACATGCCGGCGCACGTGGCGTTGCTGCACGTAGCGCTGTGAAATTCAGTAGTAGCGCCCCAAGAAGGAGGTGGAGTGCTTCCAGTAGCGCCCCACCTCCTGCTTGGGGCGCTACTACTGAATTTATGGCGGAGGGGCGCTAGCTTTTTCGGGGTGCTAAAATTAGCGCCCCGGTGCGGTTAGCGCCCCAAAATGGGTGCCACCCAACTTTTCCCCCGAGGACTCTATACCACTACATGTTCCGTGTTAGTGTTGTAGATTGATAGCTTCTGGGAAGTAGACTAAAGCTAGTCCAATTAATTTCACTTAATTACAGCTGAGAAGACTTTTATACCATCTACAGGAACTAAATGAAAACCCAAGTCCCAGAAATGAAAGGGTAGTGTTCCAAAACATTGTACCAACCTGTACCTCATCAAAGAGAGGAACCTTCATTCATTCTGTTTAGAATAGACATTAAAGCAGGATGTCAGAGGTAAGTATATTGTAACATATTGCACCACCCAGTCCCTCATCAGAGAAGCCTTGGCTCCAGACTGCCTAGGCTAGAAGATGAACCCAGGACCCACTATCCTAATCCTCTGTGGATGAGCCATTCGTCTCTTCTCTCTCAGATGGATTTAAAGACTGGTTCTAGAGTTAAAAGATTGCAAAAAATATAGTGGCCCTGAATTTGCGGTCGGAGGTGTACCAGAAGAATACACTTCCGAACCGAAAAAAAAAATACAAACTTACCAGCTGTCTCTGGAGCTTCGGACTCTTTGAGTCCCGGGCCTGCAGGCGCACGCCTGCGTAAAGACCCACGGATCCCAGGGGCGCAGGCGGTTCGCAAGCGTCCCTGGGATCACATGGGCCAGGCCAACCAATCAAAAAGGGGGATTCCCAAGATGCTTATGGGGATTCCGTTTATGTACGGAATCTCCATGAACATAATAGAAATCACCAAATAAACAATATTTCACACCACTTAAATAAAAATAAATGATCACATGTTCAAAATTAATTAAAAGACCCTTTAATTAAGCATTTAAAATTAAAATTAATTTTTTTTGGAAAATAAATTTAAACATTTTAAAACGGGCCAAACTTTACCTAAACTAATTTTAAATGTATGTGTATGTTTAAATCTTTAAAAAAAAATTATTTTAACATTTATTTTAACTCTTACACTGGTAAAAGAAGGCCCTCCGCCTGCTTTTACCAGGCATAAGGGTTTCGTGGGCATTCGCTGGGTGGTAGTTGGAGAACTCTGCGCCAGTGAAAGTGATTTTGTAGCAGACGTGGTGGATTTGTCCAAGCGCAGCGCAGGCGGAAACCCGGAACTTGCGGGGCCATTCTGAAGACTTCTGACAGCGTACACTGTGCTGTCGGAAGCACCGTAATGTCAGCCCATAGTCAAAAAGGTCTTCGTAACCTGAAGGCATTGAGCATCCTGACTGCGCATGAGATCACCTGTAACTTCCAGGCATTGATACATACTACAGTATCAGCTGCTAAGTAAATTTACTTTTTAATATATCATTGGCTTTTTATATTCAATAATACATGCTCAAGTTGCCTGTTTTTCTGCTTTTACCAGTCCCCTTGGGTGGGTACCTAATTTGGCACAGAGGTTAAGCTGAACAGCTACACCTAGTCCCAAGCCAATTCTAATGCTGTTTCTGGAAGACTGCTTGGAGGGATCTCCCCATGCAGTTTTCCCTTCCTCTCTTTCACCTAACTGCAGCAACTCGGATCAGGATCAGGATCTGAGATTCAGTTCCTGGTCTGTGCTTAATTAGTTCGGATCAACAGGGTAGTCGTGATTTGATGAGGGAATTATACATTGAAATTTTGCTTTTTCCCTCCCCCATTCCTGTTACTGGAAGACATATTTATGATTTAATAGGTATTTATTGACAGTGGCCGTCTGTAACTGCACTGCAGTTTTCACAGTAATTTGGTTTTACTGCTTTTGGCTTGAAGATCAGAAAAATTGTTATTCTCAGAACCATATTTAAAACAAAAATCTTATTATTGTGGAGCATTAGGTTGTTCAAAAATAAGGAAAACTTATGCACTGAAGTATATTACAGTCTTAATGCACTACCATTTTTGATATCAATTGATATTGCACAAGCACTGACGTTTTTGGAAAATTAAATACCTGTGATTCTGAGCATCCTGTAGCTCATGGACTCTTGCACTGATAATGCTAACAGTAACACGGGCCAGAAATTCAGCTTTCAGGCTTCCTGCAGGTGCAAGCATCGTGCGCGTACTTGCCTACCGTGCCTGCAGTTGTGATTTGGGCCCACGAGGACTTCGGGTCCTGGGCCTCCTCCAGCTGCCGGTGCGCAGTGCTTGTGTATCCCAGGGGCGCAGTTAGTTTGAAGCGTCCCCTGGGATCACGTGGGCCATGGAGAGCCAATCCTAGCAGGACCTTTCAAATCTATGAATAGAGATCGGCCCCAAAACTACACTTAAACTTCAAATAATTTTTTTTTAAAACATCACATTTTAAAAATAACTATAAGTTAAATAAATTGACTATTTTAAACAAAAATTAAAATTTTTGAAAAAATTAATTATACTTTGTAACGGTGCTAAAAATAAACTTACCTTTCTTTAAAGTAATTAATTAACTACTTACCTTGTTAAAAACAGGCCTTGCGCCTCCTTTTTAAAAGCGCAGCTTCTTCATACTTACCTTCCCGGAGAAACCTGAAAAAACAAACGAAGTTCACTGCGTGCGCGCAGCCTCTCCCGCGCACGCGTTCGACTTCTGAACCCCTCCCTTCAGGGGAACGGAAGTTCCGGTTTCCCGCGCATGCGCAGTGCATGCAGGAAACCGACACTTCAGATGGCCTTACGGGTGAGTACACAACGCGTGCTCACCCAACAACAGCCGAATTTCTGGCCCCTACACCAAGTGTTGCCTGCTGAATTCAGTCAAAGAAGCTCAATTTCATTTGCTCCAAGGAATCAATATACTGCAAGCCATTTTGAACCCGCCTTGAAAGATTTAAGAATCCCTTTTAAGACTTGCATATCTGCTAAATGAGTTTCGGACTGTGACACTGGGAGATGGGACGGAATTCACAGGTAACATTCCTTAAAAATAAATTAGTAACTGTGATTGGCTGTAAAAGAAAATGACTGTCAAAAAAAAGTATTGATCCATCTTAAAAGGGAAGTTCATGGGGGAGAAATTCGGTATCGCCCCGTTTGGGGCGCAATTATCGGCCGGGCGCAAAGTTTAGCGCCTGCCGCTAATTATCACCTCCGACTGCAAACTTGGCTTCTATCGCCCCTGGAGGTGATTGGAGCGTTAAATCAGGCGCTACACACCTCTCTTAAGGCGCTAACGCCAAGGAGTGAGGCGCTACCTCAGAGCGCTGGCGAAGCTCATGTGATGTCAGTCAGCGATGGAACAGAGACACACTAGCGCCGGCCGGTTCTTAAAGGGGAGGGTCGATCTTGCTCTCCATCCACACCCTGCTCATTGCAGCCTTGAATCTCAGCCTGGAGAGACCTGTACATCAATTCTGCTGGAAAGAACAATGGAGACCCCCAGGGAAAGAGCTCAGAGTGCAGCCCCCACAGTCTCTTCTAAATCGATGCAAGGAAGGTCAAATCAAAATGAACCTGCAAAGTGCTGCTCAGTACCCAAAACTCCTTCACACAGCGTTGAAACTCTCCAGAAGTCTCTCTCTCTCAGAATGTGTGGTGCAAAAATGTCGCCGACAAAAAAAGGCAGGAAGCGGCTGCCTTTTAATAGCGCTCCCCCAGTCCCTTCCCGACTGCAAAACGCTTCTCTACCTGTCGTTGCTAGCGGCAGGCAGAAAGGCAGGGGGCGCCACTCAATATCCAGCCCGGGGCACTACCGGGGCATTGCACGCTCGACTGACGTCACGATCTGCGGGTGCAGGAGATCGTGGCAGTAGAGTTTATCGCCACTTCAAAATTTCGCGAGCAGTAAAAACATCGCCACGCCCAGGTGCTAGTTGCTTTGCGCCCCGTTAGCGCCCTAACGGGAGGTGCAAAGCAACCAAATTTTTGTCTTTTGGAGTTGGAAAGCTATTAAAAATATTAAACAAATTAAATACTTAACAGTAAGCTAAAACAAATAAAAATAATATAGACATAATTTATAAAAAGTACTAAATGTAGAGTAGATAATAATACAGGACGATAATAAAGAACAAGAGGCAGAATTAATGGTAATATAACTATTTTAAGAGTACATTTTGTTACAGTAATAAAATTCCCCCAACGTCTTTTTGTTACTCATGGCTGGAATAGGCGATTCCGAAGCCTCAAATAGCGTGAAATGGTTTTTAAAAATAGCTGACCCAACTGGGAGCGGGGTGGGAATAAATAATTCACCCGAAATGCTGGCTCTGGAAGAATTAACTCTTAAATGAGTAAAATATCATCCGTGAAGCCAAGCTTTGTTCCAGTATAGAGTGGTAGCCCTGGTGATCTCAGTAAAATGAGAAGTCGCACAACACCAGGTTATAGTCCAACAGTTTTACTTGAAATCACAAGCTTTCGGAGCGGCTGCTCCTTCGTCAGGTGAAGTGAAGAAATACAAATCGGCACAGCACATATAGACAGAGATCAATGCCTGTGCAGAGTACAATGGCAGACGACTACAGTTAATCTTTCTGACTGCCTTTTATCACACCTCGGCAGAGAGACAATCTGGTCAGTCAGGAAGACATTATATCAAAGACATAGCAAAATGCACTTAAGACAATGAGGTGGGGTCTAATGTGTCAAATGCTGCAGTCTGTATGGAAAACCATAAACTTTAAACTTTTTACTTTTTTTACTGGAAATCACATCTGTGAACAAGCCAACGACGACTCGAGTCTGGATGACTCTACGTCAGGTGGGGTTACATGTAGCGTGACATGAACCCAAGATCCCGGTTGAGGCCATCCTCATGGGTGCTGAACTTGGCTATCAGTTTCTGCTCGATGATTTTGCGTTGTCGTGTGTCTCGAAGGCCGCCTTGGAGAACGCTTACCCGAAGATCTGAGGCTGAATGTCCTTGACTGCTGAAGTGTTCCCCGACTGGAAGGTAACACTCCTACCTGGCGATTGTTGCGCGGTGTCCGTTCATACGTCAGTAAATTGGTTATACCGACACTTTAAACTTTCTTGAATAGTTTGACGCTAATAGCACTTTGAGATGTTTACACTACAATTCAAAGCAGGCAGCCCTGATAAGGACAGTTTGAAAGGTGACAATGACGGTAGGGGAAATATTCAATCTTCATCGGACAGGCGATCGGTTCGGCCAGTTTACCACCCAAGTGGTGAAGGTGAAAACAACCCCCACTATGTTTGTCCTCCGATGCACTGTATTATTGGGTGATAGAATGCAATGTCACATTCATAATATCACATTCATAATTCTGCCCCCATCGCACCCCCCCCCCCCCCCCCCCCCCCGCCACCGCAAAATGTGGTGAGTTTCTGATCATGTCTGAACCATCAAGGGAAAAATGTTGAGTGCAATAATGTCACTTACTCGCAACATACTCAACAGCTCTTTCCTAACTGGTTACTTTATTTCTGCTCAAAACACATGCACATGGCCAGAAATTCGGCTGTTGTCGGGTGAGTACGCGTTGTGTACTCACCCATAAGGCCACCTGAAGTGCCGGTTTCCTGCATGCACTGCGCATGCGCGGGAAACCGGAACTTCCGTTCCCCTGAAGGGAGGGGTTCAGAAGTCGAATGCGTGCGCGGGAGAGGCAGCGCGCACGCAGCGAACTTCAGGTTTTTTTTCCGGGTTTCTCCGGGAAGGTATGTATGAAGAAGCTGCGCTTTTAAAAAGGAGGCGCAAGGCCTGTTTTTAACAAGGTAAGTGGTTAATTAATTACAATTTAAACATTTTTTCAACAGGTTTATCTTTTTTAGATACTTTAAAGAAAGGTAAGTTTATTTTTAGCACCGTTAAAAAGTATAATTAATTTTTTCAAAAATTTAAATTTTTGTTTAAAGTAGTTAATTTATTTAACTTAGTTATTTTAAAAATGTGATTTTTTTTTTCAATTTATTTGAAGTTTAAGTGTGGTTTTGGGGCCGATCTCTATTCATAGATTTGACAGGTCTTCCTGTCAAATCTATGAATGAAAATGCTCTGCTAGGATTGGCTCTCCATGGCCCACGTGATCCCAGGGGACGCTTCGAACTAACTGCGCCCCTGGGATACGCAAGCACTGCGCGCCGGCAGCTGGAAGAGGCCCAGGACCTGAAGTCCTTGTGGGCCCAAAGCACAACTGCAGGCGCGGTAGGCAAGTACGCGCGCGATGCTTGCACCCGCAGGAAGCCATAAAGCCGAATTTCTGGCCCCATATGATTTCCACAAAGAGAATTGGTTCAATCCAATGAATATACAATGAATATCTCCTAATGTCTCTCAATGTCTCTTAATCTCTCCTGCCTTCTATACTATCACTGACCTTCCCCTTTGTTCTTTCATCCCCTCCCCCTTTTCCCAGCATTAAACTTGCTTTAAATCTATTTCATTTCCTGCTTTTTCCAGTTCTGACGAAGGGTCTTCGACCTGAAACGTTAACTCTGTTTCTCTCTCCACAGATGCTGCCTGGCCTGCTGAGTTTTTCCAGCGTTTTCTGTTGTTACAATGAATATACATGATGGCCTCTTGAACTCCAGTAGCTACACAGAACATAGAGGTATGTTTTTTAAAATATTTATTAATTCATGGGATGTGGGCATTGCTAGTGGATGGGGTGCTGATCAAGCGGGCTGCTTTGTCTTGGATGGTGTCGAGTTTCTTGAGTGTTGTTGGAGCTGCACTCATCCAGGCAAGTGGAGAGTATTCCACCACACTGCTGACTTGTGCCTTGTAGATGGTGGGAAGGGTATGGAGAGTCAGGAGGTGAATCATTCGCCGCAGAATACCCAGCTTCTGACTTGCTTTTGTAGCCACAGTATTTATGTGGCTGGCCCAGTTAAGTTTCTGGTCAATTGGGGTTCCTCAGGATGTTGATGGTGGGGGATTTGACGATGGCAATGCCGTTAAATGTCAAGGGACAGAGGTTAGACTCTCTTTTGTTGGAGATGTTCATTGCCTGGCACTTGTCTGATGCGAAGGTTATTTGCCACTTATCAGCCCAAGCCTGGATGTTGTCTAGGTCTTGCTGCATGCGGGCACAGACTGCTTCATTATCTGAAGAGTTGCGAATGGAACTGAACACTGTGTAATCATCACTGAACAGCCCCACTTCTGACCTTATGATGGCGGGAAGGTCATTGATGAAGTAGCTGAAGATGGCTGGGCCTAGGACACTGCCCTGAGGATCGCCTGCAGCGATGTCCTGGGGCTGAGATGATTGGCCTACAACCACCACAACCATCTTCCTTTGTGCTAGGTATGACTCCAGCCAGTGGAGAGTTTTCCCCTGATCCCCATTGACTTCAATTTTACTAGGGCTCCTTGATGCCACACTCAGTCAAGTGTTGCCTTGATATCAAGGGCTAATTTTAAAGGGGAGAAAGGCCTGGTTTTTCACTAAAACTAATGGAACAGTAGTAAATAAAACAAATAATGATTTGAGGTATTTCTATAGTAATCTGTGTATTATGAAAATATTGTTACATTAAGCAGCAGCTGACATGGTTGGAGAAGGAGAAAACTAGCAATTAAATCCCTTTGTTACATTCTAGTAGCCAGCTAGCAGAATTGATGAAGGCCTGGAAGTAGAATTCCTTACATGATGTTGTATGTGACTTATGCGGAATACCTAAAAGAATTTACACAGAAAATCTCTAAATGATACAAGTTAACCCATTCTGAAGTCTAGAGCCCAGAAGTTACTGTCAGCAAAGGTATTAAGGCCAAGGTTCTTCTTCACAATCCTGCTCAAAAACAGGGTGAGCTGCCTCACCTCCCCGACCGGGATTTCCCTCACCCACCCCCGCCAGCTGTACCCTCCACATCCGCCACATTCAAATGGTGGTGGGGGGGGAAGCAGGGCCTGGATCCCCAGAGGATCCCATCCGCCCCACTTACCAGGGCCACCATGTGACAGGTGATGGTAGGCCCCGAGTTCCCACAATAGAAGGTGATCGCCTTGCAGTGGCCTTCCTTCCGCCAATTCGGGCCCAGCACTTCCAGCTGAAGGCCTCGGTCAAGACAGAGGCCATCTTTGGGATGGTTCTGCCCCTTTAAGGTTCTTCACGGTCTCTTCTGGCCCTGCAGCACCACCGGGATTTTGCACCCTCGGACTGGCGGGCTCTCTCTTGGCAGCAGAAATTCTATTGGGAGTCCAATGTGCATCTCTGGTGACCTCCAACCCAGGAAAATGGATTGGGGTTGGGACAGATTTGAAGGAGTAGGCAATGTAATACCCTGCTGGAACTCCACCACCAAAGAATCCAGCCTATATGTGTAATTTTCTGTTTTAGAAGTAACAACGAGAAAAGTTATCACACCACAAGGAGGAGCCTGGAGGTGGCAAGGGGCCGAGACGCAAGAGACCCAGCAACAATGGGGGCAATTTTGCCAGACCTGGGGAGGCGGGTATGGCAGAATTCGGGGGCGGGTGCCCAAGTGATGGGTGCAAGAGTGTAGAGGTGAGTATCTGAGGTAAGTGCAAAGTGTTAGTAAAAGTGTACTTACCTTTGTTTCTTCCTGCAGGCTTCAGTCGGTGTGTTTATGGAGAGTCTCGGACCTCTGCGTTGGGAATGACAGGTGGCCGTTGCATTCTCAGATGCAACAACCATTTAATTTCTGTGAAAGAAAGAAGTTTGATGAGGTCTTGTATTCAAGACCTCATCAAACTGCAGAGAATATCACTGTTTGACAGCTTCACAGAGCTGTCAAACGATGACAATTCATCTGTCAAAAATTTTTGACAGATGAAACGTCATACATTGACGTGCTCTGCAACTGGCTTTCCCTTAATTGGCCTGCTAAGCCCACTGGGCAGGCTTAACAAGGTCAATCAAGGGAAAATAGCGTGGGATGGAGGCGGGACATCGACCTGACAAGCAGCAGTCCCGCCTCCAACACGCCCCCTGATGTAAGAAAACTACTCGGCACTTGGTCTAAGCGTTAAACAAAGCTTTAATCAACTGTTTTTCAACATGGAGATCTAGTTGTGTCCTTCACTAGTTCCTGTTAAAGAATGTCCTGAGCAAGCTGGGCCCATGCCCGAGTATTTATACTCTCCCTGGACAGCGCCACCAGCAGGCCGCCCAGTATTATTTCATAAGTAATTTCTACATGAATGACAAGATTCATGTCACCCCCATTCACACAATCACCCCCAATGAATCTCCACAAGAATGAGCATCAACCATTCTCCTTGTATGAGCAAGTGTGAATGGCTAATTACAGTTCAAAGAAGGGTGAGCCACAATATGGAACTCTATGGGGAGCCCTCAAGAATGTGGAGACCTTTTGCACAAGAGTACAGGGAGCTGAAGTAGTATAGTGGAGGGAAAGGGAGCAGGTAACAAAGAGGTCAGAAAAGGGAAACAAGAAACGTATGGGATCGCGAGAAACAAGAAAGAGAACAGTAAGCACCTCAAGGAGAAACAAGAAAAGCAGGATAGATGGGGAACAATGGGAGCATGAGCACAAAATAAGTGAACAAAGAACATGATGGTAGGCAGCGGGAGGACAAGGAGCACAAGGGCAAGAAACCACGTGCCTCCCCCTGCCATAAGCATGGCATAGCAGAAAGGACAGAGAAAAGACACAACCACAGCATCGTAAAGGGACAGCCACAAAACACTAAAGAGAACCAGAAAAGGACACAGCGACACCACCCAGAGCACAAAGACAACATAGACGGTAATGCACAGACCATATCATGTGACTGTGAACAACACAATGGGAGATCCACACATAAATAATATTATATATCTTACATAAGCATACATTATTCACACTTGAAAACAGTCATACCTCGAAGTGAACTGAATGTTTGATGTGTAGTGACCGAATAGTAATTTGAGCCAAATTGTAACAGAACTACAGTGAACAAGTAGCATCTTAAAGAAAAGCAAGAATCACCTTTAATTGGCCTTGGGATATGCCTATTTAGACTTTGTAGCCTTAATGAGACAGGACATATTAAACACGCTTTCACCTTCAGATTTTTCAGTATAAAATCCTGTCCTTAATAAAGAAGCATATATTCGGACTTACCATGGGCAACATATGCTAGGTGCTTTCAAAATGACTTGCCATTGGGCAAGTAGGAGTCTTTCAACTGGCCTACAAAACTACAAAAATATAAGCTACCTCTTATACAGACAAAGAGCCGAGCGTTGGAATAATTGTAAACTGTATTGATCCAGCAACACAGCAGAGAAAGACTGGAGACACCAAATGTTGGCTAATAAGTTGCCAAGTTGGTTACTGGAGTTTTCCAGCCCTGGTATGACATTCTATCTGGCTGCCCAGTGGAGATCTACAAAATCACCTGCAGCTGTGAAACCAGCATCTTTATTGCAATGTCACTCAGCTGCTGAAAGCTACAATTTTCTCCCAATGTGCGGATTACCATAGTCTGGTGTATGCAGGGTATGGTTCAATACTAATATTAGACCTCTTTCAATCAATCACTTGACTGTGGTCAAAGACGCCTGATTAGGGAAAGCAGAGCTTTGACAATCACTTGAAGTGAGAACAAAATACACATTGGAGAACACCTGCAATGTGTTTCAAGGTAGTAATACGTCAAGAAATTGAGATGATAAATCGCGCTCTCAGTTTTGTGCTTATACCATCTCAACTCTCTGGAACACACTCCAGTGTGTGTTAGTCTGTATCATATTTATAAACGTAATTTCTTATCATGTCCATTTCTGTGTTTTTGTTAGCAGCAATTTAATGCCTAGAGGTGATGTTGTTGGAAATGATTTCACAAGCAGCGATGTTGCCATTTATTTCACTGACTGACGCAGGCAAATATCTTGGCTTCAATGTAACATAATTCAAGAAGAAACTTAATAAAGTTGAAAAAAGATGGAACAACTCTACAATGCAAAGTTAATATGAAGGCTTGTTCTTTTGAAAACTACAGATAAACCTACTTACTTTGGGCTTCAGAGATTACTGACGAGTCATTAGTCCTCTTCTTGATTTGACATCTATAAGTGCACAAAAGATAGAAATTAATGGCCTAGAAATTGGTTTACACCGGCAGCAGGGAACGATCCCTGAGCTGGAATGGATAGGCCCATGGCCCACCCAATATTGGGCCTCAGGACTCATTTACATGGGACTGGAGAGCTGCAGACTGCTGTTGGGCATCCTGGTGAAGAAGATTTAAATTTCATACCATGGTGTTGCTGGCAGAGGTCCTCAGGTAGGTTCTGCAAGAGCGGAGAAGCGATCGGGAGGGCGGAGGGCAATTGGGAGAGTGATCGGGAGGCAACCGGGAGAGGGGGGTGGAGCGATCAGGAGGGAGGATGTCGACCAGGAGATGGGGGAAGCGATCGGGAGAGAGGCAGCAACCAGTGGGGGGGGGGGGGGGGGGGGGAGCGGTTTGGTTCAGCGGTTGGTAGAGGGAGGGGGGTAATCAGGTGTGGGTCGAGCAGGGGGCCAGTAATGGTCTTTGGCACTGCAGAGCACCCAGGAGAAGCTCCACATTCAAGTAGGAGTTTTGTTTTAAAACTTATCGTTTTAGTGGCAGCTGTCCTTTTAAGGACGGCTGGTTAAGCCGCATGTAAACCATGTTTCCTGATGCCGGCTGCATTCAGGGCGCCCAATTTTATAAAGGGGGCCTCAAACAGGCGTTAGCCCCCCTATTTGCATATGCAACAGGCCTAACGCCTATTTCAGCCATAGGTCCTGGACGGCTCTTTTTCTGCCTCTAGCAATATGGCAAGCAGCGAACGTCAGCATGCGTGTCTCACCTGCCATATTGGATACTTAGACATCCAATCTGCACCTGACAAAAGGCCGCACACCATCAAATTTCTAAGTCAATGTGGGTTTTTTAAGTGTAAAATGAATTCTATAGGGTCAACATTACAGCAAGTATTTGCAAAGCTTTATTGCTGTAATATTAATATTATTACTCCTCCATGTTGAACACCACTTGGAAGAAGCCTCGACAGTACCAAGGGTACATAATGTTCTTTGGGTGGGCGACTTTAATGTCCATCATCGAGAATGGCTCGGTAGTACCACCACTGACCTAGTTGGCTGAGTCCTGAAGGACATAGCTGCCAGACTGGGCTTGTAGCAGACAATGAGAGAACCAACACGAGGGAATAACTAACTTGGCCTCGTCCTCACCAATTTATCTGTTGCAGATTGGTAGGAGTGAGAACAGATTAATAACAGATCTAGCAGCTCAAAACTGGACATTCATGAGGCACTGTGGGCCATCAGCAGCAGCAGAATTTTATACCACCCCAATCTGTATCTTTCAGTCCTCTATCACCATCAAGCTAGATAACCAACTAATTAAGCAACTAATGGGAGGAGGAGGTACCATGAATATCCCCATCCTCAACGATAGCGGAGCCCAGCATGTGAGTGCAAAAGACACAGATGAACCGTTTGCAACCATCTTCAACCAGAAGTGCCAAGTGGATGAACCAACTCAACCTCCTTCTGAGGTCTCCACCAATGCACCCTGTGAGCTGCGCTTTGTTCTGGCGGCCTGTTTCTTTTACTGCGCGGTCCCTTTAAATTTCTGCACATGCGCAGTGACGTAAGAAAACTACTAGGCACTTGGTCTAAGCATTAAACAAAGCTTTAATCAACTGTTTTACAACATGGAGATCTAGTTGTCCTTCACTAGTTCCTGTTAAAGAATGTCCTGAGCAACCTGGGCCCATGCCCGAGTATTTATACTCTCCCTGGACAGCGCCACCAGCAGGCCACCCAGTATTATGTCATAAGTCACGAATGACAAGATTCATGTCATGCAGTACTTGCAGTGGAAAAGCCAGTGAGCGCCCTGCGCGGGACCTTTCCCATTGGTCTCCACCATCACTGATGTCAGACTTCAGCCAATTCAATTCCCTTTACATAACATCAAGAAATGGCCGAGTGCACTGGACATGCCTAGTTAAGCTTTTCCAGTACAGTTACAACACAGGCATCTATTGAACAATGTATAAAATTGCCCAGGTATGTCCTGTCCACAAAAAGCAGAACAAATCCAACCCGACTAATTACCACTCTATTAGTCTATTCTCAATCATCAGCAAAGTGGTGGAGGAAGTCATCAACAGTGCTATCAAATGTTACTTCCATATCAATAACCTGCTCACCAATGCTCAGTTTGGGTTCTTCCAGGGCCACCCGACTCCAGACCTCATTACAACCAGGGTCCACACATGGACATAAGTGTTGAATTCTAGAGGTGAGGTGGAAGTGACTGTCTTTGTCATCAAGGCAGCATTCGACTGAGTGTGGCACCAAGGAGCTCTAGCAAAACTGAAGTCAATGGGGATCAGGGGGAAAACTCTCCAGTGGCTAGAGTCATACATGGCACAAAGGAAGATGGTTGTGGTTGTTGGAGACCAATCATCTGAGCCCCAGGACACTGCTGCAGGAGTTCCTCAGGATAACGTCCTAGGCCCAACTATCTTCAGCTGCTTGGTCAATAACCTTCCCTCCATCATAAGGTCAGAAGTGGGGCTGTTCGCTGATGGTTGCAGAGTGTTCAATTCCATTCGCAATTCCTCAGATAATGAAGCAGTGCATGCCCGCATGCAGTAAGACCTGGACAACATCCAGGCTTGGGTTGATAAGTGGCAAGTAACTGTCGCACCACAAAAGTGACCATCTCCAACAAGAAAGAAAAAATGAAGGAACTTGCATTTATAAGAAAATACTAACCACCTCCCCATGACATTACCATCATCGTAGAATCCCCCACTATCAACATCCAGGGGATGACTATTGACCAGAAACTCAACTAAAGCAGCCACATAAATGCTGTGGCTACTAGATCAGCTCAGACTGGGTATTCTGCAGAGAGTGGCTCACCTCCTGACTCCCCAAAGCTTCTCCACCAACTACAAGGCACAAGTCAGGAGTGTGATGGAATACTCTCTACTTCCCTGGATGGGTGCAGCTACAGCAACACTCAAGAAGCTCAGCACCATCCAGGACAAAGCAGTCTGCTTGATCGGCAGCCCATCCACTAGCTTAAACATCCACCCCCTCCAACACCAATGAAGCATGGTTGCTTTGTGTACTATCTACAGGGTGCACTGGAGCAACTCGCCATCATCACCTTAAAGTTCCCTTTCACGTCGCACATCATCCTGACTTCGACATATATCACCGCTCCTTCATCATTTCAAAATCCTGGAACTCCCTACCTAACAGCATTGTGGGAGCACCATCACCTCATGGACTGCGGCGGTTCAAGAAGAAGGCCCATCCCACCTTCTCAAGGACAACTGGGGAAGGACAATACATGCCAGCGATCCCCACATCCCAAGAATGATTTTTTTTTAAATTATTAATGATACAGTGTTAACTAAATGCATGCACATTCGACCAGCAGACCAAAACATTCTCCATACCTATTGAACAACCAAGTAATTAATTGTCTGCTTTATTTAAACTAGAGTTTTGACTTTAATAATGACTTTATTGTGAGGGTTGTGACTGTTGATTTACCTACACACAGCTTGAGGAGACAAATTAGTGTTTCTCTGATTCCTTCATCGACCTGCAGCTATTACTGAAATATGGCAGAGTTTTGACTGCCGAGAACTGATGTTTAGCATTTTCTTCTGTTTATTATTTCAATCAGTTTCTAAAATAATTTTATTGATGTCGTTATTAAACCAAATCCGTTTAATGTGTATATCATTTGGAGAATAGCACCCAGATGCGAAATTTTGTTGATTGCACAAGTTAAATATGGGAAACTCTTTGGAGTACTGCAAAAACCTTGTGTGTTCTTAAAACATTGCACATTCTTTCTTCTGTGTAAAATTCTACAAAAATAATCGACTGAAAATTACTATAAACATATTATAAAGTGGAGTTGGAGCAGGATTACGCACAGAATCTCTCTCTCTCACGTGATTCACACTGACCCTATCTGCTGTAATTTTAGGGTTGCCCACCAATGTTCCTTGTAAGCTGCACGGCCGCACAGTGCTACAGAGAACCCGCGCAGCCGGCTTGTCAATAGAAAAACCGCACACGCGGCCCCCCAAAGATTTACAGGGAACATTGTTGCTCATATTATTCATTCATAGAAAGCTCCTGGTTCTTTGGGCCTGGCACTGGGAGCTCACCAGATTGTAGGGCAGGGAATGAATTGCATGCATTGGTAGCCCTTAAAGGGCTGTAGCCGAATTGAAACGGAAGATGCGGCTTGAAGGTAAGTGGCTGCATGCGGGCAGTCTTTCCAAAGGCCGCAAGGGACAAAAAAATGCTGCCAAAAATCAGTGTCTGGCAAAATAAACATTATGTGGAGATGTCGGTGTTGGACTGGGGTGGACAAATGTGAGAAGTCGCACAACACCAGGTTATAGTCCAACAGCTTTATTTGAAATCACAAGCTTTCGGAGCGCTGCTCCTTCGTTCACCTGACGAAGGAGCAGCGCTCCGAAAGCTTGTGATTTCAAATAAAGCTGTTGGACTATAACCTGGTGTTGTGCGACTTCTCACAAAATAAACATTGAGGCAGGAAACTGAGTCTGTGGAAAAGTGATAGAGTGGCGCTGCGTACAAGCCCCCTATTTGATGGGCTTGGCAAAATGGTGCTGCATGAAAAGCAGTGCCTTTTTGAGTACTCCAGGACACTCTTCCTAGAGCAGAATAATGCAGCATGCCTGGCAGGAGATAGCAGCCAGGATTAACACTGTGTGCACCACCCACACGACCTGAAAAGAAGATGGGACGCTTTATGGAAATTCAAAGAAAATTGACGCAACATTGCCGCAAACCAGGTAGATGGCCCAAGTATGTGTGCTACAATGTGTTGCCTGTCAACCTGTTGCCCATTTCCTGCTGGCCCATGTCAAACATTAACAGAACTTTATAGTTCTTTCATTGTTAGCCATGCATAGCCATACTCCAACAAGTTGAAGCTTACAGTTCAAAGTACTGGTGCACTGACACCTTCTGTGCAATGCATGGTCACTTCTGACACACAGCATTGGTTGCAGATTGGGCACATGTCTTTATGGGCTCCTTCAAATTACAGCAGTTGAAGACCACTTATACATTTGCAAGACAAGATGACAAAGAATACAAAGGAGAGCTCAGAAATTCTAAGCCCGACACTCTTGCAGGAGGCCACTATAAGATAACGCTTTCGCAGGAGCAGAGAACAATGGAAAAGTGAAGCTGCAGGCCTCCCCCAGTATCAGGGCTTTTTCACTCACTCTCACCAAAGTATACGTCCGCTGAGTGCTTGATTGTGTGGACGTAGGTGCATGTAATTTAGAATCATAGAATGGTTACAGCACAGAAGGAGGCCATTTGGCCCATCGAGCCCGTGCCGGCTCTCTGTAAGAGCACTTCAGCTCGTCCCACTCCCCCGTCCTTTCCCCGTAGCCCTGCAAGTTTTTTTCCTTCAGGTACTTATCCAATTCCCTTTTGAAAGCCACGATTGAATCTGCCTCCACCACCCTTTCAGGCAGTGCATTCCAGATCATAACCACTCGCTGCGTAAAAATGTTTTTCCTCATGTCGCCTTTGGATCTTCTGCCAATCACCTGAAATCTGTGTCCTCTGGTTCTCGACCCTTCTGCCAATGGGAACAGTTTCTCTCTATCTACTCTGTCAAGACCCCTCATGATTTTGAACATCTCTATCAAATCTCCTCTCAACCTTCTTTGCTCTAAGGAGAACAACCCCAGTCTCTAGTCTATCCACGTAACTGAAGTCCCTCATCCCTGGAACCATTCTTGTAAATCTTTTTTGCACCCTCTCTAAGGCCTTCAAATCCTTCCTAAAGTGCGGTGCCCAGAATTGGACACAATACTCCAGTTGAGGTCGGACCAGTGTTTTATAAAGGTTCATCATAACTTCCTTGCTTTTGTACTCTATGCCTCTATTTATGAAGCCCAGGATCCCGTATGCTTTTTTAACTGCTTTCTCAACCTGCCCTGCCACCTTCATAGAAACATAGAAACATAGAAGATAGGAGCAGGAGTAGGCCATTCGGCCCCTCGAGCCTGCTCCGCCATTCAATGCAATCATGGCTGATCATCCAAATTCAGTACCCTGTCCCTGCTTTCTCCCCATATCCCTTGATCCCCTTAGCCTTAAGAAATATATCTAACTCCTTCTTGAATATATTTAATGAATTGGCCTCAACTGCCTTCTGTGGTAGAGAATTCCACAGGTTCACCACTCTCTGGGTGAAGAAATTCCTTCTCATCTCAGTCCTAAATGGCTTACCCCTTATCCTTAGACTGTGACCCCTGGTTCTGGACTCCCCCGCCATCGAGAACAGCCTTCCTGCATCTAGTCTGTCTAGTCCTGTTAGAATTTTATAAGTTTCAATGAGATCCCCTCTCATTCTTCTAAACTCTAGCGAATATAAGCCTAATCGACCCAATCTCTCTTCATACGTCATTCCTGCCATCCCAGGTATCAGTCTGGTGAATCTTCGCTGCACTCCCTCCATGGCAAGAACATCCTTCCTCAGATAAGGCGACCAAAACGGTACACAATACACTCAAGGTGTGGTCTCACCAAGGCCCTGTACAACTGCAGCAAAACATCCTTGCTCCTGTACTCGCTATGAAGGCCAACATACCATTTGCCTTCTTAACCACCTGCTGCACCTGCATGCTTACCTTCAGCGACTGGTGCACAAGGACACCCAGGTCTCGTTGCACTTCCCCTTCTCCCAATCTATTGCCGTTAAGATAATAATCTGCCTTCCTGTTTTTGCCACCGAAGTGGATAACCTCGCATTTATCCACATTATACTGCATCTGCCATGCATCTGCCCAATCACCCAACCTGTCCAAATCATACTGGAGTTTCTCTGCATCCTCCTCACAGCACACACGCCCACCCAGCTTTGTGTCGTCTGCAAACTTGGAGATATTACATCTAGTTCCCTCGTCTAGATCATTAATATATTCAGCGATTTGTGCACATATACCCCCCAGGTTCTCTGTTCCTGCACCCCCTTTAGAATTGTACCCTTTAGTTTATATTGCCTCTCCTCGTTCTTTCTACCAAAATGTATCACTTTGCACTTTTCTTTGTTAAATTTCATCTGCCACATATCTGCTCACTCCACCGGCCTGTCTATGTCCTCTTGAAGTCTATCACTCTCCTCCTCACTGTTCACTATACTTCCAAGTTTTGTGTCATCTGCAAATTTTGAAATTGTGCCCTGTACACCGAAGTCCAAATCATTAATATATATCAAGAAAAGCAGTGGTCCCAGTACCAACCCCTGGGGAACACCACTGTATACCTTCCTCCAGTCCGAAAAACAACCGTTCACCACTACTCTCTGTTTCCTGTCACTTAGCCAATTTCGTATCTATGCTGCCACTGTCCCTTTTATTCCATGGGCTTCAACTTTGCTGGTAAACCTATTATGTGGCACTTTTTTTTAAGGAAAGACACACAGTGCAAATTTCCTTGCCCTGAACTATTTGCATGGCTCAGGTAGCCTCCAGGTGAAGGCCTATCCCCGAACATGCTTGTGCCTGAATATCGAGGAGCAAATCAGAGCACAGCTGCAGGTTTCTCAGGCTTGCAACTTCACTCTTGGCCCTCACTGTCAGGCCTTTACATTGTCCTGGGTGGGAGGATGTTTAGCAAAGATTTAAGATTGGCCTGCTTCACCTTTGCCCTCCCCCGGACTCCCAGAGACTCTCCAGGCCACGGGGGAGATGAAGTTAGCTTGTTGCACAGGTTTCTTTATTTCCCCCGTACGCAAGGACATCTAACGAATGTATCCAGAGGAAACTGAGGCAGGAGGCCAGGAATGTCCCCTCCCACCTCATTAAAATACTAACACTGGGCACGCCCCTACTCCAGGGGCAGGCCCAGTGACATATTGCTGGAAAGCTCCAGGAAATCCTGGTGCAGCGCAGTGCGGGCAAAGGCCTGATGTAATGGGTCTCCTCCCTAATACTAAATCCCCCAGGTGCAATGAAGAGGAAATTCTACCCTTATACCTTGTAATGCAAGTTCTGTTTAAAGGTGTGTCTGCATTGGAACATTTGTCCCTTTTTTGTTATTGTCGGCCTGGAAAAGCAGCTTGTCAGCAGTATCAGTGACCCAGGTCGAAGCAGCATTATCACAGAACCCAGTATCCCTGCACCAAAATTTGGAAGCAACCGCCCAGCTACACAGAAGATGGAGTTAGTGAGCTTGAGGAGTCACAGTGCATCAGTAAAGTGGCTCAAGTGGCGGTGGCAGAGGAGGAGCAGAACCCTGCTATCCAGATGGCCCCATGAATGCCTTAAAATATCCATTCTACTTTGGGAAATGCAGGAGTGTGGCGACACTGGGCAGCTGTGCATTCTATTGTGCTAGTCAACGGGAAAGGAGCTACAAGTGTTGGCGTGCAGAACGATGCATCAGTCACTTGTTTGATACCTGTCTGTAGCACATTAGCTGACAGTACAGATGGTTCCTGTGTTAGCCTGAACAGAAGTAAAGACTGGTTCTCAGCTCAGTGCTTTGAAAAAGGCATTTAATTTTTTGAACTTAACTGTCACTTCAGTGTTGGTGACACAACAAGAGGACCACATATGTGGTCATGGGGAGGACAAAACAGTATAACCTCCAATTCAATGGAAGTAATGTCACAGCACATGCACTAGTGATATATTAAAAGGCATCAGGCTTGGCTCAATAGTAGCACTCTGGCCTCTAAGTCAGCAGGTTGTGGCTTCAAGCCCCATTCCAGAGACTTCAGAACATCATTTAGGCTAACACTTCAGTGCAGTACTGAGGGAGAGCTGGACTCTTAGAGGTGCCGTATTTCAGATGAGACGTTAAACCGAGGCCCCGTCTGCTCTCTCAGGTGGACGTAAAAGATCTCATGACACTTTTCGAAGAAGAGCAGGGGAGTTCTCCCCGATGTCCTGGCCAATATCACTAAAACAGGTTATTTGGTCATTATCTCATTACTGTTTGTGGGAGCTTGCTGTCTGCAAATTGGCTGCTGCGTTTCCTACATTACAACAATGGCTACACTTCAAATGTACTTCATTGGCTGTAAAACACTTTGGGACATCCTGAGGGGCACTATATGAATACAAGATCTTCCTCCTTTCTTTCTTTATGCTCACATTCCCTGTAAGTGTCACATATATTTCCTGTCACGCTTTCTCCGTTCCCATTGTTAGAAGACAACTCACCATGAGCAATGCCACAGGGCACCTGCTAGTACTTTAAATAAATGTAACAGAATGTGACTTGTCATATTTTGTATTTTGAACCAAAGAATTAATGGGAATGCAGGAGGAGGCCATGTCTTCTCCAGATGTATTCAAGCAGGACTATAGCACTGGCTGCTTTCCCTGGAGCCTTCAGATAGACTGCAAAGAACAGCCAGAAACAATGCGATGTCTGCATTGTAAGTCCATCTATAAATGTGGAACCTTTCATCCATGTGGGATTCCACCATCATGGGAATTATACTTACCAGCATTTACTTGAATCAGTTTTCTGAACAATATGTCTGGGTGGGTGGCTTCCTCTGCAGGAGTGTCCACCTGTGCAAAAGAGAATTTTATTCAACACAATGTAGAGATTTTTGACTGGAAAAGGGATAATGCAGATTTTTTTTATACAACAGATCAGTTAGACGCATTTGGCTCGATTTTGCCAGGCCCGAGGAGGCAGGAATGGAGGCGTGTGGGGTGTTAAAATTGCAAAAAATGGCGGGCAGACCCAACCCACCTCCGAGCAATTTTCCCAAATGCGTGGTTTCTGATCCCGTCTCCGTCCCGCCTCCAAGAGGCGAGATAGGCCCTTAACAACCACTTAATTGCCTCTATAATCCCATTTTGAGAGGCCTTTCTGATTTTAACACTTTTCCGATGTGATGCACGCCTCCTCTGAAACACGACGGTGAAACCTGGTGGTAGCACACTTACATTGCTGACTATCAGCCCACCCACAATTGAAAAGGAGATTTGATCCATCATCATTCTGGGGGAACTTTTAGCAGGGGTAGCAGTGAAGGGAAAAAATCTGGGCGCAGACTTAGATCTCCTGCTGCTCATTTTGCCTCCAGGTCCCACTCACAGCAAACACCAAAAGGTTGGCAGTCTTTGCAGACCTTGCAGACCTTAAATGCAGCAGCAATGATGACATCATCAGAGGCGACTTTCAGACTGAAAAAACTAATTGGGTCATGGGTTCCCACATGCTGGAACTCAATTGCCCAATTAGGGGAAAATCACATAATTCTCCCACATCCAATTGGAGTCGGGTGGCTAACACAACCCCAGCCCGCCCCAATGACAAAATTGAGCCCATTGTCTCTTTAAAATGCAGACAAAACTGATACGCACGCACGCATTCAGACATACATAATGGAACTTACGCTCGATCGAACGCTTGAGTGAATGAACGAACAATTGAATGAATGATTGAATGAACAATGACAGTAGGACTGGCGTAAAACAGGTTTACTTGGTTTATTGGAATAAATGTTATTTGTAGCATTTAATTGGATTATGATGGTGTTATGTGTTTGTACACTGGTGTTGAAATGGTTTTTGTTTTATGTGGAGTTAACTTTGAGATTTATTATTTTAAATCTAAAAAGTTGTGTGGTATTGTTTAAGGGTATTTGTACTGTAAACATTATTGATTATTTGTAAAATTAATCATTGCATTTATATTAATTATAAGGCTGTTTTTAAGGCTTTATTTTTTACTGTGATGGATGAATGTAATGGATTTACTATGTAATGGATTTACTATGTAATTGATGATTTGTACAGGTATTATTGTTTTTGAATAAAAATATTTAAAATGTAGACAATTTCTTTTCTAAATATCATAACCCCCTTAGATTTTCCTTTTATTAACAGCATTAACTAGAAAAACTGCACGTGTCAAAATCAACGCATGGAATACCTCAGTGGGTTTTAAGGGTTTATATGATGTGGAAAACATTTAAAGAAGTATCAGTAGTTTTATTACAACAGTAATGTTAGAAGTTTATTTGTCAAATTTTTTGTCTTACAATACTCCTGTGCAGCGCCTTGGGATGTTTTACTACGTTAAAGGTGCTATATAAATACAAGTTGTTGTTGTTGTTGTTGAAATGAGTGGAGAGCCTGTTGTTCAAATCACAAAAAAACTGTTACTTTTCTGTTTTTCTTTTGAAATTGGCTGTGTGAATCAATGGAAATCTACAGCCAACTTTACAGATTTGTAATCTGTACAAAAATCCATTTTTATTATGTTTTACAGACCTGATTTTTGCCCTCATCCATTTCATGTTTTTTTTTATTGCAGGTCTCTGAATTCCAGACATAATAAAGGAGAACTGTACAGCACCATAGAGTAAAACGTCTTATATGCAAGTTAAATGTGTTTCAGGTACTGTAAAAGTTAATTACAGAACTGCCTCTCAGCGTTGCCCATGTTAAAAATAGTGACGCTACAACAAGTCTAATCGATAGCAAATGATTTTCTATGATAATTACTGAACAATCACATGCCTGCTTATACAGAGCTGGTATCAGCTCAGAAACGAGGCATCCACTGTCTGAACTCCATTCTACAATGTAACTGCCTGAATTGTAGAGGCTGACACAACATAAGCTGATCTCAGGGATTGGTTTCAGGCCAGTTTTGATTCAGACCAGTCCTAATATAGGCACTTTCCCAGCTAAATTAATTCAGCCCACCCACGTAGCAAAACTCTACCTCTATTAAATATGTAACAATCATAACTAATAATCAAAAACTTCTGGAATCCATTTTACTCCATGATGGTTAAAGTAAGTTCAAAACACATTTTTTGTACAATGCCTATGTTCTAATTAAATTATTTGTGTGCCATGTTGTGATTTCATTGTTAAACAATGCATGTCGTAAAAAATAAATAAATACACACTCCAGATCTTCCCTGCTGTATGATATCAACTTAATTGCAGCAAATCTAATTAATGTGAAAGTTGAAATCAATGAGATCCATACTGAGCCCAATTTATTGTAATTGGCTCTCAGTATAATTGAGACAAATAGATTTGTTTCAACATGGCTCCATTTTAAATGTCACTTCTTTATAATGGGTTATATTATCTCATTTGGTTATATAAAACTTTGCACCGATTCAATTTTTTTGGGCTCCTGAGTATTTCCACATAAAACAGGACGTAAGTTTACTTACATAGATACTTCTCTTTTACTTTTGCAATTTTTTAGCTGTTGTAAGCTAGTTGCAATTGTACACTAATCCCTCACTATGATACTCTGAGATGCTGCAAACTGATATAATACATAACATTTGCCTACACAATAGTTGCTGCAAAGTACGTTCATTGTATGTGAATTAATTTGCGATGTTTCTAAGATATGATTCGGCGCTATATAAATGCAGGTCTTTTGTTATCTTTATTTTTTTATGGTAATCCATTCCATAACTATGCTTTTTGTAAAGCTCCTTTATACCACATTTACTATACAAAAGAAGCATCAGATTCATATATAAATTCAGATGATTCCAGTGTACAGTTGGTGTAATAAATTATCAGAACACCAAACCTCTGAACTGGCCTGAACCCATCACCGGTCCAAGTCGGAAAGCTGCACAAATTTGGAGGTGAGCTGAATGAATGACAGTCAAGAATTCCGTTCCCAGCTCTGCCTAAAAATGATCGTTGCTCCAAACCTTCCATAGTCAGCTCGCCCTCCTGTTCAATGCTTGTCCTCTAATTACATTGTCCTCTGTACAGATTGCAGCCGGAGAAATACTAAATAGAAATACATTTTTAAAAAGACTTTTCCTTCTTGTACCAGAGCAATGAACTAAGTAAGGTAGATTTCCCTAGACCTCACCTGTGGTAAGGTACTTTGTCCACAGCCCATATTAGAATATGACAAGCAACTGCCCATGATTTTCGAAGATGAGCTGGCGGCAGGCAAGGACTCAGACTATCTATCCTAGTAAGTAGTCTCGGAGGACGGGAGTCAGCAGGAAAGCACTCTCATTTTCCATCTTCCCACCGACTGATGACAGCTCAAGTAGTAAAAGCAAGGGATTTCTAGATTGTACTCAGGACTGTTTTCTAGAATAATATGTTTCAGAACCGACAAAGAAACAGGCCGTACTGGATTTAGTGATGAGTAGCAAACCAGAATTAAGTTAACAATCTGACAGTATGGAAGCATCTTGCGAATAGTGACCATATGATTGAATTTGATATTAGGTTTGAGAGGAAGAAGGGAGAGGACTCAAAAGGGCTAATGAAATGTTGGCCTCTCAAAGGGATTGAAATTCAAAAGTGTGGAAATTATGCTTCAGTTGTACAGAGCGTTGGTCAGATTATGTCTGGAGTTCCGTGTTGTTTTGGGCTCTGAACCTCAGGAAAGGTAAAATAACAACAGAAAATGCTGGAAATACTCAGCAGGCCAGGCAGCATCTGTGGAGAGAGAAACAGAGTTAACGTTTCAGGTCTGGGACCCTTCATCAGAACTGGAAAAAGCTGGAGATGTAACAGATATTAAGCAGCTGCAGAGACAGAGGGGGGGGGGGCGGGGGTGGGAAGGAATTGAAGGAACATACTGTGCTTATGTAAGAGGCAGGAAAGATAAAATGTTGCAAATGGGAATGGCAAAATCATACAGCATGAAAAATGGGGGCAGGGGTTATAGTTTGAAATTGTTGAACTCAATGTTGAGTCCAGAAGGCTGTAAAGTGCCTAATCGAAAGATGAGGTGCTGTTCCTCAAGCTTACGTTGAGCTTCACTGGAACAGTGTAAGAGGCCGAGGATAGAGAGGTCAGAGTGGGAGTGAAGCGGAGAATTAAAGTGACAGACGACCAGAAGCTCAGGGTCACCCTTACGGACTGAACAGAGGTGTTCCGCAAAGCGGTCACCCAATCTGCGTTTGGTCTCCCCAATGTAGAGGAGACCGCATCATGAGCAGTGAATACAGTATACAGGTATTATATTGCAAGAAGTACAAGTAAATCGCTGTTTCACCTGGAAGGGGTGTTTGGGGCCCTGGACAGTGGGAAGGGAGGAGGTAAAAGGGCACATGTTGCATCTCCTGCGCTTGCACGGGAAGGTGCCGGGCGAAGGGGAAGGGCTGTTAGGGGTGATTGAGGAGTGGACCAGGGTGTTGCGGAGGGAGCGGTCCCTTCGGAATGCTGAAAGGGGAGGTGAGGGGAAGATGCGTTTGGTGGTGGGATCACGCTGGAGGTGGCGGAAATGGCGGAGGATGATCCGTTGAATGTGGAGGTTGGTGGGGTGGAATGTGAGGATAAGGGGAACCCTATCGTGGTTCTGGGAGGGAGGGGAAGGGATGAGAGCAGAAGTGCGGGAAATGGACCGAACACGGTCAAGGGCCGTGTCAACCACAGTAGAGGGGAATCCTCGGTTGAGGAAAAAGGAAGACATGTCAGGAGCACTGGTATGGAAGGTGGCATCGTCAGAACAGACGTGGCAGAGACGGAAAAACTGGGAGAATGGAATAGAGTCCTTACAGGAAGCGGGGTGGGAGGAAGTGTAGTCCAGGTAGCTGTGGGAGTCAGTGGGCTTGTAGTGGATGTTTGTTGAAAGCCGATCGCCAGAAATGGAGACGGAGAAGTCAAGGAAGGGAAGAGAAGAGTCGGAGATGGACCATGTGAAGATGAGGGAAGGGTGGAAATTGGAAATAAAGTGAATGAAATTTTCTAGTTCAGGGCGAGAGCAGGAAATGGCACCAATCTAGTCATCGATGTACCAGAAAAAGAGGTGAGGGAGGGGACCTGAGTAGGACTGGAACCAAGAATGTTCCACATATCCCATGAAAAGGCAGGCATAGGTAGGGCCCATGCGGGTTCCCATAGCAACCCCTTTAATTTGGAGGAAGTGAGTGGAGTCAGAGGAGAAGTTGTTCAATGTGAGAACAAGTTCAGCCAGGCGGAGGAGGGTGGTGGTGGATGGGGACTGGTTGGGCCTCTGTGCAAGGAAGAAGTGGAGCGCCCTCAGGCTGTCCTGGTGGGGGATGGAGGTGTAGAGGGATTGGATGTCAATAGTGAAAAGGAGACGGTTGGGGCCAGGAAACTGGAAACTGTTAAAGTGACGGAGGGCGTCGGAAGAGTCACGAATGTAGATGGGAAGAGACTGGACAAGGGGAGAAAAAATAGAGTCGAGATAGGAAGAGATTGGCCTTGGAAGATAGCACATGATTCAACTGAATGAGACCATGGCTTAAAGGGTTAAATTATGAGGACAGGTTGTGTAAACTTGGCTTGTATCCCCTTGAGTTTAGAAGGTTGAGGAATAATCTGATTGGGGCATTTAAAATGATTAAGGCATTCGATAGGATAGACACAGAGAAACTATTTCCTCTAGTAAGGAGAGAAACAGGGTTGAGAGAAGAGCAGAACTTCTTCAAGGTGAGTTTGATGCTCTTTTCTCTCTCCACAGATGCTGCCTGACCTGCTGAGTGTTTCCAACATTTTCTGTTTTTATTTCATTTAGGAGTGAAATTATGAAGCAATTTTTCTCACAAACGGTAATGGATATCTGGAACTCTCTCCCACAAAAGGCTGTGAATGCTGGGTCAATGAAATGTTCAAGACTGAGATTGATAGATTTTTGTTAGGTAAGGGTATCAATGGATGTGGAACAAAGGTGGGTAAATGCAGCTGAGGTACAGATCAACCATGATCTAATTGAATGGTGGAACAGGCTCAAGGGGCTGCATGGCCTACTCCTGTTCCTGTGTTCCTTTAATAGAAAGCCAAACAATAATGCTAGCTCACATTCACTCACAAATCAGATAAACTCACTCTCAAAGGCCAGGTAGTGAGTTTGAAAATGCATCCATTTTTCAAAAGCCTGCAGCAATGACATTACATTTCTAGTACAAACCATGCAAAAAGCAGGGTACGGCATCCCTATCCTCATAATTTGAAAAAATCAAGCAAGCCCTGAAAAGATGATGATAATGAGCCCAAGGGCGAAGAGTTGCCAGTTGCACTAAAGCTGCAGCAAGGAAGACAAATCTGTCAATATCTAACGGCCAATTTCAATTACAAATCAAAGTGACCCCAGCATATTCCCAATGAACTGGCACACGAAAACCCATGCCAATTATTATCCTCCATTTGAGCTCAAGCTCTATGCATGCCTGCCCTTCATCGTTAATGAGGCCCACGGGCCAGCATTCTGTGAAAGCAGCACAGCCCGGCCATAAGAAAATGGTAGTGTGGTCCCAGCACACAGAAGGTGCAACGCCTCCTCCCAGGACTTTCTGACCCAAACATATATTTGGATCAATTCCTCTTATGTTGGGAGAGACTTATTGATTTTCTTCTATCTCCCTGCAAATCAATAACTGCAACTTATTCATGTCAATGGGCTTCTAATCTCTCAGTGATTTTCTGAAGGTGCCTCACTCTAATGGTATGAGCATAGTACATATGGTTGGGTTGGGAGAAACACTTTGGAGTCAATAGGGAACACTTCACCATTGAAGGTAAACAACAGAAGTTAATTTATGAGTGTACAGATCTACAGCTAATGAGCACTATTCCTATTAGGATTTGGACACTTAAGCAGATGGAAGTAGCACTTCAAAAAATTAAGTACTTGTTTTGAAAGGTACTTAAAAGTTAAGTACAACTTATATATTCTCCAAAGTACAAGATGGAAAAAGCAAACTACTTGAAAATGGAGAAGAAACTTGGTAAAACATTAAAGTCATTTCTTACTGATTTCTGGTACAACGACATGACACCTCCTCTAGACCCATCTTTTGTTTCTTTGCTTGTCCCATTACCATCTCCTTTCATCATCCCTTTTCGTCATTTAATCTCTCCTGCCTTCCACCCTATCACATACCTTCCCTTTTGTTCTTTCCTCCCCTCCCCCCTTTCCCCACCTTTGTACTTGTTTGAACCTGTTACATCTCTAACTTTATTCAGTTCTGACGAAGGGTCATCGAGCTGAAACATTAACTCTATTTCTCTCCACAGATGCTGCCTGACCTGCTGAGTATTTCCAGCATTTTCTGTTTTATTTCAGATTTCCAGCATCCGCAGGATTTTGCTTTTGTACATGACTGCCGATTGTTTATTTACATCAGTAAAATTAGACTCATCATTTTTGGATTTCTTTGCGTGAAATCAATTTCTTAGTAAAATTGCCAGTCATAGTTATGGAATATATTTCCAATCCCATACAATTATTGCATATTGTTATAGTCCTTTCCCACTCCGAAAAGCAGAATTTTTCATATAACCCATTAAACAAATTATACCCCTTGTAAAACAGCTACTCCTCCATATATTATACAAATTCTAATCAAGCACAAAATCTTTATTACATTCAAATGTGTAGTGCATTCAGAATACTAAATTGAAAACAGCTGTATATGGATTTATCCTTGTGAGGAAGATCTACAAGCCTCTTACAGCATACAGCTTTATCACTCACTGAATCAAACCCATATTTTGCTATTTCATCTCCAATAGCCTCTATTCATTATACCTTTTCTCAAGAATCCCAAACAAGATATGCTGAAATATAGCCTGTGATACGATGGATAAAATCTTGTTGGAGCAGGGCATCTCATGGTGTACGCCGTTAGACTTTTTCCTGCATCCTACAGCTCGAAAAAATGTTGGCCGTAACTAGCTGGAAGAAGCACTGTGGGATATCCTGAGGGTGTGATAAGGTATGATATGAATCTAAGCTGTTTCTTTCTTCTACATCTTACACTACGTTCATTGTTCTCGAACAATATCCTAATAAATGAAGCTGTTGAACCATGTATGTGTGTGTAGTCCAGGGCATTCAGTAAACCGCGAATAACAAAAGAAGCCAGACACTGGAAAAGAAGAAAGACTTGCATTTATATAGCGCCTTTCATGACCTCAGGACATCGCAAAGCTTTTTACAGCCAATTAAGTACTTTTGAAGTGTAGTCACTGTTGTAATGTAGGAAACGCTGCAGCCAATTTACGCACAGAAAGCTCCCACAAACAGCATCATGATAATGACCAGATAATCTTTGCTTGCAGGATACTAAAAGAAAGACTTGCATTTATATTTCAATATTCTGAAAGATTCTAAATGAGAAAAGGGAAGGGACAATCCATGTCTGCCATGTATGCATAGCCAATAGATTATTTTTTATAAATAAATGTCCAACAGCTGGATAATGGGTGAGACCATATGTTAAACCATTCTCCATTCATCTATAAGACCTCTGCAGATGGAGGGTATACAACCTCTCTTTGATATGGAGTGGGTGTACATTGGCAAGGTAAGTGAAGATTGACATGTTTACTATAGGTTTTTATGTTCTTTCACCTCTTGGGCCTAAGTTTAAACCCAGTCTAGACCGGGAGTGGAGACCCTTTCTCTCTGATAATGTTGATGAGTCTAATTGTCAAGGAAGACAAGTTAACATATGAAATTACGCATTAATCAACACCAATAGGTGTATGATACTCAGCTTTCACACTGCTCCAGAAGCTGCTGTACTACTGAGGATGGTTTTAATGCATCCTTTTATGTGCAACTGTGTAAGGACAGTAACTGAATTGTGGCACCACAACTGTCACTGTGTATGAATTGGAATTTTTGTAATACCCCAACAGAATCATCTTTGCACCTTGATAAGCACAAAGTCCAGATCAGAAAAAGAAAATCAACGTAAAAGACAAACTATTGCAGCAGATAATCATTTGCTAAGTGCACTGAAACGTAGACTCATTCGCCCATTCAACAGTTTGTAACTAAAATATCAAAGAAGCTCAAACACAATGGTTCCACTCACAGTGCTACAATTAAGTGTAAGATAAGTAGAGAATCACATGCGCTTCTGCAGAATCCCTGGAGGCAGGCATGTCAGCTCTCTTTAATATTGCCTTGTTTATCTGCCAAACGTAGAGTCTAAAGGCAGTATTTGGCATTGTGTGTGTGGACTAATATTAACAGGGGCTGTCAGACGGAGTCAGCAAACAGTAAGGGAAGGAATTTAATGTAACATTTCTCATCATCTGCCCTTATTGCTTTTGTAAATGGTTTGTGCTGAAGATAAATCAACAGTAAGCTGCTGGTACATTCATGTAGAAAAATTGAAAGCAAAATAAAAGTAAATTCTTGGAGCTACTTTTTACAAGAATTTTCTCCCATTGGCAATAACAAGGCCAAAATTCCATCCAATACTTTACTCAGAAGCTCATAAATTTATACCCTGGCTATACTGTAGTTCGGAAAGCAGAACAGTTCCAATTTTGGTGAGATCCATGCTTCCAATGTGTGCAGTACAACTGAGTCAAACACTTTCCAAGCTGGTCCCAAGCTTCTAGAACACACGTGTTCTTTGGTGGTCTATTCCCAGTTCCACTGATATCAGCTGCAGTAAAATTGTGGCTGGTTTCTACCTACTGGTTTGTCCCCTGTATTTAAAAATACCTGGATCATCTTTTGTGAAATAGCATTAAGCTTACACAGTCAGAGTGTCAGGTTTTTCTATTGCACACAGTGGCCAAGGGATGATTTTTCAGCAAAGACCTTTACGGAAACAAATTCATTTGACAGTATAAATACTGTGAGTTGTGTGAACCACTTCAAGCAGAGCCACAGTCATCAGCAACTATAGCAGTTTTCTAACCTGTACATTTACGTCTTCGGTGTGAACTCCCAAACTATAAACTGGCTTGGACCCTCCTCAGACAGACCTCAGTCCGAGACCTATAACAACTGGGAGTTTTAGGAATTAAGCAAGAACAAAGGTCTCCACAGCTGAGTCCCACATGTCTTGAATGCCCATACTCTCTTTGAGCCAGTATGTGTCCGACACTGGCTGAAGAAATCTTCAGAAAAAAAATTGCCTGACAAGTTACTGAGAAGAAGCTCTGACCTTTAAATCTGAATGAAATACAGTGCTGCCCATGGATCGGATTGCAGAAGTATCTCTCTCACATAAGCTGGGCCCAAATGAGCTGCAGGAGAGTTTGCACAGTGTAGTCACTTTCCCACATTCAAATCAGGTTTACTACGATAAAATCAGGGGATTTGTATGAAAGAACTCTTCTCAGCTAACCTGGTAACCTGTAATACATGTACTGCGAAAGTAGATGCCAAGAGCTAGCATCAGGATTTAACACCTCATCACTCAGGAACGCTGATGCACAGTAGGAGATTTTTAAGTGGTGATCGGAAACAAAGTTTTATTATAAGCAAGTCAGAAACTCAAAGAAGTCAACCGAAACATCCACACATCGCTGAAGACAAGGATAAATTGGAAATATATATGCTTTCTTAGAGTGTTGAAACATCTGTAGAAAGCACTGGCGTTATCTTTGAAATGAAAATGAAAATATTTGCTTACAATTACATATAGCTACATTATAATATAGTTTACATAGACATTATACTATAGGTGAGATGTAGCATGCACATCAGTATCCTTGAAACTACACTTAAAATACACCTGAAAACTATCACCAAATTTGCTCATACTCAATAATACACCACAAATCAATGCATAAGGCAGGAAATTTAATATATGGAGCTAAACCATTGTTCAAAGAATGATATTTATAATGCCTGATGTCAGCAATCCATGGGGGAAAAATTCGTCAGCAACCATTTTGGGGTGCTACCGGCTACCACCACCGCTAAACTGCTGAATTTAGCAGGAGTCGTTAGCGGTGCTGTGCCCGGGCGAAAAGTTGTTCGAGAGGCACAAATGCACCAAATTTCTAGATGTCTTTTATTATTTAGTTATAGGAAGATGAGTAGGCAAGTCAGGATATCAAGCGTGCTACGCTATTTTGTCAGCTACGGCAGTTCTCTTTTAACTTTAATAAATTTCTGCTTTTTTCTCTATGTCCTTTAATATCTTTACTTGTCAAGAAAGCAATCCTGCATGTACCACGTCAAATACTTCCACAGGGATGTGTTGCAGCCTCTGCCTGTCCTATTCCAGCTGTGAGTAGCTTCCTTTGGGAGGGTTCTCCTGTCACCTGTTCAGAGCAGTTGCTGGCGGTGACTTAAGAGCAGCCCACATGTTCCTGTGCTTCTGCATTCATGTCACTGTTGAGTCCTGGCAGTGGCCCCTGATCTGTTGTAAGACAGATGGTTGCACTGCAATGAGGTCTCTGAAGCCCTCACACATAATTGTCTGGATCCTGTGTCCAATTTGAAGCTGAGCATTATTGCAGCCTGGATTTTGGACACTGCAATATCATTAGTGTGACAATCCAGAGAGGTGGCAGAGTCTTGAATGAGAAAATACACAACGATATTAAATGAAATGCCTACGAATATACTAGGCCCTGGTAATCACTATGGGTTTTGAATTTCCATGAGGGTTCTCCCGCTCATCTGTTGTACCTTTGGAGGAAGATCTGCAGAAACTCCAGAGAAATGATGTATCTGCCAGTTATGCCATTTCTCCAGGGTTTCCACGGATTTTCCACCAAAGTTAAAATGGACGATTGGGAGAACCTCCACAGAAATTAATGGCATTGGAGCACTAGATTGGAGGGTGATTCCTTGATCTGGCTTCCAGCAGGGTGGAGTGACATTTTTAAGGGGCGCATCTTGGGAAATCGCGGGCATGGAGCTGATTGATTAAATTAATGTTAAATTTACCCATCAAAATTAATCAAGGAATCACACTTTGGGGTCAATTTTAACTTTTGCACATCAGCGATCGGCCGTATCCGAAACGATGACAAACGATGAGGCACGGAGCCTCACTAACATCGGGCCGGCAAGCTGCGGGATCCCAAATGGGCATCCCGATGCTACTCGGCGGATTGAGGCCTCCCGATATCAAGCCCCTTCAGTGA
Source organism: Squalus acanthias (assembly GCA_030390025.1). NCBI lineage: Eukaryota > Metazoa > Chordata > Chondrichthyes > Squaliformes > Squalidae > Squalus > Squalus acanthias. Next base: position 6,743,136 of record JASTWF010000031.1, read on the forward strand.
GTGCAGGGGTGGGTGCGGGGGTCAAGACTGCAGAGAGTGTCCCGGGGCGGCTGTAGGCCAGATTATTTTTAAGGGGCCCTGAGAAGCAGAAATGCTCCTCCAGTCCCCACAAAAATAATTCCAAATTTACTTTGGCAGGGCCTCTTTGGCTCCATCACCCGTGGAACTGGTCAAAGTGTGTGCCATGCACATTCCGACCAATTCTGACCTAAAATGGCAGTCGGGGTCCTCGGACAGGCGGGCGCCTGTTTCAAAATGTCGCTAGCCACTTCGTCAGTGTTAACGGGATAGCGAGGCTACCGATTCCATTTTGAGGCTGTTACCGTCTCGTTAAAGTCAGGGGAAGTGAAAATTGACCCCAGTGTGTTTTGATATCTGGGCCATTCTCCATTAAAATGTCACCAAATTGTGATATTTTTGGACTCTCAATCGCTACTTAAAAATGGTTTATGTGAACATTTCCATGTTCAGCTTTAGAACAGTCCAAGTACCGAAGTCAATTTAGTTTATGATTTAATTGTGAAACAAAAAAAAAATCATAAAAGTCAATTTTATTAAGATTTACTCACTAGTTATTAAAACAGTATTAAGTAATCTACATGCAATCTTTAAGTTCTGAAAGGCTCCGTTGGAGTAACCACAGACCAAAGTTTAGAGGAATACCGCTGGGCAAATTAATAGACATAGAAATATTTCCAAGTATAAACCCATTTAAAATTCTGATTTAGTGCAACATATCATGGGTTTAACGTTCTCCCAGCACTTGAGTTAAGACAAATCATTTTCCTATCAAACCTCCTTTTGTATGCCAAATAGGCCACCTTTGGATTTGTAATGCAATTATGGCAATTTTAGCAAAGCGTATAAACGATTCCAATACTATTTTTCCACGTTCTTAGATTTCCTATTCATTTCCCGAGCTTGCACATCTTTTACATATAAAACTGAAACAATTATGAGAGCAGTTTCTCTTGTTTTATTGCAGATGGAATGAAAGTTGTATTTCATCACAAAACCACCAGGCTTTCTCATTACCAGTGATTTTCCACTTCTGCTTTATTTACCATGTGTTTATGATCAATAAGCTTTTCTTTGGCTTTTTTTTCCCCCTCAATTTTCCCTCTTCAAGGGCTCTTTTCTCCAATTGTCTCTTTTAACTTAGCGGGAAAGTGAACTGTGGCCTGCTCCACATAGCGTTCTTTCGTTAGACTGGAATGCAAACTACAGCAGCTCCCACGTAGTGTCATTCAGCGATGACTTGTCGGCCTAGAAATTCGTCTCGGGCGGTGGCGCGGAACGGGCGGTATCGGATCGGCCGCCCGTCAATGGAATGGAATATCAGGTGCTGCGTATAACGGGCGGCCGATCCGGTACCACCCGTTCTGCACCACCGCCCCAGACGAATTTCTAGTCCACCCGGCATCTCTTCCACCTAAACTGCAATTCTACAACCTCTCAATGAAATTGTACATATGCAATCTTCAGATTCTTCCACGTAGCTTCCAGGATAGATTATGGATGAGGAAGCCTACTCAAAGCATCCAGATAGAAAGAACCGAAAGCCACTACTCTCTGTTTCCTGTCACTTAGCCAATTTCGTATCCATGCTGCCACTGTCCCTTTTATTCCATGGGCTTCAACTTTGCTGGCAAGCCTATTATGTGGCACTTTATCAAACGCCTTTTGGAAGTCCATGTACACCACATCAACCGCATTGCCCTCATCAACCCTCTCTGTTACCTCATCAAAAAGCTCAATCATTTTGTGTGAAGAACATCCTAACATCAATCCTAAATTTAGCCAGATTGAATTGATCTTCCCTTGTCCTCCTGCCAAGGTTTAATTTGAAGTAGTGCTCCATATTTAATTGTTTAATGGAAGAGTAGATCAATATTCGAAGCAGAGGAAAAGATAGGGTTATGGAGAGAGAGGAGAGCAGAGGGATTAATTTTGGATTGCTCTAGCAAAGAGCCAACACAGATATAATGGACTGAATGGCCTCCTCTGCACTGTAAACTTCTGTGGTTGTAAATCAACAGTGCCATGGCGGGTATAGATTTAACCTTCCATGGGCTAGTGCAGAAATTATGTGCCCAGACAATTGTATTGACATGCTATTAGCACGTTTCAGAAATACAATCATAAAACATTGGTAATCAAGGGGCTAATCATTTTATTAATTTTGATTCCTCCAATTCTAGATTCCGTAAAATTGGGCAACTAACTGGAAACTTAAACCCCGACCTTGACTCGGGGGTGAGAGGTCAGCGTAGGGCCGGCGGGACAAGTGGCAGGCTCGCACTGGTACATGAGGCCCGGGACATTTTAACGCCCGAGCCTCATTAACATAATCCAGGCCCGACTCCCACCTGAACCTGCCAGGAATGATGAGGAGCCGACAGGCAGGAGTGAGACGAAAGCAGCAGGAGGTTGCTGTCGGGGAACGGTCCCTGGCAGTCAAGGGGGTGGGTCCTGGTCGGGGGAGGAGGGAAAAGCTCGGGGCAGAGGAGGTCCAAAATTTCATTGTGGGGCCCAGAGGAGTACTCCAGGCCCACGGGAAACCGTAAATTTTTTTTAAGGCCTTACCTTTCTGGCCCTCTTCTTGGCCTGCTGCTCTTTGGGTCATGGTGAGGCCCCACCAGTGCTCTCAGAGAATAAACAGACTGTTCCAATGTGTGGCATGAATACCGTGGAAATCATGAAATGGATGACATCTTACTAAATAATAAAGAAATTCAATTTAAGTGTGTACCAAAAATTTATTTTATTCAATGCTGTCGGAGCAAAATCTTGTCAGTTTTATGCTTATGGTAATGTTATAATGGATGATTATCAGACTGCAATTCTCAGATGTCACAAGTAGAACATAACCTTTGAGAGTATGAGCCAGATGCACTGATCTTCGTGCTCACTAAATTTCACATACGGTATGTTATTTGAAGTCTCACTTTTCAAGTAACCAGGCTTTGGTCCGTCCAATGCACTAAGCAGTCTTTCATCATTCCAATTTCCATGAGACAGAACCAGCAGTGCCGAAATGTGCAACAGTGGGAATCTAAGCATGCGTGGTTTTGTTAGGATGTTTCATCATGCTTATGTAATGCCAGCACTTGCCAATAGGGAATTCAATCTTTTCCTCTGGAATTGTAACAGTTCAGATTTGACATTTTCATCCTTTAGTTGCTTCCTGATGTTGCTGAATTTTTCAGTTACATTTGGAAACAAAAGCCAATAATTAGATGCACTTCTTTTCCTCGGACACACTGCTTCTGCATTCTGCTATATCTCAAACTTAGGCTTTGCACATTACATCATCTTTTATTTAGCTGCGAAGTTGTTTTGATCCAGAACTTTTGAACCAAGAAGAGAAATGTGAAGTCTACCCATCTCTACTTCCTCCAGTTTATGTACCAGCAAATTATGGTCTTTACCAACCAACTTAATTCAGAGGATGTGAAGGCTTTTGCCTGTTATATTGACAACAACTTTTTAAAGACTTGAAGTTAGGTAAACCCATATGAGAGGTTGCTGTACATTAGCTGAGCTTCATGGTACAGACCACGAAGCACTTCAAATGCCAATGTTGATAATACTGCTCTCAAAGGCACTCCCAAAGTTTGGTTTCAAGGCAGCCCATTGCTCTAACAGTGTCTCAGCAATGTGATGTTGAGTGAACACCTTCAATGATGATCAGATACAGTATTTCAGGATTAAATATGCCAGCAAGTGACCTTACTGTACCTTTCCTCTTGAAAACATACAGCTATAAGCCTGGATCTTCTTGGGCCAGAGTCCCAGGGCCAGATCAGGCAGAGTGGAATTTCCGTCCACCCCATGAATGTGTTCCTGACACATAAGGGACTCATGACAAAGGTCAAGGTGTGCGGGGTCAGGGATCCGGTAGCAGAATGGATTGAAGGACGGCTACAACACAGAAAATAGAGGGTAGGGGTAAAGGGAAGTTTCTCAGACTGGCAGAAAATGGGAATAGGTGTCCTGCAGGGATCCGTGCTGGGACGCATGTTATCTACCATATACATAAATGATTTAGACCCAGGTGAGAAGAGGTTATCAGAGCGGAAGCGGGCTTGTCTGGTGTATAAACACTGGCATGGACCAGTTGGGCAGAATGGCCTGCTTCTGCGCATAGATTCTATGTAATAAAGAACAGTTCACTCATGTGGTTTTCAGGACAGATGACAGGTAATACGCTGCAATAGTTTGTGCCCACAATACTTCAGAACTGGCTGCATTTCATAGATTATGTAAAAGAAAAGTTCACGCTTTTGGTGGGTGAAAATTCTAAAACAGCTATTTGTTATCTCTCACACAGTGATGGCCATGAAGACCATTCTTCTCACAGCAGGCACTTGTATAGCTTGTTGCAGATGTGAAAAGGAAAGAAAACGGAAGGTTTGGATCATCAGCACAACAAAACAGTATATAAAAGAGCACGTATATAAAATAAGCAGGTGTAGGGACAATGTACATAGGCCCGGAATTTGTGGTAGTAATAACAGCGAGGCTGTCAGCGTTAAAACTGGGCAAAACTGACAGCAACTTCTGGCGCCGTACATGTGCAGCTAAACGCGGAAATCTGGAAATTGCTGTCCGTGATACCCTGCTCCTCCACAGGCTGCGCTGCTGCAGGCTTCACCAATGGAATCAACAGAGAATCATTGATTTGGCGCAAACTTAAACTAATTACCCACCATTCTCACGGTAAAGAACGGTGAAAAATTTAAACCTTGTTCAATCAGGAGTAACTCAGCTTTTAACGGCATACTAAGTCATAATTAGTGCTGAACAACCTCTCTGACCCTGAAAAATTAATTTTATATTGTGGAGTCTCATTCTCTCAGAAGAAAATTTAAATGTTGCAGATTTAAAAAAAAATAAAAATAATTTTTTTTTGTTAAGTTTGTGTTTTGCTATTTAAGTTCCTCCCTTAATTCCATGTGTATGTCCCAATCTTTATTTCGCTTTCTGTGCAATGATTTAAAAGTAATTTACATTTCCTGCTTTTTACTTCCTGCTTTGCCATCTGTGAGAATTCTTCAATCTAATTGGTTGATCAGCTTGCCTGCTGGCTGCCCTGTCCACAGATACCACAGATCTCCTGTAGAAGGCGCCAAATTCATAGAATCATAAAATGGGTATAGCACAGAAGGAAGCCATTCGGCCTATTGAGCCCGTGCCGGCTCTCTGCAAGAGCATTTCAGCTAGTTCCACTCCCCCGCCCTTTCCCCGTAGCCCTGCAAATTTTTTTCCTTCAGGTACTTATCCGATTCCCTGTTGAAAGCCACAATTGAATCTGCCTCCACCACCCTTTCAGGCAGTGCATTCCAGATCCTAACCACTCGCTGTGTAAAAAAGTTTTCCCTCATGTCGCCTCTGGTTCTTCTGCCAATCACCTTAAATCTGTGTCCTCTGGTTCTCGACCCTTCTGCCAATGGGAACAGTTTCTCTCTATCTACTCTGTCCAGATCCCTCAAGAATTTGAACGCCTCTATCGAATCTCCTCTCAACTTTCTCTGCTCTAAGGAGAACAACCCAGCTTCTCCAGTCTATCCACGTAACTGAAGTCACTCTCCCAAACTGACATTGGAAAAGAGGAAGTCTGTATTTTCGAGCCCGCTAAACCTTTTTGGGCAGCTTTTTCAAGGTGAACGGCAAGCGCCGTTCCTTCGCCGCTGACCGCAAAATCGGGGCCATAGCATTTAGTTCCAAAATGTACTTACGTTCATAACCTGAATTCTTTTCCTGTCACTTCTGCACAGTCACTCTGAACTCACATCTCTGACTTCCACTGCCTCTGTAGCTCAGGGCATATCTAGTCTTATGTGCATATCTTTGTGCTCATAAGATAAGGAATGCTAGTGCCAGAGAATAAAATGGAATTAAATACTTTCCATTTCAAGGTTTGCTCTACCTGTTACGGTATTTTCCATATGTAAGATTTGGATCACAGGTCACACACAGATTACCCAAAGGGTCTTAGGAGTTGTAAGGCTTTTTATTAGAGAGCTACAGTTGAGGCATACTCAGATACTACATGCGATTGAAATAGATTTAATAGACATACAACCCGTGACAGATGAGAGCGATCTATGGCCCCGCAACGGAACGAATGGAACGAAATGACCCGACGGACGGACGTCGGATGGACGGTGGACGGACGGACGTCGATGAATGTCTCTGCCTGCAACAACAGTCATTTCTGTTGGGTCTCTCCTCGAGCTGTCGGAGGTGTTAGGCTGTCAGCCAGCATGGGATCCACCTCTGCGCTCGAGCCTAATCAGAGTGCTAAGCCGAAGCTAGCATTTCATCCACTCCGAGGAAAGCCTTCCTCTTAACAGTTAGCTTCTCTCTCATTGTTGCCCATTTTTATATCTTATTTCGGTGGGCTGGGATCACAGATGTCTATCATTTTTCATTCACCTCATGACTTTTATTACCAGGGCAAAGGTACCCCTCCTGATCATCTCATTTCCTGAGCTGGGGTTATTCCTTATCTTTTGTGTTAAATGTTTTATTACAGTTAAGAATGTTTTGCTTATTCGGCGGGCTGGTTCCCTGCTGTCTCTCTTATCAGTCTTGCTATGTCTGTTTGGGAGGCCTGCTTGTACTTGTGTTGACCTAAGGCCTGTCTCTGTTCTTATCTGATGTGATTGGAATTCTTTCTGGGTGATCAGTTAGTGGGTTAGCAGATCTATTTTTTGCAGAACCGTTATTCCTTTTATAACTTGCAATTTCTTTGGGTTTAAAGATTTCTTACAATTTATATCGAAGTACTAATTTCTGTTCATCCATACTATAAACTAAGTAAGTATATATTTCCTTAGTTCCACTGGATTGAGATTGCCCCAATTCAATTCAGATAGAAATTTTACAGCCAGCAGATGGAGGAAACTTTTATCCCGTCAGCCTGGGCTGGAGTCAACCACATGTCCCAGAAGAGAAAACCAGCTGTCTAACCAACTGTACCATCTCTTGACTTCTGAAGTGATCTTAAAGCTCCTGATTGTTCGGGGCTGTTATAAGATGATAGAATTAAAGATAAATCAATGACAAAACCTTATAAAAATTTCATGGTAAAAAAATCCTACCCAAGTACCAGTAAAGATTACCACATTGGCTCTAAAAATGTTGGATGCCACTCAAACAAAACAAAGTAAAGCCTATAAACAGAAAATTAGTGTAAAGCACTGGGCAAAATACGCTCTTCAAAATGAATATTTTACAAAGTCAGCATCAATGTTGTTAATTAATGTAAACTTAGATTAAAACTCCTTAAAAGGTAAAATGAGAGACAAACATAATGGGCTGGATTTTGTCAGCCCCGAGGAGGCGGGTATGGAGGCGGGACTGCCGGTAAAGTTGCAGAAAGTGGGGGCAGATGGCAAAACCGCCCCCATCCCGCCTCCGTGCCCTTTTACCAGGAGGCGGGAAGCCGTCCTGCCCCGGGTCCCGTCTCCTCGAGGTGGGAAAGGGATTAATCCTTTTAGCTGCCTGTTAACAGGTAGTTAACAGGCAGAAAAAAGGATTAGTCCCATTTTACCTTTTCAGGTGAAGGCTTCCCGACCTCGGAGAACCCCGCCGGGTTGGAGGAGTCGAGTAGGAGGTCTGCGGGGGTCGGAGGGACCTGAAAGTGAGATGTAGAGGTGAGTGATGGGTGCAAGTGTGGAGTGGTAAGTATGTGAGGTGAGTATAAAGTGTTAGAAAATGTTCACTTACCTTTGTCTCTGCCTACAGCCTTCAGCCGCGGTGGTTCCGGAGTCCCGATGTCTTCGTTGTAGATTTCACAGACTGGCTGTTGGATCCTCCGAACCAACAATCATCTGCTTTCTACAAAGTTGAAAGGTTTGATGAGTCCTGAACACAGAGCCTCATCAAACTACAGAGAATGTCAGTGTTTGACAGCTTCACAGAGCTGTCAAACACTGACATTTCTTCTTTCAAGAAGTCTTGACAGATGGCACATCAGACGTTGACGTGCTCTGTCAGTGACTTCCCCCTAATTGGCCTGCTGAGCCCGCAGGGCAGGCTTAACAAGGTCAATCAGGGGAAAATCTCGCTGGTTGGCCAGAACATGATGGAGGCGGGACTGAGACCCGACAAGCAGCAGTCCCACCTCCAGCACGTCTCCATTCACAAAATCCAGCCCAATGAAAAAGTTTCCTAAAGTTTTCCAAAGTTGATTCTCCCACATGTTCTCCTCATTTGTCTATCTCCAACTCGCCGAAATACTTCCACAATGAAACACAGGTTTCCATGGGGTTGGGAAAGTAAGAGGAAGGCGGGAGCTGCTGGCTCCACATGGGAGGTGCCTTTTCCAGCACTCCTTGTGGACCAGGAGGAGCAGGAGCGCTCCCCCCCGGTCGCTCAAGCCTTCGGCCTCCCCTCTGCCGATCACGGCCTCTCTCCCCCCCCCCCCCCGCCGCGATCACCGACCCCCTCCCCAAAGCCCCAATGGCCTCTCTCACCAATCCCGATCACAGGCAACCACCCCTAAGCACCAAATGCCAACCTTCCCAACCACGACCCACCCCCCGCCAATTGCCGGCGACCATCCCTAGGGTCCCTGGTTGCGGCCTCCACTGATCTTCCCACCTGGTAGCCGGAAAGCTTGTCCATTTGGTTGGCTGCCGGGCGGGAAATGGAAGAAAAAGTAGTTAATGAGGTCCTGCCGTTACATTTGGCAGGACCTCCGCATCCCTGGCCTTTCCGAGTTCTTCAGCTGTTATCGGCCTCCACCGCACCCTCCCCGCCTCCCCTTAAATATCGGGGCCATAGTTTCTCAGTTTCTGCTAACAAAGTGTTGTCTTCCTGCATCATATAAATGCTTACAATAAATGTCATGATAACCATTTTCCAGCTATTGTTCCCTAAGTATGATTTCAGAATGCTGCTGCTCGTGCTACTTAGTGTCAGTTTGGCTCAGTTGGTAGCACACTTGCCTTTGAGTTGTAAAGTTGTGGGTTCATGGACCATGGACTTTATCACATAATCTAAGCTGACAACTTCAGTGCAGTACTGAGGGAGTGCCGAGGAGATGTTAAACTGAACCCCCGACAACTGTGATGTAAAACATCCCTCGGCATTACTCAAAGAAAAGTTCTCCAGGTGTCCTGACCAGCATTCCTCCCTCAACCAACACCACCCAAAAAAACAGATTACCTGGCCATTTATTAATTTGCTGTTTGTGGGACCTTGCTGTCTGGCTGCCACATTTGCCAACATAACAACACTGACCATACTTCAAAAAGAATCCATTGGTTGTAAAGCAATATTTATACAACACTTCTTTTTCTACGGGCCATTTACAATGAAAACCTTCACACAATAAGTCCCTCAGCCCTTATACAGAAAGCAGCACTGGATTCCATTAAGTATAAAGTAATTTTTTGAATATTGATATTTTCCCTGGGCTTTTAGCTATCTTTCACCCACTATTAGATGCCTATATAGCATGAACCATGTCTTGACAAAAAGATTGGACAGGCAGAGACACCTAGCTTTCACTCACCGCTACGAGTTACCGCCAGGGACCTCAGCGCCAGGCAGATTGCGACGTCAGTGAGTGTGCAACACTCACTGGGTGCCCGATCTGCAAAATTCATTGTCACCCCTTGCCTTAACACCTCGCCCCGACAGCAACAGGGAGAGGAGACATCAAGTAGGTGGATGCCGGCTTCAGGTGCGCTACTTAAGGGGATCATGAGTAATGAGTCACAGCTGTCAGGTTAGTGATGTTTCACTGCTTCCTTGTCAGTTTGACATTGTGCAATAATTTCATTCAGTCATTTAAAGGTTGTTTAGTATCAGGAGTGTTGTGGCTACTAACAATTAGTTACATTTCTTCTCATAACATGTCAAACTGCTACACTTGGTTAGATTAATGGGGGCTGTACTGGCAGTCGACCTCGCCCTCCAGGATCTATGGCGGAGAGAGCGGAGGCAGCGAGAAAGATTGGAACATGTGGCCAGAGGGAGGAGAAGGGCCATGAGGGCTCTCAACAGGAGGCCTTACCCTCCGAGGGTATTCTGAGAGCACTTCTCCTACCTCCAATTAAGCGAGGAGCAGTGTATTAGAAGGCTCCGCTTCAGCAAGGAGGTAGTCACAGAACTCTGCCACCTCCTGCAACCAGACCTCGGGCCTCAGATCAGGGCGACCACGGCTCTCTCAGTGGCAGTCAAGGTCACCGTCGTCCTCAATTTCTTCGCCAGCAGATCCTTCCAGTCTGCAACAGGAGATATAGCTAACATCTCACAGTTCGCCGTCCATCGCTGCATCCGGGAGGTCACAGAGGCTCTGCAAAGTAGGAGAAGGGATTACATTTCCTTCCCCGTCACCAGGACGAACGTGCATGTGTCTTTGCTAGGATAGCGGGCTTCCCCATGGTGCAGGGCGACATTGACTGCACCCACGTCACTTTGCGGGCACCTCATAACAATCCTGAGATCTTCCGTAACCGCAAAGGCTACCACTCACTTAATGTGCAGCTGGTGTGTGACCACAGACAGAGAATCCTCAATGTCAATGCCCGTTATCCTGGCAGCAGCCACGATGCCTCGGCTGGCTGGTCGGAGACAAGTGCTATCCGCTCTCCACCTGGCTCATGACTCCCCTCCGCAACCCCAACACTCCTGCTCAGCACTCATATAATGAGAGCCATGCCACCACCAGGAACATCATCGAGCAGACCATCGGCCTGCTCAAGCAACGGTTCCGCAGCCTTGACCATTCGGGAGGAGCCCTCCAGTACTTGGCTGAGCAGGAGTCCCACTTCATCGTGGTCTGCTGCATGCTCCACAACTTCGTCATCATGAGGGCCCAGCCCTTCCCACCAGGGATTACAGGACCACCTCAGGAGAAGGAAGAGGAAAACGAGGAGGAGGAAGAGGAACAGGAGCGAGGGAGGAGGCAGCCACTCAATCGGCCTTCGGAAGGGCGGTCCGTGACCGCCTCATCAGACTGCGGTTCCAATAAATTAAACCCCAGATCCCCGTTGCTCACCACATCCCCATTATTCCATCCCTGTCGCAGGCCATATCACAGCGCAAAGCTGAAATGAGAGACACCTCAAAATAATCCAAACTGAATTAATAAATTTATCAATAATCAGTTAACACATATTTACAACAACATTACCTATTCACCCTTGTGCAATCCCATAGTGCCTCTCGTTACTGTGCCTTTGCCTACTCTAGTGCTCCTACGAAGTGTTGGCCCACTGACTGCAGAACGGCTGGTGGAAGGCTGCTGAATGTCCGTGCGGAGACTTCAGATGGCCTTGCAGGACACCCTCGACCAGCTGTGGGCCTAGAAGGCCTGGCTGTAGACTGCACCACCTCAGCATAGGCGGCAGCAGTCTGGGCTGGCTGGGTGACAGGCAGCGACAACGGCAATGGCGGAGTGCCAGTGGTGGGAGCAGGAATGCTGTCATCCTGAGAGAGGACAGCAGCTTCCTGCTCCATTGACCCACTGCCACTCCCCCGGGGCAGCACCTCAGCATCCCTAGCAATCTGTTGCAGCCCCGGTCGACGGTGGTAGTCCCAGCCACGATGGCAGCAGTCAGAGTTTGCGTTGCATCAAGCTGAGACTGCATGAGAGCAGTCTGAGATTGGATGCCACCAAGCATAGACTGCATTACAGCACTAAGACGTTGCGTCGCTTCCGCCTGTGCTGCAATGGAAGCTGCCAGATCGCCCATCACACGCGGCATCAGGTCTAGGTCGCCACGGTCTCTCTGGGTGTCTACCATCCTTTACAGACTGGAAATGATGGGCTCCATGGTGTGCGCAGAGCTCTGTGCAATGTTGGAGGCGGACTCCTCCACGCTCCTTACCTTTGCCGAGAGGCTCTCAGGCACCTTTGCCATTGCACCTATCATCTCCTTGTGCATGCCCATCACCCTTCTTCTAAAGGCCTCCCATCGAGGTCCTCATCTGAGTCCTGTGCAGCAGTACTCGTGCATGAACTCGCCCTCCGGGGAGCTGGCTCCCGAGCTACCCTTTCCGCTTGGCCTTGCTGCAGCCCGCTCATCCCTGGTGCATCACCCTGTGCAGATCCCGCTACTATACCAGTCTTTAAAGAACACGTAGTGCCAATATCTGAGCTGGTGTCTGCGGGTGAGACATGCAGTGGCGCGGTGTGTTCTTCCTCCTCCTCTTCTCCCGCCTCGCTCTCAACGGTGCCCTCAGGGACAGGCTGCTCAGGTGCTTGCTCATTATCTGAAAGCATTAAGGCACAAGATTTGGGTTAAGGTGAGGGGAGGGGGGCAGGAAGGGAGAAATGCATGGAGACAGCATGATCAGCTGGAAAGCGCGAAACGCTTGTGGGGTGAGGGAGAAATGGGATGTGAGAAGACGGAGTAGGGATGAACATACAGTTGTTGTCCCCAAGGGGGTCAACGTTGCCGGTGGCCACGGTACCCACCACCTGGCACCCAATAATCTGCAGCACTCTATTCTCCAGCGCAGACAGTGGTTGGGTGTCGGCTTGTCCCCAGCCTGTGCACTCCTGCTCCCTCCTGTTGTGAGCCACCTTGGCCTGCAAGAGAAAGGAAAGTGTGAGTGAGTGTGGAGCAATGTGTTTGGGTGATGTGCCTGCCATAGTTGAATAGCTGTCATTGTGTGCAAGGTGTGAGCTGTGGGTGTGAGTGTTGGTAGGTAGAGATTGTTGGCGGGTGAGTGCTGGGGGTGTGGTGCTTTGGGCAGTGTGTGCAGACTGTGGTTCAGATGGTGGTATGCAGCATTTGTTGAAGCATTGACTCACCCTGACCACCCGAGTGAGGTTGTTAAATTTCTTCCTGCACTGTGTGTGGGTCCTGGGGCCCACAGTGCTGCCCGAGACATGCTGGGCTACCTCCCTCCACATGGTGTGGAAGACTTGCGGCGAGGGCCTCCTGCCACTTGCCGGTTAGAGCACCGCCCTCCGTCTTTCCACTGCGAACACCAACGCCTTCAATGCATGGTCGCAGAATCTGCAGACTCTGTCCCTGGGGCATGGATCTGCCATCATTACGGCTACTTGAGTCGTCCGGCTCCTTCTCCTTGACCTGCTGCTGCTGGCTGAGAATGAGGTTCTGCAGCATCAGCCATCAGTGCTTGATTTAGCGCTCCAATCCTTTCTTTGTGCAATGAGATTGAATTTTACGTGCAGTCTGAAGCATTAGTGCCTGGCGCTAATTCTCAAACTTTTCAAAAGTTGCCGCCCGTTCCTGGGCTATAGTGAATTTCTCCCCCAAAGAGTCTGAACTCCATTTTATTGGTTGGTGTACTTGTACAAAACTGGCACCTGAGTGAGCTTCCCTGATGGCCCAGTCAGTTAAGTGAGAAGATGCAGACTAGAAAGGTCCCAGATTGAATCCCCAGTCTGTACTGAGTTAGCTGAGGTGGCAGTAGCAGGTCTACAATTGGCCTCAGTACCCTGAGTTAGAGAGGGGAGAATCGACCAGTGCCCTAGCTGCTGATTGCTATCTAGTAACCCTTGTTGGAAGTGTACATGTTTGGATTTTGGGTGAAGACACATCAGAGCTTGGCTTTGATGCTCCTATTGTCAAATAGCATGCTGGCACTCATTGTCAAGTCTCACATAAATAATGGACACTTAGACAAAGGACCAGAGGGTGCCCAATGTGCATGGAGCTGTGTGTAACAATGAGTTGGCACCTTCAGAAGGGGAGGAAAGGAAAGTGCCAAGTGAAAAAGTTAAAACTCAGTTCCAATTCAAATCTGTTGTAGATTTTTTGCTGTATTATTGAAAAAACCTGGTGAAAAAGCAAAGCCTCTGGCACAAGACATCAACAAGCTTCAAAAGAATAGAGAACATAAGATAAAGTGAAAAGTTGAGTAAAGTAGGCAAAAGCTTGGGTTTTCAAAGCCTATAGGTTGTAGGAGGAAGGCAACATTGAGGAAGGTAAAGAAAGAAAGAAAGATTTGCATTTATAGAGCGCCTTTCACAACCACTGGACGTCTCAAAGTGCTTTACAGCCAATGAAGTACTTTTTGAAGTGTAGTCACTGTTGTAATGTAGGAAATGCGGCAGCCAATTTGCGCACAGCAAGCTCCCACAAACAGCAATGTGATAATGACCAGACAATCTATTCTTGTGACGCTGGTTGAGGGATAAATACTGGCCCGGACTCCGGGGAGAACTCCCCAGCTCTTCTTCGAAATAGTGCCATGGGATCTTTTACGTCCACCTGAGAGAGCAGACGGGGCCTCGGTTTAACGTCTCATCCAAAAGACAGCACCTCCGACAGTGCAGCACTCCCTCAGCACTGCACTGGAGTGATCAGCCTAGATTTTTGTGCTCAAGTCCCTGGAGTGAGACTTGAACCCACAACCTTCTGACTTAGAGGCGAGAACCACTGCTGACACTAAGGAGCTCCAGAGTTTGGAAGCTCTGAGAAAGACCGAGTTCGAGTGCAAATTGGTGTGATGAGTCTTGATTGAAACACCATGAGAATGCAGGGAGGTGGAGGAAGGTGTAGGGTGGTGCATTAGGAGCTTTGAAGGAACAAGATAGGTATTTAGTTGAGAAAGCATGCAACAAGAGAAGACCCCTCAGTCCATTGAGCCTACTACTCTCAACAGGCAAGGTATAGCTTGCGCTCATGGACCTAAGTTGCTGACCCAATGAGAGTAAAGAATAATCAGATGCAATACTTGCAGTGAGTGAAAATCCTTTGAAGTTGCTCCCAAATCCCACTAAGGTAATCAAGCAAAACTTGCAAGGTAAAAATCTAACATTATAATCTCCACACCTTGAACAACGTAATAATAATTGTGCATTGATGCCATTTGGTGCTATTTTGTCTAAATACGTCTACTGAATTTGCTGGAATAGCAGTGGTTTTAGTACTGCAATCCAAGTTTGTATTTTTTATTCAGGACTGGTAGAAATATGCAAAACATCCCTTTGGGGAAAAACTCCATCTGGATAATGTTAGAGAGAGTCTGGAGTCATGAAAAACGGAGCTGGTAACTACAGGACCTTGAGTACTGAGGAGAAATAAATGGAAATTTCTGCTATGTAACAAAAGCCTGGAAAATCCAAACGACTGAGCTATTGATATATTTGGCTCCTTTTAAGCAAATAACTCGTTTGCTGTAAAATTGCATTCACTTGTCAGGAATATCCAAATGATAGGAATCCACATTGAAATATGAAAAATACATTCCAAAGCATATTTTAATAGATGGGTTTAATTGCAATGAAACATCACATAGCATATCAATTAGGTTCTGAGAGTATTTTTAATTTTAAACTTCACTTTATAAAAATATTAAAAAGAAGAAAGTCTTTAAGATGTGTGTGTTTGTATAATCAGTTCAAAATAAAATTTGATATTGAACAATTTTTATTAAGATAAGCCCTAAGGTTGTTTGTAAGGAATAAAAAGACTAGAATGACAGTCAGAAAAACATGTTTTCTCTTTATCTCTGTCTAATTCTGAGCAGATACTTCTTTATACAAACTCATTTGCATTTTTCAGGCATTCCTGTGACAGAAATTTCTAATCAATTTCTTATAATTACTGTCCATTCCTATTGAATTCTGAATCAGATTAAGTTCTAGTTACTACCTGGTTAAGAATTACCTGCAGAAGAATCTATACTAACGATTGGTGCCTCCTCCCCAATCCTACCACACCACTGATGCTCCTCATTCCTCTGGTCCCAATGCTCCTGATACCCTCTTGCCCAATCTCTTTGTCTTGTTCAACATGTGCACAAATTTCATCTCCCCCATTCCATTTGGTTGTGCACAAGAACATTGCCCCCTCCCGCAAGTGTCTTACAGCAGGAGAGAGGTATAGAGAATGTTATTGAGGTAGAGCTACCATTACAACAGTGACTAAGCTTCAAAAGTACTTCAGTGGCTGTAAAGCGCTTTGAGACGTCTAGTGGTCGTGAAAGGCGCTATATAAATGTAAGTCTTTCTTTCTTTCTTTAAAGCTTTCTTATGGTGTTACTATCTATAGTTATAATAGACAGAAGCCAGAGCATGAGGGTCGGATAGCGCAGCCTCTAAAAGGCATTCTCTGATTCTTTCACTCATTGAGATCGTGAGCAATTGAGGGAGCAACACATTTTTACCATGGCAACTGGTGTGGGCAGAAGCAGCAACTTCATGGTGTATCGGGTGGGAGAAAGGGGAACTTCGACTCACATAAAGAAACAAATGGTGCGGCTCTCCACAAGCCAACAAACACTGTCTTGGTGCCTGGGCATCAGGGTTAGCCACTAGTGTCAAGCGCTGCTTCTAAAGTACCTTAATGAACTTTTGAGCACAGAGAGCCAAAGCAGCAATAGGTCTAAAAATTAGGCCTTGAAAATACACAATGGGATATTAGTGTGCAAATGTATTAACATATTTGCCTCAAATTCCTCTTCTACTATTTTAATGGAGGTATTAACCCAGTTACCCATTTAAAATAAATGGGTTTACACTTCTACTAAAATAACAGAGAAAGGAATTCCAGACAAATGCACTAAGCATTTATACACTCTTAACTCACAGTGTCATTTCAAATCCAAGGATTCTGTATCAATGGAGAGTACGGGTGTAAACTAAGTTTAATAAATACTGTCACCTGCTGGCATTCAGGTGAATTACACTGTTATCCCGTAGAATCTTAAATCACTTACTTTGACACTTAGGGGTAGAAATTGGACCTTGTGCCCGTGTTACGGCAAAATGGACTAATTTTGGGGCGTAACATCCCACGCCCAATCTGCACCTGTGTTTTAATTTATATATTACAACAGTGCATATTCCTCCATTACAACAGTGACTACACTTCAAAAAAAGTACTTCATTGGCTGTAAAGCGCTTTGGGATGTCCTGAGGTCATGAAAGGCGCTATAGAAATGCAAGTCTTTATTTCCTTCTTCTTTATTGGTAAAGTGGCTTTGCAGGCATTCCAGGCAGCCACCTGAAACAGTCATTCGGCTCCTTACATATGTAAATGAAGGACCTATTGCCTGTTTTAGGTCCCCTCGGCGAAATTGGTTGGCGATCAGCAGAGCAGACTCGAGGATGCTTCAGTGGCCTCTGTGGCCGCCAATGTAATGTAAAAGGTGGACCTGATAATGGCACAGCCTTGGTTATACCTGAACTGAAAGTGCTGATACTGTCGCTGTCTGATGTAAAGGGAAACAACGGTAGCTTTCCCAGCACTGCCATTCCTCATCTCAAAGATTCTGTTTAGTCCTACATCAATACCTGGGAACATCCCCAGGTGTTTCTACAGCTTATTATATAATCAGAGATAGCAAAATGTATCTCTGTGACCTTTACAGCTGATTATGCTGCTAGAAGGTCTTAGTGTAATTATCAGTTTGAATATATTTGTAAACACCACGTGTAATCCTTGCACACAGTGTTTAGCAATGACACCTTTTCACTTATAAAGCAGTTGATATCTTTGAACAAGCTGTTTATTCTAAAGCAGTATTCACTTGTCATACTTAATAGGAATTCACAATTGTATCATCTGTCTGATGGTTAGATGGAGGTTCCTACCTATGATTCACCACAAGCAGCTTCCTGATCTCGGCTTTGCCATCAGGGGGAGGTGAAGGCTGGAAAGGTAGGCACCTTTCCACAGGGAGGGGAGGAGAAAGGAGTCAGAAGATAAGTCACCCCGGCTGCTGTGCCCACTGTCCAGTGGCTGGTTGAAGAGCATCCTTGACAAAATCCTGACAGCAGGTTACCTGTCTGTCTTTCCAGCTGTAGACTAGTATCTGGTCAAGGGACATTGGAGCTGGAGAAAAATAATTGGAATGAAATAGTATTAATTGTATTCATTACAAATTTGCTGGTGTTTTCTTATTAATAACAAAGATCTTAAAAATTGAAATTTTTAAAACTGATAATCTCCATATGTTTTAATCATCCTGTTTGCTGAATCTCTTTATATAACAAAAAGGAAGGCCCTGTACATACATGAGCCAAAGTTTACAAATGGAATTTTTACTTTCTAGTGGTTAAAATTGTCACCATACTCTGAAACCACTGAACACGGTAATAAACAATGAAATGGATTGGTATGCGTGTTCAGTGTCTGCCTGTAGTCACATACCCGAGCAGGAAATTACTTCTACATGAGACTGTCAGCCTTGGGTAACTGATGGTGCCGTAAAATATAGACATCACTCCACTCTTCTTTATCTGAATAGTCAATGTAGCTGCACCTTCTCAACTTATATTCGAACATAAATAAATGGAATATATAGGGCTGCTATGTTTAGATTTTTATTGGTATTTAATGGTAATGATCATTTTTTTTATTCTGCAACAAACACAAACCATTTCCGCCACCTCCAGCGTGATCCCACCACCAAACGCATCTTCCCCTCACCTCCCCTTTCAGCATTCCGCAGGGACCGCTCCCTCCGCGACACCCTAGTCCACTCCTCTACCACCCCCAGCACCCCTTCCCCTTTGCCCGGCACCTTCCCGTGCAAGCGCAGGAGATGCAACACATACCCTTATACCTCCCCTCTTCCCACTGTCCAGGGCCCCAAACACCCCTTCCAGGTGAAACAGCGATTTACTTGTACTTCCTGCAATTTAGCACTGTATACTGTATTCGCTGCTCACGATGTGGTCTCCTCTACATTGGGGAGACCAAACGCAGATTGGGTGACCACTTTGCGGAACACCTCCGTTCAGTCCGTAAGGGGGACCCCGAGCTCCCGGTGGCCTGTCACTTTAATTCTCCGCTCCACTCCCACTCTGACCTCACCGTCCTCGGCCTATTACACTGTTCCACAGAAGCTCAGCGTAAGCTCGAGGAACAGCACCTCTTCTTTCGTTTAGGCACCCTACAGCCCTCTGGACTCAACATTGAGTTCAACAATTTTAGATCATAACCTCAGCCCCAATCACATTTATATTTTATTTTTTCATCCACCCTTTTATTTGGCCCCCCCCTTTTTTTTCCCTCCCAGAAGCTGGCAGCTGTCCTTCATTCTGCCAGTGCATTTCACACTTCATTTAGCCTTAACCTGTCACATTAACACCTCCTCTTGCCTTGATCAGCTCTTAATGTCTCTCAATGTCTCTTAATCTCTCCTTTTGTTCTTTCATCCCCTCCCCCTTTTCCCAGCTTTATCCTTGCTTTAAATCTATTTCATTTCCTGCTTTTTTCCAGTTCTGACGGAAGGTCTTCGACCTGAAACGTTAACTCTGTTTCTCTCTCCACAGATGCTGCCTGGCCTGCTGAGTTTTTCCAGCGTTTTCTGTTGTTATTTCGGTTAAGTTATTCCCTCATTTTTGTTTTCTATCTACCTTACTTCACAGTTTCATTGTGTGTGTTATCGCATCCTCCAGCGTTAAAAGAAGTCTTCAGGTCATAAAATTCATTAAAAATGGAACCCATCACTGGCATATATTTCTGAATTCCTGACTTTGAATTAGAAAAATTGCTTTTAAAAGGTGGTGCAAATAAAGATTGGAGTAGTGCCAGAGAACAAAAAGAGAGTGAAAGAAAATGTGCGGAAATATAACAACTTATATTTATATTTAACGTAGCAAAACATCCCAAGGCGCATCACAGGAGCGTTATCAAACAAAATTTGACAGTATAACAGAGTAGAAAGCATAAGCAGGCTGAGAACAGAAGAGAGAGAGAGGGCAGGAAAGAAAAGTGTGTGAAAAAGAAAATATAATGGAAAATCCAAGCAGCCTAAGAACAGAGTAGAAAGGAGAGAAAACATAACAAAGAGAAAAAGCACAGGCAGTGTGTGTAAACCGAACAGAGAGACCTCAGAAGGTTGGTAACAAGATAAGAAAAGCAGTTAAAACGTTAAAAATTATTAGAGATCATCTTTTTTTTAAAAAAAACGCTGCCACATAAAACTTCAGCAAGGAGGCAAATGCAGACAAAATCAAAATCAAAAAAGAAAAAGCAAAGAGGAAGAAAGAAATACACGAAACGGAGAAACAATTAGAAGTGTTATTATTTCCGTATTTGGTATTTCCGTGTTTGCTGCATCCTCACTCGTGTAAAAAAGAAAACATACAAGTAAATGTCATGCGGTATACAGAAAAAGTCTGCTCATGATCTGGAAATAACTAACGTGATATTTGAGAGGTCACAAAATATCTAAAACCAAAAAACAGAAAGATCAGGGATTATATGATTTAAGTTACTACTCTGCTACTGCTTATTGAAGTGTTAAAGACAAGGCATGCAGATAAACATCTGGGCTGCTGAGCAGGCCAACTCAACAGAGGCTCATCAGTAAGATTGTCCGTGATGTTTTACACCTACTTCTATTCAATAAGAATGCCAAGTGCTCTTCAGTTACAAGCATTCAACTTCTTGGCTTGGTAAACAGATCAAAACTTTTCTGACCAAATGAAAGTGGGATAAAATGCTGGCAATACTGGTAAATACTGGGCATCCTCGGCAGTTCAGCCCTATGTATTACTATTGGGCATATCAGCTTCAAGGACCATTGGGTTGATTTTGTGGTGCTGTACACTGGGCTAGCAGTTGCATCATGGGTGCAGTGGAATGTTAGAACTGGGAGAGCAGGCCCTGTGCCCATTTCCTATTGGCTTGCAATTCTATGATTTGCTGCATCTGCCAGAGAGCTTGCATTGAATGCGTGCCTTAGTCTCATTAAGGCCCAGATTTCATGTGAAAATAGCACAATGCTGTGGAATTTGTCTGGGATTTGCTCAGCCATCTAGAATGGAAGTTCCATCAGCAAACAAACTCTTAAGTGTCGCAAGTTTCATGTGGTTGTTTTGTGCCAATGTTTACAGTGCCTTCTTAAAATTTTATTAGATATTTTTCCATATGTTTTAAATTTTCATTAGTAATATCTTTGTGGGGGAAAAGAATTGGGGAGGGGGCCAATGTTCTTTTTACCCCTTGTTGGCTCCTGTGTCGGCCCAGTGATACAATATTATAATTGCTTGGCAGGTGGCAGGAAAAATAATCCATTCTTGCTCTTGGACTCAGTACAGTCCAAAGCCCGTGGATTGAATGGGGTGATTTACCTATAATACAATCCTCCCTCTCCAGTCTTCTACATGATCGTAAGCAGATCAACACTATGGAGTTTTGAAGCAGGGGCCACACCCAAAACTTGTCTGCTCTCTTCATGAATGCTGCCTGACCTGCTTTGTGTTTCCAGTGTTTTATGTTTTGTTTCAATGCTATGAGGGTTGGTAAAGTTTAAGCCAAAATTTCAATATTTTTTTTTAATTCATTGGATGTGGGTGTCGCTTGCAAGGCCAGTATTTATTGCCCTTGAAAAGGTGGCAGCGAGCCACCTTCTTGAACCGCTGCAGTCTTTGTACCAGATTGGTACAACTGAGTGGCTTGCTAAGTCATTTCAGAGGGCAGTCAACCACATTGCTGTGGGTCTGGAGTCACATATAGGCCAGATCAGGTAAGGATGGCAGGTTTCCTTCCCTGAAGGACATTAGTGAACCAGATGGGTTTTTACATCACCATTACTAACACTAGTTTTTTATTCCAGATTTATTTAATTAACTGAATTTAAATTCCCCAGCTGCCGTGGTGGGATTTGAACTCACGTCTCTAGATCATTAGTCCAGGCCTACTGAATTACTAGTCCAGTAACATAACCACTATGCTACCATGCCACACATTACCAGGTACACAAGCTGTGGCAGTTGCACCTCAACATCCTGTATCAGTCTGAAAATTATATATGGAGTACCAACAAAAATGCTTCACACGCCACTTCACCTGTCTGAGGAATTCTCCCAATCTTGTCAGCTGGAACCTATCCCTTCTATGCAGAACTTCAATCCATTAGAGGCTGAACTGAACCAGGGTTGCTGTAGCAATATTCAATGGGAAATATCTAACTTCACTGTCCGTATCCCACCGGAGCTTTCCGAGTTTTTGTACTTCTTGCAACCATTTCAATATCTCAACCTATTGAAACATCAATTAAAAAAAAAATTGAGAAAGTGATCTTTATTTGTTTGTGACAACAGAGCAATTCGCACCTTTAATGTCATTAATGAAGCAGCTGCCAGTGGTTGAACCATTGATATTTCCCTGAAGAACTCCTGCAACAATGTTCTGGGGCTCCGATGATTGGCCTCAAACTACTACAATCGTCCTCCTTTGTGTGATGTACGACTCTAGTCACTGGAGGGCTTTTCCCCTTGAGCCCCATTTTCCTCAGTCTTACCAGGGCTGCTTGGTGCCATATGTGGTTGAATCCTGCCTTGATGTTGGAGGGCAGCTACTCTCACTTCTCCCCTGGAAATTCAGCTCTTGCTTCCATGCCTGGATCAAGGCTGGGATGAGGTCTCAAGCTAAATGCTTCAAGTAGAACCCAAACAGATTGTCAGTGAGCAGGTTATTGGCAAGTAGGCTTTGCTTGGTGGCAACTCCTTTCATCACTTTACATAAGAACATAAGACGTAGGAGCAGGAGTAGGTCATTTGGCCCCTCGAGCCTGCTCCGCCAATCAATAAGATCATGGCTGATCTGATCTTGGCCTCAACTCCACTTCCTACCCGCTCCCCATAACCCTTGACTCCCTTATCGTTCAAAAATCTGTCTATCTCCACCTTAAATATATTCAATGACCCAACCTCCACAGCTCTCTGGGGAGGAGAATTCCAAAGATTCACGACCCTCTGAGAGAAGAAATTCCTCCTCATTTCCAATTTAAAAGGGTGCCCCCTTATTCTGAAATTATGCCCCCTAGTTCTAGATTCCCCCACGAGGGGAAAAATCCTCTCTGCACCCTGTCAAGCCCCCTCAGAATCTTTTATGTTTCAATAAGATCCCCTCTCATTCTTCTGAACTCCAATGAGTATAGGCCCAACCTGCTCAACCTTTCTTCATAAGGTAACCCCTTCATCTTCGGAATCAACCTCGTCAACCTTCTCTGAACTGCCTCCAATGCAAGTATATCCTTCCTTAAATAAGGAAACCAAAACTGTACGCAGTACTCCAGGTGTGGTCTCACCAACGCCCTGTACAGTTGTAACAGGACTTCCCTACTTTTATACTCCATTCCCTTTGCAATAAAGGCCAACACTCCAGTTGCCTTCTTAATTACTTGCTGTACCTGCATGCTAACTTTTTGTGATTCATGTACAAGGACCCCCAGATCCCTCTGTACCTCAGCATTTTGTAATCTCTCCCCATTTAAAAAATAATTTGCTTTTTTATTTTTCCTACCAAAGTGGATAACCACACATTTTCCCACATTAAACTCTATCTGCCAGATTTTTGCCCACTCACTTAGCCTATCTATATCCCTTTGGAGATTCTTTGCGTCCACCACACAATTTGCTTTCCACCTATCTTTGTATCATCAGCAAATTTGGCTACATTACATTTGGTCCCTTCATCCAAGTCATTAATATAGATTGTAAATAGTTGAGGCCCCAGCACTGATCCCTGCGGCACCCCACTAGTTACAGTTTGCCAACCTGAAAATGACCCATTTATCCCGACTCTCTGTTTTCTGTTAGTTAGCCAATCCTCTATCCATGCTAATATATTACCCCCAACCCCGTGAGCTCTTATCTTGTGTAGTAACCTTTTATGTGGCACCTTATCGAATGCCTTCTGGAAATCCAAATACATGGCATCTACTGGTTCCCTTTTATCCACCCTGCTCGTTACATCCTCAAAGAACTCCAGCAAATTTGTCAAACATGATTTCCCTTTCATAAAACCATGCTGACTCTGCTTGACTATATTATAATTTTCTAAATGTCCTGCTATCACTTCCTTAATGATGGACTCCAGCATTTTCCCAATGATGATTTACTGATGATTGAGTGGAGGCTGACAGGGCAGTAGTTTGCCAGATTAGTTTTCTCCTGTTTTTTTTGTGGCTCAAAACATACTTAGGCAATCTTCCACATTGTTGGGTGGATGCAAGTGTCATAGCTGTACTAGAGCGGGGAGCAGCTAGCTCTGGAGCACAGATTTTCAGCACTACAGCCAGGATCTTGTCAGGGTCCATAACCTTCACCATGTCCAGTGAACTCAGTCACTTTTTAATGTAACGTGGAGTGAACCAAATTGGCTGGACACTGGCGTCTATGATGGCGGGATCCTCGGAAGTGGCAAAGTCGGATCATCCACTTGGTATTTTTGGTCAAAGTCATGTGTCATAGTCTCATGCAAAAATAGTATAATGCATTAAAATCAAGTCTAGTGTGATAATCAGTTCACTTAAACGAATTAAGCTGAAGGCTTAAGGGAGTGCCCAAGGGAAGCTCCACGCACAAAACAGCTCTTCAAGGTTCTGAGGCGTTTTATGGCTCAATTTTAAACCCCATGTCTAACGAGAGCGGGGCATGTGTGGAGTTAAAGTATCTTCCACGTGGTACTCGCCCAGTCTACGCCACACGAGTGGCCTGTGCTATTTTAACAGGCTTTGTCAGAGGCCCTCATCGCAAGCAGACGAGAGCTTCATTGAAATACAAAAGTCGGAATCTGATTAATTCATTCAGACTCCAACGTTATTTTAACCCAGAGCTATGCCACCCACATACAGTGCCGATCTTGCACGGGGAAGCTGAGGCGAGAAGGCTCCAGCACCATAAGAGGCCCAGATAAATATTTTTTTTGATTTGTCAAAGGGTTATTTGTGGGCCAGGAGGAGGAGGAGCATTCCTCCAGTCCCCACAAGGAATCCTTGGACCTTCCATGCCTAGGCATCCCCTCACCTGACCACCATCGCATCCAGAGCCCTTCCAATCTATTTACCTGACTGCTGGGGACCATCGTGCTTGCCCCGCTCCCACATGCAGGCTCCTCGTCATTCCTGCCGGCTTCGGACAGGCGTTGGGTCTGGACTATGTTGATGAGACTTGGGAGCTAAAATGGCCCAGGCCTCACATCGGCGAGTCGCAGCGAGCCTCCTGCTGATCCCACTCTGACTTCTCGTCCTGGGTTAAAATCGAGGCTTTGGTAGGGTTTTTTTTTCCTGCGGCACATTTCGGTATCGGCGTCTGTAATTAATTTTTGTTTGCATATTTATGAAAAATTATTTCACCAATTTTTTTTCTTCATTTCTCCTAATGGTACGTAATATTCATGTGGAACGTAAAGTAGCTACATATTGTCCGCTCGTTCACTGGAAAGCCAACTGTGATTGGAGCACTTACAAGACTTCAGCAGAACAAGAAAAGCTGAAAAAATAGGGGACATGTAAAAGGAGATCTTATAATACAAACTTTCATGGCAGCAGCTAAGGAAAGGGTTCCTGGCAGCTACCAGGTCAAGCTAAAATTAGTGATGGGGCTGGTTTTGAAGTGCTCCAGCCCTAGTATTTCATGAAGTGATACAAGATAAAAGAAACCATGTCAGGGAGATCACAGGCACCACAGCCAGACATTATGTCAACCATATGTGCAGTCCCTGCTATAGCTACCTGGCAAAGACAGTGAGGCACTGGCTCAGGGTCAGTACAGAATCAGTTGCAAATCTGTGCTATCTGTTGTAAGGACACCCATAGCCAACATGTACCAAAGTCAATGAAATTTTACTTTTTTTGCCACCTCCTGCTAGGCACACTCCAGTGCTATTCACTGAGGAATGCCAAACACAGAAACCCCCCTTGTACCCACATCATCCAGCAGCACCTGAACTCCACTGGTCACCAAATGGGATCTGGGTGCTCCACCAATCCATCGGTTGCTTCTAGTCTTCATTTTCTGCCTCCATATTTATTTTACTAGCCATTGGGTTTTGACCCGAGCAGCCTTTGGACAGGTCTGTGCCCCATATGTAAACGTTAGCTTTTAATGGCCACATCTCTTTTCATGTTTCCCAGCAACCCTTTAAGGGCAGCTGTGACATACAATTGTCCCCCTTCCTTTTGGAAACTTCTAGTGCCAGTTCATGGTGAGTAATTAATTAGGTCATCCCCAGGAAATCCCAGGAGATTGACTCAGCATAAAATTGGCAAGCGTGGAATTGCAGAAAACCTGCCTTAAGGAGTATTGTAATTAAAGACAGAAAGCTTTAGATGTAGTAGTCGTCACTCTCACATTAAAGTATTCTTTACGTACAATATTTCACATCATCCTCCCCAAGGACTAGGCTGTGGGATTCTATACTGAGAATTCTTTAGGTGTTTAATTTTTCGTATCTTCAGTGTTTTACGAGAAACTATATTGTCTTTCATGTCTCATTCTATGATGTAATGCCAGAAGTGTCTGTGGGAGAGTAGGGTTGGTTGGCGAGGCATAGCTGTCAGATTTTTCGGCATGTGGTTTTTGAATGGCCAGCTCATTCACATGTCGCTGAACTCGGTCCAGGTCTTAGACTTGAGTGCTTTTGAGGTCGGCTTGTTTACCATACAGGGCAGACATCAGAGGTTGCTTATGAATCTGGCATCCTGTTTTGTACAGTAAATGAGACATCAGGTTAATCTGAAAACTAACGTCAATTGAAATAGAGCAAACTACACATGAATGATGAATTTGAGGTTGGGCAAGACTGTAGTGAGCTGAAGCATAAATTACCGTACACTGTACTAGAGAAAACTAGGCTGCAATATGCTGAAATAAACTATAAAATGAACCAGAGGTAGTGTTGTTTATTTAGTTTAATCACGTTCAATTTAAAACTGTACTAAGCTTGAGGGTATTGAATTATCTGAAAGTCTTTTTATTGCATAAAAAGTCAATCAATACCCAATAGTAACCCTTTTCTATAAGTGTAAGAAAATATACAGGAATCTCCCATAAATCTTTAAATACTCCCATGTGGTGTTTATGAAAAACAAATGTAAGACTGCATGCCATTGAAAGACAAACCTATAAATGGTAAAACTTGGTCTGAAAACATTAAACTGCATAAAAATGTTCAAAACTGTTGACTTTCATGTACTGCCAAATCCATTCCATTTGAAAGAAACAGTGAAGGCAAACTATCAAGGGAATCAAAGTCCTTTGCCTAAAAGAATGTGATCACTTTCTAGTTTACTTTGCGTATTTTCCCTTTGTTTAACTTACATTCCAGGAATACTAACCTTTCAAACATATGTATTTTTTCAGTTGGGTTGAGGAGAAGATTGGCACAGAAAACTTCACTGTGGTAGAAATTTATTGTTGAGTTCTGGCATAGTTTCCTGAATGTGAGCCTCCAATGTCATATGGCGATAGGTAGAGTCAAACCAGATTACAAACAGTCTTGATTCTGAATGCTTTATTAATATGAACTCAAGCCTGTCCTAGAGAAGGTTTTCTGCATTGAAGCAGACAATGATATGAACAATAGGAACCATTTTAGCCAGGTTTGGGAATTTCTCATTGTTAAAGTTCTTCAGGATTGTAAAAATCATGCAATCTGTTTATGTTTTTGTTAGAAGTTAAAGAAGGAGTCTCACCATCAGAAACCCCCTTTAAAGATAGAACCTTTACAAAGAAATGAAGATTAACATGGAAATCTATTTGATTAGGTTCTGTCCATTATTTTGAATGTTGTTAGTCAGTGAGTCTTGATGGTATCACCAACAACAACAACAACAACTTGCATTTATATAGTGCCTTTAACACAGAAGAATGCCCCAAAGGACTTCAGAGAGTAAGGAAAAGGAACACCAAACTAAAGAAGAAAATCACTGGCTGAACTGGATTGGTGACTGGATCAAAGTGTTGGGTTTTAAGTCGGGTCCTAAAGGAGGAGAGGGTGGTGGAGGAGTTTAGGAAGGGAATTCTTGAGCACTGGCTTGAAGGTGTGGCCACCAATGGTGCAGTGGAGGGGGGAGGATGTACGAGAATATGGAGCCTGAGAAATTGAGAGCTCAAGAGGGTTGTAGGGCTGGAATTAATTACAGATATAGCAAGGGGCGAGCCCAAGGAATTATTTAAACACTAGGATGAGAATTTGAAATCTGAGGCATTGGGAGACCCTGCGCCAATGTAGGTCACCGAGGACAGGGATGATGGGTGAGCAAGACTTGGTGAAGGATAGGATACAGGCAACACAGTTTGGAGGAGCTGAAGTTTATGGACAGTGAAAAATGGGAGGCCAGCCAGGAGACCATTCGAGTCGTTGAATTTGTAGATGGCAACAGTATGGATAATGATTTGAGCAACCGATAGGCTGAGGAAGGAGTGCAAGTAGATGATGTTATGGAGGTGGAAGTAGGCAGTCTTTGTGATGGTTTGGATTTTTTTGGAATTTGTTTTTGGGATACAGCATTTATCACCTATCCCTGGATGCTCTTAGGGTATTAAGAGTCAACCACGTAGTGTGAGACTGCACTCACATGTAGACAGACTGAGTAGGGAGAGCAGGCTCCCTTCCCTGAAGGCCATCAGTAAACTAATTGGGGGAAAAATTCAGTATCGCTCCGTTTGGGGCGCCATTATCGGCCGTGCGCAAAGTTTAGCGCCTGGCACTAATTATCGCCTCTGACTGCAAACTTGACTTTTATCGCCCCTGGAGGTGATTGGAGCACTAAATCAGGCGCTACACATCTGTCTTAAGGCGCAAAGGCCGAGGAGCGAGGCGCTACCTCAGAGCGCTGGCGAAGCTCATGTGATGTCAGTCAGCAATGCAACACAGACACACTGGCACCGGCCAGTTCTTAAAGGGGAGGGTCGATCTTGCTCTACATCCACACCCTGCTCATTGCAGCCTTGAATCTTGGCCTGGAGAAAACTGTACATCAAATCTGTTGGAAAGAACAATGGAGAGGCCCAGGGAAGGAGCTCAGACTGCAGCCCCCATAGTCTCTTCTAAATCGATGCAAGGAAGATCAAACCAGAAAGAACCTGCAAAGTGCTGCTCAGTACCCAAAACTCCTCAACACAGCTTTGAATAGCTCCTGCAGTGTCTCTCTCTCATGAGGAATGCGTGGTGCAAAAATTTCACCAACAAAAAAAGGCAGGAAGCGGTTGCCTTTAAATAGCGCTCCCCCAGTCCCTTCCTGACTGCAAAACGCTCTCCTCAACCTGTCGTTGCTAGCGGCAGGCGGTAAGGCAGGGGGCGCCACTCAATATCCGGTCCGGGGCGCTACCGGGGCGTTGCACTCTCGACTGACGTCACGATCAGCCGGCGCAGGAGATCGTGGCTGTAGTGTTTAGCGCCGCCGCAAAATGTCTAGTTAATTTTGTGAGCGGCGCAAAGATCGCCGCGCACGGGCGCTAGTTGGTTTGCGCCCCATTAGCGCCCTCTTAAGGCGCTAACGGGAGGCGCAATCCAACTGAATTTTTCCCCCATTGGGTTTTACAACAAAACCAACAGCTTTTATGGTAAACCTTTCTGGTGCAAGTCCATACATTAGCAGATTTATTGAATTCAATTTAACAACTTGCCATGGTGGGATTTCAACTCATGAAAGAAATTGCATTTAGATAGCGCCTTTCACAACCTCGGGGCATCCCAAAGTGCTTAGCAGCCAATGAAGTACTTTTGAAGTGTTGTCGCTGTTGTAATGTAGCGAAACATGGTAGCCAATTTGTGCGCAACAAGATTTTATAAACCACAATTACATAAATAACCAAATAATCTGTTTTAGTGATGTTGGTTGGGGGATAAATATTGGCCAAGATACCTGGAGAACTCCTCTGATGTTCTTTGAATAGTGCCATGAGATCTTTTACGTACTTCTGAGAAGGGAGATGAGGCCTCGGTTTAACGTCTCATCTGAAAGACAATGGCCGCGATTTTCCGAGTGGAGGCGGGTTGGAGGCTGCTTTGATGTTCAGCGGGTTCCGGTCCCGCTGCCGGTTTCAGCCGCCCTGGAATTAAGATTTTGGCTTAAGCGGGCGATACCCGGCCCAATCAGTGGGTTCGGGTCTGCTGCTCGCCTCTGCTGATGTCTGTCAGCCAGCTGTATTTAAGGGGCCGATGCAGCCTTGTTTTTGATCCATCCTTTCCTGCTGCTTCTCGGTGTGGCACTTCTAAAAATGACTGCTGCAAGACCCAAGGCATCTCCCAGATTTGATGATGACTCCCTCCATACTCTTGTGGAGGGAGTGAGAGGGCGCCAAGAGGTTCTGTTCCCCTCAAACAGATGGAGGAAGCCTCCTCAGCAAATCAAAGCAGCCTGGCTGCAATTTGCTGAGGAGGTGAGCGCCAGGTCTTTGTGTGGTCGCACCTGGGTTCAGTGCAGGAAAAGGTTCAATGATCTGCTACGCTCAGCAAAAGTGAGTATAACATCACACTTACCTTCAATCTGCTCCCCATCTCTTCTCATCACCAGCACTCTGCATTGTCAACCTACTCCTGCACATCCCAACGTACCCTTACATCCCTTGCACACTTAACCATCCCTCCCTCTCTATGTACAGACTCACTCCAACATTCCACTATGCACCCCTCACACTCGCTATCACTGTTATGCAATGACAATAACTAAATGCACAGGGAGGGCCCTTGGTATTGGCACCTCACTCCACCTTTGTCTCCCTCTAAGCATCTATGCCATGGATTCTCTACACTCACTCCAACATTCTCACTCAAACTCCACTTGTGTCCCTCATTGCAGGAAAAGAGAACCCACAATAAGAGGGAGAGGGAGAGGACAGGAGGAGGGCTAGCTTCCTTGGCGCACTTGACCACCGCTGAGGAGGCTGTTATCGACATCATTGGAGGTGCTGAGGATCTGGAAGTGGGGGCGATCAGACAGGCGTAGTAGAGCAAGCTGGTGACAGAATAGATTTGCAGCCCTCTCATTTAGATTGCATGAGTGACTGATATGGCATCTGATGTTCATGCAGATTGACTTCTGATCATCTGCACAATGGGATGTGCCTGCTACGTTAATATCACATGTCTAACTCATGCCTTTACTCCCCCACAGGACCATCGAGAGCCCCCCTCCCCACTGTCCAGGAGGAAGAGCCGGAAGATTCCTCAGAGGAAGTTGTAAACCTCCGAGGGTGCAGTGTCAGCAGAATTGAACGCACCCAGCACCAGCGCAGAGATGCACACCTCGGAGGGTCATTCGCAAGATAGATTAGTGTTGTCACCTGGTGTATCACAGCTCACAAGTGAGCATCAGCAGATGATGGAGACAGGGACAGCAGTGGAGAGTCCTCGTCAGAGGCCGCAGGGCGCTCCCAGCTCTGCTCAGCTGCATGTGGACCCTGTGCCTCTGGGGCCATCCAAAAAGAGAGCGGTGCTGGAACTTCAGCAGCAAGTGCAGGAGTCTCTGACAGGTTTTGCATCCACGGTAACTGCGAGTGTCCATCTCAAACATAAGCAATGCCATGTTGGAGGCAATGGCGCAAGAACGTGCCACCATGGAGGGGGTAGCAACCTCCTTGGAGGACATAACTCACCAGACTCAACAGAGCATGGTGACTCTTCTAAATAGATGGTCTGCTATGGAAGATAGATGGGCAGCTATTGAGGAGAGACACCAGAGGTACATGGACATCCCTGTTATGAGGACTGTCAGTACTGATACGGGTCCTCATGGCCCCACTGAGGTGCAGCAGGTTGCTCTCCAGCCACTTGCTAGCAGTGAAGTGCAGGTGACCCATGAGCGGGATGTTGGTGGTCGACAACAAGGATGTGTGGGCTCCTCTCCAAGCGCTCACACTCCCATGCCACTGCAGAGCCCTGGGTCAGAGCCCCAGATTCCCCACCCAACTGAGATGGCTATCTCAGCCCCTGCACAGCCGTAGGAGGAGCAGACTGTTGCCGAGCCCTCCCAGGCTCCCAAACCCAGAGGACGCCCGCCAAAGGTGTCGAAGCAGGAGCAGCATGGAAGTGAGCAAGGTGCCCCCACATCTGCTGAAGCCACAGGGGAAGCACCACATAGAAGCACGCATAAGAGAAAGTTAACACACAAATAGTCACAAGGGTAGTCACAAGGGTGTTTTGATGTAATACATATTTAAGATTATAATCGGCATTTCAATTGTAATAAAGAAATGCGATGGCAAACATTCAAAGAGTTGGCCTATGTGTGCCCAGAAATGGAAGTGTCACAGTGAGGT
This sequence comes from Squalus acanthias, assembly GCA_030390025.1. Taxonomy (NCBI): domain Eukaryota; kingdom Metazoa; phylum Chordata; class Chondrichthyes; order Squaliformes; family Squalidae; genus Squalus; species Squalus acanthias. Next base: position 6,775,087 of record JASTWF010000031.1, read on the forward strand.
GTCAGGGCACCTTTCATCTTTATTGATGAGAAGTCACACAACACCAGGTTATAGTCCAACAGTTTTATTTAAAATTGTACTTGCACCTGAAGAAGGAGCAGCACTCCGAAAGCTCGTAATTTTAAATAAAACTGTTGGACTATAACCTGGTGTTGTGCGACTTCTCATTTTTGTCATCCCCAGTCCAACACCGGCATCTCCGCATCATGATCTTTATTGATGGCGGTGAGAGTGATAGGAACCCACAGTTTATTGTACAGATTGTGTATGGTGTGTTAAGAAGGTGGCAGCCACATGTGTTTGCTTCATAAACTTAAGCGCTGGTGGAACTGGCACATCCGCCTCCGCAAGGTCTTCCTCCTCCTCTGAGAAGGCTGTGCGCTGAGCCACTTGTTCCTCAGGCAGTGGTAAGCCATGCTGCTGTGCGATGGACAGCAGACCACGATGATTCTGGAGACCCTGGCTGGTGCATACTGTAGGGCTCCACCTGATCTGTCGAGGCATCTGAATCGCATTTTGAGCAAGCCGATGGTTTGCTCGATGATGGCTCTGGTGGAAATGTGGCTGGCATTGTAGCGCTCCTCAACTTCGTTTGATGGTCTCCTCATCGGTGTCATTAGCCACGTCTTCAGGGGATAGCCCTTGTCTCCAAGTAGCCATCCGGAAAGTTGGGTTGGCGGATTGAAGAGCTGAGGCACACTAGACTGCCACAGGATGAACGAGTCATGGCAACTGCCAGGGTACTTGGCGCAAACACGCATAATGTTCTTCCTGTGGTTACACACCAGCTGGACGTTAAGGAGTGGAAGCCCTTGCAGTTCATAAATACAGCTGGGTTGTGATGGGGTGCCCTAATAGCCACATGTGCGCAGTCTACGATGCCCTGCATCCTTGGCAAGCCTGCCATATTTGCAAAGCCAACCGCACGCGCGGTTACACTTGCTTCATCCGTGAAGAAGTGGATGTAATTGTGCGCCTTTGCAAAGAGGGCATCAGTAACTGCGTGATGCAAGTGTGTGCGGCCGACTGGGAGATGCCGCTGATGTCTGCTGATGATCCCTGGAAGGAACCTGAAGCAAAAAAATTGAGGGCGGTGGTGACTTTGACAGCCACTGGTAAGGAGTGTCCACCCGCTCCGCGGGGTTCCAGGTGTTGGTGCAGCATTGCGCAGATGTCAGCGACTACCTCTCGCGAAAGTCTCAGCCTCCTTTGGCACTGCTGCTTAGTCATGTTGAGGAAGCTCATCCTCGGCCTGTAAACCCTGTGTTGGGGGTATCTCCTGCGGCGACGTGCAGCCCTGCGCTGACGCCCTCTGCCCTGTGCAGCATCAGGTGGCTGAGGAGAAGGTTGGCGCTCCTGTTGCTGCTGCTGCCGCGGCTGCTCTTCCTCCTATTCTGAGGACCAGGATGAGAGGGTATAAATGGTTCCCATTCCGCTGGTATATATCTCAGTTGAGGAATAGATGTTATAAGCTCTCAGTCAATGTGGGGAGAGGGTTTTCCAAGGAGGTCACAGTGCATATGGATCTCACTTACAAGCTCAGTAGACCTGCAAAAAGTATTTCGACACCTCAAAAAACACCCAGTTCTGACGAAGGGTCATCGACCTGAAACGCAAACTCTGTTTCTCTCTCCACAGATGCTGCCTGACCTGTTGAGTATTTCCAGCATTTTCTGTTTTTACCTCAAGATACAAAGTTCTGTCATCTGAAAGTCAGCCATGTTACAGGTCCGCTTTTATGCTGCAGGTGCAGCTGTCAAGAATTCAGGTACTCGCTGAACCCGGCACAATCAGCTGGCGTGTTTTGCGAACGGCGCGGAACACGCTGAAGATTTCCTAAAATGGGAAGAGCCTGCTAAAATCGGATTATGTAGGCATTTAACAAGCTGTTAACTGCCTTAAGTGCCTCTCCTGCTGCTTAGTGGCGGGTCTGATCGGGACTGCGTGGCTGGAGAGATGGTGTAGGAGGGAGGGCTCTAGATTCCTGAGGAATTGGAACCGTTTCTGGGGGAGGTGGGACCTCTACAAGCCAGACGGGTTGCACTTCAACGGGAAAGGGACCAATATCCTCATGGGAGGATTTGCTAGTGCTGTTGGGGAGGGTTTAAACTAGCTTGGCAGGGGGATGGGAACCTAAGTATAAAGTCACTAGGGAGGGAAGAAAAACTGGAATTGGAAAACAAAAAACGTAGAAAGTAAATTGGAAGGACAGAGGAATCAAGGGCTGTATAGTAGTCAACAAGGAGGTTTGCCTGTACTAAATATACTTCAATGCAAGGAGTATAGCGAACAAGGCATATGAGCTGAGGGCACAGGTAGATACTTGGGACTATGATATTATAGCTATTTCAGAGACATGGATGAGAGAGGGGCAGGTATGACAGCTCAACATTCCTGGTTACAGGATTTTCAGACGGGATAGAGAGGGAGGTAAAAAGGGAGGTGGGGTCGCGGTATTGATTAAAGAAACTATTACAGCTGTGAGGAGGGATGATATGTTGGAGGGATCATCAAACGAGGCCATATGGGTCGAATTGAAAAACAAAAAAGGGGCGATCACACTGCTGGGAGTGTACTGCAGACCCCCAAACAGTGAGAGGGAGATGGAAGAACAAATATGTAGACAAATTTCTGAGAAGTGCAAAAACAATAGGGCAGTAATAGTAGGGGATTTCAACTACCCCAATATTAACTGGGATAAAATTAGTGTGAAGGGTATAGAGGGTGCGGAATTCCTAAAATGCATCCAGGAGTACTTTTTTAGCCAGTATGTAGCAAGCCCAACAAGGGAGGGGGCGGTTCTGGACTTAGTTTTAGGGAATGAAGCTGGGCAGGTAGAAGGCGTATCAGTGGGGGAGCATTTGGTGCTAGTGACCATAATTCTGTTAGATTTAAGGTAGTTATGGAAAAGGACAAGGATAGACCAGGAATAAAAATTCTAAATTGGGGAAAAGCAAATTTTGCTAAGCTCAGAGGGGATTTAGCCATAGTGGACTGGAAACAGCAACTTGAAGGTAAATCAGTGTCAGAACAGTGGGAGGCATTCAAGGAGGAGATCCAGAGGGTTCAGACCAAATATGTGCCCTTAAAGAAAAAAGGTGGGACTAACAAATCTAGAGCCCCCTGGATGTCTAGAGACATAAGGAAAAAAAGGGAAGCATATGACAGATACCAAGGGCTAAATACTCCAGAATCTTTAGAGGAGTACAGAAAGTGCAAGGGTGCAATTAAAAATGATATTAGGAAAGCAAAGAGAGAGCATGAAAAATTCTTGGCAAGTAAAATCAAGGAAAACCCAAAGATGTTTTATAAATATATTAAGAGTAAGAGGATAACTAAAGAAAGGGTAGGGTCTATTAGAGATCATGAGGGTAATCTGTGTGTGGAGGCGGGAGATGTCGGTAGGGGTCTTAATGAATACTTTGCGTCTGTTTTCACAAAGGAGAGGAGCGAAGCAGACATTGCTATCCGGGGGGGGGGGGGGGGGGTGGGGGGTGGGGGGGAGAGGAGTGTGAAATATTAGATGAAATAAACATAGTGAGAGAGAAAGTATTAAGGGGTTTAGCAGCTTTAAAAGTGGATAAATCCCCAGGCCTGGATGAAATGTATCCCAGGTTGTTTAGCGAAGCAAAAGAGGAAATAGCAGAGGCCCTGACCATCATTTTTCAATCCTCTCTGGCTTCAGGTGTGGTGCCGGAGGACTGCTAATGTGGTACCCTTGTTTAAAAAGGGAGAAAAGGATAGACCGAGTAATTACAGGCCAGTCAGTCTAACCTCAGTGGTGGGAAAATTATTGGAAAGAATTCTGAAGGACAGGATAAATCTTCATTTAGAAAGACACGGATTAATCAAGGATAGTTTCCACGGATTTGTTAAGGGAAGGTCGTGTCTGACAAACTTGATTGAATTTTTTGAGGAGGTAACAAGGAGGGTAGATGAGGGTAGTGCATTTGATGTAGTGTATATGGACTTTAGCAAAGCTTTTGATAAGGTTCCACATGGCAGACTGGTCACGAAGTTAAAAGCCCATGGGATCCAGGGCAAAGTGTCAAGTTGGATTCAAAACTGGCTCGGAGACAGGAAGCAGAGGGTAATGGTTGATGGGTGTTTTTGTGACTGGAAGGCTGTTTCCAGTGGGGTTCCGCAGGGCTCAGTACTAGGTCCCTTGCTTTTTGTGATATATATCAACGATCTTGATTTGAATATAGGGGGTATGATTAAGAAATTTGCAGATGATGCTAAAATAGGCTGTGTGGTTGATACTGAAGAAGGAAGCTGTAGACTGCAGGAAGATATCAATAAATTGGTCAAGTGGACAGAACAGTGGCAAATGGAATTCAATCCGGAGAAGTGTGAGGTAATGCATTTGGGGAGGGCTAACAAGAAAAGGGAATACACATTAAATGATAGGACACTGAGTAGTGTAGAGGTACAAAGGGACCTTGGAGTGTATGTCCACAGATCCCTGAAGGTAGCAGGCCAAGTAGATAAGGTGGTTAAGGCGGCATATGGAATGCTTGCCTTTATTAGCCATGGCATCTCCACATCATAGAATACAAGAGCGGGGGGTTATGCTTCAACTGTATAAAACACTAGTTAGGCCTCAGCTAGAGTACTGCGTACAGTTCTGGTCACCACATTACAGAAAGATGTGATTGCACTAGAGAGGGTACAGAGGAGATTTACAAGGATGTTGCCGGGAGTAGAGAATCTGAGCTATGAGGAAAGACTGGACATGCTGGGTCTGTTTTCCTTGGAACAGAGGAGGCTGAGGGGAGACCTTATTGAGGTGTATAAAATTATGAGGGGCATAGATAAAGTGGATAGAAAGGACCTATTTCCCTTAGCAGAGAGGTCAAAAACCAGAGGCACAGATTTAAAGTAATTGGGGGAAGGTTTAGAGGGGATTTGAGGGGAAATTTCTTCACCCAGAGGGTTGTGGGGGTCTGGAACTCACTGCCTGAAAGGGTGGTAGGGGCAGGAACCCTAACCACATTTAAAAAGTACTTGGATGTGCACTTGGGATGCTCTAACCTGCAGGGCTACGGACCAAGAGCTGGGAAGTGGGATTAGGCTGGATAGCTCTTTGTTGGCCGGCGCGGACACGATGGGCCCAAATGGCCTCCTTCCGTGCTGTAACTTTCTATGATTCTATGACTCCCAGAGCCGACACTTGGCAAAGTTGCATAGAAGCGGGTTGACGGCGGGGTCGGAACCCGCCGTCAATCAAAATGAATTTAACCTCTGACCCGCCTCCAAACCTGCCCTCTGAGCGCTGGCAAAATTGCAGCCAATGACTCCAACAATGCAGCACTCCCTTAGTACTGTAGCGATGTGCCAGCCAAGAGTGGGGCTTGAGCCCATGACTTCTGACTCAGAGGCAAGAACGCTACCACTGATCTAAGGCTGACACTTGTGTGTTGCTTGTCTAGTACCATAACCACAAGGTTACCAGATCTATATGGGATCAGAAGTTCAGCGCTGGGCCAAATTGAATGCTGAGGTTGGGAACTGTCTGGCTCAGCCTAAAACAGTGACCAGCGAGGGGGAGGGGTTTGTGGTAGGCAGAAGACGGTGGCTTCAGTTTTCCACATATTTAGCTGGAGGAAATTGCAACTCATCCAAAACAGGATGTTGGGCACTCAGTGTGACAGTGCAGAGGCAGTGAAGGGGTTGAGAGAGGTAGAGCTGGGTGTCGTTTATGGAAGTTGAGACACGTCTGTTGATGATGTTGCCAAGAGGTAGCATGTAGATGAGGAAGTGGAAGTGTCGAAGGAACTGCAGGTATGTTGTTCTGGACCTACAAACTATATTTGAAGGGTAAGGATTCCGACAAGCTCGCCTCTTTCGATTTGCTCTCCCTCCAGCTGCAGCTCTCTTTGCTCCTTCCTCCTGTTCCCAGATCGGGATTTCCAAGAGGACCCCCAATCAAGAAACAATTGTATTGGCAGAGGCTCTTAACAGTCCAGAATTTAGAGCAGCAACTTTCAAAGTACAGTACTTTCAAATCCTTTCAGGTCAAAAAACCCACAAGCTACTGGAATAAACAGGTCTCCAAAAGCTCCATACTGCTTTACCTGAGAGCAACTAAGAATCATTTTAAATAGCATTTGAAATGGCTTGCATCATCCATGGTTGATGTGCAGAGCAAGAAGTGATGTTAGTCAGGCGGTGAAGTTGGAAAATTGCTTCACTGTCATAATGATGTCACTTGACCCTGATTTGAATTTATTCATGAGGATCTGTCTGCTTCAGATGGGAGCTCACGCTGCCGGGATTAATGCTCCTTGGAAAATCTGACCAACTGTAAAAGCAGCGGTGAGTGGGTGAGGGACACAGCTGTTTCATTTTCCACTGGCTACCAAAACGGGATGGTAAAGAGACAAAATTGCCCCCCCCAGCACATTTTTAAATTGCTCATTAATCACCGCACACTTACACCAGTCATGCAGAAGAGGGTGACCAGAATGCTCTAATAATTTATCTTAGCGAAGATAGCGGAGACCAGAAAACAAATTGTTAAAAGGGATTATCTCACTCTGCTGCTCTGGAAAGAAGCCTGGTGCAGCTGAGCTACACCATTCTTGGATCTGGTTTCAAATGTAAAAGGGCTTGCCTTCAGTGTAAACCTGCAAGGATGGGATAAAATTTGTGCTGTGAGAGATGGAAGCAGGAGAGGTGATTTTGTGGTACTTTAGCAGGCCACTTTACCCAAGCTTTGCCTGTCAGGAAGATTTTAGTGGGACATTGAATTATAGTTTCCAGTGCAGGTTTTCGATCACTTGTGACCAATGCTAAGAATTCTTCCTTCCCCAAGCACCCTTGGTACCCGCACACTAGCTGCTTCTGGTCCTTTGGGATGAACTGTTTCTCTTGTTCAATTGGCTCTTGAACAATAAATTATCTCAAACCAGGTACAATTTTTTTTTATTGAGAACGACCTTAGCAGGGTTCCAATATCTTGGAACATGTCTAAATTTAGTGGGGCATAACGTTACGCTATGTGAATGTTGTATTGCTTTCCCTACTTCAAATGTAGTTTACTTATCCCTTTATGAATACTATCCTAGTTTTCCCTTGTGTGAAAACTGTCCTGCTTGCCTTGAATAAATTGCTATCTCTTGGCTTTTGTGACTGCCCTTTTCTCTTTATAAATGCTGTTTCCTGCACTCCCATATGTGGATGTTGTTCTACCATTCTGTTTTCTCTTCTCTCTGTATGAAAGGTCTGTCCGGCTTTCGCGGTTATCCTGTCCTGTGTCTTGTTTGAACGCTGTTTTCTTATTTTCCTTTGTGAATATGGTCCTCCCTTTCTCAGTGTGAGTGCCGTTTCCTGCTTTACTCTCCTGCTCCCAACGTGACTAGAATTAATTTTGCTGTAAATGTTCTCTTGCTTTCTCCACTATTTCCTTGCATGGAGTTTTCACCTCATTGCCAACAAGCTGCACTTTTGCTGGATATTTCAGAATAATTTTGTTAAAGGCTATTTAAATTGTAGAAACTGAATTCATGTAAGTTTACTTGCATGTGTCAAACTCTATAATAATGAAAACTAGATGATCATCAGTAGAAAAAAACTTCCCACAAACAGATCGCCAATCTGATTGCTGCTAAAAGTATAACCAGAACTGCAAAAATAGTGCTATGACCTTTAGACTCACAAAATTGTAGCTAAATTGTGCTTGATTTATGACATAATTAAAATAACATCAAGATATTACTAAAATAAATAGCCGTTTTATCTCTTATTTCAATTATTTAACTGTCCTGAGACATTCCTCAATAAAAATTCTGAGCGGAATTTGACTTTGTGACTACTATTAAAATTAAAGGTGCTTTGCAATTTGAAGGGATTTTGCAACTTGGAAGAAGAATCTTGCATGCATAGTTAATCTCGGGAGAAAACTGGAATAGTGAAAAGTAGGACCAGTAATGCAAACTTGCCTGTCATAAGGGATCTGTGAAAGTTCAAAGGTCTATCTTAGCACATTACCAGTTACGGTGCTTGCTGGCCAGCAAGAGGCATTTTTTACTGGGAATTTTTATTCCTTGAAAAACTGACTGAAGGTCCAATTTGTTGTTCAAATTATTTTCCTACCATTGCAATTCCATTTTTTTCAGTTCTTGGTGAAATTTCTAGCTGAAGCACCAAGTGGTTGCAAAATGTTCACACTGGGAACAAACAAACTAACACAGGTAGAAGTTTTCAGATGGGCAACAACATCAGTTGAATCAGGCTGTTAATACATAGGACTCAAGTTCACAACTGGCGCAGATTTGTAAGCCATTGGCACTTAAAGATGAAACTGGAGACGAGGAGGCACAGTATGTGAGATTTGTGTCATTTCACTTTTTAAGCTCGGTCTAATCCAACCTAAACAGATGGAATTTTGGAAAAAAAACAACTAATTTTGACAGCTCTTTAAAGCCCAAAGGGCAATGAGCTCAGGCAGTCATAACCCAGTTCCCAGAGGGCATAAGCAAAACTGCCCTCAAACCGCACAGCAAATAGCACTAATTTGGCAACCCTCATTGTGAACATGGGAATCGGAACTGTCTGACTTTGTGGCTTGACCGTACAGTAAGGCTAGCCCTTCTGAAGTTGTACAGTTTATTGAGTGCTTTGCTTTCTATCTGACTAAATGATACTTAAGACAATTATCTTACCATCAGAAAACTTTGCTGTGCTCTTTTTCTTCCCCTCTCCTTCCAAGGTAATGCAGCATTTCACAATTACATATATCGTACAGTGAAGATCATTTGTGAATATGTGTTGGGAAAAATGTATTGGGAACTCTACAGGGAATAAAATCAAAGTGAAGGGTGATTCTTCATGGAACTCATTCCTTATGACCAATAAAACTGTCTTAAATACATAAAATTATTTTAATGTGCACAAACTCTGATGGCTTCTTGAGTGTTTTCTCTCAAAGCATTGATATTTACTTAGTGTCCTGTATAGCGTGTTTTCATTTCTGTCTTATAATAATTTGCTCTAGTTTTCCCACAGACTTTTTAAATGATTTTGGCTGAAATTAACATTTTGCGCACTGAGGTTATGCTGTTAATTTATTCACAGTATCCGGCAATCTTTAAAAATGTTTTTCTTCCCATTTTAGCCACATTTCACAATTTATGCAAAATATTTGTTTTGTGGATGTTGCATTTTGATGGTTGAGTATTCTGGGGTTTTGCAGCTGTATTCGGGAACACACCATTACAACCATTATTGTACCCTTTACCATTACTGAAAATGCACCGAGATTTTGGGGGAAAGGTGGCAATTTAAGATATGAAATCAGGTTTACACTTCATGAAAGAATTGTTAAAATCCACTATATGGCACAGCCAGAATTGAATCATCAAAGTAATGCCAATGACTGTTTAATAAACCTGTAACTGGCAGTGCTAAAAACATGCTTTGATAAGACAGCACAGAGTAGGCAGGAAGCACGTCTAATTTGTTTTAGATTTGTGGCTACTGCATCAGATAATTCAAGTTTTTTTGGTACTAAATTCTCATTTTGCTTTGTTATATACATTGCTTCATTCAAATTATTGGATAATTCAATTTTAGCGCAAAAAAATGACAATTATCAGGACTAAACTGTTGTGGAACAACTTAGCTCAATGTTAAAGGTCCTATAATAAGTTTAAAATAACATCACGAACTTTCTAAACTTGCAGTGAATTCGAGAACAATTTCAGTATAAGAACATAAGAAATAGGAGCAGGAGTAGGCCATTCAATAAGATCATGGCTGATCCTCTAACTCATCTCCACTTTCCTGCTGTCGAGATTAGGCCAATTAGTAGCTTATCTCTCGTCTTTCAAATAATCAGGATCGACTGCAAACCAATATGGTGGGTAAATTGTGTTTAATCAGAGTTTAAGACTGAATATAACATGCTAGTTAGACAGCAAAAACATACGACCGTGACAAGCAGCTGGTACCGGTCCCAATCGGCCAGACGGCTGGCGTGCGTGAACAGTTCTCTGGCTTGCGGCCTCTCTTCCTCTCGTCTAGAACCTCCGAGTTGGTGAGCATGGGATCACTCTCGAAAGAGCGTTCGACCAGCCCAGCTTTTGCTTGGCTCTCCCCTCCACCGTCTGTGTGGGCAATTTAAATCTGGGGTAGATTTTCATGTTTCTGATTCCATCAGGTGAGACACGGGTGATGCAAACCCACTGCCTGACTGATGGAATTGGTCCGAGGCGCAAACAATTTTTCATGGTCAAGCCTCATTTCCATATCTGCCAGCAATCTGTTCGCACATTCAAACAGCACGCTAATAAGAGAGGGCTGAAAGTCTGATGGTCCCAGCACAGAGCCCAGCCAGATTTTTATGCCAATCCTGGGGAGGGCGAATCCCACAAAAATCAGGGTGTTACTTTTATTCTCTTTTTAGGGGTGGGCCTGAGGCCAAATTCATGTCACAATTTTGTTCGCATAACCATATACATTTTGGACACCCCTGATTTCTAACACTGCACTATCCCCATATCCCTTGATTCCCTTAATATTCAAAAATCTATCGATCTCTGTCTTGAATATACTCAACGACTGAGCCGCCACAGCCCTCCGGGGTAGAGAATTCCAAAGGGCAGTGTCCTAGGCCCAACCATCTTCAGCTGCTTCATCAATGACCTTCCCTCCAACATTGTAAGATTCCCAAAATTCACAGATCTCACAAATCCCCCAAAACTCAGACATACCCTAAGGAGAAGGACTTTGGACTCTTTTCTAACTACTTCAGGGTGATAAAATGTATTGGGCCTAACAGAGGGAGATTCAGAGCAAAAACCAAGATTTGGTATTTTTAAAAGGCATGTTTGGGCTTGTAAAGGAAAAAGGCTGCAACAGGAGTGGGGTTCAACCTCTGTAAAAGACAGTTTGGATATTGGAGTTATTCAAACTGTCTGGGGAACCGCATGACCTCACTTGGAGTTAATCGACCCCTATCAGACATTAATATCCTAACAATAGACCCGAGGAAGAGCAGTCCCCACCCAAATTACAGGACCCATCAAAACCATGCATAAAACAGATCACTTTGGCCCACTATAGAAATCTCAGACCCAGTCAGGAAACTCGAAACCTGAGCACAATTGTCTACAATCAAGCAAGAAGATCGACAGGATGGAACCATCCCGAAACCACTTCACACATTTACAAACAAGTTACTGTTAACGAGCCTGCCAAAATCTTACAATGACCGGGATTTGATTTGGCGCGCAGATAAGGAAGCTTGAATTGGTATAATTGAAGGCCCGCTCTCAACAGAAGAAGGAGCTCTCCAGTACAACCGTTCAGCAGTTACGTGTCCAGCCAGGAGGTCGACAGCTCGAAAACAAGACCGTTCAACAAAGGAGGCCAACAGCTCCAGAAGTAGGCCGACACGCAAGAAGAGACCAGAGCAACCGCCTCAGTGACCATCGGACACCTCGCGGCAACAAGGGCCTTACGAAACAACCAACCGAACATTACCACCAATATTGGGCCACCGCGACCAGAGAAAACCAACTCAGAAAAAAACCGAAGATCCGCAAAGTTTCCACTCTACAATCTATTCCTGACTTACCCCTGGGTAAGATTTTACTCAAAAGACTCTAAACCCTACCTCTAACCAAAGAAAAGTGGGTACTCACCTGATAGATCCAATACGCACCCTACCGCATCAGCGGACTCGCGAAGACTGACCAGCTACGCAGTTGAAGTCCTCTACCGCGTCCGGGGTACGGCAGACACCAACCAACATACACAGCGAACCCCAAAACCGCGAAGCAGCTCAACGGTCAAGGATTCGTTTGGTGAGCATTATCCCTGGTCCTCTAGGGCCCAACTTAGCTAGTAAAGTGGGAATGGGAGGGGTGAAGTATTCTTCTAATGTGATTTCCCTTGTATGTACCGAAGTGTTCCCCATTTTACTAGAGTGTTAAGATTGTTGTGTTATATTTACTCTCTTGAATAAAGATCAAAAGTTCTTGCACCAAACCGGTTATCTGCTGCACTTTTGTCACAACCCCCAAATAAGTCCAAGGTCTAGAACCAAGGGAGTGGGAGCGATTCAAACCGCTCAGAAGTCAGAGGTGAAGCTGACACACACACCACCACCCCCTACACATAAGGTCAGAAATGGGGATGTTCGCTGATGACTGCAGTGTTCAGCGCCATTCACAACTCCACAGATAATGAAGCAGTCCATGCCCGCATACAACAAGACCTGGACGACGTTCAGGCTTGGGCTGATAAGTGGCAGGTAACATTCGCGCCACAGAAGTGCCAGGCAATGACTATCTCCAACAAGCGAGAGTCTAACCACCTCCCCTCGACATTCAATGGCATTACCATCGCCGAATCCCCCACTATCAACATCCTGGGGGTCACCATTAACCAGAAACTTAACTGGACCAGCCACATAAATACTGTGGCAGCAAGAGCGGGTCAGAGGCTAGATATTCTGCAGCGAGTGTCTCACCTCCCGACTCCCCAAAGCCTTTCCACCATCTACAAGGGACCGAGTGTAATGTAGCCAAGTTTGCGGATGATACAAAGATGGGTGGGAAAGCAAGTTGTGCAGAGGACTCAAAGAATCTGCAAAGGGATATAGACAGGCTAAGTGAGTGGGCAAACATTTGGCAGATGGATTATAATGTGGGAAAGTGCGAGGTTATACACTTTGGAAGGAAAAATAAAAAAGCAAATTATTACTTAAATGGAGAGAGATTACAAAATGCTACAGTTCAGAGGAACCTGGGGGTCCTTGTGCATGCAAGTATAGCAAGTAATCAAAAAGGCAAATGGAATGTTTCAAAGGGGTTGGAGTATAAAAGCAGGGAAGTTCTGCTACAACTGTACAGGATATTGGTGAGACCACACCTTGAGTACTGCATACAGTTTTGGTCTCCCTATTTCGGGAAGGATATACTTGCATTGGAGGCAGTTCAGAGACCATTCACTAGGTTAATTCCAGAGATGAGGGGGTTGACTTATGAGGAAAGGTTGAGCAGGCTGGGCCTATACTCATTGGAATTTAGAAGAATGAGAGGTGATCTTATTGAAACATATAAGATACTGAGGGGGCACGACAAGGTAGATGCAGAGAGGATGTTTCCCCTCGTGGGGAAATCTAGAACACGGGGGCACAGTTTTAGAATAAAGGGTCGCCCTTTTAGAACTGAGATGAGGAGGAATTTCTTCTTTCAGAGGGTCGTAAATCTGTGGAATTCTCTGCCCCAGAGAGCTGTGGAGGCTGGGTCATGAAATACATTTAAGGTGGAGATAGACAAACTTTTGCAAGATAAGGGAGTGAAGGGTTATGGGGAGCGGGCGGGGAAGTGGCTTTGAGCCCAAGATCAGCCATGATCTTATTGAATGGCGGAGCAGGCTCGAGGGGCCAAGTGGCCTATTCCTGCTCCTATTTATGTTCTTATGTTCTTATGGTCAGGCCTCATTTCCATATCTGCCAGCAATCTGCTCGCACATTCGAACAGCACGCTAATAAGAGAGGGCTGAAAGTCTGATGGTCCCAGCACGGAGGCCAGCCAGATTTGTAAGCCAATCCTGGGGAGGGCGAACCCCACAAAAAATCATTTCAAAAGTTTAACTTACCTGTGTTTGAGCGGCGTGTTAAGCAGCTCAATGCATGAAGCAATGGGCGGAGTGTACACGGCACGTGCTCCGCCCATTGGTACCCGAAAATTGCATCAGGGTTCTATTGACATCATAGGGCCTTGATTTCTATGGGTTAATGAGGCACTCACCTGTTTCTTGCAGGCATCATGGCCACCCATTTCAAGGACCACACCAAGATGGCAATGACCTGGGCATCGGCTGGAATGGGGCGGTAAGTTCTGCGCTCCAATTTTCTTTGCACTGCTGCTCCGTTCCCACCCAAAAACAGGAATGAAAATTGGCCCCTCTGTGTTGCACTCCTATGCTAAAATTGGTGTGTAAAATCACTAAAAAAGGACTAAATCAGTTAATTAAGAATATGATCAAAACATTCCACCAATTAAAACAAAGCTTCAAATTAGCATGTGAAGTTTTGTATAAAAGCAGTTCTGAGATTTAACCGCGCATAGAAATCTAGAATTTAATTCAGCAAATCCAACGTCACAAGTTGACTTTATAAGAAGTGACATTGCAACTGTGGCAAAGACCCAAACAGCCTGGAAACAGGATTACAAAATCACTCAGTGATGAGGGTTGTGAGGATGGTACAGACCTCAGCTTCTAGCACATCAATTTACAGAACATGTTTAAAACAAATTACAGTACACACCTTCTAGACTGCATCACCTTTACCCAAATATACCTGCAACATGCTGGAACAGATGCCAATGAGGTTGATTTTCATCTCCATATATTCTGCATATAAACTTGAGCGATTAAACATATTGCAACATATATCATTATAAGTCAAATAAGTTAAATGCAAATACCAATGGATTTACCTTATTGTATATGGGGAGTGGCATATGAAAAATGGCAGGTTGTATAAATATACATCTGATTAATATTCCATTGGCTACAGCTAGGGAACACATTTCTAAAAACGGACTTTAAAAAAACTCCAGATATTCAGCTACAGAAATATTATGGGAAACCATAGCAATGGGGAAAAAAAAACCACATAAATCCTGAGATTTCACCTAGTCCTCTGAGAAACATATGGCAGCTATTAGTTGGCTTTTATAACCACTCTTCTGGAGAATGATAAAAATAAGACAATGTTTTCTCATATTGATGATCCAATTTTTCTATACATAAGAAGCCAGTTTGTTAGTTAAAATACTTGTCATTTTTTAAAACTCAAATATATCTGTACATTAAAATGTTTGTGCTCTTAATATAGTAATACAGTTGCAAGCCTGTAATGTTGCTAATGTGGTTAGCATGGACCTGGAGAAAGAATCAGAGCCCAACATTACTTTGTGCTAACCACATGGTACTGGAGTATGCTAACCATGTGGCACCATGTACCAATCAAAATCCCCACAAAACCACTCAAGGCAGCCATTTTCCACTTTGGACCTACTGTGGGTTAGTCACTGAAGGAGGATAATTAAATTAAGTAGGGAGTTTGATGAAGAAAAAGGATTACATGAAGTGTGTTGCTGAATTCCCAATTTTATTTTTTGAAGTGTGCTACTGAGGAAAACAAACAAAAAACAGAGCAGTAAAGCAACCAAGGCAGAAGTAAAAGATTACAGCAAATCAAATCATAGCACAGTTGTCGAGTGAAGCGAGGAATGATGGAGTTAAAATAAAAGATCAGAGACAGAGAGAGGAATAGGGAATGAGCTCACAGTAAGGGAAGAAAGGCTTGGAGCTAGAGAGAGCAAGTCACAAAAGAACGAGGACTCCACTTCTGACTACAATGGACTAACCATCACCCATTTGCAGCAGCAGGGAGAGGTAAAGCCCCCAATCAAAAAATAAAAGCAAAAGCCATGAATTTAGTCTGCTGGGCAACAGTGGTGACCTTCAAAATATGGTCACGGAAACATTTTGTTCAATTTTCTGTGTTCTTTGTATAAATAACATGGTTCTTGCCAGTTCTGAGCTATTGGAATTTATTTTGAGAAAAATCACTCTTTCAAGTGAAAAAATATGAACTTTAATGATAATTTGCTTCCCATGGCTCACATTACACAGCCCATTGCTTATCAGCACCAGGCCAATCAAACTCTCAATACTTAACTATGTCTTCCTGCTGAGCTACAGTTCCAAGAGACTCTTAGTAAAAGCAACATCAAAGTCCAAACTCTGGCTAGGTATTTATGTTAAAATATAATCACTTATGTTATCTGCTGCTAAATTAAATTGGCTGGATTAGTTGCTGCAATCTTTTAATTTCTTGCAGTTGTACATTAATTGCACCTTTAGTTTCCCTACTGTCGAGGAGTTCTTTTTAAATGTCTACCACATGTGCGTTTTTTTAAATAATAGTTTGAAACACTTATGAAAAAGCCACATATTCAACTCAAATTCAGCTCAGCGTGCTTACCCTATATAGAGAACAGGCCTCAGCTAAAGAACTCTGAATGAATCCATTATACAACAGAATATTCTGGTATCTTGCTAGAAATGCAGAGCTTAAAAAAATCTCCATTCCATATATTCTGCTTCTTTAAAATAACAACCATCCGATCACATCAAGCTTAAAATCATCAACTAAATCGGAAATAATCTGCTAACTGCATCAATCTCATCAAAAATTGCATTTCAGGTTGAACAGCATTAAAACCTCAATGCCTTAATTAAATGGTAACATGGGTGAAAATTGGACTAAAATATGGTAAAATGCTGAATTGGATTCTTAGAATTTCTTTTATAACATAATTGAAAACACTACAGAGAGGCCACAGAAATTCTGGGTTCAATACAATGCTGTGTTAGTTGATCTCAATCCAGATTACACAAGGGGAATTACAATTGACCCCAACGTCCCTGGATTACAAAGAGAGGGTCCTACCCCTCTTTGCTATCCAGTGACACTTACTGGAAGTGCACAAAGTGGACTTTGAGTGAGAACAGGACTGGGCCAAGTTATGATGCCTCACAACCATATAACTCACCAACACTTATTGTTATACGAACAATGGGCAAGGCACCAGAAGACAACCAGCACAGGAGCATAGAATCATAACTCAGCAAGAAGTCAATGCCTTCAGAAGCGGGAGGAGTGAAGAGTTAACAAATGAAGGCAGCTGGGGGGGTCTTATTTTAAATATGCAGATCGGGCTCCAATATCATCGGGGCCCGACTGCAATCTTAACCCGAGGCCTGTGCAGGCAAACCGTCGCGGCTTCCCCACCAGACCAAACCTGTTGGGAAGAGGAGCCAGGGCCAGAAGAGACCCAGGAAGGCAAGTTTATTTTAATTTCTTTCCGTTTGCTTGTGGACAAGGAGGAGCAGGAGCGCTCCTCTGGACCCCAGAAGGAAACCTTAGGCCTCCCCGCCCCGGGCTTCCCTCCCCCTACCCCATGCCCTCCCGACCACCCTCCTATACACTTACCTTAGTGCTGGGGACCGTTCCAATAGGTCCCCGAGGGCGGCCTTCAGGCTCCCGAAATCCTGCTGACTAGGTAACTCTTGCCGCCAGGTTCGAGCAGGGGTACTGATCCCGAGCATGTAGATGAGGCCTGGGAGTTAACATTTCCCAGGCTTTACTCTACAAAGGCCAGGATGACTTTCCAGCTACCACCGATCTCGCTCCCCATTAAAATAGACCCTAAAGTGTCAACCTTACTGCCACATGCAACAGGCTAAAGATGCAAGAATCACGTGTTGACGCTGGACATTAAAAACCACCTGCATATTGAGGGAACACAAGCCCCAGTGGTTATTTTATCCCAACAACTTGGCTATTGGCATCTCCATCTCCACTTGTGTGCAGTCAACAGCAACCCAAACTCCAGGGAAGCCAGCAGTGGTATAAAATTGTTACTATCTGTCTCTCTTTTGCTCCACGCCTTTGTGACCAAGCCTTAAGGAGCCATTAGTTACTTCCTAAATCAAGGTTTGTGGTACTTTTAGTGGTTACCTTAGATACCACCTCCCTAGGATTAGAAAAACCCAGTAGACAGATAATTCATGGCTGCTGTCACTTTCACAACCATAGGCAGGGGAACTGAAATCATTCAAGATTCTTTTGGATCATCTTCCAGTATTGCATATACCTCTGTCAAAGCCTCACTGAAGAGCAGTAAACAGCACTCCTGAATATTAGATTCAGAGCCTATTACGTGCCTGTAACTCCCTTTTTATGTTATGGCATTCCTCCTCCCTGGATGATGGCTGCAGTTATAAATACAAATAACATGTCAGTTCCCTATTATTCAGTTTTCTTTTAAGATAAGTGGCAAGCAATTAAGTCCTAGCCGACCACCTAACTTCAGAATTTGCAGTATGGGTAGGCTAATTGGTTCCATACCATCATTCTCCTGCCCCACCCCCAAAAAAAACGCAATTTCTATTTTTACACTACATGTGTCAAATGATTGTTGCATTTTAAACCTGTGCTAGAATTTTCCTAATAGTATTAACACCCAAAACACTGCCTTCTGCATGATGGAAGGTCAGCTTTAAAATGAATGATAAATTGGGAAGTGGTTCACATAACCTTGAATCAATTATCGTAGAATCTTGCAGCATAGGAGGCCGTCATTTGGTCCATCGTGCCCGTGCCAGTTCTTTGAAAGAGCTGTCCAATTCGTTCCTACTCCCCTCCTTTCCCCAGTCCTGCAATTTTTTCCCCCTTTTCAAGTATATATCCAATTCCATTGGTGTTTTAAAAAATATATAGTTTATACAACAGTTACAAACTATTGTATACCATGTTTTCATATAATCCTTTGGGAGGTGCAGAATAGCATTTCATTTTGACTTATTGTTTAATAAATTTGGCATTTAAAACCTAAGTAACAAGCAAATAGCAGTAACACAAGACAAAGTTAATACTGAATCTGCTTCCACCATCCTTTCAGGTAGTCCATTCCAGATCACAACAACTCACTGCATTAAAAAAAATTCTCATCTCCCTCTGGTTCTTTTGGCAATTATCTTAAATCTGACCTCTAGTTATCGACCTTCCTGCCAGTGGAAACAGTTTCTCCCTATCTACTCTATCAAAACCCTTCATAATTTTGAACACCTCGATTAAATCTCCCCTGAATCTTCTCTGCTCTTGAGAGCAATAACAGCTTTTCTAGTCTCTCCACATAACTGAAGTCCCTCATCCCTGGTGTCATTGCAGTAAATCTCCTAATCAGTGTAAACTTTTTATTTTACAAATCATATTTCTTGTTGAGTCAATGTCTACAGTCATTTACTCCACATATCCAAGTACATATCACTTTGAACCAGTGATACTTCTCTATCACAGACAACTTTAGGAATAATTCTGAGAAAACACATGGAGACATTGTCAGTAAGGTTTATCATTCAGTACAATCCTACCACCTAGTGGTAAAGGTAAAGTTTGCCTTTTAACCAAATTATCCATTTTGTAAAATTTCCCATTTGTCAGTGTGCAGCAAGGGCTCAACAGCACATAACTAAATCCTCATAGTAATATTACAGGGGAGGCCAGGAATAAAGAAAAATTGTTTATGGAAATAGCCTTTAAACAGGATCTCCCTCTTTGTCCAATAATGGATGGTTCTGAATATTGTACAGGAAACTCTCGTTTAAACGGCACCTAAATATCCGGAATTCTCTAATAACCGGCAGAATTCATACTCCGAAAACTACAGTATACAGTCGTTTATAAGTTTTGTTTTACTGTTAAGTAATTAAAGAGTTATGGATTACCCTCAACTGGCATTACTGTACTTAATCAAGCATCTTCCACCATCCATTTATCACAACATTCTGTAGGGGAGTACCCAATTATACTGCACATTTCTTGATTTTTTTATTTTTGTTTGTTAAAAATAGCCTCGGTAGATATACCTCTCAGTTATCCGGAATTTTTAATCAACTGGCACCATCCCGGTCCCGTCGGTGCCGGATACGAAAGAGTTTCCTGTACTGGGAAATCAAATCAGACATAGAATCATCTTCCATTGCTAAATTGTTAGGGCTTCATCAGATATTTCTCTTGTGCACAGCACCAAAGATCACTCCAGTTAGTGTGCTTTTGCTCCCTATGAAACGGAGTGTGATTTTATACCAATGTAGTGTTGCTCAGGAATAATCAGAAACCTTGGTCATTGAACTGAAATGATTCTACTCTAATCTTCAGTTTGTGGAAGAATAAACACTTGCAGTCTGATACTTCATCTATAAACTACAAATTAGGTTTATTAAAAGTGAAGGTAAACAGTAGCAGAAAATCAATACAGATTTCATTTGATTACAGAATCTTTAACTTCTACCTCTTGTGCAAAATAACAACGCTTTTCAATTTTCTAATACTAAATGTGAACTAACGTCCATAACACAGAACTTACACGTGTGGTTTTGATTAAGCACCAGTTTCCATTCTCTAGTTCTTCAGAACCTATCAAGATAAAAAGCTGTAGCAGGCTGCCAAAATATACCTCACGGATTGGGCCTACAGCTGTCAATCAACACCTCCCACAGAGGGACATCTTCTGGACCATCTGTTGTAAGAAACATTTCTACTCCAGTTCTCAGACATCTGGACTGCCAATCCACATCCTGCAGACAAAATGCACCTGGCCAGAGATGCACGATAAATGCTAGACAAGAATCAAATTTCACACATTACCAAGACCTTTATCTTTAATTGTTTTCAGGATAAAACAAGCAGTCTGTGTTGAGTGGTTTCTACTTGCTTTACAATTAAAATGTCTTCACAATGCAATGACAAGGTCCAGGAACCCATAAGGAATGCAAATTTTATCCCGAACCCAGAGAAACAAAGTCTACAGTAAAACTTAAAGTGCTTTTACGAATTGAAATGACAGAACTTATATCTTAAATAACAACAGAAAACACTGGAAAAACTCAGCAGGCCAGGCAGCATCCGTGGAGAGAGAAACAGAGTTAAAGTTTCAGGTCGAAGACCTTTCGTCAGAACTGGAAAAAAGCAGGAAATGAAATAGATTTTAAAGCAAGTTTAGGGCTGGGAAAAGGGGGAGGGGATGAAAGAACAAAAGGGAAGGTCAGTGATAGGATAGAAAGCAGGAGAGATTAAGAGACATTGAGACATTAAGAGATATTCAAGGCAAGAGGAGGTGGAAATGGGACAGGTTGAGGAACAAAGGATGGCTCTAGATGAAGTGTAAATTGCGCTGGCAGAATGAAGGACAGCTGCCATGTGGAGAACTTATATCTTCTTCCACTGTTACATTATTAGGGTTTGTTTGTTTTTTTTTAAACCCTAGATATTTTGGGCTTCCATGTTCCAACCTACTCTCGTGGGCGATACACTCCCTACCTCCCAAAGAGATCATTTCCATTTGCCGATATCTAGGTAAATTTGTAGTATGGTAGGGAATGAACAGAGCACCCGCTTCAATCTATTTAAGTTTTATATCGTGCTTTCATATGATCCTTGTCTTTGGGAGGCGCAGAATAGTACTGCACTAGATTTTGACTTAGGTTTTAAATGCCAAATGTATTAAACAGTAAGGAACAAGTAAATAGTAGCAGTAACAAGACATAGGCCTAGAAATTTGTCTCAGGCAGTATTGACTGCAATGGAACTGAATACCAGGGGCTGCGTATAACGGACGGCCCATCCGATAGCGCCAGCACCAGAGATAAATTTCTAGGCCATAATTTTAACAGTAGTTAAGTTTAGCTAGCTCCACGACTAGTAGAAAATAGTAGTTTGTAACTGTTGTGTTAAACTATAAAAAAAAAGTTAAATAGCAATTTGTTTTCCTTTCCACCTCGTCTAAAGAAACTATCTGGCCTAATTATCTCTCTCTGCAGCCTCAAAACATGCTCTTTGATTTGAAAAATGCAGGCTGAAATATACCTTCAAAAAAAATGACTAGGACCCAATGAATTTAAATAACTCAGTTTAATTCAAAAAGAGCTATCAAAAATATTTGAACAAATCACACAAGATGTTTGTATTTGAATTGAATGGCTTAGCTCCTCCCTCAGGTACCCACCCAGAAACCATCACTAATTTGGTAACAACTGTATAAAGATGAGTTGGAACACTCTTCTATGAGTGAAGAATTAAAGACATCACCTCATGGGATTGAATGTGTCCTGTGTACCATCAGGAGACATTACTATGATTTGACCATAGCACTACGCAATTTTAGCATAACACTTTCCGACAGTTAGTCTACTCAGTTGACCTACAGTTTCTGTTGTTGATTGTTGTTCCTAAATAAATGGACCCATTAGGTCTACTGGCAGCCACATATCTTTTGAAATTTCACCCTCATCTTAGAAATGTAATCATGTTCCTCTTCTCCTTCAGAAGGTGATATAAACTCCAAAGCAAATTGTACGTAACCTATTGAAAAGGAGTTTGATGAGTGGAGCTTTTTTTCATTCCAGACTTAATGTTCAAGGTAAACTATTTAAGATTTTGTTTTAAAATTCAAGGTGATAAAAATATATCCTTTATAATTTAATTTTTATTGAAATGTATAGTTTTGATGACTTAAAAACTTTGTTCATGCCTTGTGTTTTTGTGCATTTTTAATATAATTATGTTTTGTAAATATCTGCAAGATCTTGGAATAAAAAGGAAATCATTAATGGTCGATCAGCCACATGTCTCCTTCCTGCTCTGTGTTGCATTTCACTTTGTGTCCCTTTAAGAAAGTTTTAATAAAAGACAGAATTTCCAATATGAAAGAAAGTTTTCTAATAAAGTCTACATCTTAAAATAGTACAAGCCATAGTTTTACATATTTATTAGATATTAAATTACACATTTTAAATGTTACATCTCCTGTACAGTGTAATGCTGCACTTCCACTGCTCGTTTTGAATCAGGATTCCAAGCTTTGGAGCCAGTCTGGGATGGAATTTGTATCACTACATGTGCAGAATTATAATCACTAGGTTCATTTTCACCCGTCAAAAGTGAACTGGCTTAGCTTCTGATCAACTCTAGTGCAAACAGAATCTATAATAAACAAAGTAGATTCCAAACTAAAAACCAGTGTTGAAAATCAGTGCTAAAGGGGCATAAGACAGTGACAGCCAGACCAACTGTTCTATGAATCTGTAATGAGAGTAAATTTCAAAATATTGTTTCAATAATCTATGCAAGTGTATAAAGTTAAGAAAATTCTGCAAGCTGCAACTAAGCAGCACAAGTACCATACTTGTATCAGTTTTTGTTACCAAGTCTCATCCACATTTGCTCCACAGATCCGGAACCCCCTCAACAGCACAGCAGCAGAATATTAAGTGAAAGTGGTACATTTGTACACTTTTTTAAAGTAATAATTTCCAGAAGACCTTTTTTCTTCCATCAGGCAAAAACTGGATAGCCAAGTACTACTGAAAAGAATGACATGTGTAGAGTGAAAAAGACCAACCTAGATTTATTCCTTGGAATTAGAACCAAATTTCTCTTCCTCCTCCTCTTCTTGAGAAGCTTAAATGAGTGTGTTTTTATTTTATTATCCAGTTTTCCATTTACCTTTCATTGTCACTATCGTCATGGCTTACCATTATCCCACGAATAAATAAATATGCACATTTTCCACATCATGAAATATCAGAATCCAACACCATCACATGTCTACAGCCAAGTGAAGTGCCGGACAAGGAGATTCAGAGTTAGAAACAACAGAACGGATTAGGACATCAGTGCTATCTTCTAATGTGGACTGAAAATTACACCTGTAAAAGTAGGTACCAGACCAGGAACAGTTAAAGCAAAAAAAAAGCTATGAATAAGTTAATTACAAAATGGACCCAACTAAGCCTCAGCAACATATTTCAGCATTTTTAGGACGCATATGGTGCAAAGTAAAAAAAAAAAATGCTATGAAATTCTAGTCCTGGAGATTGGTGAAATGGTAAAATTTGAACACACAAAGCACATTTAGCCTTCTGTCAAGTGCAAAATAATAGGCTTTCCAGAGTCAGACTATAGATCGCAGCATTTGCCCACAATTTCACTGCAGCCCCCCCAGTGTTGCACCCTTTCTACAAAGAGCATCTTCGTGCCATCATCACAATCCCAACAAGATGATATCATGTGACCCGGATACCAACCTGCTAGAAGCAGTTGTCAGGCAGCTACATTGTCTGTTATTGGAAGGATTTGGGGGGAGCCATTTCCACTGCTCTTACTCTGGAGCAGTACTGCGGATGCAATTCATAGCACAGTTTCTGCTTCAATCGAACCATCTCGGGAATGTACAATCCACAAGGTGTTGGAGGAAAAGATTTACACTGGAGTAGAGGCCATACCAAATTCAATTCCAAGTAAACCTCAGTGTAAAAGTAGAATCAGATTATCATGATGCGGGATGTATAGCGTCCTCAATAAGCTCAACAACCATTCTAATAAAAGAAGAAAACTGCAAATGCTAGAAATAAAAAAAATTAAACTGCTGAAAAATGTGAAGCTCCAACAGGCTTTACCCAAAATGCACATTAACGTGTCTTTTCTCTTTAGTAGGTCTGTCAGCATCTGTAATGTATTTCCAGCATTTTCTATTTACCATTTTAATGTAGCCTTCAAGTTTCCCATAATATACTGCAAGCTCCGTACAGCTCCACATCACTACCAATGTAACAAAATTCCACAAATCCGTGATGTTAGTAACCAGAAACAAAGGCTTATGTTAGTGATATGACTTCTCAGCCATTCGGAGCAGAGTGTCTTGACAGTAACCAAGTATTGGGGCAGGCGAGGGGGGGAGAGGGGGCGGAACCTTGTTCACATCAACATTGCGTCCTTAAACAGTAACCTGGGGGCTTGTCAGGAAAACAGATGATGAACCAAATTGGGTTTTTTTGAAGACCCCAAACAGATAGTCGTAATCCACAGAAATACAGATAATTACAAAACGGTAAAGAAAAACACAAACTCTTGAATACGACCTCAAAGAAGTGGAAGAGCAGGAGCACAGGAACTTCGCTGTTGTGTTCAGTTTAAGGAGTCTCTCTAGGTTAATTCCATGGCTAATAAATTGTTTTCCGTTCCTGCTCTTTAGAAGTCAAATTTTTGCCAATAAAATAAAACAACTTCACAATGCAACAACCTATCGTATTGACAGAATATCTTACTCTTCTTACTGTCCGGTAAAATACTGCACTATGAAATGCTATTCTTCTCCTGCTGGGAGATTTTCTTCAATCCTTTTAATGAATTTCATTCTGATTTCTGTTACATTGTCACCCTTGAGTGTGTCCTGGACAAATTTCACATCGATCGCCATTTGAACCTGAAAATACAGAAACAGTTAGAGAAAATACACACTTCTGTTGATTCTACTAGTGCACTTGAGAGGTCAGAACTGTTTTTTCCTTTTTAACCCAAGGTCAATTAACCTCAACTCACCTTATGTTTTGAACATTACATCATGCCTCCATCTGCACATTAGCTGAGTTGTATATATTTGAACAAAACATACAATCTTTAAAAGACTATAAAATTGCCTTTAATTTAGGATTAAACATTATGGTATACTTTTCTGACACCGAAAAATGAGAGCACACTGTTCTCAAACTGGTATATGTATGTTTTATGGTTTTTTAATTTATGCCGTAGATCACAC
Organism: Squalus acanthias; assembly: GCA_030390025.1. Classification (NCBI taxonomy): domain Eukaryota; kingdom Metazoa; phylum Chordata; class Chondrichthyes; order Squaliformes; family Squalidae; genus Squalus; species Squalus acanthias. The sequence continues at coordinate 6,800,277 of JASTWF010000031.1, forward strand.
ATAGGTGAGCTATAAGCCAGATAAATTGCTTTCATGAAGGAAATTACCAAACACAGCTAATAATCAATTGCAATATCTATTTTAACCAGACAAGTGATTTGTAATAAAAAGTGAGAAATTTAAAGATGGTTGTGATTCAAAGATATTTGATATCACAGGAACCAATCAGAAGGAAAACATAACCACTTGCCAATAAACACTCCAGTCAAGGGTTACACAATGTGAGGTATAAAGAAAGTGGACCTGTACTGGGCATTCAAGAAACAGGCATGCTCTCTCCTGGGCTAAACCAGATAGCCACATGCCAAATCCACTTTAAATGACAGGATCAACAACTTGTATTCATATAGCACCTTTAACATAGAAAAACGTCCCAAGGCGCTTCACAGAGGAGTAAGCAGACAAAAATGGATACCAAACCAAAAGGAGTTATTAGGAGGGGTGACCAAAAACTTGATCAAAGATGTGGGTTTTAAGGATGGTCTTAAAAGAGAAGGAGGTGGAGAGGATTGGGGGGGAGAATTAAAGAGCATGTGGCCAAGTCGACTGTAGGCACGGCTGCCAATGGTGGGGCGAATGCAAAAAAGGCCAAAGTCAGAGCAGGTTTTAGGGCTGTAGGAGGTTACATAGATAGGGAGGTGCAAGGCCATAAAGGGAATTAAACAGAAGGATGAGAATTTTAAGGATCAAATATAATGCACGGTCAATTCTAAAAATGTTAAGCTCTCAATCTTGCCTCAGTGGTAGTCCTCTCACCCGAGTCAGAAGGGTGCGGCCAGGGACTTGAGCACATAATCTAATTTGACACTTCAGTGCAGTACTGAGGGAGTGCTGCACTGTTGGAAGTGCCGTCTTTCGAATGAGATGTTAAACAGAGGCCCCATTTTCCCCCTCAAGTGGACATAAAAAATCCCATAGCACTATTCGAAGAACACCAGGGGAGTTCACCTCGAGTCCTGGCCAATATTTATCTCAACCAACATTGCTAAAATTATTAACTGGCCATTTATCTATTAGCTGTTTTTAAGGCCTTGCTGTGTGCAAATTGCCTGCTGCTCTTCCCGACATCTCGACGTGACTTTAATAGTACTTCATTGGCTGTGAAATGCTTTGGGACACTAAATAAATGCAAGTTCTTTTTTCTTACTTTAACCTATATATAGACGTGGTTCGATTACCTGAATTGACAGTCAAATCAGTTCGAACCCATGCTCAATGCAGATTTAGCTAGATGAGCATTAAAGTGTTAAATTGCCAATGCACAAATATATCACAATCCTCACCATTTCCAATGCACCTCTCAGCACTCCACAGAGGAGATTAGAGTAGATCAAACTGGAGTGGTTGTCAGGCAATTCCACAAAGTCCACGAGTGGATTATTTTCCAGAATCAATGAAAATTCATCTCCTGCTGGGCTCCAGTTGGTCACACTGGGAGTTATACCCAGGTACATTTTAAATGCAACCTGTTTATTAAAAAAAATTGTTTAAAAAAATGAAAAGCAGCAGATTCCATTTAACTATCTGACAACTTAAAAAAAATTTTTTTTTTTACGAGAGCAGTTAACAGAAAACCAGAGAGGAGAGTAACTATCATGATAATCTCATTGCCTTGACAGTTGTTGCCATGAAAATAAAGCTGGAACCTGAACATATTTGGCACATGCTGGAATACTGGAAGCTGAAAGAGCTTTGTAGTACCACTCCAACCACTCACCCTCTGTGAATCAATTTTAACATTTCTTTATCCATGTCAATGACCCAAGTAGCAGATTGTTTCAGATAGATGCCTAGTTAATAAATCACAATGCTTGAAGCATAAATCTAGCAACTTGAATAAAAGTTACATTGCAAAATAGAAATCCAACCTGAAAATCACCACTTTGATAATCCAATTACTATAGTAAGCAAAATAATCTTAACTATGTTTAATGTGTTTGCTATTGGGGAAAAGCAAATTCCAGCCAACACATGGAATTATGTGAAGTTATAATGGTGAAACAGTGTCATTGACCACAGGACTATAATCTTCATAATTGCTCATATACTAGCATTTAAACCACATATATATAGGCTGTCTGTAACAGCATGATTCTGGAGCAGTTTTATTTTTCCAAGCTTTTTTTAATTCATTCACGGGAGGCGGGCGTCCCTGGCAAGGCCAGCATTTATTGCCCATCCCCAATTGCCCTTAAGAAGCAGGCGGCGAGCCGCCTTCTTGAACCGCTGCAGTCCATATGGATTATAGTATTTCGCAGCGGTTTGTGATACAACTGAGTGGCTTGCTAAGCCATTTCATAGGGCAGTTAAGAGTCAACCACGTTGCTGGAGTCACATATTGGACAGCGGGTTTCCCTCTCTACAGGACATTAGTGAGCCAGTTGGGCTTTTACGACAATCCGGTAGTTCCATGGTCACCATTACCGATACTAGCTTTTTAATCCAGATTTATTAAATTAAGTGGTGGGATCTGAACTCATGTCTCCGGATTATTAGTCCAGGCCTCTGGATTACTAGTCCAGTAATATAACCACTATGCTACCGTGCCCCACTAGTTCTATTAACTACTGCCCAACTTCAAACAGTTTTGTTCATTTCACCACCTCAGGGACTGTCTTAACATCAAACTGTTGGAGCATTGAATCTCCTCAGTGAGCTGCTGTAAGCAGCAACACAGGAAACAATTCAAAGCATATGAAAGCAAGAGGGTTTGAGAAGTATGAGCAAGAAAATACTGAAGCTTTCTCAAAATGGCTTTGAGAAATACTTTAAACCATGCACCGAAATAGAAATGGAGGGTCAGCCTCCAGAAAATAAACCTTTCAAATGAATTTTTTCACTGAAGGATAACCAATACATGATGAGTCATAAACAGATCATAACTGGAAAGACTGCCATGTGGAAAGTACTTTGGGAGAATCAGAGCAGGAGCAGTTGGTGCCATGGAAGACAATGAATTAAAGGGAATGAATGAAATGCCTTGCTCTCAATAAGGGATGTAATAAAGTCTTCTACGAAATTTTACCAGTCACAGTTAAATGGGATGCGTATTATTTTAATAGTGTTTTTGCAAAACTATTCAGCATCATAGCTTCACCTCCCAGCCACCCCCCTCCCAACAAACAAACATCAGAATGAAGCCCTGTTACTATGCCACATTTGCCGTCACTTTTTTGATTGGAAGGCTAATAATAATTCATCGCGTTGCATCTAATAATACATCCCTGACCAACTTTAAAAAATGTTTTAAAAAAGTGTCACAAAATATATAGTTCGCCCAGCTTAAGTAGCACCTGTTGCTATAAGATTATATGAATTGAAAGTACATTTAATTTGCATTAATCCATGCCAAATTTTAATTTACCTTTGCAATAACATCTGCAGTTTCACGGAAATCATGACATCTTCCAACATTAGAACGAGCCAAAAAATCTTCTATCAGTCTGACACCGATGTTGTACCCCCTATGTTGAAACGCAAGGTAAATCAATACTGTTCATTTAGCAGAAAATAAGTGCTTAAAAAAAAAAAATCATGTAGCTACTCTCTTCAAACTTGTTAGGTATACACCCCTTGTAAACCACTCAAATAAGGTAACCTTTGATTTATTATAAAATACTAGTTAGATGCAGGGGAAAAACTGTTTTCCGCTGCTGCCAAAAGATACACTTGCTATTAGCAACAGAAATCAACAGAGAGAAATACATGTCCCAAGCATAATGTACACTTTTATCAATAGTAGGGTATTCAGAATGTCAAAAAACAAAACCGTGCTGTTGGGGTCCAAATATTGAATTTTTGGTAATGTAAAACATCAACCCCCTGCCACTACCCCCAAACCCCTCACCAATTTGAACTGCTCACACCCAGAGTCAGCTGCCTTCACTTTTCATGTTAAAACTGAGTCAGAGAAAGAGCAAAATTCTACTTTTATAAAACTGTACAAGTGCCAATATGTTGCATACACAAATTAATAAAATATAGAATTTCCTCTACCACTTCAAATGAATTTTAAAGTCGTATGAAGACCAGTGTCCAGGCGAGTTAAAACCACTTAGTAGGAACAATGCAAGGGGAGGGGAGGGATCAGGGATCATGCTTTTCAATATGTGGTGACAATTTTTCTTGATTGGTGAAGCTGCCTGCTGCTTCCTACATTACAACAGTGACTACACTTCAAAAGTACTTCATTGGCTGTAAAGCGCTTTGGGATGTCCCGTGGCCGTGAAAGGCGCTATATAAATGCAAATTTTTTTCCATAACAAAATAGACCTTTATTCACCAATATTGTTTTATACAGCAGAACCTCCTTAGCCACACTCCATTTAGCCACTTTCCCAACTATCTACCAGAATTTTCATAGGATAAAACTTTGAGAGATCACCCCATTGCAGTCTCCCAATACTAATTTAGTTCTGACAAAGTAATCTCTCAGCCCAAGAAAGGTTAAAATCAGTTTACGTCATTTGTATTGTACTGGTTTCCACTCGTAGGCACTCGTGATTTCCTGCCAATTTCTATTATCCATTGAGAGAGGGTGGAGTTCCACTGTACCTCCAAATGCATCCCAGATGCAATTCTAAGGTATCAGATTCAAAAAGCTGTATTGACAAAATTCACTGGTGTATGCTGTCTTATGTCTACATGATTTAGAATGTCCTTTTTGTACTAAATTACATCAACACTGAGTAAACAGACATTAGTTTAGTCTGAAGCTATCAACAGACTGGAGTGCTACAGAAAGGACATCCAACACTTACTTCTGGGATATGGGATACAATATTTATCCAAGTGGAACTGACTGCATATCATAAGAGCAGAGAAATTATGCCAGGTCAGGTCTGAGTTGCAGATATAATCTTAAAGACACTGCAAGCCATGGTGCATACTACTTAGTGAAAATCTAACCGCTGAAATATCTTGTGACATTATGGAATGTTTGGAACATTATTCCTCATAATTTATTATTAATCATTAAGAAATTCAATGCTTAATTTTTACTGTTCTCGGTAAGGCTGCAAGTATGGTCCACAGAGCACGAATTTTGAAAAGTTATAAAGTCAAATACTGCTTTCATGCGCAGCAAGATTTTCTACTGGATTGCAAATTCCACATTAATTTAATTCTAACAATCCCGTACTTGCTTGTATTATCACCAACAATGAAGAAAGTTTAATGTAGAAGATAAAGCATTTACATCAGAAAGGGAAAGATTAAAGTAAACCTGACAAGTACAAAAGGAACTGTTGGCCCAGGGTATAGTGACTAAAGTTTTCAAATGTACTTACATTTTATCCAACTGCTTATTGACATCTTCATCATTTTCATAATCTTTACACAGTTGCGTAACCAGAGCTCCATAGGTCAGAGTGAATAGCTCGGAGTTCTGTTGAGGAAGTGAGAGAAGTTTAGCAAAACATTCAGAAACTCCAAGGACTGTATCAACAACCTCTACAAATCTTACCCCAAAAAATCTAAATTGGTTTGTTAACAAATGTGACTGTCAGGTAATTGTCTAACACGTAACAATATTGACTACATTTTTTCCTCAAGAGTTGCAGATTATTCCTTGACCAACTGAACCAATTACTGCATCATACGTCAACTACAGGGAGAACACAGGGCACGGATGTCTATCATGTCACCTCTAGCCAACAAAATAAATGGACAGGAAGTGGGGAGAAAACAGCCCTCACTAAATATAAAATACACGCACAAACACGTAATTTTAATTTCTAGTTTTCTTTTTGGATTACTCTACTGATCTAAGATATCACCTGATGCCTTCAATTAGATCATTGCCTTGTAACCATTAGTTAATGCACTGCAATCTTATTCAATGCAATAGGTCAGGTCAAACAAGTTAGTTTATTAAATTGTCATGTATATTCAACAGTCAGTTATACTATTACTTACTAAATGAGCATCACCACTGAGCCTCGTTAACAACTTGCATGCATCAGAACATTGCCACATAGCTACATAGACCCCTGTCTATAATACAAGTTGTTGTTGCTGCTGCCTGTGTGTTAAAGTGTATTGCCAAGTAATTAAGTAGAAAAAACACACTTACAAAATGTTCATGTTCTGCTGTTAGCATATGCACTAAAATGTGCCTGTAGTTTTTCATCTTTTGATTAATTCATCGCATTTTTTCATTAGTCACTGCCCAGGAACCTCCTATTTCCATGTCGTCTGCTTAGTCACTACATCTCTAAATTCAACAGTCCTCTTCTATATGTGAGAGATACATACACACACCAACTTAAAACCCCACACAACTTTAGACTGTATTGATTATTATACGTGCAATATTGGCCAAATGTTCCAAACGTCAGTTTTTGTAGTAAGCTGCACTTCCCCTCCCCGCCCCACCCCACCCCGCTCCCCAAATATGTTTTCCGGCTCTGCAACCTTTGTTAACAATTTGCATTTATTTAAACACGTTTAACACACAAGGTATCACAATGCACTTTACAGTCAAATAAGAGGAACATGAAGAAGGGGACAAAAAAAAAAAAAATCACAAATTGGATGCACTGGGAGGCAGAGAGCCAGTGTAGGTCAGCAAGGACAGGGGTGATGAGCAAGTGTGACAGGATACAGGCAGCTGCAAGTTTGAGTTTATGGAGAGTGGATGATGGAAGGTCAGCAAGGAGACCATTGGAGTAATCAAGTTTGATGGGGACAAAAGAACGGGTAAGGGTTTCAGCAGCGGACAGTCTGAGGTAGGGGCAAAGGTGGGCAATGTTGTGGAAGTACACAATCTTGGTGATGGATAGGCTGTGGGCTGTGAAACTCAGCTCAGAGTCAAGGGGGAAAAAAAAGATGCCCAGCAATTAGAATACCTGATTATGCTGGTTCAACTCAAGTCATTATTGCCAATAATTGGCAAAAACTCTATGCATTTTTAATGAATTTCTGCAAAGGTCAAAATGTTTAGGTCAAGCAATTTGATCCAACTGTTGGTTATTACCACAACATCGCCAATGCAGGTTAGTGCAAGAGATTGGAGCAGCTTAGGAAATGTAATTGGCTTTTGAGACCTAAAGCATAAAATATTCATTTTATTTACATATCATCTTAAACCAACAAAAAAAATTTCAAAAGCAGTATTTTAGTTTCATGGTTGCTGAAGGTACAGTACAAATTACTCCAAGTTTTACATGATCAGAGAGATACTCCTATTTCTTGGAAACATGAGTATAAACATTATGAACAACCTTGTTACAGATATTTATGAAGCATACACATAGGAGGGGCAGATGTTTTTGATCAGGAAAACATTCATAAAAAGGAACTGAAGAAGTTAATTAATACACTTATACAGAAGTGATTTTAAGAAACTAGACTGGAGACAGATAGACCCAACTTTTTTTTTTTTTAAATGAGTTACCCATTGTAAAGGCGACTTTGAAATGTAATGCTCAAGTAGCTTTTCAGCAAAATAAGGATGCGTTAATATTTTATTCCTAATCGCTACATTGCTCTGGTGTATGTGAGAATACATGTCACCACTTGAACTTCATTTTATATATATTTTATGGGAATGAATGTGGATGTCAGGTCAGAAGATCATGGTGTTATCAACAAAGTGTGACAGGGAAAGTGTTACAGGAAGCAAATAAGATAAATACACACACATTAAAAAGAGAGCAAAATAATTGCAAGAGGGTCAGAGGGAAATTCATATCCCTGCATTAATCAATAAAATGACCAAGCTGGCAAATTTGAGTTAGTCGGTTACTTTTTTCCCCTCTTGTCTAAACAGTCATTGGTGAAAAATATTCCCATAGTTGGAAATCTGAGTAACTTTATAGGCTCATTTTTAAACCCATTTACTTCTTATCTAATAAACACTGATGAGCACCAAAATTAAAAGACAAATCAAATGATTAGCACAGATCAGTAGCAGGATTGCCACAATATCAATGTAATCACAATTTTAATCCAGGCTTTGTTCATAAATATCCCCTTGCTGAGTATTTCGATTAATCTGATCTACTATGGTTGCTAAACCAATCAGATCATGGAATGTGTTACTGTTATAAATGTTTCATTGTTGCTGCATTAGTTGATGAACTCAAGTCATTGTGTTCGAAATGATCACCACAAACTGCTGAGCATATATATGGATGTAGAAGCTAGATGCAGCATTGAGGCTAGTACTTCATTATTTTCTGCCCCATCCCTCCTATGGTACAGTTTCCCAGTGCTGGTCACCCTCCAGTACTTCACCCAAATGGCCGTTATTTATAAGTGAGTTTTCGCAATAAGTATTGGCAGACTATTGAACCATAGGGCATCACGGGGATCCTAATCCAATCCTCACCGAACCTTCACCCACACTGCGCTTCCAGCAGGAGCTGAACAGCAATCAAGAGTGGGAAAACTGCCCAATATTTTCCTCTCTATCCCGAGGGAGCTCAAGCCAATCGTAGTGCCCAACTGCTAACATTAACTAACTCAGCACAAACCAGGAATCAAGCACAGGGCCTTCCCTGGTTCAACTAGCTCAGCTATTCGCTAGCTAAACTCAGTGAGCCTTTGTGGAGCCCTAGAGCCAGGTTTGCATTCCCTCTAATCCTCTCCCCGCCCTGCTCATATACAAAAGGAAAGGCGAGAAAAGATTCAAGCCCATCGATTCCCTCCCTACCCATTAGATTTTGCAACCTGGTAAAACATCCTCCCCAACTACTAGTAATTCTAACATCTGTGGGAGGCGATAGAACAGAAAACAAAAAAATGTGGTCAATTTTCGAAAAACTCTGGCAAAATTCTCCCCAAAACAATCAAGCAAGCTCCAGAAATGTATTGTTAGTCATGCTGCATCACTAGACATAAACTAATGCACATTCCTCTTCCCTCTTAAACCCCACCCGCATGTTCCAATGGCTTTAGGATTATAGGACTTCAGAGAATAGGAAAAATAATCTCCAATTATCAGGCCTCTTTTGAAGTTGCAAACTCATACAGTTCCACAGGTGCTGGCTGTCCTCCTGTACCTCTTCTAAGTGGCTATTCTTCATGTGCGTAAATGTTGGCGGGCTATTTAGCTGTGTGTGGGGCGGGGGGGGGGGGGGGGGGGTGCTCACAGCCAAGCCTGATCCTATCTTTTCCCAAGGTGTCTAGAAATAAACACACACATCCATTCCAGCAGGATGGTGATCAGGAATGAGCACGCCAATGATTTTTTTTCTTCTCCTTAGACCAGAAATGTACTTTCCTTAATGCCACAGATAGGTTCCACATACTAGAGGTTTAGTGCAACAATTTCAATTAAAGTTAACCAAACGCATTTCCTTATTTTGTACAGCAGCACTTCAAATAACAGTTACAATCTCCTAAAATAGTCACAGATAGTTCAGCAAACAATGGAAACAGAATCAGGTTTTGAATTCAGATTACAAATTTCACTTACATTTTATAATCTAAGGGGGAAAGTCTAAATTTCACAGGAATAGCCATGAAGCAAATCAGAAAGCAAAATGAAAACATGCATTGTGGCAAACCCATTTTCAAAGAGATTAGTAGTCCTAACACCTACCATGAGATGCAGAGATGCAGAAGGTGAAATGAATGGCAAATACCAGTACTACAGAATGAGTGCGTTAGGCAGAGGAGACAGGAAAAAGACAGAATCGAGATTTAGTGACATCACACATAAAGCAAAAACTTGTACACAATGAAGTACACATCAAAAGGATGTGTTACCTAGACAAAATATAACAGAACACAACCCAAGATCTTGCAGTCCTGCACATACAGCAAACTATCACCAATTTTAATCCCAAAACATTGGGAATTCAGTACTGAATGCACTATTAATTAAGGATATTTGGAGAAGTTCATCAATTTTACCTGGATGAAAATTTCTGCAAAACATATTCTTGATTTAATTTAAAAAATCCTGCTTGAATAGACAAAGCTGGTAGAAAATAACATGAACTTTAAAATGTTGATACAAACATTATGCCAACATACTTTAACCTGTGCTGGTACTTTTTTCCCCAATCTGCATCATATCCTCAACAAGAGAAAACTGACAGGCAGTTATGGCTTTTGGCAGCGGTAATTTAGTTGCTGTGTGCATAGGGCGACGAGTATTGGAAAAACACAATAAGCAGTAGTAACTCATACAGGACTTGAATATTTTGCTTTGATTCATTTCTGCCACAGATTATTCTGTGCTGAAAAAGACTCAAAAGTGAAAGCAATGCTGAAAACTCAAGATGTCAAACTCCGAAACCATTACGAAAATGGGTGTATACGTTGGCATTATGCAAGAAATAAATAGGACAATTGTCCAAGTTATCAAATGGCACCCATAACCAACCTATTAGTACACTATGATCCGAACTAGAGATTCCAAATAAGCAATTCATTGTTTGAAGAAAGACGAAGCTGGAAGATTCTCTCAACAAAAAAACCAGAAGGGATTTACTTGTATTGATCATGCCAACTGGTTAAAAACTACCACTGGCATTGTTTCCTGCCCACACAGTCATAGATCGGTAAGTGACATGGAATCACAGATGTGTGAAGAAAATGCATCAAAAATTTTGATAGTCATTTGATTGAGTCTATGGCTGTCGGGTCACATAGCCAGGCTGCATGTGACAACCTGATAGTTCTTTTTTAAAATCCTTAGTTTTCACCATGTATTCAGTCAGAAATATGAATTTAGCAGTGAAGTCACCATATTACTATTTCACTTTTCTGTATGCCACACGCAATAGCCAGCCAGGTAGGGCTGACAAATGGCTTACCGACACCCAGGCCTCTTCCAATTCTCTTAATCTTCCTGGAAAGACTTGAAAGACAGGCCTAAAATAACTTCTCACCAATTGACCCTCTATGTATGTTAGAAGCCTGTTGGCCTCTACACAATGCAACCAAGCTTGGGAACGTGCTGCATGGGTAACTGTTCCACAGAATCAACATAATTAGCAATTTTGATGCTAACAAATCTAGTCTTCATTACACATTTCTTAAAATTGCAACTTTTGCTAATTATTACTAATTTACTGCTTAAAAATGTACAGGCACAGTCCATAATGTTCATGATTAAAATGAACTTTTTTTAAGGAAGCATTAGTCTATTAACATGTGATGTAATACGAGTTACAGTCTGATTAATTCACTACCGAATTAAACTATAGGCAATCTAATCTCCAGTTAGTCTCAATGGTAAATTTGGATAAAATTCACTCCACATTGTTGTATGCTTAAAACTAGTACATAAAATTTCTCAGTTTAAGCACTTTTAACTAAAAGTATAGCCATCAGGCTTTTACTATGTACAAAGTGTACTGGTTTCTTATCAAACTACTGACATCACTGTTCACATCAATTACAGATACAGTCGCATTGGAATGTTTTCCATAATGTAAATAAGGGATATTGAATTTGGATATCCTTAATTACTGCAGGAGTTGTCACCCAACACCTCCACTGTACATTACATTCCAAATTGGACAGAAAAACCCTCAAAGTTACCCTTGTGAAAAGATATAATATTGTATTAAGGTAGAATTTTGTACATTATAAAATTCAAAAGCTGTTTGTTCCCCTATTACATTTTGTTAAAAATCCAAATTAAACCCTTACAAATTGATGGACAAACTGTCTTTGGTTTCCAATGCTTTGTGTATTTTCTATCTTAACTCTAAGTCCCAAATATTGCAGTGAGGATGCTGATCATCAGCCATTATATTTACAAAAACAATTCAAATTTGAGACACACTAGATTTGAGAAGCTTAAAATGCAACACTGTCTTTACAAATAAACATCTAACATGAAAAGAATTTATGGAACATAAAAAAGTGTTTAAGGGAAAATGGAGATGCTGGCTAAGTATGAGTGGAGCAACATAAGAACATAAGAAATAGGAGCAGGAGTAGGCCATTCGGCCCTTCGAGCCTGCTCCGCCATTCAATGAAATCATGGCTGATCTTTTGCCTCAATTCCATTCACCGGCCCTATCGCCATATCCCTTGATGCCTTTACTAGTCAGAAATCTATCGACTTCTGTTTTGAATATACCCAATGACTGAGCCTCCACAGCACTCTGGGGTAGAGAATTCCAAAGATTCACCACCCTCTGTGTGAAGACATTTCTTCTCATCTCAGTCCTGAATGGCCTACCCTTTATCCTGAGGCTGTGGCCCCTGGTTCTAGACTCCCCAGCCAAGGGAAACATTCTCCCAGCATCCACCCTATCAAGCCCTGTAATAATTTTGTATGCTTCAATGAGATCCCCTCTCATTCTTCTGAATTCAAGAGAATACAGGCCTAGTTTACTCAATCTCTTCTCATACGACAGTCCCGCCATCCCAGGGATCAATCTTGTGAATTTTTGTTGCACTCCCTCTATGGCAAGTATATCCTTCCTTAGGTAAGGAGACCAAAATTGTACACAGTACTCCAGGTGTGGTCTCACCAAGGCCCTATATAATTGGAGTAAGACTTCTTTACTCCTGTACTCAAATCCTCTTGTAATGAAGGCCAGCATACCATTTGCCTTCCTAATGGCTTGCTGCACCTGCACATTCACTTTCAGTGACTCATGTACAAGGACACCCAGGTCCCTTTGAGCATCTGCATGCCCCAATCTTTCACAAGACTGGACTGGGCAAATACTTTGGTGGAAAAGTCAGAAACACAAATTGGATCACATTAGAGTTTACATCAGTAAGTTACCACAACACAGCTCATTACTATACTTTCTCCAGTTATAATGCATTGGGATTTATATTCAAATAAAGATGCATTTTACATTTGAATTGCTTTAATTTCAATGGAAAATTTGTAAACAAACTTGATTACTATGTTACACTCTGGATACCACGGACTTTGATATCCAAACGAGACTTTTCTAATAGTCTAAATCATCGTAGCTTGCTATTCGCAGACTGATTCCTGGGATGGCAGGACTGTCGTACGAGGAGATATTGGGTCGACTAGGCCTGTATTCACTAGAGTTTAGAAGAATGAGGGGACCTCATTGAAACGTATAAAATTCTGACAGGGCTAGACAGACTGGATGCAGGGAGGATGTTTCCCCTGGCTGGGGTTTCTAAAACGAGGGGTCACAATCTCAGGATACGGGGTAGGACATTTAGGAGTGAGATAAGGAGAAATTTCTTCACTCAGAGGCTGGTGAACCTGTGAAATTCTCTACCACAGAAGGCTGTGGAGGCCAAGTCACTGAATATATTTAAGAAGGAGATAGATAGATTTCTAGACACAAAAGGCATCAAGGGGTATGGGGAGAGAGCAGGAATATGGTATGGAGATAGAGGATCAGCCATGATCATACTGAATGGCAGAGCAGGCTCAAAGGGCCGAATGGCCTACTCCTGCTCCTATTTTTCTATGTTTCTATATCCAGGCGATAGCCCCAAGTAACAACAAAAAATGTGTTCACAAGGCAGATCAGGTTGTTAAAATATAGCCAATGAAATGTTCCTAGACCAGTTTTCAGAGTATTATCCCAAGTTTACATATATCAGTGTTCCAATTCTTAGTAGAGAGGTACGGGCCCTGGATTATTAGCACTAGAAGATGATCATACTCACTCCAACCTGCACTGCTCACAAGTTGTCTTTTAAACTTGTAAATAAATGCAAATTGTTGTTGTTGTAAAATTGCAATCATACAGCGCAGCACCAGCACAATATCTTATATTTAACTACTTCAAATTGTACAGTGCATAAAGTTAAAAGTAACAAAAATTAAGCACTGAATTCAGAAGAGTGCAGATTTGTCAATTGGGAGAGTTAATCAGGATCAGAGAGACTGGAAACTCACTGCACTGTATATACTTTTCGGAGTGCATCAAAACGGGGTAAACATTTAAGAGAATGGGCATGTCTCGCTACATAAGAGTCTGCAAGTGCCAGAGTGTGAGGGTCCTGCTCCAGCCATTGGGAAACCCACTGAGTTCAGGTCAGCAGCTTGCACATAAACTGGGCCTGGGCCTGGGCCTGGCCTAGGCACCGACCCAGCGCTGACACATTAAACACTGCAACTATCCGTTTCCCTTCCCGCCTCAGTAACCGCAGAATTTCGAAGCCGTGAATTACCATTTTCTTGCTCTCGGTACCTCGGTTCGCCTGGCGAGACATTTTCCTGCAACTTCAGAGCTTCCAGCCGCCTCTTCCCTTCTTACTCGGGGAGAAAGAAATCCTGATCAGCAAGAACCGAAGAAACGCGGAGCACGCATGCGCGCAGCATCCCGGCGCCTGCTGGGAATCGTAGTCCCTTCCCGCGAATCCGCCAGCCCGCTCACTGAGAACGGACGGCAGCGCGGGACCACAGCGCCCACAATCCACGGCGGCACAATTGTGACAACAATGCACTGTGGGACTACAACAGCCACAATTCACAGCACAGGCCCAACCTTGGAGCGTGGACGCCTTGGTTGCTGCCTGCTGATTGGATCATTATGCGGAGATGCCGGTGTTGGACTGGGGTGGACAAAAATGAGAAGTGGTGTTGCATAACTGGTGTTGCCCAATTTTTTGCAACTGGTTTTTGTAGATCTTTTGTCACTACATGTGATTGCTAACTTCCGTGTCTGCGTGGGTTTCCTCCGGGTGCTCCGGTTTCCTCCCACAGTCCAAAAATGTGTGGGTTAGGTTGATTTGGCTATGATAAATTGACCCTTAGTGTTAGGGGGGGGATTAAATATGTGGGGTTATGGGGATAGGATGGGATATGTTAGGGGGAATTAAATACGTGGGGTTACGGGGGTAGAGTGGGATATGTGTACTGTGGGGATTAAAGCAGGGACAGGGTATTGGATTTGGATGATCAGCCATGATCGTATTGAATGGCGGAGCAGGCTCGACGGGCCGAATGGCCTACTCCTGCTCCTAGATTCTATGTTTCTATGTTTCTCATGGTTAGATCATGATAAGAATCAATACTTTTTTAATAAAACTGAAACATTATCTTACGAAAAAAAATAAAAAAAATAACTGGTGTTGTGCGACTTCTCATTTTTGATGATTGGATGGCAGAGGGACGTCTCCTAGAAAACTAAAAAGGCTACATGACGGAAACTCTCAGCCGGTTAGAAACACAGGAGATTACCAGACAATGAAGAGAATCATTAAATAGAATAAAGACACAAGAGAAACAAAGTATGTGTGAATAGTTGAAGGAGGTATCTCCAGGAAAGACATGAATCATAGAGTGATACAACACAGGAGGAGGCTATTCGGTCCATTGTGCCTGTGCTGGCTCTTTGAAAGAGCTATCCAATTAGTCCCACTCCACTCCACTGCTCTTTCCGCATAGCCCTGTAAATATTCCCCTCTTCAAGTATTTATCCAATTCCATTTGTGTCAGCTGTGGCTCAGTTGGTAGCACTCTCACCTCCTGAGTCAGAAGTTTGTGGGTTCATAGTCCCACTCCAGAGACTTGAGCCAAAAATCTAGGCTGATATACCAGTGCAGCACTGAGTGCGCTGCACTGTCGGAGGTGCCGTCTTTCGGATGAGATGTTAAAACCGAGGCCCTGTCTGCTCTCTCAGGTGGATGTAAAATACCCTGTGGCACTATTTCAAAGAAGAGCAGGGGAGTTATCCCCGGTGCCAATATTTATCCCTCAATCAACATCACTAAAACAGATTATCTGGTCATTATCACATTGCTGTTTATGGGAGCTTGCTGTGCACAAATTGGCTGCCGCATTTCCTACATTACAACAGTGACTACACGCCAAAAATGAATGGGATGTCCGGTGGTTGTGAATGACAGTATATCAATACAAGTCTTTTTCCTTTTGAAAGATACTGATGAATCTGCTTCAACCGCTCTTTCAGGCAGTGCATTCCAGATCATAACAACTCGCTGCAAAAAAATGTTTCCTCCTGTCGCCTCTGCTTCTTTTGCAAATGACCTTAAATTTGTGTCTTCTGGTTACCAACCCTTCTGCCACTGGAAACAGTTTCTCCATATTTACTCTATCAACACACTTCATGACTTTGAACACTTTGACCAAATCTCCCCTTAACCTTCTCTGATCTAAGGATAACAATCCCAGCTTCTATAGTCTCTCCACATAACTGAAGTCCTGCATCCCTGGTACCATTCTAGTAAATCTCCTCTGCATCCTCGCCAAGGCCTTGACATCCTTCCTAAAGTGTGGTGCCCAGAATTTGGCACAATACTCCAGCTGTGGCTTAACCAGTGTTTTATAAAGGTTTAGCATAACTTTCTTGCTCTTGTACTATATGCGTTTATTTATAAAACCAGGATCTCATATGCCTTTTTAACAGCCTTCACAACTTGTCCCGCCACCTTCAAAGATTTGTGTACATACACCCCCAGGTCTCTGTTCCTGCACCCCCTTTAAAATTGTATCATTTAGTTTATATTGCCTTTCGTCATTCTTACTACCAAAATGAATCACTTCACACATCTCTGCATTAAATTGCATCTGCCATGTGTCTGCCAATTTCATCAGTCTGTCTATATCCCCACAAAGTCTTTTACTCTCCTCCTCATTGCCTACTACATTTCCGAGTTTTGTGTCATAAGCAAACTTTGAAACCCTGTATATCCAAGTCCAGGTCATTAATATATATCAAAAAGAGCAGTGGTCCTAATACCAACCCCTGGGGGACACCACTGTATACTTCCCTCCAGTCTGAAAAAGAACCGTTCACCACTACTCTCTGCTTTCTGTCCCTTAGCCAATTTCGTATCGACCCACCTACTGCCCCTTTAATCCTATGGTCTTCAATTTTGCTAACAAGTCTATTATGCGGTACTTTATCAAACGCCTTTTGAAAGTCAATACATGCAACATCAACCATACTACCCTCTTCAACCCTCTTTGTTATTTCATCAAAGAGCTCAATCAAGTTAGTCAAACATGATTTGCCTTTAATAAATCCATGCTGACTTTGATTGTTTAACCCTATTTTTCCAAGTGCCACTTAATTTTTTCCCGGATTATTGAGTGGCGCCCCCTGCCTTACCGCCTGGCGCTTCCAACGACCAGAAGACTGGAACGCTATCAATCGCTGTGGGGCTGGGGGGGGCGCTATTTAAAGGGGGCCTCTTCCTGTCTTTTATTGTTGGTGGCATTTTTGAACTACGCATTCTGAGAGAGAGAGGGAGAGACTTCTGGAGAGGTTCAACGTTGTGTGAAGGAGTTTTGGGTACTGAGCAGCACTTTGCAGGTTCATTTTGATTTGCCATTCCTTGTATCGATTTAGCAGAGACCGTGGGAGCTGCACTCTGAGCTCTTTGCCTGGTGCTCTCCATTGTTCTTTCCAGCACATTTGATGTGCAAGTCTCTCCAGGCCGAGATTCAAGGCAGCAATGAACAGGATGTGGATGGAAAGCAAGATTAACCATCCCCTTTAAGAACTGGCCCGTGCCATTGTGTGTGTGTTCCATTGCTGACTGACATTACATGAGCTTCGCCAGCGCTCCGAGTTAGCGCCTCACTGCTCGGCCTTTGCGCCTTAAGAGAGGTGTGCAGCGCCTGCTTTAGCGCTCCACTCACCTCCCGGGGCGGTAAAAGTGAAGTTTCCCGTCAGTGCTGATAATTAGCGCCAGGCGCTAATATTTGCGTCCGGACGATATTTGCGCCCCAAATGGGGCGCGACCTAATTTCTACCCCATATGTTTATAAAATACTTTTGGGTTCCCTTTTATGTTACCCGTTAATCTATTCTCATACACTCTATTTGCCCCTCTTATTTCCTTTTTCAGTTCCCCTCTGTACTTTCTGTATTCTGCTTGATTCTCTACTTATGACATTTGTCATAAGCCTCCTTTTTCTGTTTCATTTTAATCTCTATTTCTTTAGTCATCCAGGGAGCTCTAGCTTTAGATGCTCTTCCTTTTCCCCTCATGGGAATGTGTCTAGTCTGAACCTGAACTAGCTCCTCTTTGAAGGCCTCCCATTGCTCATTTACTCTTTTACCTGCCAATCTTTGATTCCAATCCAGTGGGGCTGGATCCCTTTTCAACTCACTGAAAGTAGCACTCCTCCAGTTAAGTACATTCACATTGGATTTTTTCCTTGTCCTTTTCCATAACTACTCTAAACCTAATGATACTCTGATCATTGTTTCCCAAATGCTCTCCCACTGAAACATGCTCCACTTGCACCACTTCATTCCCCAGAACTAGATCCAGCAATGCTTCCTTCCTCGTTGGGCTGGAAACATACTGATCAAGAAAGTTCTCTTGTACACCTTTCAGGAATTCCTCCCTCTCTTTGCCCTTTACACTATTATTTTCCAAGTATATATTAGGATAATTGAAGTCCCCCATTATCACTACTCTAAAGTTCTTGCATCTTTCTGCAATTTGCCTGCAAATTTGCTCCTCTATCTCCTTCCCACTATTTGGTGGTCTATAGTATACATCCAGCAGTGTAATAGCTCCTGTATTATTCCTTAATTCTAAACAAATAAATTCTGTCTTTGATCCCTCAACTACATCATCCCTTTCCAATGCTATGACAATATATTTGATCAACACTGTCACCTTCCCACCCCCACCCCTTTTTCCTTCCCTATGTTTCCTGAATACCTTGTAGCCAGGAATATTAAGTTCCCAATCCTCCCCTTGTTTGAGCCAGATCTCCATTATTGCAACTATATTATAATCCCATTTGGCAATTTGTGCCTGCAGCTCACCGACCTTACTTACTGCGCTCCGTGCATTTACGCACAAGCACACCAAATCCATCAGAGTCTGCCTGGTATTTTCCCCGTCTGATCCTTCCTATTTCTGAAGATAGATCTAAAGTTTTCAAAACAGGAAAAGCAGGCAAAATAGGGCAGAGTCAGCTGTTTGGAAGAGAAGTAAAATAGGCCAATAGCAATAGCACAGAATCCTCCACCAATTCTGTGTTCAGACAAAATGTCTGATAAATTACCATCTATCACACCAACTGATTCATCATCAGCAAAGGGGAGGTGAGGGGGTGGAAGGAGCAGAAGGTGCCATAGAAGTATTTGGAGAGACCAAGGTGTGATTTGGTGATAAGGGCCACAATGTCACTGCGGCACTTTGAATGGGGTAAATGGTGGATCGTATAGCCAGGCTGGAAGACTTCAGTAAGGGCCAAGGTGTCTTCACCTGTGAGACAAGTTTCTGCCAATAATATCAATGCAATCATCCACAATATGATTGTGGATGGCAAGGGTCTTGTTCACGAGTGAGCGGACAATCCGGAGAGAAATGCGGAGATGGGTGGTGATTGTTGATTCACTGGCAGAATCCTATTGGACAGTGGTGGGTTGGGTGAGTGGGACAAGAAGGAGGTTGGTGAACTTAGCCCATAATGGGTGCAGTGAATGGGAAGGTGAGTGATAGAGGAGGATGGGGCAGTTGCAGTTGCTGTTCATAAAGCAACAGCATTGAGTGCCTCCACGTGCCCTTCCGAGAATGCCAAGAGAAGCATTGAAGGTAGCTAGGGTCTTAGTCAAGGCGGATACAAGAATCGAAGATCAGCAGGAGAGTAGGAAGGTGGTGAGGAGTTGGAATTTTTAATTTGAGACGATGGGGCACTGGGTGCCAATGTAGGTCAGTGTACATACGGTTAATGAGTGAGCACGACTTTGTGCAGGATATGATAGGAGCAGCAGAGTTCTGACTGAGGCAGGGGCGGAGATGGACGATATTACGGAAGAGGAAGTCGGGAGTCTTTGTGATGGAGAAGATATGAGGTTAGCAGGTCAGCTCTGGGTCAAATAGGACACCGAGGTTACAAACAGTCTGGTCAGCCTGAGACAGTGGTCAGAGAGGTGGATGGACTTAGTGGTCAGAGAACAGAGTTTGTTGCGTGGGCCGAAGACGATGGCTTTGATCTTCCCAATATTCCCAACTGGGGAAATTGCGGCTCCTCCAGGACTGGATTTCCATCTGACAACACAAAGGCAGTGGAGGAATCAAGAGAGGTGATGGAGAGGTAGAGCAGGGTGTCATCAGCATATATGTGGAACCTGACCCCTTATGTCTTCGGATAATGTCACCAATGGGTCATGTTGATGAAGAAATGGAGGGGGCCAAGGATAGATCCTTGAGGGACTCCAGACGTAATAGTGTGTGAACGGGAAGAGAAATCATTGCAGGAGATTCTCTGGCTATGATTGGATAGGTAAGAATGGAACTAAGCAAGGGAAGTCCCACTCATGTGGATAATACATGAGAGGTGGAGGATGGTGTGGTCAACTGTCAAAAGGCTGTAGAGAGGTTAAGAATGAGGAAGAGGGCGAGTGCAAAGTGCTCACAGTCACAGAGGATGCATTTGTGAATGTGATTAGGGCCATTTCAGGGCTGTGGCAGGGGCAGAAACTTGATCGGGCAGATTCAAACATGAAGTTGTGGTAAAGATAGGTACAGATTAGGAAGGTGACAGCATGTTTAAGGGCTTTGAAGAGGAAAGGGAGATTGGAGATGGGGCGGTATCGTGCAAGGACAGAGGGGTCGAGAGTGGGTTTATGAGGAGAGGTGTGATGACAGTCGTTTTGAAAAGCAGAGGGACAGTACGTGAGGAAAGGGAACCATTTTAATGTCAGCTAGCAGGAATGTTTTAAATCCATCTGGATTTTTACCAGCAAATGTGGACAAGCAGACACTGGATCTGCAAAGCTGTTTGTCTAAATAAAATGGAAAGTTGGCATGTAGACAAGAAAACAGACTTCTATTTTAAAAATAATAGACTTTTTTTGTATTTGGTTTACATTTTAAAATTACTGGACAACCCAATCAGAAACTAGACTGTTCAGTCCGAAATGGGACAATTGATGATCTGAGCATTTAATGTGTTGAGGTTTTCATGCATATAAATTATGACATTTATTTATATTATCACTGTAATTTAAAGAACATAAGAAATAAGAGCAGGAGTAGACCATACGGCCCCTCGAGCCTGCTCCGCCATTCAATAAGATCATGGCTGATCATCGACCTCAACTCCACTTTCCTGCCTGATCGCCATATCCCTTGATTCCCCTCGAGTCCAAAAATCTATCTATCTCAGCCTTGAATATACTCCAAGACTCTGCATTCGCAGCTTTCTGGGGCAGAGAATTCCAAAGATTCACAACCCTCTGAGTGAAGAAATTCCTCCTTATCTCAGTCGTAAATGGCCTACCCCTTATCCTGAGACAATGCCCCCTAGTTCTAGACACTCCAGCCCGGGGAAAAAACCTCTCAGCATCTACCCTGTCAATCCTCTTCAGAATCTTGTATGTTTCAATGAGATCACCTCTCATTTTTCTTAGAGAGCAAAAAGAGCTGTAATACTCACCAACCAATCACCTACCTGCTCTCCCGTGACATCACTCTTTGATGTTGTTTTTGAATCGGAGCCTCGCGCTGCCGCTGCTTTAATTCAGGTCCACTCCCGGGCCGCTCTTTATCCTCTCGCCGCTGCCACTGCTTTAAAAGGTTGTGTTACTTGATGTTTTAGGATGTATATCTAGTTAGGGATTGGTAAGTTTTTCACCTGGTCTTTCCCCCCAGCCGTTGAACTGACAGAAGATTCCCTTGAAACCTCTGTATCAGTGGAATCTGTCTGTTTTACTATTTTAATCCTTTTCCAAGCAGCTTTTATGCTGCTCCTTGGCCCTGTCTACCATAGCCCAGGCCTCCCACAACTGGTTCTCAGATCAAGGTAAAACTACCAGATTTTGCTAAACTAGCAGCTATGAAGACCTTTCTTTCTCCCCCTGGATCTTAGTGTCCGCTTCAGTCGATCGGTGTCTTGGAAAAGCTGCACTGGTGGCAACACACTCTTCACTTTATATAGTGACGCCCCTTGATAACATTACGATTCTATGTTGCACGTGCACAGTAGCCAATTTGTCAGAGTAACTCTGTGCATGGGCTTTCCTTCTGCTGCCGGTACACAGAGTCCAGCAGTGATAATTAAAGGTAAATTTGGGAGTGTGATACTCTTAGGCCGCACTCCCAAGACCTGCTCTGCAATAATTAGCTCTTCTTTGACGAGTATTCACTAAACCAATTGTCATTGTTTTGTCATGACCAGCCATTAGACAGGATATATTTCCCAGAGCAAAACTGATTGGATAATGCACAAGTGATGAAGTCATGAGTGGGATGTGATGAGTTTCATGATAAGTGGAGGCATTTTTCTCATCACATTGCTGGACATGACATCCAATTTCTAATATTTATATTTTCATGAGGAAAATAAATATTTTAATTAATCTTTTGGCCTGGAAAATGGTCTCTGGCAGTGGCACAAAACGGGCGGTATCGGATCGGCCGCCCATTATACGCAGCGCCTGATACTCAGTTCCAATGCAGTCAATGTCTTGTGCCACTGCCCAAGATGAATTTCTAGGCCTTTATGTGTAGCCCTAGGAAATGTGTTAAAACTGGTTTCTGATGAAACCTTGACATGTTGATGTTAGTGGAGATATGATTTTTGTCTGTTGTTACTCCACAATCATCCTATTACACAACACCCTGTCAACAAGGAAGAGTCTGTTTTCTGTTTCTCATTTGGATTTTTATTATTATGTGTCACTACAAAAGAAAGAACATGCATGTATAACCCGATACAAAAGATGAGTGATAGGAAACGATTAAAAGTGAATATACGATTCATTCATAAAATACAGAATATATCTGCGACACCTAATACAAATAATCAGTCCATTATTGAAGTCCAATTAAATATGAAGAGTTGAAATATTATCTATTCACCTGGATATTCTATAAGGAGGAGACATTCGTTCAAACCTGAGTTAGCATGGCAGAGCAATCTCCCAGAGCACCTCACCAGTGTCCGCGGATTACTCTCTTGGCTCTCACCATGTCAACGAGGTTATCATGAAAAACTGTTTGATTAATTTTATATTGGTCTGGGAAAAGAGCTCAAAAGTGTAATATTTTTAACTGAGATGGTGTTATGTAAGTATAGATTTGTATACATGAGAAAGAAAGATAACAAATATTAATGTTGTAAAATTAGTTTTTAACTAAATTATTTTTTAATATTTCCACAACCTCTGATGTCCAAGAGAGCTCAGGAGATTTGCTTACAATGCATTTCATATCTCATAGATATCTCATAGATATTAAATGCATTGTAAGTTGAGTATATTCAAGACAGAGAGCAATAGATTTTTGGATATTAAGGGAATCAAGGGATATGGGGATAGTGCAGGAAAGTGGAGTTGAGGTTGAAGATCAGCCGTGATCTTATTGAATGGCGGAGCAGGCTCGAGGGGCCGAATGGCCTACGCCTGCTCCTATTTCTTATGTTCTTATAATGATTGGAGCATTGGGGTGTGAAATTCGTCTTGACGATAGCACAAAATGGGCGATTGCGAATCGGCTCGGCGTTTTACACTCCACCCGATTTTCTTTTCCATTGAGTGAAAGAAAATTGTACGGGGTGGAAAACGGGCTGCTGATTCGCTACCGCGTGTTTTGCATCATCGGCCAAGACGAATTTCACCTCCGTGAAGTTCAGCAGAAATAGACAGAAAGTTAATCATGGGGATTGTGTCAGCCTGTGTGAAATAACTAAGGTTGCTGTTAGTGTCACAGCATTATTGGAGTCAGTATTCATCTCACCGCAGAGGAGTTATCAATGAATTTAAACGTTTCTGGAGCCTATCTGAAGGACATAAACTTATGTAATTGCAATCAAGGAATCCTCAAACAACGTGCTTAAAGTGAGCAGAATGGAACTGAGTAATACAGACCAGGAAAATCCTGTGCTGAGCTATTGATTTCAGCCAGGCCAGTAGTGAGAACACCACAGTTGGACTCACCATCCTTGCATTCCAAAGAAAAATATCAGCCAGGGTTCCCACACCTGATCCCTGTCCAGGAATATCCACTGGAAATATGCCTGGCGATCAAAATGGTCATTTGGGCAAGATGCAAGTGAAACTCTCTTCCGCAAACGGCAGTTGATGCTGGGTCAGTTGTTAATTTTAAATCTGACATTGATAGATTTTTGTTAACCAAAGGTATTAACGGATATGGGGCAAAGGCGTTAGGTCACAGATCAGCCATGATCTCACTGAATGGCGGAACAGGCTTGAGGGGCTAAATGGCCGACTCCTATTCCTCTGTTCATATGGCCGCGATTTTGTTGACCTTAGCGGGTCCGTGGCGGGTCTTGGCCCCGCTGCTGGCTTCATCCTGTCCTCTGAAATGATTTTCCGTTGATGGGGCTTGTTAAGCCGACCAGCGTGTTTCCTGGCCAATTAGAGGAAGCGGGTCTGGTGATGTCATTCATGAGACATCATCAGCCAGTTTCCTTAAAGGGACCATGCCCAAATTTAGTCTGACATTTGTTCTACAGCATTTAAGTGCTGCAAACACTGACAAGCACTGCACAGAAGTGCAGAGCTGCATGCAGATCATAGAGTCATAGAGGCACAGAAGGAGGCCATTCGGCCCATCGAGTCTGCAGAGCAATTGAGTCAGTCCCATTCCCCTGCTCTATCCCTGTAGCCCTGCAAGTTTATTTCCCTCAAGTGCCTATCCAGTCTGAACGGATGGCCTCAACTCAATCTTACTGACAAGGAAGTCCATGAGCTCCTCGCACTTGTTGTTCGAGATGAGAGTGGAGGGGTCAGGAAGGAGAGGCTTAAGGAGATGATGTGTAGTGCAGAAAAGAAGCTGGGGGTTATCTTTGCATTGCAGGATGAACTAGTGAGCAATTTTGGAATAGTGTTTGATGCGGTCCAGCCAGATCTGGCTCAGCCAATATGCGCCATAAACATTCAAAGAAAGAAAGACTGGCATTTATATAGCGCCTTTCACGACCTCCGGTGTCCCAAAGCGCTTTACAGCCAATGAAGTAATTTTGAAGTGTAATCACTGTTGTAATGTAGGAAACGCAGCAGCCAATTTGTGCACAACAAGCTCCCATGAACAGCAAAGTGATAATGACCAGATCATCTGTTTTTAGTGATGTTGATTGAGGGATAAATTTTGGCCAGGACACCGAGGAGAAATTCACTGCTCTTCTTCGAAATAATGTCATGGGATCTTTTACATCTAACTGAGGGAGCATAGGGGGCCTTGTTTCAACATCTCATCCAAAAGACAGCACCTTTAACAGTGCAGCATTCCCTCAGTATTGCACTGGAGTGTCAGCCTAGATTTTTGTGCTCAAGTCTCTGGAGTGGGACTTGGACCCACAACCTTCTGACTCAGAGGCGAGAGCGCTATGAACTGAGCCACTGCTGACACTATGTCCCTTGGACTTAAGGGAAGGAAAATGGGGGCCGTACCAAGGTGAACGACCAGGGTGGGAGAGTGTAACATTTTACTGGGAACAAGGGCATTAAAGGTGGAGGTGATGGTCTGATTGAGCACATTGGTAGCTGCAGAAGTGTTGTAATGAATGGAGGGCCAAAGGCTAGACAGTTGGGAGTGAGTTTTTTTCCAGGGGCAGATGCAGAAGGAAGTGAGGTTGGAAGGTGAAGGGGGATGTGAGTGGTGAGGTATACAAGGAAGTGATCAGAGATGGCCTTGTCTGTGATTAAGACGAAGGGAATAGAGAGGCCACGCGAGATGGCAAAGTCGAGGGGGTGGCCGTGAACAAGCGTAGAAGAGTTGAGATGGAGGGAGAATTTGAGGGAGGACATTCTGGAGGGAGACACGGAGAGGGGCGATGATTGTGGATCCACTGGCAGGGTTGGCTGGGTCAACGGTGGGATGGTTGAGTGAGACGGGAAGGAGGTTGACAAAATTAACTCCCAGCAAGGGTGCTGGGTGGGAAGGTCGGTGAGAGAGTAGGATGGGGCAGTTAAGGTTGCTGCTTGTAAGGAGGCAGCGACGAGTACCTCAATGGTCCCTTCAGAGCATGCGAGAGAGGCACAGTGGGCAGCTGTGGGCTTATCCAAGAGGGAGTCAAGCCTGGGATCCCTGCAGGAGAGTTTTTAAGATCGAGGACTAGTGAAGAGTGAGGGTAGGGATCTGTGGGGGCAAAGTACCCGCGAGGGGAGAAATGGATGTAGGCATGACTGGGTAACAGGAAGCGAGGAGACAGGAGAGAAGGGCCCAAGAAGGATAAAAAGAAGAGAAAGAAAAGGCACATTGAAGTAATGGGCTCAGGTCTGGGGCGGCAGCCAAAATGCTCGCTCAAATGGTCACAGGGAAACCCAAGTTACATAGGCATGGCACTGGTTAGGGTAAATATGTCCTGGTAGTAAATAGCAAATAGGAAGGAGATCACAAGAGAGAGTCCAAAATTAAAGTCAAAGGTTCCGTGGTGGGATGAAGTTCACTTGCAGATAAGGTGGAGTCAGTTGGAGCATCAACGAACTGATGTCCAAGTTTGGAGACAGGTGTGGAGGGCGAGTGAGTCCAGGAGCTATTTGAAGGATAGAGTATCAGTGCGAACACTGCTAGAGGTATTTCTGTGGAAAATAGAAAGACAAGGAGGTGTGGAGAATCGAGCATGAGCCAATATTTAAATGTTTACAACATTTTAAAATTACTGCTTATTTGGGTAAGAAAGCAGATCAATATCATAGTCAAACTTCAAAGGGAAGTCTGCCATCCTCTCCTGGTAGATGGAATCAAACCACTCATTCTGAGACACTAGAAAGTGATTCTTCCAGTCTCCAGCAACCCCTAAAAATTAAATAATCCCAGAATTAAACTTTAAACAAAAATAATAATGTACATGTCACATCAACTTAGAATTAGTAACAGATTAACAATTCCTAATATGATACAGGTAGAAGAATGCATATCAGTACAATACTGAGCCTGGACCAAAAGCACAGACAGGGTGATTTTGTGATCCAACAATCCCAATGGGGAGTGGTGCTCATCAGAAGTGCATCTTGGGAAAACACTGGCCATTAAAATCAATGGATCCAAAACCATGGACTGTGCACCAATGATTTCCTGAGATGCACATCTTGTGAGCATCCCCACAGCAGGGAGCATTGGGTTGTGGAATCACCCCCAGAGAGTGCAAGTAAAGGTCAACTGTACAACCATTCCTGCATCACTCGAAGCGTTCTACAGTAACGCTTGCATTATTTTCCATTTAAGGAATAAGCTTTGATGTTGTACTTTAAGCAATAAGCTTTGATGTTGTAAGTAAGTCCAACAGTATTTCTCAATTTTGGCACAGAATCTATCCCAATGGGAACTAATTTCAGATACTGACAGGTAGCTACAAACATTTAGAAAATCTAAGAAAATCATCCCTGAGATCATTAATGGTGAAAGTGATCAATCGCAACCAAATTATTTTTACATGCTTCCTATTGATTTTAAGTTTCTTGCCAGTAAAAATATGGACTGGAACAGAGACCAATCTTTAAAACAAACTTAAGGCTGATTTGTACGGACCTAGTCCTTTCCTGTGATCAATAGCGTTACTCACCTTTTCTATAAAAAGAGCCACTTTTAGCATCGAACAGCCCCATTACATTTTGGTAGTTGGTTGCAGGGTTCTCCTTCATATAGTTAAAGGTGCAGTGATCCAAAATTGACTCCAAGGCTTTTTCATCCAACTTCTTATTAAGAAAAATTGCAACTTTTTCTATCACGCTCCTGAGATCCTTTAACAAATTATAGTTAGGTTACTCAATTATAAATCCAAAATAGAATTCCTTTTTAACACAGATTAACCTGACTAGCATTCTGCTGCTATCAAAGTATATATTCATCAACAACAACTTGTATTTATATAGTGCCTTTAACATAGTAAAACATCTCAAGGTGCTTCACAGGAGTATTAAAAGACAAAAAATCTGACATCGAGCCACATAAGGAGAAATTAGGGCAGGTGACCAAAAGCTTGGTCAAAGAGGTAGGTTTTGAGGAGCGTCTTAAAGGAAGAAAGTAAGGTAGCGAGGCGGAGAGGTTTAGGCAGGGAATTCCAGAGTTTAGGACCTAGGCAACAGAAAGCACGGCCACCAATGGTTGAGCAATTATAATCAGGGATGTTCAAGAGGGCAGAATTAGAGGAGCGCAGATATCTCGGAGGCGGGGTGGCGGGCGGCGTTGTGGGGCTGAAGGAGATTACAGAGATAGGGAGGGGCGAGGCCATGGAGGAATTGCTTAGCTGGGAGCCAATGCAAGTCAGCGAGCACAGGGGTGAGGGGTGAACGGGACTTGGTGTGAGTTAGGACACGGGCAGCCGAGTTTTGGATGACCTCAAGTTTACATAGGGTAGAATGTGGGAGGCCAGCCAGGAGTGCGTTGGAATAGTCAAGTCTAGAGGTAACAAAGGCATGGATGAGGGTTTCAGCAGCGGATGAGCTGAGGCAAGGGCGGAGACGAGCGATGTTACGGAGGTGGAAATAGGCGGTCTTAGTTATGCTGCGGATATGTGGTCGGAAGCTCTTTCAACCACGAGCAAACTTAGCAGCACAACTTTGAATAAAGATTAACAAATTTTCTGTACCCTGCCTCACAATTGTTATAAGTCAAAAGTTTTTTCAACATAGTTGCTAACACTTAAGTAATAATTAATAGCCATTGTGTCAGCCGTGGCTCAGTAACATTTTCACCTCTGAGTCAAGCAGTTGTGGCTTCAAGCCCCACTCCAGAGACTTGAGCACACAATCTAGGCTGACATTTCAGTGCAGTATTGAGGGAGTGCTGCACTGTTGGAAGTGCCATCTTTTGAATGAGACGTTACACTGAGGCCTTGTCTCTCCCTTAGGTTGACGTAAAAGATTCATGGAACTATTTGAAGAAGAGCTTGGGACTTCTCCTGGTGTCCCGCATCTAGCATCATCGAAAAAACAGGTTATCTGGTCATTTATCTCAGTGCTGTTTGTGGAACTTTGCTGTGCACAAATTGGCTGCTGCATTTCCCCTCATTACAACATAAGAACATAAGAAATAGAAGCAGGAGTAGGCCATTCGACCCCTCGAGCCTGCTCTGCCATTCAATAAGATCATTGCTGATCTTCTACCTTGTCTGAGGAGCAGTGTTTGCCCAGGCTGCGCTTCAGCAAGGAGGTGGTCACTGAGCTCTGCCACCTGCTGCAACCAGATCTGCAGCCTCAACTGAGGATCAGGCGTCTCTGTCGGTGGCAGTGAAGGTGACAGTGGCTCTGAATTTTTATGCCAGCAGCTCCTTTCAAGCTTCTACTGGGGACATCGCCACTATCTCCCAGTTCGCTGTCCGTTGTTAGAAACATAGAATTGTTGTATCCGGGAGGTGACAAATGCCCTCTGTAAAAGGAGACGCCAGTACATCTCTATCCCTATGACCTGGGCCAAACAGCATGAACGCGCATGTGGCTTTGCTAGGATAGCGGGCTTCTCCATGGTGCAGGGTGCCATTGACTGCACGCATGTGGCATTGCGGGCACCGCATGAAAATGCAGAAGTATTCCGAAACCGCAAGGGCTACCCCTCCTTAAATGTGCAGTTGGTCTGTGACCACACACAGCTCATACTCGCCGTCAATGCCCACTGTCCTGGCAGCAGCCACGATGCTTTCATCCTACGCCAGACTGGTGTGCCAGACCTTTTCCAGGCACCGCATCACCCAAGTGGATGGCTCCTCGGGGACAAGGGTTATCCACTCTGCACCTGGCTGATGACACCGCTCCGTAACCGCAACACCCCTGCCGAGCTGCGGTATAATGAGAGCCATATCGCCACCAGGAACATCATTGAGCAGACGATCGGCGTGCTGAAGCAACGGTTCCGCTGTCTGGACCACTCGGGAGGAGCCCTGCAGTACTCTCCTGAGCGAGTCTCCCTCTTCATAGTTGTGTGCTGCATGCTTCACAACCTGGCAATCCTGAAGACCCAGCCAATGCCACCAGGGATTGGTGCACCACCTGAGGAGGAGGAGGAGGAGGAAGAGGAAGAGGAGGAGGAAGAGGAGGAGGATCAGCAGCAGCACCAACGTGGGAGGGAGGCGCACAATGTTGCCACTGCAAGGGCCGTCCGTGAACGGCAGATAAGAAGCCGCTTCTAGGCCCCTACTCAGAAGCTGGCTTCTGGCCTGGAGAACAACATCATGGAAAACAACCCGCACCCGCTATTGCCGGCCGAAGCTGGAATGATTGCAAAGGCCAAAAATGTACATTTTGAATACAACAACTTTTTTCTGTGTGTGCCATTTATTCAGGACAAACACTTAGAAACAAACACAACAAATCATGAACTAACAGAACTGGTTCTCACATGATGGAGATAAACGGCAAAACAGTAAACAAATGTAATCACACGAACCTTGACCTTTACTACAAACATTCACACCATTTATTTAGACCTCCTACTGTTTGCCCTTCGAGGGTGATCTCCATCCCCTGTACACTTCCCCCCTTCCCACCCTACTGCTCCTCCGTAATGGGGCCCCAGTGGCTGCAGCAAGGCTGGTGGAAAGCTGCTGAATCTCAGATGCAGAGACTACAGATGCCCTTGAAGGACACCCTCGACCAGCTCTGGGCCTGGAGGCCCCGGCTGCAGACTGCACCAACTCTGCATGGGCGGCAGCAGTCTGGGCTGGCTGTGTTGCAGGCGGTGGCAAGTGCAGTGGAGAAGTGCCAGTGGTGGGAGCAGGAATGCTGTCATCCTGAGAGAGCTCGACCGACACACTGGCACTCCCACGGGGCAGTACCTCAGCATCCGGAGCAATGTGCTCGAGCACAGATTGCTGGCCTGCTGCGGCACCGTAAGAGCCCCGGGGCAATGTGGCCGACACAGCGAGGATGGCAGCAGTCAGTGCATGCGTGACATCAATCTGAGACTGCATGAGAGCAGTCTGAGACTGGATGGCACCAGCTGTGGAAGTGCAGTTTTTGTCTCGGACAAAATGGTTTCCTTGAATTTAAACTAATAAAATGGCCGACTCTGACTTGTGTGGAAAAGGGAAAAAATCCATTTGTTATGTTCTTTTCTGAAAATAACTTTAAAGTCTTAGACTATGCTGTCAGCAAAAGTCTGCCTGCACAAAAGAAAACAGGCTTAAATCGAGATAACCAAGGGCTAGTAAAGTAAACAAACAGGGCCTTGGCCTTGGGAAGAAAAAGAACAGACAGATAGACTCCATTCTATAGAGATTAGCTAGTCTCATTGTAAGGCATTTCTTTCTGTATTTTTCTTAATTTTTAACTTAGCTTACCTTAAACAACATGTCATGTGATATTATACTGTATAAGAATACTCCATTTTCTGTGATTCAGCAGTCTGTCATCATAGCTAATTGGGCTATGGTTACAGTCTCCTTGCAAGTAAAATATAATAGAAAACCTTCTTTGACGATATTGTTTACAAGAGTCTTGAATCGGAAGTCGAAACTTCGACAGTTTCTTGGAGGTCCCACCGAGATCGCTTGCTATCTTTCGGTAAGTCACGGACAAGGCATCATGAATTTCTAGTGACAAATCCTATGGCCACAGTGATTTTTTATCACAAAAAAAAGGGGATTTCTCATTAGATCCTGAATGGTGTATGTCTGTTTCTTCCGACAGGTGCACTGCGATTGTTAAGACTTTTGTATAGATTTGAGTTGAATCTTGTAGCTTTTGATTTAGGAAATTGGGGAAAAAAAGGGAAGGAAATTTAAAAAAAAACTGTCGGGCAAAGAAGGCAAGGGAAAAAGTCGACAGGGTTGTATCCCGGATTAAAACTGCAGTCTCAAGGGTGGGTCCCTTGCCCTTGAGCAGCGAAAGCTGCAGTATAAAAGGTACCAGGAAATAAAACTGCAGTATCAAGGGTGGGGCCCTTGAGCTGTGAAGAGATAACTGAAAATTGACTATCACAAAAAAAAAAGTCAGTAAATGACTATTGAGAATCTCACGGCGGAGTATAGAGTATAAGTTAAATGTTAAGGACTCAGTTTGTAATGAAGAACAATGCAAAACTGAGAATTGACTATTTGTTTAGTTTAAAGTATAAGGTTAAATGTTTAATTATTTGATTTGTTTGCCTATTTGGTTTTTTTTGCATTACTTATAATTGTCTTGATTGTTGTTAGTTCTTGTTATTGTCTTGTAATATAATTGGATGGTCAGAAATAATCGTAAGGGGGTAAAGGGTAAAACTTGGGATTTAGAAGAAGAAGAGTGCCTAGTATAATTAAAACTTTACTAAGAAAAGAAGAATTACATGTCAAGAGGACTGTCTCGCAAATAGAGACCCACAAAAAAAAGTCAATAAATTGGTCAGCCTTTTCAGACTGGAAAAAAGGAAGCAGAAAGGCGTAAGGACCGTAGTATACAAGCCAGTAGATCTGACATTAAAAATAAGAGAAAAGACCCCGTGAGTAAATTGGCTAAACAGAATGAAGTTAGACAAATAGGGACCAAAAGAATAAAGTTTCCCTCTTAATGGAGCAAGCAGCTTCCGCAACACCGACGGACCAGAATTGAAATCTGAAACTCAAAGCAAAAAAAAAAGAAGGGTTTTGGAAAGCCAGGAAAAGCTGCTGAGAAAAGTTTTACCGGCATGGAAGTTATTAATGTCTGTGCCGAGATAAAGGCTAATATACAAGATTTGTTGAGTGAAAGGAATCTTAAAAGGAATACTGGGATCCCAGTTGTGTGAAAGTGTGAGTGAAAAGTGTAAAAGATTCCTGATTGTGTGAATGTTTAAGTTTGTTAAGTTACAGTATTATTTTGTCCCTGAGAAAAAAAAATCTGTCTAAAAAAAAGGTGTCTGTCATTTTGTTTATGTTTTAGCTCCACCCACTCTTTTGTACAGAGAGCTAAAAGCTGTTTTTAACTCTTTGAAGACTTGTCTTGAATGATACTCAAGTGTGTTGTTTTAAGTTTGTTAATTGTTTTACAAAAGAGGTATAAGCTTCAGCCTTGAAGTCACAGTTGCCAATGTGCCTGGAAAGAAAATTAATTTGAATGTTTACAAGGCATGGTAATTGTTTCTTTGTTAAATGTGACTATGGTTTCTTTTCCAACTGACACTGGTTAGTTTAAAAAAAATTTGATCTGGATTGAATCGGAATTATTGAGGTTAATTAACCTATTAAAAACCAGACTTTCATTGTGCACGGTGAAATTCTGGTTGGTGTAAATTTGTGTAGACCGCATTGAATAAGATATTTAATGGTCTGAAACCAGATTTTGAAATATTTACAGTCTTGGATACAGAACGGGTTCTGGTCCATACCATTGGCAGAGGAATCACAAGGAAATTTGCCTTTACTGTCAGGGATAGACAAGAATTTTATATCAGACTTTGCAGAGAAAGCATTGTGCCGCAAGAATTAGAAAAAAAAACTAATTTGAATTACAATTTAAGTTAAGCTGGTGTGTAAAAACTGAGAAGAACAACAAAAAAAGTTTGTTTAACAAAAGATTAAGTTTCGGTCTAAGATTTAACCTTGGAGTCGCGGTTGCTATGGTAAAATCTTCCAAAGCACTTTGATTTGATTTGCTTAAATGTGAAAAACTAATTTATAGTTATAGTATTTTGGAAAGACATCTGAAGAAAGGACAATAAGAAATATGATGTAATTTATGGTTTTCTACAAGCATGTACTAGTTTGTTTTGTTTTATCTGTTCTGTTCATGTTCAGTTAAAGTGTGAAAACACAACTGCTTTTTGGATCGGGAAAGTTTTTTTTTAATTTACGTAAAGTGACGCAGTTGCGTGCGCCTGATAATGTTTCGCTCCACCTTCTTAAAAAACCTGCAAAGGAGTTAACCCTTTCCACTGACAGCTGATTAAGTTCATCGAGCAACAACTTTAGTATGAAATTTAAAGATATTGGACATTATTAAATATAAGTTTCTTAATTTTAAGTTAATATGTCCCCACAGTGACAGAAGGAAAATTATGATTTGATAAATTAACCCCTTGGGCTCTAAGCAGAGTCACAATGGATTCTCTTCTTTCTTTTGTTATATGGAAGTCACTTTGTAAACTAATTGCAGCACTTCTGTCTCTAATGTTAAAACACTGTATAAGCCACCTAGCCTAGAAATCATTTGTTTCTGAAATTGGAAATGGAAGATAAATTGATCGAAATGAAATTGAACATAGGTTTTGTCAATCAGTTCAACAGTACTGCTGTTTGGATTTTGGGATAATGTTGTAATAACAAAATGAACTCAGGCACTATATATATATTGGGTTACTTTTGGGAAAATAAAAGATCCTCTAAAATAATGATAAATAAAAAGTGTTAGTAACTTGGACCTAGTGAGAATGTTTGATCTATGTTTTCAATCTTAAATATTATACTGGACAGTAAAGTTACTCCAGGGCTCATGAATGAGATATGAATGGTAATTAATGGGATGTGTAAGATAGAAACAGGAGAAATTACACTGCTGAATGGGAATTTAAAAAAAACTTGCTAGTGAAAGTCAGGAAAGTGTAGCTAAGAATAGTAAATTGATAGCTTTCCCTTGGAGACATTTGTGTCCCTGCCTATAATGAACTTTTAAGAAAACTGAATTTGATAGCCTGGCCACTATCCAAGATATCGGGACCATGCAGAGGAAGATGAACAAAGACAATCTTTTGATAAGATACCTGAAAGCCCGAGAGGGGCACATGTGGCATGATATTGAGATACCGGTATGAGTGTGCAAATGTGATTTGTTACGTATGAAGCGATTACCATCTGGAAATGTATGTTGAATTTGCACTGAAGAACGGGTCTCAGACATGCTCAGTTACTTGACAACAGCAAGACATGAAATGGGTAATGTGGCTCAGGAGAGTGAAACAACTTTTAAAGCATTGACACATACTCCATCGAGAAACTATCTAATTAATGAAACAATCAGAATAGAGTTAAACACACTGGTACCTGTTAGAAGGATTGAAATTGAAGTTGAAGTGGAGAGTTACATGGAATCTGGATTGGGACAATTGAGGGCTAAGGAGAAATCATGTTTAACAAGAATTATCCACAAGATGGATACGAGTAAAAGAGAGATCTGGAGAATCTTTTAAGTCCATGATTTGTTGATTAGATGTTAAACTGTAATGTTGCTTGAAATTGTAAGACTGAATTTAACTATGACTGTAATAATTGTGTTTTGTAGGTAACAGAGCGTGGGAAAAACCAGTGCGAATCCAGTATGAGGTGGTTTTGGTAGTGCCTCCTGTGTCACTACTACCGCAACTACCATGCTTTACGGGTCTAACAGGACCTGTCCCGTTAACCAACACATTTTACATAATATCGAAACCTATGCTCAAGTGAAACTGACAGTAAATGAGGTACTTAAGTATGAGCTGCACAATTATGTGGCATAATTCGGATACGACATTCCCCTGTTGTCTAAAGTTATCAGTGAGCTCATGACGCGACTGAACTCCTCCCTAAAGCATTTTTATGTTCTGAAGGAAGACAACTCGAGAATAGATATTGAAATTGACAGTATAGGGGACAACTCACACTGGTGAGATAATTGGGCTTAATATATCAGCACACACTTAGATTTGTATTATTTCACACGCTCTGGTAGTTCTCCAACTTGTAATGATAGTGTATTTGATATATGTAACCTATGTAGTAAGATACTCAAGTCAATTGGGTACTCATGCCCATGACTAACCAGCACTAACAAATTGAGCACACCGAAAGAGAAGATCCGAAGCAATGTAGAGGAGACCCCAGGCGGGGTAACATCAGGAAAGATAGAAGAAACAGAGGATATTTAAAAAACTAACCAGGCGGGGCAGAATTGGAACAGCGGAATGGACTATTAGAAGGGAGAAATCTTCAAGACTCACTACTAACTAATGCCCAAGTTGAGAGAGAGCAATAAGAACTAGCTAGATTAGTCAAGAGCCGATTGTGAGAAGTCAATAAGGGTTATTTCCTTCTCAAAGAAGGGAATTGTAAGAAATAGCTGTTAGATTCAAAGATGGGTTTTAATTCTTAGAACAGAAACTGACAACATGCAGCCAGGAATAGATAGCAGAAATGCCAGCAAGGTCGAATATCAAGCATCAAAAGACAAATAGAAGTGATAAGAGAATAATAAACTGCAAAACAACACAGGGTGGGGGGGTAATAGACAGAAAAAAAGAAAACAAATTTTTAAAAAAACTTTTGAAGGACTTATACGTGTTGGTAATCATAGATATGTTTTCAAGATGGGTTGAAGCTTTTCCATGTAACAAGAATGATGCTGTAACAGTTGCAAAGTGTTTGTTAAAAGAAATCATACCAAGGTTTGGAATACCTATGCAACTTTCATGCGACAACGGATCACATTTTACTGGAATGATCATAAAGGAACTATGTAAGGCTTTGCAGATTAATCAGCATTTCCACTACAGTTATCATCCGCAATCTGCGGGATTAGTAGAAAGATATAACGGAATGCTGAAGAATAAACTTTCTAAACTTTGCAATGAAACTGGACTAAAATGGGTTGAACTATTACCCTTAGCATTGATGGTAATGCGAGCAGCAACTAACAGGACAACTGGACTGTCGCCACATGAGATTGTTATGGGAAGACCCCAAAGGCTGCCATTCTCAGCACCCTTTACGGTTAAACAAATGGACATTCATAAAATGGATGAAAGTATGCTAAACTATTGCATTGCATTAACTAGATGTATTTCCAGCTTTCACCAACAGGTAAAGGAAGCTCAAACGGAACCGGCCGAAGGAAAGTGCCATAACTTGGAACCAGGAGATGACGTCTACGTAAAGGTCTTTAAGAGGAAGAACGGTCTGCAGCCACGCTTTGAAGGGCCATATCAAGTACTCTTGACAACAAATACAGCTGTAAAGGTCAAGGAAAGACCTACTTGGATCCACGCATCCCATTGCAAGAAAGTATCAGATAAGGACAGTTGAATTTGAATTTGAAAAGACTTAAACAATGAAGCTGTTATTTACGTTTTACCTACTAATCGGACTGATATGTATAGCCTGCCAAGGGAGAGGAAAAGAACCCCGAAAGAAACGAGAATTACATATGAACACCTTTTTGTATATGTCATATAAGTATGCCAAAAAAAAAAGTGGGATAAACGCCTGTTGGGTATGTAGCCATATTCCTACCCATGTGAAAAGAGGAATAGCTCTGCGACCGATACCGTTGAACCTCACAGATATGGCAGAATGGATAATTAATAAAAAAATCATACGAAACAGAAAGATACCACCCTATCCACCTTCGGGAAAATATGGGAACAAAAGTGGTCTAGCCTAAGAAACGAGTTTAAGGGGGGAGGATATTTGTTATAAAATTTTAAGGGATGGTACAAGCCGACGTATGATTATACGAAAGAACCTCCTTTTCTAGCCCTTACCAATACATCGGGAAAGGGCCGACCAATCGGGGATATATGCTGGGAACGCGATCTAGGACAGACTAAAGGGAACAGAGTTAATATGGGGAAAAGTCGTTGCATACAAAAGTTTATTACGTACAAGGCAGGAAGTTCCATGGAAAGCTGGTGGTTCAATACTACCAGTTTGATGAATTTGACTAATAACAGACCATGGAATGGGACTAAACGATTGAATACTGACAATCAGATGGGTTTTACCGTTTT
The DNA here is from genome assembly GCA_030390025.1 of Squalus acanthias. Taxonomy (NCBI): domain Eukaryota; kingdom Metazoa; phylum Chordata; class Chondrichthyes; order Squaliformes; family Squalidae; genus Squalus; species Squalus acanthias. Next base: position 6,837,741 of record JASTWF010000031.1, read on the forward strand.
CCGCACCAACGTGAACCCTGATCGAGGTGTTTAAGATGATTAAAAGATTTGATAGGTTAGGCAAGGTAGTCATACCTGAAGTAAGTATAATGATACAGAAAGAAATAAATGACGAAGAAGAAAAGTATGGTCCCTTCGGGGAGGAACTGAGGCGATTGAATAAAATACAATTTTGAGGATTAGACAATCTAGACAAAATATACATATAGATATATATACATTTTTGCATGCTCCCCACTTTCGGTAAACATATTCTTCCACCCAAATGGGATCTGCAGGCTAGGGAAAGAGAGAGGACTCCTTTCAACTGCCGGTGACGTCGACCTTGTATACCACTTGGTCCGCACTCTGGAGGCTCACGTAGAAGCACTTGTGCTTAGGAGAACCCCACAGGTTAGGCATAAACTGTGTGGGTCATGAATCAGTCCTCCTCTATAAGCTGCAGTTCCCTAGGAGAACCCCACAGGTTAGGCATAAACTGTGTGGGCCATGACTTAGAACTCCTCTATGAGCTGCTGTACCCTATCTCCTTAGAGGGTGTATAGCGACACCTGAACTGCAGGCTAGTAAAAGCTGCAGGAAAAGTTAGAGAACAGCAGACTAATGAACCACAAAAGTACGCCACAGTCACCAAAACACAACTAAAACCCCTACAAGAACATACGCCCAAACACCGAGACTAGACAGAGAAGAAGGACGATCTTAAATAAGGTCAGCCATCAATACAGGTATAATCCCGAGGATGGTTAAAACAGAAAAGAAGTTGGCATCCCTGGCCAAAATCCAAATTTGGTACAGGAACCGACAAGAAAGACCGAAAAAGTTAAATTGAGCTATTTTGTCCTAGAAGGACAAAAAAGGGAGGAATGTGGAAGTCTGCCTGCACAAAAGAAAACAGGCTTAAATCGAGATAACCAAGGGCTAGTAAAGTAAACAAACAGGGCCTTGGCCTTGGGAAGAAAAAGAACAGACAGATAGACTCCATTCTATAGAGATTAGCTAGTCTCATTGTAAGGCATTTCTTTCTGTATTTTTCTTAATTTTTAACTTAGCTTACCTTAAACAACATGTCATGTGATATTATACTGTATAAGAATACTCCATTTTCTGTGATTCAGCAGTCTGTCATCATAGCTAATTGGGCTATGGTTGCAGTCTCCTTGCAAGTAAAATATAATAAAAAACCTTCTTTGACGATATTGTTTACAAGAGTCTTGAATCGGAAGTCGAAACTTCGACACAGCCAATGACTGAATTGCAGCACTAAGCCGTTGCGTTGCATCGGCCTGTGCTGCAGCAGACTGCTCCACACTCCTAGCCAGTCCATCCATGCTTTCGGGCACCCTTGCCATTGCACCCATGAGCTCAGTGTGCATGCTCAAGGCCAGGCTATTCATGGCCGCGATGACGCGGTCCTCCTCTGAGTCCAGTGCAGCAGGACTCGCTTGCCTACTCGCCCTCCGGGGAGATGGCCCCCGAGCTTCCCTGCCCCCATGGCGTTGCTGCAGCCCGCTGGGTCCCGGAGCTTCGCCCTCATCAGAGCCTACCCCCCTGCTCCCCTCCAGGGAAGGCGTGGTCCCAGTGTCGGAATGGGCTCCCTCGGGAGACGCAGGGGGTGAGGCTCCGGCTTCCTCTTCCTCCTCGCCTGGGGCGTCGCTGCCACTGGTAGGTTGAGGGACAGGCTGGTCAGCTGATGGTTCACTATCTGAAAGCAGGGAGGTACAAGAGTGGCTTTAGCGTCAGGACAGGGGGGCAGTAAGGGAGCAAGGACTGGAGACAGTTAGTAAGTTGGATTGAAAGTGTAAAAGGCTGGTGTTGTGAGAGGCAAGTGAAATGAGAGAGGAGAGAAAGCTGCTGAACATACCATTGCTGTCCCCAAGGGGGTCGACCTCTCCTGCGGCCACGGCACCTATGACCTGGCTGGCAACGATCCTGTGCATGCGCGCCTCCAAATCGCTGAGGGTGTGTAGGTCAGCCGGTCCTCCTCCCGTGCGTTGCTGCTGCCGCCTGTTATGAGACAGCTTGGTCCGCAAGAAAAAGGACGGCGTCTGAGTGAACGTGCAGCCATGTGCTTGCCTGATGTGCCTCCCATAGTTGAATAGCCCTTAATGTATGCAAGGTGTGGAATGTGCATGTGTGTTTTATGAGATGGCCATAGGTCTTGGATGAGTGTTGGGAATTTGGTGTTTTTAAACCCTCTGGGCACAGAGTGAAGTTGAGATGGAGGGATGTAGAGGTATTGAAAAGCAGCCACTCACCCTGACCACCCGAGTGAGGTCGTTGAAATTCTTCCGACATTGGGTGTGGGTCCTCGGCACCAGGCTCCTCGAGGAGACGTGCTGAACCATCTCCCTCCAGACTTCTGTATTCACGGGGCAATGGCCTCCTGCCACTCTGTCGGTAGAGCATTGCCTGTCGCCGTTCCACAGCGCTAACCAGAGCCACCAAGGCCCGGTCGCTGAAGCGCTGAGCTCTTTCCCTGGGCCTATTCATTGGTGGTTCCAGCAGAATTGATGTACAGATCTCTCCAGGCCGAGATTCAAGGCTGCAATGAGCAGGATGTGGCTGGACAGCAACATCGACCCTCCCCTTTAAGAACTGGCCGGCACCAGTCTGTCTGTGTTCCATTGCTAACTGACATCTCCTGAGCTTCGGCAGCACTCTGAGGTAGCGCCTCGCTCCTCGACGTTAGCGCCTTAAGACAGGTGTGTAGCACCTGATTTAGCGCCCAAATCACCTCCAGGGACGATAGAGGCCAAGTTTGCAGTCGGAAGCGATAATTAGCGCCGGATGCTAAACTTTGCGCCTGGCCTATAATAGCGCCCCAAACGGGGCGATACCGAATTTCTCCCCCTTTCTCTCTACTGTCTTTATTCCCTCCTTTATTATCAGGGCTACCCCTCCTCCTTTTTTCATTCTGCCTGTCTCTTCTAAAAGTCAAGTATCCTGGAATATTTAGTTCCCAACCTTGGTCACTCTGCAACCACGTCTCTGTAAGGGCTATTAAATCAAACCCATTTATTTCTATCTATGCTATTAATTCATCTATTTTGTTGCGAATGCTTTGTGCATTCAGATATAGTACCTTTAGCTTTAACTTTTTTCTATTTTTCCCCTGATGTCCCTTTAGTCACTAATGCCCTATTACCTTTATTCATCTTGCTGACCCACTCTGCTTATCTTTTCCCAGATCACTATTCTGCTCTACAGCCTTGACATTTCTCTTACTGCTTTTGAATTTACCCTTTCTCGAATCCTCCCACCGCCCCCAGCAGTGACTACACTTCAAAAAATAATACTTTGTTGGCTGTGAAGCACTTTGGGATGTCCTGAAGTTATGAAAGGTGCTATTTAAATTTAACTTCTTTCTTATCTGCTGAACGGAAAGATGCAGAAGGTCACACACCTTAGTCGGGGGCAGAGTGAACTTTTTACTGGGGCACAGCTACTTTAGCTCGGTGGTGGAAAAATCAGCGGGATCAGCCAGTGGTAAAGCTCATGCAGTGTCCAGCAATGGTCATGTGACAGATCTCGTGGTGCAAAGTAATTTGGCCAAAAGGTCAATGCAGACAATTCAATACCAGCCAGGCTGCACCTGCAAACTTCACAAGATGCCAGATACTTCATTCTTAATTTTTTCGTTGAATCATCAAGTGTTACAGTTACAAATATTTGGGAATCATTTGTACATCTTGGGTGCACAATGCTGGCTGGGTAAGTACTTAATGACATTTTCCCTGCATCTCCATTGTCCCGCTGTCCATTCTGGTAGTGGAACTCAGATAAATCAGAAACTGGCCTCAGCTTGGCTGAAAATTAGCTTGAAAGGCCCGTTTTCCAGCCAATCAACGCTCAGGACTTGAATAATTGACTGGCCATGACTACAATGAGAACAGGTCAAGTTTAACCATAGAAACATAGAAAATTGAAGCACAGAAGAAACCCATTTGGCCTATTGTGTCTGTACTGGCTCTTTGCTAGACCCATTCACAACTAATCCCACTGCCCCACAATCTCCCCATAGGTGTCTTCCTCTGCAGAGGCGGCGGACCTGGGTGGAGCGACAGCGGCGAGGCGGCAGCAATAAAAGGCGGCAGCGACCAGGTAGGCCCACAGAGGCGGCGGACCTGGGTGGAGCGACAGCGGCGAGGCAGCAGCAATAAAAGGCGGCAGCGAGCAGGTAGGCCCACAGAGGCGGCGGACCTGGGTGGAGTGACAGAGGCGAGGCGGCAGCAATAAAAGGCGGCAGTGACCAGGTAGGCGACCAATCTGAGCCCCGAGAGCGGGAGAGAGAGAAGTAAAAAATAATCAAAGTGTGACGTCACCAGAAAGCAGGTAAGTGATTGGTTGGTGAGTATTTCTCTTTTTCTCCATTTTCCAAACTTAAATTTGGTGGTTTATAGTTTCTAGGGTCTCTGTGGTGTAGCGGGGACAGTTGGTAAACAAGGGCCCTATATCATTTAATTGTAGTATAATTGGTGGGATTGATTTGATTTAATTTACGTTCAATTAATTAAAGGGTAAGTCATGGCAACACAGCTCGGTGCCGTGGTATGCTCCACCTGCGCTATGTGGGAAATCGGGGACACTTCCTGTGTCCCTGACGACCATGTGTGCAGGAAGTGTATCCAGCTGCAGCTACTGGCAGACCGCATTGTGGCGCTGGAGCTGCGAATGGATACATACTGGAGCATTCGCGATGCTGAGGACCTCGTGGATAGCACGTTTAACCAGTTGGTCACACCGCAGGTAAAGGTTGCACAGGCAGAAAGGGAATGGGTGACCACCAGGCAGAGTAATAGGCGAAGGCAGGTAGTGCAGGAGACCCCTGTGGACATCCCCCTCTCAAACAGATATACTGCTTTGGATACTGTTGAGGGGGATGGCTTATCAGGGGAAGGCAGCAGCAGCCAACTTCCTGGCACCAGGGGTGGTTCTGCTGCACAGGACGGGAGGAAAAAGAGGGTTAGAGCTATCGTGATAGGGGATTCTACTGTAAGGGGAATAGATAGGCGTTTCTGCGGCCGCAAACGAGACTCCAGGATGGTGTGTTGCCTCCCTGGTGCAAGGGTCAAGGATGTCTCGGAGTGGCTGCAGAACATTTTGGAAGGGGAGGGTGAACAGCCAGTTGTCATGGTGCATATAGGTACCAATGATATAGGTAAAAAACGGGATGAGGTCCTAAAAGCTGAATATAGGGAGTTAGGAGGTAAATTAAAAAATAGGACCTCAAAAGGTAGTAATTTCAGGATTGCTACCAGTGCCACGTGCTAGTCAGAGTAGAAATAGAAGGATATTTCAGATGAATATGTGGCTAGAGGAATGGTGCAAGGGGGAGGGATTCAAATTCCTGGGACATTGGAACCGGTTCTGGGGGAGGTGGGACAAGTACAAATCGGACGGTTTGCACCTGGGCAGGACCGGGACTGATGTCCTTGGGGGAGTGTTTGTTAGTGCTCTGGGGGAGGGTTTAAACTAAAATGGCAGGGGGTTGGGAAACTGAGCAGTGAGACAGAGGAAAGGGAAACAAGGATAGAAGCAAAAGTCAGGAAGGAAAAAAACAAATGTGTCAGTCAGAGAAATCAAGGGTTTAAATCAAACGTGGCCACAGTAAATAATGGCCCCAAAATTCGGCCCTTCCCGCGTGAGTACACAGTGTGTACTCACCTGTATTGATTCCCGAAGTGCCGGTTTCGTGCATGCACTGCGCATGCGCAGGAAACCGGAACTTCCGGTATGGTGAAGGGGGCGGTTCCTAGGTGAACTGCGTGCGCGCTAGAGGCTGCGCGCACGCAGCACACTTAGATTTTTTTTCAGGTTTCTACGCGAGGGTAAGTATTGAAGCTACTACGCGAATAAAAAGGAGGCGTAAGACCCCTTTTGAACAAGGTAAGTGGTTAATTAAGTATAATTTTAACATTTTTTCAACAGGTTTATCTTTTTTAGATACTTTAAAGAAAGGTAAGTTTATTTTTATAACGTTTAAAAGTATTTTAATTTTTTCAGAAATTTAAATTTTTGTTTAAAGTGGTTAATTTATTTAACTATAGTTATTTAATAAATGTGATGGGTTTTAAAAAAAAATTATTTTAAGTTTAGCTGTTCTTTTGGGGCCGATTTCAATTCACAGATTTGACAGGTCTCCTGTCAAATCTATGAATGAAAGATGGTCTGCTGCCATTGGTTCTCCATGGCCAACGTGATCCCAGGGGTCGCATCGCACTAACTGCGCCCCTGGAACACGCAAGCACTGCGCGCCGGCTCTTGGGAGAGGCCCAGGACCCGAAGTTACTGTGGGCCCAAAACACAACGGCAGGCGCGGTGGGTAAGAGCGCGCGCGATCCTTACCCACGCGGCAAGCCGGCCACGCGAATTTCTGGGCCAATAATTCTAAAAGGGCTAAGAGCGTTAAAAAAACAAGCCTGAAGGCTTTGTGTCTTAATGCGAGGAGCATTCATAATAAGGTGGATGAATTAGCTGCGCAAATAGAGGTAAACGAATATGATATGATTGGGATTACGGAAACATGGCTCCAGGGTGACCAAGGCTGGGAACTCAACATACAGGGGTATTCAATATTCAGGATAGATAGGTAAAAAGGAAAAGGAGGTGGGGTAGCATTGCTGATTAAAGAGGGGATTAACATAATTGTAAGGAAGGATATTAGCTCTGATGATGTGGAATCTGTATGGGTAGAACTGAGAAATACCAAGGGGCAGAAAACGCTAGTGGGAGTGGTGTATAGACCCCCAAACAGTAATACGGAGGTTGGGGATGGCATTAAAAGGGATATTAGAGAAGCGTGCAATAAGAGCACAGCAGTTATCATGGGCGACTTTAATCTACATATAGATTGGGCTAACCAAATTAGTAACAATACTGTGGAGGAGGAATTCCTGGAGTGGATACGGGATGGTTTCCTGGACCAATATGTCGAGGAACCAACTAGAGATCAGGCCATCTTAGACTGGGTATTATGTAATGAGAAAGGATTAATTAGCAATCTTGTTGTGCGAGGCCCCTTGGAGAGGAGCGATCATAATATGATAGAATTCTTCATTAAGATGGAGAGTGAAGTAGTTGACTCAGAGACTGGGGTCCTGAATTTAAATAAAGGAAACTACGATGGTATGAGGTGCGAGTTGGCTAGGATGGATTGGGGAATGTCACTCAAAGGGTTGACGGTGGATAGGCAATGGCAAACATTCAAAGATCGCATGAATGAACTACAGAATTTGTTCATCCCAGTTTGGCAAAAAATAAAACAAAAAAGGTGACTCAACCGTGGCTAACGAGGGAAATTAGGGATAGCATAAGATCCAAGGAGAGGACATAAAAATTGGCCAGAAAAAGCAGAAAACCTGAGGATTGGGAGCAATATAGGATTCAGCAAAGAAGGACAAAGGGATTAATTAAGAGGGGCAAAATAGAATATGAGAGTAAGCTTGCAGGGAACATAAAAACTGACTGTAAAAGCTTTTATAGATATGTGAAGAGAAAAAGATTGGTGAAGTCAAGCGTAGGTCCCTTGCAGTCAGAATCAGGGGAATTTATAATGGGGAACAAAGAAATGGCTGACCAAATAAATACATACTTTGGTTCTGTCTTCACAAAGGAGGACACAAATAACCTCCCAGAGATGTCGGGGAACATAGGGTCTAATGAGAGGGAGGAACTGAAAGAAATCAGTATTTGTAGGGAAATAGTGTTAGGGAAATTGACGGGATTGAAGGCCGATAAATCCCCAGGGCCTGATAATCTACATCTTAGGGTACTTAAGGAAGTGGCCCTAGAAATAGTAGAAGCATTGCTGGTCATCTTCCAAAATTCTATAGACTCTGGAACAGTACCCATGGATTGGAGGGTAGCTAATGTTACCCCACTATTCAAAAAGGGTGGTAGAGAGAAATCGGGGAATTATAGCCTGACATCGGTAGTGGGGAAAATGCTAGAGTCCATTATAAAAGATGTAATAGCAGAGCACTTGGAAAACAGTGACAGGATCGGACAAAGTCAACATGGATTTACAAAAGGTAAATCGTGCTTGACTAATCTACTGGAATTTTTTGAGGATGTAACTGGTAGAATAGATAAGGGAGAACTAGTGGATGTGGTGTATTTGGACTTTCAGAAGGCTTTCGATAAGGTCCCGCATAAGAGATTAGCGTGTAAAGTTAAGGCACATGGGATTGGGGGCAAGGTATTGACTTGGATAGAGAACTGGTTGGCAGACAGAAAGCAAAGAGTTGGAATAAATGGGTCTTTTTCCAAATGGCAGGCAGTGACTAGTGGGGTACCGCAGGGATTGGTCCTAGGACCCCAGCTATTCACAATATATATTAATGATCTAGACGAGGGAATTGGATGTAATATCTCCAAGTTTGCAGACGACACAAAGCTGGGTGTGAGTGTGTGCCATGAGGAGGATGCCGAGAAACTCCAGTATGATTTGGACAGGTTGGGTGATTTGGCAGAAGCATGGCAGATGCAATATAATGTGGATAAATGCGAGGTTATCCACTTTGGTGGCAAAAACAGGAAGGCAGATTATTATCTGAATGGCAATAGATTGCGAGAAGAGGAAGTGCAACGAGACCTGGGTGTCCTTGTGCACCAGTCGCTGAAGGTAAGCATGCAGGTGCAGCAGACGGTTAAGAAGGCAAATGGTATGTTGGCCTTCGTAGCGAAAGGGTTCGAGTACAGGAACAATGATGTCTTGCTGCAGTTGTGCAGGGCCTTGGTGAGACCACATCTTGAGTATTGTGTGCAGTTTTGGTCGTCTTATCTGAGGAAGGATGTTCTTGCCATGGAGGGAGTGCAGCGAAGATTCACCAGGCTGATACCTGGGTTGGCAGGAATGATGTATGAGGAGAGATTAGGGCGATTGGGCTTATACTCGCTGGAGTTTAGAAGAATGAGAGGGGATCTCATTGAAACTTATAAAATTCTGACAGGACTAGACAGACTAGATGCAGGAAGGATGTTCCCGATGGCGGGGGAGTCCAGAACCAGGGGTCACAGTCTAAGGATAAGGGGTAAGCCATTTAGAACTGAGATGAGGAGGAATTTCTTCACCCAGAGAGTGGTGAACCTGTGGAATTCTCTACCACAGAAGGCAGTAGAGGCCAATTCATTAAATATATTCAAGAAGGAGTTAGATATATTTCTTAAAGCTAAAGGGATCAAGGGATATGGAGAGAAGGCAGGGACAGGGTACTGAATTTGGATCATCAGCCATGATCTCATTGAATGGCGGAGCAGGCTCGCGGTGCTGAATGGCCTACTCCTGCTCCGATCTTCTATGTTTCTATGTTTCAGATATTTATCCAATTTTCTCTTAAAAGCTGCAATGGTCTCTTCCTTAATCATTCCCTGTGGCAAAGCGTTGAATGCTCCAACATCCCCCGATGTAAAGACATTCTCCTTACTCTCGTTGTGACCATTTTAAGTTGATGACCCCTCAATCACTGATTACCCAACCAAAAGAATTAGTCTTTATCTCTTCACTCTATCAAAATGCTTCATAATTTTAATTAACCTCTATTCAATCTCTTCTTATCCTTCTCTGCTCCAGTGGAAATACTCCCAGTATCTTGAGTCTCTCCTCATAACTATACTTTCTCATCCCTGGCATCATCCTGGTGAATCTACAATGTAAGCTCTCTATGACTTTAATGCCCTTTCCATAATGGGGTGCCCAAAACTGCTCACAGTACTCTAACTGTAGTCTAACCAATCTTTTGTATAAATTCATCATTACTTCTTTACTCGTGTACTCTATGCTCCTATATATAAAAATCGCTACTCTACAAATATGAAAAGGTGCCTTTATTTACTCCAAAATTGAAGTGTCACTGCCCAACAGCTTGTCTCATCATCAGCCCTGGGAGTGAAATGATGCTCTGATGGCATAAAATTGATAACACTGTAAGGACTGAGAACTCTCCCACTGCTACCGAACATGTCGAAGGGGCTAAATGGTTGTAACATATCAAGATGGTGCATGTTAGAAGTTTTGTGTCTGCCTTAGCTAGTCCCTCAGCTACAATGGTGCTGTCCACTCCCATAAGCTTTCTGAGTGTCTTACATTTGGCTGTGAGCCCAATATCTAGTTATACGATAGCGTAGCACAGTAGTGTAACAATAGGAGCCCCTTATGAACTGAACTGGATTTCATATCTTTCACACGTGCTCTCATGTGAGCCTTTCCAATCTTTTCGAAGGCAGACTGAGAAATACTTGGTAAGGCGAGGCCAGATACAAATCATTAAGCTGTTTATTTCAGAGCAAGTGACCATGCAGAGTTAGAGTCAAAGCAAATTCCATTGACTTAACTCAATCTTACTTTTCAAAAACATGAGAAAAAAGTAAAAAACTATGAGCCTTGTCCCTTTCACGGACTGACTTACTTGTTTTTGGAAGACTGCTTTATTTAATAAGATTAGAAGAAATAGGAGCAGGAGTACAGCCCCTCGAGCCTGCTCCGCCATTCCATAAGATCATGGCTGAACTTCTACATTAACTCCACTTTCCCGCCCTAGCCCCATATCCCTTGATTCCCTTAGTGCCCAAAAATCTATCATTCTCAATCTTGAATATTCTCAACAACTGAGCATCTTCATCTACTGGCAGCCAGAATGGGCGGGTTGTGAACTGATGGAATTTAAATGAGTTTCCAGCTTTAAAATAGCCCGGGTCTGAAACTTAGGTCAGCGAGTGTGTTTTGCACTCGTCCTACCCCCACCCGCCCAAACCCCGCTCCAGGTTAAAATCAACCCCTCACATAACTTAATCCCAAAATCCATTCTGTGGAGAAAATAGTGATGAAATGAGACAGTGAATGTACTCAGCTCTGACTCTTCTCAATTGAGTCTGAACATATAATTTTCAGTCAACCAACATACTGAATTTGGTATATGACAGAAGAACATTGATATAAAACAATATTCTAAAAATAGCCTGTGTTTCATTCACACATCTGGGCCAATAGATGGAACCTTTATTAGTGACAGAGTGCTTCACCTCAGTAATAAGGAGGACAACCGAACCACACTTTGTCTCAAGTAAAACCTGTGGTCCAGACCATCCTGCCCCAAAGAGGAGGTGTGATGGTTGCTCGCAGCAGTCGGATTGAATGGAGAGAAAATAGAGCAAAATGAAAAGGAAGAGCAAAGCAAAAAAGAAAAGATAGAAATAAATTTCAGAACAAGAAAGGGATTCAGAAAAAATGTAACCATCAGAGGAAATAATGGGGGTGAAATTGGTTTTCGGCGATAGCTTAAAATGGGCAATATCGAATTGCTGGCCCGTTTTATACCCCGCCCGATTATTTTTCGATCAACTTCAATGCAGTACAAAATCAGGTAGGGTGTAAAACAAGCTTCTGATTCACTATGGCCCATTTTCCACAATCACCTCATTTCAATTTCAACCCCAATATATTTTAATGCTTAAAGTTTTCGTTTGAAGAACCAAATTAAACATCATTGCAATTCATACAAAACCTAGAAGCAGAAAATTTAACAATATTCTCCCTGCTGTAATAGTATCAGGTCCACATAATTCATGATTTATTCAAACACCTTTAGTTACCATATATAAGTATGACTTACTTTGTGCATATCCTCGTATGTCACAAACAACATGTCAAGTTCATCCTTGTGGCTATACCAGTCTCTGATGTGGTCAAACCAAGATCCATAAAACACTTAAAAATTAAATAGTGTGGTGAATAAACACAGAGCACCTTTACTGCAAAGAAGCATAATTTCCACATTTGTTCCGATCCATAACCATTTCAAATTTTGCTGCAGTTATTCCTTTAAAAAGATTGCAAGCATAGATGTACAAAAGACAAAATGGCTCTCTATTTGTGCATATTGTCAATTGTTCATTTGCACATAAATGGTCAGTGCCCAGCGTACATTTGATTTACATAGTGCCCCACAGCAGACCACAAAGATGCTGCAAATTTCTATGAGGGAAAAATTCAGTTGGTTGCGTCTCCTGTTAGCGCAAAGCAACTAGCGCCCGGGCGCGGCGATGTTTGTGCCGCTCGCGAAATTAACTAGACATTTTGCGGCAGTGCTAAACATTACCGCCACGATCTCCTGCGCCGGCAGATCGTGACGTCAGTCGAGTGTGCAACGCCCCGGTAGCGCCCCGGAGCAGATATTGAGTGGCGCCCCCTGCCTTAACGCCTGCCGCTAGCAACGACAGGTTGAGGGGAGCGTTTTGCAGTCAGGAAGGGACTGGGGGAGCGCTATTTAAAGGCGACCGCTTCCTGCCTTTTTTTGTTGGCGACATTTTTGAACCACGCATTCTGAGAGGGAGAGAGATAGACTTCTGGAGAGATTCAACGCTGTGTGAAGGAGTTTTGGGTAGAGCCGCACTTTGCAGGTTCGTTTTGATTTGCCCTTCCTTGTATCGATTTAGAAGAGACGGTGGGGGCTGCACTCTCAGCTCTTTCCCTGGGGTTCTCCATTGTTCTTTCCAGCAGATTTGATGTACAGGTCTCTCCAGGCCGAGATTCAAGGCTGCAATGAGCAGGATGTGGATGGAAAGCAAGATCAACACTTCCCTTTAAGAACTGGCCGCGGCCATTGTGTCTGTGTTCCATTGCTGACTGACATCACATGAGCTTCGCCAGCGTTCTGAGTTAGCGCCTCGCGCCTCAGCCTTTGCGCCTTAAGACAGATGTGTAGCGGCTGATTTAGCGCTCCAATCACCTCCAGGGGCGATAAAAGTCAAGTTTGCAGTCGGAGGCGATAATTAGCGCCAGGCGCTAATCTTTGCGCCCGGCCGATAATTGCGCCCCAAACGGGGCGACACTGAATTTTTCCCCCTATGACTTTTGAAATGTAGGTGCATACTGTACACCTGAGCATTGATCTTTTGCTGCATATGTAACTTGTGCAACTTTAGACAACAGGATTGTAAACTCAGTTTCAATTACAAAGTATGGAACGGAACCCTTTTCTGTGGTAGTCTAGTTGTAGGTTACATTTATGCCCTCTGCTGATTTTGGAAGGATTATTGATCCATGATGAGGGCAATTCTTAGTGTAGTGGTAAAGGTGAACCAATGCTCCCGAGTGATGTAGTGGGGATATGTTTATGATACCTGATGGTTTGTAGAAGCCTCAGTGCTAGTCCACGATTCCATACCCAAATTTTAGGAGCTCCTATGCAAAGAGGTGATGTCAGGTCGGACTTCGTCATGCAAAGGCTAGTGGAAATCTGGAACTCTCTCCCCCAAAAAACAGTTGAGGCTGGGGGGTCAATTGAAAATTTCAAAACTGAAATTGATAGATTTTTGTAGTCAAGGGTATTAAGGGTTATGGAACCAAGGTGAGTAGATGGAGTTAAGATACAGATCAGCCATGATCTAATTGAATGGCGGAACAGGCTCGAGGGGCTGAATGGCTGAGTCCTGTTCTTATGTAAAGCCCCAAAACATAAATATTTATCTTAACTACAGGGAGATATAAAACCTCACTAAAAATATTCAAAATGAGCTTATATAAATCCATTAAATGTATAGCACTAATGTCTTTTAATTGTTCTGTACGTATATAAGATTGTTTCCAAAATATGAAGGGGTAAAAATTCAGTTGGTTGCGCCTCCCGTTAGCGCCTTAAGAGGGCGCTAATGGGGCGCAAAGCCGCTAACGCCCGGGCGCAGCGATGTTTGCGCCGCTTGGGAACTTAACTAGTCATTGTGCGGCGGCGCTAAACTTTACCGCTGCGACCACCTGCGCGCGCAGATTGTGACGTCATTCCATGGTGCAACGCCCTTGTGGCGCCCCGGAGCGGAAATTGAGTGGCGCCCCCTGCCTTACCGCCTGGCGCATCCAACGACCAGAAGACTGGAACGCTATCAATCGCTGTGGGGCTGGGGGGGGCGCTATTTAAAGGGGGCCTCTTCCTGTCTTTTATTGTTGGTGGCATTTTTGAACTACGCATTCTGAGAGAGAGAGGGAGAGACTTCTGGAGAGATTCAACGTTGTGTGAAGGAGTTTTGGGTACTGAGCAGCACTTTGCAGGTTCATTTTGATTTGCCATTCCTTGTATCGATTTAGCAGAGACTGTGGGAGCTGCACTCTGAGCTCTTTGCCTGGTACTCTCCATTGTTCTTTCCAGCACATTTGATGTGCAAGTCTCTCCAGGCCGAGATTCAAGGCTGCAATGAACAGGATGTGGATGGAAAGCAAGATTAACCATCCCCTTTAAGAACTGGCCCGTGCCATTGTGTGTGTGTTCCATTGCTGACTGACATTACATGAGCTTCGCCAGCACTCTGAGTTAGCGCCTCACTCCTTGGCCTTTGCGCCTTAAGACAGGTGTGCAGTGCCTGATTTAGCGCTCCACTCACCTCCCGGGGCGGTAAAAGTGAAGTTTCCAGTCAGTGCCGATAATTAGCGCCAGGCGCTAATATTTGCGTCCAGATGATATTTGCGCCCCAAATGGGGCGCGACCTAATTTTTCCCCCAAAGAATCTTAAATGATCTGACAATTTTCAGCAAAATATTAGCACAAGGAATATTTTTGGTAATAGCTGAGCAAAACTGTTAAAAAAATTACCATTTCCTTCAGCAAATTGCTCCAGAAAGTGCTGAAAATCCTTTGGCGCATTCAAGAAAAGACTGTACCTGTGAAAGTGATAGGATGACACAATCACATCCTTGGGATTTCTGGCAACATAAATGATCTGGGTTGGGAAATAAATACAAGGACAGCAAATTCAGTTGCCGTGGATTTAGTTCAGTCCATACTGGGCCACAACCTACCCAAACAATTGAATTTATCTATTTGTCTCAACATTTTCCCCACCCTTGCTCCATTCCTTCTATTTTGATTCTGTATTTCTCTCCATCTTCTTATTTTAACTGATTTGTCTATCTGTTTACAGAATGCATGCCCCAACTTCCTCCTATCTTATAGAATTGACACGTTGCATGGGAGATTACAATCAAGCCTTTGAAAGTAAGAAAGAACACTAAGCCCGTTCACAAGATCACAAGGTACTTATGGATCAGGAAGGCCCTCTTAATTCATCCATCCATAAACCTACAGCATCCAACCGATTCCAGTGTTTTTTTCTAGCTATTTTCTATCTTTGTATGAAAAGCACTTCCTGTTATCAGTCCCAAATTTATCTTTTACTATTTTGAACTTGTGGCCCCTTGTCCAACTCTCAATTTAATTTAAGGTAGCATTCAGGATTTATCTTCTCCATTCCCTTGACTATGTTATTTTCCGCTATAAGATAACCATTTAAAAGCTTCCTTTCCATGCTGAAAAAGGCAAGTCTCTCCAGTCTGTACTCATAACGTAGTCCTCTGCCAATAGGGATCAGTCTCATGGCTCTTCATTGCCTATTCACATATTTTGTCCAGTTTATTCTATGATATCTGAGATGCCTCCCCCAATTTCACTCCCCCACCTAATTTGGTATTGTCAGCAAATTTGATTGATTTGCATTGAGTTTCTGAATCCAATTCATTGTTTGAATTAGATACAGTAATGGTCCAAACACCCAGCTCTGGGGCACCCCACTCAGTACTCCCACACCCCACCTAGACATTTTTTTTCATTCGTTCACGGGATGTGGGCGTCGCTGGCAAGGGCAGCATTTATTGCCCATCCCTACTTGCCTTTGAGAAGGTGGTGCTGAGACGTCTTCTTGAACCGCTGGTATACATCTTTGTAGCGGTTTTTGATGCCACTGAGTGGCTTGCTGGGCCATTTAAGAGGGCGGTTAAGAGTCAACCACATTGATGTGGGTCTGGAGACACATATAGGCCAGACCGCGTAAGGACAGCAGATTTCCTTCTCTAAAGGACATTAGTGAACCAGACGGGTTTTTACGACAATCCGGTAGTTTCATGGTCACCATTACTAGCTATTTTTTTATTCCAAATTTATTTAATTAACTGAATTTAAATTCCCCAGCTGCCGTGGTGGGATTTGAACTCTGGATCATTAGTCCAGGTCTCTGAATTACTAGTCCAGTAGCATAACCACTATGCTACCGTTCCCCTCAACAAGACTTCTCTACCAAGTACCCATTCTTTTCTATGCTTCAACCAATTTCTTACTCATTACATAAGAACATAAGAAATAGGAGCTGGGGTGGGCCATTCGGCCCTTCAAGCATGCTCCGCCATTCAAGAAGATCATGGCTGATCTTCTACCTCAACTCCACCTTCCCTCTATGGCAAGTAAATGCTTCCTTAGGTAAGGAGACCAAAACTGTACATAATACTCCAGGTGTGGTCTCACCAGGGCCCTATATAATTGCAGTAAGACGTCTTTACTCTTATACTCAAATCCTCTTGTAATAAAGGCCAACATACCATTTGCTTTCCTAATTGCTTGCTGTACCTGCATGTTAACTTTCATTGATTCGTGTACAAGGACTCCCAGGTGCCTCTGAATACCAACATTTCCCAATCTCTCACCATTTAAAAAATATTTGCCTTTTCCATTTTTCCTACCAAAGTGGATAACTCCACATTTCTCCACGTTATATTCCATCTACATGTTCTTGCCCACTCATTTAACCTGTCTATATCCCTTTGCATCCTCTTTGTGTCCTCCTCACAACTTACTTTCCCACCTAGCTTTGTAACCCTAACCCTGCAGCCTATCAGATTTCTAACCTAAAGAGAGCCCTTAACCTTCAGAGTCACACAGATACGTGCTCACCAGTGTAACTGGCACTTTTAGTGCACTCCTCGTCATTCCGAAAGACGTAAAAAACAACTATCCACACTCCACCTTATTTCAGGTTCCCAAATGAATTACTAGATTTATTCATTTTAACAAGTGAAAGCACATACATGTCAGCACAATTTTACACAACTCTCAGGCTTTTCATAATGCACTCTGTTTTTTGCACCACAAATCTGTCTGTCCCTCCATAGAACCGTAGGGGGGAAAATTGGCTTGCGCCCCAAAGGCTAACCTGTCCAATTGCCTTTTGAAAGTTCCAATGGAATCTGCTTCCACCACCTTTTCAAGCAGTGCGTTCCAGATCTTAACAATCCTCTGTGTGAAAAAAATTCTCCTCATTTCCCCTCTAGCTCTTTTTCCAATTATTTTAAATCTGTGACCTCTGGTTACTGACCTACTTGCCAGAGCAAACACCTACTTGCTCTATCAAAAGCCCTCACAATTCTGAATACCACTATTAGGTCTCTCCATAACATTCTCTGCTCTAAGGAGAACAAGGCCAGCTTCTCCAATCGCTCCACATAACTGAACTCCTTTATCCCTGGTATCATCCTAGTAAACCTCCTCTGTATCCTCTCCAATGCCTTGACATCCTTCCTAAAGTGTGGTGTCCAGAATTGTACACAATACTCCAGCTGAGGCCCAATTGGTAATTTGTAAAGGTTTAGCATCACTTCCTTGTTTTTGTATTCAATGCCCCTATTTACAAAGCCAAGTATCCCATATGCTTTTTGACAACCTGATCAACTTGCCTGCCACATTCAAAGATTTGTAAATATGCACTCCCAGGTCCTTCTGCTCTTGCACCCCCTCAAAATAGTACCTTTTACATTATACTGCCTCTCCATGTTGTTCCTCCCAAAGAGCATCACTTCACACTTATCTGCATTAAATTGTATCTGCCACGTGTCTGCCCATTTCATCAGTCTGTCTATGTCCTCCTGACTATTTACTAATTTGCAAAGTTTTGTGTCATCAGCAAACCTCAAAACTGTACTCCCTCTACCCAAGTCCAAGTCATTTATATATAACAAGAAAAGCAATTGTCCGAATACCGACCCCGGGGGACCCCGCTGCATACTTTAATCTAGTCAGAAAAATATCCATTCATCGCTACTCTCTGTCTCCTATCCCTTAACCAAAGTTACCACCGTCCCTTTAATACCATGTGCTTCTATTTTCTAAATAATTCTGTTATGTGGCACTTTATCAAATGCCTTTTGAATGTCCATTTATACAGCATCTACTGCACTACCTTCATCAACCCTCTCTGTTACTTCATCAATGAACTCAATCAGGATAGTCAGGTACAATTTGCCTTGAACAAATCTGTGCTGGCTGACCCTCATTAACCCATGTTTCTCCAAGTGTGAATTAGTTTTGTCCTCGACAATGGTCTCTAGTAGTTTATCCACCAGTGACATTAGACTGACTGGCCTGTAGTTACCAGGTTTATCCCTCTCCCCTTTTTTAAATACAAGTGTTACATTTGAAATCCTCCAATCCTCTGGCACCACTCCCATATCCAAGGAGGATTGGAAGATTGTGGTCAGAGCTTCTGCTACCTCCACCCTTGCTTTCCTCAGCAACTTAGGATGCATCCCATCTGGACCGGGTGACTTGTTAACTTTGAGTGATGCCAACCTATTTAGCAACTTCTTTCTATCAATTTTTATCCTATCCAATATCTCTATGCCCTCCCCCTCGATGACAAAATTAACTTCATCCTCTTCTTTTGTGAAGACAGATGTAAAGTATTCATTCAGTCATGCCATTTCTATCCTAATCGGTCCCACCGTTCCTTTAACTATCTTTTTACTTTTTATATGTTTATAAAAGATTATTGGATTCCCTTTTATTTCACCCACTAATCTTTTCTCATGTTATCTCTTTTACTTTCTTTTATCCTTTTTCATTTTCCCCCTGCACTCTCTGTACACTGCCTGGTTTTCTATTGTATTCTGTACCTGACATTTGTCAGAAACCTCCTATTTCTGTTTTATTTTAACCTCTATTTCCTTTGTCATCCAGGGAGCTCTAGCTTTGGATGCCCTAACTTCCCTCACAGGAATATGCTTGGTTTGTACTCGAACTATCTCCACCTTGAAGACTTGCCATTGCTCATTAACTGTTTTCCCGGCCAATCTTTGTTTCCAGTCCACCTGTGCTAGATCCCGTCTCAAATCACTGAAATTGGCTCTCTTCCACTTGGGTATTTTCACCGTCTTTTTTTGTCCCTTTCCGGAACTACTTTAAACCTAATTGGATTGTGATCACTATTACCCAGATGTCCGGCACCGACTCGATGGGCCGAATGGTCTCCTTCTGTGCCGTTATGACTCTATGGGGGAAAAATTCAGCTGCTTGCGCCTCCCGTTAGCGCCTTAAGAGGGCGCTAATGGGGCGTAAAGCAGCTAACGCCCGGGCGCAGCGCCGCCCACGCCTCCCGAAAAATTTAGTGGGAGGTTAGCGGCGGCGGCAGCCGGTAGCGCCCTGTGGCGCTGCGCCGCCGGCGATGACGTCATCGCCGTGCGCAGCACCCCGCTCGCGCCCCGGCCGTGATCTTCAGTCGCGCCCCCTGATTTACCGCCAGACGCTATGTCCGACGGGTTCAGGGAGGCGTACGTGCGGCCGGGGCGGCGATATTTAAAGCGGAGGTGGCAGGCGGCCATTTTTGTTGCTGGCCGCCTGCCAGCACCTGCCCCCGGCCCCCGTGAAGCCCCCCCACCGTGAAGTGCCGGCTGCGCTCCATGAGCCCGGCACTTCTCTTGAGTGCCGGGCTCTTTTGCCGGCACTCCCGATCCCTGGGGGCCCAGCTGGGCCCCGGTTCGCGCTGCGCAGGGTCCCTCCCCTTTAAGAAGGGGAGGAAGGCCTGCAATACCACGGCACGTAGCGCCAGGATATTCACTCGCAGCGCCCCAAGAGGGATGCGGGCTGCTTCCAGTTGCGCCCCGCTTCCCTCTTGGGGCGCAACCACTGAAGTTCCGGCGCGGGGCCGCTAATTTTTTCGGGGCGCTAAAAGTCGCGCCCCGGCGAGGTTAGCGCCCCAAATGGGGCGCGACTCAATTTTTACCCCTATGACTTATGACTCTATGGGGTAAAAATTGAGTCGCGCCCCATTTGGGGCGCTAACCTCGCCGGGGCGTGACTTTTAGCACCCCGAAAAAATTAGCGGCCCCGCGCCGGAACTTCAGTGGTTGCGCCCCAAGAGGGAAGCGGGGCGCAACTGGAAGCAGCCCGCATCCCTCTTGGGGCGCTGCGAGTGAATATCCTGGCGCTACGTGCCGCAGCGCCATGCGCTGCGGCACGTCGCGCCGTGGTATTGCAGGCCTTCCTCCCCTTCTTAAAGGGGAGGGACCCTGCGCAGCGCGAACCGGGGCCCAGCTGGGCCCCCAGGGATCGGGAGTGCCGGCAAAAGAGCCCGGCACTCAAGAGAAGTGCCGGGCTCATGGAGCGCAGCCGGCACTTCACGGTGGGGGGGCTTCACGGGGGCCGGGGGCAGGTGCTGGCAGGCGGCCAACTTATGACTCTATGTTCTCCCAATGAAACACACTCCACTTGTCCAACCTCATTCCCTAGAACTGGATCCAGCGCTGCTTCCTTCCTCATTGGGCTAGAATGATACTGATTAAGGAAGTTCTCCTGTAGCATTTTAGGAATTCTTCACCCTCCTTGCCCTTTACTTTGTTTCTCCCCCAGCCTATATTACAGTAATTGAAGTCCCCCACTATTACTGCTCTATTTTTACATTTCTCTGAAATTTGCCCACAGATTTGCTCCTCTATCTCCTTCTCACTATTTGGGGGTCTATAGTAAACAGTTCCTGTTCTGTTCCTTAACTCCAATCAAATAGGTTAAGTCTTTGAACCCTCTGGTATATCGTCCCTCTGTAGAACTGTAATATTATCCTTGTTCAAGACTGCAACCCCCGTCCTTTCTTTTTTCCTTATTTATCCCTGCTGAATGCATTGTAGCCAGGAATGTTTAGTTCCCATTCCTGCCCATCTTTAAGCAAGGTTTCCGTTCTAACCACTATATCATAACCCAATGTGGTAACTTGTGCCAGCAGCTAATCAACCTTATTTGTCACACCTCTTATTAACACACATGCATTCCAACACCATGCTAGTCTGCTTTGATTTTTTCCTCCATCTAATTCCTGCTCTTTCTACACGATTCTTTATTCTGTTGCTGTTTGTCCCTCCCAGTTCTCTATTCACCTTGTCTCTCCTCTCTGCTGCTATGTCCTGGTTCCCCTCCCCCTGCCAAATTAGTATAAACCCTCTCCACTGCACTAATTAACGTCCCCATGCGGACATTGGCACTGGCTCACTGGCTTTTAAATTGTACAGTTAATGCACGGTCCCTTTAAATTTAAAGAAACAGGCGGCACAGAACAAAACGCCGCTTACTTGGAACATTGGTTCTGGAGTTCCCACATGGCACAGGATGTGCCTGCGACGGGCCTCAGCTGTCCTGCCATGTTAGCTAACAGTTATTTAAAATTGTTTGTTTAGCTTCAAGGCTATTTAACTGTTTAGCTAATACTAAAACAAAGAATAACCAATAAATAAAACACCACCCACTACAAACACTAACCACTAAAAAAAATACTTAAACTAACTTATCACTGACCATCAAAATCACTCACCAATAAACTAAATAATTACCTGTCACTTACCCCCACCGCTCCTCGTGTTGTGACGTCGCTTTTTGATTTTTCAGTCTATTTCAGACTCTAACGCCACGACTGTTCCCAGTGAATCTCTGTGTTGCACCCCTCTTCTTTTTGTTCTCATTTCCCCCAGCAGTCCCAAGCCTGTTGCTTTTAAATCCTGTTTCTCGCAAGTGGCTCAGAGCTTAAGTGAATTCAATATTGACATAAAAATGCTGACCTGTCTTGCAGACAGATGGGCAAATTCTAATTGGCCAAAATTCAAGTTCATGGTCTCAAAATGGAGTCGATTTACTTAATGCCAGCGGCCGCCATTTTGAAAGGGGTCTTCCCTCGGGCAGCTGTTGCTGGCGGCAGGCTTCTTTACTTTGTTAATCAAGTTCCTATGATGTAGTTAAGATCCTGATTGCAATTTTAAGTGGGAGTGGAGCGGAGAATTAAAGTGACAGGCGACCGGAATCTCGGGGTCACCCTTACGGACTGAACGGAGGTATTCTGAAAAGCGGTCACCCAATCTGCATTTGGTCTCCCCAATGTAGAGGAGACCGCATCGTGAGCAGCGAATACAGTTTACTAAGTTGCAAGAAGTACAAGTAAATCGCTGTTTCACCTGGAAGGAGTGTTTGGGGCCCTGGTCAGTGGGAAGGGTCGCCTGTCACTTGAATTCTCCGCTCCACTCCCACTCAGATCTCATCGTCCTCGGCCTCTTACACTGTTCCAATGAAGCTCAACGTAAGCTCGAGGAACAGCACCTCATCTTTTGATTAGAAACTTTACAGCCTTCTGGACTCAACATAGAGTTCAGCAATTTCAGACCATAACCTCTGCCCCATCCGTTTTTTTTCCATTTTTTTTTTCTCTCTCCCACATGGCAGCTGTCTTTTATTCTGCCAGTGCCATTTACACTTCATCTGGAGCCATCTTTTGTTTCTTAACTTGTCCCATTACCATCTCCTTTTGCCTTGCACCATCTCTTAATCTCACTTAATGGGGGAAAAATTCAGTTGGTTGCGCCTCCCGTTAGCGCCTTAAGAGGGCGCTAATGGGGCGCAAAGCATCGAGCGCCCAGGCGTGGCGAAGTTTGCGCCGCTCACGAAATTAACTAAACATTTTGCGGCAGCGCTAAACACTACCGCCACGATCTCCTGCGCCGGCAGATCGTGACGTCAGTCGAGTGCGCAACGCCCCGGTAACGCCCCGGAGCGGAAATTGAGTGGCGTCCCCTGCCTTACCACCTGACGCTAGCAACGACAGGTTGAGGGGAGCGTTTTGCAGTCATGAAGGGACTGAGGGAGCGCTATTTAAAAGTGACCGCTTCCTGCCTTTTATTGTTGGTGCCATTTTTGAACCACGCATTCTGAGAGAGAGAGAGAGAGAGACTTCTGGAGAGATTCAACGTTGTGTGAAGGAGTTTTGGGTACTGAGCAGCACTTTGCAGGTTCATTTCGATTTGCCATTCCTTGTATCGATTTAGAAGAGACTGTAGGGGCTGCACTCTGAGCTCTTTGCCTGGTACTCTCCATTGTTCTTTCCAGCAGATTTGATGTACAGGTCTCTCCAGGCCAAGATTCAAGGCTGAATGAGCAGGATGTGGATCGAAAGCAAGATTAACCATTCCCTTTAAGAACTGGCCCGTGCCATTGTGTGTGTGTTCCATTGCTGACTGACATCACATGAGCTTCGCCAGCGCTCTGAGTTAGCGCCTCGCTCCTCGGCCTTTGCGCCTTAAGACAGGTGTGAAGCACCTGATTTAGCGCTCCAATCACCTCCAGGGGCGATAAAAGTCAAGTTTGCAGTCGGTGGCGATAATTAGCGCCGGGCGCTAATCTTTGCGCCCGGCCGATAATTGCGCCCCAAATGGGGCGATACTGAATTTCTCCCCCAATGTCTCTTAATGTCTCCTGCCTTCCATCCTATCACAGACCTTCCCTTTTGTTCTTTCCTCCCCTCCCCCCTTTCCCTGCTGCTGCAGTTGCTTAAAAACCTGTTCCATCTCCAGCTTTTTCCAGTTCTGATGAAGGGTCATTGACCTGAAACTGAACCTGTCATACTGAGGGAGTGCCCAGCAACACAGACTTGGTTGAGGCTGCTGTCTCTCAAGGCAAACAAAGAGGTAACATTGATCAACTCTAGAAGTAGCCACAGTAGTGTGATAATTGTAGGTTTTAGTTATTCCAGAAGAAAATATATCACATTGACTGAAGAAATGTCACTAATATGCTGCTAGAACATTATAGCAACAGTAGGATCAAAGTTTGTTTTCTGCACATTTGAACCAGATAATAATTCAAAAAAATGTAACCATTGCTGAAAAATATATTGGTCAATATAGCTACAGGTAACAATATGCAATATCACCTTATCGAGCAACTCTTATTATGTTCCAGTTCTAGTTAAAGTTTGTTAAAAACACACCTTGATCATTTTGTTTTTCACGGTATTTGGAGCCATGTGGTAGTGCAAGTGTGTTGTCAACATCTGATAGTCAGTGCAACCTGGATTGAATGCAGCATATTCCACCCATGGAGCTCTTTCATAGAGGAGTTTGTCTTTTACAGATTCAATATTGCCACTGGTTAAAATCAGACTTGTGATCTGCTGCATCCAAGTAGTTCCTGAATCAAAGGGCATAAAATAATTACTGGTAAAAGCAGGTTGGAAAATGGTACTTTTACTTTCTCAAAGTTGATGTGGGGAGCTTCTTCTTCAAGTCTATGATGTAATTTCTTTTTAACTTTATGAATAAGGTTTCTGTGAGTTTCATTATTAATAGCAATATCGTCACAAAAGCAGCATCTCTGTGGTTACAAGGGGAGACTGTTTCATGCTTTGTGCCAGTGGTGCACATGTGCACTCAATGCAGGAAGATCAGAATACTCATAGAAACATAGAAGATAGGAGCAGGAGTAGGCCATTCGGCCCCTCGAGCCTGCTCCGCCAATCAATGCAATCATGGCTGATCATCCAAATTCAGTACCCTGTTCCTGCTTTCTCCCCATATCCCTTGATCCCCTTAGCCTTAAGAAATATATCTAACTCCTTCTTGAATATATTTAATGAATTGGACTCAACTGTCTTCTGTGGTAGAGAATTCCACAGGTTCACCACTCTCTGGGGGAAGAAATTCCTCCTCATCTCAGTCCTAAATGGCTTACCCCTTATCCTTAGACTGTGACCCCTGGTTCTGGAATCCCCCGCCATCGGGAACATCCTTCCTGCATCTAGTCTGTCTAGTCCTGTTAGAATTTTATAAGTTTCAATGAGATCTCCTCTCATTTTTCTAAACTCTAGCGACTACAAGCCCAATCGACCCAATCTCTATTCATACGTCATTCCTGCCATCCCAGGTATCAGTCTGGTGAATCTTCGCTGCACTCCCTCCATGGCAAGAACATCCTTCCTCAGATAAGGTGACCAAAACTGCACACAATACTCAAGGTGTGGTCTCACCAAGGCCCTGTACAACTGCAGCAAGACATCCTTGCTCCTGTACTCGAATCCTCTCGCTATGAAGGCCAACATACCATTTGCCTTCTTAACCGCCTGCTGCACCTGCATGCTTACCTTCAGCGACTGGTGCACAAGGACACCCAGGTCTCGTTGCACTTCCCCTTTTCCCAATCTATTGCCGTTCAGATAATAATCTGCCTTCCTGTTTTTGCCACCAAAGTGGATAACCTCGCAGTTATCCACGTTATACTGCATCTGCCATGCATCTGCCCAATCGCCCAACCTGTCCAAATCATACTGGAGTTTCTCTGCATCCTCCTCACAGCACACACGCCCACCCAGCTTTGTGTCGTCTGCAAACTTGGAGATATTACATCTAGTTCCCTCGTCTAGATCATTAATATATATTGTGAATAACTGGGGTCCTAGCACCGATCCCTGCGGTACCCCACTAGTCACTGCCTGCCACTCGGAAAAAGACCCATTTATTCCAACTCTTTGCTTCCTGTCTGCCAACCAGTTTTCTATCTAAGTCAGTATCTTACACCCAATCCCATGTGCTTTAACTTTGCACGCTAATCTCTTATGCGGGACCTTATCGAAAGCCTTCTGAAAGTCCAAATACACCACATCCACTGGTTCTCCCTTAATCCGCAAAAAATTCCAGTAGATTAGTCAAGCATGATTTACCTTTTGTAAATCCATGTTGACTTTGTCCGATCCTGTCACTGTTTTCCAAGTGCTCTGCTATTACATCTTTTATAATGGACTCTAGCATTTTCCCCACTACCGATGTCAGGCTTACCGGTCTATAATTCCCCGTTTTCTCTCGACTACCTTTTTTAAATAGTGGGGTTACATTAGCTACCCTCCAATCCATGGGAACTGTTCCAGAGTCTATAGAATTTTGGAAGATGACCAGCAATGCATCTACTATTTCTAGGGCCACTTCCTTAAGTACCCTAGGATGTAGATTATCAGGCCCTGGGGATTTATCGGCCTTCAATCCCATCAATTTCCCTAACACCATTTCCCTACAAATACTGATTTCATTCAGTTCCTCCCTCTCATTAGATCCTATGTTCCCCAACATTTCTGGGAGGTTATTTGTGTCCTCCTTTGTGAAGACAGAATCAAAGTATGTATTTAATTGGTCTGCCATTTCTTTGTTCCCAATTATAAATTCCCCTGATTCTGACTGCAAGGGATCTATGCTTGACTTCACCAATCTTTTTCTCTTCACATATCTATAGAAGCTTTTACAGTCAGTTTTTAAGTTCCCAGCAAGCTTACTCTCATACTCTATTTTCCCCCTCTTATTTAATCCCTTTGTCCTCCTTTGCTTAATCCTAAACTGCTCCCAATCCTCAGGTTTGCTGCTTTTTCTGGCCAATTTATATGTCCTCTCCTTGGATCTTATGCTATCCCTAATTTCCCTTGTTAGCCACGGTTGAGTCACCTTTTTTGTTTTATTTTTATGCCAAACAGGGATGAACAAATTCTGTAGTTCATCCATGCGATCTTTAAGTAACGTTCCCCAATCCATCCTAGCCAACTCGCGCCTCATACCATCGTAGTTTCCTTTATTTAAATTCAGGACCCTAGTCTCTGAGTCAACTACTTCACTCTCCATCTTAATGAAGAATTCTATCATATTTTATCACTCAATGCAGGAAGATCAGAATACTTGGGGAATGTTTTTTTTCATTCATTCACGGGATGTGGGTATCGTTGGAAAGGCCAGCATTTATTGCCCATCCCTAATTGCCCTTGAGAAGGTGGTGGTGAGCCGCCTTCTTAAACCGCTGCAGTCTGTGTGGTGAAGGTACTCCCACAGTAGGGAGAGAGTTCCAGGATTTTGACCTAGCAATGTTGAAGGACTGGCGATATATTTCCAAGTCAGGATGGTGTGTGACTTGGAGGGAAACTTGGAGGTGATAGTGTTCCCATGTCTATGTTGCCCTTGTCCTTTTAGGTGGTAGAGATCGCGAGTTTGGGAGGTGCTGCCGAAGAAGCCTTGACGAGTTTCTGCAGTACATCTTGTAGATGGTACACACTGCAGCCATGGTGCGCAGGTGGTGGAGGGAGTGAATGTTTGAGGTGGCGGATGGGGTGCCAATCAAGCGGGCTGTTTTGTCCTGGATGGTGTTGAGCTTCTTGAGTGTTGTTGGAACTACACTCATCTAGGCAAGTGGAGAGTATTCCATCACACTCCTGACTTGTGCCTTGTATATGGTGGAAAGGCTTTGAGGGTGTCAGGAGGTGAGACACTCGCCACAGAATACCCGGCCTCTGACTTGCTCTTGTAGCCACAATATTTATGTAGCTAGTCCAGTTAAGTTTCTGGTGAATGGTGACCCCCAGGATGTTGATGGTGGGGGATTCGACGATGGTAATGCCATTGAATGTCAAGGGACAGTGATTAAACTCTCTCTTATTGGAGATAGTCATTGCCTGGTACTTGTGTAGCGTGAATGTTAATTGCCACTTATCAGCCCAAGCCTGAATGCCGTCCAGGTCTTGCTACATGCGGGCATGGACTGCTTTATTATCTGAGGAATTGCAAATGGAACTGAACACTGTGCAATCATCAGTGAACATCCCCACTTCTGACCGTATGATGGAGGGAAGCCAGTGGAGAGTATTCCCCCGATTCTAAGTGACTTCAATTTTACTAGGGCTCCTTGATGCCACACTTGGTCAAAAGATGCATTGATGCCAAGGGCAGTCACTCTCACCTCACCTCTAGAATTTAGCTCTTTCGTCCATGTTTGGATGAAGTCTGTAATGAGGTCTCTAGCCACATGGTCCTGGCGGAATCCAAACTGAGCAGAAGTGAGCAGGTTATTGGTGAGTAAGTGCCGCTTGACAGCACTGTCGACAACACCTTCCATCACCACCTGGCCCAGGCCCAGGCTGGCAGTTATGTCCTTCATGACTCAGCCAGCTCAGTCAGTAGTGGTGCTACGGAGCCACTCTTGATGATGGACATTGAAGTCGCCCACCCAGAGTACGTTCTATGTCATTGCTCTGAAAGTGCCAGGAGCACACTGCCCACTAATAAGTGTTTGAAATGTATTGGGTGTTCGAAACACCTACACAAATGGCATATGCCAGCCTCATTAAGGATTTCAAAGTCATACAAATTCTTTCCACCACATGTTCCATGGGTTGCTGCTGAAATGTAACATCATCAATGAAGGCCTGTTTAACAGGAGTGAATTTGGTAACTCACTTCCTGGTGGTAAAGTGGTTTGGGGCAGTAAATCCTTGGCCCCACTCCCCTGGCATAAGGGCGAGGCTTCTACTCATGAACCCACCAAGGTACCTGGGGTTAGGGCAAGAGCACAACACTTGCATGAGAGAGGCAGGCAGACGCAACACCATGGGTGTATCTTGGACATCTGCTGGCACAGAGAGCATGGTAAATGCGGTGCCAGATGGTCGCTTGGGGGTGCCCACTGAAACAAGTGCTGGCAGATGGGCAGATCAGCCTATCAGCCAATCCCATCAGGCACTGGATGAATTTCCAGGTTTTCCAGGCCAGGACACCAGTGGCTCCCATGACTTGTATGTTGGGTTCATCCCAACAATCGAGGTCACTCAGGACTAAGGAGGCCAGGGCTGAGAGAATTCCTGGTGTGGAAATTTCCTACCCTAGGCCCTGCCCCCTCTGATGTCAGGGATGATATTTGGGGCAGGCAGAAGATCGACCAATCCTGGGCCGCGAAGAGAATATACAGCCTGGGGATTCTGAGTGGAGATTTGGCGACTCCGGAACCCACCGGAACTTCGGCCTCTGTCAGGCCTCCTGTGCCCAACTTCCACCCTGGACTGTCATTGGGGCAGAAGACCGTCATTTACAAACCTCCCTCTGATTATTCCTTTGCAACTCTTCCTTATCCTGAAGCTCTCTGAGGGCAAGAGGAATTTACAGGGAATGCCAATTATAACAGTTTAGGCGAGAAGCTGCTTAAAGATGTAAATCAGGGTCGACACCAGTTGTAGATCCCCGATTGCAATTATCAGATACAAATGTGCGGAGCGTGCATCCTGCATCCTCCGTCTATTTGTGTCAGGCATTGCGAGACCTAACCAGTGGCCCTAAAGGGACCACTGAAGGCCGCTCACAAAATGTAATTTTTTTTGGTGGGGCCTGAAGTTGCCGTCTTTTGGATGAGACATTAAACCGAGCCTCCATCTGCCTGCTCAGGTGGATATAAAAGATCCCATGGCACTTTTCGAAGAAGTGCGTAGGAGTTCTCTGAATCTTCTGGCCAACATTTATCCCTCAACCAACATCACCAAAAACAGACTATCTGGTCATTTATCTCACTGATGTGTAGAAATTGGCTGCCACGTTTCCTAAATTATAATAGTGACCACTTCAAAGGCACTTCAATGGACATAAAACGCTTTGGTATGTCCTGAGGCCGTGAAAGGCGCTGTATAAATGTAAATTCTTTCTTTCTTACTTTATTAAGTATCAAACTGAGAAACTTAAGTTGCAGTTGCCCACAGTTGTTGCATGATTAATTTTGTGATGTGCACGCTAAATCATTTGGCTGTTAAATAGATTCTTTATAATAGTGTCCATTATAAAGACATTCAATGGAAAGCAGTTTTAGTACTGTGTGTTTTGGATTCTTACATTGCTTGACTTGTTAGTCATGGGCTACATGTCAATCATAGTAACATATTTAGATATTGAAGGATGGCATGATGGCCCATGTTATTCAAATCCTGAAGCTCTTGTTTTAAACCTCCTTGCATATTGAATATTTTCAGAATCAACTATGCTATAAAAATACATTGTAACACACAGGCTCTTTACTTCTTATCGATTTGTCATAAAAATGGATTCTGTTGCCCCCTATGGCTTGGTTGGTTTGTGCATTGCCTAGATTTGAATGGAGTCGTATTAACCTGCAACAAACCCAGATTTGATCCATGGTCTGTGCTAAGTTAGCTAATCTCAACTGGAGCAACAGTAGTGTTTTTATAATTGGCTTCAAGATCTCTGGGCATGAGGAATAAATCCATAAACGTTTCTCTCTCCTAATCACTATTCAACGAGAAGGAGATTTTGTGGTCACTGGGCAAGGACAGTATTAGGCTTGGATGTGATTCTCCCTTTGACATACTGACACTCGCTGTCTGAGCTGTGAAATACAAAATAAACATTTGGGCAAGGTACTGGAGGGCAGCCAGAGCTTGTGGATGCAATCCCACTGCAAAAGGTAGTGGTTCACAAATAGAGGGTGGAAATTAAAGGGGGAAATTAATTGTGCAGCAACTCTGGACACAGCCTTATCTATTATGAGATATTCTGACCAGATTTGGGGTAAGTAACAATGAGCGGAGTATCTTGATCCATTTTGAAATCTTTCACCCATTCTAAGTGTTCAACTGAGTGTAGCGGTGAAACAAACGTGACGCCATTGTGTTGAAAGTACTCGAAAGTTTGCTTGTTTTCTTCATTGTTGTCCATTGTGGATTTATTATCTAAAAAAGAAAAGATTAAATCTAAAGTTATTTACTTCAGGATTTCTTTTGCATATTTGTTGTCGCCAATTGTAAAATCAATCCACAACGCTGCAAAATATTACAGGGCCGATTTTCCAGACCTTTGCTCCAAAGAACTGAGCCTTCCCTGGGTGCAAAGGTCAGGAAAATGGGTGGAGATGCAGATCTCCCCCCCACTTCCCCCCACCCCCTTAACATAACCCAGGGATTTCCAGAGTTTTTCTATTTAAATGACCTGGAACGGGACGTTCCCAACCTCCTGCCTAATTTCCCACTGGGAATGCTTGCTGGGCACCCCAGTGCATAAGCACACAGGAGAAATGGTGCTGTGAGGTGCCCCAGAATCCCTGTTCATCAGAGATCTATGAGGGTTCCGAGGGCAGTCAGAATAATAAAAAATAGTCCACGGATCTTAGTTTTCCAATTCCTCCCCCTCACCCCTTCCCAGCAGTTCAAACCTCAATCAGCAGCTCGAGACCGGAGGGGAGCTGCAGACCAGAGAGACTTTACAGTCAGGATTGTCCAATTGGCTACAAGGCTGACCAGAAGTAAGGGAGAGCGGGATTTCTGCCCACCTGACATAATGGGCTGGATTTTGATACTGGGGCGGGTTGGGGTCGTGTTATCCGTTTTTCGTGTTGCCCACCCGAATCTAGATCGACGTGGGAGAATGATGCGATTTTAACTTAATTGGCCAATTGAGTTCCAACGTGTGGGAACCCATGGCCAATGCGTTATTCCAGTCTGAAAGTCGCCTCCGATGATGTCATCATTGCTGCTGCATTTAAGATCTGCAACAAGCCTTGCTTCTTCTACAGACTGCCAACCTTTTGGACTTGTATCTTAGAGGCAACTGCAGGAGGAATGGCCAGCCTAAGACCCAGGTCATCTCCCAGGTTCGATGCAAGCTTTAGTGGAGGGAGCAAGAGCCAACAAAGAGATGCTCTTCCCTTCCTCAGGGAGGAAGAAGCCTCCCCAGTAGACCAAGGCTGTGTGGGTCCAGGTCGCCCAGGAGGTCAACTCTTTGTCCATAACCTGCAGAACCTGGCTTCAGTGCAGGAAGAGGTTTCATGACCTTCTACGCACTGCAAAAGTGAGTATGACTTTCCCTTCACCCTCAATCCAATCCCCATTGCCTCTCCTCACCAGCACTCAGCTTTAGCAACCTCTTCCTCCATATCCTACTTGACACTGACATCCATGCACCCTTACCCATTCCCTCTCCCTCTATGGTCACATTCACCTTACTATTCGACTATGCAGCCCTCACACTCCCTATCACTGTCATGCTATGAAAACAACTTACAACACACAGGGAGGGCCCTTGGTCTTGCCACCTCACTCCATCTTTGTCTCCTTCTAAGCATCTATGCTCTGGATTCTCTACACTCACTCCTTCAATCTCACTCAAACTCCACTTGTCTCCCTCATTGCAGGAAAAGAGAGCTCACAATAAAAGGGAAAGAGCCAGGACAGGAGGAGGGCCACCTTCATTAGCCCAGCTCACCCCCTGGGAGGATGCGGTCCTGGAGATCATGGGAGTGGAGGACGATACGCAAGCGGGGGACGGACAGATGGGTGCATCACTGCAAGCTGGTGACAGAATAGTGTTCCATCTCTCTCATTGACATTGCATGAGTCGCTGATAATGAATCTGAAGCTCTAACAGATGGATTTATGATCATCTGCAATATGCAATGTGCATGTAACCTTGGCATCACATCTCTGACTCTTTCCTTTACGCCCCCACAGGACCATCGCAAGCACCCGTCCCCACTAGCCAGGAGGAAGAGCCTGAGCATCCAGACTCCTCAGAGGAAGCTGCAACCTCTGAGGGCGCAGCGTCAGCAGAATTCAGCGCACCCAGCACCAGTGCAGAGACTCACACCTCGGTGGGACCCTCAGGACATAGAGTAGTGTTGTCACCTGGTGTATCACAGCTCACAAGTGAGCATCAGCAGATGGTGGATACAGGGACAGCAGTGGAGAGTCCTAGTCGGAGGGCGCAGGACTCTGCCAGCTCGGCTCAGCTGCATGTCGACCCTCTGCCTCTGGGTCCATCCACAAGATCAGCAGTGCTGGAACTCCAGGAACAGATGCAGGAGTCTCTGGCAGGTTTTGTCTCCAGGGTCGCTGCGAGTGTGGAGCGAATGGAGGAGTCCATAGCGAACATGAGCAGAGCCTTTGTGGAGTCATTGGCGCATGAACGCATCACCACGGAAAGGATGGCTACAGTAGAGGAGAGATTGGCTACGGCTATGGAGGAGATAAGTCGCCAGAGTGTAGAAAACATGGTCATTGTTCAGAATAGACTGGCATCTCTTGAGGAGCGATGGTCATCTATTGAACACAGAAACCAGACCTTCATGGAAGTCCTTCTGAGTAGGACTTCCAGTGCAGATACGGGTCCCCATGGCCCCCCTGATGTGCAGCAAGGTGCTCTCAATCCACTTGCAAACGCTGAGGTGGACCTGACCCATGAGAGGGATGATGGTGGCAGAGAACAAGGAGGTGGGGGCTCCTCTCCAAGTGCTCACACTTCCATGCCACTGACAAGTCCTCGGTCAGAGCCCCACCAGAGTCCGCACCCAACTGAGATCGGCGTCTCAACCCCCGCACAGCCGCAGGAGCAGCAGACTGTTGGCGAGCCCTCACAGGTTCGCAACCCCAGAGGACGCCCGCCAAAGGTGTCGAGACAGGAGCAGCAACAAACTGAGCAGGGGGCCTCCACCTCTGCTGAAGCCACAGGGGAAGCACCACGTAGGAGCACGCGTAAGAGAAAGATACTGCACAAATAGTCACAAGGGTAGTCACTTGGGTGAAATTTAATGTTTAATGTAAAAAAGCCATCAGATGTTAAGTGTAAATAAAAACTCTGATGGCTACTGCTGCAGTTGTGGCGTCTGTCATTTCGCTAATGGGACTTCCACAATGAGGCCTTAGGATAACTTGCAATTGTTAGTATGGTGGTCAAATTGTTTGGGATCCGCTGGTTTTTGGCCATTGTCGAAGCTCTGGTAAGAAGCTGCGAGGCAAAAGTGCTTGATTGTCTAGGCTAAGCAAATCTGGCCAAGATGAGTGCGTTCCTTGCATTCCGGGCAGCTATGGTCTCGTGTAATGCTGCCGCTGGTTGATGGGCCTCTGCAAGATGTTCGTTCTCTCTCTCCTCCTCCTCCTCCACCTCCTCATTTGAGGAGGATATGTGAGGAGTCACTTGGTCCTCCAGCATCTGCAAGCCACGACGCTGTGCCATGTTGTGAAGTGCACAGCAAACCACGACGATTCTGGAGACCCTGGCTGCTGAGTATTGCAGGGCTCCACCTGATCTATCCAGGCATCTGAAGCACATCTTCAGCATACCAATGGTTTGCTCGATTATGGCTCTGGTGGAAATGTGGCTGGAGTTGTAGCTCTCCTCAGCTGCGTTGGATGGGCACTTCAACGGCGACATTAGCCACGTCTTCAGGGTATAGCCCTTGTCTCCAAGTAGCCATCTGTTAAGTTGGTCTGGCAGACTGAATAGCGGAGGCACACTAGACTGGCGCAGTATGAAGGAGTCATGGCAACTGCCAGGGTACTTGGCACAAACATGCAAAACTTCCTTCTTGTGGTCACACACCAGCTGAACGTTGAGGGAGTGGAAGTCCTTGCGGTTGACAAAAATACCTGGATTGCGATGGGGTGCCTTAAGGGCCACATGTGTGCAGTCAACGACGCCCTGCATCCTTGGAAACCCTGCCAGATTAGCTAATCCAACCGCACGCTCCGTGACACTTGCTCGATCCTTGGTGAAATGGATGTGATTGTGCGCGATGGCAAAGAGGGTATCGGTTACCTGCGTGATGCAGGTGTGTGCGGCCGCCTGGGAGATGCCGCTGATGTCTGCTGCTGATCCCTGGAATGAGCCTGAGGCAAAAAAGTTGAGTGCAGTAGTGACTTTGACAGCCACTGGTAAGGGGTGTCCACCTGGTCCTCTGGGCTCCAGGTCTTGTTGCAGCATTGTGCAGATGTCACCCACTACCTCTCGCGAAAGTCGGAGCCGCCTTTGGCACTGCTGCTCAGACATGTTGAGGTAGCTGACCCTGTGTCTGTAGACCCTGTTTGGGGGGTATCTCCTGCGTCGACGGCCTTCCATGCGCTGGCCCCTTCTGGCCTGTGCAGCTTCAGGCGGGTGAGCAGCAGCTTGGCGCTCCTGTTGTTGCTGCTGCTGTTGGTGCTGCTGTTGTTCATGGTTCTGCTGGTGCCACGGCTGGTGTTCATCCTCATCTGATGCCCAGAAGGGAAGGAAATAAATGGCTCCCATGCTTCTGGTATATGCCTCAGTTGAGGAAGCGCTCAATGAAGGTGGCGAGAGGGGTTTCCCAGGAGGTCACACTGGAGATGGGTGTCAGGCTCAAAATTTCCAGAGCTGTGGTTATGCCTTCTGAAAGTTCCCCCAGACCTGTGACAACAAAGTTCTGCCACCTGCAAATGATGGCTGATCAAATCTCCTATTTAATGGTTGAGCTGCAGCTGACAGTCAGCAATCCACTTGTGCTCCCGCCAGGTTTCACCGGCGTGTTTCAGATCAGGCGTGCTTCACGTGGGAAAAGGGTTAAACTAGCAAATAACTATCAAAATGGCATTACAGAGCCAATTCAGGGCTTGTTAAGGGCATTAATGGCCTCTCCCGCCTCTTGGAGGCGGGACGGAGACGGGACCAGTAGACACGATTTCAACAAAATTGCGTGGAGGCGGGTTTGGGCCCGCCCGCCAGTTTCTGCAATTTTAACCCCTCAACATGCCTCCAATCCCGCCTCAACGGCCCTATGAAAATCCAGCCCAATGAGTGCTAATCCAGGGAAAATTTCCAGTGTCAGCATCATTGTAATTATTTGGGTGCGCACCAATCGGTAAAATGCCTCTCATATGGAGCGCGCCCACTGGGGGTCGGAACCAGCACACTGCTGCAAGATTTAAAGCACTGCAGCAGCTTAAAGGCGCAGGTATCATTTTTGGGAAGGAAAAGAAAGTTCAGAGAATAAAGATTGTCTGGCAGGAAGTTATATCTATTTATCTTCCACTCGAGCAGCAGTCCTAACCCCATATACCCATTCAGTTCCTGTATCACTTTATTCTCCTTCCCTTCAACCACCTATCTAACCTAATCTTAAATGTTGACATGGTCTCTGCTTGAATCCTTCCACGGACGTACAAGTCTCTGCAAAAAAAAAGTTTCTCGTGTTCTCTGGCCGAAATCTCCAACATTTAATCTTATATCCACATCACCTTGTTCTAGATCCCTGGACCACTGGAAACAGTTTGGGGGTGCACATGTAGATGAGAAATTGGAGGGGGCCAAGGATAGATCCTTGGGGGACTCCAGAGGCACAGGTGCGGGGACAGGAAGAGAAGCCATTGCAGAAGATTCTCTGGCTGTGACTGGATAGGTAAGAGTGGAACCAGGCAAGGACAGTCCTACTCAGCTGGAGAATGGAGAAGAGGCGTTGGAGGAGGATGGTGAGGTCAACCATGATTCAACCAAAGCATTCCTCCAGGATCTGTTGCCATACAGCTCTGACAGCTGGCAGGATTGTTGGCCCTTGCTCCTCCTCGACATCCTCAGTGTCTTTCTGTTCTCCCTGCCCCTGCATAACTACATAGGTTTCCAACTCTGGTTGGACGTATTCCGGGAGGTTTCATCATATAACCCCCTGCCTTCAATCGCCCTATCCCCACGCTCCTGCCATTGGTCACTCGACACGTCTGTCCTCACAGCACTGCCTTCCCACACCAATTGGAAAGCAAACAGCATCTTCCTTACCCAACTGGAAACTTTCTTTACTGTCAGTCAAACAGCCTTTTTCCCCAACTCCAATATTTTTATAATTAATAAACAGACGTGTTCAAAGAAAATTAAAAAGATACACATTTAAAAAAATGTTTCATTGCTGGAGACTCTCGGGACAATCTGCAAGGATTAGCAACCCTGCCTCTATATCTTCCTCCACAGGTGGCTCTAAGGGTTGTCCCCTTTGAAGGGCAAAGGTATTCGAGCATGCAGCAAACTACAATGATTCTGGAGATTTTCTCATGGTCATGTTGCAGGCCGCCTCCAGGCCTATCCAAGCAGCGAATCTCCTCTTTCAGGATGCTAATGCTTTGCTTAATCAGAGCTCTGGTGGGAATGCTGCTCTGATTCTATCACTCCTCTGCTTCTGTGCTCAGGTTCCTGACAGCTGTCATGAGCCACGTGTCCATGGGATAAACCTTGTCCCCAAGTAGTCAGCTTGACACCCAATGGGTGGAAGAGAGGGGGGATTGAGGCTGGTGCAGGACAAAGGCATCAGGACAGCTGCCTGGAAATCGGGCACAGATCTGCATGATGCGCTGCCTGTCATTGCACACCAGCTGTATGTTCAGTGAATGGAAGCCCTTCCTGTTCATGTATACTCCAGGGTCTTGAAAAGGAGCTCACAAAGTTATATAGTTAATTATACCCTGCACCTGGAGGAAACCTGTGATTCTGTCAAATGCCAGAGTCCTGTTTTCCTACTTTGCTGCCTCCATAGGAAAGGAGATGAAGTCGTTTGCTTTGGCAAAAAGCGCATCCGTAACCTGCTTGTTTCAGGAATGCACTGCAAATTCATGTTGCAGCCTGAGGCATAGAATGTGTGACGTGGTGCTGGGCTGCAGTTGCTGCTCTGTAATCGCCTCCCTGGTGAAGCGGAGCTGCCGGATACACAGTTCCTTATTTAACTGGAGGTACAAAGTTCTGGTCCTGTTAACTCGTGTAGTGTAAGCCCTCTTGCACCCTCCCATCCTTCACCCTCTTCTTCTCACAGCTCTAGGTCTCTCCAATCTTGCTTGCTGCTGTTCCTCTTCCCGGTCTTGCAGCAACAATGGCAAGCTAAGCAGGACACCCATGTTACCAGAGAAAGTTTGTGCAGAAGCCCGGAGCAAAAATTCTCCCAGCACCAAAAAAATAATTTACCATAATTTTTACACACAACGGGGGTAATTTTGACTTTGGCCGATAGTGTCAAACGAGCGATATCGGATCAGCCATCCGATTATTTAAAATTTATTTTAATTTATTCATTCATGGGATGTGGGCGTCGCTGGCAAGGGACGCACTTATTGCCCATCCCAATTGCCTTTGATAAGGTGGTGGTGAGCCGCCTTCTTGAACTGCTGCAGTCCATGTGGTGAAGGTACTCCTACAGTGCTATTAGGTAGGGAGGTCCAGGATTTTGACCCAGCGACGATGAAGGAACAGCAATATATGTCCAAGTCAGGATGGTGTGTGACTTGGAGGGGAACCTGGAGGTGGTGGCGTTCCCATGCGCCTGCTGCCCTGGTCCTTCCAGGTGGTAGAGGTTGCGGGTTTGGGAATTGCTGTCGAAGAAGCCTTGGCAAATTGCTGCTCTGCATCTTGTAGGTGGTACACACTGAAGACACAATGCGCCGGTGGTGGAGGGACTGAATATTTAAAGTGTTGGGTGGTGTGCCAATCAAGTGGATTGCTTTATCGTGGATGATGTCGAGCTTCTTGAGTGTTGTCAGAGCTGCACTCTTCCAGGCAATTGGAGACTATTCCATTACACTCCTGACTTGTGCCTCTGGCCTGCTCTTGTAGCCAAAGTATTTATGTGGCTGGTCCAGTTAAGTGTCTGGTCAATGGTGATCCCCAGGATGTTGATGATGGGGGATTCGGCGATGGTAATGCCATTGAATGTCAAAGGGAGGGGTGAGACTCTCTCTTGTTGGAGATGGTCATTGCCTATCACTTATGTGGCACAAATGTTACTTGCCACTTATCAGCCCAAACCTGGATGTTGTCCAGGTCTTGTTGCATGCTGCTTCATTATCTGAGGAATTGTGAATAGAACTGAACACTGTGCAATCATCAGTGAACATCCCCACTTCTGACCTTATGATGGAGGGAAGGTCATTAATGAAGCAGCTGAAGATGGGTGGGCCTAGGACACTGCCCTGAGGAACTCCTGTAGTGATTTCCTGGGCCTGAGATGATTGGCCTCCAACAATCGTAACCATCTTCCTTTGTGCTAGCTATGACTCTAGGTATGACTCCAGCCAGTAGAGAGTTTTCCCCCTGATCCCATTGACTTCAGTTTTACTAGGGCTCCTTGGTGCCACACTCAGTCAAATGCTGCCTTGATGTCAAAGGCAGTCACTTTCACCTCATCTCTGGAATTCAGTTTTGGATATTGTTGAGGAGGATGGCTTATCGGGGGAAGGCAGCAGCAGCCAACTTCCTGGCACCATGGGTGGTTCTGCTGCACAGGACGGGAGGAAAAAGAGCGGGAGAGCTATAGTGATAGGGGATTCTACTGTAAGGGGAATAGATAGGCGTTTCTGCGGAAACAAACGAGACTCCAGGATGGTATGTTGCCTCCCTGGTGCAAGGGTCAAGAATGTCTCGGAGCGGCTGCAGGGCATTCTGGAGGGGGAGGGTGAACAGCCAGTTGTCATGGTGCATATAGGTACCAATGATATAGGTAAAAAGCGGGATGAGGTCCGAAAAGCTGAATATTGGGAGTTAGGAGGTAAATTAAAAAATAGGACCTCAAAAGGTAGTCATCTCAGGATTGCTACCAGTGCCATGTACTAGTCAGAGTAGAAATAGAAGGATATTTCAGATGAATATGTGGCTAGAAGAATGGTGCAAGGGGGAGGGATTCAAATTCCTGGGTCATTGGAACCAGTTCTGGGGGAGGTGGGACCAGTACAAACTGGACGGTTTGCACCTGGGCAGGACCGGGACCTATGTCCTCGGGGGAGTGTTTGCTAGTGCTGATGGGGAGGGTTTAAACTAAAATGGCAGGGGGTTGGGAACCTGTGCAGGGAAACAGAGGAAAGGGAAACAAGGATAGAAGCAAAAGACAGGAAGGAGAAAAGCAAAAGTGGAAGTCAGAGAAATCAAGGGTGTAAATCAAACATGGCCACAGTAAACAATAATTCTAAAAGGTCTAAGAGTGTTAAAAAAACAAGCCTGAAGGCTTTGTGTCTTAATGCGAGGAGCATTTGTAATAAGGTGGATGAATTAGCTGCGCAAATAGATGTAAACGGATATGATATAATTGGGATTACGGAGACATGGCTCCAGGGTGACCAAGGCTGGGAATTCAACATCCAGGGGTATTCAATATTCAGGAAGGACAGGCAAATAGGAAAAGTAGATGGGGTAGCATTGCTGGTTAAAGAGGAGATTAACACAATAGTAAGGAAGGATATTAGCTCTGATGATGTGGAATCTGTATGGGTAGAGCTGAGAAATACCAAGGGGCAGAAAACGTTAGTGGGAGTTGTATACAGACCCCCAAACAGTAATGCAGAGGTTGGGGATGGCATTAAATGGGAAATTAGAGATGCGTGCAATAAGGGCACAGCAGTTATCATGGGTGACTTTAATCTACATATAGATTGGGCTAACCAAATTAGTAACAATACTGTGGAAGAGGAATTCCTAGAGTGTATACGGGATGGCTTCCTGGACAAATATGTCGAGGAACCAACTACAGATCAGGCCATCTTAGACTGGGTATTATGTAATGAGAAAGGATTAATTAGCAATCTTGTTGTGCGAGGCCCCTTGGGGAGGAGCGATCATAATATGATAGAATTCTTTATTAAAATGGAGAGTAAAGTAGTAGTTGACTCAGAGACTAGGGTACTGAATTTAAATAAAGGAAACTACGATGGTATGAGGCGCAAGTTGGCTAGGATGGATTGGGGAATGTTACTTAAAGGGTTGATGGTGGATAGGCAATGGCAAATCTTTAAAGATCGCATTGATGAACTACAGAATTTGTTCATCCCTGTTTGGCATAACAATAAGACAAAAAAGGTGACTCAACCGTGGCTAACAAGGGAAATTAGGGATAGCATAAGATCCAAGGAGAGGACATATAAATTGGCCAGAAAAAGCAGCAAACCTGAGGATTGGGAGCAGTTTAGGATTCAGCAAAGGAGGACAAAGGGATTTATTAAGAGGAGGAAAATAGAGTATGAGAGTAAGCTTGCTGGGAACATAAAAACTGACTGTAAAAGCTTCTATAGATATGTGAAGAGAAAAAGATTGGTGAAGTCAAGTGTAGGTCCCTTGCAGTCAGAATCAGGGGAATTTATAATGGGATACAAAGAAATGGCAGACCAATTAAATACATACTTTGGTTCTGTCTTCACAAAGGAGGACATAAATAAACTCCCAGAGATGTCAGGGAACATAAAGTCTAATGAGAGTGAGGAACTGAATGAAATCAGTATTTGTAGGGAAATGGTGTTAGGGAAATTGACGGGATTTAAGGCCGATAAATCCCCAGGGCCTGATAATCTACATCCTAGGGTACTTAAGGAAGTGGCACTGGAAATAGTAGATGCATTGCTGGTCATCTTCCAAAATTCTATAGACTCTGGAACAGTTCCCATGGATTGGAGAGTAGCTAATGTAACCCCACTATTTAAAAAAGGTGGTAGAGAGAAAACAGGGAACTATAGATCGGTAAGCCTGCCATCGGTAGTGGGGAAAATGCTAGAGTCCATTATAAAAGATGTAATAGCTGAGCACTTGGAAAACAGTGACAGGATCGGACAAAGTCAACATGGATTTACAAAAGGTAAATCCTGCTTGACTAATCTACTGGAATTTTTTGAGGATGTAACTGGTAGAATAGATAAGGGAGAACCAGTGGATGTGGTGTATTTGGACTTTCAGAAGGCTTTCGATAAGGTCCCGCATAAGAGATTAGCGTGCAAAGTTAAAGCACATGGGATTGGGGTTAAGATACTGACTTGGATAGAAAACTGGTTGGCAGACAGGAAGCAAAGAGTTGGAATAAATGGGTCTTTTTCCGAGTGGCAGGCAGTGACTAGTGGGGTACCGCAGGGATTGGTGGTAGGACCCCAGTTATTCACAATATATATTAATGATCTAGGCGAGGGAACTAGATGTAATATCTCCAAGTTTGCAGACGACACAAAGCTGGGTGGGCGTGTGTGCTGTGAGGAGGATGCAGAGAAACTCCAGTATGATTTGGACAGGTTGGGTGATTGGGCAGATGCAATATAATGTGGATAAATGCGAGGTTATCCACTTTGGTGGCAAAAACAGGAAGACAGATTATTATCTGAACGGCAATAGATTGGGAAAAGGGGGAAGTGCAACGAGACCTGGGTGTCCTTGTGCACCAGTCGCTGAAGGTAAGCATGCAGGTGCAGCAGGCGGTTAAGAAAGTAAATGGTATGTTGGCCTTCATAGCGAGAGGATTCGAGTACAGGAGCAAGGATGTCTTGCTGCAGTTGTACAGGGCCTTGGTGAGACCACACCTTGAGTATTGTGTGCAGTTTTGGTCGCCTTATCTGAGGAAGGATGTTCTTGCCATGGAGGGAGTGCAGCAAAGATTCACCAGACTGATACCTGGGATGGCAGGAATGACGTATGAAGAGAGATTGGGTCGATCAGGCTTATATTCGCTAGAGTTTAGAAGAATGAGAGGGGATCTCATTGAAACTTATAAAATTCTAACAGGACTAGACAGACTAGATGCAGGAAGGCTGTTCCCGATGGCGGGGGAGTCCAGAACCAGGGGTCACAGTCTGAGGATAAGGGGTAAGCCATTTAGGACTGAGATGAGGAGGAATTTCTTC
The DNA here is from genome assembly GCA_030390025.1 of Squalus acanthias. Taxonomy (NCBI): domain Eukaryota; kingdom Metazoa; phylum Chordata; class Chondrichthyes; order Squaliformes; family Squalidae; genus Squalus; species Squalus acanthias. The sequence continues at coordinate 6,879,777 of JASTWF010000031.1, forward strand.
ACCCAGAGAGTGGTGAACCTGTGGAATTCTCTACCACAGAAGGCAGTTGAGGCCAATTCATTAAATATATTCAAGAAGGAGTTAGATATCTTTCTTAAGGCTAAGGGGATCAAGGGATATGGGGAGAAAGCAGGGACAGGGTACTGAATTTGAATGATCAGCCATGATCGCATTGAATGGCGGAGCAGGCTCGAGGGGCCGAATGGCCTACTCCTGCTCCTATCTTCTATGTTTCTAAGTTTTGTCCATGTTATGACCAAGGCTGCAATGAAGTTTACAACTACATGGTCCTGGCGGAACCCAAACTGAGCATCGATGAGCAGGTTATTGGTGAGTAAGTACCGCCTGATAGCTCTGGCGACGACACCTTCCATCATTTTGCTGATGGTTGAGAGTAGGCTGATGGGGCAGTAATTGGCCAGACTGGATTTGTCCTGCTTTTTGTGGACAGGGCATACCTAAGCAATCTTCCACTTTGTCAGGTAGATCCCAGTGTTGTACAGGAACAGCTTGGCTAGAGGTGCAGCTCGTTCTGGGGCACAGGTCTTCACCACTACAGCCGGGATGTTGCCGGGGCCAATAACTTTTGCTATATCCAGTGTGCACAGCTGTTTCTTGATATCACGTGGAGTGAATTGAATTGGCTGAAGACTGGCATCTGTGATGGTGGGGATCTCAGGAGGAGGCTGAGATGAATCACCCACTCAGGACTCTGTCTATAACATGCTGCTTCCACTGTTTAGCATGCATGTAGTCCTGTGTTGTAGCTTCACTAGTTTGGCACCTCATTTTCAGGTACACCTCCTGGCCTGCTCTTCTACACTCCTCATTTAACCAGAGTTGGTCACCTAGCTAGATAGTAATAGGATTTGAACTCACGGTCTCTGGATTATCAGTCCAGGCCTCTGGATTACCAATCCAGTAACATAAGCACTACACTACATAACCATACAATTAATTTCATGAATTTTTTTTAAAAAGCGAGAGATGTGCAACGGGCGGCTGCTCGCTATTGCCCGTTTTACACTTTTACCTAAAGTCAAAATTACCCCAAACTACAGCAAACAACACATCCAGGAATAACTTAAACAGCCCACGAGCAGTCTAAAAAAAACACCAGCTAATTGCCTATTTGCAGCGGAGAAGTCCTTTAAATAATACAGGTACAGTGTCCGTAGCAATTGTTCCCACCCAGGATTTGTGGTCATGTCTTAGAAGGGGTGAATCCAGCGCTGAGGAATTTGGAAATAGCTTAAGCAACCACAGGACCCTCATTTACGTATTTATTAGCTGCTCACGATTTTGGGCAGGCACACTGGATGACTGAAGCACGCCCGACTCAATATGACATCGGGAACAAGATATCTCCCGGCAAAATTCGGATATCTAAAGCCTATTTTACCAGCACTAGACAGACGACCATGAGTTGAAAATCCTCCCAGGATTACTTACTAAAATGATATAAAAAGATTACCTTAAACGCTGTCTCCAACTTCTCGGTTAATGACTGCTTCAGACAAAATCCTGATGACGGCAAAATTATGCAAATCAAAGATCATGTGTCTCGGTTAACAGCGGACTTTCTTCTCAATAAAATGATTGGAGGAAAACTTTAGGCTTTTTTTCCTATCTGATTTCCACATTCTTTTAATACCGAATTAATGCAGTTCTCAGTTTCATCTGTGAAAGTTCATATTGAGAACAAATGTGGGTGGGGCTGGAACAATTATTTTCCAAAACTTCGACATGGATTTTTTTTTTGGGTGTCAATCTTTTTATTCAAGTACAATAGTACTTATACAACTCATCAATTACATAATAAACCATTACATTCATTGATCACAATAACAATAAAGCCTTATGAACAGCTTTATAATTAACAATATAAATGCAATAATAACATTTTACAAATAGATCAACAAATTACTGTAAGCTTCGACATGGATTAGGTTTAATAGCCTTTATGAACAGCATTGGCAATATGGACTGTTCTTAATTCACACAAATTGAAAGCAATGAATAGATTTAATTAGTAGGAACGAGCTCTTGCAATCTGAGAGCAGCTGGATTATCAATAGCTGGGAGTTTGACCTCAGAACCTTCCCAAAACTGGCTTCAATCCACAACCATCACTGCTTTTTGAACCAGTGCAATAGGGGAGCTGTTTGCGATAACTTATGTTGCTGGTCCAGCTTAGCAGGAACAGTAAGCAGAAGCCTGCATGTGAGTCAGACCATCAACATTTAAAAAAGTAGAGAAACTGGCTAGCAAGTTACTTATTAAAACAGGGGAAGACTTTGAACAGTAGATAATCTTCTATTATACATACAGCACTTGGTGACAGCATCGAGAAAGAAAGCATATCAACAATTTATAAATTCACACAGAAGTCTGCTATTTTTCTAGGCATTCCCTAAAAAAGTTTGTCAGAATTTTACTTTTGATTTAAAATTGTAGTTCATTGTATTGTTTTAGATTGTAATATGGTACACTGGAGGTGATTTTCATATGTGGCATACATTGGGTGGGCAGTGGGCAGGGTGTGTGCTCTGCCCACCTGATGGATTTGGCAGGGGGTGGGGAGGGCGCCGGTGACATTTTCGTGGCCGGGCCTAATTTAAATGCAGTTGAGCTGCTAACACTAATCACGCTCACTATAGGCAGCTCACCAATTGGGAAAGCAGGAAATTTGCACGTTAGCCGCTACTTAAAGACTGGCTGCTGCACCTTAAAGGGGAAGGTGCGCTTTTCGATGGTGAATAGCGGACAGCATTGTGGTGGAGCAGCGGGCTTCAACCACGGCCACAAGATTTTCTGATGCACTGGAGGTGCTCACAGACCAAGTCAGCAGCAGGAAGTAAGTTCTCTTCCCCTCCAATGGGTGACAAGTGCCCGGGCAAATGTCTTGGCAGCAATGGAAAAAAGTGTCAGAACATGTAAATCATCCTAGAAATGTTCCCAGGACCTGTCTGTAGTGCATGAAAAAATTTAATGACCTTACGAGGACTGCCAAGGTAAGAATCGCCTTCATATCTCACTTACGCTCTGCACACCCCTGTACCACCCTACTTTAGCCCTAGCACTATCAATTCTTTGCTTCCCAAGCCTCTTCTCAAATCAGAGCAGGACATTTCATTGCACCTCCTTCTGCTTGCATTCACTCTCAAAACCTGCTACTGCCCTCACAATTACTTCCCCCTCTTGGCCACACTAGCTGCTTCTTCCTGCTGTCATGAACTCTATGCTAAGCTGCCTCATACAGCTTGAAACCCTTCAACAGGGCACAGACTAATCCACATACACTCATACTGCAGGACAAGTTTCCACACAATTGAAAGGAGAGGACAAAAAACAGAAGAGAGAAAGCGCACAGTATTGGAGATAGTCAAACTGGAGGCCACGATCAGCAGGGTGTTTGGGCATCGGCTCTTACTTTTACTTTCTACTTAACGATCTCATACACATTTACATTTTCAGTGTAACAACATTGTGGTACATTGCACTGCCACTTATTGCTGTTGCTTACACTTGACACTACTGCCGCTAAATTCGGCTCCATAGTGCCTGGTTTTTCGGCGCTATGGGTGCTCATTCGGGTCCAAAATGGCGTCCGAGAAGCGAGCGCTCACTTTCAGTATGGGCCGCGCCGGACACCATTTTGGGTAGGTCGTTAGCGCAGGTGCTGGGAGCGTGCTCCAGAAGTATGCAGAGTACGCAGATCGTGACATCAATCGGCCTGCAACGTTGATTTGATGCCAGCGCTGCCATTTTTGACATTAACGCCCTCAGGAGGTGCTCACTGAAATCTGCCACCTGTTGCTGGCAGAACTGTAACCTCAGAGCAGGGTGAGGACAACATTGCCAGTAGCTGTGAAGGTCAGTGGCCATGAATTTTTATGCATCGGCCTCCTTTCAGGCTGGAGCAGGCGATATTGCCAACATCACCCAGTTTGCAGTGCACTGTTGCATAAGTGACGTCACTGACGCTCTGTATGGAAAGAGAGCTGAATACATTTCATTCTCTCTTGCCAGAGAGAATCAGGCAGAGTGAGCACATGGCTTCGACAGGATAGCAGGCTTCCCCATGGTACAGGGTGCCATTGACTGCACAAACGTCACCTTGCGGTTGGTTTTGGACTCCTCTATGCTCCTTGACATTGCATTCAGGCTTTCTGGCAGGCCTGCCAATGCACCAAGCATCTCATTGTGCATACCCATCAGCATTCTTCTGTAGGCCGCCAATCAAAGTCCTCAACTGAGTCCTGTGCAGCAGAACTTGTGTGCGACCTCGCCCTCCGATCAGCTGGCTACCCTTCCCCCTACCCAGGCTCCATCCCATTCATGCCCGGTGACTCACCACGTGCAGATCCCATCTCTATGCTACCCTCAAGTCCGCGCAGTGTCAGTATCTGAGCTGGTGGCTGCAAGTGTGCAATCGAGTGATGGTGCTGTGTCTTCAGCATCACTGCCTTCTTCCTCTTGCAGTTCCTCTCCTCCTCCCTGCCCTGCCTCCCCGTTTTCTAACCCCCCTCAACTTCTAATTAAAAGCGGTCAACGGCAAGTTCTGCGTTTTCTGTGACACTCTCTTAATTAAACATTTGAATTGACACAATGTTCCAATCATTGTTGTTGGGAGATGTGTTTTAGAAGCCAGATAAATCTATCTAGATTAATTCAACAACTAGACACGGAGGAGGGTAGAGAGGCAGAGCAGTTTAGGGAAGGAATTCCAGAGCTTAGGGCCTTGGCAGCTGAAGGCACGGCCGCCAGTGGTGGAGGGATTAAAATCGTGGATGCTCAAGAGACCAGAATTGGAGGAGTGCAGATATCTCGGTTGAGGGGGGGGTGGTGTGGTTGTGGAGCTGGAGGAGATTAGAGTTAGGGAGGGGCGAGGCCATGGAGGGATTTGAAAATAAGGATGAGAATTTTAAAATTAAGGTGTTGCTTAACTGGGAGCCAATGTAAGTCAGCGAGCACAGGGGTGATGGGTGAACATGACTTGGTGCGAGTTAGGACACGGGCAGCAGAGTTTTGGATGACCTCAAGTTTTCAGATGAAGGAAATTTTTCAGATGAAGGAAATTAATTAAACAACAATTAATAAAATAAGTGGGATGGCCCTGTTCATTTGAGCTCATAAGGGATTAGTTGCCAGGGAACGTCGATCTCGGGAAGATAGTAACCAATTTAGTTGGCAGCTCAAGCAGTCCCCAGACAAGGACAGAGTCAGCGGTCAAATTCCTGACTTCTGTCAAGCTAGAGGACAGTGGACAGATACGCGTGTTCATTTGGGAGCATCTACTGAGAGAGGCAGGCAAAGACCAAGGCTGCATTGCGATAGAACTAGTCAGGTTCAGAATATGATGTGGAGATGCCGGTGTTGGACTGGGGTGGACAAAAGTGAGAAGTCGCACAACACCAGGTTATAGTCCAACAGTTTTATTCACTTCACTTCACCTGACGAAGGAGCAGCAGCTCCGAAAGCTTGTGATTTCAAATAAAACTGTTGGACTATAACCTGGTGTTGTGCGACTTCTCATTTAGGTTCAGAATAGGCTGCCTAGACAAAATGAGTATTTAGCTCGCTAGCAGGGACACGGTGGTGTATTTTATGGTTTTCTTTGATAGGAGGAGTGATCCCAAATTAAGTTGGTGCAACGGAAGTTACTACAAATGTTTGTCTGTTCGTTCATTTAACCATTACAAAATAAAGCAGATTGCTGATTTGCATTCAGCCTCAAGTTACTAAACAACAACTCGAATTTATAGCACCGTTAGCATGGAAAAGTGTCCCAAGGTGTTTCACAGAAGCGTACTTGGCAAAAATCAATGCAAGCCTCAAGAGGGAAATATTGGGAGGTGTGACCAAAAGCTTGGTCAAAGAGATGGCTTTGAGGCGAAGGAGGTGGAATGGCGGAAGGATTTCGGGAATTCTGTAGTGCAAGACCTAGACAGCTGACGTGCTGGTGCCGATGGTGAGATGAAGGGAGGGGAGATGCACCAGAGCTCAGACAGAGGAATGGAGAGTTCTGAGGAGATTGTAGGGCTAGAGATGGAGAGGGCCAAGGCAATTAATGGAATTAAACATGAGGATGAGAATTTTAAATTCCCTCCTCTCTCTCCTCACAATGTCCTCCCTTCTCGCGTCTAATCTCACATTATACCTTTATGTCCTACCAAACCCCATGTTCCTTCTGCAGTATTTGCATATCTCAGAACCACACCAAATACTACCCACGCAGAACCACCCACATAGCTGCTGTTAAACCACGCTGCTCAACTGGTTATATCTTATCGCCAGTCTGTTTGGTTACCGCCATCATCTTGTGTATCTTCAGGTTTAAAAAAAAAGTAAGTGCCTAAGTAAAGGAACACATCATTTCAAAGCCATTGTTTTACAGTTTTCACACAAAAAGGGCCATTTTATTTTTGCCTTGGAATGTGGACAACACTGGCAAGACCACATTTATTGCCCACCTGTAGTTGCCCTGAACAGATGCTGGGCTGCTTTCTTGAATGGCTGCAGCCCTTGTAAGGGTAATGGTGCTACATAATTTCAGGCAATTGATGACTAATTCAGAGAGCTTTAAGAGTGAACCGTGTAGTTTGGAGTAGTCTCGTTATCCAGACTGGATAAAGGTGGCAGTTTTTCTTTTCCCTGAAGAACATTTATGACAGTCTGGGAGCTTTCATAGTTATTTTTTCTGGCCCCAGCCTACAAATTACTCGATTTTATTGAACAACTTGCTAGGCTTTGAATCACCTCCTGTATTGTAACTCCAGTACAATAACCATTACAGTATTATACCCAATGATAAGTTGCTGAATTTCATCCCAAAACATTGGTCAAAATTCCAGAATGCCATGAATCCTTTCAGGTACCATCTTGAATTCACTAGCTGAGAAACAAGTAATTGAAATAATGGCAGAAATTACAACAAAATGATAAAACATACCTGTACAGCAGCATTTTGTGTGTTTATAATTCCAAACAATCTGTTCTATTGAAGGCTTGTACCTCTCTGAGAAGAGATCTGCTTGAATTCACAGAGCCTCTCACAGTCATCACTCTGACAGTTGAAGCTGTTCAAAATTCATGTGTACTTGCAACTCTCAAAGATTGACAGCTTAGACTGGCCATTCACAAGAGTGTGCTAGTAATTGACCTGAGGATGTTGAGGCATTTGTGGCATTAGAGATTCACCAAGTTGCACTTAATAGCAAAATAATATATGGTGCATGCATGGATTGCTCCTGTCCTTATTACAAAGCATGTCCCCCAATCTATCATTAACAACACCATGGGACATCTGCTAGCTAGTGTATTAAAATTGAATAGTTAGTATTCTGAAGTGAACGAGGTCTAAAGTATCATTGGGGTAGAAGTCACAACTCACTTTACAAAGGCTTCCCGTTTTTTGAAATATTAAATCTTTCAGATAGACTACCAAAACTAACACAACATGAGAAGTGACCAATGAAGAGTTTTGTTCCAATGATTATTTCCTTCAAGATATATTAGTGCAGAGCCATTTGTTGCAATAAAATATTTCTGTAAGAGGAACTGCTATTTGCACTCCTTTTAAATTGCAGAACTGGTTCTACTCGAAGCTTTTCTGCCAAATGCTAGTGCTCCTGGTCCTTTGCAATTTGCATTATTTGTGGGATGGATTCTACAGCACAGGCAGTAACAGGAAAAAAAATTGTGCAGCTGCAATCTTCTGTAATAACAAAACTTCGATTTTGCTCGTAAGTTCCGTTTTTACTGGGAAATTTTTCAAATGCTTACCGCTTCATGCGAGAAGTTTTTAATGCAGCTTTGTGCTTAAATTGCCCATATGAAGTGCAAATGTTTTTTTTTAAATTGTGCAAATCATTGAGATTTGCAAGCACTTTTTGAGTATTGGCACTGCTGTTCAAAGGAGTTGATCGAAGTTGGAATTAAGAAAGGTCTGATGAAAGGTCTTCGACCTGAAACGTTAACTCTGTTTCTCTCTCCACGGATGCTGCCTCGCCTGCTGAGTTTTTCCAGCATTTTCTGTTGTTATTTCGGATTTCCAGCATCTGCAGTATTTTGCTATCATATTGGAATTAAGAATGTTATTTTTTGGCTGAAGACCTTTGTCATGGGGCAGGTGGTGAGGAGCAAGACTCATACAGACCAACAATGTAAAAACAGCATAGCTCTCCAACCAGTATTCTGTTCTGAGTACTGGTGAGGACGATAGTTCCTCTGGGGAGTGCAGCCAGAGCCAAGTCCATAGCACCACGGGTGGCTCAGCTGCACAGGGGGGGAGGAAAAAGAGTGGAAGAGCAATAATGGTAGGGGATTCGATAGTTAGGGGAGCAGGCAGGCGTTTCTGCGGCCACAGACGTGACTCCAGGATGGTATGTTGCCTCCCTGGTGCCAGGGTCAAGGACATCACTGAGCGGTTGCAGGACACTGAGGGGGAAGGGTGAACAGCCAGTGGTTGTTGTCCATATCGGTACCAACGACATAGGCAGAAAGAGGGATGAGGTCCTGCAGGCAGAGTTTAGGGAGCTAGGAGAGAGATTAAAAAGCAGGACCTCAAAGGTAGTAATCTCCGGATTACTCCCGGTGCCACGTGCTAGTGAGTACAGGAATAGAAGGATAGAACAGTTGAATGCGTGGCTGGAGAGATGGTGCAGGAGGGAGGGCTTTAGATTCCTGAGGCATTGGGACCGTTTCTGGGGAAGGTGGGACCTGTACAAGCCGGACAGGTTATACCTCAACAGAGCCGGGATGAATATTCTCACGGGAAGGTTTGCTAGTGCTGTTGGGGAGGGTTTCAAGTAGCTTGGCAGGGGGATGGGCACCATCATATAGGAGAAGAAAAGAGCAATAAATTGCATAAAAGAGTGTGTGTGTTGGATAGTACTAGAGGCGGAAGTCGTACCATATTAGATAGGAGCAGACTAAGAAAGGCTACGAAAAATTCAAAAATGGGGTTCGAATGCATGTATGTGAACAAACACAGTGTGGTGAATAAGGTTGGTGAGCTACAAGCACAATTATCCGTGTGGCAATATGATGATGTGGCAATAACAGAAACATGGCTTAAAAAGGGTGAGGACTGGGCACTTAATATTCAAGGGTACAAGTTGTTCAGAAAAGATAGGGAAGGAAAAAACATAGAAACATAGAAGATAGGAGCAGGAGTAGGCCATTCGGCCCCTCGAGCCTGCTCCGCCATTCAATGCGATCATGGCTGATCATCCAAATTCAGTACCCTGTCCCTGCTTTCTCCCCATATCCCTTGATCCCCTTAGCCTTAAGAAATATATCTAACTCCTTCTTGACTATATTTAATGAATTGGACTCAACTGCCTTCTGTGGTAGAGAATTCCACAGGTTCACCACTCTCTGGGTGAAGAAATTCCTCCTCATCTCAGTCCTAAATGGCTTACCCCTTATCCTTAGACTGTGAACCCTGGTTCTGGTCTCCCGCGCCATCGGGAACATCCTTCCTGCAATTAGTCTGTCTAGTCCTGTTAGAATTTTATAAGTAGATGCATTGCTGGTCATCTTCCAAAATTCTATAGACTCTGGAACAGTTCCCATGGATTGGAGAGTAGCTAATGTAACCCCACTATTTAAAAAAGGTGGTAGAGAGAAAACAGGGAACTATAGATCGGTAAGCCTGCCATCGGTAGTGGGGAAAATGCTAGAGTCCATTATAAAAGATGTAATAGCTGAGCACTTGGAAAACAGTGACAGGATCGGACAAAGTCAACATGGATTTACAAAAGGTAAATCATGCTTGACTAATCTACTGGAATTTTTTGAGGATGTAACTGGTAGAATAGATAAGGGAGAACCAGTGGATGTGGTGTATTTGGACTTTCAGAAGGCTTTCGATAAGGTCCCGCATAAGAGATTAGCGTGCAAAGTTAAAGCACATGGGATTGGGGTTAAGATACTGACTTGGATAGAAAACTGGTTGGCAGACAGGAAGCAAAGAGTTGGAATAAATGGGTCTTTTTCCGAGTGGCAGGCAGTGACTAGTGGGGTACCGCAGGGATTGGTGGTAGGACCCCAGTTATTCACAATATATATTAATGATCTAGGCGAGGGAACTAGATGTAATATCTCCAAGTTTGCAGACGACACAAAGCTGGGTGGGCGTGTGTGCTGTGAGGAGGATGCAGAGAAACTCCAGTATGATTTGGACAGGTTGGGTGATTGGGCAGATGCAATATAATGTGGATAAATGCGAGGTTATCCACTTTGGTGGCAAAAACAGGAAGACAGATTATTATCTGAACGGCAACAGATTGGGAAAAGGGGGAAGTGCAACGAGACCTGGGTGTCCTTGTGCACCAGTCGCTGAAGGTAAGCATGCAGGTGCAGCAGGCGGTTAAGAAAGTAAATGGTATGTTGGCCTTCATAGCGAGAGGATTCGAGTACAGGAGCAAGGATGTCTTGCTGCAGTTGTACAGGGCCTTGGTGAGACCACACCTTGAGTATTGTGTGCAGTTTTGGTCGCCTTATCTGAGGAAGGATGTTCTTGCCATGGAGGGAGTGCAGCAAAGATTCACCAGACTGATACCTGGGATGGCAGGAATGACGTATGAAGAGAGATTGGGTCGATTAGGCTTATATTCGCTAGAGTTTAGATGAATGAGAGGGGATCTCATTGAAACTTATAAAATTCTAACAGGACTAGACAGACTAGATGCAGGAAGGCTGTTCCCGATGGCGGGGGAGTCCAGAACCAGGGGTCACAGTCTGAGGATAAGGGGTAAGCTATTAAGGACTGAGATGAGGAGGAATTTCTTCACCCAGAGAGTGGTGAACCTGTGGAATTCTCTACCACAGAAGGCAGTTGAGGCCAATTCATTAAATATATTCAAGAAGGAGTTAGATATCTTTCTTAAGGCTAAGGGGATCAAGGGATATGGGGAGAAAGCAGGGACAGGGTACTGAATTTGAATGATCAGCCATGATCGCATTGAATGGCGGAGCAGGCTCGAGGGGCCGAATGGCCTACTCCTGCTCCTATCTTCTATGTTTCTAAGTTTTGTCCATGTTATGACCAAGGCTGCAATGAAGTTTACAACTACATGGTCCTGGCGGAACCCAAACTGAGCATCGATGAGCAGGTTATTGGTGAGTAAGTACCGCCTGATAGCTCTGGCGACGACACCTTCCATCATTTTGCTGATGGTTGAGAGTAGGCTGATGGGGCAGTAATTGGCCAGACTGGATTTGTCCTGCTTTTTGTGGACAGGGCATACCTAAGCAATCTTCCACTTTGTCAGGTAGATCCCAGTGTTGTACAGGAACAGCTTGGCTAGAGGTGCAGCTCGTTCTGGGGCACAGGTCTTCACCACTACAGCCGGGATGTTGCCGGGGCCAATAACTTTTGCTATATCCAGTGTGCACAGCTGTTTCTTGATATCACGTGGAGTGAATTGAATTGGCTGAAGACTGGCATCTGTGATGGTGGGGATCTCAGGAGGAGGCTGAGATGAATCACCCACTCAGGACTCTGTCTATAACATGCTGCTTCCACTGTTTAGCATGCATGTAGTCCTGTGTTGTAGCTTCACTAGTTTGGCACCTCATTTTCAGGTACACCTCCTGGCCTGCTCTTCTACACTCCTCATTTAACCAGAGTTGGTCACCTAGCTAGATAGTAATAGGATTTGAACTCACGGTCTCTGGATTATCAGTCCAGGCCTCTGGATTACCAATCCAGTAACATAAGCACTACACTACATAACCATACAATTAATTTCATGAATTTTTTTTAAAAAGCGAGAGATGTGCAACGGGCGGCTGCTCGCTATTGCCCGTTTTACACTTTTACCTAAAGTCAAAATTACCCCAAACTACAGCAAACAACACATCCAGGAATAACTTAAACAGCCCACGAGCAGTCTAAAAAAAACACCAGCTAATTGCCTATTTGCAGCGGAGAAGTCCTTTAAATAATACAGGTACAGTGTCCGTAGCAATTGTTCCCACCCAGGATTTGTGGTCATGTCTTAGAAGGGGTGAATCCAGCGCTGAGGAATTTAGAAATAGCTTAAGCAACCACAGGACCCTCATTTACGTATTTATTAGCTGCTCACGATTTTGGGCAGGCACACTGGATGACTGAAGCACGCCCGTCTCAATATGACATCGGGAACAAGATATCTCCCGGCAAAATTCGGATATCTAAAGCCTATTTTACCAGCAGTAGACAGACGACCATGAGTTGAAAATCCTCCCAGGATTACTTACTAAAATGATATAAAAAGATTACCTTAAACGCTGTCTCCAACTTCTCGGTTAATGACTGCTTCAGACAAAATCCTGATGACGGCAAAATTATGCAAATCAAAGATCATGTGTCTCGGTTAACAGCGGACTTTCTTCTCAATAAAATGATTGGAGGAAAACTTTAGGCTTTTTTTCCTATCTGATTTCCACATTCTTTTAATACCGAATTAATGCAGTTCTCAGTTTCATCTGTGAAAGTTCATATTGAGAACAAATGTGGGTGGGGCTGGAACAATTATTTTCCAAAACTTCGACATGGATTTTTTTTTTGGGTGTCAATCTTTTTATTCAAGTACAATAGTACTTATACAACTCATCAATTACATAATAAACCATTACATTCATTGATCACAATAACAATAAAGCCTTATGAACAGCTTTATAATTAACAATATAAATGCAATAATAACATTTTACAAATAGATCAACAAATTACTGTAAGCTTCGACATGGATTAGGTTTAATAGCCTTTATGAACAGCATTGGCAAGATGGACTGTTCTTAATTCACACAAATTGAAAGCAATGAATAGATTTAATTAGTAGGAACGAGCTCTTGCAATCTGAGAGCAGCTGGATTATCAATAGCTGGGAGTTTGACCTCAGAACCTTCCCAAAACTGGCTTCAATCCACAACCATCACTGTTTTTTGAACCAGTGCAATAGGGGAGCTGTTTGCGATAACTAATGTTGCTGGTCCAGCTTAGCAGGAACAGTAAGCAGAAGCCTGCATGTGAGTCAGACCATCAACATTTAAAAAAGTAGAGAAACTGGCTAGCAAGTTACTTATTAAAACAGGGGAAGACTTTGAACAGTAGATAATCTTCTATTATACATACAGCACTTGGTGACAGCATCGAGAAAGAAAGCATATCAACAATTTATAAATTCACACAGAAGTCTGCTATTTTTCTAGGCATTCCCTAAAAAAGTTTGTCAGAATTTTACTTTTGATTTAAAATTGTAGTTCATTGTATTGTTTTAGATTGTAATATGGTACACTGGAGGTGATTTTCATATGTGGCATACATTGGGTGGGCAGTGGGCAGGGTGTGTGCTCTGCCCACCTGATGGATTTGGCAGGGGGTGGGGAGGGCGCCGGTGACATTTTCGTGGCCGGGCCTAATTTAAATGCAGTTGAGCTGCTAACACTAATCACGCTCACTATAGGCAGCTCACCAATTGGGAAAGCAGGAAATTTGCACGTTAGCCGCTATTTAAAGACTGGCTGCTGCACCTTAAAGGGGAAGGTGCGCTTTTCGATGGTGAATAGCGGACAGCATTGTGGTGGAGCAGCGGGCTTCAACCACGGCCACAAGATTTTCTGATGCACTGGAGGTGCTCACAGACCAAGTCAGCAGCAGGAAGTAAGTTCTCTTCCCCTCCAATGGGTGACAAGTGCCCGGGCAAATGTCTTGGCAGCAATGGAAAAAAGTGTCAGAACATGTAAATCATCCTAGAAATGTTCCCAGGACCTGTCTGTAGTGCATGAAAAAATTTAATGACCTTACGAGGGCTGCCAAGGTAAGAATCGCCTTCATATCTCACTTACGCTCTGCACACCCCTGTACCACCCTACTTTAGCCCTAGCACTATCAATTCTTTGCTTCCCAAGCCTCTTCTCAAATCAGAGCAGGACATTTCATTGCACCTCCTTCTGTTTGCATTCACTCTCAAAACCTGCCACTGCCCTCACAATTACTTCCCCCTCTTGGCCACACTAGCTGCTTCTTCCTGCTGTCATGAACTCTATGCTAAGCTGCCTCATACAGCTTGAAACCCTTCAACAGGGCACAGACTAATCCACATACACTCATACTGCAGGACAAGTTTCCACACAATTGAAAGGAGAGGACAAAAAACAGAAGAGAGAAAGCGCACAGTATTGGAGATAGTCAAACTGGAGGCCACGATCAGCAGGGTGTTTGGGCATCGGCTCTTACTTTTACTTTCTACTTAACAATCTCTCACACATTTACATTTTCAGTGTAACAACATTGTGGTACATTGCACTGCCACTTATTGCTGTTGCTTACACTTGACACTACTGCCGCTAAATTCGGCTCCATAGTGCCTGGTTTTTCGGCGCTATGGGTGCTCATTCGGGTCCAAAATGGCGTCCGAGAAGCGAGCGCTCACTTTCAGTATGGGCCGCGCCGGACACCATTTTGGGTAGGTCGTTAGCGCAGGTGCTGGGAGCGTGCTCCAGAAGTATGCAGAGTACGCAGATTGCGACATCAATCGGCCTGCAACGTTGATTTGATGCCAGCGCTGCCATTTTTGACATTAACGCCCTCAGGAGGTGCTCACTGAAATCTGCCACCTGTTGCTGGCAGAACTGTAACCTCAGAGCAGGGCGAGGACAACATTGCCAGTAGCTGTGAAGGTCAGTGGCCATGAATTTTTATGCATCGGCCTCCTTTCAGGCTGGAGCAGGCGATATTGCCAACATCACCCAGTTTGCAGTGCACTGTTGCATAAGTGACGTCACTGACGCTCTGTATGGAAAGAGAGCTGAATACATTTCATTCTCTCTTGCCAGAGAGAATCAGGCAGAGTGAGCACATGGCTTCGACAGGATAGCAGGCTTCCCCATGGTACAGGGTGCCATTGACTGCACAAACGTCACCTTGCGGTTGGTTTTGGACTCCTCTATGCTCCTTGACATTGCATTCAGGCTTTCTGGCAGGCCTGCCAATGCACCAAGCATCTCATTGTGCATACCCATCAGCATTCTTCTGTAGGCCGCCCATCAAAGTCCTCAACTGAGTCCTGTGCAGCAGAACTTGTGTGCGACCTCGCCCTCCGATCAGCTGGCTACCCTTCCCCCTACCCAGGCTCCATCCCATTCATGCCCGGTGACTCACCACGTGCAGATCCCATCTCTATGCTACCCTCAAGTCCGCGCAGTGTCAGTATCTGAGCTGGTGGCTGCAAGTGTGCAATCGAGTGATGGTGCTGTGTCTTCAGCATCACTGCCTTCTTCCTCTTGCAGTTCCTCTCCTCCTCCCTGCCCTGCCTCCCCGTTTTCTAACCCCCCTCAACTTCTAATTAAAGCGGTCAACGGCAAGTTCTGCGTTTTCTGTGACACTCTCTTAATTAAACATTTGAATTGACACAATGTTCCAATCATTGTTGTTGGGAGATGTGTTTTAGAAGCCAGATAAATCTATCTAGATTAATTCAACAACTAGACATGGAGGAGGGTAGAGAGGCAGAGCAGTTTAGGGAAGGAATTCCAGAGCTTAGGGCCTTGGCAACTGAAGGCACGGCCGCCAGTGGTGGAGGGATTAAAATCGGGGATGCTCAAGAGACCAGAATTGGAGGAGTGCAGATATCTCGGTTGAGGGGGGGGTGGTGTGGTTGTGGAGCTGGAGGAGATTAGAGTTAGGGAGGGGCGAGGCCATGGAGGGATTTGAAAATAAGGATGAGAATTTTAAAATTAAGGTGTTGCTTAACTGGGAGCCAATGTAAGTCAGCGAGCACAGGGGTGATGGGTGAACATGACTTGGTGCGAGTTAGGACACGGGCAGCAGAGTTTTGGATGACCTCAAGTTTTCAGATGAAGGAAATTTTTCAGATGAAGGAAATTAATTAAACAACAATTAATAAAATAATTGGGATGGCCCTGTTCATTTGAGCTCATAAGGGATTAGTTGCCAGGGAACGTCGATCTCGGGAAGATAGTAACCAATTTAGTTGGCAGCTCAAGCAGTCCCCAGACAAGGACAGAGTCAGCGGTCAAATTCCTGACTTCTGTCAAGCTAGAGGACAGTGGACAGATACGCGTGTTCATTTGGGAGCATCTCCTGAGAGAGGCAGGCAAAGACCAAGGCTGCATTGCGATAGAACTAGTCAGGTTCAGAATATGATGTGGAGATGCCGGTGTTGGACTGGGGTGGACAAAAGTGAGAAGTCGCACAACACCAGGTTATAGTCCAACAGTTTTATTCACTTCACTTCACCTGACGAAGGAGCAGCAGCTCCGAAAGCTTGTGATTTCAAATAAAACTGTTGGACTATAACCTGGTGTTGTGCGACTTCTCATTTAGGTTCAGAATAGGCTGCCTAGACAAAATGAGTATTTAGCTCGCTAGCAGGGACACGGTGGTGTATTTTATGGTTTTCTTTGATAGGAGGAGTGATCCCAAATTAAGTTGGTGCAACGGAAGTTACTACAAATGTTTGTCTGTTCGTTCATTTAACCATTACAAAATAAAGCAGATTGCTGATTTGCATTCAGCCTCAAGTTACTAAACAACAACTCGAATTTATAGCACCGTTAGCATGGAAAAGTGTCCCAAGGTGTTTCACAGAAGCGTACTTGGCAAAAATCAATGCAAGCCTCAAGAGGGAAATATTGGGAGGTGTGACCAAAAGCTTGGTCAAAGAGATGGCTTTGAGGCGAAGGAGGTGGAATGGCGGAAGGATTTCGGGAATTCTGTAGTGCAAGACCTAGACAGCTGACGTGCTGGTGCCGATGGTGAGATGAAGGGAGGGGAGATGCACCAGAGCTCAGACAGAGGAATGGAGAGTTCTGAGGAGATTGTAGGGCTAGAGATGGAGAGGGCCAAGGCAATTAATGGAATTAAACATGAGGATGAGAATTTTAAATTCCCTCCTCTCTCTCCTCACAATGTCCTCCCTTCTCGCGTCTAATCTCACATTATACCTTTATGTCCTACCAAACCCCATGTTCCTTCTGCAGTATTTGCATATCTCAGAACCACACCAAATACTACCCACGCAGAACCACCCACATAGCTGCTGTTAAACCACGCTGCTCAACTGGTTATATCTTATCGCCAGTCTGTTTGGTTACCGCCATCATCTTGTGTATCTTCAGGTTTAAAAAAAAAGTAAGTGCCTAAGTAAAGGAACACATCATTTCAAAGCCATTGTTTTACAGTTTTCACACAAAAAGGGCCATTTTATTTTTGCCTTGGAATGTGGACAACACTGGCAAGACCACATTTATTGCCCACCTGTAGTTGCCCTGAACAGATGCTGGGCTGCTTTCTTGAATGGCTGCAGCCCTTGTAAGGGTAATGGTGCTACATAATTTCAGGCAATTGATGACTAATTCAGAGAGCTTTAAGAGTGAACCGTGTAGTTTGGAGTAGTCTTGTTATCCAGACTGGATAAAGGTGGCAGTTTTTCTTTTCCCTGAAGAACATTTATGACAGTCTGACAGCGTTCATAGTTATTTTTTCTGGCCCCAGCCTACAAATTACTCGATTTTATTGAACAACTTGCTAGGCTTTGAATCACCTCCTGTATTGTAACTCCAGTACAATAACCATTACAGTATTATACCCAATGATAAGTTGCTGAATTTCATCCCAAAACATTGGTCAAAATTCCAGAATGCCATGAATCCTTTCAGGTACCATCTTGAATTCACTAGCTGAGAAACAAGTAATTGAAATAATGGCAGAAATTACAACAAAATGATAAAACATACCTGTACAGCAGCATTTTGTGTGTTTATAATTCCAAACAATCTGTTCTATTGAAGGCTTGTACCTCTCTGAGAAGAGATCTGCTTGAATTCACAGAGCCTCTCACAGTCATCACTCTGACAGTTGAAGCTGTTCAAAATTCATGTGTACTTGCAACTCTCAAAGATTGACAGCTTAGACTGGCCATTCACAAGAGTGTGCTAGTAATTGACCTGAGGATGTTGAGGCATTTGTGGCATTAGAGATTCACCAAGTTGCACTTAATAGCAAAATAATATATGGTGCATGCATGGATTGCTCCTGTCCTTATTACAAAGCATGTCCCCCAATCTATCATTAACAACACCATGGGACATCTGCTAGCTAGTGTATTAAAATTGAATAGTTAGTATTCTGAAGTGAACGAGGTCTAAAGTATCATTGGGGTAGAAGTCACAACTCACTTTACAAAGGCTTCCCGTTTTTTGAAATATTAAATCTTTCAGATAGACTACCAAAACTAACACAACATGAGAAGTGACCAATGAAGAGTTTTGTTCCAATGATTATTTCCTTCAAGATATATTAGTGCAGAGCCATTTGTTGCAATAAAATATTTCTGTAAGAGGAATTGCTATTTGCACTCCTTTTAAATTGCAGAACTGGTTCTACTCGAAGCTTTTCTGCCAAATGCTAGTGCTCCTGGTCCTTTGCAATTTGCATTATTTGTGGGATGGATTCTACAGCACAGGCAGTAACAGGAAAAAAAATTGTGCAGCTGCAATCTTCTGTAATAACAAAACTTCGATTTTGCTCGTAAGTTCCGTTTTTACTGGGAAATTTTTCAAATGCTTACCGCTTCATGCGAGAAGTTTTTAATGCAGCTTTGTGCTTAAATTGCCCATATGAAGTGCAAATGTTTTTTTTTAAATTGTGCAAATCATTGAGATTTGCAAGCACTTTTTGAGTATTGGCACTGCTGTTCAAAGGAGTTGATCGAAGTTGGAATTAAGAAAGGTCTGATGAAAGGTCTTCGACCTGAAACGTTAACTCTGTTTCTCTCTCCACGGATGCTGCCTCGCCTGCTGAGTTTTTCCAGCATTTTCTGTTGTTATTTCGGATTTCCAGCATCTGCAGTATTTTGCTATCATATTGGAATTAAGAATGTTATTTTTTGGCTGAAGACCTTTGTCATGGGGCAGGTGGTGAGGAGCAAGACTCATACAGACCAACAATGTAAAAACAGCATAGCTCTCCAACCAGTATTCTGTTCTGAGTACTGGTGAGGACGATAGTTCCTCTGGGAAGTGCAGCCAGAGCCAAGTCCATAGCACCACGGGTGGCTCAGCTGCACAGGGGGGGAGGAAAAAGAGTGGAAGAGCAATAATGGTAGGGGATTCGATAGTTAGGGGAGCAGGCAGGCGTTTCTGCGGCCACAGACGTGACTCCAGGATGGTATGTTGCCTCCCTGGTGCCAGGGTCAAGGACATCACTGAGCGGTTGCAGGACACTGAGGGGGAAGGGTGAACAGCCAGTGGTTGTTGTCCATATCGGTACCAACGACATAGGCAGAAAGAGGGATGAGGTCCTGCAGGCAGAGTTTAGGCAGCTAGGAGAGAGATTAAAAAGCAGGACCTCAAAGGTAGTAATCTCCGGATTACTCCCGGTGCCACGTGCTAGTGAGTACAGGAATAGAAGGATAGAACAGTTGAATGCGTGGCTGGAGAGATGGTGCAGGAGGGAGGGCTTTAGATTCCTGAGGCATTGGGACCGTTTCTGGGGAAGGTGGGACCTGTACAAGCCGGACAGGTTATACCTCAACAGAGCCGGGATGAATATTCTCACGGGAAGGTTTGCTAGTGCTGTTGGGGAGGGTTTCAAGTAGCTTGGCAGGGGGATGGGCACCATCATATAGGAGAAGAAAAGAGCAATAAATTGCATAAAAGAGTGTGTGTGTTGGATAGTACTAGAGGCGGAAGTCGTACCATATTAGATAGGAGCAGACTAAGAAAGGCTACGAAAAATTCAAAAATGGGGTTCGAATGCATGTATGTGAACAAACACAGTGTGGTGAATAAGGTTGGTGAGCTACAAGCACAATTATCCGTGTGGCAATATGATGATGTGGCAATAACAGAAACATGGCTTAAAAAGGGTGAGGACTGGGCACTTAATATTCAAGGGTACAAGTTGTTCAGAAAAGATAGGGAAGGAAAAAACATAGAAACATAGAAGATAGGAGCAGGAGTAGGCCATTCGGCCCCTCGAGCCTGCTCCGCCATTCAATGCGATCATGGCTGATCATCCAAATTCAGTACCCTGTCCCTGCTTTCTCCCCATATCCCTTGATCCCCTTAGCCTTAAGAAATATATCTAACTCCTTCTTGACTATATTTAATGAATTGGACTCAACTGCCTTCTGTGGTAGAGAATTCCACAGGTTCACCACTCTCTGGGTGAAGAAATTCCTCCTCATCTCAGTCCTAAATGGCTTACCCCTTATCCTTAGACTGTGAACCCTGGTTCTGGTCTCCCGCGCCATCGGGAACATCCTTCCTGCAATTAGTCTGTCTAGTCCTGTTAGAATTTTATAAGTAGATGCATTGCTGGTCATCTTCCAAAATTCTATAGACTCTGGAACAGTTCCCATGGATTGGAGAGTAGCTAATGTAACCCCACTATTTAAAAAAGGTGGTAGAGAGAAAACAGGGAACTATAGATCGGTAAGCCTGCCATCGGTAGTGGGGAAAATGCTAGAGTCCATTATAAAAGATGTAATAGCTGAGCACTTGGAAAACAGTGACAGGATCGGACAAAGTCAACATGGATTTACAAAAGGTAAATCATGCTTAACTAATCTACTGGAATTTTTTGAGGATGTAACTGGTAGAATAGATAAGGGAGAACCAGTGGATGTGGTGTATTTGGACTTTCAGAAGGCTTTCGATAAGGTCCCGCATAAGAGATTAGCGTGCAAAGTTAAAGCACATGGGATTGGGGTTAAGATACTGACTTGGATAGAAAACTGGTTGGCAGACAGGAAGCAAAGAGTTGGAATAAATGGGTCTTTTTCCGAGTGGCAGGCAGTGACTAGTGGGGTACCGCAGGGATTGGTGGTAGGACCCCAGTTATTCACAATATATATTAATGATCTAGGCGAGGGAACTAGATGTAATATCTCCAAGTTTGCAGACAACACAAAGCTGGGTGGGCGTGTGTGCTGTGAGGAGGATGCAGAGAAACTCCAGTATGATTTGGACAGGTTGGGTGATTGGGCAGATGCAATATAATGTGGATAAATGCGAGGTTATCCACTTTGGTGGCAAAAACAGGAAGACAGATTATTATCTGAACGGCAACAGATTGGGAAAAGGGGGAAGTGCAACGAGACCTGGGTGTCCTTGTGCACCAGTCGCTGAAGGTAAGCATGCAGGTGCAGCAGGCGGTTAAGAAAGTAAATGGTATGTTGGCCTTCATAGCGAGAGGATTCGAGTACAGGAGCAAGGATGTCTTGCTGCAGTTGTACAGGGCCTTGGTGAGACCACACCTTGAGTATTGTGTGCAGTTTTGGTCGCCTTATCTGAGGAAGGATGTTCTTGCCATGGAGGGAGTGCAGCAAAGATTCACCAGACTGATACCTGGGATGGCAGGAATGACGTATGAAGAGAGATTGGGTCGATTAGGCTTATATTCGCTAGAGTTTAGATGAATGAGAGGGGATCTCATTGAAACTTATAAAATTCTAACAGGACTAGACAGACTAGATGCAGGAAGGCTGTTCCCGATGGCGGGGGAGTCCAGAACCAGGGGTCACAGTCTGAGGATAAGGGGTAAGCTATTAAGGACTGAGATGAGGAGGAATTTCTTCACCCAGAGAGTGGTGAACCTGTGGAATTCTCTACCACAGAAGGCAGTTGAGGCCAATTCATTAAATATATTCAAGAAGGAGTTAGATATCTTTCTTAAGGCTAAGGGGATCAAGGGATATGGGGAGAAAGCAGGGACAGGGTACTGAATTTGAATGATCAGCCATGATCGCATTGAATGGCGGAGCAGGCTCGAGGGGCCGAATGGCCTACTCCTGCTCCTATCTTCTATGTTTCTAAGTTTTGTCCATGTTATGACCAAGGCTGCAATGAAGTTTACAACTACATGGTCCTGGCGGAACCCAAACTGAGCATCGATGAGCAGGTTATTGGTGAGTAAGTACCGCCTGATAGCTCTGGCGACGACACCTTCCATCATTTTGCTGATGGTTGAGAGTAGGCTGATGGGGCAGTAATTGGCCAGACTGGATTTGTCCTGCTTTTTGTGGACAGGGCATACCTAAGCAATCTTCCACTTTGTCAGGTAGATCCCAGTGTTGTACAGGAACAGCTTGGCTAGAGGTGCAGCTCGTTCTGGGGCACAGGTCTTCACCACTACAGCCGGGATGTTGCCGGGGCCAATAACTTTTGCTATATCCAGTGTGCACAGCTGTTTCTTGATATCACGTGGAGTGAATTGAATTGGCTGAAGACTGGCATCTGTGATGGTGGGGATCTCAGGAGGAGGCTGAGATGAATCACCCACTCAGGACTCTGTCTATAACATGCTGCTTCCACTGTTTAGCATGCATGTAGTCCTGTGTTGTAGCTTCACTAGTTTGGCACCTCATTTTCAGGTACACCTCCTGGCCTGCTCTTCTACACTCCTCATTTAACCAGAGTTGGTCACCTAGCTAGATAGTAATAGGATTTGAACTCACGGTCTCTGGATTATCAGTCCAGGCCTCTGGATTACCAATCCAGTAACATAAGCACTACACTACATAACCATACAATTAATTTCATGAATTTTTTTTAAAAAGCGAGAGATGTGCAACGGGCGGCTGCTCGCTATTGCCCGTTTTACACTTTTACCTAAAGTCAAAATTACCCCAAACTACAGCAAACAACACATCCAGGAATAACTTAAACAGCCCACGAGCAGTCTAAAAAAAACACCAGCTAATTGCCTATTTGCAGCGGAGAAGTCCTTTAAATAATACAGGTACAGTGTCCGTAGCAATTGTTCCCACCCAGGATTTGTGGTCATGTCTTAGAAGGGGTGAATCCAGCGCTGAGGAATTTAGAAATAGCTTAAACAACCACAGGACCCTCATTTACATATTTATTAGCTGCTCACGATTTTGGGCAGACACACTGGATGACTGAAGCACGCCCGACTCAATATGACATCGGGAACAAGATATCTCCCGGCAAAATTCGGATATCTAAAGCCTATTTTACCAGCACTAGACAGACGACCATGAGTTGAAAATCCTCCCAGGATTACTTACTAAAATGATATAAAAAGATTACCTTAAACGCTGTCTCCAACTTCTCGGTTAATGACTGCTTCAGACAAAATCCTGATGACGGCAAAATTATGCAAATCAAAGATCATGTGTCTCGGTTAACAGCGGACTTTCTTCTCAATAAAATGATTGGAGGAAAACTTTAGGCTTTTTTTCCTATCTGATTTCCACATTCTTTTAATACCGAATTAATGCAGTTCTCAGTTTCATCTGTGAAAGTTCATATTGAGAACAAATGTGGGTGGGGCTGGAACAATTATTTTCCAAAACTTCGACATGGATTTTTTTTTTGGGTGTCAATCTTTTTATTCAAGTACAATAGTACTTATACAACTCATCAATTACATAATAAACCATTACATTCATTGATCACAATAACAATAAAGCCTTATGAACAGCTTTATAATTAACAATATAAATGCAATAATAACATTTTACAAATAGATCAACAAATTACTGTAAGCTTCGACATGGATTAGGTTTAATAGCCTTTATGAACAGCATTGGCAATATGGACTGTTCTTAATTCACACAAATTGAAAGCAATGAATAGATTTAATTAGTAGGAACGAGCTCTTGCAATCTGAGAGCAGCTGGATTATCAATAGCTGGGAGTTTGACCTCAGAACCTTCCCAAAACTGGCTTCAATCCACAACCATCACTGTTTTTTGAACCAGTGCAATAGGGGAGCTGTTTGCGATAACTAATGTTGCTGGTCCAGCTTAGCAGGAACAGTAAGCAGAAGCCTGCATGTGAGTCAGACCATCAACATTTAAAAAAGTAGAGAAACTGGCTAGCAAGTTACTTATTAAAACAGGGGAAGACTTTGAACAGTAGATAATCTTCTATTATACATACAGCACTCGGTGACAGCATCGAGAAAGAAAGCATATCAACAATTTATAAATTCACACAGAAGTCTGCTATTTTTCAAGGAATTCCCTAAAAAAGTTTGTCAGAATTTTACTTTTGATTTAAAATTGTAGTTCATTGTATTGTTTTAGATTGTAATATGGTACACTGGAGGTGATTTTCATATGTGGCATACATTGGGTGGGCAGTGGGCAGGGTGTGTGCTCTGCCCACCTGATGGATTTGGCAGGGGGTGGGGAGGGCGCCGGTGACATTTTCGTGGCCGGGCCTAATTTAAATGCAGTTGAGCTGCTAACACTAATCACGCTCACTATAGGCAGCTCACCAATTGGGAAAGCAGGAAATTTGCACGTTAGCCGCTACTTAAAGACTGGCTGCTGCACCTTAAAGGGGAAGGTGCGCTTTTCGATGGTGAATAGCGGACAGCATTGTTGAGGAGCAGCGGGCTTCAACCACGGCCACAAGATTTTCTGATGCACTGGAGGTGCTCACAGACCAAGTCAGCAGCAGGAAGTAAGTTCTCTTCCCCTCCAATGGGTGACAAGTGCCCGGGCAAATGTCTTGGCAGCAATGGAAAAAAGTGTCAGAACATGTAAATCATCCTAGAAATGTTCCCAGGACCTGTCTGTAGTGCATGAAAAAATTTAATGACCTTACGAGGACTGCCAAGGTAAGAATCGCCTTCATATCTCACTTACGCTCTGCACACCCCTGTACCACCCTACTTTAGCCCTAGCACTATCAATTCTTTGCTTCCCAAGCCTCTTCTCAAATCAGAGCAGGACATTTCATTGCACCTCCTTCTGCTTGCATTCACTCTCAAAACCTGCTACTGCCCTCACAATTACTTCCCCCTCTTGGCCACACTAGCTGCTTCTTCCTGCTGTCATGAACTCTATGCTAAGCTGCCTCATACAGCTTGAAACCCTTCAACATGGCACAGACTAATCCACATACACTCATACTGCAGGACAAGTTTCCACACAATTGAAAGGAGAGGACAAAAAACAGAAGAGAGAAAGCGCACAGTATTGGAGATAGTCAAACTGGAGGCCACGATCAGCAGGGTGTTTGGGCATCGGCTCTTACTTTTACTTTCTACTTAACAATCTCTCACACATTTACATTTTCAGTGTAACAACATTGTGGTACATTGCACTGCCACTCATTGCTGTTGCTTACACTTGACACTACTGCCGCTAAATTCGGCTCCATAGTGCCTGGTTTTTTGGCGCTATGGGTGCTCATTCGGGTCCAAAATGGCGTCTGAGAAGCGAGCACTCACTTTCAGTATGGGCCGCGCCGGACACCATTTTGGGTAGGTCATTAGCGCAGGTGCTGGGAGCGTGCTCCAGAAGTATGCAGAGTACGCAGATCGTGACATCAATCGGCCTGCAACGTTGATTTGATGCCAGCGCTGCCATTTTTGACATTAACGCCCTCAGGAGGTGCTCACTGAAATCTGCCACCTGTTGCTGGCAGAACTGTAACCTCAGAGCAGGGCGAGGACAACATTGCCAGTAGCATCGGCCTCCTTTCAGGCTGGAGCAGGCGATATTGCCAACATCACCCAGTTTGCAGTGCACTGTTGCATAAGTGACGTCACTGATGCTCTGTATTGAAAGAGAGCTGAATACATTTCATTCTCTCTTGCCAGAGAGAATCAGGCAGAGTGAGCACATGGCTTCGACAGGATAGCAGGCTTCCCCATGGTACAGGGTGCCATTGACTGCACAAACGTCACCTTGCGGTTGGTTTTGGACTCCTCCATGCTCCTTGACATTGCATTCAGGCTTTCTGGCAGGCCTGCCAATGCACCAAGCATCTCATTGTGCATACCCATCAGCATTCTTCTGTAGGCCGCCAATCAAAGTCCTCAACTGAGTCCTGTGCAGCAGAACTTGTGTGCGACCTCGCCCTCCGATCAGCTGGCTACCCTTCCCCCTACCCAGGCTCCATCCCATTCATGCCCGGTGACTCACCACGTGCAGATCCCATCTCTATGCTACCCTCAAGTCCGCGCAGTGTCAGTATCTGAGCTGGTGGCTGCAAGTGTGCAATCGAGTGATGGTGCTGTGTCTTCAGCATCACTGCCTTCTTCCTCTTGCAGTTCCTCTCCTACTCCCTGCCCTGCCTCCCCGTTTTCTAACCCCCCTCAACTTCTAATTAAAGCGGTCAACGGCAAGTTCTGCGTTTTCTGTGACACTCTCTTAATTAAACATTTGAATTGACACAATGTTCCAATCATTGTTGTTGGGAGATGTGTTTTAGAAGCCAGATAAATCTATCTAGATTAATTCAACAACTAGACACAGAGGAGGGTAGAGAGGCGGAGCAGTTTAGGGAAGGAATTCCAGAGCTTAGGGCCTTGGCAGCTGAAGGCACGACCGCCAGTGGTGGAGGGATTAAAATCGGGGATGCTCAAGAGACCAGAATTGGAGGAGTGCAGATATCTCGGTTGGGAGGGGTGGTGTGGTTGTGGAGCTGGAGGAGATTAGAGTTAGGGAGGGGCGAGGCCATGGAGGGATTTGAAAATAAGGATGAGAATTTTAAAATTGAGGTGTTGCTTAACTGGGAGCCAATGTAAGTCAGCGAGCACAGGGGTGATGGGTGAACATGACTTGGTGCAGGTTAGGACACGGGCAGCAGAGTTTTGGATGACCTCAAGTTTTCAGATGAAGGAAATTTTTCAGATGAAGGAAATTAATTAAACAACAATTAATAAAATAATTGGGATGGCCCTGTTCATTTGAGCTCATAAGGGTTTAGTTGCCAGGGAACGTCGATCTCGGGAAGATAGTAACCAATTTAGTTGGCAGCTCAAGCAGTCCCCAGACAAGGACAGAGTCAGCGGTCAAATTCCTGACTTCTGTCAAGCTAGAGGACAGTGGACAGATACGCGTGTTCATTTGGGAGCATCTACTGAGAGAGGCAGGCAAAGACCAAGGCTGCATTGCGATAGAACTAGTCAGGTTCAGAATATGATGTGGAGATGCCGGTGTTGGACTGGGGTGGACAAAAGTGAGAAGTCGCACAACACCAGGTTATAGTCCAACAGTTTTATTCACTTCACTTCACCTGACGAAGGAGCAGCAGCTCCGAAAGCTTGTGATTTCAAATAAAACTGTTGGACTATAACCTGGTGTTGTGCGACTTCTCATTTAGGTTCAGAATAGGCTGCCTAGACAAAATGAGTATTTAGCCCGCTAGCAGGGACACGGTGGTGTATTTTATGGTTTTCTTTGATAGGAGGAGTGATCCCAAATTAAGTTGGTGCAACGGAAGTTACTACAAATGTTTGTCTGTTCGCTCATTTAACCATTACAAAATAAAGCAGATTGCTGATTTGCATTCAGCCTCAAGTTACTAAACAACAACTCGAATTTATAGCACCGTTAGCATGGAAAAGTGTCCCAAGGTGTTTCACAGAAGCGTACTTGGCAAAAATCAATGCAAGCCTTAAGAGGGAAATATTGGGAGGTGTGACCAAAAGCTTGGTCAAAGAGATGGCTTTGAGGCGAAGGAGGTGGAATGGCGGAAGGATTTCGGGAATTCTGTAGTGCAAGACCTAGACAGCTGACGTGCTGGTGCCGATGGTGAGACGAAGGGAGGGGAGATGCACCAGAGCTCAGACAGAGGAATGGAGAGTTCTGAGGAGATTGTAGGGCTAGAGATGGAGAGGGCCAAGGCAATTAATGGAATTAAACATGAGGATGAGAATTTTAAATTCCCTCCTCTCTCTCCTCACAATGTCCTCCCTTCTCGCGTCTAATCTCACATTATACCTTTATGTCCTACCAAACCCCATGTTCCTTCTGCAGTATTTGCATATCTCAGAACCACACCAAATACTACCCACGCAGAACCACCCACATAGCTGCTGTTAAACCACGCTGCTCAACTGGTTATATCTTATCGCCAGTCTGTTTGGTTACCGCCATCATCTTGTGTATCTTCAGGTTTAAAAAAAAAGTTAAGTGCCTAAGTAAAGGAACACATCATTTCAAAGCCATTGTTTTACAGTTTTCACACAAAAAGGGCCATTTTATTTTTGCCTTGGAATGTGGACAACACTGGCAAGACCACATTTATTGCCCACCTGTAGTTGCCCTGAACAGATGCTGGGCTGCTTTCTTGAATGGCTGCAGCCCTTGTAAGGGTAATGGTGCTACATAATTTCAGGCAATTGATGACTAATTCAGAGAGCTTTAAGAGTGAACCGCGTAGTTTGGAGTAGTCTTGTTATCCAGACTGGATAAAGGTGGCAGTTTTTCTTTTCCCTGAAGAACATTTATGACAGTCTGACAGCGTTCATAGTTATTTTTTCTGGCCCCAGCCTACAAATTACTCGATTTTATTGAACAACTTGCTAGGCTTTGAATCACCTCCTGTATTGTAACTCCAGTACAATAACCATTACAGTATTATACCCAATGATAAGTTGCTGAATTTCATCCCAAAACATTGGTCAAAATTCCAGAATGCCATGAATCCTTTCAGGTACCATCTTGAATTCACTGGCTGAGAAACAAGTAATTGAAATAATGGCAGAAATTACAACAAAATGATAAAACATACCTGTACAGCAGCATTTTGTGTGTTTATAATTCCAAACAATCTGTTCTATTGAAGGCTTGTACCTCTCTGAGAAGAGATCTGCTTGAATTCACAGAGCCTCTCACAGTCATCACTCTGACAGTTGAAGCTGTTCAAAATTCATGTGTACTTGCAACTCTCAAAGATTGACAGCTTAGACTGGCCATTCACAAGAGTGTGCTAGTAATTGACCTGAGGATGTTGAGGCATTTGTGGCATTAGAGATTCACCAAGTTGCACTTAATAGCAAAATAATATATGGTGCATGCATGGATTGCTCTTGTCCTTATTACAAAGCATGTCCCCCATTCTACCATTAACAACACCATGGGACATCTGCTAGCTAGTGTATTAAAATTGAATAGTTAGTATTCTGAAGTGAACGAGGTCTAAAGTATCATTGGGGTAGAAGTCACAACTCACTTTACAAAGGCTTCCCGTTTTTTGAAATATTAAATCTTTCAGATAGACTACCAAAACTAACACAACATGAGAAGTGACCAATGAAGAGTTTTGTTCCAATGATTATTTCCTTCAAGATATATTAGTGCAGAGCCATTTGTTGCAATAAAATATTTCTGGAAGAGGAACTGCTATTTGCACTCCTTTTAAATTGCAGAACTGGTTCTACTCGAAGCTTTTCTGCCAAATGCTAGTGCTCCTGGTCCTTTGCAATTTGCATTATTTGTGGGATGGATTCTACAGCACAGGCAGTAACAGGAAAAAAATTGTGCAGCTGCAATCTTCTGTAATAACAAAACTTCGAATTTGCTCGTAAGTTCCGTTTTTACTGGGAAATTTTTCAAATGCTTACCGCTTCATGCGAGAAGTTTTTAATGCAGCTTTGTGCTTAAATTGCCCATATGAAGTGCAAATGTTTTTTTTTAAATTGTGCAAATCATTGAGATTTGCAAGCACTTTTTGAGTATTGGCACTGCTGTTCAAAGGAGTTGATCGAAGTTGGAATTAAGAAAGGTCTGATGAAAGGTCTTCGACCTGAAACGTTAACTCTGTTTCTCTCTCCACGGATGCTGCCTCGCCTGCTGAGTTTTTCCAGCGTTTTCTGTTGTTATTTCGGATTTCCAGCATCTGCAGTATTTTGCTATCATATTGGAATTAAGAATGTTATTTTTTGGCTGAAGACCTTTGTCATGGGGCAGGTGGTGAGGAGCAAGACTCATACAGACCAACAATGTAAAAACAGCATAGCTCTCCAACCAGTATTCTGTTCTGAGTACTGGTGAGGACGATAGTTCCTCTGGGGAGTGCAGCCAGAGCCAAGTCCATAGCACCACGGGTGGCTCAGCTGCACAGGGGGGGAGGAAAAAGAGTGGAAGAGCAATAGTGGTAGGGGATTCGATAGTTAGGGGAGCAGGCAGGCGTTTCTGCGGCCACAGACGTGACTCCAGGATGGTATGTTGCCTCCCTGGTGCCAGGGTCAAGGACGTCACTGAGCGGCTGCAGGACACTGAGGGGGAAGGGTGAACAGCCAGTGGTTGTTGTCCATATCGGTACCAACGACATAGGCAGAAAGAGGGATGAGGTCCTGCAGGCAGAGTTTAGGGAGCTAGGAGAGAGATTAAAAAGCAGGACCTCAAAGGTAGTAATCTCCGGATTACTCCCGGTGCCACGTTCTAGTGAGTACAGGAATAGAAGGATAGAACAGTTGAATGCGTGGCTGGAGAGATGGTGCAGGAGGGAGGGCTTTAGATTCCTGAGGCATTGGGACCGTTTCTGGGGAAGGTGGGACCTGTACAAGCCGGACAGGTTATACCTCAACAGAGCCGGGATGAATATTCTCACGGGAAGGTTTGCTAGTGCTGTTGGGGAGGGTTTCAAGTAGCTTGGCAGGGGGATGGGCACCATCATATAGGAGAAGAACAGAGCAATAAATTGCATAAAAGAGTGTGTGTGTTGGATAGTACTAGAGGCGGAAGTCGTACCATATTAGATAGGAGCAGACTAAGAAAGGCTACGAAAAGTTCAAAAATGGGGTTCGAATGCATGTATGTGAACACACACAGTGTGGTGAATAAGGTTGGTGAGCTACAAGCACAATTATCCGTGTGGCAATATGATGATGTGGCAATAACGGAAACATGGCTTAAAAAGGGTGAGGACTGGGCACTTAATATTCAAGGGTACAAGGTGTTCAGAAAAGATAGGGAAGGAAAAAACATAGAAACATAGAAGATAGGAGCAGGAGTAGGCCATTCGGCCCCTCGAGCCTGCTCCGCCATTCAATGCGATCATGGCTGATCATCCAAATTCAGTACCCTGTCCCTGCTTTCTCCCCATATCCCTTGATCCCCTTAGCCTTAAGAAATATATCTAACTCCTTCTTGAATATATTTAATGAATTGGACTCAACTGCCTTCTGTGGTAGAGAATTCCACAGGTTCACCACTCTCTGGGTGAAGAAATTCCTCCTCATCTCAGTCCTAAATGGCTTACCCCTTATCCTTAGACTGTGAACCCTAGTTCTGGTCTCCCGCGCCATCGGGAACATCCTTCCTGCATTTAGTCTGTCTAGTCCTGTTAGAATTTTATAAGTTTCAATGAGATCCCCTCTCGTTCTTCTAAACTCTAGCGAATATAAGCCTAATCGACCCAATCTCTCTTCATACGTCATTCCTGCCATCCCAGGTATCAGTCTGGTGAATCTTCGCTGCACTCCCTCCATGGCAAGAACATTCTTCCTCAGATAAGGCGATCAAAACTGCACACAATACTCAAGGTGTGATCTCACCAAGGCCCTGTACAACTGCAGCAAGACATCCTTGCTCCTGTACTCGAATCCTCTCGCTATGAAGGCCAACATACCATTTGCCTTCTTAGCCGCCTGCTGCACTTGCATGCTTACCTTCAGCGACTGGTGCACAAGGACACCCAGATCTCATTGCACTTCCCCTTTTCCCAATCTATTGCCGTTCAGATAATAATCTGCCTTCCTGTTTTTGCCACCAAAGTGGATAACCTCGCATTTATCCACATTATACTGCATCTGCCATGCATCTGCCCAATCACCCAACCTGTCCAAATCATACTGGAGTTTCTCTGCATCCTCCTCACAGCACACACGCCCACCCAGCTTTGTGTCGTCTGCAAACTTGGAGATATTACATCTAGTTCCCTCGTCTAGATCATTAATATATATTGTGAATAACTGGGGTCCTAGCACCGATCCCTGCGGTACCCCACTAGTCACTGCCTGCCACTCGGAATAAGACCCGTTTATTCCAACTCTTTGCTTCCTGTCTGCCAACCAGTTTTCTATCCAAGTCAGTACCTTACCCCCATCCCATGTGCTTTAACTTTGCATGCTAATCTCTTTTGCAGGACCTTATCGAAAGCCTTCTGAAAGTCCAAATACACCACATCCACTGGTTCTCCCTTATCTATTCTACCAGTTACATCCTCAAAAAATTCCTGTCGATTAGTCAAGCATGATTTACCATTTGTAAATCCATGTTGACTTTGTCCGATCCAAAAAAGGGAGGTGGGGTGGCAGTGCTGATTAAGGAAGACATTGTAGTGTTGGAAAGGGAGGATGTTCTTGAGGGGTCAAGGACAGAATCCATTTGGTTAGAGTTTTGAAGCAAAAAGGGAATGATCACGCTATTGGGGGTATTCTATCGGCCTCCAAATAGTGAGAGGGAGATAGAGGAGCAAATCTGCAGGGAAATCGCAGAGATATGCAACAGCGAAAGAGTGGTGATATTGGGGGACTTTAATTACCCAAATATCGATTGGGATAATGCTAGGGTAAAGGGAAAGGATGGGGAGGAATTTCTGAAATGTGTTCAGGAGAATTTCCTTGACCAGTATGTTCTTGGCCCAACTAGGAAGGAGGCATTGCTGGATCTGGTGCTTGGGAATGAGGTGGGCCAGCTCGACCAAGTGTCTGTGGGAGAACACTTGGGTACGAGTGATCATCGTATCTTAAGATTTAGATTAGCAATGGAGAGGAGCAAGGAACAATCTAGAGTGGAACTTCTAAACTGGAATAGGGCTAACTTCAATGGGATGTGAAAGATCTAGCCAGGGTAAAATTAAACCAAAGACTGACAGGAAAAACTGTAATGCAACAATGGGTGATCTTTAAGGAGGAGATGTTCCAAGTACAGGCTAGGTACATTCCAACAAGAGGGAAGGGTAAGGGAACCAAAGCAAGGGCTCCTTGGATGACGAGGGAGATAGAGAAGATGATGAAACAAAAAAGAGGGTGTATGATGCATGTCGGGTGAATTCTTCAAGGGGGAACCAGACCAAATACAATAAGTTGAGAGGGGAAGTAAAGATGAAAATAAGATTGGCAAAGAGAGAATATGAGTGTAGAATGGCGGCTAACATAAAAGGGAACCCAAAAATGTTCTACCGGCATGTAAACAGTAAGCGGGTAGTAAGAGGTGAGGTGGGGCCTATTGGGGATAAAGAAGTTGATATATGCTTAGAGGCGCAGGGCAAGGCTAGAATACTCAATCAGTACTTTGTATCGGTGTTTATTAAGGAGGTGGATGCTGACAAAATATCGGTAGAAGCATTGGAAGGGGTGAAAATTGATAGAAAGCATGTACTAGAAAGGCTGGGTATGCTTAGAGTGGAGAAGTCGCCTGGTCCGGATGGCTTGCATCCCAGGTTGCTAAGGGAATTGAGGGAGGAGATAGCGGAAGGGCTTGCCATAATTTTCCAATCTTCCCTAGATGCGGGGGAGGTGCCTGAGGATTGGAAAGTGGCAAATGTGACACCATTGTTCAAGAAAGGGCGTAAGGACAATCAGAGAAACTACAGGCCGGTCAGTTTAACATCAGTGGTGGGTAAAGTTTTAGAAACAATAATCAAGGAAAAAATTAACGGGCACTTGGAGAGGTTTAAGCTAATTAAGGAGAGCCAACACGGGATGTAAAAGGAAGATCGTGTTTGACTAATCTAATTTAATTTTTTGACGATCTAACAGAGAGGATTGATGAAGGGAATGCAATGGATGTTGTCTACATAGATTTTTGGGAGGTATTTGATAAAGTACCACATAGAAGGTTTACAAAATTGAGGCTCATGGAATAGGTGGGTCAGTGGCAGCTTGGATAAGGAATTGGCTTAAGGACAGAAAACAGGGAGTTGTGGTAAATGGCTGTTTTTCAGACTGGAGGATGGTAGACAGTGGTGTTCCCCAAGGGTCAGTGCTGAGGCCACTGCTTTTTTTGATATATATATAAATGACCTGGATATTGGAATACAGAGTAGAATTTCTAAATTTGCCGATGACACCAAACTTGGGGGTATGGCAAACAATGAGGATGATACCAATCGACTGCAACAGACATAGAAAGGCTCGCAGAATGGACAGACAAGTGGCAGATGGAATTTAATAGAGAGAAGTGTGAGGTGATGCATTTTGGCAGAAGGAACAGGGAGAGGCAATATACACTTAATGGCACAGTTTTAAAGAGTGTGCAGGGACAGAGGGACCTGGGAGTTAATGTGCCTAGGTCCCTGAAGGTGGCAGGACATATTGAGAGAGTGGTTAGCAAAGCATATGGGATCTTGGGCTTCATAAATAGAGGTATTGAGTACAAAAGTAGAGAAGATATGCTCAATCTTTATAAAGCGCTGGTTGGGCCACAACTAGATTATTGCGTCCAGTTCTGGTCACCACAATTTAGGAAGGATGTGAAGGCCCTTAAAAGGATGCAGAGGAGATTTACCAGAATGGGATGGGGAATCTTAACTATAAGGACAGGTTGGAGAAGCTGGATTTGTTTTAATTAGAGCAAAGGAGGTTGAGGGGTGATTTGATAGAGGTGTACAAGATTATGACGGGTTTGGATAGGCTAGACGGATGGTACAAGGACTAGGGGATACAGATTTAAGGTTTTGGGCAAGAGATACAGGGGAGAGGTGAGGAAAAACGTTTTAATGCAGCGAGTGATGAGGACCTGGAATTCACTGCCGACAGAAGTGGTGGAAGTGGAGACACTCAATGTTTTCAAGGGGAGACTGAATAGGCACTTGAGAGAAATAAACTCGCAGGGCAACGGGGATAGAGCGGGGGAATGGGACTGACTGGATTGCTCTAGAGAGCTGGCATGGACTCGCTGGGCCGAATGGCCTCCTTCTGTGCCGTATGTCTCTCTGACTAGTGACATTTCTTTAGTCAATACGATATATTTTCTTCTGGAATAACTAAAACCTACAATTATCACACTACTGTGGCTACTTCTAGAGTTGGTCACTATTACCTCTGGTTGCCTTGAGAGACAGCAGCCTCAACCAAGTCTGTGTTGCTGGGCACTCCCTCAGTACGACAGGTTCAGTTGCCATGTATAAATTTACATTGGGGTAGCCTTGTACATATATTTTATTTTCCTTGTATTAATTAAAAGCTAAGGCAGGGTTGTGCCTGTACACTTTAAGATGGCTGAAAGGTGCCAATTACTCTAGAGTGTATTGTTCTTGATCCTCAGACTTGCAACTTCTAAGTAAACGGTTAGGAAAATTATGCAGGTCCTATAACAATCTGCCCATCCTCTACTGCCCATTTTACACCCCCACCGCAGTTGAAATATCTGCCCATTCGGGTAGCTTTTAACTCCGGTCGGCTGCCCATGCTGGGGATCTGGGCCTAATTTAAATAGAACCGGTGAGCTATGAGCGCCAAGTGGCAGTCCTGATGCCGCCTGATGCACAGGGCACACTCCCCACCCACATGTCCCTTAAAATTGCAATCAGGATCTTAACTACATCATAGGAACTTGATTTGCAAAGTAAAGAAGCCTGCTGCCGGCAACAGCAGCCCGAGGAAAGACCCTTTCAAAATGGCGGCCGCTGGCATTAAGTAAATCGACTCCATTTTGAGACCATGAACTTGAATTTTGGCCAATTAGAATTGGCCCATCTGTCTGCAAGACAGGTCAGCATTTTTATGTCAATATTGAATTCACTTAAGCTCTGAGCCACTTACAAGAAACAGGATTTATAAGCACCGGGCTTGGGACTGCTGGGGGAAATGAGAACAAAAAGAAGAGGGGTGCAACACAGAGATTCATTGGGAACAGTCGTGGCGTTAGAGTCTGAAATAGACTGAGAAATCAAAAAGCGACGTCACAACACGAGGAGCGGTGGGGGTAAGTGACAGGTAATTATTTAGTTTATTGGTGAGTGATTTTGATGGTCAGTGATAAGTTAGTTTAAGTATTTTGTTTAGTGGTTAGTGTGATTAGTTTTTTTTAGTGGTTAGTGTTTGTAGTGGGTGGTGGTTTATTTATTGGTTATTCTTTGTTTTAGTATTAGCTAAACAGTTAAATAGCCTTGAAGCTAAACAAACAATTTTAAATAACTGTTAGCTAACATGGCAGGACAGCTGAGGCCCGTCGCAGGCACATCCTGTGCCATGTGGGAACTCCAGAACCAATGTTCCAAGTAAGCGGCGTTTTGTTCTGTGCCTGTTTCTTTAAATTTAAAGGGACCGTGCATTAACTGTACAATTTAAAAGCCAGTGTGCCAGTACCAATGTCCTCATGGGGAGGTTAACTAGTGCAGTGGAGAGGGTTTATACTAATTTGGCAGGGGGAGCGGAACCAGGACATAGCAGCAGAGAGGAGAGACAAGGTGAATAGAGAACTGGGAGGGACAAACAGCAACAGAATAAAGAATCGTGTAGAAAGAGCAGGAATTAGATGGAGGAAAAAAACAAAGCAGACTAGCATGGTGTTGGAATGCATGTGTGTTAATAAGAGGTGTGACAAATAAGGTTGATTCGCTGCTGACACAAGGTACCACATTGGGTTATGATATAGTGGTTTGAACGGAAACCTTGCTTACAGATGGGCAGGAATGGGAACTAAACATTCCTGTTTACAATGCATTCAGGAGGGATAAGGAAGGAAAAAAAGAGGACGGGGGTTGCAATCTTGAACAAGGATAATATTACAGTTCTACAGAGGGACGATATACTAGAGGGTTCAAAGACTGAATCTATTTGATTAGAGTTAAGGAACAGAAAAGGAACTGTTTACTATAGACCCCCAAATAGTGAGAAGGAGATAGAGGAGCAAATCTGTAGGCAAATTTCAGAGAAATGTAAAAATAATAGAGCAGTAATAGTGGGGGACTTCAATTACTGTAATATAGGCTGGGGGAGAAACAAAGTAAAGGGCAAGGAGGGTGAAGAATTCCTCAAATGCTACAGGAGAACTTTCTTAATCAGTATCATTCTAGCCCAATGAGGAAGGAAGCAGCGCTGGATCCAGTTCTAGGGAATGAGGTTGGGCAAGTGGAGTGTGTTTCATTGGGAGAACATAGAGTCATAAGTCATAGAGTCATAACGGCACAGAAGGAGGCCATTCGGCCCATTGAGTCGGTGCCGGACATCTGGGTAATAGTGATCACAATCCAATTAGGTTTAAAGTAGTTACGGAAAGCGACAAAAAAAAGACGGTGAAAATACCCAAGTGGAAGAGAGTTAATTTCAGTGATTTGAGACGGGATCTAGCACAGGTGGACTGGAAACAAAGATTGGCCAGGAAAACAGTAATTGAGCAATGGCAAGTCTTCAAGGTGGAGATAGTTCGAGTACAAACCAAGCATATTCCTGTGAGGAAAGATAGGGCATCCAAAGCTAGAGCTCCCTGGATGACAAAGGAAATAGAGGTTAAAATAAAACAGAAATAGGAGGTTTCTGACAAATGTCAGGTACAGAATACAATAGAAAACCAGGCAGTGTACAGAGAGTGCAGGGGGAAATTGAAAAAGGATAAAAGAAAGTAAGAGAGAGAATATGAGCAAATATTACTGGGTGAAATAAAAGGGAATCCAATAATCTTGTATAAACATATAAAAAGTAAAATGATAGTTAAAGGAACGGTGGGACCAATTAGGACAAAAATGGCATGACTGAATGAATACTTTTACATCTGTCTTCATAAAAGAAGGATGAAGTTAATGTCATAGTAGAGGGGGAGTGTCTAGAGATAGTGGATAGGATAAAAATAGATATAGAAGTTGTTAACTTTGAGGGATGCCAACCTATTTAACAGGTCACCCAGTCCAGATGGGATGCATCCCAGATTGCTGAGGAAAGCAAGGGTGGAGGTAGCAGAAGCTCTGACCACAAACTTCCAATCCTCCTTGGATATGGGAGTGGTGCCAGAGGATTGGAGGAGTTCAAATGTTACACTTGTATTTAAAAAAGGGGACAGGGTTAAACCTGGTAACTATAGGCCAGTCAGTGCAACGTCACTGGTGGATAAACTACTAGAGACCATTGTTGAGGACAAAACTAATTCTTACTTGGAGAAACATGGGTTAATGAGGGTCAGCCAGCAAAGATTTGTTAAAGGCAAATTGTACCTGACTAACCTGATTGAGTTCTTTGATGAAGTAACAGAGAGGGTTGATGAAGGTAGTGCAGTAGATGCTGTATAAATGGACATTCAAAAGGCATTTGATAAAGTGCCACATAACAGAATTATTTGGAAAATAGAAGCACATGGTAT
The DNA here is from genome assembly GCA_030390025.1 of Squalus acanthias. NCBI lineage: Eukaryota > Metazoa > Chordata > Chondrichthyes > Squaliformes > Squalidae > Squalus > Squalus acanthias. The sequence continues at coordinate 6,917,810 of JASTWF010000031.1, forward strand.
TAAAGGGTCGGTGGTAACGTTGGTACGTAATTGGCTAAGGGATAAAAGACAGTAGTGGTGAATGCATATTTTTCTGACAAGATTGAAGTATGCAGCGGGGTCCCTCAGGGGTCGGTATTAGGACAATTGCTTTTCTTGTTATAAGTAAGTGACTTGGACTTGTGTATAGGGAGTACACAGTTTTGAAGTTTGCTGATGATACATATCTTGGCAACGTAGTAAATAGTGAGAAGGATAGTAGCAGACTTCAGGAGGACATAGACAGACTGATGAAATGGGCAGACACATGGCAGATACAATTTAATGCAGGTAAGTGTGAAGTGATGCTCTTTGGGAGGAACAACATGGAGAGGCAGTATAATATAAATGGTCCTATTCTGAGGGGATGCAAGAGCAGAAGGACCTGGGGGTGCATATTCACAAATCTTTTAACATGGCAGGGCAAGATGATAAGGTGGTTGAGAGCATATTGGATACATGGCTTTGTAAATAGGGGCATTAAAAACAAAAACAAGGAAGTCATGCTCAAACTTTACAAATTACTAGTTGGGCCTCAGCTGGAGTATTGTGTACAATTCTGGACACCACACTTTGGGAAGGATGTCAAGGCATTGGAGAGGATACAGAGGAGGTTTACTAGGATGATACCAGGGATAAAGGAGTTCAGTTATGTGGAGAGATTGGAGAAGCTGGCCTTGTTCTTCTTAGAACAGCGAAGGTTATGGAGAGACCTAATAGTGTTATTCAGAATTGTGAGGGCTTTTGATAGAGCAAGTAGGTGTTTCCTCTGGAAAGTAGGTCAGTAACCAGAGGTCACAGATTTAAAATAATTGGAAAAAGAGCTAGAGGGGCAATGAGGAGAATTTTTTTCACACAGAGGATTGTTAAGATCTGGAACGCACTACTTGAAAGGGTGGTGGAAGCAGATTCCATAGGAACTTTCAAAAGGCAATTGGACAGGTACTTGAAGAGGACTAATGTGCAGGGTTATGGGGAAAAAGCTGGGGTGTTGGACTAATTGGACAGCTCTTTCAAAGAGCCGGCACAGGCAGAACAGGCCGAACGGTCTCCTTTTGTGCTGGAAAATACTATGGTTCTATTGAGGGACAGACAGATTTGTGGTGCAAAAAATAGAGTGCATTATGAAAAGCCTGAGTTGTGTAAAATTGTGTTGATATGTATGTGCTTTTACTGGTTAAAATGGTTATGAATAAATCTAGTAATTCAATTGGGAACCTGAAATAAGGTGGAGTGTGGGAAGGGGCTTGACAGGATAAATGCTGGGAGGATGTTTCCCCTGGCTGGGAAGGGATATAGACAGGTTAAATGAGCGGGCAAGAACGTGCAGATGGAATATAGCGTGGAGAAATGTGAAGTTATCCACTTTGGTAGGAAAAATGGAAAAGCAGAATATTTTTTAAATGATGAGAGATTGGGAAATGTTGGTATTCAGAGGGACCTGGGTGTCCTTGTACACGAATCAATGAAAGTTAACATGCAGGTACAGCAAGCAATTAGGAAAGCAAATGGTATTTTTGCCTTTATTACAAAAGGATTAGAGTAAAGAAGTCTTACTGCAATTATATAGTGCCTTGGTGAGACCACACCCGGAGTACAATTTTGGTCATCTTACCTAAGGAAGGATATAGTTGCCTTAAAAGAAGTGCAACGAGGTTCACTAGGATGGAAGGATTCACAGAATCCCCACAGTGCAGATAGAGGCCATTTCGGCCCATCGAGCCTGCACCGACACATATCCCACCCTATCCCCGTAACCCCACGTATTTAATCCCCCCTAACACTAAGGGTCAATTTATCATAGCCAAATCAACCTAACCCGCACATCTTTGGACTGTGGGAGGAAACCGGAGCAGCCGGAGGAAACCCACGCAGACACGGGGAGAATGTGCAAATTCCACACAGACAGTCACCCGAGGCTGGATTCGAACCCGGGTCCCTGGCGCTGTGAGGCAACAGTGCTAACCACTATGCCACCGTGTTGCCCTAAATTGTCCGATGAGGAGAGATTGAGTAGACTAGGCCTATATTCCCTAGAGTTTAGAAGAATGAGAGGTGATCTCATTGAAACGTATAAAATTCTTAAGGGGCTTGACAGGGTAGATGCTGGGAGGATGTTTCCCCTGGCTGGGAAGTCTAGAACCCGAGGTCACAGTCTCAGAATATGGGGTCGGCCATTTAGGACTGAGATGAGAAATTGCTTCACTCAAAGGGTTGTGAATCTTTGGAATTCTCTACCCCAGAGGGCTGTGGATGCTCAGTCATTGAGTATATTCAAGACAGAGAACGATAGATTTTAGTTACTAAGGGACCCAAGGGATATGGGGATAGTGTGGTGAGGTAGAAGATCAGCCATGATCTTATTGAGTGGTGGAGTATGCTTGAAAGGCCCACTCCTGCTCCTATTTCTTATATTATGTAATGAGTAAGAAACTGGTTGAAGCATATAAAACAATGGGTACTTATTGGAGAAGTCTTGTTGAGGGGAACTGTAGTTTTTTTTAAATTTGTTTATGGGATGTGGGCGTCCCTGGCAATGCCAGCATTTATTGCCCATCCCTAGTTGCCCTTGAGAAGGTGGTGGTGAGCTGCCTTCTTGAACCGCTGTAGTCCGTGTGGTGATGGTGCTCCCACAGTGCTGTTAGGGAGGGAGTTCCAGGATTTTGACCCAGCGACGATGAAGGATCGGCAATATACTTCTAACTCAGGATGGTGTGTGACTTGGAGGAGAACTTGGAGGTGGTGGTGTTCCATGCGCCTGCTGCGCTTGTCCTTCTAGGTGGAAGAGGTCACAAGTTTGGGAGGAGCTGCCGAAGAAGCTTTGGCGAGTAGCTGCAGTGCATCTCGTAGATGGTACACACTGCAGCCACGGTACGCCGATGGTGGATGGGGTGCCAATCAAGCGGGCTGCTTTGTCCTGGATGGTGTCGAGCTTCTTGAGTGTTGTTGGAGCTGCTCTCATCCAGGCAAGTGGAGAGTATTCCATCACACTCCTTACTTGTGCCTTGTAGATGGTGGAAAGGCTTTGGGGTGTCAGGAGGTGAGACAGTCGCCGCAGAATACCTAGCCTCTGACTTGCTCTTGTTGCCACAGTATTTATGTGGCTGGTCCAGTTAAATTTCTGGTTAATGGTGACCCCCAGGATGTTGATAGTGGGGGATTCAGCAATGGTAATGCCATTGAATGTCAAGGGGAGGTGGTTAGACTCTCGCTTGTTGGAGATAGTCATTGCCTGGCACTTCTGTGGCGCAAATGTTACCTGCCACTTATCAGCCCAAGCCTGAACGTCGTCCAGGTCTTGTTGCATGCGGGCATGGACTGCTTCATTATCTGTGGAGTTGCGAATGGCGCTGAACACTGTGCAATCATTAGCGAACATCCCCATTTCTGACCTTATGTTGGAGGGAAGGTCATTGATGAAGCAGCTGAAGATGGTTGGGACTAGGACACTGCCCTGAGAAACTCCTGCAGCGATGTCCTATGGCTGTGATGATTGACCTTCAACCACCACAACCATCTTCCTTTGTGCTAGGTATGACTCCAGCCAGTGGAGCATTTTCCCCCTGATTCCCAATGACTTCAGTTTTACTAGGGCTCCTTGATGCCAGACTTGGTCAAATGCTGCCTTGATGTCAACTCACCTCTGGAATTCAGCTCCTTTGTCCATGTTTGGACCAAGGCTGTAATGAGGTCGGGAGCCGAGTGGTCTTGGCTGAACCCGAACTGGGCATCAGTGAGCAGGTTATTGGTGAGTGAGTGCCGCTTGATAGCACTGTCGATGACACCTTCCATCACTTTGCTGATGATTGAGAGTAGACTGATGGGGCGGTAATTGGCCGGGTTGGATTTGTCCTGCTTTTTGTGGACAGGACATACCTGGGCAGTTTTCCACATTGTCGGATAGATGCCAGTGTTGTAGCTGTACTGGAACAGTTTGGCCAGAGGTGCGGCTAGTTCTGGAGCACAAGTCTTCAGCATGATAGCCGGGATGTTGTCGGGGCCCATAGCCTTTGCTGTATCCAGTGCGCTCAGCCGTTTCTTGATATCACGCGGAGTGAATCGAATTGGCTGAAGAATGGCTTCTGTGATGGTGGGGACCTCGGGAGTAGGCCGATATGGATCATCCACTCGGCACTTCTGGCTGAAGTTGGTTGCAAACACTTCAGCCTTGTCTGTTTTGCACTCATGTGCTGGGCTCCACCATCATTGAGGATGGGGATATTCTTGGGGCCTCATCCTCCCGTTAGTTGTTCAATGATCCACCACCATTCATGACTGGATGTGGCAGGAATGCAGAGCTTTGATCTGATCCGTTGATTGTGGGATCGCTTAGCCCTGTCTATAGCATGCTGTTTCCGCTTTTTAGCATGCATGTAGTCCTGTGTTGCAGCTTCCCCAGGTTGGCATCTCATTTTTAGGTACGCCTGGTGCTGCTCCTGGCTCTTCTACACTCATTGTTGAACCAGGGTTGGTCCCCTGGCTTGGTGGTAATGGTAGAGTGAGGGATATGTCGGGCCATGAGGTTACAGATTGTGGTGGACTACAATTCTGCTGCTGATGGCCCACAGCGCCTCATGGATGCCCAGTTTTGAGCTGCTAGATCTGTTCTGAATCTATCCCATTTAGCACGGTGGTAGTGCCACACAACACGATGGAGGGTGTCCTCAGTGTGAAGACGGGACTTTGTCTCCACAATGACTGTGCGGTAGTCACTGCTGCCAATGTAGTCATGGACAGATGCATCTGCGACAGGTAGATTGGTGAGGATGAGGTCAAGTAGGTTTTTCCCCTCTTGTTGGTTCTCTCACCACCTGTCGCAGGCCCAGACTGGCAGTTATGTCCTTCAGGACTCGGCCAGCTCGGTCAGTAGTGGTGCTACTGAGCCACTCTTGGTGAAGGACATTGAAGTACCCCACCCAGAGTACATTCTGTGCCCTTGCTACACTCAGTGATTCTTCCAAGTGGTGTTCAACATGGAGGAGTACTGATTCATCAGCTGAGGGAGGGCGGTATGTGGTAATCAGCAGGAGGTTTCCTTGCCCATGCTTGACTTGAAGCCATGAGACTTCATGGGGTCCGGAGTCAATGTTGAGGACTCCCAGGGCCACTCCTTCCCGACTGTATACCACTGTGCCACCACCCTTGGTGGGTCTGTCCTGCCGGTGGGACAGGCCTACCCAGGGATGCTGCCTGGCCTGCTGAGTTTTTCCAGCGTTTTCTGTTGTTATTATGGTGATGGAGGAGTTTGGGACATTGGCTGAAAGGTATGATTCTGTGAGTATGACTGTCAGGCTGTTGCTTGACTAGTCTGTGGGACAGCTCTCCCAATTTTGGCACAAGTCCCCAGATGTTGGTGAGGAGGACTTTGCAGGGTTGACTGGGCTGGGGTTGCCGTGTCTGTAGCCGGTGCCGAGGTCGATGCCGGGTGGTCCGTCCGGTTTCATTCTTATTATTTTGTTTCGTATAGTGGTTATAGATAGAAGCTTCAGGGATGTAATTACTCCAAAGCATGAAGATAGATGGGTGACGGTGAGAGGGGCTAGGAGGAAGCAGTCAGTGCAGGGATCCTCTGTGGTCGTTCCCCTCAGTAACAGGTATACCGCTTTGAATACTGTTGAGGGGGACGACTTACCAGTGGTAAGCCACGGTGACCGGATCTCCGGCGCTGGGTCGGTCCCTGTGGCTCAGAAGGGAAGGGGGGAGAGCAGGAGAGCAATAGTTATTGGGGACTCAATAGTCAGAGGGACAGATAGGAGGTTCTGTGGCAGCAAAAGAGACTCACGGATGGTATGTTGCCTCCCGGGTGCCAGGGTCCGTGACGTCTCGGACCGTGTTTTCAGAATCCTCAAAGGGGAAGGGGAACAATCACAAGTCGTGGTACACATCGGTACCGACGACATAGGTAGGAGAAGGGACGGGGATTTAAAACAGGAATTTAGGGAGCTAGGTTGGAAGCTGAGAGCCAGTACAAACCATGTTGTAATTTCTGGTTTGTTGCCGGTGCCACGTGCTAGCGAGTTGAGGAACAGGGAGAGAGTGCAGATAAACACGTGGCTGCAGGGATGGTGTAGGGGGGAGGGTTTCAGTTATGTGGATAATTGGAGCACATTCTGGGGAAGGTGGGACCTGTACAAACAGGACGGTTTGCACCTGAACCAGAGGGGCACCAATATCCTGGGAGGGAAATTTGCTACGGCTCTTCGGGGGGGTTTAAACTAATTTGTCAGGGGGATGGGAAAAAGGGCTGTAGTCCACGAGCCAGTGGTGAGTGCAGGGAGGTACTGAGGAGGGTATCAAGGTCGCAGGAATGTACCGGCAGACAGGAAGATGGCTTGAAGTGTGTCTACTTCAATGCAAGGAGCATCCGGAATAAGGTAGGAGAACTTGGAGCGTGGATTGGTACTTGGGACTACGATGTGGTGGCCATTACGGAGACATGGTTAGAACAGGGACAGGAATGGTTGTTGGAAGTTCCGGGGTATAGATGTTTCAGTAAGAGTAGGGAAGTTGGTAAGAAAGGTGGGGGAGTAGCATTGTTAATCAAGGATAGTTTAACAGCGGCAGAAAGGCAGTTCGAGGGGGATCTGCCGTCTGAGGTAATATGGGCTGAAGTTAGAAATAGGAAAGGAGCGGTCACGTTGTTAGGAGTTTTCTACAGGCCCCCAAATAGTAATAAAGATGTGGAGGAAGAAATTGCAAAGCAGATTATGAATAGGTGTGGAGGTCACAGAGTAGTTGTCATGGGTGACTTCAACTTTCCAAATATTGATTGGAACCTTTATAGGTCAAACAGTTCGGATGGGATAGTTTTTGCACAGTGTGTGCAGGAGGGTTTCCTGACACAATATGTGGATAGGCCGACAAGAGGTGGGGCCACGTTGGATTTGGTACTGGGTAATGAACCGGGCCAAGTGTTTGATTTGTATGTGGGAGAGCACTTTGGAGATAGTGACCACAATTCGGTAACTTTCACTATTGCAATGGAGAGGGATAGGGCCATACGGCAGGGCAGGGTTTATAATTGGGGGAGGGGTAATTATGATGCGATTAGGCAAGAATTAGGGAGTATAAGATGGGAACAGAAACTATCAGGGAAAGGCACAAATGAAAAGTGGAGCTTTTTCATGGAGCAATTACTGCGTGTCCTTGATAGGTATGTCCCTGTCAGGCAGGGAGGAAATGGCCGAGTGAGAGAACCATGGTTCACAAAAGAGGTTGAATGTCTAGTCAAGAGGAAAAAGGAAGCGTATGTAAGGATGAGAAAACAAGGTTCAGTTGGGTCGATTGAGGGGTACAAGGTAGCAAGGAATGAGCTAAAAAAAGAGCTTAGGAGAGCTAGGAGGGGGCATGAGAAGTCCTTGGCGGGTCGGATCAAGAAAAATCCCAAGGCTTTTTACTCTTATGTGAGAAATAAAAGAATGACCAGGGTGAGGGTAGGGCCGGTCAAGGACAGTAGTGGGAACTTGTGCATGGAGTCAGAAGAGATAGGAGAGGTGATGAATGAATACTTTTCGTCAGTGTTCACCGAGGAGAGGGGCCATGTTCTTGAGGATGAGAGTGTGATAAAGGTGGATAGGCTGGAGGTGGTAGATGTTCTGAGGGAAGATGTTTTAGCAATTTTGAAGAACCTGAGGGTCGATAAGTCCCCTGGGCCAGATGGAATATATCCTAGGATTCTTTGGGAGGCAAGGGAGGAGATTGCAGAGCCTCTGGCTTTGATCTTTGGGTCCTCACTGTCCACGGGGATGGTGCCAGAGGACTGGAGAGTGGCGAATGTTGTTCCTCTCTTCAAGAAAGGAAATAGGAATGACCCTGGTAATTATAGGCCGGTTAGTCTTACTTCGGTGGTTGGTAAGATAATGGAAAAGGTCCTGAGGGATAGGATTTATTACCATTTGGAAAGGGGCAACTTAATCAGGGATAGTCAACATGGATTCGTGAAGGGTAAGTCTTGCCTAACAAATTTGATTGAATTCTTTGAGGAGGTAACTAAGTGTGTAGATGAAGGTAGAGCAGTTGATGTCGTATACATGGATTTTAGTAAGGCGTTTGATAAGGTTCCCCATGGTCGTCTCATGAAGAAAGTAAGGAGTTGTGGGATAGAGGGAAATTTGGCCGATTGGATAAGTAACTGGCTAACTCATAGAAGGCAGAGGGTGGTGGTGGATGGAACATTTTCGGACTGGAGACCAGTTACCAGCGGTGTGCCACAGGGGTCGGTGCTGGGTCCTCTGCTGTTTGTGATTTTTATCAATGACTTGGAGGAGGGGACTGAAGGGTGGATCAGTAAATTTGCTGATGACACCAAGATTGGTGGAGTAGTGGATGAGGTGGAGGGCAGTTGTAGGCTGCAAAGAGACATTGATAGGATGCAGAGCTGGGCCGAAAAATGGCAGATGGAATTTAACCCTGATAAGTGCGAGGTGATTCATTTTGGTAGGGCAAATTTGAATAAGGATTACAGGGTCAACGGCAGGGTTCTGAGGAACGTGGAGGAGCAGAGGGATCTGGGGGTTCATATCCACAGATCTCTGAAGGTTGCCACTCAAGTGGATAGAGCAGTAAAGAAGGCCTATGGTGTGTTAGCGTTTATTAACAGAGGGTTTGAGTTTAAGAACCGTGAGGTTATGCTGCAACTGTACAGGACCTTGGTGAGACCACATTTGGAATATTGTGTGCCGTTCTGGTCACCTCACTATAGGAAGGACGTAGAAGCATTGGAAAGAGTGCAAAGGAGATTTACCAGGATGCTGCCTGGTTTGGGGGGGAGGTCTTATGAGGAAAGATTGAGGGAGTTGGGGCTTTTCTCTTTAGAGCGGAGGAGGATGAGAGGCGACTTAATAGAGGTTTATAAGATGATGAGGGGGATAGATAGAGTGGATGTTCAGAGACTATTTCCTCGGGTAGAGGCAGCTGTTACAAGGGGGCATAACTATAAGGTGCATGGGGGGAGATATAGAAGGGATGTCCGAGGTAGATTCTTTACTCAGAGAGTGGTTGGGGTGTGGAATGAACTGCCTGCTGTGATAGTGGAGTCGGACACTTTAGGAACTTTCAAGCGGTTATTGGATAAGCACATGGAGCACATCAGAGTGATAGGGAGTGTGATAGCTTGATCTTGGTCTCGGACAATGCTCGGCACAACATCGAGGGCCGAAGGGCCTGTACTGTGCTGTACTGTTCTATGTTCTATGTTCTATGTACTGGACTAGTAATCCAGAGACCTGGATTAATGATCGGGAGACATGAATTCAAATCCCACCATGGCAGCTGGGGAATTAAATTCAGTTAATTAAATAAATCTGGAACAAAAAAAAGAGCTAATAACGGTGACCATGAAACTACTGAATTGTTGTAAAAACCCAACTGGTTCACTAATGTTCTTTTTAGGGAAGGAAATCTGCCATACCTCCCTGGTCTGGCCTGTGACTCCAGACCCACGGCAATGTGGTTGACTCTGAAATGGCCTAGCAAGCCGCTACAAAGATGTATACCAGCGGTTCAAGAAGACGGCTCACCACCACCTTCTCAAGAGCAAGTCGGGATGGGCAATAAATGCTGGCCTTGCGAGAGATGTCCACATCCCATGAACGAATGAAAAAAATGTCGGTGGGGTGTGGGAGTACTGAGTGGGGTGCCCCAGAGCTGGGTGTTCGGACCATTACTGTATCTAATTCAAACAATGAATTGGATTCAGAAACTCAATGCAAATCAATCAAATTTGCTGACAACACCAAATTAGGTGGGGGAGTGAAATTGGGGGAGGCATCTCAGATATCTTAGAATAAACTGGACAAAATATGTGAATAGGCAATGAAGAGCCATGAGACTGATCCCTATTGGCAGAGGACTACGTTATGAGTACAGACTGGAGAGACTTGCCTTTTTCAGCATGGAAAGGAGGCTGTTAAGTGGTTATCTTATAGAGGAAAATAACATAGTCAAGGGAATGGAGAAGATAAATCCTGAATGCTACCTTAAATTAAATTGAGAGTTGGACAAGGGGCCACAAGTTCAAAATAGCAAAAGATAAATTTGGGACTGATAACAGGAAGTGCTTTTCATACAAAGGTAGAAAATAGCTAGAAAAAAACACTGGAATCGGTTGGATGCTGTAGGTTTATGGATGGATGAATTAAGAGGGCGTTCCTGATCCATAAGTACCTTGTGATCTTGTGAACGGGCTTAGTGTTCTTTCTTACTTTCAAAGGCCGGATTGTAATCCCCCATGCAACGTGTCGATTCTATAAGATAGGAGGAAGTTGGGGCATACATTCTGTAAACAGATAGACAAATCAGTTACAATAAGAAAATGGAGAAATACAGAATCAAAATAGAAGGAATGGAACAAGGGTGGGGAAAATGTTGAGACAAATAGATAAATTCAATTGTTTGGGTAGGTTGTAGCCCAGTATGGACTGAACTAAATCCACGGCACCTGGCAACTGAATTTGCTGTCCTTTTATTTATTTCCCAACCCAGATCATTTATGTTGCCAGAAATCCCAAGGATGTGATTGTGTCATACTATCACTTTCACAAGTAGTGTTTTCTTGAAGAAGCCAAAGGATTTTCAGCACTTTCTGGAGCAATTTGCTGAAGGAAATGGTAACTTTTTTTTTAAACAGTTTTGCTCAGCTGTTACCAAAAATATTACTTGTGCTAATATTTTGCTGAATATTGTCGGATCATTTAAGATTCTTTATATTTTGGAAATAATCTTATCTGCGTACAGAACAATTAAAAGACATTAGTGCTATATATTTAATGGATTTATATAAGCTCATTTTGAATATTTTTAGTGAGGTTTTATATCTCCCTGTAGTTAAGATAAATATTTATGTTTTGGGGCTTTACATAAGAACAGGACTCAGCCATTCAGCCCCTCGAGCCTGTTCCGCCATTCAATTAGATCATGGCTGATTTGTATCTTAACTCCATCTACTCACCTTGGTTCCATAACCCTTAATACCGTGTCTAAAAAAAATCAATTTCAGTTTTGAAATTTTCAATTGACCCCCCAGCCTCAACTGTTTTTTGGGGGAGAGAGTTCCAGATTTCCACTAGCCTTTGCATGAAGAAGTCCGACCTGACATCACCCCTTTGCATAGGAGCTCCTAAAATTTGGGTATGGAATCGTGGACTAGCACTGAGGCTTCTACAAACCATCAGGTATCATAAACATATCCCCACTACATCACTCGGGAGCATTGGTTCACCTTTACCACTACACTAAGAATTGCCCTCATCATGGATCAATAATCCTTCCAACATCAGCAGAGGGCATAAATGTAACCTACAACTAGACTACCATAGAAAAGGGTTCCGTTCCATACTTTGTAAGTGAAACTGAGTTTACAATCCTGCTGTCTAAAGTTGCACAAGTTACATATGCAGCAAAAGATCAATGCTCAGGTGGAAAGTTTACACCTACATTTCAAAAGTCATAGAAATTGGAGCATCTTTGTGGTCTGCTGTGGGGCACTATGTAAATCAAATGTACGCTGGGCACTGACCATTTATGTGCAAATGGAAAATTGAGAGTATGCATAAATAGAGAGCCATTTTGTCTTTTGTACATCTATGCTTGAAATCTTTTTAAAGGAATAGCTGTAGCAAAATTTGAAGTGGTTATGGATCGGAACAAATGTGGAAATTATGCTTCTTTGCAGTAAAGGTGCTCTGTAGTACTGTTTACTCACCACACTTATTTTTTTAAGTGTTTTATGGATCTTGGTTTGACCACATCAGAGACTGGTATAGCCACAAGGATGAACTTGGCCCAGAAATTCGGCGCTTGTCGGGTGAGTATGCGCTGTGTACTCACCCGTAAGGCCACTTGAAGTGCCGGTTTTCTGCATGCACTGCGCATGCGCGGGAAACCGGAACTTCCGGTCTCGTGAAGGGAGGGGTTCGAGGTGAACTGCGTGCGCGGGAGAGGCTGCGCACACGCAGCGAACTTCGGGTTTTTTTCAGGTTTCTCCGGGAAGGTAAGTATAGAAGAAGCTGCGCTTTTAAAAAGGAGACGCAAGACCCGTTTTTAACAAGGTAAGTGGTTAATTAATTACAGTTTAAAAATTTTTCCAACAGGTTTATCTTTTTTAGATACTTTAAAGAAAGATAAGTTTATTTTTAGCACCGTTAAAAAGTATTTTAATTTTTTCAAAAATTTAAATTTTTGTTTAAAGTAGTTAACTTATTTAACTTAGTTATTTTAAAAATGTGATTAAAAAAAAAATTATTTGAAGTTTAAGTATGGTTTTGGGGCCGATTCCTGTCAAATCTATGAATGAAAATGCCCTGCTAGGATTGGCTTTCCATGGCCCACGTGATCCCAGGGGACGCTTCGAACTAACTGCGCCCCTGGGATACGCAAGCACTGCACGCCGGCAGCTGGAGGAGGCCCAGGACCTGAAGTTCTCACGGGCCCAAAACACAACAGCAGACGCGGTAGGTAAGTACGCGCGCGATGCTTGCACCCGCAGGAAGCTGGAAAACGGAATTTCTGGCCCATTGTTTGTGACATACGAGGATATGCAGAAAGTAAGTGATACTTATATATGGTAACTAAAGATGTTTGAATAAATCATGAATTATGTGGTCCTGATACTATTACAGCAGGGAGAATATTGTTAAATATTCTGATTCCAGGTTTTGTATGAATTGTAATGATGTTTAATTTGGTTCTTCAAATGAAAACTTTAAGCATTAAAATATATTGGGGGTGAAATTGAAATGAGCTGATTGTGGAAAACAGGCCATAGTGAATTGGAAGCTTGTTTTACACCCTGCCTGATTTTGTACTGCAGTCAATAGAAAAAAAATCGGGCGGGGTATAAAACGGGCCAGCAATTTGCTATTGCCCATTTTAAGCTATCGCCGAAAACCAATTTCACCGCCATTATTTCCTCTGATGGTTACATTTTTTTCTGAATCCCTTTCTTGTTCTGAAATTTATTTCTATCTTTTCTTTTTTGCTTCACTCTTCCTTTTCATTTTGCTCTATTTTCTCTCCATTCAATCCGACTGCTGTGAGCAACCATCACACCTCCTCTTTGGGGCAGGATGGTCTGGACCACAGGTTTTACTTGAGACAAAGTGTGGTTCTGTTGTCCTCCTTATTACTGAGGTGAAGCACTCTGTCGCTAATAAAGGTTCCATCTATTGGCCCAGATGTGTGCATGAAATACAGGCTATTTTTAGAATATTGTTTTATATCAATGTTCTTCTGTCATATACCAAATTCAGTATGTTGATTGACTGAAAATTATATGTTCAGACTCAATTGAGAAGAGTCAGATCTGAGAACATTCACTGTCTCATTTCATCACTATTTTCTCCACAGAAAGGATTTTTGGATTGTTATGTTGGGGGTTGATTTTAACCTGGAGCGGGGTTTGGGCGGGTGGGGGTAGGACGAGTGCAAAACACACTCACAGGCCTAAGTTTCAGACCTGGGCTATTTTAACTCTGGAAACTCATTTAAATTCCATCAGTTCACTACCCGCCCATTCTGGCTGCCAGTCGATGAAGATGCTCAGTTGTTGAGAATATTCAAGACTGAGAATGATAGATTTTTGGGCACTAAGGGAATCAAGGGATATGGGGCTAGGGCGGGAAAGTGGAGTTAATGTAGAAGGTCAGCCATGATCTTATGCAATGGCGGAGCAGGCTCGAGGGGCTGTATGGCCTATTTCTTTTGCTCTAATGAAATAAAATAGGCCCGTAATTTCTGACAGGAGGCATCCCGCATGCAGATGCCTCCTATCGGGAAAAAATCTACGCCCTTACCTGAGGGCTCCCGAGGTCCGGACTCTTCCGTTCCTGGGCCTCTCCTCGTGCGCGCACGCATTGGCCCAGGTATCCCAGGGGCACAGGCAGTTCGCAAGCGTTCCTGGGATCATGTGGGCCAGGCGAGCCAATGGGAAAAGGGAATCCTGAAAAAAGACATTACAACATTAAAAGAAAAATTTTAAATCATGTTGTTAATTAGTTAAAATTACGTTAAATTATATTTTCAACAAATTTAATTTTTTGAAAAAATAATTAAAGTTTTTTACGGGGCTAAAAATAAACTTACCTTTTAAAGTATTTTTACATTATAAATGAGTGGGGGGGAAATTTTTTTTAAAACTTTTTTTAAACTCTTATGCTGGTAAAAGCCTGCTTTTACCAGGCATAAGATTTTTAAGGTATTTCAGTGGCCGGAGGTTCTGCAGAAAGTGGAACTCTCCACCCGCAGAGGCCCTTCTCCAGGGCACGCAGAGGATCTGTCAAGAGGATTCTTGACAGATCGGAAGTGCCAGTTTTCAGCGCATGCGAGGTCTGAAAATACGGGCCAATGTCTTCCAAAAACAAGTAAGTCAGTCCATGAAAGGGACAAGGTTCATAGTTTATTCCTTTTTCTCATTTTTGAAAGTGAGATTGAGTTAAGTAAGTGGAATTTGCTTTGACTCTAACTCTGCATGGTCACTTGCTCTGAAATAAACAGCTTAATGATTTGTATCTGGCCTCGCCTTACCAAGTGTTTCTCAGTCTGCCTTCGAAAAGATTGGAAAAGGACACGAGTGCACGTGTAAAAGATATGAAATCCAGTTCAGTTCATAAGGGACTCCTACTGGGCTACGCTATCGTATAACTAGATATTGGGCTCTCAGAAAGCTTATGGGAATGGTCAGCACTAATGTAGCTGAGAGACTAGTTAAGGCAGACACAAATCTTCTAACATGCACCATCTTGATATGTTCCAACCATTTAGACGCTTCGGCATGTTCAGTAGCAGTGGGAGAGTTCTCAGTCTTTACACTGCGACAATGTATGAACGGACACCGCGCAACAATCGGCAGGCAGGAGTGTTCCCTCCCAGTCGGGGAACACTTCAGCAGTCAAGGACATTCAGCCTCCGATCTTCGGGTAAGCGTTCTCCAAGGCGGCCTTCGAGACACACGACAACGCAAAATCGTCGAGCAGAAACTGATAGCCAAGTTCCGCACCCATGAGGACGGCCTCAACCGGGATCTTGGGTTCATGTCACGCTACATGTAACCCCACCTGACGTAGAGTCATCCAGACTCGAGTCGTCGTTGGCTTGTTCTCTCTACACAGATGCGGCCGGACCTGCTGTGATTTCCAGCAAAAAAAGGTTTTTGTTTTCCATACAGACCCCAGCATCTGCCACATTTGACCCCTTGTGATCCCACCTCATTGTCTTTGATGTAATGTTTTCCTGACTGACCAGTTTGGACACCATCCACACCTTTTATTGCCGTGATTATCTCTCTGCCGAGGTGTGATAAAGGGCAGTTAGAAAGATTAACTGTAATCATCTAACAGTGTTCTCTGACTATATATGCTGTGTCTATATGCATCTCTTCACTTCACCTGATGAAGGAGCAGTGCTCCAAAAGCTTGTGATTTCAAATAAAGCTGTTGGACTATAACCTGGTGTTGTGTGACTTCTCACATTAGTCTTTACAGTGTTATCAATTTTATGCCATCAGAGCATCATTTCAGTCCCAGAGCTGATGATGAGTCAAGCTGTTGGTGACACTTTAATTTTGGAGTAAAAAAAGCCAGTCGAATTTTGCATTTTATATATAGGAGCACAGAGTACGCGTAAAGAAGTAATGATGAATTTATACAAAAGATTGGTTAGACTACAGTTAGAGTACTGTGAGCAGTTTTGGATAACCCATTATAGAAAGGGCATTAAAGTGATAGAACGCTTACATTGGTTTTTTAAAAATTCATATATGGGATGTGGGCGTCACTGGCAAGGCCAGCATTTATTGCCCATCCCTGATGGCCCTTGAGAAGGTGGTGGTGAGCCGCCGCCTTGAACCGCTGCAGCCCGTGTGGTGAAGGTGTTCCCACAGTGCTGTTAGGGAGGGAGTTCCAGGATTTTGACCCAGTGACGATGAAGGATTGGCGATATACTTCATATCAGGATGATGCCAGGGATGAGAAAGTATAGTTATGAGGAGAGACTCAAGATACTGGGAGTATTTCCACTGGAGCAGAGAAGGATAAGAAGAGATTGAATAGAGGTTATTTAAAATTATGAAGCATTTTGATAGAGTGAAGAGATAAAGACTAATTCTTCTGGTTGGGTAATCAGTGATTGAGGGGTCATCAACTTCAAATGGTCACAACGAGTGTAAGGAGAATTTCTTTACATAGGGGGATGTTGGAGCATTGAACACTTTGCCACAGGGAATGGTTAAGGCAGAGACCATTGCACCTTTTAAGAGAAAATTGGATAAATATTTGAAGCAGAGGAAGACACCTATGGGGAGATTGTGGGGCAGTGGGATTAGTTGTGAATGGGTCTAGCAAAGAGCCAGTACACAATAGGCCAAATGGTTTTCTTCTGTGCTTCAACCTTCTATGTTTCTATGGTTAAACTTGACCTGTTCTCATTGTAGTCATGGCCAGTCAATTATTCAAGTCCTGAGCGTTGATTGGCTGGAAAACGGGCCTTTCAAGCTACATTTCAGCCAAGCTGAGACCAGTTTCTGATTTGAGTTCCACTACCAGAATGCACAGCTGGACAATGGAGACGTAGGGAAAAAGTTATTAAGTACTTACCCTGCCAGCATTGTGCAACTAAGACGTACAAATGATTCTGAAATATTTGTAACTAACACTTGATGGTTCAACTAAAAAAATTAAGAATGAAGTATCTGGCATCTTTTGAAGTTTGCAGGTACAGCCTGGCTGGTATTGAATTGTCTGCATTGACCTTTTGACCAAATTACCTTGCACCACGAGATCTGTCACATGACCATTGCTGGACACTGCATGAGCTTTACCACTGGCTGATCCCGCTGATTTTTTCACCACTGAGCTAAAGCAACTGTGCCCCAGTAAAAAGTTCACTCTGCCCCCGACTAAGGTGTGTGACCTTCTGCATCTTTCCCTTCAGCAGTTAAGGAAGAACTTAAATTTAAATAGCACCTTTCCTGACTTCAGGACATCACAAAGTGCTTCACAGCCAACAAAGTATTACTTTTTGAAGTGTAGTCACTGTTGGGGGCGGTGGGAGGATTCGAGAAAGTGTAAATTCAAAAGCAGTTAGAGAAATGTCAAGGCTGTAGAGCAGAATAGTGATCTGGGAAAAGATAAGCAGAGTAGGTCGGGAAGGGACAGAGATGAATAAAGGTAATAGGGCATTAGTGACTAAAGTGACATCAGGAGAAAAATAGGAAAAAAGTTAAAACTAAAGGTACTATATCTGAATGCACGAAGCATTCACAACAAAATAGATGAATTAATAGCGCAGATAGAAATAAATGGGTTTGATTTAATAGCCGTTGCAGAGTGACCAAGGTTGGTAACTAAATATTCCAGGATATTTGACTTTTAGAAGAGACAGGCAGAATGGAAAAGGAGAAAGGGGTAGCCCTGATAATAAAGGAGGGAATAAAGACAGAAGAGAGAAGGATCTTGGCTCGGAAACACAAAATTTAGAATCAGTTTGGGTGGAGCTAAAACAACAAGGGGCAGAAATCACTAGTGGGTGGTAGTCTATAGGCCCCCTAACAGTGGTTGGAGTGTCAGGCAGAGTATAAATCAGGTAATTAGAGATGGATGTAACAAGGGTAACACAGTAATCATGGGGGATTTTAACTTTCATATAGACTGGGCAAACCAAATTTGCAGAAATAGTGCAGAGGAAGAGTTCATGGAATGCATTCAAGATAGTTTTCTAAATCAGTATGTCAAGGAACCTATAAGGGAATTGGCTATTTTAGATCTAGTACTGTGCAATGGCACCGGGTTAATTAATAACCTTTTAGTAAAGGAGCCTCTGAGTAGCAGTGATCATAATATGATAGAATTTTATGTTGAGTTTGAGAGTGATTTAGTTAAGTCCGAAACTTGGGTCCTAAACCTGAACAAAGCAAACTACTATGTAGGTATGAGGGGCGAGTTGGCTAAGGTAGCTTGGGAAACTAGATTAAAAGATATGACAGTAGAAAAGCAATGGCAAACATTTAAAGAAATAATTCATAATTCTCAATGAATATACATTCCCTTAAGGAATAAAAACACCACAGGAAAAATGGCTCAACCGTGACTAACAAGAGAAATTAAAGATAGTATTAGATTAAAGGAAGAGCATATAATGTTGCCAAAAAGAGTAGTAAGCCTGAGGATTGGGATGATTTTAGAATTCAGCAAAGGAGGACCAAGAAATTGATGAAGAAAGGGAAAATAGAATGAGAGTAAACTAGCGAAAGACATAAAAACAGAGTGTAAAAGCTTCTATAGGTACGTAAAAAGGAAAAGATTAGCGACAGTAAATGTGGGTTCCTTACAGGCTGAGACCGGAGAAATTATAATGGGGAATAAGGAAATGGCAGTTAAATTAAACAAATACTTTGGCCGCAAACTTGCCGGCGCTCAGAGGGCGGATTTCGAGGCGGGTCGGGAGTAAAAATCAATGATTGATGGCAGGTTGCGAACCTGCCGCCATCCCGCCTCCACGTTACTTTGCCAAGTGTCGAGTCTGCGAGTCCCGATCAGACCCGACACCAAATGGCGGGAGAGGCACTTAATCTTATTTGAACTGGCTGTTGCGATTTGAGCTTTTTCTGCGTGTTGCCCATCGTCAGACAAACACGCCAGCTGCATTGCACCGGGTTTAGCAAGGAGATGAATTATTAGCAGCTGCTCCAGCAGCTTAAAAGCGGTCCTACAATATGGCTGAGTTTCAGATGGCACACGTTAGTGCTTTGAGGTTTTGGCTAACATTTTGCAGCTCTACTGATCTTGTGTTCAAGCGGAGATCCATCTTCAGTGTGACCTCCTTGGAAGACCCTCTTGCCACTTTGACTGAGCGCTTGCAACCTTTATTGCTCAACTGAGCTATCCACCAGCGGAATGGGAACCATTTATATCCTCTCATCCTGGTCGTCAGATTCGGAGGAAGAGCAGCCGCGGCAGCAGCACAACCTGGCAGAACAGCTGCACCAGCAACAGGAGCGCCAACCTTCTCCTCAGCCACATCATGATGGACAGGGCAGAGGGCATCAGCGCAGGGCTGCACCTCTCCGCAGGAGATACCCCCACCACAGGTTTTGCAGGCCGAGGATGAGCTTCCTCAACATGAGTGAGCAGCAGTGCCAAAGGAGGCTGAGACTTTTGCGAGAGGTAGTCGCAGACATCTGCACAATGCTGCACCAACACTTGGAGCCCAGAGGAGCGGGTGGACCCTCCTACCAGCGGCTGTCAAAGTCACCACCGCACTCAACTTCTTTGCTTCGGGGTCCTTCCAGGGATCATCAGCAGACATCAGTGGTATCTCCCAGTTGGCCGCACACACCTGCATCATGCCGGGTACCGATGCCCTCTTTGCAAAGTCACACAATTACATCCACTTCTCCATGGATGAAGCAAGTGTAACCTTGCGTGTGGTTGGCTTTGCAAATATGGCAGGTTTCCCAATGGTGCAGGATGTCGTAGACTGCACACATGTGGCCTTAAGGGCACCCCATCACAACCCAGCTGTATTTGTCAACCGCAAGGGCTTCCACTCCCTTAACGTCCAGCTGGTGCGTAACCACAGGAAGATCATTATGCATGTTTGTGCCAAGTACCCTGGCAGTTGCCATGACTCCTTCATCCTGTGCCAGTCTACTGTGCCTCAGCTCTTCAATCCACCAACCCAACTTTCCAGATGGCTATGTGGCGACGAGGGCTATCCCCTGAAAAAGTGGCTCATGACACCGATGAGGAGGCCATCATACGAGGCTGAGGAGCGGTACAATGTGAGCCACATTTCCACCAGAAGCCTCATAGAGCAAACCATCGGCTTGCTGAAAATGCAATTCCGATGCCTCGACAGATCTGGTGGAGCCCTGCAGTACTCACTAGCCAGGATCTCCAGAATCATCGTGGTCTGCTGTGCCCTGCACAACATCGCACAGCAGCGCGGCTTAGCGCTGCCTGATGAACAAGTGGCACAGCGCAAAGCCTTCTCAGAGGAGGAGGAGGTGGCAGATGAGGGATACCTTGCGGGGCCGGATGTGCCAATTGCACCAACACGCGACCACATTGCTGGCTGTCAGGCAAGGGATGCACTGATCCATGCCAAATTCGCATAAGCTTACGTTTCAACCACAGGTGGCTGGCAGATGGCTATGAATGTCTGGATGACCTTCTTAACATGCCATACATCATCTCTCCAATAAACGGTGCTTTCCTCACCACCATTACAAATGCAAGTCGCCTTGAGCTCTCTCTGTGCAACTTCCATTTCTCAGAACACATAGGCCAATACTTCAAATCTTTGCCATCACTCTTGTTTAATCAAACCACAATCAGGCCGACAATCGATACTTTCTAACACAAGTAACTACCCTTGTGATTATTTGTGTGTTAACTTTCTCTTACGCGTGGTGCTTCCCCTGTGGCTTCAGCAGATGTAGAGGCACCTTGCTCACTTTTATGCTGCGCCAGTTTAGACGCCTTTGGCAGGTGTCCTCTGGGTTTGGGAGCCTGGGAGGGCTCCTCCACAGTCTGCTCTTCCTGCAGCTGTGCCGGGGCTGAAATGGCCATCTCAGTTGGGTGCAGAATCTGGGGCTCTGACCGAGGGCTCCGCAGTGACATGGTCGTGTGAGCGCTTGGAGAGGAGCCCACACTTCCTTGTTGTCAGCCACCAACATCCCCCTCACGGGTCACCCACTCTTCAGTGCTAGCAAGTGGCTGGAAAGCACCTTGCTGCACATCAGTGGGGCCATGAGGACCCGTCTCTGTACTGACAGTCCTCTAACGGGGTTGTCCGTGTACCTCTGGTGTCTCTCCTCAATAGATGCCCATCTATCCTCCGTAGCAGACCATCTATTTAGAAGAGTCACCATGCTTTGTTGAGTCTGACGAGTTATCTCCTCCATGGAGGTTGCCAGCCTCTCCAAGGCGGCACGTTCATGCGCCATTGGCTCCACCAAGGCAGTGTTCATGTTTGAGATGGACTCCTCCCTTCTCTGCACACTCAGTTACCGTGGATACAAACCCTGTCAGAGACTCCTGCACTTGTTCCTAGAGTTCCAGCATCGCTCTCTTTCTGGATGGCCCCAGAGGCACAGCGTCTACATGCAGCTGAGCAGAGCTAGCTGCGTCCTGTGACCTCCAACGAGGACTCTCCACTGCTGTCGCTGTCTCCACCATCTGCTGATGCTCACTTGTGAGCTGTGATACACCAGGTCACAACACTACTCTTATGTCGCGAAGGACCCCCCCGAGGTGTGCGTTTCTGCGCTGGTGCTGGGTGTGCTGAGTCCTGGTGACGCTGCTCCCTCAGGCTGCAGGTTCCTCCTGAGGAGTCGTCCGGCTCTTCCTCCTGGACAGTGGGGAGGGGGGCTCTCAATGGTCCTGTGGGAGAGTAAATGCATGAGGTAGACATGTGATATTTAGGTAGCAGACACATCCATTGTGCAGATGATCAAAGGTCAATCTCTATGAACATCATATGCCATTTCAGTCAATCATGAAATCTAAATGAGAGGGTTGAAAAACTATTCTGTCACCAGCATCCTCTACTGCGCCCGTCTCTCCAGCCCCCACTTCCAGCTCCTCGCCACCTTCCACAATGTCGTGAGCAGCCTCCTCAGCGCTTCTCGATGTAGCGAGGGATGGTGGCCCTCCTCCTATCGTTGCTCTCTCCTTCTTGTGGGCTGTTGAGGTGAGCAGCCCACTTAATTTAAAATCGCAAATTGGGAGCGGCTGATACCGGCAGCGGGACTGGAACCCACCCACCAGGCAACCCGACTTCAACCCGCCTCCTCCAATAAAATCGCAGCCTTTGTGTCTGTCTTCATGAAGGAAGATCCAAAAAACCTCCCGGAAATATTGAAGAACCAAGGGTCTAGCGAGAATGAGGAATTGAAAGAAATTAGTAAAAAAAAAAAATAGTACTGGAGAAATTAATGGGACTGAAAGCCGATAAATCCCCTGGACCTGATGGCCTACATCCTAGGGTTTTAAAAGAGGTGGCTATAGAGATAGTGGAAGCATTCGTTGTCATCTTCCAAAATTCCATAGATTCCAGAATGGTTCCCGCTGACAGGAAGGTAGCAAATGTAACCCTACTATTTAAGAAAGGAGAGAGAGAGAAAATGGAGAACTACAGACCAGTTAGCCTGACATCAGTAGTAGGGAAAATGCTAGAATCTATTATTAAGGACGTGGTAACAGGGCACTTGGAAAATAATAATAGGATTGGGCTGAGTCAACACGGATTTATGAAAGGGAAATCATGTTTGACGAATCGGTTAGAGTTTTCTGAGGTTGTAACTAGCAGAATAGATAACAGGGAACCAGTGGATGTGGTGTATTTGGATTTTCAGAAGGCATTCTATAAGGTGCCACTCGGTTATTAAACAAAATTAGGGCTCATAGGATTGGGGGTAATATACTAGCATAGATTGAGGATTGGTTAACGGACAGAAAACAGAGACTAGGAATAAACGGGTCATTTTCGGGTTGGCAGGCTGTAACTAGTGGGGTACCGCAAGGATCAGTGCTTGGGCCTCAGTTATTCATAATCTAGATCAATGATTTGGATGAGGGGACCAAATGTAGTATATCCAAGTTTGCTGATGATACAAAGCTAGGTGGGAATGTAAGTTGTGAGGAGGATGCAAAGAGGCTTCAAGGGGATATAGACAGGCTAAGTGAATGGGCAAGAATATGGCAAATGGAATATAATGTGGAGAAATGTGAAGTTATCCACTTTGGCAGGAAAAATAGAAAAGCAGAGTATTTTTTAAATGGTGAGTGATTGGGAAATGTTGGTGTTCAGAGGGACCTGGGTGTCCTTGTACACAAATCACTGAAAGTTAACATGCAGGTACAGCACACAATTAGGAAAGCAAATGGTTTGTTGGCCTTTATTACAGGAGGATTTGAGTATAAGAATAAAGACGTCTTACTGCAATTATATAGGGCCCTGGTGAGACCACACCTGGAGTATTATGTACAGCTTTGCTCTCCTTACCTAAGGAACGATATACTTGCCACAGAGAGAGTGCAACGAAGGTTCACCAGACTGATTCCTGGGATGGGGGGATTGTCCTATGAGGAGAGATTGAGTAGACTAGGCCTATATTCCCGAGAGTTAAGAAGAATGAGAAGTGATCTCATTGAAACATACAAAATTCTTACCAGGCTTGACAGAGTAGATGCAGGAAGGATGTTTCCCCTGGGTGGGGAGCCTAGAACCAGGGGTCACAGTCTCAGAGTAAGGGGTCGGCCATTTAGGACTGAGATGAGGAGAAATTTCTTCATTCAGAGGGTGGTGAATCTTTGGAATTCTCTACCCCAGAGGGCTGTGGAGGTTCAGTCGTTGAGTATATTCAAGGCTGAGATGGATAGATTTTTGGATATTAAGGGAATCAAGGGATATGGGGATAGTGCAGGAAAGTGGAGTTGAGGTAGCAGATCAGCCATGATCTTATTGAATGGTGGAGCAAGCTCGAGGGGCCGAATGGCCTACTCCTGCTCCTATTTCTTATGATGTCATGAGGAGAAATGCAGCAGCTAATTTGTGCACAGCAAAGTTCCACAAACAGCACTGAGATAAATGACCAGATAATCTGTTTTTTCGATGATGCTAGTTGCGGGACACCAGGAGAACTCCCAAGCTCTTCTTCAAATAGTTCCATGAATCTTTTAAGTCAACCTAAGGGAGAGACAAGGCCTCAGTGTAACGTCTCATTCAAAAGATGGCACTTCCAACAGTGCAGCTCTCCCTCAGTATTGCACTGAAATGTCAGCCTAGATTGTGTGCTCAAGTCTCTGGAGTGGGGCTTGAAGCCACAACTGCCTGACTCAGAGGTGAGAGTGCCACTGAGCCACGGCTGACACAATGGCTATTAATTATTACTTAAGTGTTAGCAGCTATATTGAAAAATCTTTGACTTAGAACAATTGTGAGGCAGCATACAGAAAATGTATTAATCTTTTTTCAAGATTGTATTGCTAAGTTTGCTAGTGGTTAAATGTATACTTTGATAGTAGCAGAATGCTAATCAGGTTAATCTGTGTTAAAAAGGAATTCTATTTTGGATTTATAATTGAGGAACCTAACTATAATTTGTTAAAGGATCTCAGGAGCGTGATAGACAAAGTTGCAATTTTTCTTAATAAGAAGTTGGATGAAAAAGTAGACCTTTACTTGCACTCTCTGGGGGTGATTCCACAACCCAATGCTCCCTGCTGTGGGGATGCTCACAAGATGTGCATCTCAGGAAATCATTGGTGCACAGTTCATGGTTTTGGATCCATTGATTTTAATGGCCAGTGTTTTCCCAAGATGCACTTCTGATGAGCACCACTCCCCATTGGGATTGTTGGATCACAAAATCACCCTGTCTGTGCTTTTGGTCCAGGTTCAGTATTGTACTGATATGCATTCTTCTACCTGTATCATATTAGGAATTGTTAATCTGTTACTAATTCTAAGTTGATGTGACATGTACATTTATTATTTTTATTTAAAGTTTAATTTTGAGATTATTTAATTTTTAGGGGTTGCTGGAGACTGGAAGAATCACTTTCTAGTGTCTCAGAATAAGTGGTTTGATTCCATCTACCAGGAGAGGATGGCAGACTTCCCTTTGAAGTTTGACTACGATATTGATCTGCTTTCTTACCCAAATAAGCAGTAATTTTAAATTGTTGTAAACATTTAAATATTGGCTCATGCTCAATTCTCCACACCTCCTTGTCTTTCTATTTTCAACAACAACAACAACGTGTATTTATACAGCAACTTTAGCGTAGTAAAACGTCTCAAGGCATTGCACAGGAGTATTTTAAGACACAAAATTTGACACCGAGACACAAGGATAAATTAGGGAAGGTGACCAAAAGCTTGGTCCAAGAGGTAGGTTTTAAGGAGTGTCATATCGGAGGAAAGTGGTAGAGAGGCGGAGAGGTTTAGGGAGGGAATTCCAGAGCTTAGGGCCAAGGCAACAGAAGGCACGGCCACCAAAGGTTGAGCGATTATAATCAGGGATGCTCAAGAGGGCAGAATTAGAGGAGCGCAGATATCTCGGGAGGGGGTTGTGGGGCTGAAGGAGATTACAGAGATAGGAAGGGGCGAGGCCATGGAGGGATTTGAAATGTCGGTCAGCGAGCACAGGGGAGATGGGCGAACGATACTTGGTGCAAGTTAGGACACGGGCAGCCGAGTTTTGGATGACCTCAAGTTTACAGAGAAAGTTTTCCACAGAAATACCTGTAGCAGTGTTCGCACTGATACTCTACCCTACAAATAGCTCCTGTACTCTCTCGCCCTCCACACTTCTCTCCAAACTTGGACATCAGTTCGTTGATGCTCCAAGCTGACTCCACCTTATCTGCAAGTGAACTTCATCCCACCACGGAACCTTTGACTTTAATTTTGGACTCTCTCTTGTGATCTCCTTCCTATTTGCTATTTACTACCAGAACATATTTACCCTAACCAGTGCCATGCCTATGTAACTTGGGTTTCCCTGTGTCCATTTGAGTGAGCATTTTGGCTGCCGCCCCAGACCTGAGCCCATTACTTCAATGTGCCTTTTCTTTCTCTTTTTGTCCTTCTTGAGCCCTTCTCTCCTGTCTCCTCGCTTCACTTACCCAGTCATGCCTACATCCATTTCTCCCCTCGCGGGTACTTTGCCCCCACAGATCCTGACCCTAACTCTTCACTAGTCCTCGATCTTAAAAACTCTCCTGCAGGGATCCCAGGCTTGACTCCCTCTTGGATAAGCCCACAGCTTCCCACTGTGCCTCTCGCAGCATGCTCTGAAGGGACCATTGAGGCACTCGTCGCTGCCTCCTTACGAGCAGCAACCTTAACTACCCCATCCTACTCTCTCACCAACCTTCCCACCCAGCACCCTTGCTGGGAGTTAATTTTGTCAACCTCCTTCCCGTCTCACTCAACCATCCCACCGTTGACCCTGCCAGCGGATCAACAATCATCGCCCCTCTCCGTGTCTCCCTCCAGAATGTCCTCCCTCAACTTCTCCCTCCATCTCAACTCTTCTACGCATGTTCACGGCCACCCCCTCGACTTTGCCATCTCGCGTGGCCTCTCTATTCCCATCATCTCAATCACAGACAAGGCCATCTCTGATCACTTCCTTATATACCTCACCACTCACATCCTCCTTCACCTTCCAACCTCACTTCCTTTTGCATCCGTCCCTGGAAAAAAACTCTCTCCCAACTGTCTAGCCTTTGGCCCTCCATTCATTACAACACTTCTGCAGCTACCAATGTGCTCAATCACACCATCACCTCCACCTTTAATGCCCTGATTCCCAGTAAAACGTTACACTCTCCCACCCTGGTCGTTCCCCTTGGTACGGCCCCCATTTTCATTCCCTTAAGTCCAAGGGACATAGTATCAGCAGTGACTCAGTCATAGCGCTCTCGCCTCCGAGTCAAAGGTTGTGGGTCCAAGTCCCACTCCAGAGACTTGAGCACAGAAATCTAGGCTCATAATCCAGCGCAATACTGAGGGAATGCTGCACTGTTGGAGGTGCCGTCTTTTAGATGCTCCCTAAGTTGGACGTAAAAGATCCCATTACACTATTTCAAAGAAGAGCAGTGAAATTCTCCTCGGTGACCTGGCCAATATTTATCCCTCAATCAACATCACTAAAAACAGATGACCTGGTCATTATCACTTTGCTGTTTGTGGGAGCTTACTGTGTGCAAATTGGCTGCTGCGTTTCCTACATTACAACAATGATTACATTTCAAAAGTACTTCATTGGCTGTAAAGCGCGTTGGGACTCCGGAGGTCGTGAAAGGCGCTATATAAATGCAAGTCTTTCTTTCTTTGAACGTTTATGGCACATACTAGTTGAGCCAGATCTGGCTGGACCGCATCAAGCACTATCGGTCCTCGCTCTCCTCTGCCAAAATTGCTCACTACTTCAGGATCATCCTGGAATGCAAAGATACACACCACCTCCTTAAACCTCTTTCCTCCCCTCTAACACGTGCATGGACTGCTTTGTCAGTAAGATTGAGTTGAGACCATCCGTTCAGCTGCCTCTGCTGCATCCCTCCCATCCCCTAGCCCACCAAGCCAAGCTTCCACCAAGGTCCCCCACCATAGACCTGAGCTTACATCTCTCTCTAGTTTCTCTCCTATCTCCCCATATGTCCTCTCCAAGCTTATCTTGTCCATGAGACCCACCTCCTGCTCTCTTGACAATATTCCCACCAAACTGCTGACCACCCAACTTCCCTGCCTGGCCCCCATGCTGCCTGATATTTTAAATGGTTCCCTCTCCTCCGGCTCTGTCCCACTCCCTTTCGAAGCTGCCGTCGTCACCCCTCCTCCTCAAAAAAACCACCCTTGACCCCTCTGTCCTTGCAAACTACTGCTCCATCCCCAACATCCCTTTCCTCACCAAGATCATTGAACATGTTGTTGCCTCCCAAATCTGTGCCTATCTTTCCCACAACTACATCTTTGAACCAGTCCAATCTGATTTTTGGCCATACCACAACACTGAAACAGCCCTAATCAAAGTCACAAATGACATCCTCAATGCACGATCCCTTCTCATCCTCTGGACCTGTATGCAGTCTTTGACCACACCATCCTCCTCCAACGGCTCTCCTTCGTTGTCCAACTGAGTGGGACTGCCTATACTTGGTTCCACTCTTGCCTATCCAGTTATAGCCAGAGAATCTCCTGCAATGGCTTCTCTTCCCATCCCTGCACCATTATCTCTGGAGTCCCCCAAGGATCTATCTTTGGCCCCCTCCTATTTCACATTTACATGCTGCCCCTCAGTCCGAAGACACAATGTCAGGTTCCACACGTACGCTGATGATACCCAGCTCCAACTCATCACCACCTCTCTCAACCCCTCCACTGCCGATGTGTTGTCAGACTGCTTGTCTGACATCCAATCATAGATGAAGCCAAAATTCCTTCCAACTAAACATTGGGAAGACTGAAGCCATGGTCTTTGGCCCACGCCAAAAGCTCTGTTCTCTGGCCACCAATTCCACCCCTTCCCTAACCACTGTCTCAGACACTTCTGTAATATCGCCCGTCTGTGCCCCTGCCTCAGCCCATCTGCTGCTGAAACCCTATTCCATGCTTTTTTTTACCTCCAGACTCAACTATTCCAATGCTCTCCTGGCTGGCCTTCTATCTTCCAGCCTCCACAAACTTCTCATTCAAAATTCTGCTGCCTGTATCCCAACTCACACAAAGTCCTGTTCACCCATCACACCTGTGCTCACTAACCGACAATGGCTTCCGGTCGACTAATCAAATCAAATTCTCATTCGTGTGTTGAAATCCCTCCATGGCCTCACCCCTCCCGAAATCTCTGTAACCTCCTCCAGACCTACAACCCTTCAAGATCTGTGTTCCTCCACTTCCTTCACCCACCATTGGTGGCTGTCTAGGCCCTAAGCTCTGTAATTCCCTCCCCAAACCTCATCGTCTCTCCGCCTCTCTCTCCTCCTTTAAGATACTCACCTCTCCTCATAAACCCACTCTCGACCCCTCTGTCCTTGCACGTTACCACCCCATCTCCAATCTCCCTTTCCTCTTCAAAGCCCTTAAACGTGCTGTCACCTTCCTAATCTGTACCCATCTTTAGCGCAACTTCATGTTTGAATCCGCCCAATCAGGTTTCTGCCCCTGCCACAGCCCTGAAATGGCCCAAATCACATTCACAAATGCATCCTCTGTGACTGTGAGCACTTTGCACTCGTCCTCTTCCTCATTCTTAACCTCTCTACAGCCTTTTGACAGTTGACCACACCATCCTCCACCTCTCATGTATTATCCACATGAGTGGGACTTCCCTTGCTTAGGTGCATTCTTACCTATCCAATCATAGCCAGAGAATCTCTTGCAATGATTTCTCTTCCCGCTCACACACCATTATGTCTGGAGTCCCTCAAGGATCTATCCTTGGCCCCCTCCATTTCTTCATCGACATGACCCCTTGGTGACACCATTCGAAGACATAAGGGGTCAGGTTCCACATATATGCTGATGACACCCTGCTCTACCTCTCCATCACCTCTCTTGATTCCTCCACTGCCTTAGTGTTATCAGACTGAAATCCAGTCCTGGAGGAGCTGCAATTTCCTCCAGTTGGGAATATTGGGAAGACCAAAGCCATTGACTTTGGCCCACGCCACAAACTCTGTTCTCTGACCACTAATCCCACCCCCTCCCTGACCACTGTCTCAGGCTGACCAGACTGTTTGTAACCTCGGTGTCCTATTTGACCCAGAGCTGACCTTCTAACCTCATATTTTCTCCATCACAAAGACTCCTGACTTCCTCTTCCGTAATATCGTCCATCTCCGCCCCTGCCTCAGTCAGAACTCTGCTGCTCCTATCCTATCCTGCGCAAAGTCGTGCTCACTCATTAACCGTATGTACACTGACCTACATTGGCACCCAGTGCCCCATCGTCTCAAATTTAAAATTCCAATTCCTCACTGCCTTCCTACTGCTGCCCTTTGATTCTTGTATCCGCCTTGACTAAGACCCTAGCTACCTTCAATGCCTCTCTTGGCATTCTCGGAAGGGCTCATGGAGGCACTCAATGCTGTCGCTTTAAGAACAGCAACAGCAACTTCCCCATCCTCCTCTATCACTGACCTTCCCATTCACTGCACCCATTATGGGCTAAGTTCACCAACCTCCTTCCTGTCCCACTCACCCAACCCACCACTGTCCACTGGGATTCTGCCAGTGGATCAACAATCACCACCCATCTCCGCATTTCTCTCCGGATTGTCCGCTCACTCGTGAACAAGACCCTTGCCATCCACGATCATATTGTGGATGATTGCATTGATATTATGGCCCAGACGGAAACTTGGCTCACAGGTGAAGACACCTTGCCCCTTACTGAAGCCTCCCAGCCTGGCTATACGATCCACCATTTACCCCACCCAAAGCGCCGCAGAGACATTGTGGCCCTTATCACCAAATCACACCTTCGTCTCTCGAACTTCTTCTGTGGCACCTTCTGCTCCTTCCACCCCCTCACCTCCCCTTTAAAATCCCGAGTTTTCTACCCTTCTCCTTGTGTATGGTGTCCCCTACAGCAAACCCTGGGCAGTGCTTCAACAGGCCTTTTGCAGCTCAAGGCCTCTGCCCTAAATTGTTGCTCCCTCTGTGCCTGGTGTGCTTGTGCCACCAGCGCACAGGAGCAGAATTTCCGCTCCAATATTGTTTGGAGTCAGCAGTGCCACCCAGTGGCTGAAGTCAGATGTTACAAATATATTATTTTTCTCCATCAAAGTTCTTTTTAGCACCACACGGCAGCAAAAATAAGCTGCTATCAAAGTTACTGTCTAATGGGGAAGAAAGAGAATTTTGTGCTAGTAAAAAGGAGGACAGAATGAGAAGAAAGCAAAAGAGAATGGGGGTAATGTTGACTTTGTGCCATCGTGTAAAACGGGCGATAGCGGAACGACAGCCAGTTTTACATCTCTCCCGATTTTTATTTCCATTGAAGTAAAATGGCAAAAATCAAAAGTTTCTGGGAGTTGGAGGCCTGCTCTCAGACTCTCCTAGAAAACAACCCTTCCGCCTTCAATGCGGGCCGTGGATCAGTTTTTGGTGGTCTGGGCTGTGGGCGTTAGAGTGTGGCTTCTTGTGCTGCTCCTCCCACAACCCCAGCTCTGGCAGATGCCCGATTTTCACCCATAGTGGCGCAGATGCCTGCCTGCAAAATGCAAATTACAAAACCTCCACCTGACCCCAGATACTCTGATGCACCAGTGGCAGAGGTTCCTAGCGGGCGCATCCCACCATTTATGCCGAGAGCAAAGGCCCATAACGTTTCAGGCCTTGTATGACAAGGTTCTGGAAAAACACCGAAAAACATTGGGAAATGTGGTTGTTGGAAAATTGAGACGTTGCTGTTGTTGTTGACGTGTGTCATGCCTCTACCATTCCTGCAGGATGTGCATGGGGAACAATGCCTTCTCATAACAACAACAACAACTTGCATTTATATAGCGCCTTTAAAATAGTAAAACGTTCCAAGGCGCTTCACAGGAGCGTCATCAAACAAAATTTGACACTGAGTGACATAAGGAGATATTAGGGCAGGTCACCAAAAGCTTGGTCAAAGAGGTAGCCTTTAAGGAGAGTTTTAAAGGAGGAGAGAGAGGCGGAGAGGCAGAGAGGCTTATGGAAGGAATTCCAGAGCTTAGGGCCTTGGCAGCTGAAGGCATGGCCGTCAATGGTGGAGCAATTAAAATCAGGGAGGCGCAAGAGGCCAGAATTGGAGGAGCGCAGAGATCTCGGAGGGTTGTAGGGCTGGAGGAGGTTACAGAGATAAGGAGGGGCGAGGCCATGGAGGGATTTGAAAACATGGTGAACATTTTTTAATGGAGGCGTTGCCGGACCAGGAGCCAACGTAGGTCAGCGAGCACAGGAGTGATGGGTGAACGGGACTTGGTACAAGTTAGGACACAGGAAGCAGAGTTTTGGATGAGCTTAAGTTTATGGAAGGTGGAAGATGGGAGGCTGGCCAAGAGAGCATTGGAATAGTCAAGTCTAGAGAGAACAAAGGCATGGATGAGGGTTTCAGCAGCAGATGCATGTCTGATCGGGACCGGTACCAGCTGCTTGTCACGGACGTATGTTTTTGCTGTATAACTACTGTGTCATATTCCGTCTTAAACTCCGATGTCAAGGGATTATACAAGAATGGATCAGGAAAAAAAA
The DNA here is from genome assembly GCA_030390025.1 of Squalus acanthias. Classification (NCBI taxonomy): domain Eukaryota; kingdom Metazoa; phylum Chordata; class Chondrichthyes; order Squaliformes; family Squalidae; genus Squalus; species Squalus acanthias. The sequence goes on from JASTWF010000031.1 coordinate 6,949,562, forward strand.
GGGAGGCTTTTAGCTGATACAAAGGACTAAAAACAGTGGAAGCCCCAGAGGAGTATAGAAAGTGCAGGGGGGTACTTAAAGAAATTAGGAGAGTGAAGAGGGGGCATGAAAAAATATTGGCGGGTAAAATAAAGGAAAATCCCAAGGTGTTTTATAAGTATATTAAGGGCAAGAGGATAACCAGGGAAAGAGTAGGGCCCATTAGGGACCAAAGTGGCAATCTGTGTGTAGAGCCATAAGATGTAGGTGAGCTTTTAAATGAATATTTTGCATCTGTGTTCACTATGGAGAAGAACAATGTAGGCATAGAAATCAGGCAGGGGGATTGTGATATACTTGAACAAGTTAGCATTGAGAGGGAGGAAGTACTAGCGGTTTTAGCGGGCATAAAAGTGGATAAATCCCCAGGCCCAGATGAGATGTATCCCAGGCTGCTGTGTGAGGCAAGGGAGGAGATTGCAGGGGCTCTGACACAAATTTTCAGAACCTCTCTGGCCACAGGGGAGGTGCCAGAGGACTGGAAGACAGCTAATATAGTACCATTATTCAAGTAGGGAATTACAGGCCAGTGAGCCTAACATCAGTGGTAGGGAAATTATTGGAAAAAATTCTGAGGGACAGAATTAGTCTCCACTTGGAGAGGCAAGGATTAATCAAGGATAGTCAGCATGGCTTTGTCAGGGGGAGATCATGTCTAACCAATTTGATTGAATTTTTCGAGGGGGTGATTAGGTGTGTGGATGAGGGTAGTGCAGTTGATGTAGTCTACATGGACTTCAGTAAGGCTTTTGACAAAGACCCGCTTAGTGGCAGGAGGCAGAGGGTGATGGTCGAAGGTTGTGTTTGTAACTGGAAGCCTGTGTCCAGTGGTGTACTGCAGGGATCGGTGCTGGGTCCCTTGCTGTTTGTAGTGTACATTAATGATTTAGATATGAATGTAGGAGGTATGATCAGTAAGTTCGCAGATGACACGAAAATTGGTGGAGTGGTAAATAGCGAGGAGGGAAGCCTCAGTCTACAGGACGATACAGATGGGTTGGTCAGATGGGCAGAACAGTGGCAAATGGAATTTAACCCTGAAAAGTGTGAGGTGATGCATTTTGGGAGGACTAACAAGGCAAGGGAATACACAATGAATGGTAGGACCCTCGGAAGGACAGAGGGTCAGAGGGACCTTGGTGTGCATGTACAAAGATCCCTGAAGGCAGCAGGACAGGTAGATAAGGTGGCTAAGAAGGCATATGGGATACTTGCCTTCATTAGCCGAGGCATAGAATATAAAAGCAGGGAGGTTATGATGGAGCTGTACAAAACGCTAGTTAGGCCACAACTGGAATACTGTGTGCAGTTCTGGTCGCCACACTATAGGAAGGATGTGATTGCATTGGAGAGGGTGCAGAGGAGATTCACCAGGATGTTACCTGGGCTGGAGCGTTTCAAATATGAAGAGAGATTGGACAGGCTGGGGTTGTTTCCTTAGAGCAGAGAAGGCTGAGGGGGGACCTGATTGAGGTGTACAAAATTATGAGGGGCATAGATAGGGTAGATAGAAGGGAACTTTTCCCCTTAGTCGAGGGGTCAATAACCAGGGGGCATAGTTTCAAGGTAAGGGGCAGGAGGTATAGAGGGGATTTGAGGAAAAACTTTTTCACCCAGAGGGTGGTTGGAATCTGGAACTCACTGCCTGAAAGGGTGGTAGAGGCAGGAACCCTCACAACATTCAAGCAGCATTTAGATAAGCACTTGAAATGCCATAGTATACAAGGCTACGGACCAAGTGCTAGAAAATGGGATTAGAATAGATAGGGCTTGATGGCCGGCGCAGACACGATGGGCCGAAGGGCCTCTTTCTGTGCTGTATAACTCTATAACTATGATTAAACGCAATATACCCATCATATTGGTTTGCACTCGATCCTGAATATTTGAAAGACCAGAGATAATCTAATCTCTACAATGGTGCCCCCATAGCCCCAATTAACATACCCTATGTTATTGAAGAACTCCAGGCCAACAATTCAACAATGGCCACTGCCACCTTATCATTTCCCTAATTCTGGGAAAGACAGGAGAGGAATTACAATTGCGGACCAGTCAGGTCATCTTCAACTAAAGTGATCTGTCAGGAATGCTCTGTACAACTCATTGCTGAAGGTGGAAGACAACCAAAAGGAAGAAAGTCTTAAAGGGAAATGCCCAGAAACAGAGCAAAATCATGGGCCAACTAACAGATCGGTCATAATTCAGACTCACCAAGGAGTTCACAATGATGTTCGTTATGAATTGGTACCGGTACTGATATTCCTCTCAGAGATAACCTTTCCATCAGGGCTATGTCAGCCGGCCCACTACATTATACAGTGCAACGCAGTGGAGGTCGGGATTTAGACCAAGCTTGGCCCCCACAACCTCACAAGACAGCCCATAAAATACAACAAAGGGACGTAGGAGAATGGATTGGAATCGTGGCTACTGCAGGCACTTCAGCATGGAATAGGTTATATATTGAATCAATATGGGAATAATAATATGAATCGATGCGGGAACAACTGAAGGGTATTTTCAGAGGCGTGAATAAGTGGAATAAAGATCTGATATATGAGACCCAACAGGGAACAGTGTCAACAGCCAAACTAACAAAAGGCGTGGAGTGAGTAATGGCAGGGGTAAATGACATTATCAATGGAACTAATCCAGAGTATAAAGACCAAAATGTATCCACAGCCATCACCTCCAGCATGTATGGGAGTTTTGTTTTGCATCAGATACAGCAAGTATTAAACGATATTGAGAATAACAAGATACCAAAATAGGTTACTGACAAACATTTACAGGAATGGTACAAGGTGGACTATGACCTATGTAAGGCTAGAAGGTATGGAACGGCAAAAACCTTGTAATACTACAATGGGGAAGATGGTTCTTCCACTGTTGATAACATTGCCTCAAATATGGGGCAGGCCGATGGAAGTATTTAGCATACAGTCAGTAGGTACACTTGAGGGGAAAACCTTTAAAGGACTCACCACCTTCCCCAAACACCTGGCAAAGGGACGTGAAGGAGAATGGAATTGGGGGAACTGACTTGCTGTAGACTGGTGGCAGGAACCTGGATCTGTCGGTGTGACATACTCCAGAGAAATATGTCAACCTGTGTGTTCACCTTGGGAGATGAGGACCCCGAGTGCCTGGTAAGAGTTATCAAGAGGTGGGCGGGTAACCAAGCGGCCTATCAAAACCGAGGTTGATAGCGATACTGTATAACCACTAGTGACATCACGTTCAGGCATGGTACTACCGTCTGCCCTATCACAAATTCCCCCTTCTTTCTCACCCTCACAGAAATTACTCAGACTGGGGAACATACTCTCATGCTGACTTGTGGCAGAGATTCACGTTAATCTCACACTGTGGGAGGAGGCATTGCAAACAATAGCACCCTTTGGCCACACTGTTCCTCCGTTGTCATTGAATCTTAAATCCATACTGGCACAGTCACACTCCTCACTTCACCACCTGGTTAAGATGAAACAAGCTTATAGAACAAAAGATGCAAATGATAGGGGATCATGAATGGTGGCAAACCGTTTACAATATAGGTCAGCACCCATGGAATGGAATAATATCCATGGGGGAAAAATTGGTGATTGCTAGCAAAGCTGTCAGTGTCACCACCAACTGCTGTTAACGGCCGCTCAAAATGGCCGCAGTGCTAACCGACCTAAATTGGTGTGGGGGCATGGAGGTAGGTGGCGCAGCTCTAATCTTAGGTGCAACGCCGTCCTGGTGGCGTTGCACGAGGGATCCAGGATCAATTTGTAGTTCTGGTGCGGCGTTGCTGCTTCCCCGAGCGTCTGTGTGCGAGGCTGTGAAGCTCACAATGCATTGTGGGCAGTGAGGAGCTCTGAAATTTAAAGGGGCCATGCACATTGAAGCAAGACAAAATAAATTGCACTGATTCAATACATTTTTCAGCCCTTTCCATCTTTTTACAAATATTCAATATTTAAAAGAATTTCCAAACGTGATTATTCAGCTCTTAAAGCTGAATTACCTTCCAAAACTGAACAAATGGGCAAACTGCCTCAGCTCTAACACAAGTGGCTCAGCAAGCCAGGGAAGGGGCACCAGCCTGATTCCTGGGATGGCTGGACTGTCGTATGAGGAGAGATTGGGTCGACTAGGCCTGTATTCACTAGAGTTTAGAAGAATGAGAGGGGATCTCATTGAAACGTATAAAATTCTGACAGTCGGCGTGTGATGTCAACACGCTGCCATTGTTTTTTTTAACAGGGCGCAAAGGGGCCCACGAAGATGGCGGCCACCACGGGGACCGCCTCCAGCTGGCGCAAGAGCGGCAGGTGCCATTTTTCCGAGAATCGCTGGCACTAACAGCTGGCGGTAAGTATATGAATTTCTTGCCCCAGGAGTTTTGTTACTAGCCCAGATAATTGTCCTCATTATTATGATTGGAACATTGTGTCGATTCAAAAGTTAATTAAGAGACTGTCACAGAAAACTCAGAACTTGCCGTTGACCGCTTTAATTAGGTGAGGGGTCAGGAAATAGTTCCTTCACCCTCAATGACAGGACTGGAAAAATTAGCATTTTACATATTTTTCTAGTGTCTAAAACTTATGTTCTGATTAGGTGTTTTTAACATATAAACAACTCACTTTTGGGTTAGGCATTCGAACACAAATAACCATCTCATGCTTATAGGAATTAAATTAAACATTAACATATAAATAGCTAAAAAGACAGAAATGGACAAATTAAACTACCCAGAAGGCAGAGCGATATAGCTAACAAAGGATGCTTCTGAAACTTGATTATACAGCAGTCTGTTTCAAGGATAAACAGCAAGAGTTTGGACACTGATAAGGCGGGAGGAGGGGTCGGGAGCGGGAGTGGTGGGTCGGCAATCGGGAGGGGAGAGAGGATCGGGAGGGGTCGGCAATCGTGAGGGGGACAGAAGATCGGTAGGCAGGAGAGAGGATCGGGAGGGGGGAGAGAGGATCGGCAGGCGATGGGGGGTGGTCGGGGGTTGGGGAGGTCGGGGATCGGCAGGCAAGCAAGGATTGCGGCGGGGAGTTTGGGGGGAAGTTGGCCAGGGATCGGAGGGGTGACGGAGGATAGGCAGGGTGGGAGATAGGATCAGGGCAGGCCTCATCGTCGTTGGGGTGGGGGTGGGGGAGGTCTGGGGGTGATCAGAGGCCTCATGGGGGTGGTCTCCGATTGCGGGGGGTGGGTATGGTAGAGACCCTGGATCCAGGAGGTAGGTATACAGCCACTTACCACCTGGATGCAGCAAGTCACTGCCTCTGTATAACTGCCGGGTTTCACGAATTGTGTGAAACCCGTCCACATACAGTTACACTCAAAATCTCATTATAATATTGAAATTGAGGTTATGCACTCTAGTGCTCCTACAAAGTGTTCCCCCAGTGGCTGCAGTATGGGAGGTGGAAGGCTGCTGTGGCACAGTTGAGGTGCTTGTGGTCAGCGGTGGAGAGTTCAGGCCTGAGAGGGCCTGGCTGCTGACTGCAATAACTCAGCGTTTGCTGGGACAGTATGTCCTGGCTGGCTTCCCGACACCAAAGCATTGGTTGAGGAGGAATGCGAGAGTACAGGCATTATGTCATCCTGAGAGATAGCAACATGTTTCCCTTTCCACCGAAAGACTGCCTCTCCCACTGATCTGCGGGGAGCAGATTGTAGGACTGTGACCCGATGGAAGCCCCTATCTATTCTGTCTCCCAGCTGGTCCAAGGTGGAGAAGATGGTGAAGCCCCGATCCTGCATGTCACAGATGAGTTTTCCTGTAAAATGCTATTACTGGTGTCACACATGTGGGTCTGGGAGGGCCCAGTTTCAGCCTCCATTGAGGTGACCACACACTCCATGTTAGAGTGTTGATGCCATGGGCCAGAATCCCACACAAGTCGATAGTGGACTTCTCCGCAATCTCCGACATGTAACGGAAGGTCCCTGGCAGGCAGTCCAAGGTATTGACCAATTGCTGCTGCATAGAAAGCATCTTTCTTTTAAAGGCTGGGTCCCTTAAGTCTACATCACTGTCCTCTTCAACAGAGCTAGGATTCAAGTTGAGCTTCGGTGAGCTGTTTACTGGTGCTGATTTCTGTACTGCTGCTGAGAAGGGTGAGAATGAGTGATAGAGCATCTCTGGGAGGGTTCTCCGCTGCAGTCTATGCTCCTCCAACTCCTGAGACATGTGATTGGCCTAAATAAAGGAAAGAGGGACAAGGGTTAAGATGTAGGGCTAAAAATTTGTTTGCCCCTGTATACGGGCGTGGGCATCACGAAGCGAGATCATACCGCGCCCGTTCAAAGTAATGCGGGCAGCACGCAAATTTCATGTTGCCTGCTCATTTGAATGATTGTGGCGTACAGCCCAGTGCTGAACACATTGCTGAGTGGCTGCACGCTCAGCAGGGGGTCCAAGTTTGTGCGAGGATAGCACCAATTAAAGCTAGGCTGCATTTCTTAAAGCCAGCCTGCACCTTTTAAAGGGGAGGTGCATTCTGGCTGCAGCAGGTGATTCAACTGGCTGGGGAACAGAGAGTGAGTAGGAAGAAGTACAATGGCACAACAGATGAGAGAGTGTGCTCCCAGGTTCTCGGATGCTGCACTGGAGGCCTTGGCGCAGGAGGTGGACAGGAGGATCATGGTCATTTTTCCATAGGGGGCCAGGAGGCCCTCCAGGCAAATGTAGTAAAGGCAATGGGAGCAGATAGCCGTCGTGGTAAATGCCAGCAGTGTAGCCCCGAGGATCTGGATGCAGTGCTGCCAGAAGTTCAATGACCTCACACGAATGGTCAAGGTCAGTGAATTGATCTTCAAATGCCATATCCTTACAACTGAACCACTAGCCTCTGACACTGCTCAATTTACCACACCCCCTTCTGTCACCTACCAATAATCTCTATCAGTCATGACACATACCTCACATTCATAGCTTCACCTCAGCCTCACACACTTAGCACTGCTGCAACCCTCACACCCACATCTCACAGCTTGCACACACTGCCAGCTATTCAGCCATGACAAGCACATCACCCAATCACATTGCATCACATTCACTGACACACTTCCCTCTCTCTTGAAGGACAAGGTGGCTCATAAGTGTAGGTGGCAGGGGATACCTGCAGGGAGACAGGCACACCTGCGTAACCTAACCCTAATGGAGGAGACGGTACTGGAGATTACTGGAGCGGCCATTGCTGAGTCCATGGTGAGCGCGCAGCCAAAACAGTATCCTCATACCTAATCCTCCTTCTCAAATTCCACTGATCCTCGCTGAGATTGAGGAAGGAGAATTGCTCCCTGATGTCTCTGGGTGGATATGGCCTCCTGCTGAGAGCCCTTCTCTCCCTCCTCCTCCCCCCCCGCCCTCCTCCTCCCTCTGAGCAGCTTGTCCTCCTTTGTGTCGCCGGTGCTCATTCTCCGCAGGCCAAGGGGGATACAAACTACTGCACCCATGTCTGGGAGCAACTGGTCTGAGCAGAAGCCTTGAAGTGACCTGCAACACCACTCGCTGGAGACTTCAGCAACTTCAAATAAGACACCAAACCAAGAAACACCTCTACAAACTCACCAAGAGCCAGTAGAAATCAATCAGCAACTAACCTGAGAGCAGGTGATGATCCCTTTAAATAGCACTGGTGGGGGGTCCTTCCTGCTGCTGAATGCAAGTTTAGCTGTGCGAGGTTAAGAGAGGACGTTCGCTCCAGTGTTGATGTCAAAAATAGCATTGCTGGCAGAAAATCAGCGCTGTCATGGTCTACGTACTCTACATACGTTTGGCTCATGCTCCCAGCGCTCGCGCTAACGACCTACCCAAAATGGTATCTGGCGCGGCCCACACTGGAAGTGTGCGCTCGCTACTCGGACGCCATTTTGGACCTGAAGGGTTTCAAGCTGTATGAGGCAGCTTAGCATAGAGTTCATGACAGCAGGAAGAAGCAGCTAGTGTGGCCAAGAGGGGGAAGTAATTGTGAGGGCAGTAGCAGGTTTTGAGAGTGAATGCAAGCAGAAGGAGGTGCAATGAAATGTCCTGCTCTGATTTGAGAAGAGACTTGGGAAGCAAAGAATTGATAGTGCTAGGGCTAAAGTAGGGTGGTACAGGGGTGTGCAGAGCGTAAGTGAGATATGAAGGCGATTCTTACCTTGGCAGTCCTCGTAAGGTCATTAAATTTATTCATGCACTACAGACAGGTCCTGGGAACATTTCTTGGAGGATTTACATGTTCTGACACTTTTTTCCATTGCTGCCAAGACATTTGCCCGGGCACTTGTCACCCATTGGAGGGGAAGAGGACTTCCTTCCTGCTGCTGACTTGGTCTGTGAGCACCTCCAGTGCATCAGAAAATCTTGTGGCTGTGGTTGAAGCCCGCTGCTCCACCACAATGTTGTCCGCTATTCACCATTGAAAAGCGCACCTTCCCCTTTAAGGTGCTGCAGCCTGTCTTTAAGTAGCGGCCAACGTGCAAATTTCCTGCTTTCCCAATTGGTGAGCTGCCTATAGTGAGCGTGATTAGTGTTAGCAGCTCAACTGCATTTAAATTAGGCCCGGCCACAAAAACGTAACCGGCGCCCTCCCCACCCCCTGCCAAATCCATCAGGTGGGCAGAGCACACACCCTGCCCACTGCCCACCCAATGTATGCCACATATGAAAATCACCTCCAGTGTACCATATTACAATCTAAAACAATACAATGAACTCCAATTTTAAATCAAAGTTAAATTCTGACATACTCTTATTTTTAGGAATGCCTAGAAAAATAGCAGACTTCCGTGTGAATTTATAAATTGTTGATATGCTTTCTTTCTCGATGCTGTCACCGAGTGCTGTATGTATAATAGAAGTGAGAAGTCGCACAACACCAGGTTATAGTCCAACAGTTTTATTTGAAATCACAAGCTTTCGGAGCTGCTGCCCCTTCGTCAGGTGAAGACTTCTCCTGACAAAGGGGCAACAGCTCCGAAAGCTTGTGATTTCAAATAAAACTGTTGGACTATAACCTGGTGTTGTGCGACTTCTCACTTTTGTCCACCCCAGTCCAACACCGGCATCTCCGCATCATGTATAATAGAAGATTATCTACTGTTCAAAGTCTTCCCCTGTTTTAATAAGTAACTTGCTAGCCAGTTTCTCGACTTTTTAAAATGTTGATGGTCTGATTCACATGCAGGCTTCTGCTTACTGTTCCTTCGAAGCTGGACCAGCAACATTAGTTATCGCAAACAGCTCCCCTATTGCACTGGTTCAAAAAGCAGTGATGGTTGTAGCTTGAAGCCAGTTTTGGGAAGGTTCTGAGGTCAAACTCCCAGCTATTGATAATCCAGCTGCTCTCAGATTGCAAGAGCTTGTTCCTACTAATTAAATCTATTCATTGCTTTCAATTTGTGTGAATTAAGAACAGTCCATATTGCCAGTGCTGTTCATAAAGGCTATTAAACCATGTCGAAGTTTTGGAAAATAAGTGTTGCAGCCCCACCCACATTTGTTGTCAATATGAACTTTCACAGATGAAACTGAGAACTGCATTAATTCGGTATTTAAAGAATGAATTGGAAAAAATGTGGAAATCAGACAGGAACAACGTTTGGAGCCAAAGTTTTCCTCCAATCATTTAGTTTTGGTGAAAGTCCACTGTTAAACGAGTCACATGAACTTTCATTTACATAAGAAAAAAACAAAATGTGTTGCAATCATCAGGATTTTGTCTGAAGCAGTCATTAACCGAGAAGTTGGAGACAGCGTTTAAGGTAATCTTGTTATATCATTTTAGTAAGCAACCCTGGGAGGATTTTCAATTCCTGGTCATTTGTTTAGTGATGGTAAAATAGGCGTTAGATATCCGAATTTTGCCGGGAGATATCTTGCACCTGATGTCCACCGAAAGTGTGCTCGATGTCATATTGAGTCGGGCGTGCTTCAGTCATCCAGTGTGCCTGCCCAAAATCGCGAGCAGCTAATAAATGTGTAAATGAGGGTCCTGTGGCTGTTTAAGCTATTTTCAAATTCCTCAACGCTGGATTCACCCATTCTGAGACATGACCACAAATCCTGGGTGGGAACAATTGGGAGGGACGCTGTACCTGTATTATTTAAAGGACTTCTCAGCTGCAAATAGGCAATTAGCTGGGGGTTTTTTTCGACTGCTTGTGGGCTGTTTAACTTATTCCTGATGTGGAGATGCCGGCGTTGGACTGGGGTGGACAAAAATGAGAAGTCGCACAACACCAGGTTATAGTCCAACAGATTTATTTAATTTTACAAGCTTTCGGAGCGGTTCGCTCCTTCCTCAGGTAGGGTAGCAGTGAGAGAATCCTTGCTAAGGCCATCCCCACGCCTCCACTACTCGCCTTCAAGCAGCCGCCTAACCTCAAAAGTACCATCGTTCGCAGCAGATTACCCATCTTTCAGGAGAACAGCAACCACGACACCACACAACCCTGCCACGGCAACCTCTGCAAGACATGCCAAATCATGGACACAGATACCATCATCACACGTGAGGACACTACCCACCAGGTACACGGTACATACTCATGTGACTCGGCCAACGTTGTCTACCTGATACGTTGCAGTAAATGATGCTCCAGAGCATGGTACATCGGCGAGACCATGCAGACACTGAGACAACGTATGAACGGACACCGCGCAACAATCGCCAGGCAGGAGGGTTGCCTCCCAGTCGGGGAACACTTCAGCAGCCAGGGGCATTCAGCCTCGGATCTGCGGGTAAGCGTTCTCCAAGGCGGCCTTCGGGATACACGACAGCGCAAAATCATAGAGCAGAAACTGATAGCCAAGTTCCGCACTCATGAGGATGGCCTCAATCGCGATATCGGTTTCATGTCACGATACAGAACGTGACTTGACATCACGGCCGGTCTTTCCAGGTGTTTTTTTTTAAAAAGACTAACACAAGAACCAACACAAATTGACAGGATATGCAGCCAGCAGGTGTTTTGACACGTTGGACCCCCTGGGACACATCTCATTGTCTTGGCTGTGCTCTTAGTGTGTCTTTGATGTAGGGAAAGATTTGAATAGATTTTCTCTGTGTTTATATTGTGAATTCTGGGAGATTCTCTCACTGCTACCCTACCTGAGGAAGGAGCGAACCGCTCCGAAAGCTTGTAAAATTAAATAAATCTGTTGGACTATAACCTGGTGTTGTGCGACTTCTCATTTTTAACTTATTCCTGGATGTGTTGTCTGCTGTGGTTTGGGGTAATTTTGACTTTGGGTAATAGTGTAAAACGGGCGATAACGGAGCAGCCGCCCGTTGTACATCTCTCTCGATTTTAAATTCATGAAATTAATTGTAGTGGTTATGTAGTGTAGTGCTTATGTTACTGGATTGGTAATCCAGAGGCCTGGACTAATAATCCGGAGACCATGGGTTCAAATACCATCATGGCAGTTTGTAAATTTGAAATCAGTTAAAAAAAAACAATTAAATAAACCTGGAATAAAAAGCTAGTATCATTAATGGTGGCCATGAAACTATCGGATTGTCATAAAAACCCAACTGGTTCACTAATGCCCTTTAAGGAAGGAAACCTGCTGTCCTTACCCAGTCTGGCCGATAAGTCACTCCAGACCCACTGCAATGTGGTTGACACTTAACTGCCCGAAATTGACTGGCAAGTCACTCCGTTGTAACTAGCAGAATAGATGAGGGGGAACCAGTGGATGTGGTGTATTTGGATTTTCAGAAGGCATTCGATAAGGTGCCACACAAGAGGTTATTAAACAAAATTAGGGCTCATGGGATTGGGGGTAATATACTAGCATGGATTGAGGATTGGTTAACGGACAGAAAGCAGAGAGTAGGAATAAACGGGTCATTTTCGGGTTGGCATGCTGTAACTAGTGGGGTACCGCAAGGATCAGTGCTTGGACCTCATCTATTCACAATCTTTATCAATGATTTGGATGAGGGGACCAAATGTAATATATCCAAGTTTGCTGATGATACAAAGCTAGGTGGGAATGTAAGATTTGAGGAGGGTGCAAAGAGGCTTCAAGGGGATATAGACAGGCGAAGTGAGTGGGCAAGAACATAGCAAATGGAATATAATGTGGAGAAATGTGAAGTTATCCACTTTGGTAGGAAAAATAGAAAAGCAGAGTATTTTTTAAATGGTGAGAGATTGGGAAATGTTGGTGCTCAGCGGGACCTGGGTGTCCTTGTACACAAATCACTGAAAGTTAACATGCAGGTACAGCAAGCAATTAGGAAAGCAAATAGTATTTTGGTCTTTATTACAAGAGGGTTTGAGTATAAGATTAAAGACGTCTCACTGCAATTATACAAAATGAAAGAAAGACTTGCATTTATATAGCGCCTTTCATGACCACCGGACGTCTCAAAGCGCTTTACAGCCAATGAAGTACTTTTGGAGTGTAGTCACGGTTATAATGTGTAATATAGGGCCCTGGTGAGACCACACCTGGAGTATTGTGTACAGTTTTGGTCTCCGTACATAAGGAAGGATATACTTGCCATCGAGGGAATTCAACGAAGGTTCACCAGACTGATTCCTGGCATGGGGGCGATTGTCCGACCAGGAGAGATTGAGTAGACTCGGCCTATATTCCCTAGAGTTTAAAAGAATGAGAGGTGATGTCATTGAAACATACAAAATTCTTACAGGGCTTGACAGGGTAGATGCAGAGAGGATGTTTCTCCTGGCTGGGGAGTCTAGAATCAGAGGTCACAGTCTCACAATAAGATGTCCGCCATTTAGGACTGAGATGAGGAGATATTTCTTCATTCAGAGGGTGCTGAATCTTTGGAATTCTCTACCACAGAGGGATGTGGATACGCAGTCAGTGAGTATATTCAAGACAGAGATCGATAGATTTTTGGATATTAAGCGAATCAAGGGATATGGGGATAGAGCAGGAAAGTGGAGTTGAGGGTGAAGAACAGCCATGATCTTATTGAATGGCGGAGCAGGCTCGAGGGGCCGAATGGCCTACTCCTGCTCCTATTTCTTATGTTCTTGTGTAACAAACCGCTACAAATAAGAATAAAAATAAAACTGGATGGAACATGCGGCTTTGACCTGGGCTTCAGATTCGGATACGACAAAGGCCATTCGACCCTGCAAAGTCCTCCTCACTATGGGGACTTGTGCCAAAGTTGGGAGAGCTGTCCCAACTAGTCAAGCAACATCCCGACACAGTCATATTAACAATCGTAGCTATCAGCTAATGTCCCAGACTCTACCATCAACAAGAGCGACTCGGTTGTACTGCCACTGACCAAGCTGGCCGAGTCCTGAAGGATATAGCTTATGGCAGTTGGCGAGAGAACCAACACGAGCGGAAAAACCTATTTGACCTCGTCCTCACCAATCTACCTATTGCAGCTGCATCTATCTATGACAGTTTTGGTAGGAGTGACCACCGTACAGTCCTGTCTTCACATGAGGGAACCCTCCATCATGTGTGGCACTACCACCATGCTAAATGGGATAGATTATGAACAGATCTAGCAGCTCAAAAGTGGACATCGATGAGGCACCGTGAGCCATCAGCAGCAGAATTGAATTCCATCACAATCTGTAACCACATGGCCCGGCATGTCCCTCACTCCACTATTACCATCTAGCTAGGTGATCAACTCTGGCTCAATGAGGAGTGTAGAAGAGCATGCCAGGAGGTGTACCTGAAAATAAGGTGCTAACTTGGTGAAGCTACAACACAGGACTACATGCATGCTAAACAATGGAAGCAGCATGCTAGAGACAGATCTAAGCAATCCCACAACCAATGAATTAAATCAAAGCTCTGCAGTTCTGCCACATCCAGGCATGAATGGTTGTGGTCAATTAAAGAACTAACAGGTGGAGTCTCCATGAACATCCCCATCCTCAACAATGGTGGAATCCAGCACGTGAGTGCAAAAGACAAGGCTGAAGCATTCGCAACCATCTTCAGCCAGAAGTGCCGAGTGGATGATTCATCTCAGCCTCCTCATGAAATCGCCACCATCACAGATGCCAGTCTTCAGCCAATTCAATTCACTCCACGTGAGTTCACAAAATGGCTGAGCACACTGGATATAGCAAAAGTTATTAGCCCCGGCAACATCCCGGCTGTAGTGGTGAAGACCTGTGCCCCAGAACCAGCTGCACCTCGAGCCAAGCTGTTCCTGTACAGCTACAACACTGGCATCTACTCAACAAAGTGGAAGATTGCCCAGGTATGCCCTGTCCACAAAAAGCAGGACAAATCCAATCCAGCCAATTACCGTTCTAACAACTCATAGGAATACAGGAACAGGAGGCGGCCATTCAGCCCCTCGAACCTGCTCTGCCATTCAATGCGATCATGGCTGACCTGTGACCTAACTCCGTATACCTGCCTTTGGCCCATATCCCTTAATACCTTTGGTTAACAGAAAGCTATCAATCTCCGATTTAAAATTAACAATTGATCAATTGCCATTTGCAGAAGAGAGTTCCAAACTTCTACCACCCTTTGTGTGTAAAAGTGTTTCCTAATTTCACTCCTGAAAGTTATGGTTCTCATTTTTAAACTATGCCCCCTAGTCCTAGAATCCCCAACCAGTGGAAATAATTTCTCTTTATCTACCCTATCTGTTCCCCTTAATATCTTGAAAACTTTGATCAGATCATCCCTTAACCTTCTAAATTCTAGGGAATACAACCCTAATTTGTGTAATCTTGTAACTTAACCCTTGAAGTCCGGGTATCATTCTGGTAAACCTACGCTGCACTCCCTCCAAGGCCAATATATCCGTCCTAAGGTGTGGTGCCCAGAACTGCTCACAGTACTCCAGGTGTGGTCGAACCAGAGTTTTGTATAGCTGCAGCATAACTTCTACCCCCTTGTACTCTACTCTAGTCCTCCAGATATAAAGGCCAGCATCCCATTAGCCTTTTTGATTATTTTCTCTACCTGTTCATGACATTTTAATGATCTATGTACCTGAACCCCCAAGTCTCTTTGGACCTCCACTGCTTTTAGCCTTTCACCATTTAGAAACTACCCTGTTCTATCCTTTTTAGGTCCAAAGTGGATGACCTTCCATTTGCCTACATTGAAATCCATTTGCCACAGTTTTGCCCATTCCCTTAATCTGTCGATATCCCTTTGCAATTTCATGCCTACAATTCCACCTATCTTTTTGTCATCGGCAAATTTGGAGATATGACTTTCTATGCCATCATCTAAGTCGTGAATAAATACTGTGAATAGTTGAGGCCCCAACACAGATCCCTGCGGGACACCACTAGTCATATCCTGCCAATTTGAGTACCGACCCATTATCCCTACTGCCTGTCTACTGCCGCTCAGCCAATTTCCTCACCAGGTCAATAATTTGCCCTCAATTCCGCGAGATTCTACATTAGTTAACAGTCTCTTATGTGGGACTTTATCAAATGCCTTCTGGAAGTCCGTATAAATAACATCCATAGACATTCCCCTGTCCACTACTTTAGTCACCTCTTCAAAACATTCAATCAGGTTTGTCATGCATGACCTACCTTTCACAAATCCATGCTGGCTCTCTCTGATCAACTGAAAATTTTCGAGGTGTTCAGTCACCCTATCCTTAATTATAGACTCTAGCAATTTCCCGACAACAGATGTTAGGCTAACTGGTCTATAATTCCCTGGTTTCCCTCTCTCACCATTTTTAAATAGCGGAGTGACATGCGCAATTTTGCAATCTAAAGGAATGGTTCCTGAATCGAGAGAACTTTAGAAGATTATAGTTAGGGCATCTGCAATGTACTCACCTACTTCCTTTAAAACCCTGGGATGGAAACCATCTGGTCCTGGGGGATTTGTCACTCTTTAGTGCCATTATTTTCTTCATTACTGTTATTTTACTTACATTAATTTTATTGAGTCCCTGTCCCTGATTTAGATTCCTTGGGATTTCTGGCATGCTATCCTCTTCCTCTACTGTAAATACTGACGCAAAGTAATTATTCAACATCTCTGCCATTCCTCATTATCCTTGATAATATCACCGCTTGCAGTTTTTAAGGGGTCAACATTGCTCCTGACTACCCTCTTTTTCCCTAATATAATTGTAAAAACATTTTGTGCTGAGTTTGATATCCCTTGCAAGTTTCCTTTCCTACTCCCTTTTTGTAGCTCTTACTATCTGTTTTGTGACCCTTTGCTGTTCTTTGTATCTTTCCCATTCGCTACGATCTGTGCTATTTTTTGCATTTTTGGATGCTTTTTCTTTTAGTTTTATGCTATCCCTTCCCTCTTTACTCGTCCATGGCTGGTCTTTTTGAACATCTCCCACTGATCTTCTGTCATTTTACCCATTAACAGATTTGCCCAGTTTACTGTGGACAGTCTCTTTGAAGTTGGCCTTACCCAAATCTAGAATCTTAGTAGCTGTTTCGTGTTTCTCCCTTTCAAACGCTACGTTGATCTCGATCATGTTATGATCGCTATTGGATAAATGTTCACACACAGTTAGGCTGTTAACTAAATCTGGCTCATTACTCATTACTAAATCTAATATGGCATGCCCCCTTGTTGCCTGTAGAACATATTGTTGTAGAAAACTATCTCAGATACACTCAAGAAATTCACTACCTTTCTGACAGGTGCTAGTCTGCTTATCCTAATCTATATGAAAGTTAAAATCCCCCATTAAAACCACACTGCCTTTACTACACGCTTGTCTAATCAATGCATTAATACAATCTAGCACTTCACAGCTGCTGCCAGGGGGCCTATACACAACTCCCACTACAGTCTTAAATCCTTTCCTATTTCTTGATTCTACCCATAAAGTCTCTATTGCCTGCTTACCTCTCATTATATCCTCTCTTATTATTGAAGTGATTTCATCCTCAATCACTAAGGCTACTCCTCCCACTTTGCCATTATCCCGATCTTGCCTGTAGACCTTATAACCTGGTATTTTTAGTTCCCAGTCCTGAACGTCTTGCAGCCATGTCTCAGTATCCCAGTCCTGACCGTCTTACAGCCATGTCTCAGCTCACTCTCAATCATCAGCAAAGTGATGGAAGGTGTTATCGCCAGTGCTATCAAGCGGCACTTACTCACCAATAACCTGCTCACCGATGCTCAGTTTGGGTTCCGCCAGGACCACGTAGCTGTAGACCTCATTACCGCCTTGGTCCGAACATTGACAAAAGAGCTGAATTCCAGAGGTGAGGTGAGAGTGATGGCCCTTGACATCAAGGCAATATTTGACTGAGTGTGGCACCAAGGAGCCCTAGTAAAACTGAAGTCAGTGGGATCAGGGGTAAACTCGCTACTGGCAGGAATCATACCTAGCACAAAGGAAGATGGTTATGATTGTTGGAGGCCAATCATCTCAGGCCCAGGACATCGCTGCAGGAGTTCCTCAGGGCAGTGTCCTAGGCCCAACCATCTTCAGCTGCTTCATTAATTACCTTACCTCCATCATAGGGTCAGAAGAGGGGATGTTCGCTGATGTTCAGTTCCATTCGCAATTCCTCAGATAATGAAGCTGTCCGTGCCCGCATGCAGCAAGACCTGGACAACATCCAGGTTTGGGCTGATAAATGGCAAGTAACATTTGTGCCACATAAGTGCCAGGCAATGACCATCTCCAACAAGAGAGGGTCTAACCACCTCCCTTTGACAATCAATGGCAATACCATCATCGAATCCCCCACCATCAACATCCTGAGGGGTTGCCATTGACCAGACACTTAACTGGATCAGCCACATAAATACTTTGGCTGTAAGAGCAGGTCAGAGGCTGGGTATTCTGTGGCGAGTGAGCACCTCCTGACTCCGCAAAGCTTTTCCACCACCTACAAGGCACAAGTCAGGAGTGTAATGGAATAATCTCCACTTGCCTCGATGAGTGCAGCTCTGTCAACACTCAAGAATGCCATCCAGGATAAAGCAATCTGCTTGATCTGAACCCCATCCACCACCTTAAACATTCACCGTCTCCACCACCGGTGCAACGTGGCTGCAGTGTGTACCATCTACAAGATGCACTGCAGCAACTCGCCAAGGTTCCTTCGACAGCACCTCCCAAACCCGCGACCACTACCACCTAGAAGGACAAGGGCAGCAGGCGCATGGGAGCATCACCACCTCCAAGTTCCCCTCCAAGTCACACACCATCCTGACTTGGACATATATAGCTGTTCCTTCATCGTCGCTGGGTCAAAATCATGGACCTCCCTACCTAACAGCACAGTGGGAGCACCTTCACCAGACGGACTGCAGCGGTTCAAGAAGGTGGCTCACCACCACCTTATCAAGGGCAATTAGGGATGGGCAATAAATGCTGGTCTTGCCAGCGACGCCCACATTCCATGAATGAATAAATTAATTAATTTTTTTAAATAATCGGACGGCTGATCCGATATCGCTCGTTTGACACTGTCGCCCAAAGTCAAAATTACCCCCGTTGTGTGTAAAAATTATGGTAAATTATTTTTTTGGAGCTGGGACAATTTTTGCTCAGGGTTTCTGCACAAACTTTCTCTGATAACATGGGTGTCCTGCTTAGCTTGCCATTGTTGCTGGAAGACCAGGAAGAAGAATAGCAGCAAGCAAGATTGGAGAGACCTAGAGCTGTGGAGAGAAGAGGGTGAAGGATGGGAGGGTGCAAGAGGGCTTACACTACACGAGTTAACAGGACCAGAACTTTGTACCTCCAGTTAAATAAGGAACTGTGTATCCGGCAGCTCCGCTTCACCAGGGAGGCGATTACAGAGCAGCAACTGCAGCCCAGCACCACGTCACACATTCGATGCCTCAGGCTGCAACATGAATTTGCAGTGCATTCCTGAAACAAGCAGGTTACGGATGCGCTTTTCGCCAAAGCAAACGACTTCATCTCCTTTCCTATGGAGGCAGCAAAGTAGGAAAACAGGACTCTGGCATTTGACAGAATCACAGGTTTCCTCCAGGTGCAGGGTATAATTAACTATATAACTTTGTGAGCTCCTTTTCAAGACCCTGGAGTATCCATGAACAGGAAGGGCTTCCATTCACTGAACATACAGCTGGAGTGCAATGACAGGCAGCGCATCATGCAGATCTCTGCCCAATTTCCAGGCAGCTGTCCTGATGCCTTTATCCTGAACCAGTCTCAATCCTCGCTCTCTTCCAACCAGACCATTGGTCAAGCTGACTACTTGCGGACAAGGTTTATCCCATGGACACGTGGCTCATGACAGCTGTCAGGAACCTGAGCACAGAAGCAGAGGAGTGATAGAATCAGAGCAGCGTTCCCACCAGAGCTCTGATTTTTATTAAAATTCTTTTATGGGATGTGGGCGTCGCTGGCAAGGCCAGCATTTATTGCCAACCCCTAATTGCCCTTGAGAAGGTCGTGGTGAGTCGCCTTCTTGAACCGCTGCAGTCCGTGTGGTGAAGGTGCTCCCACAGTGCTGTTAGGGAGGGAGCTCCAGGATTTTGACCCAGCGACGATGAAGGAACGGCGATACACTTCTAAGTCAGGATGGTGTGTGACTTGGAGGGGAACTTGGAGGTGGTGGTGTTCCCACGCGCCTGCTGCCCTTGTCCTTCTAGGTGGAAGAGGTCGCGGGTTTGGGAGGTGCTGCCGAAGAAGCCTTGGCGAGTTGCTGCAGTGCATCTTGTAGATGGTACACACTGCAGCCACGGTACACCGGTGATGGAAGGAGTGAATGTTTAAGGTGGTTGATGGGGTGCCAATCAAGCAGACTGCTTTGTCCTGGATGGTGTCAAGCTTCTTGAGTGTTGTTGGAGCTGCACTCTTCCAGGCAAGTGGAGAGTATTCCATCACACTCCTTACTTGTGCCTTGTAGATGGTGGAAAGGCTTTGGGGAGTCAGGAGGTGAGACACTCGCCACAGAATACCTAGCCTCTGACATACTCTTCTTGCCACAGTATTTATGTGGCTGGTCCAGTTAAGTTTTTGGTCAATGGTGACCCTTAGGATGTTGATGGTGGGGGATTCGGCAATGGTAATGCCGTTACATAACATAAGAACATAAGACGTAGGAGCAGGAATAGGTCATTTGGCCCCTCAAGCCTGCTCCGCCAATCAATAAGATCATGGCTGATCTGATCTTGGCCTCAACTCCACTTCCCTGCCCGTTTCCCATAACCCTTCACTCCCTTACCATTCAAAAATCTGTCTATCTCCACCTCAAATATATTCAATGACCCAGCCTCCACAGCTCTCTGGGGAAGAGAATTCCAAAGATTCACGACCCTCTGAGAGAAGAAATTCCTCCGCATTTCCGTTTTAAATGGGTGCCCCCTTATTCTGAAATGATGCACCCTAGTTCTAGATTCTCCCACGAGGGGAAACATCCTCTCTGCATCTACCCTGTCAAGCCCCTTCAGAATCTTACATGTTTCAATAAGATCCCCTCTCATTCTTCTGAACTCCAATGAGTATAGGCCCAACCTGCTCAACCTTTCTTCATAAGACAACCCCTTCATCTCCGGAATCAACCTCGTCAACCTTCTCTGAACTGCTTCCAATGCAAGTATATCCTTCCTTAAATAAGGAGACCAAAACTGTACGCAGTTCTCCAGATGTGGTCTCACCAACGCCCTGTTTCGTTGTAACAGGACTCCCTACTTTTATACTCCATTCCTTTTGCAATAAAGGTCAACATTCCATTTGCCTTCCTAATTACTTGCTGTACCTGCATGCTAACTTTTTGTGATTCATGTACAAGGACCCCCCAGATCCCTCTGTACCTCAGCATTTTGTAATCTCTCTTCATTTAAATAATAATTTGCTTTTTTATTTTTCCTACCAAAGTGGATAACATCGCATTTTCCCACATTATACTCTATCTGCCAGATTTTTGCCCACTCACTTAGCCTATCTATATCCCTTTGGAGATTCTTTGCATCCTCCACACAATTTGCTTTCCCACCTATCTTTGTATCATCAGCAAATTTGGCAACATTACACTTGGTCCCTTCATCCAAGTCATTAATATAGATTGTAAATAGTTGAGGCCCCAGCACTGATCCCTGTGGCACCCCACTAGTTACAGTTTGCCAACCTGAAAATGACCCATTTATCCCAATTCTGTTTTCTGTTAGTTAGCCAATCCTCTATCCATGCTAATATATTACCCCCAACCCCGTGAGCTCTTATCTTGTGCAGTAACCTTTTATGTGGCACCTTATCGAATGCCTTCTGGGAATCCAAATACACAACATCTACTGGTTCCCCTTTATCCACCCTGCTCGTTACATCCTCAAAGAACTCCAGCAAATTTGTCAAAATGATTTCCCTTTCATAAAACCATTCTGACTCTGCTTGACTGTATTATAATTTTCTAAATGTCCTGCTCCCACTTCCTTAATGATGGACTCCAGCATTTTCCCAATGACAGATGTTAGGTTAACTGGACTATAGTTGCCTGCTTTCTGTCTCCCGCCTTTCTTAAATAGGGGCGTTACATTTGTGGTTTTCCAGTCCGCTGGGACCTCTCCAGAATCCAGGGAATTTTGGTATGAATGTCGAGGGGCGGTGGTTAGACTCTCACTTGTTGGAGATAGTCAGTGCCTGGCACTTCTGTGGCACGAATGTTACCTGCCACTTATCAGCCCAAGCCTGAATGTCTTCCAGGTCTTGTTGAATGTGGGCATCAACTGCTTCATTGTGAATGGTGCTGAACATTGTGCAGTCATCAGCGAACATCCCCATTTCTGACCTTATGTTGGAAGGAAGGTCATTGATGAAGTAGCTGAAGATGGTTGAGCCTAGGACACTGCCCTGAGGAACTCCTGCAGCGATGTCCTGGGGCTGTGATGATTAACCTTCAACCACCACAACCACCTTCCTTTGTGCTAGGTATGACTCCAGCCAGTGGAGATTTTTCCCCCCGATTCCCATTGACTTCAGTTTTACTAGGGCTCCTTGATGCCACACTCGGTCAAATGCTGCCTTGATGTCAAGGGCAGTCACTCTCACCTCACCTCTGGAATTCAGCTCCTTTGTCCATGTTTGGACCAAGGCTGTAGTGAGGTCGGGAGCCAAACTGGGCATCAGTGAGCAGGTTATTGGTGATTAAGTGCCGCTTGATAGCACTGCGGATGAGACTCCTGGCATGCTCTTCTACACTCCTTATCATCACTTTGCTGATGATTTAGAGTAGACTGATGGGGCGGTAATTGCCGGATTGGTTTTGTCCGGCTTTTTGTGGA
Source organism: Squalus acanthias (assembly GCA_030390025.1). Classification (NCBI taxonomy): domain Eukaryota; kingdom Metazoa; phylum Chordata; class Chondrichthyes; order Squaliformes; family Squalidae; genus Squalus; species Squalus acanthias. The sequence continues at coordinate 6,971,790 of JASTWF010000031.1, forward strand.
CAGGACATACCTGGGCAGTTTTCCACATTGTCGGATATATGCCAGTGTTGTAGCTGTACTGGAACAGCTTGGCTGGAGGCGTGGCTAGTTCTGGAGCACAAGTCTTCAGCATGATAGCCGGGATGTTGTCGGGGCCCATAGCCTTTGCTGTATCCAGTGCGATCAGCCGTTTCTTGATATCACGTGGAGTGAATGGAATTGGCTGAAGACTGTCTTGTGATGGTGGGGACCTCAGGAGTAGGCCGATATGGATCATCCACTCGGCACTTCTGGCTGAAGATGGTTGTAAACGCTTCAGCCTTGTTTTTTACACTCACGTGCTGGGCTCCATCATTGAGGATGGGGATATTCATGGAGCCTCCTCCCGTTAGTTGTTTAATGGTCCACCACAATTCACGACTGGATGTGGCAGGACTGCAGAGCTTTGATCTGATCCATTGATTGTGGGATCGCTTAGCCCTGTCTATAGCATGCTGCTTCTGCTTTTTAGCATGCATGTAGTCCTGTGTTGCAGCTTCCCCAGGTTGGCACCTCATTTTTAGGTACGCCTGCTGCTGCTCCTGGCATGCTCTTCTACACTCCTTATTGTATCAGGGTTGGTCCCCTGGCTTGATGGTAATGGTAGAGTGAGGGATATGCCGGGCCATGAGGTTACAGATTGTGGTGGAATACAATTCTACTGCTGCTGATGGCGCACAGCGCCTTATGGATGCCCAGTTTTGAGCTGCTGGATCTGTTCTGAATCTATCCCATTTAGCACGGTGGTAGTGCCAAACAACACGATAGAGGGTGTCCTCAGTGTGAAGATAGGACTTCGACTCCACAATGACTGTGGGGTGGTCACTGCTACCAATACTGTCATGGACAGATGCATCTGCGACAGGTAGATTGGTGAGGACGAGGTAAAGTCGGTTTTTCTCACCAGCTGTCGCAGGCCCAGACAGGCGGCTATGTCCTTCAGGACTCGGCCAGCATGGTTAGTAGTGGTGCTACCGAGCCACTCTTGGTAATGGACATTGAAGTCCTCCACCCAGAGTACATTCTGTGCCCTTGCTACTCTCAGTGCTTCTTGCCAGTGGTGTTCAACATGGAGGGCCCACGGGAACTTCAGCTCCTGGTCCTGCTCCAAGAGCCGGCGCGCAGTGCTTGCGTGTCCCAGGGGCGTAGTTAGTGCGATGCGTCCCCTGGGATCACGTGGGCCATGGAGAACCAATGGCAGCAGACCATCTTTCATTCATAGATTTGACAGGAGACCTATCAAATCTGTGAATTGAAATCGGCCCCAAAAGAACAGCTAAACTTCAAATAAATTTAAAAAAAAACCATCACATTTATAAAATAACTATAGTTAAATAAATTAACCAATTTAAACAAAAATTTAAATTTTGAAAAAATTAAAATACTTTTTAAAAGTGATAAAAATAAACTTACCTTTCTTTAAAGTATCTAAAAAAGATAAAACTGTTGAAAACTTTTTAAAATTATACTTAATTAACCACTTACCTTGTTGAAAACGGGTCTTGCGCCTCCTTTTTCATAGCTTAGTTTCTTCAATAATTACCCTCGCGTAAAAACCTGAAAAAAAATCTAAGTTTGATGCGCGCGCGCAGCCTCTACCGCGCACGCGGTTCACCTAGGAACCGCCCCCTTCACCATACCGGAAGTTCCGGTTTCCCGCGCCTGCGCAGTGCATGCAGGAAACCGGCACTTCGGGACGCTTTACGGGTGAGTACGGACTGTGTACTCACCCGGGAAGGTCCGAATTTTTGGCCCATTGTGTTTTGTAGCAGTTTGTTACAACTGAGTGGCTTGCTCGGCCATTTCAGAGGGCAGTTAAGAGTCAACCACATTGCTCTGGGTCTGGAGTCACATATCGGCCAGACCAGGTAAGGACGGCAGATTAAGCAAAGCATTAGTATCCTGAAAGAGGAGTTTCGCTGCTTGGATAGGTCTGGAGAGGACCTGCAATATATCCCTGAGAAAATCTCCAGAATCATTGTAGTTTGCTGCATGCTCAAACGCCTTTGCCCTTCAAAGGGGACAACCCTTAGTGCAACCTGTGGAGGAAGATATAGCGGCAGGGTTGCTAATCCTTGCAGATTGTCCCGGAGTCTCCAGGAATTAAACATTTTTTAAAAGGTGTGTCTTTTTCATTTTCTTTGAACACTTCTATTTATTAGTAATAAAAATATTGGAGTTGGTGAAAAAGGCTGTTTGATTGACAGTAAAGAAAGTTTCCAATTGGGTAAGGAAGATGCTGTTTGCTTTCCAATTGGTGTGGGAAGGCAGTGCTGTGAGGACAGACGTGTCGAGCGACCAATGGCAGGAGCGTGGGGATAGGGCGATTGAAGGCAGGGGGTTATATGATGAAACCTCCCGGAATACGTCCAACCAGAGTTGGAAACCTATGTAGTTATTGCAGGGGCAGGAAGAACAGAAAGACACTGAGGATGTCGAGGAGGAGCAAGTGCCAACAATCCTGCCAGCTGTCAGAGCTGTATGGCAACAGATCCTGGAGGAATGCTTTGGTTGAATCATGGTTGACCTCACCATCCTCCTCCAACGCCTCTTCTCCGTTCTCCAGCTGAGTAGGACTGTCCTTGCCTGGTTCCACTCTTACCTATCCAGTCACAGCCAGAGAATCTCCTGCAATGGCTTCTCTTCCTGTCCCCGCACCTGTACCTCTGGAGTCCCCCAAGGATCTATCCTTGGCCCCCTCCAATTTCTCATCTACATGTGCACCCCCAAACTGTTTCCAGTGGTCCAGGGATCTAGAACAAGGTGATGTAGATATAAGATTAAATGTTGGAGATTTCAGCCAGAGAACAGGAGAAACTTTTTTTTTGCTGAGGGTTGTACGTCCGTGGAAGGCACTAGCAGAATTAATGTTTCAAGCAGACATCATGTCAATATTTAAGATTAGGTTAGATAGGTGGTTGAAGGGAAGGAGAATAAAGTGATACAGGAACTGAATGGGCATATGGGGTTAGGACTACTGCTCGAGTGGAAGATAAATAGATATAACATCCTGCCAGACAATCTTTATTCTCTGAACTTTCTTATCCTTACCAAAAATGATGCCTGTCCCTTTAAGCTGCTGCAGCGCTTTAAATCTTGCAGCAGTGTGCTGGTTCCGAACCCCAGTGGGCGCGCTCCATATCAGAGGCATTTTGACAACTTCTGCGCACCAAAACAATTACAATGATGCTGACACTGGAAATTCACCCAGGGTCAGCGCTCATTATGTCAGGAGGGCAGAAATCCCGCTCTCCCTTACTTCTGGTCAGACTTGTAGCCAATTGGACAATCCTGACTGTAAAGTCTCTCGGGTCTGCAGCTCCCCTCCGGTCTCGAGCTGCTGATTGAAGTTTGAACTGCTGGGAAGGGGTGAGGGGGAGGAATTAGAAAACTAAGATCTGTGGACTATCTTTTATTATTCTGTCTGCCCTCAGAACCCAAACAGACCTCTGATGAACAGGGATTCTGGGGCACCTCACAGCACCATTTCTCCTGTGTGCTTATGCACTGGGGTGCCCAGCAAGCATTCCCAGTAGGAAATTGGCAGGTGGTTGGGAACGCCCTGTTTCGGCTCATTTAAACAGAAAATTTCTGGAAATCCCTGGGTTATGTTAAGGGGGTGGGGGGAAGTGGGGGGGAGATCTGCATCTCCACCCATTTTCCTGACCTTTGCACCCAGGGAAGGCTCAGTTCTTTGGAGCAAAGGTCTGGAAAATCGGCCCTGTAATATTTTGTAGCGTTGTGGATTGATTTTACAATTGGCGACTACAAATATGCAAAAAAATCCTGAAATAAATAACTTTAGATTTAATCTTTTCTTTTTTAGATAATAAATCCACAATGGACAACAATGAAGAAAACAAGAAAACTTTCGAGTACTTTCAACACAATGGCATCACGTTTGTTTCACAGATGTACACAGTTGAACACTTAGAATGGGTGAAAGATTACAAAATGGATCAAGATACTCCGCTCATTGTTACTTACCCCAAATCTGGTCAGAATATCTCATAATAGATAAGGCTGTGTCCAGAGTTGCTGCACAATTAATTTCCCCCTTTAATTTCCAACCTCTATTTGTGAACCACTTCCTTTTGCAGTGGGATTGCATCCACAAGCTCTGGCTGCCCTCCAGTACCTTGCCCAAGTGTTTATTTTGTATTTCACATCTTAGACAGCGAGTGTCAGTATGTCAAAGGGAGAATCACATCCAAGCCTAATACTGTCCTTGCCCAGTGACCACAAAATCTCCTTCTTGTTGAATAGTGATTTGGAGCGAGAAACGTTTATGGATTTATTCCACATGCCCAGAGATCTTGAAGCCAATTATAAAAACACTACTGTTGCTCCAGTTGAGATTAGCTAACTTAGCACAAACCATGGATCAAATCTGGGTTTGTTGCAGGTTTATACGACTCCATTCAAATCTAGGCAATGCACAAACCAACCAAGCCATAGGGGGCAACAGAATCCATTTTTATGATATATCGATAAGAACTAAAGAGCCTGTGTGTTAAAATGTATTTTTATAGCATAGTTGATTCTGAAAATATTCAATATGCAAGGAGGTTTAAAACAAGAGCTTCAGGATTTGAATAACATGGGCCATCATGCCATCCTTCAATATCTAAATATGTTACTATGATTGACATGTAGCCCATGACTAACAAGTCAAGCAATGTAAGAATCCAAAACACACAGTACTAAAACTGCTTTCCATTGAATGTCTTTATAATGGACACTATTATAAAGAATCTATTTAACAGCCAAATGATTTACCGTGCACATCACAAAATTAATCATGCAACAACTGTGGGCAACTGCAACTTAAGTTTCTCAGTTTGATACTTAATAAAGTAAGAAAGAAAGAATTTACATTTATACAGCGCCTTTCACGGCCTCAAGACATACCAAAGCGTTTTATGGCCAATGAAGTGCCTTTGAAGTGGTCACTATTATAATTTAGGAAACGTGGCAGCCAATTTCTACACATCAGTGAGATAAATGACCAGATAGTCTGTTTTTGGTGATGTTGGTTGAGGGATAAATGTTGGCCAGAAGATTCAGAGAACTCCTACGCTTTTCTTCGAAAAGTGCCATGGGATCTTTTATATCCACCTGAGCAGGCAGATGGAGGCTCGGTTTAATATCTCATCCAAAAGACGGCAACTCTGACGGAGCAGCACTCCCTCAGTACTGCAGTGAAGTGTCAGCCCCAAGTCTGTGAAGTGGGGCTTGAACCCATGACCTTCTGATTCAGAAGCAAGGATGCTACCACACTCTCAACAGGTGCCAACTTATCTACAAAGAAGTAAAAACCAACATGCCATCACCTCAGGATCACATTTTCACTCCCTGGGGCAAGGCAGTCGCGTTGCTCGCTTGATACTGGTGTCGGGAGGTCTGACCCCTTTTTGGTTACGGCTTCATTTAATTGCTCCTGGCGAGCTGCAGGCACCAAACGGGCACCTTGCCTGTTGTGGGAGGGTGGGAATTGCCTGGCTCTCATGCTGGGCCAGACTGGGGAGAAAAGCGATCCCAGAAAAGGCCTGGAAAGGGCTAGCAGTGGGCCAGAGCTATTACATGGGCCCAGGAGGAGCAGTCCTGCTCCTTCAGGCCCCACCAAAAAAAATTACATTTTGTGAGCAGCCTTCAGTGGTCCCTTTAGGACCACTGGTTAGGTCTCGCAATGCCTGACACAAATAGGCGGAGGATGCAGGATGCACGCTCCGCACATTTGTATCTGATAATTGCAATCGGGGTTCTACAACTGGTGTCGGACCCTGATTTACATATTTAAGCAGCTTCTCACCTAAACTGTTATAATTGGCATTCCCTGTAAATCCCTCTTGCCCTCAGAGAGCTTTAGGATAAGGAAGAGTTGCAGAGGAATAATCAGAGGGAGGTTTGTAAAAGACAGTCTTCTGACCCATTGACAGTCCAGGGTGGAAGTTGGGCACAGGAGGCCCGACAGAGGCCGAAGTTCCGGTGGGTTCCGGAATCGCCAAATCTCCGCTCAGAATCCCCAGGCTGTATATTCTCTTCGCGGCCCAGGATTGGTCGATCTTCTACCTGCCCCAAATATCATCCCTGACATCAGAGGGGGCAGGGCCTAGGGTAGGAAATTTCCACACCAGGAATTCTCTCAGCCTTGACCTCCTTAGTCCTGAGTGACCTCGATTGTTGGGATGAACCCAACATACAAGTCATGGGAGCCACTGGTGTCTTGGCCTGGAAATCCTGGAAATTCATCCAGTGCCTGATGGGATAGGCAGATAGGCTGATCTGCCCATCTGCCAGCTCTCTCTGTGCCAGCAGATGTCCAAGATACACAAGGTGTTGTCGACAGTGCTATCAAGCGGCACTTACTCACCAATAACCTGCTCACTTCTGCTCAGTTTGGATTCCGCCAGGACCATGTGGCTCATTACAGACTTCGTCCAAACATGGACGAAAGAGCTAAATTCTAGAGGTGAGGTGAGAGTGACTGCCCTTGGCATCAATGCATCTTTTGACCGAGTGTGGCATCAAGGCGCTCTAGTAAAATTGAAGTCACTTGGAATCGGGGGAATACTCTTCACTGGCTTCCTTCCATCATAGGGTCAGAAGTGGGGATGTTCGCTGATGATTGCACAGTGATCAGTTCCATTTGCAATTCCTCAGATATTGAAGCAGTCCATGCCCGCATGTAGCAAGACCTGGACGACATTCAGACTTGGGCTGTTAAGTGGCAAGTAACATTCACGCTACACAAGTACCAGGCAATGACTATCTCCAATAAGAGAGAGTTTAATCACTGTCCCTTGACATTCAGTGGCATTACCATCGTCGAATCCCCCATCATCAACATCCTGGGGGGAGTCACCATTGACCAGAAACTTAACTGGACCAGCTATATAAATATTGTGGCTACAAGAGCAGGTCAGAAGCCGGGTATTCTGTGGTGAGTGTCTCACCTCCTGACACCCTCAAAGCCTTTCAACCATCTACAAGGCACATCAGGAGTGTGATGGAATACTCTCCACTTGCCTGGATGAGTGTAGTTCCAACAACACTCAAGTAGCTCAACACCATCCAGGAAAAAACAGCCCGCTTGATTGGCACCCCATCCACCACCTTAAACATTCACTCCCTCCACCACCTGCACACCGTGGCTGCAGTGTGTACCATCTACAAGATGCACTGCAGAAACTCGCCAAGGTTTCTTCGGCAGCACCTCCCAAACTCGCGACCTCTAGCACCTAAAAGGACAAGGGCAACATAGACATGGGAACACCATCACCTCCAAGTTTCCCTCCAAGTCACACACCATCGTGACTTGGAAATATATCGCCAGTCCTTCATCATTGCCAGGTCAAAATCCTGGAACTCTCTCCCGACTGTGGGAGTACCTTCACCACATGGACTGCAGAGGTTCAAGTAGGCGGCTCACCACCACCTTCTCAAGGGCAATTAGGGATGGGCAATAAATGCTGGCCTTTCCAGCGATGCCCACATCCCGTGAACGAATGAAAAAAAACATTCCCCCAAGTATTCTGATCTTCCTGCATTGAGTGCACATGTGCACCACTGGCACAAAGCATGAAACAGTCTCCCCTTGTAACCACAGAGATGCTGCTTTTGTGACGATATTGCTATTAATAATGAAACTCACAGAAACCTTATTCATAAAGTTAAAAAGAAATTACATCATAGACTTGAAGAAGAAGCTCCCCACATCAACTTTGAGAAAGTAAAAGTACCATTTTCCAACCTGCTTTTACAAGTAATTATTTTATGCCCTTTGATTCAGGAACTACTTGGATGCAGCAGATCACAAGTCTGATTTTAACCAATGGCAATATTGAATCTGTAAAAGACAAACTCCTCTATGAAAGAGCTCAATGGGTGGAATATGTTGCATTCAAGCCAGGTTCCACTGACTGTCAGATGTTGACAACACACTTGAACTACCACATGGCTCCAAATACCGTGAAAAACAAAATGATCAAGGTGTGTTTTTACCAAACTTTAAATAGAACTAGAACATAATAAGAGTTGCTCGATACGTTGATATTGCATCTTGTTACCTGTAGCTGTATTGACCAATATATTTTTCAGCAATGGTTACATTTTTTTGAATTATTATCTGGTTCAAATGTGCAGAAAAGAAACTCTGATCGTACTGTTGCAATAATGTTCTAGCAGCATATTAGTGACATTTCTTTAGTCAATGTGACATATTTTCTTCTGGAATAACTAAAACCTACAATTATCACACTACTGTGGCTACTTCTAGAGTTGGTCACTGTTACCTCTATGGTTGCCTTGAGAGACAGCAGCCTCAACCAAGTCTGTGTTGCTGGGCACTCCCTCAGTCTGACAGGTTCAGTTGCCATGTACACATTTGCATTGGGGTAGACTTGTACATAGCTTTTAATTTATACAAGGAAAATAAAATATAAGGCAGGGTTGTGCCTGTAAGCTTTAAGATGGCTGAAAGGTGGCAATTCCTCTAGAGTGTATTGTTCTTGATCCTCAGACATCCAACTTCTAAGTAAATGGTAAGGAAAATTATGCAGGGCCGATAACAAGCTGCCCATCCTCTACTGCCCATTTTACACCCACATCTCAATTGAAATATTTGCCCATTCCGGTAGCTTTTAATTCCGGTCGGCTGCCCATTCTGGGGGTCCGGGCCTATTTTAAATAGAACCGGTGAGCTATGGGCACCAAGTGGCCATCCTGATGCCGCCTGATGCACAGGGCACACTCCCCACCCACGTGTCCCTTAAAATTGCAATCAGGATCTTAACTACATCATAGGAACTTGATTTGCAAAGTAAAGAAGCCTACCGCCGGCAACAGCTGCTCGAGGGAAGACCCCTTTCAAAATCGCGGCCGCTGGCATTCAGTAAATCGACTCCATTTTGAGACCATGAACTTGAATTTTGGCCAATTAGAATTGGCCCATCTGTCTGCAAGACAGGTCAGCATTTTTATGTCAATATTGAATTCACTTAAGCTCTGAGCTACTTATGAGAAACAGGATTTATAAGCACCGGGCTTGGGACTGCTGGGGGAAATGAGAACAAAAAGAAGAGGGGTGCAACACAGAGATTCATTGGGAACAGTCGTGGCGTTAGAGTCTGAAATAGACTGAGAAATCAAAAAGCGACGTCACAACACGAGGAGTGGTGGGGGTAAGTGACAGGTAATTATTTAGTTTATTGGTGAGTGATTTTGATGGTCAGTGATAAGTTAGTTTAAGTATTTTGTTTAGTGGTTAGTGTGATTAGTTTTTTTTAGTGGTTAGTGTTTATAGTGGGTGGTGGTTTATTTATTGGTTATTCTTTGTTTTAGTATTAGCTAAACAGTTAAATAGCCTTGAAGCTAAACAAACAATTTTAAATAACTGTTAGCTAACATGGCAGGACAGCTGAGGCCCGTCGCAGGCACATCCTGTGCCATGTGGGAACTCCAGAACCAATGTTCCAAGTAAGCGGCGTTTTGTTCTGTGCCGCCTGTTTCTTTAAATTTAAAGGGACCGTGCATTAACTGTACAATTTAAATGCCAGCTGTTCACAATTTACATTAATGACCTGGATCAGGGAGTCGGATGCAGCATTTCCAAATTTGCAGACGACACTAAACTAGGAGGGGGGGTGGGCTCAGAGGAGGAGACCAGGAAGCTCCAGAGCGATTTGGACAGACTGGGTGATTGGGCGGATAAATGGCAGATGCACTATAATGTGGACAAGTGCGAAGTTATCCACCTTGGGTGCAGGAACGGGAGGGCAAATTATTATTTAAATGGCAATAAATTGGGAGAGGGGGAAGTACAGAGAGACCTGGGTGTTCTTGTACACCAGTCACTGAAGGCGAGCATGCAGGTGCAACAGGCGGTCAAGAAGGCAAACGGTATGCTGGCCTTCATAGCAAAAGGGTTGGAATACAGGAACAGGGATACCTTGCTGCAGCTGTACAGGGCACTGGTGAGACCACACCTCGAGTACTGTGTACAGTTTTGGTCGCCTCATCTGAGGAAAGATGTTCTTGCCATGGAGGGGGTGCAGCGGCGATTCACCAGGCTGATACTAGGAATGGCGGGATTGACCTATGAGGAGAGACTATGTAGTTTAGGGATGTACACACTGGAGTTTAGAAGATTGAGAGGGGACCTCATAGAAGTGTATAAAATTCTGACAGGTCTAGACAGACTAGATGCAGAAGGAATGTTTCCCTTGGCGGGTGAGAACAGAACTAGAGGACATAATTTAAGGATAAGGGCTAAACCATTTAGGACAGAAATGAGGGGGAATTTCTTCACTCAGAGGGTGGTGAACCTGTGGAACTCATTGCCACAGAGGGCAGTGTACGCCAGCTCATTAAATATATTTAAGAGGGAATTAGATATATTTCTACAGGCAAAAGGGGTTAAGGGTTACGGAGAGAAGGCGGGGACGGGATACTGAATTGGAGGATCAGCCATGATCTCATTAAATGGCGGAGCAGGCTCGAAGGGCCGGATGGCCTACTCCTGCTCCTATCTTCTATGTATCTATGTATCTATGTATATTGGATAGGATAAAAATAGATAGAAAGAAGTTGCTGAATAGGTTGGCATCACTCAAAGTTAACAAGTCACCCGGTCCAGATGGGATGCATCCTAAGTTGCTGAGGAAAGCAAGGGTGGAGGTAGCAGAAGCTCTGACCACAATCTTCCAATCCTCCTTGGATATGGGAGTGGTGCCAGAGGATTGGAGGATTTCAAATCTTATACTGTTATTCAAAAAAGGAGAGAGGGATAAACCTGGTAACTATAGGCCAGTCAGTCTAACGTCACTGGTGGATAAACTACTAGAGACCATTGTCAAGGACAAAACTAATTCTCACTTGGAGAAACATGGGTTAATGAGGGTCAGCCAGCAAAGATTTGTCAAAGGCAAATTGTGCCTGACTAACCTGATTGAGTTCTTTGATGAAGTAACAGAGAGGGTTGATGAAGGTAGTGCAGTAAGTGCTGTATATATGGACTTTCAAAAGGCATTTGATAAAGTGCCACATAACAGAATTATTTGGAAAATAGAAGCACATGGTATTAAAGGGACGGTGGTAACTTTGTCTAAGGGATAGGAGACAGAGAGTAGCGGTGAATGGATATTTTTCTGACTAGATTAAAGTATGCAGCGGGGTCTCCCGGGGTCGGTATTAGGACAATTGCTTTTCTTGTTGTATAGAAATGACTTGGACTTGGGTAGAGCGAGTACAGTTTTGAAGTTTGCTGATGATACAAAACTTTGCAAATTAGTAAATAGTCAGGAGGACATAGACAAACTGATGAAATGGGCAGACACGTGGCAGATACAATTTAATGCAGATAAGTGTGAAGTGATGCTCTTTGGGAGGAAAAACATGGAGAGACAGTATAATGTAAAAGGTACTATTTTGAAGGGGTGTAAGAGCAGAAGGACCTGGGGGTGCATATTCACAAATCTTTGAACGTGGCAGGCAAGTTGATCAGGCGGTTAAAAAGCATATTGGATACTTGGCTTTGTAAATAGGGGCACTGAATACAAAAACAAGGAAGTCATGCTAAACCTTTACAAATTACCAGTTGGGCCTCAGCTGGAGTATTGTGTACAATTCTGGACACCACACTTTAGGAAGGATGTCAAGGCATTGGAGAGGATACAGAAGAGGTTTACTAGGATGATACCAGGGATAAAGGAGTTCAGTTATGTGGAGCGATTGGAGAAGCTGGCCTTGTTCTCCTTGGAGCAGAGAAGGTTATGGAGAGACCTAATAGTGGTATTCAGAATTGTGAGGGCCTTTGATAGAGCAAGTAGGTGTTTGCTCTGGCAAGTAGGTCAGTAACCAGAGGTCACAGATTGAAAATAATTGGAAAAGAGCTAGAGGGGAAATGAAGGGAATTTTTTTCACACTGAGGATTGTTAAGATCTGGAACGCACTACTTGAAAGGGTGGTGGAAGCAGATTCCATCGGAACTTTCAAAAGGCAATTGGACAGGTTAGCCTTTGGGGCGCAAGCCAATTTTCCCCCCTATGGTTCTATGGAGGGACAGACAGATTTGTGGTGCAAAAAACAGAGTGCATTATGAAAAGCCTGAGAGTTGTGTAAAATTGCGCTGACATGTATATGCTTTCACTTGTTAAAATGAATATGAATAAATCTAGTCATTCAATTGGGAACCTGAAATAAGGTGGAGTGTGGGAAGTTGTTTTTTACGTCTTTCGGAATGACGAGGAGTGCACTAAAAGTGCCAGTTACACTGGTGAGCACGTATCTGTGTGACTCCGAAGGTTAAGGGCTCTCTTTGGGTTAGAAATCTGATAGGCTGCAGGGTCTGGATCATAGATTACTGATCTCACTGCTGCCCAGTGGTTTGCTCCTATACAGATCGATCTTCATGCTAACTGTGATTCAGGGTAGAGCTTGCGAATGGGGACCGAGTGTAATGTATCCAAGTTTGCTGACAATACAAAGCTAGGTGGGAAAGTAAGTTGTGAGGAGGACACAAAGAGGATGCAAAGGGATATAGACAGGTTAAATGAGTGGGCAAGAACATGTAGATGGAATATAATGTGGACAAATGTGAAGTTATCCACTTTGGTAGGAAAATGGAAAAGGCAAATATTTTTTAAATGGTGAGAGATTGGGAAATGATGGTATTCAGAGGCACCTGGGTGTCCTTGTACACAAATCAATGAAAGTTAACATGCAGGTACAGCAAGCAATTAGGAAAGCAAATGGTATGTTGGCCTTTATTACAAGAGGATTTGAGTATAAGAGTAAAGACGTCTTACTGCAATTATATAGGTCCCTGGTGAGACCACATCTGGAGTATTATGTATAGTTTTGGTCTCCTTCCCAAAGAAGCATATACTTGCCATAGAGGGAAGGTGGAGTTGAGGTAGAAGGTCAGCCATGATCTTCTTAAATGGCAGAGCATGCTTGAAGGGCCGAATGGCCCACCCCTGCTCCTATTTCTTATGTAACGAGTAAGAACTTGGTTGAAGTTTTGAAAATAATGGGTACTTGTTCGAGAAGTCTTGTTGAGGGGAACGGTAGCGTAGTGGTTATGCTACTGGACTAGTAATTCAGAGACCTGGACTCATGATCCGGAGTCCAAATCCCACCATGGCAGCTGGTGAATTTAAATTCAGTTAATTAAATAAATGTGGAATAAAAAAATAGCTAGTAATGGTGACCATGAAACTACCGGATTGTCGTAAAAACCCGTCTGGTTCACTAATGTCCTTTAGGGAAGGAAATCTGCTGTCCTTACGCGGTCTGGCCTATATGTGTCTCTAGACCCACATCAATGTAGTTGACTCTTAACTGCCCTCTGAAATGGCCCAGTAAGCCACTCAGTGGCATCAAAAACCGGTACAAAGATGTATACCAGCGGTTCAAGAAGACGGCTCAGCACCACCTTCTCAAAGGCAAGTAGGGATGGGCAATAAATGCTGGCCTTGCCAGCGACGCCCACATCCAGTGAACGAATGAAAAAAATGTCAAGGTGGGGTGTGGGAGTACTGAGTGGGGTGCCCCAGAGCTGGGTGTTCGGACCATTAACGTATCTAATTCAAACAATTAATTGGATTCAGAAACTCAATGCAAATCAATCAAATTTGCTGACAATACCAAATCAGGTGGGGGAGTGAAATTGGGGGAGGCATCTCAGATATCATAGAATAAACTGGACAAAATATGTGAATAGGCAATGAAGAGCCATGAGACTGATCCCTATTGGCAGAGGACTACGTTATGAGTACAGACTGGAGAGACTTGCCTTTTTCAGCATGGAAAGGAAGCTTTTAAATGGTTATCTTATAGAGGAAAATAACATAGTCAAGGGAATGGAGAAGATAAATCCTGAATGCTACCTCAAATTAAATTGAGAGTTGGGCAAGGGGCCACAAGTTCAAAATAGTAAAAGATAAATTTGGGGCTGGTAACAGGAAGTGCTTTTCATACAAAGATAGAAAATAGCTAGAAAAAAACACTGGAATCGGTTGGATGCTGTAGGTTTATGGATGGATGAATTAAGAGGGCCTTCCTGATCCATAAGTACCTTGTGATCTTGTGAACGGGCTTAGTGTTCTTTCTTACTTTCAAAGGCCTGATTGTAATCCCCCATGCAACGTGTCAATTCTATAAGATAGGAGGAAGTTGGGGCATACATTCTGTAAACAGATAGACAAATCAGTTAAAATAAGAAAATGGAGAAATACAGAATCAAAATAGAAGGAATGGAACAAGGGTGGGGAAAATGTTGAGACAAATAGATACATTCAATTGTTTGGGTAGGTTATGGCCCAGTATGGACTGAACTAAATCCACAGCACCTGAATTTGCTGTCCTTGTATTTATTTCCCAACCCAGGTCATTTATGTTGCCAGAAATCCCAAGGATGTGATTGTGTCATACTATCACTTTCATAAGTACAGTCTTTTCTTGAAGACGCCAAAGGATTTTCAGCACTTTCTGGAGCAATTTGCTGAAGGAAATGGTAATTATTTTTTTTAACAGTTTTGCTCAGCTCTTAGCAAAAATATTCCTTGTAGCTAATATTTTGCTGAAAATTGTCGGATCATTTGAGATTCTTTATATTTTAGAAACAATCTTGTACATGTAAAGAACAATTAAAAGACATTAGTGCTTTAGATTTAATGCATTTATATAAGCTCATTTTGAATATTTTTAGTGAGGTTTTATATCTCCCTGTAGTAAAGATAAATATTTATGTTTTGGGGCTTTACATAAGAACAGGACTCGGCCATTGAGCCCCGCGAGCCTGTTCCGCCATTCAATTAGATCATGGCTGATCTGTATCTTAACTCCATCTACTCACCTTGGTTGCATAACCCTTAATGCCCTTGCCTAAAAAAATCTATCAATTTCAGTTTTGAAATTTTCAATTGACCCCCCAGCCTCAACTGTTTTTTGGGGGAGAGAGTTCCAGATTTCCACTAGCCTTTGCATGAAGAAGTCCGACCTGACATCACCCCTTTGCATAGGAGCTCCTAAAATTTGGGTATGGAATCGTGGACTAGCACTGAGGCTTCTACAAACCATCAGGTATCATAAACATATCCCCACTACATCACTCGGGAGCATTGGTTCACCTTTACCACTACACTAAGAATTGCCCTCATCGTGGATCAATAATCCTTCCAACATCAGCAGAGGGCATAAATGTAACCCACAACTAGACTACCATAGAAAAGGGTTCCGTTCCATATTTTGTAAGTGAAACTGAGTTTACAATCCCGCTGTCTAATGTTGCACCTGTGGCAAATGCAGCAAAAGATCAATGCTCAGGTGTACAGTATGCACCTACAATTCAAAAGTCATAGAAATTTGCAGGATCTTTGTGGTCTGCTGTGGGGCACTATGTAAATCAAATGTACGCTGGGCGCTGACCATTTATGTGCATAAATAGAGAGCCATTTTGTCTTTTGTACATCTATGCTTGCAATCTTTTTAAAGGAATAACTGCAGCAAAATTTAAAGTGGTTATGGATCGGAACAAATGTGGAAATTATGCTTCTTTGCAGTAAAGGTGCTCTGTAGTACTGTTTACTCACCACACTTATTTATCTTTTAAGTGCCTTTTGGATCTTGGTTTGACCACATCAGAGACTGGTATAGCCACAAGGATGAACTTGACATATTGTTTGTGACATATGAGGATATGCAGAAAGTAAGTGATACTTATATATGGTAACTAAAGATGTTTGAATAAATCATGAATTATGTGGAGCTGATACTATTACAGCAGGAAGAATATTGTTAAATCTTCTCATTCTAGGTTTTGTATGAATTGTAATGATGTTTAATTTGGTTCTTCAAACAAAAACCTTAAGCATTAAAATATATTGGGGGTGAAATCTAAATGAGGTGATTGTGGAAAACGGGCCATAGTGAATCAGAAGCTTGTTTTACACCCTGCCTGATTTTGTACTGCATTGAAGTCAATAGAAAAAAAATCGGGCGGGTTATAAAACGGGCCAGCAATTCACTATTGCCCATTTTAAGCTATCGCCGAAAACCAATTTCACCCCCATTATTTCCTCTGATGGTTACATTTTTTCTGAATCCCTTTCTTGTTCTGAAATTTATTTCTATCTTTTCTTTTTTGCTTCACTCTTCCTTTTCATTTTGCTCTTTTTTCTCTCCATTCAACGACTGCTGCGAGCAACCATCACACCTCCTCTTTGGGGCAGGATGGTCTGGAACACGGGTTTTACTTGAGACAAAGTGTGGTTCTGTTGTCCTCCTTATTACTGAGGTGAAACACTCTGTCGCTAATAAAGGTTCCATCTATTGGCCCAGATGTGTGAATGAAATATAGGCTATTTTTAGAATATTGTTATATATCAATGTTCTTCTGTCATATACCAAATTCAGTATGTTGATTGACTGAAAATTGTATGTTCAAACTCAACTGAGAAGAGTCAGTTCTGAGAACATTCACTGTCTCATTTCATCACTATTTTCTCCACAGAAAGGATTTTGGGATTAAGTTATGTTAGGGGTCGATTTTAACCTGGAGCGGGGTTTGGGCGGGTGGGGGTAGGACGAGTGCAAAACACACTCACAGGCCTAAGTTTCAGACCGGGCTAATTTAACTCTGGAAACTCATTTAAAAGCCACCAGTCACATCCCGCCCATTCTGGCTGCCAGTCGATGAAGATGCTCAGTTGTTGAGAATATTCAAGACTGAGAATGATAGATTTTTGGGCACTAAGGGAACAAGGGATATGGGGCGAGGGCGGGAAAGTGGAGTTAATGTAGAAGTTCAGCCGTGATCTTATGGAATGGCGGAGCAGGCTCGAGGGGCTGTACTCCTGCTCCTATTTCTTCAGTTAATATCAAATAAAATAGTCTTCCAAAAACAAGTAAGTCAGTCCATGAATGGGACAAGGCTTATAGTTTATTACTTTTTTCTCATGTTTTTGAAAAGTGAGATTGAGTTAAGTACGTGGAATTTGCTTTGACTCTAACTCTGCATGGTCATTGCTCTGAAATAAACAGCTTCATGAGTTGTATCTGGCCTCGCCTTACCAAGTATTTCTCAGTCTGCCTTCGAAAAGATTGGTAAGGCTCACATGAGGGCACGTGTGAAAGATATGAAACCCAGTCCAGTTCATAAGGGGCTCCTATTGTTACACTACTGGGCTACGCTATCGTATAACTAGATATTGGGCTCACAGCCGAATGTAAGACACTCAGAAAGCTTATGGGAGTGGTCAGCACCACTGTAGCTGAGAGACTAGCTAATGCAGACACAAAACTTCTAACATGCACCATCTTGATATGTTACATCCATTTAGCCCCTTCGGCATGTTCGGTAGCAGTGGGAGAGTTCTCAGTCCTTACAGTGTTATCAATTTTATGCCATCAGAGCATCATTTCACTCCCAGAGCTGATTCTGAGACAAGCTGTTGGGCAGTGACACTTCAATTTTGGAGTAAATAAAGGCCAGTAGAATTTTGCATTTTATATATAGGAGCATAGAGTACACGAGTAAAGAAGTAATGATAAATTTATACAAAAGATTGGTTAGACTACAGTTAGAGTACTGTGAGCAGTTTTGGTCACCCCATTATGGAAAGGGCATTAAAGTCATAGAGAGCTTACATTGTAGATTCACCAGGATGATGCCAGGGATGAGAAAGTATAGTTATGAGGAGAGACTCAAGATACTGGGAGTATTTCCACTGGAGCAGAGAAGGATAAGAAGAGATTGAATAGAGGTTATTTAAAATTATGAAGCATTTTGATAGAGTGAAGAGATAAAGACTAATTCTTCTGGTTGGGTAATCAGTGATTGAGGGGTCATCAACTTAAAATGGCCACAATAAGAGTAAGGAGAATTTCTTTACATCGGGGATGTTGGAGCATTGAACGCTTTGCCACAGGGAATGGTTAAGGCAGAGACCATTGCAGCTTTTAAGAGAAAATTGGATAAATATTTGAAGCAGAGGAAGACACCCATGGGGAGATTGTGGGGCAGTGGGATTAGTTGTGAATGGGTCTAGCAAAAAGCCAGTACAGACACAATAGGCCAAATGGTTTTCTTCTGTGCTTCAATCTTCTATGGTTCTATGGTTAAACTTGACCTGTTCTCATTGTAGTCATGGCCAGTCAATTATTCAAGTCCTGAGCCTTGATTGGCTGGAAAACGAGCCTTTCAAGCTCCTTTTCAGACAAGCTGAGGCCAGTTTCTGATTTACCTCAGTTCCACTACCAGAATGCACAGCGGGACAACGGAGACTCAGGGAAAAAGTCATTTAAGTACTTACCCAACCAGCATTGTGCACCTAAGACGTATAAATGATTCCCAAATATTTGTAACTATAACACTTGATGATTCAACTAAAAAATTAAGAATGAAGTATCTGGCATCTTACAAAGTTTGCAGGTACAGCCTGGCTGGTATTGAATTGTCTGCATTGACATTTCGGCCAAACTACGTTGCACCATGAGATCTGTCACACGACCATTGCTGGACACTGTGCATGAGCTTTACCACTGGCTGATCCCGCTGATGTTTCCACCATCGAGCTAAAGCAGCTGTGCCCCAGTAAAAGGGGAGCAGTGATCATAATATGATAGAATTTTATGTTGAGTTTAAGATTGATTTAGTTAAGTCCGAAACTAGGGTTCTAAACCTTAACAATTAAATTACTATGCAGGTATGAGGGACGAGTTGGCTAAGGTAGGTTGGGAAACTACATTAAAAGGTATGACAGTAGAAAAGCAATGGCAAACATTTAAAGAAATAATTCATAATTCGCAACGATTATACATTCCCTTAAGGAATAAAAACACCACGGGGAAAAATGGTCCAACCGTGGCTAACAAGAGAAATTAAAGATAGTATTAGATTAAAGGAAGAGGCTTATAATGTTGCTGAAGAGAGTAGTAAGCCTGAGGAATGGCAGGATTTTAGAATTCAGCAAAGGAGGACCAAGAAATTGATAAAGAAAGGAAAAATTGTATATGAGAGTAAACTAGCGAGAGACATAAAAACATGCACAATTTTATTTTGACAGTTGATTTCTCAGTGTTTGACAGCACTGAGGTGCTGAAAACACTGACAATCACTGCACAAAGGTGAACTCTTGCACCCAGGCTCTCCAATGACTCCCTCCATATGCTGGAATAGATGGCAGCTGCAGGTGAGATGACAGAAGCGATCTGTCACTGGTTAGAGAGGTTCTCCCAATGAGGTGGCACTGAACATAGAGTTGGATTTAAAAACTTGCAAACTAAAGAAATCTGTATATGTTTCAAAAATGCAGTAACCAACATTTTCTTTGCTCTGAAACTCACCATGTGCAACACTGCTTCCTTCACACCACACCACAACATTGCATCCTTCATCTTTTCACAAACATTACACCAGAGTCACAACGCGCCACACTTACCTGGCGTGGTGTCCAGACGTCATGAAATCCAACCCAGAAGCGGGAAAATCAAAAAACAGGCTGAACTCTACTGACAAGTACCTGTTAATAGGCAGGTAATTGCCTTTCATCCATTTCCCGCCGCTAGGTGACGGGTCCATTCGCAAATCGGGGACCCGACACTTGGGAAGGCTGTTTGGAGGCAGGTTGACGGTGGGTTCGGGAGCCGCCGTCAATCAATAGGACTTTATCCTCTGACCCGCCTCCCTGAGCGCCGGCAAAATCGCGGACTTTGTGTCTGTCTTCACGGAAAAAGATGCAAACAACCTCCCGGAAATAGTGGAGAACCAAGGGTCTGGCGGGAATGAGGACATCAGTAGCAGGGAAAATGCTAGAATCCATTATTAAGGACGTGGTAACAGAGCACTTCGAAAATAATAAAAAGGATTGGGCAGAGTCAACACAGATTTATGAAAGGGAAATTATATTTGACAAACCTGTTAAGAGTTTTTTGAGGTTGTACCTAGCAGAATAGACGAGGGGGAACCAGTGGATGTGGTGTATTTGGATTTTCAGAAGGCATTCGATAAACTGCCACACCAGACGTTATTAAACAAAATTAGGGTTCATGGGATTGGGGGTAATATACTCGCATAGATTGAGGATTGGTTAACGGACAGAAAACAGAGAGTAGGAATAAACGGGTCATTTTCGGCTTGGCAGGCTGTAACTGGTGGGGTACCGCAAGGACCAGTGCTTGGGCCTCAGCTAATCACAATCTATATCAATGATTTGGATGAGGGGACCAAATGTAATATATCCAAGTTTGCTGATGATACAAAGCTAGGTGGGAATGTAAGTTGTGAGGAGGATGCAAAGAGGCTTCAAGGGGATATAAACAGGTTAAGTGAGTGGGCAAGAACATGGCAAATGGAATATAATGTGCAGAAATGTGAAGTTATCCACTTTGGTAGGAAAAATAGAAAAGCAGAGTATTTTTTAAATGGTGAGAGATTGGAAAACGTTGGTGCTCAACGGGACCTGGGTGTCCTTGTACACGAATCACTGAAAGTTAACATGCAGATACAGCAAGCAATTAGGAAAGCAAATGGGATGTTGGCCTTCATTACAAGAGGATTCGAGCATAAGAGTAAAGATGTCTTACTGCAATTATATACGCCCTGGTGAGACCACACCTGGAGTATTGTGTACAGTTTTGGTCTCCTTACCGAAGGAAGGATATATTTGCCACAGAGAGAGTGCAACGAAAGTTCATCAGACTGATTCCTGGGATGGGGGGATTGTCCTATGAGGAGAGATTGAGTAGACTAGGCCTATATTCTCTAAGTTTAGAAGAATGAGAGGTGATCTCATTGAAACTTCCAAAATTCTTACAGGGCTTGACAGGGTAGATGCAGGGAGGATGTTTCACCTGGCTGGGGAGTCTAGAACCAGGGGTCACAGTCTCAGAATAAGGGGTCAGCCATTTAGGACTGAGATGGGGAGATATTTCTTCACTCAGAGGGTGATGAATCTTTGGAATTGTCTACCCCAGAGGGCTGTGGAGGCTCAGTTGTTGAGTATATTCAAGGCAGAGAGATAGATTTTTGGATATTAAGGGAATCAAGGGATATGGGGATAGTGCAGGAAAGTGGAGTTGAGGTAGAATATCAGCCATGATCTTATTGAATGGCAGAGCAGGCTCGAGGTACCGAATGGCCTACTCCTGCTCCTATTTCTTATGTTCTTATGTTGTAATGGGAGGAAATGCAGCAGCCAATTTGTGCATAGCAAAGTTCCACAAACAGCACTGAGATAAATGACCAGATAATCTGTTTTTTCGATGATGCTAGATGCGGGACACCAGGAGAACTCCCAGCTCTTCTTCAAATAGTTCCATGAATCTTTTACGTCAACCTGAGGGAGAGACAAGGCCTCAGTGTAACATCTCATTCAAAAGATGGCACTTCCAACAATGCAGCACTCCCTCAATACTGCACTGAAATGTCAGCCTAGATTGTGTGCTCAAGTCTCTGGAGTGGGGCTTGAAGCCACAACTGCCTGACTCAGAGGTGAGAGTGCCACTGAGCCACGGCTGACACAATGGCTATTAATTATTACTTAAGTTGAATATATACTTTGATAGCAGCAGAATGCTCGTCAGGTTAATCTGTGTTAAAAAGGAATTCTATTTTGGATTTATAATTGAGTAACCTAACTATAATTTGTTAAAGGATCTCAGGAGCGTGATAGAAAAAGTTGCAATATTTCTTAATAAGAAGTTGGATGGAAAAACCTTGGAGTCAATTTTGGATCACTGCACCTTTAACTATATGAAGGAGAACCCTGCAACCAACTACCACAATGGAATAGACGTGTTCAATGCTAAAAGTGGCTCTTTTTATAGAAAAGGTGAGTAATGCTATGGATCACAGGAAAGGACTAGGTCCGTACAAATCAGCCTTAAGTTTGTTTTAAAGATTGGTCTCTGTTCCAATCCTTATTTTTACTGGCAAGAAACTTAAAATCAATAGGAAGCATTTAAAAATAATTTGGTTGTGATTGATCACTTTCACCATTAATGATCTCAGGGATGGTTTTCTTAGATTTTCTAAATGTTTGTCGCTACCTGTCAGTATCTGAAATTAGTTCCCATTGGGATAGATTTTGCGCCAAAATTGAGAAATACTGTTGGACTTACTTACAACATCAAAGCTTATTGCTTAAAGTACAACATCAAAGCTTATTCCTTAAATGGAAAATAATGCAAACATTACTGTAGAACGCTTCGAGTGATGCAGGAATGGTTGTACAGTTGACCTTTACTTGCACTCTCTGGGGGTGATTCCACAACCCAATGCTCCCTGCTGTGGGGATGCTCACAAGATGTGCATCTCAGGAAATCATTGGTGCACAGTTCATGGTTTTGGATCCATTCATTTTAATGGCCAGTGTTTTCCCAAGATGCACTTCTGATGAGCACCACTCCCCATTGGGATTGTTGGATCACAAAATCACCCTGTCTGTGCTTTTGGTCCAGGTTCAGTATTGTACTGATATGCATTCTTCTACCTGTATCATATTAGGAATTGTTAATCTGTTACTAATTCTAAGTTGATGTGAGATGTACATTATTATTTTTTTCAAAGTTTAATTCTGGGATTATTTAATTTTTAGGGGTTGCTGGAGACTGGAAGAATCACTTTCTAGTGTCTCAGAATGAGTGGTTTGATTCCATCTACCAGGAGAGGATGGCAGACTTCCCTTTGAAGTTTGACTACGATATTGATCTGCTTTCTTACCCAAATAAGCAGTAATTTTAAATTGTTGTAAACATTTAAATGTTGGCTCATGCTCGATTCTCCACACCTCCTTGTCTTTCTATTTTCCACAGAAATACCTCTAGCAGTGTTCGCACTGATACTCTATCCTTCAAATAGCTCCTGGACTCACTCGCCCTCCACACCTGTCTCCAAACTTGGACATCAGTTTGTTGATGCTCCAAGCTGACTCCACCTTATCTGCAAGTGAACTTCATCCTACCACGGAACCTTTGGGCTGGATTTTGTGAATGGAGGCGAGTTGGAGGCGGGACTGCTGCTTGATGTGTCAATGTCCCGCCTCCATCCTCGCCTGACCAATCAGAGGGATTTTCCCCTGATTGAGCTTGTTAAAGATGAGAAGTCGCACAACACCAGGTTATAGTCCAACAGTTTTATTTGAAATTACGAGCTTTCGGAGCTCTGCTCCTTCGTCAGGTACAGTGAGGGAATACAAATCGGTTACAAAGTATACAAAGACAGAGAACAATGTGTCTGCAGAGATACAATCCGTCAGGGAGGCATTACATCAAAGACACAGCAGAGTACAGCTAAGACAATGAGGTGGGGTCACAGGGGGTCCAACGTGTCAAATGCTGCAGTCTGCAGTTAAGCTTTTTACTTTTTTTTAAAACTGGAAATCACATCTATGAACCAGACAATGACGTCGAGTCACGTCCTGTAGCGTGACATGAAACCGAGATCCCGGTTGAGGCCGTCCTCATGGGTGCAGAACTTGGCTATCAATTTCTGCTCGATGATTTTGCGTTGTCGTGTGTCTCGAAGGCCGCCTTGGAGAACGCTAACCCGCAAATCCGAGGCTGAATGTCCTTGACTGCTGAAGTGTTCCCCGACTGGGAGGTAACAATCCAGGCTGGCGATTATTGCGCCGTGTCCGTTCATACGTTGTCTCAGTGTCTGCATGGTCTCGCCGATGTACCATGCTGCGGTGCATTCTTTCCTGCAACGTATGAGGTAGACAACGTTGGCCGAGTCACATGAGTATGTACCATGTACCTGGTGGGTAGTGTCCTCACGTGTGATGATAGTATCTGTGTTGATGATCTGGCATGTCTTGCAGAGGTTGCCATGGCAGGGTTGTGTGGTGTCGTGGTCGCTGTTCTCCTGACAGCTGGGTAATTTGCTGCGAACGATGGTACTTTTGAGGTTAGGCGGCTACTTGAAGGCGAGTAGTGGAGGCGTGGGGATGGCCTTAGCTAGGTGTTCGTCATCATCGATGACAGGTTGAAGGCTGCGAAGAACATGGCGTAGTTTCTCCGCTCTGGGGAAGTACTGGACGACGTAGGGTACTCTGTTGGTTGTGTCCCGTGTTCGCCTTCTGAGGAGGTCTATGCGATTTTTCGCTGTGGCCCGTCGGAACTGTCGATCGACGAGTCGAGTGTCATATCCCGTTCTTACGAGGGCGTCTTTCAGCGTCCGTAGGTATCCATCGCGTTCCTCCTCGTCTGAGCAGATCCTGTGTATTCGCAGGGCTTGTCCATAGGGGATGGCTTCTTTAATGTGGTTAGGGTGGAAGCTGGAGAAGTGGAGCATCGTGAGGTTGTCCGTGGGCTTGCGGTAGAGTGAAGTGCTGAGGTGTCCGTCTTTGATGGAGATTCGTGTGTCCAAGAATGAAACCGATTCTGAGGAGTAGTCCATGGTGAGTTTGATGGTGGGATGGAACCTGTTGATGTTATTGTGTAGTCCTTTCAGTGAACTTCGCCGTGGGTCCAAAGGAAGAAGATGTCGTCGATGTATCTGGTGTACAGCGTTGGTTGGAGGTCCTGTGCAGCGAAGAAGTCTTGCTCAAACTTGTGCATGCAGATGTTGGCGTATTGGGGTGCAAATTTGGTCCCCGTGGCTGTTCCGTGTGTTTGGGTAAAAAACTGGTTGTCGAAGGTGAAGACATTGTGGTCAAGGATGAAGCGGATGAGTTGTAGGATGGCGTCTGGAGATTGGCTGTTGTTGGTGTTGAGTACTGAGGCTGTCGCAGCGATGCCGTCATTGTGGGGGATACTGGTGTAGAGTGCCGATACGTCCATCGTGGCGAGGAGTGTTCCTGGTTCAACTGGTCCATGGGTGCTGAGTTTCTGTAAGAAGTCTTTAGTGTCGCGACAGACGCTGGGGGTTCCCTGTACGATGGGTTTCAGGATGCCCTCGACGTACCCAGAGAGGTTCTCACACAGGGTTCCGTTGCCTGATACGATAGGACGTCCGGGTGTGTTGGCTTTGTGTATCTTTGGGAGGCAATAGAAGTCTCCCACACGGGGAGTACGTGGGATAAGAGCGCGTAGGATGATTTGAAGGTCTGGATCGAAGGTCTTGATCAGTCTATTGAGTTGGCGGGTGTGTTCTTTGGTCGGATCTGCGGGTAACTGTCTGTAGTGTTCCTGGTTGTCCAGTTGTCGGTATGCTTCTTTGCAATAGTCCATTCTGTTCTGTATGACGATGGCTCCTCCTTTCTCCGCTGGTTTGATGACGATGTTGCGGTTGGTCTTGAGAGCGTGGATGGCGTTGCGTTGTGCTCGGGTGACATTCTGGACTGTCTTGTGAGTGTGGCTGATGAATCTGGCGTTGATGCATTTCCTGACAGCTTGAGCAAACATGTCAAGCTTAGGGCAGCGACCCTCCGGAGGGGTCCAATTTGACGCTTTCTTCTTCGGTTCCTGCACTGCGGTTCCCTCTGTCTGCTGTTCCGGATCATTGATTGTCTCATTGGGTTTGTTGCTGACATCTTGGGATTTGTGGTCGTATTCCCGGATCCTCATTCATCTGATGAATTCCTCTGTGTCTGCCGCGAGACCGATGGGGTCCATTTTGGTGGTGGGGCAGAACTTGAGCCCTAGGGCGAAAACTTCGATTTAGGCTGGTTGAAGGGTGTGGTCGGACAAGTTGACGATTGACTTCCCTGTGGTTGCAACCATGGTACCGGGGGAGGCTTGGTTGCTGCTGGTGGTGATGCCGAGTGATGCAGGCTCAGCAGGCCAATTAGGGAGGAAGTCACTGACAGATCACGTCAACGTCAGACGTGTTATCTGTCAAGACTTCTTGAAAGAAGAAATTACAGCGTTTGACAGCTCTGTGAAGCTGTCAAACACTGACATTCTCTTGAGTTTGATGAGACTTTGTGGTGAGGACTCATCAAAACTTACAACTTTGTAAATTTCACATGTCTCTAGGATCGGAGGATCCAACAGCCATTATGTGAAATTGTTAAGGAGAATGTCAGCTCTCCCCATCCAGCGCAGCTAAAGGCTGTAGAAAGAAAACAAGGTAAGAGCACACTTTTTTAAACTTATCACTCACCTTACATACTTACCACTCCACACTTGTACCCATCACTCACCTCTACACCTTACTTCCAGGTGCCTCCGATCACCACAGACCTCCTCCACGTCTCCTCCAACCCGACGGGGTTCTCCGAGGTCAGGAACCTTCACCTGTGAAGGTAAAATGGCACTAATCCTTTTTTCTGCCAGTTAACTACCTGTTAACAGGCGGTTAAAAGGATTAAATGCCTTTCACGCCTCCAGGAGATGGGACCTGAAGCTGCACATCCTCCCACCTCCTGGCAAAAGGTCACGGAGGCGGGATGGCCATCCGCCCCCGATTTCTCCGATTTTACCGGCTGTTCCGCCTCCATGCCCGCCTCCTCGGGGCTTGGAAAATCCAACCCTTTGCCTTTAATTTTGGACTCTCTCTTGTGATCTCCTTCCTATTTGCTATTTACTACCAGGACATATTTACCCTAACCAGTGTTATGCCTATGTAACTTGGGTTTCCCTGTGTCCATTTGAGCGAGCAATTTGGCTGCCGCCCCACACCTGAGCCCATTACTTCAATGTGCCTTTTCTGTCTCTTCTTTTTATCCTTCTTGAGCCCTTCTTGCCTGTCTCCTCGCTTCCTGTTACCCAGTCATGCCTACTTTCATTTCTCCCCTCGCGGGTACTTTGCCCCCACAGATCCCTACCCTCACTCTTCACTAGTCCTCAAGCTTAAAAACTCTCCTGCAGGGATCCCAGGCTTGACTCCCTCTTGGATAAGCCCACAGCTTCCCACTGTGCCTCTCTCGCATGCTCTGAAGGGACCATTGAAGTACTCGTCGCTGTCTCCTTACGAGCAGCAACCTTAACTGCCCCATCCTACTCTCTCACTGACCTTCCCACCCAGCACCCTTGCTGGGAGTTAATTTTGTCAACCTCCTTCCCATCTCACTCAACCCTCCCACCGTTGACCCCGCCAACCCTGCCAGCGGATCAGCAATCATCGCCCCTCTCCGTGTCTCCCTCCAGAATGTCCTCCCTCAACTTCTCCCTCCATATAAACTCTTCTACGCTTGTTCACGGCCACCCCCTCGACTTTGCCATCTCACATGGCCTCTCTATTCCCATCGTCTCAATCACAGACAAGGCCATCTCTGATCACTTCCTTGTATACCTCACCACTCACATCCCCCTTCACCTTCCAACCTCTCTTCCTTCTGCATCTGCCCCTGGGAAAAAACTCACTCCCAACTGTCTAGCCTTTGGCCCTCCATTCATTACAACACTTCTGCAGCTACCAATGTGCTCAATCACACCATCACCTCCACCTTCACTCAGAGAGTGATGACTCTGAGTCAAAGTTCAAGTCCCACTCCAGAGACTTGAGCACAGAAATCTAGGCTGATAATCCAGTGCAATACTGAGGGAATGCTGCACTGTTGGAGGTGCCGTCTTTTGGATGATATGTTAAAACAAGGCCCCCTATGCTCCCTAAGTTGGACGTAAAAGATCCCATGACACTATTTCGAAGAAGAGCAGTGAAATTTTCCTTGGTGTCCTGGCCAAAATTTATCCCGCAATCAACATCACTAAAAACAGATGACCTGGTCATTATCACTTTGCTGTTTGTGGGAGCTTACTGTACGCAAATTGGCTGCTGCGTTTCCTACATTACAACAGTGATTACATTTCAAAAGTACTTCATTGGCTGTAAAGCGCTTTGGGATGCCGGAGATCGTGAAAGGCGCTATATAAATGCAAGTCTTTCTTTCTTTGAATGTTTATGGCACATGCTGGTTGTGCCAGATCTGGCTGGACCACATCAAGCACTATCGGTCCCTGCTCTCCTCTGCCAAAATTGCTCACTACTTCAGCATCAACCTGGAATGCAAAGATAACCCCCAGCTTCTTTCTTGCACATCACACTATCTCCTTAAACCTCTCTTTCCTGATCCCTCCACCCTCACCTCGAACAACAAGTGCGAGGAGCTCGTGGACTTCCTTGTCAGTAAGATTGAGTTGAGACCATCCGTTCAGCTGCCTCTGCTGCATCCCTCCCATCCCCTAGCCCACCAAGCCAAGCTTCCACCAAGGTCCCCCACCATAGACCTGAGCTTACATCTCTCTCTAGTTTCTCTCCTATCTCCCCATATGGGTGGGTACAAAGATGGGTGGGAAAGTAAGTTGTGCAGAGGACTCAAAGAAGCTGCAAAGGGATATAGATAGGCTAGGTGAGTGGGCAAACATTTGGCAGATGGAGTATAATGTGGGAAAGTGCGAGGTTATCCACTTTGGCAGGAAAAATAAAAAAGCAAACTATTATTTAAATGGAGAGAGATTGCAAAATGCTCCAGTTCAGATGGACTTGGGGGTCCTTGTGCATGAAACACAAAAGGTTAGCATGCAGGCACAGCAAGTTATCAAAAAGGCAAATGGAATGTTGGCCTTTGTTTCAAGGGGGTTGGAGTATAAAAGCAGGGAAGTCCTGCTACAACTGTACAAGGTATTGGTGAGACCACACCTTGAGTACTGCATACAGTTTTGGTCTCCTTATTTAAGGAAGGATATACTTTCATTGGAGGCAGTTCAGAGACGATTCACTAGGTTAATTCCAGAGATGAGGGCTTTGACTTGTGAGGAAAGGTTGAGCAGGCTGGGCCTATACTCATTGGAATTTAGAAGAATGAGAGGTGATCTTCTCGAAGCATATAAGATATTGAGGGGGCTTGACAGGGTAGATGCAGAGAGAATGTTTCCCCTGATGGGGAAATCTAGAACTCGGGGGCACAGGGCTCGATTTTGCCAGGCACGAGGAGGGAGGATTGGAGGCATGTGAGGTGGTAAAATCGCGAAAAATGGCGGGCGGGCCCGATCCCGCCTCCATCCCGCGTCCGAGCAATTTTCCCAAATGCGAGTTTTCTGACCCCATCTCCATCCCGCCTCCAAGAGGCGGGATAGGCCCTTAACAACCAGTTAAGTGCCTCTATAATCCCATTTTGAGAGGCCTTTCTGATTTTAACACTTTTCCCACGTGGTTCACGTCTCCTCTGAAACACGCCAGTGAAGCCTGGCGGCAGCACAAGTGAAATGCTTACTAACAGCTCCATTAAAAAGGAGTTTTCAGCAATCATCATTTGCAGGTGGCAGAACTTTGTTGTCTCAAGTCTGGGGGAACTTTTAGCAGGCATACCCATTGTTGTGGAAGTTTGGAGCCTGACACCCATCTCCAGTGTGACCTCCTGGGAAACCCCTCTCGCCACCTTGAATGAGCGCTTCCTCAACTGAGGCATATACCAGAAGCATGGGAACCATTTATTTCCTTTCCTCCTGGACATCAGATTCGGACGAAGACCAGCCGTGGCAGCAACAGATCCATGAACAACAGCACCACCAACAGCAGCAGCAACAACAGGAGCGCCAAGCTGCTGCTCACCCACCTGAAGCTGCACAGGCCAGAAGGCGCCAGCGCGCGACCACATTGCTGCCCGGGAAGCAAGGGACGCACTCCTCTTGGCCAGATTTGCTTAGCCTGCACAATCAAACACTTTTGCCTCGCACCTTCTTATCAGACCATCGACAATGGCCAAGAACCTGCGTATTGCTATCCCCTGTGGCTTCGGCAGGTGTGGAGGCCCCTTGCTCACTTTCTTGCTGCTCCTGTCTCGACATCTTTGGTGGGCGTCCTCTGGGGTTGCGAGCCTGTGAGGGCTCGGCAACAGTCTGCTGCTCCTGCGGCTATGCAGGGGTTGAGACGCCGATCTCAGTTGGGTGGGGACTCTGGTGGAGCTCTGACCGAGGACTTTACAGTGGTATGGTCGTGTGAGCACTTGGAGAGGAGCCCCCACTTCCTTGTTGTCTGCCACCAACATCCCTCTCATGGGTCAGCCCCACTTCAGAGCTAGCAAATGGCTTGACAGCACCTTGCTGCACTTCAGGGGGGCCATGAGGACCCGTTTCTGTACTGGAAGTCCTACTCCCGAGGACTTGCCTGAAGGTCTGGCTTTTTTGCTCAATAGCTGACCATCGCTCCTCAAGAGATGTCAGTCTATTCTGAACAATGACCATGTTTTCCATACCCTGGCGACTAAGCTCCTCGATGGACGTAGCCATCCTCTCCTCTACCGTAGCCACCCTCTCCTCTACGGTAGCCAGCCTGACCATGGAGGTAGCCATGCTTTCTGTGGTGATGCGTTCATGCGCCAAAGCCTCCACAAAGGCTCTGCTCATGTTAGCGATGGACTCCTCCATTCGCTCCACACTCGCAGCGACCCTGAAGACAAAACCTGCCAGAGACTCCTGCACCTCTTCCTGGAGTTGCAGCACCGCTCTTCTTCTGGATGGACCCGGAGGCAGAGGGTCGACATGCAGCTGAGCCGAGCTGGCAGAGTCCTGCACCCTCCGACTAGGACTCTCCACTGCTGTCCCTGTCTCCACCATCTGCTGATGCTCACTTGTGAGCTGTGATACACCAGGTGACAACACTACACTATCTCACGAAGGTACCACCGAGGTGTGAGTGTCTGCGCTGGTGCTGGAGGCGCTGAATTCTGCTGACGCTGCGCCCTCAGAGGTTGCAGCATCCTCTGAGGTGTCTGGAGGCTCAGGCTGTTCCGCCTGGATAGTGGGGACGGGGGCTTTCGATGGTCCTGTGGGGGCGTATAGGAAAGAGTCAAAGATGTGAGGCCAAGGTTACATGCACATTGAATATTGCAGATGATCAGAAGTCAATCTGGTCCAGCATCAGAATCATTATCAGTGACTCATGCAATGTCAATGAGAGAGATGAAAAACTATTCTGTCACCAGCTTGCTCTGATGCACCCGACTGTCTGTCCCTCACTTGCGCATCGTCCTCCACTCCCACGATCTCCAGGGCCGCCTCCTCCCAGGGGGTGAGCTGGGCTACTGAGGGTGGCCCTCCTCCTGTCCTCGCTCTTTCCCTCTTATTGTGAGCTCTCTTTTCCTGTAATAAGGGAGACAAGTGGAGTTTGAGTCAGAATGAAGGAGTGAGTGTAGAGAATCCATAGCATAGATGCTGAGAAGGAGACAAAGATTCAGTGAGGTGGCAAGACCAAGGGCCCTCCCTGTGTGTTATAAGTTGTTTTCATAACATCACAGCGATAGGGAGTGTGAGGGCTGCATAGTTGAATATTTAAGTGAATGTGAACATACAGAGAGAGGGAATGGGTAAGGGTGCAGGGATGTCAGTGCCAAGTGGGATTTGGAGGAAGAGGTTGTCAAAGCTGAGTGCTGGTGAGGAGAGGCAATGGGGATCAGATTGAGGGTGATGGGAAAGTCATACTTACTTTTCCAGTGCGCAGAAGGTCATGAAACCTCTTCCTGCACTGCAGCCACGTTCTGCGGCACATAGATAAGGAGTTGACCTCCTGGGCCACCTGCATCCACACAGCCTTCGTCTGCTGGGGAGGCTTCTTCCTCTCTGAAGAAGGGAAGAGCACCTCCTTATTCCCTCTTGCTCCCTCCACCAGAGCTTGCAGGGCGGCGTCATCAAACCTCGGTGCAGACTTAGGTCTACTGCTGGACATTTTGCCTGGAAGAAACTATCAGAGCAAAGGCCAAAAGGTTTGCAGTCTGCAGAAGAAGCAAGGCTGCTTGTAGGCTTTAAATCCAGCAGCATTGATGACGTCATCGGAGGCAAGTTTCAGAATGGAAAGACTAATTAGGCCAGGGGTTCCCACACGCTGGAAATCAGTTGCCCAATTAGGGGAAAATCGCATATTTTTCCCACATCAAATTGGAGTCGGGTGGCTAACACGAAAAGCAGAAGACACGCCCCCAGCCCGCCCCATGACAAAATCGAGCCCACAGTCTCAGAATAAAGGGTCACCCTTTTAGAACTGAGATGAGGAGGAACTTCTTCTCTCAGAGGGTCGTAAATTTGTGGAATTCTCTGCCCCAGAGAGCTGTGGAGGCTGGGTCATTAAATACATTTAAAGTGGAGATGGACAAATTTTTGCAAGATAAGGGAGTGAAGGGTATTTTAAATTGTTCCCTCTCCTCCGGCTCTGTCCCACTCCCTTTCGAAGTTGCCATCATCACTCCTCCTCCTCAAAAAACCCACCCTTGACCCCACTGTCCTTGCAAACTACTGGTTCATCTCCAACCTCCCTTTCCTCACCAAAAGTCCTTGAACATGTTGTTGCCTCCCAAATCCGTGCCTATCTTTCCCGCAACTACATCTTTGAACCAGTCCAATCTGGTTTGTGGCCTTACCACAGCACTGAAACAGCCCTAATCAAAGTCACAAATTACATCCTCAATGCACGATCCCTCCTCATCCTCTGAACCTGTATGCAGTCTTTGACCACACCATCCTCCTCCAACGCCTCTCTTCCGTTGTCCAACTGAGTGGGACTGCCTATGCTTGGTTGCACTCTTGCCTTTCCAGTTATAGCCAGAGAATCTCCTGCAATGACTTCTCTTCCCATCCCTGCACCATTATCTCTGGAGTCCCCCAAGGATCTATCTTTGGCCCCCTCCTATTTCACATTTATATGCTGCCCCTCGGTCCGAAGACACAATGTCAGGTTCCACATGTACGCTGATGATACCCAGCTCCAACTCATCACCACCTCTCTCGACCCCTCCACTGCCGATGTGTTGTCAGACTGGTCATAGATGAAGCCAAAATTCCTTCCAACTAAACATTGGGAAGACCGAAGCCATGGTCTTTGGCCCACGCCAAAAGCTCTGTTCTCTGGCCACCAATTCCACTTCTTCCCTAACCACTGTCTCAGACACTTCTGTAATATCGCCTGTCTCTGCCCCTGCCTCAGCCCATCTGCTGCTGAAACCCTATTCCATGCTTTTTTTTAACCTCCAGACTCAACTATTCCAATGCTCTCCTGGCTGGCCTTCTATCTTCCAGCCTCCACAAACTTCTCATTCAAAATTCTGCTGCCTGTTACCCAACTCACACAAAGTCCAGTTCACCCATCACACCTGTGCTCGCTAACCTACATTGGATTCCGGTCCACGAATCAAATCAAATTCTCATTCGTGTATTCAAATCCCTCCATGGCCTCACCCCTCCCTATATCTCTGTAACCTCCTCCAGACCTACAACCCTGCAATGCTGTGTTCCTCCACTTCCTTCACCCACCATTGGTGGCTGTCTAGACCCTAAGCTCTGTAATTCCCTCCCCAAACCTCATCGCCTCTCCGCCTCTCTCTCCTCCTTTAAGATGTTGCTTAAAACCTACCTCTTTGACCAAATGTTTGGTCACCTGTCCGAACATCTCCTTTTTTTGGATCGGTGTCAGTTTTCCCCCCTGTGAAGCGCATATGTTAAAGGTGCTACGCAAATGCAAGTTGTTGTTGTTGTTGTTGTAAACATTGTTCATTAATTAATTTTGCAAAATTTACCATCAAATTTAAGAGGACACTATTTCTATTTTTCTTCTACTAAATTCTCCCTTCTTCTTCAGAAAGCATGGAATCAAGCTGGGGTACAATTCTTTGGGCTCCAGCCATCATAGAAACATAGGCCGGTATTTTGCCAGCGCTCAGCGGACAGGATGGGGAGTGATTGACAGCGGGTCGGGAACCCGCTGTCAAAATGTGCACACTGGACTTTCCCGATGTCGGGTCTGCCAGCACTGAGCAGACCCGATAGGCAACGGCGGGGGAGGCAATTAAAATCATGAGTGGCTTGTTTACAGCCACTTATCAATGTTTTTTTCCTAGCTTTTTGGATTTGACAGATCGCCCACCAGTTTCCTGCTGTGCCTCGACCTCGTCTGTGAAGCTGAGGCAGGAGGTCAGCGGCCATTGAATCAGCTGATGAGTTGACAGCTTCAAATATCAAGTCAAAGCTCCCAGCTGATTGAGATATGTTCACTTAACCGCTAGCCTCTCTAAACTGCATTTCCACTTCAGATTCAGGATGCTGCAAGCCTTTACACAAGTCTTCATCCAGTCTGACCTCATTACCTCTCCCACCATTGACAGATCACTTCTGTCATCTCTACTTCACCTGCCATCTATTCCATCAGCATGGGTACCCTTGAAACTCTCTCACCTTCGTCCTCAGAATCCCACCACAATCAGCCCCGACACCAGCATCACCAGGCACACCAGTAGCACCAACAACAACACCAACAGAAACTTTACATGAACATTGGCTAAAACACCCATGTGCCTACCCTTGTGTGTTGTTAGTTGGTATGCTTGCACTAGGATGACTGTGAGTGTGAGGGGTGGCTAGTGAGATGGAGATGTGATAATGCAGATAGAGAGGGATGGGTGGAGATGCAAGGTAGGTTGGTGTGAGTAAGGATGTGCAGGAATAGGGGACAGAAGGCAGAGTGATGAGATGTGATGAGAGGCACAGCAGGATGAGGTTGAGTGTGACTTTGTACTAATGTTTCGTGATGTACTGAGATCATTGAAAGATTTACGTCACTGTACCGAGGTCCTCCTGACCACATCCCTGCTTGTGCCCTCCTGAGCAATGTGCAACCAGGCTGTGTTGGTGTCCTGGGGAGGTCTCTTCTGCCCATGGGAAGGGAAGAGGACATCCCTGCATGCTGTGACTCCTTCCATAAGCATATGGAGGGAGTGATGGGAGAACCTGGGTGCAGCCCTGCACCTCTGTGCAGTGATTGTCAGTGTTTGCAACACTTCAATGCTGCAGAACAAATGTCAAAACTAAATTAAAACTAAATAGGATGATTGTGGAGTAACAACAGACAAAAATCAATGGTCCCCTTTAAGGAAACCAGCTGATGATGCGTCATGTAAGGGGTGACCTGTGGCTCTGTGCTTAGCCTGGGTGCTAGTGCGAGGTTAGGCCTTGTTGCCTGTTCTGGTCTCCAGCCAGCCTGGTAACACTAGACACCTGTGAGTGGTTCGACCCACTCGCCCTTACGGTTCTGACACTGGACTTAGGTGCGAGAGCAATAATGCAGAGAAAACTCAGGTAGACCCGGTTGAATAGTGCGAAATGGAAAATCTTTATTGCATATTATTCAAGATTACGAGATACATGTCATAAGCACAGATTAATGACAGTACAATCTTACACACAGTTATGTAACTAATTTTTGGGAAACGAGGAGCGCATGACACATCGAAAAAGGGGGCACACATTACAATTATCCTTAAAACTTAAACCCTCCCCTATCAATACCTGTCCTAAACTAGATTTGTAGGATCGAGACTCATGCTCACCACTCGTGATAACTCGAAGAATTCCGAAACTCTGCTCGGATGTTTTTACCGCAGCACCTGACTATTCACGTGTTGATCAGGGGTCTCTGTACCCCACTTGTTTACTCGTTTCTGCTCCGGCTAGCAGGCTGGACCGTCTGCTGTCATGAAGATCTGTGTTGTCCTCGGAGTTCCGATACTACTCGAAAAATTCGACCTACAGGTGCGGTCGGGGCTTAATGACCGTGGCGATACGTATTGTCGTCTTCTTCTCTTCTCATCTCATCTCATCTCATCTCATCTCATCTCGGGGCTTCGGTTCCAACACCGTTTACCGACTTCTCGGGATGGTGTGCCCGTTTCAAGGCCTCACAGCCCAGTTCTACACAGATCTTCGCGGCAAGCCACGAGGTTGATCCTAGCGGATCAGAGTCCAGAGCCGTCAGGCAAGAGAATAAAAGTTCAACAGTCTTCCAGCGAGTCAAAACAGCAAGTGCAAAAAGAAGCAGAGACAGCAGTCAGCAGCAAGAGTAGCAGGAGGCAAGAGAGGCAAGAGACAGATGGACGGTTGTACCTTACAGTTATAGTGCTGTAATTCCTCTTTTCCCGCCCAATCTTAATGTCTATCTTTTGTCAGGTTTTTGGCGCTCAAACTTCTTGTATAGGGTGATCTCCGTTTTTAATGGGTTTCGGTGATACTTGTAACTGTCTGAGTACCCGTTAATACTTCTCCCATTGTGTAACCGGCTAGTAGTCTCCCTGGAGGGGTTTTGGGGCTTCCAAATGCTTTCTGTAACTACCCGCAAACGGCTCTCTCATCGTAGAGTCGTGGGGATTCTGCATATTAATGTCTTTGGATGGGTTCTTGATCGCTCGGTACAATAGCCCTTATTCGCACCTGGGAGACCGATTCCAGTATTTATGTATAAAATGCAAACCCATCATGTCTTGTCAATTATCTCAAATGTGCTGAGTCCTGTACGATCTTGCACAAATGTTTATTGGAACGCCATCTTGTCTGCTCATTGAAAGTCTAGAACGTTCTGCCACGAGGCGTGGCGGCCATTTTACAGGCTGTTTGTGTCCACTTTAAAACCTGACAGCATTCTGCTGAAATAAAGCTGTTTGTACGAAACTTTATGTCTCCTTCTTATATTATAAAATCGCGATAATTTTGCGAATTCTACAGTCATGAATGACGTTACCATACCCAGTTCCTCTAATTGGCCAGGAAATTCGCTGGGTGGCTTAACAAGCCCCATTAATGGAAATCATTTCAGATGCCGGGATGAAGCCAGCAGTTGGGCCGAGACCCCCCACGGACCCCGCAAGGTCAACAAAATCGCGGCCATATGAACAGAGGAATAGGAGTCGGCCATTAGCCCCTCGAGCCTGTTCCGCCATTCAGTGAGATCATGGTTGATCTGTGACCTAACGCCTTTGCCCCATATCCCTTAATACCTTTGGTTAACAAAAATCTATCAATGTCAGATTTAAAATTAACAACTGGCCCAGCATCAACTGCCATTTGCGGAAGAGAGTTTCACTTGCATCTTGCCCAAATGACCATTTTGATCGCCAGGCATATTTCCAGTGGATATTATTGGACAGGGATCAGGTGTGGGAACCCTGGCTGATATTTTACTTTGGAATGCAAGGATGGTGAGTCCAACTGTGGTGTTCTCACTACTGGCCTGGCTGAAATCAATAGCTCAGCACAGGATTTTCCTGATCTGTATTACTCAGTTCCATTCTGCTCACTTTAAGCACGTTGTGTGAGGATTCCTTGATTGCAATTACATAAGTTTATGTCCTTCAGTTAGGCTCCAGAAACTTTTAAAGTTATTGATAACTCCTCTGCGGTGAGATGAATACTGACTCCAATAATGCTGTGACACTAACAGCAACCTTAGTTATTTCACACAGGCTGACACAATCCCCATGATTAACTTTCTGTCCATTCTGCTGAACTTCACGGAGGTGAAATTCGTCTTGGCCGATGATGCAAAACACGCGGTAGCGAATCAGCAGCCCGTTTTCCACGCCGTACAATTTTCATTCGCTCAATGGAAAAGAAAATCGGGTGGAGTGTAAAACGCCGAGCCGATTCGCAATCGCCCATTTTGTGCTATCGTCAAGACAAATTTCACACCCCAATGTTCCAATCATTATAAGAACATAAGAAATAGGAGCAGGCGTAGGCCATTCGGCCCCTCGAGCCTGCTCCGCCATTCAATAAGATCACGGCTGATCTTCAACCTCAACTTTACTTTCCTGCACTATCCCCACATCTCTTGATTCCCTTAATATCCAAAAATCTATTGTTCTCTGTCTTTAATATACTCAATGAATTTGCTTACAATGCATTTGATATCTATGAGATATGAAATGCATTGTAAGCAAATCTCACGAGCTCTCTTGGACATCAGAGGTTGTGGAAGTATTAAAACTAATTTAGTTAAAAACTAATTTTACAAAATTAATATTTGTTATATTTCTTTCTTTCTCATGTATACAAATCTAAATATACATAAAACCATCTCAGTTAAAAATAACATACTATTGGGCTCTTTTCCCAGACCAATATAAAGTTCATCAAACAGTTTTTCATGATAACGTCGTTGACATGGTGAGAGCCAAGAGAGTAGTCCTCGGACACTGGTGAGGTGCTCTGGGAGATTGCTCTGCCATGCTAACTCAGGTTTGAACGAATGTCTCCTCCTTATAGAATATCCAGGTGAATAGATAATATTTCAACTCTTCATATTTAATTGGACTTCAATAATGGACTGATTATTTGTATTAGGTGTCGCAGATATATTCTGTATTTTATGAATGAATCGTATATTCACTTTTAATCGTTTCCTATCACTCATCTTTTGTATCGGGTTATACATGCATGTTCTTTCTTTTGTAGTGACACATAATAATAAAAAGAGTATCACACTCCCAAATTTACCTTTAATTATCACTGCTGGACTCTGTGTACCGGCAGCAGAAGGAAAGCCCATGCACAGAGTTACTCTGACAAATTGGCTACTGTGCACGTGCAACATAGAATCATGATGTTATCAAGGGGCGTCACTATATAAAGCGAAGAGTGTGTTGCTACCACTGCAGCTTTTCCTAGACACCGATCGACTGAAGCGGACACTAAGATCCAGGGGGAGAAAGAAAGGTCTTCATAGCTGCTAGTTTACCAAAATCTGGTAGTTTTACCTTGATCTGAGAACCAGTTGTGGGAGGCCTGGGCTGGGCTATGGTAGACAGGGCCAAGGAGCAGCATAAAAGCTGCTTGGAAAAGGATTAAAATAGTAAAACAGACAGATTCCACTGAGACAGAGAGGTTACCAGGGAATCCTCTGTCAGTTCAACGGCTGGGGGGAAAGACCAGGTGAAAAACTTACCAATCCTTAACTAGATATACATCCTAAAACATCAAGCAACACAACCTTTAAATTACGGGGATAATATAAATAAGTGACATAATGGCCCAGAAATTGATCTCGCTCTGTTCCCGCGGGGGTAAGGCTTTCCCGCGATCTCTCACCTCGCTTGTGCTTTTTCAGATCCAGCTCGCACGAACTTGATGTTCTAGAGATCAGCTGGGCAGTGCTTGCGTATCCCAGCGGCGTAGTGAATTCGTGCGAGCTGTGGGATCACGTGACTCAGTTAGAGCCAATGGCAGCACACCATCTTCCATTCATAAGTTTCACAGCACGGCTGTAAAATCTATGAATCTTACACCCCCCCAAAATAACAGCTAAACCTCAATTAAATTTAAAAAAAAACCATCACATTAATAAAATAAGTATAGTTAATTAAATTAACCATTTTAAATAAAAAATTAAATTTTTGAAAAAATTTAAAATCTTTTAAAAAGTTATAAAAATAAACTTACCTGTCTTTAAAGTCTCTAAAAAAGATCTACCTGTTAAAAAAAATTCAAAAAAATACTTAATTCACTACTTACCTTCTTAAAAGTGGGTCTTACTCCTCCTTTTTACATTTCCAAAATCTTCCGTACTTACCTGCGCGTCCAAAGCATGAAGTGCACAGCGTGCGCGCAGCCTGTAGCGCGCACGCGATGCACTGAGGACCCGCCCCCTTTTCAGAAGAGCAATTGCCGGTTTTCAGCGCATGCGCAGGGCATGCAGAAAACCGGCAATTGGTGTGGGAATACGCGAGAGTACGCAGTGCGTACTCTCGCGTCCCGGGATCAATTTTCGGCCCAATTTATATGCATGAAAACCTCAACACATTAAATCCTAGGATCATCAATTGTCCCATTTCAGACTGAACAGTCTGGTTTCTGATTGAGTTGTCTAGTAATTTCTAAAATGCAAACCAAATACAAAAAAGTCTATTATTTTTAAAATAGAAGCCTGTTTTCTTGTATACATGCCAACTTTCCATTGTATTTAGACAAACAACATTGCATATCCAGTGTCTGCTTGTCCACATTTGCTGGTAAAAATCCTGATGGATTTAAAACATTCCTGCTAGCTGACATTAAAAATGGCTCCCTTTCCTCATGTACTGTCCCTCTCCTTTTCAAAATGACTGTCATCACACCTCTCCTCATAAACCCACTCTCGACCCCTCTGTCCTTGCACGTTACCGCCCCATCTCCAATCTCCCTTTCCTCCTCAGAGCCCTTAAACGTGCTGTCACCTTCCTAATCTGTACCTATCTTTACCGCAACTTCATGTTTGAATCCGCCCAATCAGGTTTCTGCCCCTGCCACAGCCCTGAAATGGCCCTAATCACATTAACAAATGCATCTTCTGTAACTGTGAGCACTTTGCACTCGTCCTCTTCCTCATTCTTAACCTCTCTACAGCCTTTTGACAGTTCACCACACCATCCTCCACCTCTCATGTATTATCCACATGAGTGGGACTTCCCTTGCTTAGTTCCATTCTTACCTATCCAATCATAGCCAGAGAACCTCCTGCAATGATTTCTCTTCCCGCTCACACACCATTATGTCTGGAGTCCCTCAAGGATCTATCCTTGGCCCCCTCCATTTCTTCATCAACATGACCCCTTGGTGACACCATTCGAAGACATAAGGGGTCAGGTTCCACATATATGCTGATGACACCCTGCTCTACCTCTCCGTCACCTCTCTTGATTCCTCCACTGCCTTAGTGTTATCAGACTGAAATCCAGTCCTGGAGGAGCCGCAATTTCCTCCAGTTGGGAATATTGGGAAGACCAAAGCCATTGACTTTGGCCCACGCCACAAACTCTGTTCTCTGACCACTAATCCCACCCCCTCCCTGACCACTGTCTCAGGCTGACCAGACTGTTTGTAACCTCGGTGTCCTATTTGACCCAGAGCGGACCTTCTAACCCCATATTTTCTCCAACGCAAAGAATCCTGCCTTCCTCTTCCGTAATATCGCCCATCTCCGCCCCCGCCTCAGTCAGAACTCTGCTGCTCCTATCATATCCTGCACAAAGTCGTGCTCACTCATTAACCGTATGTACACTGACCTACATTGGCACCCAGTGCCCCATCGTCTCAAATTTAAAATTCCAATTCCTCACTGCCTTCCTATTGCTGCCCTTCGATTCTTGTATCCGCCTTGACTAAGACCCTAGCTACCTTCAATGCTTCTCTTGGCATTCTCGGAAGGGCTCATGGAGGCACTCAATGCTGTCGCTTTAAGAACAGCAACAGCAACTGCCCCATCCTCCTCTATCACTCACCTTCCATTCACTGCACCCATTATGGGCTAAGTTCACCAACCTCCTTCTTGTCCCACTCACCCAACCCACCACTGTCCAATAGGATTCTGCCAGTGGATCAACAATCACCACCCATCTCCGCATTTCTCTCCGGATTGTCCGCTCACTCGTGAACAAGACCCTTGCCATCCACGATCATATTGTGGATGATTGCATTGATATTATGGCCCAGACGGAAACTTGGCTCATAGGTGAAGACACCTTGCCCCTTACTGAAGTCTCCCAGCCTGGCTATACGATCCACCATTTACCCCACCCAAAGCGCCACAGTGACATTGTGGCCCTTATCACCAAATCACACCTTCGTCTCTCGAACTTCTTCTGTGGCACCTTCTGCTCCTTCCACCCCCTCACCTCCCCTTTAAAATCCCGAGTTTTCTACCCTTCTCCTTGTGTATGGTGTCCCCGACAGCAAACCCTGGGCAGTGCTTCAACAGGCCTTTTGCAGCTCAAGGCCTCTGCCCTAAATTGTTGCTCCCTCTGTGCCTGGTGTGCTTGTGCCACCAGCGCACAGGAGCAGAATTTCCGCTCCAATATTGTTTGGAGTCAGCAGTGCCACCCAGTGGCTGAAGTCAGGTGTTACAAATATATTATTTTTCTCCATCAAAGTTCTTTTTAGCACCACACGGCAGCAAAAATAAGCTGCTATCAAAGTTACTGTCTAATGGGGAAGAAAGAGAATTTTGTGCTAGTAAAAAGGACAGAATGAGAAGAAAGCAAAAGAGAATGGGGGTAATGTTGACTTTGTGCCATTGTGTAAAACGGGCGATAGCGGAACGACAGCCAGTTTTACATCTCTCACGATTTTTATTTCCATTGAAGTAAAATGGCAAAAATCAAAAGTTTCTGGGAGTTGGAGGCC
The DNA here is from genome assembly GCA_030390025.1 of Squalus acanthias. Taxonomy (NCBI): domain Eukaryota; kingdom Metazoa; phylum Chordata; class Chondrichthyes; order Squaliformes; family Squalidae; genus Squalus; species Squalus acanthias. The sequence goes on from JASTWF010000031.1 coordinate 7,013,601, forward strand.
TGCTCTCAGACTCTCCTAGATAACAACCCTTCCGCCTTCAATGCGGGCCGTGGATCAGTTTTTGGTGGTCTGGGCTGTGGGCGTTAGAGTGTGGCTTCTTGTGCTGCTCCTCCCACAACCCCAGCTCTGGCAGATGCCCGATTTTCACCCATAGTGGCGCAGATGCCTGCCTGCAAAATGCAAATTACAAAACCTCCACCTGACCCCAGATACTCTGATGCACCAGTGGCAGAGGTTCCTAGCGGGCACATCCCACCATTTATGCCGAGAGCAAAGGCCCATAACGTTTCAGGCCTTGTATGACAAGGTTCTGGAAAAACACCGAAAAACATTGGGAAATGTGGTTGTTGGAAAATTGAGACGTTGCTGTTGTTGTTGACGTGTGTCATGCCTCTACCATTCCTGCAGGATGTGCATGGGGAACAATGCCTTCTCATAACAACAACAACTTGCATTTATATAGCGCCTTTAAAATAGTAAAACGTTCCAAGGCGCTTCACAGGAGCGTCATCAAACAAAATTTGACACTGAGTCACATAAGGAGATATTAGGGCAGGTCACCAAAAGCTTGGTCAAAGAGGTAGCCTTTAAGGAGAGTTTTAAAGGAGGAGAGAGAGGCGGAGAGGCAGAGAGGCTTATGGAAGGAATTCCAGAGCTTAGGGCCTTGGCAGCTGAAGGCATGGCCGTCAATGGTGGAGCAATTAAAATCAGGGAGGCGCAAGAGGCCAGAATTGGAGGAGCGCAGAGATCTCGGAGGGTTGTAGGGCTGGAGGAGGTTACAGAGATAAGGAGGGGCGAGGCCATGGAGGGATTTGAAAACATGGTGAACATTTTTTAATGGAGGCGTTGCCGGACCAGGAGCCAACGTAGGTCAGCGAGCACAGGAGTGATGGGTGAACGGGACTTGGTACAAGTTAGGACACAGGAAGCAGAGTTTTGGATGAGCTTAAGTTTATGGAGGGTGGAAGATGGGAGGCTGGCCAAGAGAGCATTGGAATAGTCAAGTCTAGAGAGAACAAAGGCATGGATGAGGGTTTCAGCAGCAGATGAATGTCTGATCGGAACCGGTACCAGCTGCTTGTCACGGACGTATGTTTTTGCTGTATAACTACTGTGTCATATTCCGTCTTAAACTCCGATGTCAAGGGATTATACAAGAATGGATCAGGAAAAAAAAGGGAGGCTTTTAGCAGATACAAAGGACTAAAAACAGTGGAAGCCCCAGAGGAGTATAGAAAGTGCAGGGGGGTACTTAAAGAAATTAGGAGAGCGAAGAGGGGGCATGAAAAAATATTTGCGGGCAAAATAAAGGAAAATCCCAAGGTGTTTTATAAGTATATTAAGGGCAAGAGGATAACCAGGGAAAGAGTAGGGCCCATTAGGGACCAAAGTGGCAATCTGTGTGTAGAGCCATAAGATGTAGATGAGGTTTTAAATGAATATTTTGCATCTGTGTTCACTTTGGAGAAGAACAATGTAGGCATAGAAATCAGGCAGGGGGATTGTGATATACTTGAACAAATTAGCATTGAGAGGGAGGAAGTACTAGCGGTTTTAGCGGGCATAAAAGTGGATAAATCCGCAGGCCCAGATGAGATGTATACCCAGGCTGCTGTGTGAGGCAAGGGAGGAGATTGCAGGGGCTCTGACACAAATTTTCAGAACCTCTCTGGCCACAGGGGAGGTGCCAGAGGACAGGAAGACAGCTAATATAGTACCATTATTCAAGTAGGGAATTACAGGCCAGTGAGCCTAACATCAATGGTAGGGAAATTATTGGAAAAAATTCTGAGGGACAGAATTAGTCTCCACTTGGAGAGGCAAGGATTAATCAAGGATAGTCAGTATGGCTTTGTCAGGGGGAGATCATGTCTAACCAATTTGATTGAATTTTTCGAGGGGGTGACTAGGTGTGTGGATGTGGGTAGTGCAGTTGATGTAGTCTACATGGACTTCAGTAAGGCTTTTGACAAAGACCCGCTTAGTGGCAGGAGGCAGAGGGTGCTGGTCGAAGGTTGTTTTTGTGACTGGAAGCCTGTGTCCAGTGGTGTACTGCAGGGATCGGTGCTGGGTCCCTTGCTGTTTGTAGTGTACATTAATGATTTAGATATGAATGTAGGAGGTATGATCAGTAAGTTCGCAGATGACACGAAAATTGGTGGAGTGGTAAATAGCGAGGAGGGAAGCCTCAGTCTACAGGACGATACAGATGGGTTGGTCAGATGGGCAGAACAGTGGCAAATGGAATTTAACCCTGAAAAGTGTGAGGTGATGCATTTTGGGAGGACTAACAAGGCAAGGGAATACACAATGAATGGTAGGAGTCTAGGAAGGACAGAGGATCAGAGGGAACTTGGTGTGCATGTACAAAGATCCCTGAAGGCAGCAGGACAGGTAGATAAGGTGGTTAAGAAGGCATATGGGATATTTGCCTTCATTAGCCGAGGCATAGAATATAAAAGCAGGGAGGTTATGATGGAGCTGTACAAAACGCTAGTTAGGCCACAACTGGAATACTGTGTGCAGTTCTGGTCGCCACACTATAGGAAGGATGTGATTGCATTGGAGAGGGTGCAGAGGATATTCACCAGGATGTTACCTGGGCTGGAGTGTTTCAAATATGAAGAGAGATTGGACAGGCTGGGGTTGTTTTCCTTAGAGCAGAGAAGGCTGAGGGCGGACCTGATTGAGGTGTACAAAATTATGAGGGGCATAGATAGGGTAGATAGAAGGGAACTTTTCCCCTTAGTCGAGGGGTCAATAACCAGGGGGCATAGTTTCAAGGTAAGGGGCAGGAGGTATAGAGGGGATTTGAGGAAAAACTTTTTCACCCAGAGGGTGGTTGGAATCTCGAACTCACTGCCTGAAAGGGTGGTAGAGGCAGGAACCCTCACAACATTCAAGCAGCATTTAGATAAGCACTTGAAACGACATAGCATACAAGGCTACGGACCAAGTGCTAGAAAATGGGATTAGAATAGATAGGGCTTGATGGCCGGCGCAGACACGATGGGCCGAAGGGCCTCTTTCTGTGCTGTATAACTCTATAACTATGATTAAACACAATATACCCATCATATTGGTTTGCACTCGATCCTGAATATTTGAAAGACCAGAGATAATCTAATCTCTACAATGGTGCCCCCATGGCCCCAATTAACATACCCTATGTTATTGAAGAACTCCAGGCCAACAATTCAACAATGGCCACTGCCACCTTATCATTTCCCTAATTCTGGGAAAGACAGGAGGGGAATTACAATTGCGGACCAGTCAGGTCATCTTCAACTAAAGTGATCTGTCAGGAATGCTCTGTACAACTCATTGCTGAAGGTGGAAGACAACCAAAAGGAAGAAAGTTTTAAAGGGAAATGCCCAGAAACAGAGCAAAATCATGGGCCAACTAACAGATCGGTCATAATTCAGACTCACCAAGGAGTTCACAATGATGTTCATTATGAATTGGTACCGGTACTGATATTCCTCTCAGAGATAACCTTTCCATCAGGGCTATGTCAGCCGGCCCACTACATTATACAGTGCAACGCATTGGAGGTTGGGATTTAGACCAAGCTTGGCCCCCACAACCTCACAAGACAGCCCATAAAATACAACAAAGGGACGTAGGAGAATGGATTGGAATCGTGGCTACTGTAGGCACTTCAGCATGGAATAGGTTATATATTGAATCAATATGGGAATAATAATATGAATCGATGCGGGAACAACTGAAGGGTATTTTCAGAGGCGTGAATAAGTGGAATAAAGATCTGATATATGAGACCCAACAGGGAACAGTGTCAACAGCCAAACTAACAAAAGGCGTGGAGTGAGTAATGGCAGGGGTAAATGACATTATCAATGGAACTAATCCAGAGTATAAGGACCAAAATGTATCCACAGCCATCACCTCCAGCATGTATGGGAGTTTTGTTTTGCATCAGATACAGCAAGTATTAAACGATATTGAGAATAACAAGATACCAAAATAGGTTACTGACAAACATTTACAGGAATGGTACAAGGTGGACTATGACCTATGTAAGGCTAGAAGGTATGGAACGGCAAAAACCTTGTAATACTACAATGGGGAAGATGGTTCTTCCACTGTTGATAACATTGCCTCAAATATGGGGCAGGCCGATGGAAGTATTTAGCATACAGTCAGTAGGTACACTTGAGGGGAAAACCTTTAAAGGACTCACCACCTTCCCCAAACACCTGGCAAAGGGACGTGAAGGAGAATGGAATTGGGGGGAACTGACTTGCTGTAGACTGGTGGCAGGAACCTGGATCTGTCGGTGTGACATACTCCAGTGAAATATGTCAACCTGTGTGTTCACCTTGGGAGATGAGGACCCCGAGTGCCTGGTAAGAGTTATCAAGAGGTGGGCGGGTAACCAAGCGGCCTATCAAAACCGAGGTTGATAGCGATACTGTATAACCACTAGTGACATCACGTTCAGGCATGGTACTACCGTCTGCCCTATCACAAATACCCCCTTCTTTCTCACCCTCACAGAAATTACTCAGATTGGGGAACATACTCTCATGCTGACTTGTGGCAGAGATTCACGTTAATCTCACACTGCCGGAGGAGGCATTGCAAACAATAGCACCCTTTGGCCACACTGTTCCTCCGTTGTCATTGAATCTTAAATCCATACTGGCACAGTCACACTCCTCACTTCACCACCTGGTTAAGATGAAACAAGCTTATAGAACAAAAGATGCAAATGATAGGGGATCATGAATGGTGGCAAACCGTTTACAATATAGGTCAGCACCCATGGAATGGAATAATATCCATGGGGGAAAAATTGGTGATTGCTAGCAAAGCTGTCAGTGTCACCACCAACTGCCGTTAACGGCCGCTCAAAATGGCCGCAGTGCTAACCGACCTCAATTGGTGTGGGGGCATGGAGGTAGGTGGCGCAGCTCTAATCTTAGGTGCAATGCCGTCCTGGTGGCGTTGCACGAGGGATCCAGGATCAATTTGTAGTTCTGGTGCGGCGTTGCTGCTTCCCCGAGCGTCTGTGTGCGAGGCTGTGAAGCTCACAATGCATTGTGGGCAGTGAGGAGCTCTGAAATTTAAAGGGGCCATGCACATTGAAGCAAGACAAAATAAATTGCACTGATTCAATACATTTTTCAACCCTTTCCATCTTTTTAGAAATATTCAACATTTAAAAGAAGTTCCAAACGTGATTATTCAGCTCTTAAAGCTGAATTACCTTCCTAAACTGAACAAATGGGCAAACTGCCTCAGCTCTAACACAAGTGGCTCAGCAAGCCAGGGAAGAGGCACCAGGCTGATTCCTGGGATGGCAGGACTGTCGTATGAGGAGAGATTGGGTCGACTAGGCCTGTATTCACTAGAGTTTAGAAGAATGAGAGGGGATCTCATTGAAACGTATAAAATTCTGACAGTCGGCGTGTGATGTCACCACGCTGCCATTGTTTTTTTTAAACAGGGCGCAAAGGGGCCCACGAAGATGGCGGCCACCACGGGGACCGCCTCCAGCTGGCGCAAGAGCGTCAGGTGCCATTTTTCCGAGAATCGCTGGCACTAACAGCTGGCGGTAAGTATATGAATTTCTTGCCCCAGGAGTTTTGTTACTAGCCCAGATAATTGTGCTCATTATTGTAGAATTCGCAATATATCGCGATTTTATAAATAAGGAGAAAACACATAGTTTCGTTCAAACAGCTTTATTTCAGCAGAATGCTGTCAGGTTTTCAAAGTGGACACAAGCAGCCTGTAAAATGGCCGCCACGCCTCGTGGCAGAACATTCTAGACTTTTCGACAAGCAGACAAGATGGCGTTCCAATAAACATTTGTGCGAGATCGATCAAGACTCAGCACATTTGAGATAATACACAAGACATCATGGGTTTGCAGTATACACATAAATACTGGAATCGGTCTCCCAGGTGCGAATAAGGGCTATTGTACCAAGCAATCAAGAACCCATCCAAAGACATTAATATGCAAAATCCCCACGACTCTACGATGAGAGAGCCGTTAGCGGGTAGTTACAGAAACATTTGGAAGCCCCAAAAAACCCCTCCAGGGAGAATACTAGCCGGTTACACATTGGGAAAAGTATTAACAGGTACTCAGACAGTTACGAGTATCCCCGAAACCCATTAAAACGGAGATCACCCTATACAAGAAATTTGAGCGCCAAACCCTAACAAAAGAAAAGACATTAAGGTTGGGCGGGAAAAGAAGAGTTTTGCACTATAACTGCAAGCTACAACCGTCCATCTTTCTCTTATCCTTTCGACTCCTTGCCGCTTGCCTCGTGTCTCTGCCCCTTGCAGCTTGAAAGACTGTTGAACTTTATGATCCGCCAGGATCTACCTCGTGGCTTGCCGCGAAGATCTGTGTGGAACTGGGCTGTGAAGCCTTGGAACGGGCACACCATCCCGAGAAGTCGGTAAACGGTGTTGGAACCGAAGGCCCGAGATGAGATGTGATGAGATGAGATGAGATGAGAAGAGAAGAAGACGACAATACATCTCGTCACGGTCAGTAAGCCCTGACCGCGCTCGATAAATCGGTAACTGCTACCCAACTGGCATCGGAAGACTATTCTTCGAATTTTATCGCATCAGTGCGAGGGCACAGGAAGACTCTTCTTTGAGTAGTATTGGAACTCCGAGGACAACACAGATCTTCATGACAGCAGACGGTCCAGCCTGCTAGCCGGAGCAGAAACGAGTAAACAAGTGGGGTACAGAGACCCCTGACCAACACGTGGGTGATCAGGTGCTGTGGTGAAAAACATCCGATCAGAGTTTTCGGAATTCTCCGAGTTATCACGAGTGGTGAGCATGAGTCTCGATCCTACAAGTCTAGTTTAGAGCAGGTATTGATAGGGGAGGGTTTAAGTTTTAAGGATAACTGTAATGTGTGCCCCCATTTATGATGTGTCGTTCGTTCCTCGTTTCCCTGAAATTAGTTACATAACTGCGTGTAAGATTGTACTGTCATTAATCTGTGCTTATGACATGTATTTCGTAATCTTGAATAATATGCAATAAAGATTTTCCATTTCGTACCATTCAACCGGGTCTACCTGAGTTTTCTCTCCATTACTGCTCTCGCATCTAAGTCCAGTGTCAGAACCGTAAGGGCGAGTGGGTCGAACCACTCACAGGTGTCTAGTGCTCCCAGACTGGCTGGAGACCAGAATAGGCAACAAGGCCTAAACTCGCACTAGCATCCAGGCTAAGCACAGAGCCACACGAATCTCACAGGTTCAGAAACCCTTACATTATTATGATTGGAATATTGTGTCGATTCAAAAGTTAATTAAGAGACTGTCACAGAAAACTCAGAACTTGCCGTTGACCGCTTTAATTAGGTGAGGGGTCAGGAAATAGTTCCTTCACCCTCAATGACAGGACTGGAAAAATTAGCATTTTACATATTTTTCTAGTGTCTAAAACTTATGTTCTGATTAGGTGTTTTTAACATATAAACAACTCACTTTTGGGTTAGGCATTCGAACACAAATAACCATCTCATGCTTATAGGAATTAAATTAAGCATTAACATATAAACAGCTAAAAAGACAGAAATGAACAAATTAAACTACCCAGAAGGCAGAGCGATATAGCTAACAAAGGATGCTTCTGAAACTTGATTATACAGCAGTCTGTTTCAAGGATAAACAGCAAGAGTTTGGACACTGATAAGGCGGGAGGAGGGGTCGGGAGCGGGAGGGGTGGGTCGGCAATCAGGAGCGGGGAGAGAGGATCGACAGGGGTCTGCAATCGGGAGGGGAGAGAGGATCGGGAGGGGTCGGCAATCGGGAGTGGGACAGAAGATCGGGAGGGAGGAGAGAGGATCGGGAGGGGGGAGAGAGGATCGGCAGGCGATGGGGGGTGGTCGGGGGTTGGGGAGGTCGGGGATCAGCAGGCAAGCAAGGATTGCGGCGGGGAGTTGGGGGGAAGTTGGCCAGGGATCGGAGGGGTGATGGAGGATAGGCAGGGTGGGAGATAGGATCAGGGCAGGCCTCATCGTCGTTGGGGTGGGGGTGGGGGAGGTCTGGGGGTGATCAGAGGCCTCATGGGGGTGGTCTCCGATTGCGGGGGGTGGGTATGGTAGAGACCCTGGATCCAGGAGGTAGGTATACAGCCACTTACCACTTGGATGCAGCAAGTCACTGCCTCTGTATAACTGCCGGGTTTCACGAATTGTGTGAAACCCGTCCACATACAGTTACACTCAAAATGGAGGGGAAAATCTCATTATAATATTTAAATTGAGGTAATGCACCCTGGGAGCGGGTCGGTCGCCTGCCCCCCGTCCCGCCTCTGGCAAAACCGGAAGTGGGTGGGTTGGAGGCGGGATCAGGTCGGGATTCACATTTTTAACAATTTAACTGCTCCCAACCTCCAAACCCACCCGATTTTTGATGGGAAAATTCCGGCCTTAATCGTGAATCCATGAAGTTACCAGAGGAGAGAACAGGGTAATATTGTTGGTTTCTTTGTTATACTATTGTTGGAATATTGTGTGTATCAGATCAATGTTGAGACTTGTCGTCTCACAATAACAGATGTGTTGCAGCCATATTTGGTCTCTGATTCGAATTTTCTTACAAGGTCCAGTTGTGCACTGGGATTCAGTCTTCACAGTACTTAGTTGGAGTGATTTTTGTTCCGCTACTGCCCCATGTGATAAGTCTGTCTTAAGTGCTCTCTTACCTACTCTAGTGCTCCTACAAAGTGTTCCCCCAGTGGCTGCAGTATGGGAGGTGGAAGGCTGCTGTGGCACAGTTGAGGTGCTTGTGGTCAGCGGTGGAGAGTTCAGGCCTGAGGGGGCCTGGCTGCTGACTGCAATAACTCAGCGTTTGCTGGGACAGTATGTCCTGGCTGGCTTCCCGACACCAAAGCATTGGTTGAGGGGGATGGCGAGAGTACAGATATTATGTCATCCTGAGAGATAGCAACACGTTCCCTTTCCACCGAAAGACTGCCTCTCCCACTGATCTGCGGGGAGCAGATTGTAGGACTGTGACCCGATGGAAGCCCCTATCTATTCTGTCTCCCAGCTGGTCCAAGGTGGAGAAGATGGTGAATCCCCGATCCTACATGTCACAGATGAGTTTTCCTGTAAAATGCTATTACTGGTGTCACACATGTGGGTCTGGGAGGGCCCAGTTTCAGCCTCCATTGAGGTGACCACACACTCCATGTTAGAGTGTTGATGCCATGGGCCAGAATCCCACACAAGTCGATAGTGGACTTCTCCGCAATCTCCGACATGTAACGGAAGGGCCCTGGCAGGCAGTCCAAGGTATTGACCAATTGCTGCTGCATAGAAAGCATCTTTCTTTTAAAGGCTGGGTCCCTTAAGTCTACATCACTGTCCTCTTCAACAGAGCTAGGATTCAAGTTGAGCTTCGGTGAGCTGTTTACTGGTGCTAATTTCTGTACTGCTGCTGAGAAGGGTGAGAATGAGTGATGGAGCATCTCTGGGAGGGTTCTCTGCTGCAGTCTATGCTCCTCCAACTCCCGAGACGTGTGATTGGTCTAAATAAAGGAAAGAGGGACAAGGGTTAAGATGTAGGGCTAAAAATTTGTTAACCCCTGTATTCGGGCGTGGGCATCACGATGCGAGATCATCCCGCGCCCGTTCAAAGTAATGCGGGCAGCACTCAAATTTCATGTTGCCTGCTCATTTGAATGATTGTGGCGTACAACTCAGTGCTGAACACATTGCTGAGTGGCTGCACGCTCAGCAGGGGGTCCAAGTTTGTGCGAGGATAGCACCAATTAAAGCTAGGCTGCATTTCTTAAAGCCAGCCTGCACCTTTTTAAGGGGAGGTGCATTCTGGCTGCAGCAGGTGATTCAACTGGCTGGGGAACAGAGAGTGAGCAGGAAGAAGTACAATGGCACAACAGAGGAGAGAGTGTGCTCCCAGGTTCTCGGATGCTGCACTGGAGGCCTTGGCGCAGGAGGTGGACAGGAGGATCATGGTCATTTTTCCATAGGGGGCCAGGAGGCCCTCCAGGCAAATGTAGTAAAGGCAATGGGAGCAGATAGCTGTCATGGTAAATGCCAGCAGTGTAGCCCCGAGGATCTGGATGCAGTGCTGCCAGAAGTTCAATGACCTCACACGAATGGTCAAGGTCAATGAATTGATCTTCAAATGCCATATCCTTACAACTGAACCACTAGCCTCTGACACTGCTCAATTTACCACACCCCCTTCTGTCACCTACCAATAATCTCTATCAGTCATGACACATACCTCACATTCATAGCTTCACCTCAGCCTCACACACTTAGCACTGCTGCAACCCTCACACCCACATCTCACAGCTTGCACACACTGCCAGCTATTCAGCCATGACAAGCACATCACCCAATCACATTGCATCACATTCACTGACACACTTCCCTCTCTCTTGAAGGACAAGGTGGCTCATAAGTGTAGGTGGCAGGGGATACCTGCAGGGAGACAGGCACACCTGCGTAACCTAACCCTAATGGAGGAGACGGTACTGGAGATCACTGGAGCGGCCATTGCTGAGTCCGTGGTGAGCGCGCAGCCAAAACGGTATCCTCATACGTAATCCTCCTTCTCAAATCCCACTGATCCTTGCTGAGATTGAGGAAGGAGAATTGCTCCCTGATGTCTCTGGGTGGATATGGCCTCCTGCTGAGAGCCCTTCTCTCCCTCCTCCTCCCCACCCCCCGCCACCCTCCTCCTCCCTCTGAGCAGCTTGTCCTCCTTTGTGTCGACAGTGCTCATTCTCCGCAGGCCAAGGGGGATACAAACTACTGCACCCATGTCTGGGAGCAACTGGTCTGAGCAGAAGCCTTGAAGTGACCTGCAACACCACTCGCTGGAGACTTCAGCAACTTCAAATAAGACACCAAACCAAGAAACACCTCTACAAACTCACCAAGAGCCAGTAGAAATCAATCAGCAACTAACCTGAGAGCAGGTGATGATCCCTTTAAATAGCACTGGTGGGGGGTCCTTCCTGCTGCTGAATGCAAGTTTAGCTGTGCGAGGTTAAGAGAGGACGTTAGCTCCAGTGTTGATGTCAAAAATAGCATTGCTGGCGGAAAATCAGCGTTGTCATGGACTGCGTACTCTACATACGTTTGGCGCACGCTCCCAGCGCTCGCGCTAACGACCTACCCAAAATGGTATCTGGCGCGGCCCACACTGGAAGTGTGCGCTCGCTACTCGGACGCCATTTTGGACCTGAAGGGTTTCAAGCTGTATGAGGCAGCTTAGCAAAGAGTTCATGACAGCAGGAAGAAGCAGCTAGTATGGCCAAGAGGGGGAAGTAATTGTGAGGGCAGTGGTTTTGAGAGTGAATGCAAGCAGAAGGAGGTGCAATGAAATGTCCTGCTCTGATTTGAGAAGAGGCTTGGGAAGCAAAGAATTGATAGTGCTAGGGCTAAAGTAGGGTGGTACAGGGGTGTGCAGAGCATAAGTGAGATATGAAGGTGATTCTTACCATGGCAGTCCTCGTAAGGTCATTAAATTTTTTCGTGCACTACAGACAGGTCCTGGGAACATTTCTTGGAGGATTTACATGTTCTGACACTTTTTTCCATTGCTGCCAAGACATTTGCCCGGGCACTTGTCACCCATTGGAGGGGAAGAGGACTTCCTTCCTGCTGCTGACTTGGTCTGTGAGCACCTCCAGTGCATCAGAAAATCTTGTGGCCGTGGTTGAAGCCCGCTGCTCCTCAACAATGCTGTCCCCATCGAAAAGTGCACCTTCCCCTTTAAGGTGCTGCAGCCTGTCTTTAAGTAGCGGCTAACGTGCAAATTTCCTGCTTTCCCAATTGGTGAACTGCCTATAGTGAGCGTGATTAGTGTTAGCAGCTCAACTGCATTTAAATTAGGCCCGGCCACGAAAACATCACCGGCGCCCTCCCCACCCCCTGCCAAATCCATCAGGTGGGCAGAGCACACACCCTGCCCACTGCCCACCCAATGTATGCCACATATGAAAATCACCTCCAGTGTACCATATTACAATCTAAAACAATACAATGAACTCCAATTTTAAATCAAAGTTAAATTCTGACATACTCTTATTTTTAGGAATGCCTAGAAAAATAGCAGACTTCCGTGTGAATTTATAAATTGTTGATATGCTTTCTTTCTCGATGCTGTCGCCGAGTGCTGTATGTATAATAGAAGTGAGAAGTCGCACAACACCAGGTTATAGTCCAACAGTTTTATTTGAAATCACAAGCTTTCGGAGCTGCTGCCCCTTCGTCAGGTGAAGACTTCTCCTGACAAAGGGGCAACAGCTCCGAAAGCTTGTGATTTCAAATAAAACTGTTGGACTATAACCTGGTGTTGTGCGACTTCTCACTTTTGTCCACCCCAGTCCAACACCGGCATCTCCGCATCATGTATAATAGAAGATTATCTACTGTTCAAAGTCTTCCCCTGTTTTAATAAGTAACTTGCTAGCCAGTTTCTCGACTTTTTAAAATGTTGATGGTCTGATTCACATGCAGGCTTCTGCTTACTGTTTCTTCGAAGCTGGACCAGCAACATTAGTTATCGCAAACAGCTCCCCTATTGCACTGGTTCAAAAAGCAGTGATGGTTGTAGCTTGAAGCCAGTTTTGGGAAGGTTCTGAGGTCAAACTCCCAGCTATTGATAATCCAGCTGCTCTCATATTGCAAGAGATTGTTCCTACTAATTAAATCTATTCATTGCTTTCAATTTGTGTGAATTAAGAACAGTCCATATTGCCAGTGCTGTTCATAAAGGCTATTAAACCTAATCCATGTCGAAGTTTTGGAAAATAAGTGTTGCAGCCCCACCCATATTTGTTGTCAATATGAATTTTCACAGATGAAACTGAGAACTGCATTAATTCGGTATTTAAAGAATGAATTGGAAAAAATGTGGAAATCAGACAGGAACAACGTTTGGAGCCAAAGTTTTCCTCCAATCATTTAGTTTTGGTGAAAGTCCACTGTTAAACGAGTCACATGAGCTTCATTTACATAAGAAAAAAACAAAATGTGTTGCAAACATCAGCATTTTGTCTGAAGCAGTCATTAACCGAGAAGTTGGAGACAGCGTTTAAGGTAATCTTGTTATATAATTTTAGTAAGCAACCCTGGGAGGATTTTCAATTCCTGGTCGTTTGTTTAGTGATGGTAAAATAGGCGTTAGATATCCGAATTTTGCCGGGAGATATCTTGCACCTGATGTCCACCGAAAGTGTGCTCGATGTCATATTGAGACGGGCGTGCTTCAGTCATCCAGTGTGCCTGCCCAAAATCGCGAGCAGCTAATAAATATGTGTAAATGAGGGTCCTGTGGCTGTTTAAGCTATTTTCAAATTCCTCAACGCTGGATTCACCCCTTCTAAGACATGACCACAAATCCTGGGTGGGAACAATTGGGAGGGACACTGTACCTGTATTATTTAAAGGGCTTCTCAGCTGCAAATAGGCAATTAGCTGGGGGGGTTTTTCGACCGCTAGTGGGCTGTTTAACTTATTCCTGGATGTGTTGTCTGCTGTGGTTTGGGGTAATTTTGACTTTGGGTAATAGTGTAAAACGGGCGATAACGGAGCAGCCGCCCGTTGTACATCTCTCTCGATTTTAAATTCATGAAATTAATTGTAGTGGTTATGTAGTGTAGTGCTTATGTTACTGGATTGGTAATCCAGAGGCCTGGACTAATAATCCGGAGACCATGGGTTGAAATACCATCATGGCAGTTTGTAAATTTGAAATCAGTTAAAAAAAAAAACAATTAAATAAACCTTGAATAAAAAGCTAGTATTATTAATGGTGGCCATGAAACTATCGGATTGTCATAAAAACCCAACTGGTTCACTAATGCCCTTTAAGGAAGGAAACCTGCTGTCCTTACCCAGTCTGGCCGATAAGTCACTCCAGACCCACTGCAATGTGGTTGACACTTAACTGCCCTCTGAAATGGCCTGACAAGTCACTCCGTTGTAACTAGCAGAATAGATGAGGGGGAACCAGTGGATGTGGTGTATTTGGATTATCAGAAGGCATTCGATAAGGTGCCACACAAGAGGTTATTAAACAAAATTAGGGCTTATGGGATTGAGGGTAATATACTAGCATGGATTGAGGATTGGTTAACGGACAGAAAGCAGAGAGTAGGAATAAACGGGCCATTTTCGGGTTGGCAGGCTGTAACTAGTGGGGTACCGCAAGGATCAGTGCTTGGACCTCATCTATTCACAATCTATATCAATGATTTGGATGAGGGGACCAAATGTAATATATCCAAGTTTGCTGATGATACAAAGCTAGGTGGGAATGTAAGATTTGAGGAGGGTGCAAAGAGGCTTCAAGGGGATATAGACAGGCTAAGTGAGTGGGCAAGAACATAGCAAATGGAATATAATGTGGAGAAATGTGAAGTTATCCACTTTGGTAGGAAATAAGAAAAGCAGAGTATTTTTTAAATGGTGAGAGATTGGGAAATGTTGGTGTTCAGAGGGACCTGGGTGTCCTTGTACACAAATCACTGAAAGTTAACATGCAGGTACAGCAAGCAATTAGGAAAGCAAATAATATTTTGGTCTTTATTACAAGAGGATTTGAATATAAGATTAAAGACGTCTCACTGCAATTATATAAAAAGAAAGACTTGCATTTATATAGCGCCTTTCATGACCACCGGACGTCTCAAAGCGCTTTACAGCCAATGAAGTACTTTTGGAGTGTAGTCACTGTTATAATGTGTAATATAGGGCCCTGGTGAGACCACACCTGGAGTATTGTGTACAGTTTTGGTCTCCTTACCTAAGGAAGGATATACTTGCCATAGAGGGAATGCAACGAAGGTTCACCAGACTGATTCCTGGCATGGGGGCGATTGTCCGACCAGGAGAGATTGAGTAGACTAGGACTATATTCCCTAGAGTTTAGAAGAATGAGAGGTGATGTCATTGAAACATACAAAATTCTTACAGGGCTTGACAGGGTAGATGCAGGGAGGATGTTTCCCCTGGCTGGGGAGTCTAGAACCAGGGGTCACAGTCTCACAATAAGATGTCGGCCATTTAGGACTGAGATGAGGAGAAATTTCTTCATTCAGAGGGTGCTGAATCTTTGGAATTCTCTACCCCAGAGGGATGTGGATACGCAGTCGGTGAGTATATTCAAGATAGAGATCGATAGATTTTTGGATATTAAGCGAATCAAGGGATATGGGGATAGAGCAGGAAAGTGGAGTTGAGGGCGAAGATCAGCCATGATCTTATTGAATGGCGGAGCAGGCTCGAGGGGCCGAATGGCCTACTCCTGCTCCTATTTCTTATGTTCTTGTGTAACAAACCGCTACAAATAAGAATAAAAATAAAACTGGATGGAACATGCGGCTTTGACCTGGGCTTTAGATTCGGATACGACAAAGGCCATTCGACCCTGCAAAGTCCTCCTCACTATGGGGACTTGTGCCAAAGTTGGGAGAGCTGTCCCAACTAGTCAAGCAACATCCCGACACAGTCATATTAACAATCGTAGCTATCAGCTAATGTCCCAGACTCTACCATCAACAAGAGCGACTCGGTTGAAATGCCACTGACCAAGCTGGCCGAGTCCTGAAGGATATAGCTTATGGCAGTTGGCGAGAGAACCAACACGAGCGGAAAAACCTATTTGACCTCGTCCTCACCAATCTACCTATTGCAGCTGCATCTATTTATGACAGTTTTGGTAGGAGTGACCACCGTACAGTCCTGTCTTCACATGAGGGCACCCTCCATCATGTGTGGCACTACCACCATGCTAAATGGGATAGATTATGAACAGATCTAGCAGCTCAAAAGTGAACATCGATGAGGCACCGTGAGCCATCAGCAGCAGAATTGAATTCCATCACAATCTGTAACCACATGGCCCGGCATGTCCCTCACTCCACTATTACCATCTAGCTAGGTGATCAACTCTGGCTCAATGAGGAGTGTAGAAGAGCATGCCAGGAGGTGTACCTGAAAATAAGGTGCTAACTTGGTGAAGCTACAACACAGGACTACATGCATGCTAAACAATGGAAGCAGCATGCTAGAGACAGAGCTAAGCAATCCCACAACCAATGAATTAAATCAAAGCTCTGCAGTTCTGCCACATCCAGGCATGAATGGTTGTGGTCAATTAAAGAACTAACAGGTGGAGTCTCCATGAACATCCCCATCCTCAACAATGGTGGAATCCAGCATGTGAGTGCAAAAGACAAGGCAGAAGCATTCGCAACCATCTTCAGCCAGAAGTGCCGAGTGGATGATTCATCTCAGCCTCCTCATGAAATCGCCACCATCACAGATGCCAGTCTTCAGCCAATTCAATTCACTCCACGTGATATCACGAAACAGCTGAGCACACTGGATATAGCAAAAGTTATTAGCCCCGGCAACATCCCGGCTGTAGTGGTGAAGAACTGTGCCCCAGAACTAGCTGCACCTCGAGCCAAGCTGTTCCTGTACAGCTGCAACACCGGCATCCACTCAACAAAGTGGAAGATTGCCCAGGTATGCCCTGTCCACAGAAAGCAGGACAAATCCAATCCGGCCAATTACCGTTCTAACAGCGCATAGGAATATTGGAACAGGAGGAGGCCATTCAGCCCCTCGAGCCTGCTCTGCCATTCAATGCGATCATGGCTGATCTGTGACCTAACTCCGTATACCTGCCTTTGGCCCATATCCCTTAATACCTTTGGTTAACAGAAAGCTATCAATCTCCGATTTAAAATTAACAATTGATCAATTGCCATTTGCAGAAGAGAGTTCCAAACTTCTACCACCCTTTGTGTGTAAAAGTGTTTCCTAATTTCACTCCTGAAAGGTATGGTTCTAATTTTTAAACTATGCCCCCTAGTCCTAGAATCCCCAACCAGTGGAAATAATTTCTCTTTATCTACCCTATCTGTTCCCCTTAATATCTTGAAAACTTTGATCAGATCATCCCTTAACCTTCTAAATTCTAGGGAATACAACCCTAATTTGTGTAATCTTGTAACTTAACCCTTGAAGTCCGGGTATCATTCTGGTAAACCTACGCTGCACTCCCTCCAAGGCCAATATATCCGTCCTAAGGTGTGGTGCCCAGAACTGCTCACAGTACTCCAGGTGTGGTCTAACCAGAGTTTTGTATAGCTGCAGCATAACTTCTACCCCCTTGTATTCTAGTCCTCCAGATATAAAGGCCAGCATTCCATTAGCCTTTTTGATTATTTTCTGTACCTGTTCATGACATTTTAATGATCTATGCACCTGAACCCCCAAGTCTCTTTGGACCTCCACTGCTTTTAGCCTTTCACCATTTAGAAACTACCCTGTTCTATCCTTTTTAGGTCCAAAGTGGATGACCTTCCATTTGCCTACATTGAAATCCATTTGCCACAGTTTTGCCCATTCACTTAATCTGTCGATATCCCTTTGCAATTTCATGCTTCCATCTACACTGCCTACAATTCCACCTATCTTTTTGTCATCGGCAAATTTGGAGATATGACTTTCTATGCCATCATCTATGTCGTGAATAAATACTGTGAATAGTTGAGGCCCCAACACAGATCCCTGCGGGGCACCACTAGTCACATCCTGCCAATTTGAGTACCGACCCATTATCCCTACTGTCTGTCTACTGCCGCTCAGCCAATTTCCTCACCAGGTCAATAATTTGCCCTCAATTCCGCGAGATTCTACATTAGTTAACAATCTCTTATGTGGGACTTTATCAAATGCCTTCTGGAAGTCCGTATAAATAACATCCATAGACATTCCCCTGTCCACTACTTTAGTCACCTGTTCAAAACATTCAATCAGGTTTGTCATGCATGACCTACCTTTCACAAATCCATGCTGGCTCTCTCTGATCAACTGAAAATTTTCGAGGTGTTCAGTCACCCTATCCTTAATTATAGACTCTAGCAATTTCCCGACAATAGATGTTAGGCTAACTGGTCTATAATTCCCTGGTTTCCCTCTCTCACCATTTTTAAATAGCGGAGTGACATGCGCAATTTTGCAATCTAAAGGAATGGTTTCTGAATCGAGAGAACTTTAGAAGATTATAGTAAGGGCATCTGCAATGTACTCATCTGCTTCCTTTAAATCCCTGGGATGGAAACCATCTGGTCCTGGGGAATTTGTCACTCTTTAGTGCCATTATTTTCTTCATTACTGTTATTTTACTTACATTAATTTTATTGAGTCCCTGTCCCTGATTTAGATTCCTTGGGATTTCTGGCATGCTATCCTCTTCCTCTACTGTAAATACTGACGCAAAGTAATTATTCATCATCTCCGCCATTCCTCATTAAACTTGATAATATCACCGCTTTCAGTTTTTAAGGGGTCAACATTGCTCCTGACTACCCTCTTTTTCTAATATAATTGTAAAAACATTTTGTGCTGAGTTGATATCCCTTGCAAGTTTCCTTTCCTACTCCCTTTTTGTAGCTCTTACTATCTGTTTTGTGACCCTTTGCTGTTCTTTGTATCTTTCCCATTCGCTACGATCTGTGCTATTTTTTGCATTTTTGTATGCTTTTTCTTTTAGTCTTATGCGATCCCTTCCCTCTTTACTCGTCCATGGCTGGTCTTTTTGAACATCTCCCACTGATCTTCTGTCATTTTACCCATTAACAGATTTGCTCAGTTTACTGTGGACAGTCTCTTTGAAGTTGGCCTTACCCAAATCTAGAATCTTAGTAGCTGTTTCGTGTTTCTCCCTTTCAAACGCTACGTTGATCTCGATCATGTTATGATTGCTATTGGATAAATGTTCACACACAGTTAGGCTGTTAACTAAATCTGGCTCATTACTCATTACTAAATCTAATATGGCATGCCCCCTTGTTGCCTGTAGAACATATTGTTGTAGAAAACTATCTCAGATACACTCAAGAAATTCACTACCTTTCTGACAGGTGCTAGTCTGCTTATCCTAATAAGAACCTAAGAACATAAGAAATAGGAGCAGGAGTAGGCCAATCGGCCCCTCGAGCCTGCTCCGCCATTCAATAAAATCATGGCTGATCTGATCCTAACCGCCAATCTACTATCTACTATCACAGAACCATCTCCTGCATCTAACAGAATTGCACACACGAAATAGGAGCAGAATCAGGCTACACGGTCCCTGGGCCCGCTCCACTACCCACAGGGCCATGACCGATCCAAACCTAGACTCATGTCCAAATTCCTGCCCGCTCCCCGTAACCCTTAATGCCCTTTACTTCTAGGGAACTGTCTATTTCTGTTTTAAATTTATTTAATGATGTAGCTTCTACAGCTTTTTGTGGCAGCATATTCCATGGACCTACCACCCTCTGAGTGAAGTAGTTCCTCCTCATCTCAGTTTTGAAAGAGCAGCCCCTTATTCTAAGACTATGTCCCCTAGTTCTAGTCTCACCCGTCATCGGGAACATCCTCCCCGCATCCACCCGATCCAACCCCTTCATAATCTTATATGTTTCAATAAGATCGCCTCTCATTCTTCTGAACTCCAATGAGTAGAGTCCCAATCTACCCAACCTCTCCTCATATGACCACCCCCTCATCCCCGGGATTAACCGAGTGAACCTTTTTTGCACTGCCTCGAGAGCAAGGATGTCTTTCCTTAAGTAAGGACACCAAAACTGTATGCAGTATTCCAGGTGCGGTCTCACCAATACCTTGTACAACTGAAGCAATACCTCCCTATTTTTATATTCTATCCCCCTAGCAATCAAAGCCAACATTCCATTTGCCTTCTTAATCACTTGCTGCACCTGCATACTAACCTTTTGAGTTTCGTGCACCAGGACCCCAGATCCCTTTGCACTTCAGTACTCTCCAGTTTCTTGCCATTAAGATAATAAATTGCTCTAGGATTTTTCCTGCCAAAGTGCATCACCTCACACTTTCCAGTGTTGTATTCCATCTGCCAAATCTCTGCCCACTTATTTACCTGTCTATGTCCCCTTGCAGGTTTTTTATGTCCTCCTCACTCACTACTTTCCCTCCCATCTTAGTATCATCTGCAAATTTTGATATGTTACACTTGGTCCCTTCCTCCAAATCGTTAATATAGATTGTAAAGAGTTGGGGACCCAGCACTGACCCCTGTGGAACACCACTAGTTACTGATTGCCAGTCTGAGAATGAACCATTTATCCCAACTCTTTGCTTTCTGTTAGATAGCCAATCCTCTATCCATGCCAGAATATTACCCCCAATCCCGTGATTTTTTACCTTAAGCAATAATCTTTTGTGTGGCACCTTGTCAAATGCCTTTTGGAAGTCTAAATACACTACGTCCACTGGTTCCCCTTTATCCACTCTATATGTTACTTCCTCAAAGAACTCCAGCAAATTTGTCAAACATGACTTCCCCTTAGTAAAACCATGCTGACTTTGTCCTATTAAATTATGATTATCCAAATGTCCTGTTACTGTTTCCTTAATAATGGACTCCAAAATTTTACCTACCACAGATGTTAGGCTAACCGGTCTATAGTTACCAGCCTTCTGTCTACTGCCCTTTTTAAATAAGGGTGTTACATTAGCAGTTTTCCAGTCTGCCGGGACCTTAGCGGAATCCAGGGAGTTTTGAAAAATTATTACCAATGCATCTACAATCCCTACCGCCACTTCCTTCAAGACTCTAGGATGTAAGCCATCAGGTCCAGGTGATTTATCCGCCTTGAGTCCCATTATTTTACCGAGTACCACTTCCTTAGTGATTTTGATCGTGTTTAGCTCCTCTCCCCCTATAGCCCCCTGTTTGTCCAGTGTTGGGATATTCTTAGTGTCTATATGAAAGTTAAAATCCCCCATTAAAACCACTCTGCCTTTGCTACACGCTTGTCTAATCAACGCATTAATACAATCTCGCACTTCACAGCTGCTGCCAGGGGACCTATACACAATTCCCACTACAGTCTTAAATCCTTTCCTATTTCTTAATTCTACCCATAAAGTCTCCATTGCCTGCTTACCTCTCGTTATATCCTCTCTTATCATTGAAGTGATTTCATCCTCAATCACTAAGGCTACTCCTCCCACTTTGCCATTTTCCCTATCTTGCCTGTAGACCTTATAACCTGGTATTTTTAGTTCCCAGTCCTGACCGTCTTGCAGCCATGTCTCAGTATGCCAGTCCTGACCGTCTTACAGCCATGTCTCAGCTGACTCTCAATCATCAGCAAAGTGATGGAAGGTGTTATCGCCAGTGCTATCAAGCGGCACTTACTCACCAATAACCTGCTCACCGATGCTCAGTTTAGGTTCCGCCAGGACCACGTAGCTGTAGACCTCATTACCGCCTTGGTCCGAATATTGACAAAAGAGCCGAATTCCAGAGGTGAGGTGAGAGTGACGGCCCTTGACATCAAGGCAATATTTGACTGAGTGTGGCACCAAGGAGCCCTAGTAAAACTGAAGTCAGTGGGATCAGGGGTAAACTCGCTACTGGCAGGAATCATACCTAGCACAAAGGAAGATGGTTATGATTGTTGGAGGCCAATCATCTCAGGCCCAGGACATCGCTGCAGGAGTTCCTCAGGGCAGTGTCCTAGGCCCAACCATCTTCAACTGCTTCATTAATGACCTTACCTCCATCATAGGGTCAGAAGAGGGGATGTTCGCTGATGTTCAGTTCCATTCGCAATTCCTCAGATAATGAAGCAGTCCGTGCCCGCATGCAGCAAGACCTGGACAACATCCAGGTTTGGGCTGATAAATGGCAAGTAACATTTGTGCCACATAAGTGCCAGGCAATGACCATCTCCAACAAGAGAGGGTCTAACCACCTCCCTTTGACATTCAATGGCAATACCATCATCGAATCCCCCACCATCAACATCCTGGGGGGTTGCCATTGACCAGACACTTAACTGGATCAGCCACATAAATACTTTGGCTGTAAGAGCAGGTCAGAGGCTGGGTATTCTGTGGCGAGTGATCACCTCCTGACTCCGCAAAGCTTTTCCACCACCTACAAGGCACAAGTCAGGAGTGTAATGGAATAATCTCCACTTGCCTCGATGAGTGCAGCTCTGTCAACACTCAAGAATGCCATCCAGGATAAAGCAATCTGCTTGATCTGAACCCCATCCACCACCTTAAACATTCACTCACTCCACCACCGGTGCAACGTGGCTGCAGTGTGTACCATCTACAAGATGCACTGCAGCAACTCGCCAAGGCTCCTTCGACAGCACCTCCCAAACCCGCGACCACTACCACCTAGAAGGACAAGGGCAGCAGGCGCATGGGAGCATCACCACCTCCAAGTTCCCCTCCAAGTCACACACCATCCTGACTTGGACATATATCGCTGTTCCTTCATCGTCGCTGGGTCAAAATCATGGACCTCCCTACCTAACAGCACAGTGGGAGTACCTTCACCAGACGGACTGCAGCGGTTCAAGAAGGTGGCTAACCACCACCTTATCAAGGGCAATTAGGGATGGGCAATAAATGCTGGTCTTGCCAGCGACGCCCACATTCCATGAATGAATAAATTAATTAATTTTTTTAAATAATCGGACGGCTGATCCGATATCACTCGTTTGACACTGTCGCCCAAAGTCAAAATTACCCCCGTTGTGTGTAAAAATTGTGGTAAATTATTTTTTTGGAGCTGGGACAATTTTTGCTCAGGGTTTCTGCACAAACTTTCTCTGATAACATGGGTGTCCTGCTTAGCTTGCCATTGTTGCTGGAAGACCAGGAAGAAGAATAGCAGCAAGCAAGATTGGAGAGACCTACAGCTGTGGAGAGAAGAGGGTGAAGGATGGGAGGGTGCAAGAGGGCTTACACTACACGAGTTAACAGGACCAGAACTTTGTACCTCCAGTTAAATAAGGAACTGTGTATCCGGCAGCTCCGCTTCACCAGGGAGGCGATTACAGAGCAGCAACTGCAGCCCAGCACCACGTCACACATTCGATGCCTCAGGCTGCAACATGAATTTGCAGTGCATTCCTGAAACAAACAGGTTACGGATGCGCTTTTCGCCAAAGCAAACAACTTCATCTCCTTTCCTATGGAGGCAGCAAAGTAGGAAAACAGGACTCTGGCATTTGACAGAATCACAGGTTTCCTCCAGGTGCAGGGTATAATTAACTATATAACTTTGTGAGCTCCTTTTCAAGACCCTGGAGTATACATGAACAGGAAGGGCTTCCATTCACTGAACATACAGCTGGAGTGCAATGACAGGCAGCGCATCATGCAGATCTCTGCCCAATTTCCAGGCAGCTGTCCTGATGCCTTTATCCTGAACCAGTCTCAATCCCCGCTCTCTTCCACCCAGACCATTGGTCAAGCTGACTACTTGCGGACAAGGTTTATCCCATGGACACATGGCTCATGACAGCTGTCAGGAACCTGAGCACAGAAGCAGAGGAGTGATAGAATCAGAGCAGCGTGCCCACCAGAGCTCTGATTTTTATTAAAATTCTTTTATGGGATGTGGGCGTCGCTGGCAAGGCCAGCATTTATTGCCAACCCCTAATTGCCCTTGAGAAGGTCGTGGTGAGTCGCCTTCTTGAACCGCTACAGTCCGTGTGGTGAAGGTGCTCCCACAGTGCTGTTAGGGAGGGAGCTCCAGGATTTTGACCCAGCGACGATGAAGGAACGGCGATACACTTCTAAGTCAGGATGGTGTGTGACTTGGAGGGGAACTTGGAGGTGGTGGTGTTCCCACGCGCCTGCTGCCCTTGTCCTTCTAGGTGGAAGAGGTCGCGGGTTTGGGAGGTGCTGCCGAAGAAGCCTTGGCGAGTTGCTGCAGTGCATCTTGTAGATGGTACACACTGCAGCCACGGTACACCGGTGATGGAAGGAGTGATTGTTTAAGGTGGTGGATGGGGTGCCAATCAAGCAGGCTGCTTTGTCCTGGATGGTGTCGAACTTCTTGAGTGTTCTTGGAGCTGCACTCATCCAAGCAAGTGGAGAGTATTCCATCACACTCCTTACTTGTGCCTTGTAGATGGTGGAAAGGCTTTCGGGAGTCAGGAGGTGAGACACTCGCCACAGAATACCTAGCCTCTAACATACTCTTGTTGCCACAGTATTTATGTGGCTGGTCCAGTTAAGTTTCTAGTCAATGGTGACCCTTCGGATGTTGATGGTGGGGGATTCGGCAATGGTAATGCCGTTACATAACATAAGAACATAAGACGTAGGAGCAGGAGTAGGTCATTTGGCCCCTCGAGCCTGCTCCGCCAATCAATCAGATCATGGCTGATCTGATCTTGGCCTCAACTCCACTTCCCTGCCCATTTCCCATAACCCTTCACTCCCTTACCATTCAAAAATCTGTCTATCTCCACCTTAAATATATTCAATGACCCAGCCTCCACAGCTCTTTGGGGAAGAGAATTCCAAAGATTCATGACCCTCTGAGAGAAGAAATTCCTCCTCATTTCCGTTTTAAATGGGTGCCCCCTTATTCTGAAATTATGCACCCTAGTTCTAGATTCTCGCATGAGGGGAAACATCCTCTCTGCATCTACCCTGTCATGCCCCTTCAGAATCTTACATGTTTCAATAAGATCCCCTCTCATTCTTCTAAACTCCAATGAGTATAGGCCCAACCTGCTCAACCTTTTTTCATAAGACAACCCCTTCATCTCCGGAATCAACCTCGTCAACCTTCTCTGAACTGCTTCCAATGCAAGTATATCCTTCCTTAAATAAGGAGACCAAAACTGTACGCAGTTCTCCAGATGTGGTCTCACCAACGCCCTGTTTCGTTGTAACAGGACTCCCTACTTTTATACTCCATTCCTTTTGCAATAAAGGTCAACATTCCATTTGCCTTCCTAATTACTTGCTGTACCTGCATGCTAACTTTTTGTGATTCATGTACAAGGACCCCCCAGATCCCTCTGTACCTCAGCATTTTGTAATCTCTCTTCATTTAAATAATAATTTGCTTTTTTATTTTTCCTACCAAAGTGGATAACATCGCATTTTCCCACATTATACTCTATCTGCCAGATTTTTGCCCACTCACTCAGCCTATCTATATCCCTTTGGAGATTCTTTGGGTCCTCCACACAATTTGCTTTCCCACCTATCTTTGTATCATCAGCAAATTTGGCAACATTACACTCGGTCCCTTCATCCAAGTCATTAATATAGATTGTAAATAGTTGAGGCCCCAGCACTGATCCCTGTGGCACCCCACTAGTTACAGTTTGCCAACCTGAAAATGACCCATTTATCCCAATTCTGTTTTCTGTTAGTTAGCCAATCCTCTATCCATGCTAATATATTACCCCCAACCCCGTGAGCTCTTATCTTGTGCAGTAACCTTTTATGTGGCACCTTATCGAATGCCTTCTGGGAATCCAAATACACAACATCTACTGGTTCCCCTTTATCCACCCTGCTCGTTACATCCTCAAAGAACTCCAGCAAATTTGTCAAAATGATTTCCCTTTCATAAAACCATTCTGACTCTGCTTGACTGTATTATAATTTTCTAAATGTCCTGCTCCCACTTCCTTAATGATGGACTCCAGCATTTTCCCAATGACAGATGTTAGGTTAACTGGACTATAGTTGCCTGCTTTCTGTCTCCCGCCTTTCTTAAATAGGGGCATTACATTTGTGGTTTTCTGGTCCGCTGGGACCTCTCCAGAATCCAGGGAATTTTGGTATGAATGTCGAGGGGCGGTGGATAGACTCTCACTTGTTGGAGATAGTCAGTGCCTGGCACTTCTGTGGCGCGAATGTTACCTGCCACTTATCAGCCCAAGCCTGAACGTCTTCCAGGTCTTGTTGAATGTGGGCATCAACTGCTTCATTGTGAATGGTGCTGAACACTGTGCAGTCATCAGCGAACATCCCCATTTCTGACCTTATGTTGGAAGGAAGGTCATTGATGAAGTAGCTGAAGATTGTTGGGCCTAGGACACTGCCCTGAGGAACTCCTGCAGCGATGTCCTGGGGCTGTGATGATTAACCTTCAACCACCACAACCACCTTCCTTTGTGCTAGGTATGACTCCAGCCAGTGGAGATTTTTCCCCCCGATTCCCATTGACTTCAGTTTTACTAGGGCTCCTTGATGCCACACTCGGTCAAATGCTGCCTTGATGTCAAGGGCAGTCACTCTCACCTCACCTCTGGAATTCAGCTCCTTTGTCCATGTTTGGACCAAGGCTGTAGTGAGGTCGGGAGCCAAACTGGGCAACAGTGAGCAGGTTATTGGTGATTAAGTGCCGCTTGATAGCACTGCGGATGAGACTCCTGGCATGCTCTTCTACACTCCTTATCATCACTTTGCTGATGATTTAGAGTAGACTGATGGGGCGGTAATTGCCGGATTGGTTTTGTCCGGCTTTTTGTGGACAGGACATACCTGGGCAGTTTTCCACATTGTCGGATATATGCCAGTGTTGTAGCTGTACTGGAACAGCTTGGCTGGAGGCGTGGCTAGTTCTGGAGCACAAGTCTTCAGCATGATAGCCGGGATGTTGTCGGGGCCCATAGCCTTTGCTGTATCCAGTGCGATCAGCCGTTTCTTGATATCACGTGGAGTGAATGGAATTGGCTGAAGACTGTCTTGTGATGGTGGGGACCTCAGGAGTAGGCCGATATGGATCATCCACTCGGCACTTCTGGCTGAAGATGGTTGTAAACGCTTCAGCCTTGTTTTTTACACTCACGTGCTGGGCTCCATCATTGAGGATGGGGATATTCATGGAGCCTCCTCCCGTTAGTTGTTTAATGGTCCACCACAATTCACGACTGGATGTGGCAGGACTGCAGAGCTTTGATCTGATCCATTGATTGTGGGATCGCTTAGCCCTGTCTATAGCATGCTGCTTCTGCTTTTTAGCATGCATGTAGTCCTGTGTTGCAGCTTCCCCAGGTTGGCACCTCATTTTTAGGTACGCCTGCTGCTGCTCCTGGCATGCTCTTCTACACTCCTTATTGTATCAGGGTTGGTCCCCTGGCTTGATGGTAATGGTAGAGTGAGGGATATGCCGGGCCATGAGGTTACAGATTGTGGTGGAATACAATTCTACTGCTGCTGATGGCGCACAGCGCCTTATGGATGCCCAGTTTTGAGCTGCTGGATCTGTTCTGAATCTATCCCATTTAGCACGGTGGTAGTGCCAAACAACACGATAGAGGGTGTCCTCAGTGTGAAGATAGGACTTCGACTCCACAATGACTGTGGGGTGGTCACTGCTACCAATACTGTCATGGACAGATGCATCTGCGACAGGTAGATTGGTGAGGACGAGGTAAAGTCGGTTTTTCTCACCAGCTGGCGCAGGCCCAGACAGGCGGCTATGTCCTTCAGGACTCGGCCAGCACGGTTAGTAGTGGTGCTACCGAGCCACTCTTGGTAATGGACATTGAAGTCCTCCACCCAGAGTACATTCTGTGCCCTTGCTACTCTCAGTGCTTCTTGCCAGTGGTGTTCAACATGGAGGAGTACTGATTCATCAGCTGAGGGAGGGCGGTAGGTGGTAATCAACAGGAGGTTTCCTTGCCCATGCTTGACCTGAAGCTATGAAACTTCATGGGATCCGGAGTCAATGTTGAGGACTCCCAGGGACACTCCTTCCTGACTGTATACCACTGTGCTGCCACGCCTGGAAGGTCTGTCCTGCCGGTGGGACAGGACACACCCAGGATGGTGATGGAGGAGTTTGGGATATTGGCTGAAAGGTATGATTCTGTAAGTATGACTATGTCAGGCTGTTGCTTGACTAGTCTCTGGGACAGCTCTCCCAATTTGGCACAAGTCGCCAGATGATCGTGAGGAGGACTTTGCAGGGTTGGCTGGGCTGGGTGTGCCGTGGCCGTGTCCTTAGCCGGTGCCGAGGTCGATGCCGGGTGGTCCATCTGGTTTCATTCTTATTAGTGGCCCCGAAATTCGCCTCTCCGGCTTGCCGCCGGGGTAAGGATCGTGCGCGCTCTTACCTACCGCGCCTGCCGTTGTGTTTTGGGCCCACGGGAACTTCAGCTCCTGGTCCTGCTCCAAGAGCCGGCGCGCAGTGCTTGCGTGTCCCAGGGGCGTAGTTAGTGCGATGCGTCCCCTGGGATCACGTGGGCCATGGAGAGCCAATGGCAGCAGACCATCTTTCATTCATAGATTTGACAGGAGACCTGTCAAATCTGTGAATTGAAATCGGCCCCAAAAGAACAGCTAAACTTCAAATAAATTTAAAAAAAACATCACATTTATAAAATAACTATCGTTAAATAAATTGACCACTTTAAACAAAAATTTAAATTTTTGAAAAAATTAAAATACTTTTTAAAAGTGATAAAAATAAACTTACCTTTCTTTAAAGTATCTAAAAAAGATAAACCTGTTGAAAAAAATTTAAAATTATACTTAATTAACCACTTACCTTGTTGAAAACGGGTCTTGCGCCTCCTTTTTATAAGCGTAGTTTCTTCAATACTTACCCTCGCGTAGAAACCTGAAAAAAAATCTAAGTTTGCTGCGTGCGCGCAGCCTCTACCGCGCACGCGGTTCACCTAGGAACCGCCCCCTTCATCATACCGGAAGTTCCGGTTTCCCGCGCATGCGCAGTGCATGCAGGAAACCGGCACTTCGGGACGCATTACGGGTGAGTACGGACTGTGTACTGACACGAGAATGGCCGAATTTTTGAGAAAGAAAGTTTCCAATTGGGTAAGGAAGATGCTGTTTATTTTCCAATTGGTGTGGGAAGGCAGTGCTGTGAGGACAGACGTGTCGAACGACCAATGGCAGGAGCGTGGGGATAGGGTGATTGAAGGCAGGGGGTTATATGATGAAACCTCCCGGAATACGTCCAACCAGAGTTGGAAACCTATGTAGTTATTGCAGGGGCAGGAAGAACAGAAAGACACTGAGGATGTCGAGGAGGAGCATGTGCCAACAATCCTGCCAGCTGTCAGAGCTGTATGGCAACAGATCCTGGAGGAATGCTTTGGTTGAATCATGGTTGACCTCACCATCCTCCTCCAACGCCTCTTCTTCATTCTCCAGCTGAGTAGGACTGTCCTTGCCAGGTTCCACTCTTACCTATCCAGTCACAGCCAGAGAATCTCCTGCAATGGCTTCTCTTCCTGTCCCCGCACCTGTCCCTCTGGAGTCCCCCAAGGATCTATCCTTGGCCCCCTCCAATTTCTCATCGACATGTGCACCCCCAAACTGTTTCCAGTGGTCCAGGGATCTAGAACAAGGTGATGTAGATATAAGATTAAATGTTGGAGATTTCAGCCAGAGAGCAGGAGAAACTTTATTTTTGCTGAGGGTTGTACGTCCGTGGAAGGCACTAGCAGAATTAATGATTCAAGCAGACACCATGTCAATATTTAAGATTAGGTTAGATAGGTGGTTGAAGCGAAGGAGAATAAAGTGATACAGGAACTGAATGGGCATATGGGGTTAGGACTGCTGCTCGAGTGGAAGATAAATAGATATAACATCCTGCCAGACAATCTTTATTCTCTGAACTTTCTTATCCTTACCAAAAATGATGCCTGTCCCTTTAAGCTGCTGCAGTGCTTTAAATCTTGCAGCAGTGTGCTGGTTTCAACCCCCAGTGGGCGCGCTCCATATCAGAGGCATTTTGACAACTTGTGTGCACCCAAACAATTACAATGATGCTGACACTGGAAATTCTCCCAGGGTTAGCGCTCATTATGTCAGGAGGGCAGAAATCCCGCTCTCCCTTACTTCTGGTCAGACTTGCAGCCAATTGGAAAATCCTGACTGTAAAGTCTCTCGGGTCTGCAGCTCCCCTCCGGTCTCGAGCTGCTGATTGAGGTTTCAACTGCTGGGAAGGGGTGAGGGGGAGGAATTAGAAAACTAAGATCCGTGGACTATCTTTTATTATTCTGTCTGCCCTCAGAACCCTCATAGACCTCTGATTAGCAGGGATTCTGGGGCACCTCACAGCACCATTTCTCCTGTGTGCTTATGCACTGGGGTGCCCAGCAAGCATTCCCAGTAGGAAATTGGCAGGTGGTTGGGAACGCCCTGTTTCGGCTCATTTAAACAGAACATTTCTGGAAATCCCTGGGTTATGTTAAGGGGGGGGGGGGGGGCGGAGATCTGCATCTCCACCCATTTTCCTGACCTTTGCACCCAGGGAAGGCTCAGTTCTTTGGAGCAAAGGTCTGGAAAATCGGCCCTGTAATATTTTGCAGCGTTGTGGATTGATTTTACAATTGGCGACTACAAATATGCAAAAAAATCCTGAAATAAATAACTTTAGATTTAATCTTTTCTTTTTTAGATAATAAATCCACAATGGACATCAATGAAGAAAACAAGAAAACTTTCGAGTACTTTCAACACAATGGCATCATGTTTGTTTCACCGCTACACTCAGTTGAACACTTAGAATGGGTGAAAGATTTCAAAATGGATCAAGATACTCCGCTCATTGTTACTTACCCCAAATCTGGTCAGAATATCTCGTAATAGATAAGGCTGTGTCCAGAGTTGCCGCACAATTAATTTCCCCCTTTAATTTCCACCCTCTATTTGTGAACCACTTCCTTTTGCTGTGGGATTGCATCCACAAGCTCTGGCTGCCCTCCAGTACCTTGCCCAAGTGTTTATTTTGTATTTCACATCTTAGAGAGCGAGTGTCAGTATGTCAAAGGGAGAATCACATCCAAGCCTAATACTGTCCTTGCCCAGTGACCACAAAATCTCCTTCTCGTTGAATAGTGATTAGGAGAGAGAAACGTTTATGGATTTATTCCTCATGCCCAGAGATCTTGAAGCCAATTATAAAAACACTACTGTTGCTCCAGTTGAGATTAGCTAACTTAGCACAGACCATGGATCAAATCTGGGTTTGTTGCAGGTTTACACGACTCCATTCAAATCTAGGCAATGCACAAACCAACCAAGCCATAGGGGGCAACAGAATCCATTTTTATGATATATCGATAAGAAGTAAAGAGCCTGTGTGTTAAAATGTATTTTTATAGCATAGTTGATTCTGAAAATATTCAATATGCAAGGAGGTTTAAAACAAGAGCTTCAGGATTTGAATAACATGGGCCATCATGCCATCCTTCAATATCTAAATATGTTACTATGATTGACATGTAGCCCATGACTAACAAGTCAAGCAATGTAAGAATCCAAAACACACAGTACTAAAACTGCTTTCCATTGAATGTCTTTATAATGGACACTATTATAAAGAATCTATTTAACAGCCAAATGATTTAGCGTGCACATCACAAAATTAATCATGCAACAACTGTGGGCAACTGCAACTTAAGTTTCTCAGTTTGATACTTAATAAAGTAAGAAAGAAAGAATTTACATTTATACAGCGCCTTTCACGCCCTCAGGACATACCAAAGCGCTTTATGGCCATTGAAGTGCCTTTGAAGTGGTCACTATTATAATTTAGGAAACGTGGCAGCCAATTTGCACACATCAGTGAGATAAATGACCAGATAGTCTGTTTTTGGTGATGTTGGTTGAGGGATAAATGTTGGCCAGAAGATTCAGAGAACTCCTACGCACTTCTTCGAAAAGTGCCATGGGATCTTTTATATCCACCTGAGCAGGCAGATGGAGGCTCGGTTTAATGTCTCATCCAAAAGACGGCAACTCTGACGGAGCAGCACTCCCTCAGTACTGTAGTGAAGTGTCAGCCTCAAGTCTGTGGAGTGGGGCTTGAACCCATGACCTTCTGATTCAGAAGCAAGGCTGCTACCACACTCTCAACAGGTGCCAACTTATCCACAAAGAAGTAAAAACCAACATACTATCACCTCAGGATCACATTTTCACTCACTGGGGCAAGGCAGTCGCGTTGCCCGCTTGATACTGGTGTCGGGATGTCTGACCCCTTTTTGGTTACGGCTTCATTTAATTGCTCCTGGCGAGCTGCAGGCACCAAACGGGCACCTTGCCTGTTGTGGGAGGGTGGGAATTGCCTGGCTCTCACGTGGGGCCGGCCTGGGGATAAAAGCGATCCCAGAAAAGGCCTGGAAAGGGCTAGCAGTGGGCCAGAGCTATTACATGGGCCCAGGAGGAGCAGTCCTGCTCCTTCAGGCCCCACCAAAACAAATTACATTTTGTGAGCAGCCTTCAGTGGTCCCTTTAGGGCCACTGGTTAGGTCGGAGGATGCAGGATGCACGCTCCGCACATTTGTATCTGATAATTGCAATCTGGGTTCTACAACTGGTGTCGGACCCTGATTTACATATTTAAG
Source organism: Squalus acanthias (assembly GCA_030390025.1). NCBI lineage: Eukaryota > Metazoa > Chordata > Chondrichthyes > Squaliformes > Squalidae > Squalus > Squalus acanthias. The sequence continues at coordinate 7,045,813 of JASTWF010000031.1, forward strand.
CAGCTTCTCACCTAAACTGTTATAATTGGCATTCCCTGTAAATTCCTCTTGCCCTCAGAGAGCTTTAGGATAAGGAAGAGTTGCAGAGGAATAATCAGAGGGAGGTTTGTAAAAGACAGTCTTCTGACCCATTGACAGTCCAGGGTGGAAGTTGGGCACAGGAGGCCCGACAGAGGCCGAAGTTCCGGTGGGTTCCGGAATCGCCAAATCTCCGCTCAGAATCCCCAGTCTGTATATTCTCTTCGCGGCCCAGGATTGGTCGATCTTCTGCCTGCCCCAAATATTGTCCCTGACATTAGAGGGGGCAGGGCCTAGGGTAGGAGATTTCCACACCAGGAATTCTCTCAGCCCTGGGCTCCTTAGTCCGGAGTGACCTCGATTGTTGGGATGAATCCAACATGCAAGTCATGGGAGCCACTGGTTTCCTGGCCTGGAAGAGCTGGAAATTCATCCAGTGCCTGATGGGATAGGCAGATAGGCTGATATGCCCATCTGCCAGCACTTGCTTCATTGGCACTCCCATAAGACCATCTGGCACCGCATTTTCCGTGCTCTCTGACGTAATAAAGACTCACTACGCACTTGAACATAAAGCAAGGCTTTAATCAACTTGTAACAAAACATGGAGGTCTAGTTAGCAGTCACTAGCTTCCTGTTTCCAGATTGTCTCTGCCCAAGGTGGGCCCATGCCTGAGTATTTATACTCCCTGGACGGCGCCCCAGCTGGCCGCCCAGTAGTACTTCCTGAGTTGTTACTTGCGATTTATGACACTATCTCTGCTAGCAGATGTCCAAGATACACCCATGGTGTTGTGGCTGGCTGCCTCTCTCATGCAAGTGTTGTGCTCTTGCCGTAACCCCAGGTACCTTGGTGGGTTTATGAGTAGAAGCCTCGCCCTTATGCCAGGGGAGTGGGGCCAAGGATTTACTGCTCCAAACCGTTTTACCACCAGGAAGTGAGTTACCAAATTCACTCATGTTAAACGGTCCTTCATTGATGATGTTACATTTCAGCAGCAATCCATGGAAAATGTGGTGGAAAGAATTTATATGACTTTGAAACCCTTAATGAGGCTGGCATATGCCATTTGTGTAGGTGTTTCGAACACCCAATACATTTCAAACACTTAATAGTGGGCAGTGTGCGCCTGGCACTTTCAGAGCAATGACATAGAACGTACTCTGGGTGGGGGCTTCAATGGCCATCATCAAGAGTGGCTCCGTAACACCGCTACTGACTGAGCTGGCCGAGTCCTGAAGGACATAACTGCCAGCCTGGGCCTGCGCCAGGTGGTGATGGAAGGTGTTGTCGACAGTGCTATCAAGCGGCACTTACTCACCAATAACCTGCTCACTTCTGCTCAGTTTGGATTCCGCCAGGACCATGTGGCTCATTACAGACTTAGTCCAAACATGGACGAAAGAGCTAAATTCTAGAGGTGAGGTGAGAGTGACTGCCCTTGACATCAATGCAGCATTTGACCGAGTGTGGCATCAAGGAGCCCGAGTAAAATTGAAGTCAATTGAAATCGGAGGAATACTCTTCACTGGCTTCCCTCCATCATAGGGTCAGAAGTGAGGATGTTCGCTGATGATTGCACAGTGTTCAGTTCCATTTGCAATTCCTCAGATAATGAAGCAGTCCATGCCCGCATGTAGCAAGACCTGGACGACATTCAGACTTGGGCTGTTAAGGGGCAATTAACATTCACGCTACACAAGTACCAGGCAATGACTATCTCCAATAAGAGAGAGTTTAACCACTGTCCCTTGACATTCAATGGCATTACCATCGTCGAATCCCCCACCATCAACATCCTGGGGGGTCACCATTGACCAGAAACTTAACTGGACCAGCTATATAAATATTGTGGCTACAAGAGCAGGTCAGAAGCCGGGTATTCTGTGGCGAGTGTCTCACCTCCTGACACCCTCAAAGCCTTTCCACCATCTACAAGGCACAAGTCAGGAGTGTGATGGAATACTCTCCACTTGCCTGGATGAGTGTAGCTCCAAGAACACTCAAGAAGCTCAACACCATCCAGGACAAAACAGCCCGCTTGATTGGCACCCCATCCACCACCTTAAACATTCACTCCCTCCACCACCTGTGCACCGTGGCTGCAGTGTGTACCATCTACAAGATGCACTGCAGAAACTCGCCAAGGCTTCTTCGGCAGCACCTCCCAAACTCGCGACCTCTACCACCTAAAAGGACAAGGGCACCATAGACATGGGAACTCCATCACCTCCAAGTTTCCCTCCAAGTCACACACCATTCTGACTTGGAAATATATCGCCAGTCCTTCATCATTGCTAGGTCAAAATCCTGGAACACTCTCCCTACTGTGGGAGTACCTTCACCACACGGACTGCAGCGGTTCAAGTAGACGGCTCACCACCACCTTCTCAAGGGCAATTAGGGATGGGCAATACATGCTGGCCTTTGCAGCGATGCCCACATCCCATGAATGAATGAGAAAAAACATTCCCCCAAGTATTCTGATCTTCCTGCATTGAGTGCACATGTGCACCACTGGCACAAAGCATGAAACAGTCTCCCCTTGTAACCACAGAGATGCTGCTTTTGTGACGATATTGCTATTAATAATGAAACTCACAGAAATCTTATTCTTAAAGTTACAAAGAAATTACATCATAGACTTGAAGAAGAAGCTCCCCACACCAACTTTGAGAAAGTAAAAGTACCATTTTTCAACCTGCTTTTACCAGTAATTATTTTATGCCCTTTGATTCAGGAACTACTTGGATGAAGCAGATCATAAGTCTGATTTTAACCAGTGGCAATATTGAATCTGTAAAAGACAAACTCCTCTATGAAAGAGCTCCATGGGTGGACTATGCCACATTCAAGCCAGGTTCCACTGACTATCAGTTGTTGACAACACACTTGAACTACCACATGGCTCCAAATATCGTGAAAAACAAAATGAGCAAGGTGTGTTTTTAACAAACTTTAAATAGAACTAGAACATAATAAGAGTTGCTCGATACGTTGATATTGCATATTGTTACCTGTAGCTATATTGACCAATATATTTTTCAGCAATGGTTACATTTTTTTGAATTATTATCTGGTTCAAATGTACAGAAAAGAAACTCTGATCGTACTGTTGCTATAATGTTCTAGCAGCATATTAGTGACATTTCTTAAGTCAATGTGATATATTTTCTTCTGGAATAACTAAAACCTACAATTATCACACTACTGTGGCTACTTCTAGAGTTGATCAATGTTACCTCTATGGTTGCCTTGAGAGACAGCAGCCTCAACCAAGTCTGTGTTGCTGGGCACTCCCTCAGTATGATAGGTTCAGTTGCCATTTATATATTCACTTTGGGGTAGCCTTGTAAAAATATTTTATTTTCCTTGCATGAATTAAAAGCTGAGGCAGGGTTGTGCCTGTGAGCTTTAAGATGGCTGAAAGGTGCCAATTACTCTAGAGTGTATTGTTCTTGATCCTCAGACTTAGCAGCAGAGAGGAGAGACAAGGTGAATAGGGAATTGGGAGGGACAAACAGCAACAGAATAAAGAATCGTGTAGAAAGAGCAGGAATTAGATGGATGAAAAAATCAAAGCAGACTAGCATGGTGTTGGAATGCATGTGTGTTAATAAGAGGTGTGACAAATAAGGTTGATTAGCTGCTGGCACAAGTTACCACATTGGGTTATGATATAGTGGTTAGAACGGAAACCTTGCTTAAAGATGGGCAGGAATGGGAACTAAACATTCCTGGCTACAATGCATTCAACAGGGATAAATAAGGAAAAAAGAAAGGATGGGGGTTTCAATCTTGAACAAGGATAATATTACAGTTCTACAGAGGGACGATATACTAGAGGGTTCAAAGACTGAATCTATTTGATTGGAGTTAAGGAACAGAAAAGGAACTGTTTACTATAGACCCCCAAATAGTGAGAAGGAGATAGAGGAGCAAATCTGTGGGCAAATTTCAGAGAAATGTAAAAATAATAGAGCAGTAATAGTAGGGGACTTCAATTACTGTAATATAGGCTGGGGGAGAAACAAAGAAAAGGGCAAGGAGGGTGAAGAATTCCTCAAATGCTGCAGGAGATCTTTCTTAATCAGTATCATTCTAGCCCAATGAGGAAGGAAGCAGCGCTGGATCCAGTTCTAGGGAATGAGGTTGGACAAGTGGAGTGTGTTTCATTGGGAGAACATAGAGTCATAAGTCATAGAGTCATAATGGCACAGAAGGAGGCCATTCGGCCCACTGAGTCGGTGCCGGACATCTGGGTAATAGTGATCACAAACCAATTAGGTTTAAAGTAGTTACGGAAAGGGACAAAAAAAAAAGACGGTGAAAATACCCAACTGGAAGAGAGCCAATTTCAGTGATTTGAGACGGGATCTCGCACAGGTGGACTGGAAACAAAGATTGGCCGGGAAAACAGTTAATGAGCAATGGCAAGCCTTCAAGGTGGAGATAGTTCGAGTACAAACCAAGCATATTCCTGTGAGGAAAGATAGGGCATCCAAAGCTAGAGCTCCCTGGATGACAAAGGAAATAGAGGTTAAAATAAAATAGAAATAGGAGGTTTCTCAAAAATGTCCGGTACAGAATACATTAGAAAACCAGGCAGTGTACAGAGAGTGCAGGGGGAAATTGAAAAAGATGAAAGAAAGTAAAAGAGATAATATGAGAAAAGATTAGTGGGTAAAATAAAAGTGCATCGAATAATCTTCTATAAAGCAACGGTGGGACCGATTAGGATAGAAATGGCGTGACTGAATGAATACTTTACATCTGTCTTCACAAAAGAAGAGGATGAAGTTAATTTTGTCGTCAAGGGGGAGGGCATAGAGATATTGGATAGGATAAAAGTAGATAGAAAAAAGTTGCTAAATAGGTTGGCATCACTCAAAGTTAACAAGTCACCCGGTCCAGATGGGATGCATCCTAAGTTGCTGAGGAAAGCAAGGGTGGAGGTAGCAGAAGCTCTGACCACAATCTTCCAATCCTCCTTGGATATGGGAGTGGTGCCAGAGGACTGGAGGATTTAAATCTTATACTCTTATTCAAAAAAGGGGACAGGGATAAATCTGGTAACTATAGGCCAGTCAGTCTAACGTCACGGTGGATAAACTACTAGAGACCATTGTCAAGGACAAAACTAATTCTCACTTGGAGAAACATGGGTTAATGAGGGTCAGCCAGCACAGATTTGTTAAAGGCAAATTGTGCCTGACTAACCTGATTGAGTTCTTTGATGAAGTAACAGAGAGGGTTGATGAAGGTAGTACAATGAAATGTCAGACCAATTAAATGCATATTTTGGTTCTGTCTTCACAAAGGAGGACACAAATAACCTCCCAGAGATGTTGGAGAACATACGGTCTGATGAAAGGGAGGAACTGAAAGAAATCAGTATTTGCAGGGAAATGGTGTTAGGGAAATTGACGGGATTGAAGGCCGATAAATCCCCAGGGCCTGATAATCTACATCCTAGGGTACTTAAGGAAGTGGCCCTAGAAATAGTAGATGCATTGCTGATCATCTTCCAATATTCGATGGAATCTGGAACTGTACCCATGGATTGGAGGGTAGCTAATGTTACCCCACTATTCAAAAAGGGTGGTAGAGAGAAAGCAGGGAATTACAGACCGGTAAGCCTGACATCGGTAGTGGGGAAAATGCTAGAGTCCATTATAAAGGATGTAATAGCTGAGCACTTGAAAAACAGTGACAGGATCGGACAAAGTCAACATAGATTTACAAAAGGTAAATCGTGCTTGACTAATCTACTGGAATTTTTTGAGGATGTAACTGGGAAAATAGATAAGGGAGAACCAGTAGATGTGGTGTATTTGGACTTTCAAAAGGCTTTCGATAAGGTCCCGCATAAGAGATGAGCGTGTAAAGTTAAGGCACATGGGATTGGGGGCAAGGTATTGACTTGGATAGAGAACTGGTTGGCGGACAGAAAGCAAAGAGTAGGAATTAATGGGTCTTTTTCCGAGTGGCAAGCTGTGACTAGTGGGGTACCGCAGGGATCGGTCCTTGGACCCCAGCTATTCACAATATACATTAATGATCTAGATAAGGGAACTAAATGTAATATCTCCAAGTTTGCAGATGTCACAATGCTGGGTGGGAGTGTGTGCTGCGAGGAGGATACCGAGAAACTCCAGGATGATTTGGACAGGTTGGGTGAGTGGGCAGAAGCATGGCAGATGCAATATAACGTGGATAAATGCGAGGTTATCCACTTTGGTGTCAAAAACGGAAAGGCAGACTATTATCTGAATGGCAATAGATTGGGAGAAGGGGATGTGCAACGAGACCTGGGTGTCCTTGTGCACCAGTCACTGTAGGTAAGCATGCAGGTGCAGCAGGCAGTGAAGAAGGCAAATGGTATGTTGGCCTTCATAGCGAAAGGGTTTGAGTATAGGAACAGGGATGTCCTGCTGCAGTTGTACAGGGCCTTGGTGAGACCACACCTTGAGTATTGTGTGCAGTTTTGGTCGCCTTATCTGAGGAAGGATGTTTGTGCCATGGAGGGAGTTCAGCGAAGATTCACAAGGCTGATACCTGGGATGGCAGGAATGACATATGAGGAGAGATTGGGTCGATTGGACTTATACTCGCTGGAGTATAGAAGAATGAGAGGGGATCTCATCGAAACATATAAAATTCTGACAGGTCTGGACAAACTAGATGCAGGAAGAATGTTCCCGATGGTCGGAGAGTCCAGAACCAGGGGTCATAATCTAAGGATAAAAGGTAAGCCATTTAGGACAGAAATGAGGGGGAATTTCTTCACCCAGAGAGTGGTGAACCTGTGGAATTCTCTACCACAGAAGGTAGTTGAGGCCAAGTCATTAAATATATTCAAGAATGAGTTAGATATATTTCTTAAAGCTAAAGGTATCAAGGGATATGGGGAGAAGGCAGGTACAGGGTACTGAGTTTGGATGATCAGCCATGATCTCATCGAATGGCGGAGCAGGCTCGAGGGGCCGAATGGCCTACTCCTGCTCCTATCTTCTATGTTTCTATGTTAGTGCAGTAAGTGCTGTATATATGGACTTTCAAAAGGCATTTGATAAAGTGCCACATAACAGAATTAGTTGGAAAATAGAAGCACATGGTATTAAAGGGACGGTGGTAACTTTGGTTAAGGGATAGGAGACAGAGAGTAGTGGTGAATGGATATTTTTCTGACTAGATTAAAGTATGCAGCGGGGTCCCCCGGGGTCGGTATTAGGACAATTGCTTTTCTTGTTGTATATAAATGACTTGGACTTGGGTAGAGGGAGTACAGTTTTGAAGTTTGCTGATGATACAAAACTTTGCAAATTCGTAAATAGTCAGGAGGACATGGACAGACTGATGAAATGGGCAGACACGTGGCAGATACAATTTAATGCAGATAAGTGTGAAGTGATGCTCTTTGGGAGGAACAACATGGAGAGGCAGTATAATGTAAAAGGTACTATTTTGAAGGGGTGTAAGAGCAGAAGGACCTGGGGGTGCATATTCACAAATCTTTGAACGTGGCAGGCAAGTTGATCAGGCGGTTAAAAAGCATATGGGATACTTGGCTTTGTAAATAGGGGCACTGAATACAAAAACAAGGAAGTCATGCTAAACCTTTACAAATTACCAATTGGGCCTCAGCTGGAGTATTGTGTACAATTCTGGACACCACACTTTAGGAAGGATGTCAAGGCATTGGAGAGGGTACAGAGGAGGTTTACTAGGATGATACCAGGGATAAAGGAGTTCAGTTATGTGGAGCGATTGGAGAAGCTGGCCTTGTTCTCCTTAGAGCAGAGAATGTTAAGGGGAGACCTAATAGTGTTATTCAGAATTGTGAGGGCTTTTGATAGAGCAAGTAGGTGTTTGCTCTGGCAAGTAGGTCAGTAACCAGAGGTCACAGATTGAAAATAATTGGAAAAAGAGCTAGAGGGGAAATGAAGAGAATTTTTTTCACACAGAGGATTGTTAAGATCTGGAACGCACTACTTGAAAGTGTAGAATTCGCAAAATTATCGCGATTTTATAAAATAAGAAGGAAACATATAGTTTCGTACAAACAGCTTTATTTCAGCAGAATGCTGTCAGGTTTTCAAAGTGGACACAAGCAGCCTGTAAAATGGCCGCCACGCCTCGTGGCAGAACGTTCTAGACTTTCAATGAGCAGACAAGATGGCGTTCCAATAAACATTTGTGCGAGATCGGACAAGACTCAGCACATTTGAGATAATTCACAAGACATAATGGGTTTGCATTTTATACATAAATACTGGAATCGGTCTCCCAGGTGCGAATAAGGGCTATTGTACCGAGCGATCAAGAACCCATCCAAAGACATTAATATGCAAAATCCCCACGACTCTACGATGAGAGAGCCGTTTGCGGGTAGTTACAGAAAACATTTGGAAGCCCCAAAACCCCTCCAGGGAGAATACTGACGGGTTCCACAATGGGAGAAGTATTAACGGGTACTCAGGCAGTTACAAGTATCACCGAAACCCATTAAACGGAGATCACCCTATACAAGAAGTTTGAGCGCCAAAACCCGGACAAAAGAAAGACATTAAGATTGGGCGGGAAAAGAGGAATTACAGCACTATAACTGTAAGATACAACCGTCCATCTCTCTCTGACTCTTGACTCTTGGATCCTGACTCTTGACTGCTGTCTCTGCCTCTTGCTGCTCGACTTGCTGGAAGACTATTGAACTTTCTGATCCGCCAGGATCAACCTCGTGGCTTGCCGCGAAGATCTGTGAAGAACTGGGCCGTGAAGCCTTGAAACGGGCACACCATCCCGAGAAGTCGGTAAACGGTGTTGGAACCGAAGGCCCGAGATGAGATGAGATGAGATGAGATGAGATGAGAAGAGAAGAAGACGACAATACGTATCGCCACGGTCAGTAAGCCCCGACCGCGCCTGTAGGTCGAATAAACACTTTCCTTGCCCAGGAAGACCATTCTTTGAGTTTTACAAACTGGTGAGGGCACAGGAAGACCATTCTTCGAGTTTTATCGCATCGGTGTGAGGGCACAGGAAGACTATTTTTTGAGTCGTGTCGGAACTCCGAGGACAACACAGATCTTCATGACAGCAGACGGTCCAGCCTGCTAGCCGGAGCAGAAACGAGTAAACAAGTGGGGTACAGAGACCCCTGATCAACACGTGGGTGGTCAGGTGCTGCGGGAAAAACATCCGATCAGAGTTTTCGGAATTCTCCGAGTTATCACGAGTGGTGAGCATGAGTCTCGATCCTACAAATCTAGTTTAGGACAGGTATTGATAGGGGAGGGTTTAAGTTTTAAGGATAATTGTAATGTGTGCCCCCTTTTACGATGTGTCGTGCGCTCCTCGTTTCCCTAAAATTAGTTACATAACTGCGTGTAAGATTGTACTGTCATTAATCTGTGCTGATGACATGTATTTCGTAATCTTGAATAATATGCAATAAAGATTTTCCATTTCGCACTATTCAACCGGGTCTACCTGAGTTTTCTCTGCATTATTGCTCTCGCACCTAAGTCCAGTGTCAGAACCGTAAGGGCGAGTGGGTCGAACCACTCACAGGGGTCTAGTGTTACCAGGCTGGCCGGAGACCAGAACAGGCAACATGGCCTAACCTCGCACTAGCACCCAGGCTAAGCACAGAGCAACAGATCTCACCCCTTACAAAAGGGTGGTGGAAGCAGATTCCATAGGAACTTTCAAAAGGCAATTGGACAGTTACTTGAAGAGGACTAATGTGCAGGGTTATGGGGAAAAAGCTGGGGTGTTGGACTAATTGGACAGCTCTTTCAAAGAGTGGGCACAGGCACGACAGGCCGAATGGTCTCCTTCTGTGCTGGAAAATATTATGGGGGAAACATTCGTTTGCTTTGCGCCTTCCGTTAGTGCCCCGGTGGCACATAGCAACTAGCGCCGGGCGCGGCCCCACTAACGCCTCCTGCGAAATTCATGTTAACTTATACACCAGTGACGTTCGACTGACTGGCCTGTAGTTACCAGGTCATCGCCGTGCATGCTGCGCTAGGCCCCTGCCCTTTAATCAGGGGAGGGAGGCCTGCAGTACCGCGGCGCTATGTGCCGGCAAGCGTGACGCTGCTGCACGTAGCGATGCGATAATCCATGGGAGCGCCCCAAGAGGGAGCGGGAACGCTTCCAGGAGCGCCCTGCCTCCTGCTTGGGACGCTACCAGTGAATTTCGGGAGCGGGGGTGCTAAAAGTAGCGCCCCGGCGAAGTTAGCCTTTGGGGCGCAAGCCAATTTCCCCCCCTATGGTTCTATGGAGGGACAGACAGATTTGTGGTGCAAAAAACAGAGTGCATTATGAAAAGCCTGAGAGTTGTGTAAAATTGCGCTGACATGTATATGTTTTCACTTGTTAAAATGAATATGAATAAATCTAGTAATTCAATTGGGAACCTGAAATAAGGTGGAGTGTGGGAAGTTGTTTTTTACGTCTTTCGGAATGACGAGGAGTGCACTAAAAGTGCCAGTTACACTGGTGAGCACGTATCTGTGTGAGTCCGAAGGTTAAGGGCTCTCTTTGGGTTAGAAATCTGATAGGCTGCAGGGTCTGGATCATAGATTACTGATCTCACTGCTGCCCAGTGGTTTGCTCCTATACAGATCGATCTTCATGCTAACTGTGATTCAGGGTAGAGCTTGAGAATGGGGACCGAGTGTAATGTATCCAAGTTTGCTGACAATACAAAACTAGGTGGGAAAGTAAGTTGTGAGGAGGACACAAAGAGGATGCAAAGGGATATAGACAGGTTAAATGAGTGGGCAAGAACATGCAGATGGAATATAATGTGGAGAAATGTAGAGTTATCCACTTTGGTAGGAAAAATGGAAAAGGCAAATATTTTTTAAATGGTGAGAGATTGGGAAATGTTGGTATTCAGAGGCACCTTGGTGTCCTTGTACACGAATCAATGAAAGTTAACATGCAGGTACACCAAGCAATTAGGAAAGCAAATGGTATGTTGGCCTTTATTACAAGAGGATTTGAGTATAAGAGTAAAGACGTCTTACTGCAATTATATAGGGCCCTGGTGAGACCACACCTGGAGTATTGTGTACAGTTTTGGTCTCCTTACCTAAGGAAGCATATACTTGCCATAGAGGGAAGGTGGAGTTGAGGTAGAAGATCAGCCATGATCTTCTTGAATGGCGGAGCATGCTTGAAGGGCCGAATGGCCCACCCCTGCTCCTATTTCTTATGTAATGAGTAAGAAATTGGTTGAAGTATAGAAAAGAATGGGTACTTGTTCGAAAAGTCTTGTTGAGGGGAATGGTAGCATAGTGGTTATGCAACTGGAATAGTAATTCAGAGACCTGGACTAATGATCGGGCGTTCAAATCCCACCACGGCAGCTGGTGAATTTAAATTCAGTTAATTAAATAAATGTGGAATAAAAAAATAGCTAGTAATGGTGACCTTGAAACTACTGGATTGTCGTAAAAACCCGTCGAGTTCACTAATGTCCTTTAGGGAAGGAAATCTGCTGTCCTTACCCGGTCTGGCCTATATGTGTCTCCAGACCCACATCAATGTGGTTGACTCTTAACTGCCCTCTGAAATGGCCCAGCAAGCCACTCAGTGGCATCAAAAACCGCTACAAAGATGTATACCAGCGGTTCAAGAAGACGGCTCAGCGCCACCTTCTCAAGGGCAAGTAGGGATGGGCAATAAATGCTGGCCTTGCCAGCGACGCCCACATCCCGTGAATGAATGAAAAAAATGTCTAAGTGGGGTGTGGAAGTACTGAGTGGGGTGCCCCAGAGCTGGGTGTTCAGACCATTACTGTATCTAATTCAAACAATGAATTGGATTCAGAAACTCAATGCAAATTAATCAAATTTGCTGACAATACCAAATTAGGTGGAGGAGTGAAATTGGGGGAGGCATCTCAGATATCATAGAATAAACAGGACAAAATATGTGAATAGGCAATGAAGAGCCATGAGACTGATCCCTATTGGCAGAGAACTACGTTATGAGTACAGACTGGAGAGACTTGCCTTTTTCGCTGAAGGTAAGCATGCAGGTGCAGCAGGCAGTGAAGAAGGCAAATGGTATGTTGGCCTTCGTAGCGAGAGGGTTCGAGTACAGGGACAAGGATGTCTTGCTGCAGTTGTACAGGGCCTTGGTGAGACCACATCTTGAGTATTGTGTGCAGTTTTGGTCGCCTTATCTGAGGAAGGAGGTTCTTGCCATGAAAGGAGTTCAGCGAAGATTCACCAGGCTGATACCTGGGATGGCAGGAATGACGTATGAGGAGAGATTGGGTCGATTGGGCTTATACTCGCTGGAGTTTAGAAGAATGAGAGGGGATCTCATTGAAACTTATAAAATTCTGAAAGGACTGGACAGACTAGATGCAGGAAGGATGTTCCCGATGGTCGGGGAGTCCAGAACCAGGGGTCACAGTCTAAGGATAAGGGGTAAGCCATTTAGGACAGAAATGAGGAGGAATTTCTTCACCCAGAGAGTGGTGAACCTGTGGAATTCTCTACCACAGAAGGCAGTTGAGGCCAATTCATTAAATATATTCAAGAAGGAGTTGGATATATTTCTTAAGGCTAAAGGGATCAAGGGATATGGGGAGAAAGCAGGGACAGGGTTCTGAGTTTGGATGATCAGCCATGATCGCATTGAATGGCGGAGCAGGCTAGAGGGGCCGAATGGCCTACTCCTGCTCCTATCTTCTATGTTTCTATGTTTTCAGCATGGAAAGGAGGCTTTTAAGTGGCTATCTTATAGAGGAAAATAACATAGTCAAGGGAATGGAGAAGATAAATCCTGAATGCTACCTTAAATTAAATTGAGAGTTGGACAAGGGGCCACAAGTTCAAAATAGTAAAAGTTAAATTTGGGACTGGTAACAGGAAGTGCTTTTCATACAAAGACAGAAAATAGCTAGAAAAAAACACTGGAATCATTTGGATGTTGTAGGTTTATGGATGGATGAATTAAGAGGGCCTTCCTGATCCATAAGTACCTTGTGATCTTGTGAACGGGCTTAGTGTTCTTTCTTACTTTCAAAGGCCTGATTGTAATCCCCCATGCAACGTGTCAATTCTATAAGATAGGAGGAAGTTGGGGCATGCATTCTGTAAACAGATAGACAAATCAGTTACAATAAGAAAATGGAGAGAAATACAGAATCAAAATAGAAGGAATGGAGCAAGGGTGGAGAAAATGTTGAGACAAATAGATAAATTCAATTACGATAGCAAAATACTGCGGATGCTGGAAATCCGAAATAACAACAGAAAACGCTGGCCAGGCAGCATCCGTGGAGAGAGAAACAGAGTTAACGTTTCAGGTCGAAGACCTTTCGTCAGAACTGGAAAAAGCAGGAAATGAAATAGATTTAAAGCAAGGATAAAGTTGGGAAAAGGGGGAGGGGATGAAAGAACAAAAGGAGGCATTAAGAGCTGATCAAGGCAAGAGGAGGTGTTAATGTGACAGGTTGAGGCTAAAAGAAGTGTGAAATGCACTGGCAGAATGAAGCACAGCTGCCAGCTTCTAGGAGGGAAAAAAAAAGAAGGGGGGGCGGGGGCCAAACAAAAGGGTGGATGAAAAAATAAAATATAAATGTGATAGGGGCTGAGGTTATGATCTAAAATTGTTGAACTCGATATTGAGTCCAGAGGGCTGTAGCGTGCCTAAACGAAAGATGAGGTGCTGTTCCTCGAGCTTACGCTGAGCTTCCGTGGAACAGTGTAATAGGCTGAGGACGGTGAGGTCAGAGTGGGAGTGGAGCGGAGAATTAAAGTGACAGGCCACCGGGAGCTCGGGGTCCCCCTTACGGACTGAACGGAGGTGTTCCGCAAAGCGGTCACCCAATCTGCGTTTGGTCTCCCCAATGTAGAGGAGACCACATCGTGAGCAGCGAATACAGTATACTAAATTGAAGGAAGTACAAGTAAATCGCTGTTTCACCTGGAAGGGGTGTTTGGGGCCATGGACAGTGGGAAGAGGGGAGGTATAAGGGCATGTGTTGCATCTCCTGCGCTTGCACGGGAAGGTGCCGGGCGAAGGGGTGCTGGGGGTGGTAGAGGAGTGGACTAGGGTGTCGCGGAGGGAGCGGTCCCTGCGGAATGCTGAAAGGGGAGGTGAGGGGAAGATGCGTTTGGTGGTGGGATCACGCTGGAGGTGGCGGAAATGGCGGAGCATGATCCATTGAATGTGGAGGCTGGTGGGGTGAAAGGTGAGGACAAGGGAAACTCTATCGTGGTTCCGGGAGGGAAGGGCAGGGGTGAGGGCAGAAGTGCGGGAGATAGAACGGACACGGTCGAGGGCTGTGTCGACCACAGTAGAGGGGAATCCTCGGTTGAGGAAAAAGGAAGACATGTCGGAAGCACTGGTATGGAAGGTGGCATCATCAGAGCAAATGCGGCAGAGACGGAGAAACTGGGAGAATGGAATAGAGTCCTTACAGGAGGCAGGGTGGGAGGAAGTGTAGTCCAGGTAGCTGTGGGAGTCAGTGGGCTTGTAGTGAATGTTAGTCAATAACCTATCCCCAGAGATGGAGACGGAGAAGTCGAGGAAGGGAAGGGAAGAGTCGGAGATGGACCATGTGAAGGTGAGGGAAGGGTGGAAATTGGAAGCATAGTGAATGAAATGTTCTAGTTCAGGGCGAGAGCAGGAGATGGCACCGATACAGTCATCAATGTACCGGAAAAAGAGGTGAGGGAGGGGACCCGAGTAGGACTGGAACAAAGAGTGTTCCACATATCCCACGAAAAGGCAGGCATAGCTAGGACCCATGCGGGTACCCATAGCAACACCTTTAATTTGGAGGAAATGGGTGGCGTCAAAGGAGAAATTGTTCAATGTGAGAACAAGTTCAGCCAGGCGGAGGAGGGTGGTGGTGGATGGGGACTGGTTGGGCCTCTGTTCAAGGAAGAAGCGGAGCGCCCTCAGGCCATCCTGCTGGGGAATGGAGGTGTAGAGGGATTGTACATCCATAGTGAAAAGGAGGCGGTTGGGGCCGGGAAACTGGAAACTGTTAAAGTGGCGGAGGGCGTCGGAAGAGTCGCGGATGTAGGTGGGAAGAGACTGGACAAGGGGAGAAAAAATAGAGTCGAGATAGGAAGAGATAAGTTCCGTGGGGCAAGAACAGGCTGAAACGATGGGTCTACCGGGGCAGTCCTGTTTGTGGATCTTGGGAAGGAGGTAGAAGCGGGCTGTGCGGGGTTGGGGAACTATGAGGTTGGCGGCCGTGGGGGGAAGATCTCCAGAGATGAGGTCAGTGATGGTCTTGGAAATGGTGGTTTGATGTTCGGTAGTGGGGTCATGGTCCAGGTGGAGGTAGGAGGAGGTGTCGGAGAGTTGGCGTTCAGCTTCTGCTAGGTAGAGGTCGGTATGCCAAACAACAACAGCACCACCTTTGTCAGCAGGTTTAATGACAATGTCGGGGTTGGAACTGAGGGAATAGAGTGCTGCAAGTTCAACTGTTTGGGTAGGTTGTGGCCCAGTATGGACTGAACTAAATCCACAGCACCTGAATTTGCTGTCCTTGTATTTATTTCCCAACCCAGGTTATTTATGTTGCCAGAAATCCCAAGGATGTGATTGTGTCATACTATCACTTTCACAAGTACAGTGTTTTCTTGAAGACGCCAAAGGATTTTCAGCACTTTCTGGAGCAATTTGCTGAAGGAAATGGTAATTTTTTTTAACAGTTTTGCTCAGCTCTTAGCAAAAATATTCCTTGTGCTAATATTTTGCTGAAAATTGTCGGATCATTTCAGATTCTTTATATTTTGGAAACAATCTTATATATGTAAAGAACAATTAAAAGACGTTAGTGCTTTAGATTTAATGCATTTATATCAGCTCATTTTGAATATTTTTAGTGAGGTTTTATATCTCCCTGTAGTTAAGATAAATATTTATGTTTTGGGGCTTTACATAAGAACAGGACTCGGCCATTGAGCGCCGCGAGCCTGTTCCGCCATTCAATTAGATCATGGCTGATCTGTATCTTAACTCCATCTACTCACCTTGGTTCCATAACCCTTAATGCCCTTGCCTAAAAAAATCTATCAATTTCAGTTTTGAAATTTTCAATTGACCCCCAGCCTCAACTGTTTTTCGGGGAGAGAGTTCCAGATTTCCACTAGCCTTTGCATGACGAAGTCCTATCTGACATCACCCCTTTGCATAGGAGCTCCTAAAATTTGGGTATGGAATCGTGGACTAGCACTGAGGCTTCTACAAACCATCAGGTATCATAAACATATCCCCACTACATCACTCGGGAGCATTGGTTCACCTTTACCACTACACTAAGAATTGCCCTCATCGTGGATCAATAATCCTTCCAAAATCAGCAGAGGGCATAAATGTAACCTACAACTAGACTACCACAGAAAAGGGTTCCGTTCCATATTTTGTAAGTGAAACTGAGTTTACAATCCTGCTGTCTAATGTTGCACCTGTGGCATATGCAGCAAAAGATCAATGCTCAGGTGTACAGTTTGCACCTACAATTCAAACGTCATAGAAATTTGCAGGATCTTTGTGGTCTGCTGTGGGGCACTATGTAAATCAAATGTACGCTGGGCACTGACCATTTATGTGCAAATGGAAAATTGACAGTATGCATAAATAGAGAGCCATTTTGTCTTTTGTACATCTATGCTTGTAATTTTTTTAAAGGAATAACTGCAGCAAAATTTAAAGTGGTTATGGATCGGAACAAATGTGGAAATTATGCTTCTTTGCAGTAAAGGTGCTCTGTAGTACTGTTTACTCACCACACTTATTTATTTTTTAAGTTCTTTATGGATCTTGGTTTGACCACATCAGAGACTGGTATAGCCACAAGGATGAACTTGACATATTGTTTGTAACATTCGAGGATATGCAGAAAGTAAGTGATACTTGTATATGGTAACTAAAGATGTTTGAATAAATCATGAATTATGTGGACCTGATACTATTACAGCAGGGAGAATATTGTTAAATCTTCTGATTCTAGGTTTTGTATGAATTGTAATGATGTTTAATTTGGTTCTTCAAACAAAAACCTTAAGCATTAAAATATATTGGGGGTGAAATGGAAATGAGGTGATTGTGGAAAACGGGCCATAGTGAATCAGAAGCTTGTTTTACACCCTGCCTGATTTTGTACTGCATTGAAGTTGATAGAAAAAAAAAACGGCCGGGGTATAAAACGGGCCAGCAATTCACTATTGCCCATTTTAAGCTATCGCCGAAAACCAATTTCACCCCCATTATTTCCTCTGACGGTTAAATTTTTTCTGAATCCCTTTCTTGTTCTGAAATTTATTTCTATCTTTTCTTTTTTGCTTCACTCTTCCTTTTCATTTTGCTCTTTTTTCTCTCCATTCAATCCGACTGCTGCGAGTCACCATCACACCTCCTCTTTGGGGCAGGATGGTCTGGACCACAGGTTTTACTTGAGACAAAGTGTGGTTCTGTTGTCCTCCTTATTACTGAGGTGAAGCACTCTGTCGCTAATAAAGGTTCCATCTATTGGCCCAGATGTGTGAATGAAATATAGGCTATTTTTAGAATATTGTTATATCTCAATGTTATTCTGTCATAAACCAAATTCAGTATGTTGATTGGCTGAAAATTATATGTTCAGACTCAATTAAGAAGAGTCAGATCTGAGAACATTCACTGTCTCATTTCATCACTATTTTCTCCACAGAAAGGATTTTGGGATTAAGTTATGTTAGGGGTCGATTTTAACCTGGAGCGGGGTTTGGGCGGGTGGGGGTAGGACGAGTGCAAAACACACTCGCTGACCTAAGTTTCAGACCCGGGCTAATTTAAAGCTGGAAACTCATTTAAATTCCGTCAGTTCACTACCCGCCCATTCTGGCTGCCAGTGGATGAAGATGCTCAGTTGTTGAGAATATTCAAGACTGAGAATGATAGATTTTTGGGCACTAAGGGAATCAAGGGATATGGGGCTAGGGCAGGAAAGTGGAGTTAATGTAGAAGGTCAGCCGTGATCTTATGCAATGGCGGAGCAGGCTCGAGGGGCTGTACTCCTGCTCCTATTTCTTCTGTTTATATCAAATAAAGCAGTCTTCCAAAAACAAGTAAGTCAGTCCGTGAAAGGGACAAGGCTCATAGTTTATTACTATTTTTTCATGTTTTTGAAAAGTGAGATTGAGTTAAGTAAGTGGAATTTGCTTTGACTCTAACTCTGCATGGTCATTGCTCTGAAATAAACAGCTTAATGATTTGTATCTGGCTTCGCCTTACCAAGTATTTCTCAGTCTGCCTTTGAAAAGATTGGAAAGGCTCACATTAGGGCACGTGTGAAAGATATTTAGCCCCTTCGACATGTTCGGTATCAGTGGGAGAGTTCTCAGTCCTTACAGTGTTATCAATTTTATGCCATCAGAGCATCATTTCACTCCCAGGGCTGATGATGAGACAAGCTGTTGGGCAGTGACACTTTAATTTTGGAGTAAAAAAAAGCCCCTTTTTATATTTTTAGAGTAGTGATTTTTATATATAGGAGCATAGAGTACACGAGTAAAGAAGTAATGATGAATTTATACAAAAGATTGGTTGGACTACAGTTAGAGTACTGTGAGCAGTTTTGGGCACCCCATTATAGAAAGGGCATTAAAGTCATAGAGAGCTTACATTGTAGATTCACCAGGATGATGCCAGGGATGAGAAAGTATAGTTATGTGGAGAGACTCAAGATACTGGGAGTATTTCCACTGGAGCAGAGAAGGATAAGAAGAGATTGAATAGAGGTTATTTAAAATTATGAAGCATTTTGATAGAGTGAAGAGATAAAGACTAATTCTTCTGGTTGGGTAATCAGTGATTGAGGGGTCATCAACTTAAAATGGTCACAACGAGAGTAAGGAGAATTTCTTTACTTCGGGGGACGTTGGAGCATTGAACGCTTTGCCACAGGGAATGATTAAGGCAGACACCATTGCAGCTTTTAAGAGAAAATTGGATAAATATTTGAAGCAGAGGAAGACACCCATGGGGAGATTGTGGGGCAGTGGGATTAGTTGTGAATGGGTCTAGCAAAGAGCCAGTACAGACACAATAGGCCAAATGGGTTTCTTCTGTGCTTCAATTTTCTATGTTTCTATGGTTAAACTTGACCTGTTCTCATTGTAGTTATGGCCAATCAATTATTCAAGTCCTGAGCGTTGATTGGCTTGAAAACGGGCCTTTCAAGCTACTTTTCAGCCAAGCTGAGGCCAGTTTCTGATTTATCTGAGTTCCACTACCAGAATGGACAGCGGGACAATGGAGACGCAGGGAAAATGTCATTAAGTACTTACCCTGCCAGCATTGTGCACCTAAGATGTACAAATGATTCCCAAATATTTGTAACTGTAACACTTGATGATTCAACTAAAAAATTAAGAATGAAGTATCTGGCATCTTGTGAAGTTTGCAGGTACAGCCTGGCTGGTATTGAATTGTCTGCATTGACCTTTTGGCCAAATTACCTTGCACCACGAGATCTGTCACATGACCATTGCTGGACACTGCATGAGCTTTACCACTGGCTGATCCCGCTGATTTTTCCACCACCGAGCTAAAGTAGCTGTGCCCCAGTAAAAAGTTCATTCTGCCCCCAACTAAGGTGTGTGACCTTCTGCATCTTTCCGTTCAGCAGATAAGAAAGAAGTTAAATTTAAATAGCACCTTTCCTGACTTCAGGACATCACAAAGTGCTTCACAGCCAACAAAGTATTACTTTTTGAAGTGTAGTCATTGCTGGGGGGTGGGTGGGAGGATTCAGGAAAGGGTAAATTCAAAAGCAGTAAGAGAAATGTCAAGGCTGTAGAGCAGAATAGTGATCTGGGAAAAGATAAGCAGAGTGGGTCAGAAAGATGAAAAAAGGTAGTAGGGCATTAGTGACTAAAGGGACATCAGGGGAAAAATAGAAAAAAGTTAAAGCTAAAGGTACTATATCTGAATGCACAAAGCATTCGCAACAAAATAGATGAATTAATAGCATAGATAGAAATAAATGGGTTTGATTTAATAGCCCTTACAGAGACGTGGTTGCAGAGTGACCAAGGTTGGGAACTAAATATTCCAGGATACTTGACTTTTAGAAGAGACAGGCAGAATGAAAAAAGGAGGAGGGGTAGCCCTGATAATAAAGGAGGGAATAAAGACAGTAGAGAGAAAGGGGGAGAAATTCGGTATCGCCCCGTTTGGGGCGCTATTATAGGCCAGGCGCAAAGTTTAGCATCCGGCGCTAATTATCGCTTCCGACTGCAAACTTGGCCTCTATCGTCCCTGGAGGTGATTTGGGCGCTAAATCAGGTGCTACACACCTGTCTTAAGGCGCTAACGTCGAGGAGCGAGGCGCTACCTCAGAGTGCTGCCGAAGCTCAGGAGATGTCAGTTAGCAATGGAACACAGACAGACTGGTGCCGGCCAGTTCTTAAAGGGGAGGGTCGATGTTGCTGTCCAGCCACATCCTGCTCATTGCAGCCTTGAATCTCGGCCTGGAGAGATCTGTACATCAATTCTGCTGGAACCACCAATGAATAGGCCCAGGGAAAGAGCTCAGCGCTTCAGCGACCGGGCCTTGGTGGCTCTGGTTAGCGCTGTGGAACGGCGACAGGCAGTGCTCTACCGACAGAGTGGCAGGAGGCCATTGCCCCGTGAATACAGAAGTCTGGAGGGAGGTGGTTCAGCACGTCTCCTCGAGGAGCCTGGTGCCGAGGACCAACACCCAACGTCGGAAGAATTTCAACGACCTCACTCGGGTGGTCAGGGTGAGTGGCTGCTTTTCAATACCTCTACATCCCTCCATCTCAACTTCACTCTGTGCCCAGAGGGTTTAAAAACACCAAATTCCCAACACTCATCCAAGACCTATGGCCATCTCATAAAACACACACGCACATTCCACACCTTGCATACATTAAGGGCTATTCAACTATGGGAGGCACATCAGGCAAGCACATGGCTGCACGTTCACTCAGACGCCGTCCTTTTTCTTGCGGACCAAGCTCTCTCATAACAGGCGGCAGCAGCAACGCACGGGAGGAGGACCAGCTGACCTGCACACCCTCAGCGATTTGGAGGCGCGCATGCACAGGATCGTTGCCAGCCAGGTCATAGGTGCCGTGGCCGCAGGAGAGGTCGACCCCCTTAGGGACAGCAATGGTATGTTCAGCAGCTTTCTCTCCTCTCTCATTTCACTTGCCTCTCACAACACCAGCCTTTTACACTTTCAATCCAACTTACTAACTGTCTCCAGTCCTTGCTCCCTTACTGCCCCCCTGTCCTGACGCTAAAGCCACTCTTGTACCTCCCTGCTTTCAGATAGTGAACCATCAGCTGACCAGCCTGTTCCTCAACCTACCAGTGGCAGCGACGCCCCAGGTGAGTAGGAAGAGGAAGCCGGAGCCTCACCACCTGCGTCTCCCGAGGGAGCCCATGCCAACACTGGGACCATGCCTTCCCTGGGGGTGGAGCAGGGGGGTAGGGTCTGATGAGGGTGAATCTCCGGGACCCAGCGGGCTGCAGCAACGCCATGGGGGCAGGGAAGCTCGGGGGCCATCTCCCCGGAGGGCGAGTAGGCAAGCGAGTCCTGCTGCACTGGACTCAGAGGAGGACCGCGTCATCGCGGCCATGAATAGCCAGCCCTTGAGCATGCACACTGAGCTCATGGGTGCAATGGCAAGGGTGTCCAAAAGCATGGATGGACTGGCTAGGAGTGTGGAGCAGTCCGCTGCAGCACAGGCCGATGCAACGCAACGGCTTTGTGCTGCAATTCAGTCATTGGCTGGTGCCATCCAGTCTCAGACTGCTCTCATGCAGCCTCAGATTGATGTCACGCAAGCACTGACTGCTGCCAGCCTCGCTGGGTCGGCCACATTGCCCCGGGGCTCTCACGGTGCCGCAGCAGGCCAGCAATCTGTGCTCGAGCACATTGCTCCGGATGCTGAGGTACTGCCCCGTGGGAGTGCCAGTGTGTCAGTCGAGCTCTCTCAGGATGACAGCATTCCTGCTCCCACCACTGGCACTTCTCCATTGCACTTGCCAACGCCTGCAACACAGCCAGCCCAGACTGCTGCCGCCCATGCAGAGTTGGTGCAGTCTGCAGCCGGGGCCTCCAGGCCCAGAGCTGGTCGAGGGTGTCCTTCAAGGGCATCTGTAGTCTCTGCATCTGAGATTCAGCAGCCTTCCACCAGCCTTGCTGCAGCCACTGGGGCCCCATTACGGAGGAGCAGTAGGGTGGGAAGTGGGGGGAAGTGCGCAGGGGATGGAGATCACCCTCGAAGGGCAAACAGTAGGAGGTCTAAATAAATGGTGGGAATGTTTGTAGTAAAGGTCGAGGTTCGTGTGATTACATTTGTTTACTGTTTTGCCGTTTATCTCCATCTTGTGAGAACCAGTTCTGTTAGTTCATGATTTGTTGTGTTTGTTTCTAAGTGTTTGTCCTGAATAAATGGCACACACAGAAAAAAGTTGTTGTATTCAAAATGTACATTTTTGGCCTTTGCAATCATTCCAGCTTCGGCCGGCAATAGCGGGTGCGGGTTGTTTTCCATGATGTTGTTCTCCATGCCAGAAGCCATCTTCTGAGTAGGGGCCGAGAAGCGGCTTCTTATCTGCCGTTCACAGACGGCCCTTGCAGTGGCAACATTGTGCGCCTCCCTCCCACGTTGGTGCTGCTGCTGATCCTCCTCCTCTTCCTCCTCCTCCTCCTCCTCAGGTGGTGCACCAATCCCTGGTGGCATTGGCTGGGTCTTCAGGATTGCCAGGTTGTGAAGCATGCAGCACACAACTATGAAGAGGGAGACTCGCTCAGGAGAGTACTGCAGGGCTCCTCCCGAGTGGTCCAGACAGCGGAACCGTTGCTTGAGCACGCCGATCGTCTGCTCAATGATGTTCCTGGTGGCGATATGGCTCTCATTATACCGCAGCTTGGCAGGGGTGTTGGGGTTACGGAGCGGTGTCATCAGCCAGGTGCAGAGTGGATAACCCTTGTCCCCGAGGAGCCATCCACTTGGGTGATGCGGTGCCTGGAAAAGGTCTGGCACACCAGTCTGGCGTAGGATGAAAGCATCGTGGCTGCTGCCAGGATAGCGGGCATTGACGGCGAGTATGAGCTGTGTGTGGTCACAGACCAACTGCACATTTAAGGAGGGGTAGCCCTTGCGGTTTCGGAATACTTCTGCATTTTCATGCGGTGCCCGCAATGCCACATGCGTGCAGTCAATGGCGCCCTGCACCATGGGGAAGCCCGCTATCCTAGCCAAGCCACATGCGCGTTCATGCTGTTTGGCCCGGGTCATAGGGATAGAGATGTACTGGCGTCTCCTTTTACAGAGGGCATTTGTCACCTCCCGGATACAACAATTCTATGTTTCTAACAACGGACAGCGAACTGGGAGATAATGGCGATGTCCCCAGTAGAAGCTTGAAAGGAGCCGCTGGCATAAAAATTCAGAGCCACTGTCACCTTCACTGCCACCGACAGAGACGCCTGATCCTCAGTTGAGGCTGCAGATCTGGTTGCAGCAGGTGGCAGAGCTCAGTGACCACCTCCTTGCTGAAGCGCAGCCTGGGCAAACACTGCTCCTCAGACAAATGAAGGTATGAGAACTGCTCCCTGAATACCCTCGGAGGGTAAGGTCTCCTGTGCAGAGGCCTGTTGGCCCTCCTCCCTCTGGCCATGTTTGCCACTCTCTCTCTGCATCTCTGCTGCCTCCGATTCTGCAGGTGCAGGACGACGCCCCGATTCAGTGCAGCCCCCATAGTCTCTTCTAAATCGCTGCAATGAAGGTCAAATCAAAATGAACCTGCAAAGTGCTGCTCATTACCCAAAACTCCTTCACACAGTGTTGAATCTCTCCAGAAGTTTCTCTCTCTCTCAGAATGCGTGGTGCAAAAATGTCGCCGACAAAAAAAGTCAGGAAGCTGCCGCCTTTAAATAGCACTCCCCCAGCCCCTTCCCGACTGCAAAACGTTCCCCTCTACCTGTCGTTGCTAGCGGCAGGCGGAAAGGCAAGGGGGCGCGACTCAATATCTGGTCCGGGGCGCTACCGTGGCGTTGCACGCTCGAATGATGTCACGATCTGCGGGTGCAGGAGATCGTGGCGGTAGTGTTTAACGCCGCCGCAAAATGTCTGGTCAATTTCGCGAGCGGCGCAAACATGGCGCGCTCGGGCACCAGTTGCTTTGCATCCCATTAGCACCCTCTTAGGGTTCATGGGATTGGGGGTAATATACTAGCATGGATTGAGGATTGGTTAATGGACAGAAAACAGAGTGTAGGAATAAACGGGTCATTTTCGGGTTGGCAGGCTGTAACTAGTGGGGTACCGCAAGGATCAGTGCTTGGGCCTCAGCTATTCACAATCTACATCAATGATTTGGATGAGGGGACCAAATGTAATATAGCCAAGTTTGCTGATGATGCAAAGCTAGGTGGGAATCTAAGTTGTGAGGAGGATGCAAAGAGGCTTCAAGGGGATATAGACAGGCTAAGTGAGTGGACAAGAACATGGCAAATGGAATATAATGTGGAGAAATGTGAAGTTATCCACTTTGGTAGGAAAAATAGAAAAGCAGAGTATTTTTTAAATGGTGAGAGATTGGGAAATGTTGGTGCTCAGAGGGACCTGGGTGTGCTTGTACACGAAACAATGAAAGTTAACATGCAGGTACAGCAAGCAATTAGGAAAGCAAATGGTATGTTGGCCTTTATTACAAGAGGATCTGAGCATAAGAGTAAAGACGTCTTACTGCAATTATATACGCCCTGGTGAGACCACACCTGGAGTATTGTGTACAGTTTTGGTCTCCTTACCTAAGGAAGGATATACTTGCCGTAGAGGGAGTGCAACAAAGGTTCACCAGACTGATTCCTGGGATGGGGGGATTGTCCTATGAGGAGAGATTGAGTAAACTTGGCCTATATTCTCGAGAGTTCAGAAGAATGAGAGGTGATCTCATTGAAACATATAAAATTCTTACACGGCTTGACAGGGTAGATGCAGGGAGGATGGGGAGTCTAGAACCAGGGGTCACAGTCTCAGAATAAGAGTTTGGCCATTTAGGACTGAGATGAGGAGAAATTTCTTCACTCAGAGTGTGGTGAATCTTTGGAATTATCTCCCCCAGAGGGCTGTGGAGGCTCAGTCGTTGAGTATATTCAAGGCTGAGAGCGATAAATTTTTGGATATTAAGGGAATCAAGGGATATGGGGATAGTGCAGGAAAGTGGAGTTGAGGTAGAAGATCAGCCATGATCTTATTGAATGGCGGAGCAAGCTCGAGGGGCCGAATGGCCTACTCCTGCTTCTATTTCTTATGCTCTTATGTTATAATGGGAGGAAATGCAGCAGCCAATTTGTGCATAGCAAAGTTCCACAAACAGCACTGAGATAAATGACCAGATAACCTGTTTTTTTGATGATGCTAGATGCGGGACACCAGGAGAAGTCCCAAGCTCTTCTTCAAATAGTTCCATGAATCTTTTACGTCAACCTAAGGGAGAGACAAGGCCTCAGTATAACGTCTCATTCAAAAGATGGCACTTCCAACAGTGCAGCACTCCCTCAATACTACACTGAAATGTCAGCCTAGATTGTGTGCTCAAGTCTCTGGAGTGGGGCTTGAAGCCACAACTGCCTGACTCAGAGGTGAAAATGTTACTGAGCCACGGCTGACACAATGGCTATTAATTATTACTTAAGTGTTTGCAACTATGTTGAAAAAACTTTTGACTTATAACAATTGTGAGGCAGGGTACAGAAAATTTGTTAATCTTTATTCAAGGTTGTGCTGCTAAGTTTGCTCGTGGTTGAAAGAGCTTCCGACCACATATCCGCAGCATAACTAAGACCGCCTATTTCCACCTCCGTAACATCGCTCGTCTCCGCCCTTGCCTCAGCTCATCCGCTGCTGAAACCCTCATCCATGCCTTTGTTACCTCTAGACTTGACTATTCCAACGCACTCCTGGCTGGCCTCCCACATCCTACCCTATGTAAACTTGAGGTCATCCAAAACTCGGCTGCCCGTGTCCTAACTTACACCCATCACCCCTGTGCTCGCTGACCTGCATTGGCTCCCGGTTAAGCAATTCCTCCATGGCCTCGCCCCTCCCTATCTCTGTAATCTCCTTCAGCCCCACAACGCCGCCCCCCACCCCGCCTCCGAGATATCTGCGCTCCTCTAATTCTGCCCTCTTGAGCATCCCTGATTATAATTGCTCAACATTTGGTGGCCATGCCTTCTGTTGCCTAGGCCCGAAACTCTGGAATTCCCTGCCTAAACCTCTCCGCCTCGCTACCTTTCTTTCTTCCTTTAAGACGCTCCTTAAAACCTACCTCTTTGACCAAGCTTTTGGTCACCTGCCCTAATTTCTCCTTATGTGGCTTGATGTCAGATTTTTTGTCTTTTAATACTCCTGTGAAGCGCCTTGAACGTTTTACTATGTTAAAGGCACTATATAAATACAAGTTGTTGTTGATGAATATATACTTTGATAGCAGCAGAATGCTCGTCAGGTTAATCTGTGTTAAAAAGGAATTCTATTTTGGATTTATAATTGAGTAACCTAACTATAATTTGTTGAAGGATCTCAGGAGCGTGATAGAAAAAGTTGCAATTTTTCTTAATAAGAAGTTGGATGAAAAAGCCTTGGAGTCAATTTTGGATCACTGCACCTTTAACTATATGAAGGAGAACCCTGCAACCAACTACCAAAATGCAGTGGGGCTATTCGATGCTAAAAGTGGCTCTTTTTATAGAAAAGGTGAGTAATGCTATTGATCACAGGAAAGGACTAGGTCCGTACAAATCAGCCTTAAGTTTGTTTTACAGATTGGTCTCTGTTACATGCCTTATTTTTACTGGCAAAAAAACTTAAAATCAATAGGAAGCATTTAAAAATAATTTGGTTGTGATTGATCACTTTCACCATTAATGATCTCAGGGATGGTTTTCTTAGATTTTCTAAATGTTTGTCGCTACCAGTCAGTATCTGAAATTAGTTCCCATTGAGATAGATTTTGCGCCAAAATTGAGAAATACTGTTGGACTTACTTACAACATCAAAGCTTATTCCTGAAATGGAAAATAGTACAAACGTTACTGTAGAACGCTTCGAGTGATGCAGGAATGGTTGTACAGTTGACCTTTACTTGCACTCTCTGGGGGTGATTCCACAACCCAATGCTCCCTGCTGTGGGGATGCTCACAAGATGTGCATCTCAGGAAATCATTGGTGCACAGTCCATGGTTTTGGATCCATTGATTTTAATGGCCAGTGTTTTCCCAAGATGCACTTCTGATGAGCACCACTCCCCATTGGGATTGTTGGATCACAAAATCACCCTGTCTGTGCTTTTGGTCCAGGTTCAGTATTGTACTGATATGCATTCTTCTACCTGTATCATATTAGGAATTGTTAATCTGTTACTAATTCTAAGTTGATGTGATATGTACATTATTATTTTTAATAAAGTTTAATTCTGGGATTATTTAATTTTTAGGGGTTGCTGGAGACTGGAAGAATCACTTTCTGGTGTCTCAGAATGACTGGTTTGATTCCATCTACCAGGAGAGGATGGCAGACTTCCCTTTGAAGTTTGACTATGATATTGATCTGCTTTCTTACCCAAATAAGCAGTAATTTTAAATTGTTGTAAACATTTAAATATTGGCACATGCTCGATTCTCCACACCTCCTTGTCTTTCTATTTTCCACAGAAATACCTCTAGCAGTGTTCGCACTGATACTTTACCCTTCAAATAGCTCCTGGACTCACTCGCCCACCACACCTGTCTCCAAACTTGGACATCAGTTCGTTGATGCTCCAAGCTGACTCCACCTTATCTGCAAGTGAACTTCATCCCACCACGGAACCTTTGACTTTAATTTTGGACTCTCTCTTGTGATCTCCTTCCTATTTGCTATTTACTACCAGGACATATTTACCCTAACCAGTGCCATGCCTATGTAACTTGGGTTTCCCTGTGTCCATTTGAGCGAGCATTTTGGCGGCCGCCCCAGACCTGAGCCCATTACTTCAATGTGCCTTTTCTTTCTCTTCTTTTTATCCTTCTTGGGCCCTTCTTGCCTGTCTCCTCGCTTCCTGTTACCCAGTCATGCCTACATCCATTTCTCCCCTCGCGGGTACTTTGCCCCCACAGATCCCTACCCTCACTCTTCACTAGTCCTCGATCATAAAAACTCTCCTGCAGGGATCCTAAGCTTGACTCCCTCTTGGATAAGCCCACAGCTTCCCACTGTGCCTCTCTCGGCATGCTCTGAAGGGACCATTGAGGCACTCGTCGCTGCCTCCTTACGAGCAGCAACCTTAACTGCCCCATCCTACTCTCTCACCAACCTTCCCACCCAGCACCCTTGCTGGGAGTTAATTTTGTCAACCTCCTTCCCGTCTCACTCAACCCTCCCACCGTTGACCCCACCAACGGATCAACAATCATCGCCCCTCTCCGTGTCTCCCTCCAGAATGTCCTCCCTCAACTTCTCCCTCCATATAAACTCTTCTACGCATGATCACGGCCACCCCCTCGACTTTGCCATCTCACGTGGCCTCTCTATTCCCATCATCTCAATCACAGATAAGGCCATCTCTGATCACTTCCTTGTATACCTCACCACTCACATCCCCCTTCACCTTCCAACCTCTCTTCCTTTTGCATCCGTCCCTGGAAAAAAACTCACTACCAGCTGTCTCGCCTTTGGCCCTCCATTCACTACAACAGCCCTTGGTACGGCCCCCATTTTCCTTCCCTTAAGTCCAAGGGACATAGTGTCAGCAGTGGCCCAGTTCATAGCACTCTCGCCTCTGAGTCAGAAGGTTGTGGGTCCAAGTCCCACTCCAGAGACTTGAGCACAAAAATCTAGGCTGACACTCCAGCGCAATACTGAGGGAATGCTGCACTGTTAAAGGTGCTGTCTTTTGGATGAGATGTTGAAACAAGGCCCCCTATGCTCCCTCAGTTAGATGTAAAAGATCCCATGACATTATTTCGAAGAAGAGCAGTGAAATTCTCCTCAGTGTCCTGGTCATTATTTATCCCTCAAGCAACATCACTAAAAACAGATGATCTGGTCATTATCACTTTGCTGTTCATGGGAGCATGTTGTGCGCAACTTGGCTGCTGCGTTTCCTACATTACAACAGTGATTACACTTCAAAATTACTTCATTGGCTGTAAAGCGCTTTGGGATGCCGAGGGTCGTGAAAGGCGCTATATAAATGCCAGTCTTTCTTTCTTTGAATGTTTATGGCGCATATTGGTTGAGCCAGATCTGGCTGGACCGCATCAAGCACTATGCCAAAATTGCTCACTAGTTCATCCTGCAATGCAAAGATAACCCCCAGCTTCTTTTCTGCACTACACATCATCTCCTTTAGCCTCTCCTTCCTGACCCCTCCACTCTCATCTCGAACAACAAGTGCGAGGAGCTCATGGACTTCCTTGTCAGTAAGATTGAGTTGAGACCATCCGTTCAGCTGCCTCTGCTGCATCCCTCCCATCCCCTAGCCCACCAAGCCAAGCTTCCACCAAGGTGCCCCGCCATCGACCTGAGCTTACATCTCTCTCTAGTTTCTCTCCTATCTCCCCATATGTTCTCTCCAAGCAACACGGTGGCATAGTGGTTAGCACTGTTGCCTCACAGTGCCAGGAACCGGGGTTCGAATCCGGCCTCGGGTGACTGTCTGTGTGGAGTTTGCACATTCTCCCCGTTTCTGCGTGGGTTTCCTCCGGGTGCTCCGGTTTCCTCCCACAGTCCAAAGATGTGCGGGTTAGGTTGATTTGGCTATGATAAATTGACCCTTAGTGTTAGGGGGATTAAATACGTGGGGTTACGGGGATAGGGTGGGATATGTGTCGGTGCAGGCTCGATGGGCCGAAATGGCCTCTATCTGTACTTTGGGGATTCTGTGATTATCTTGTCCATGAGACCCACCTCCTGCTCTCTTGATCATATTCCCACCAAACTGCTGACCACCCAACTTCCCTGCCTGGCCCCCATGCTGCCTGATATTTTAAATTGTTCCCTCTCCTCCGGCTCTGTCCCACTCCCTTTCGAAGTTGCCGTCATCACCCCTCCTCCTCAAAAAACCCACCCTTGACCCCTCTGTCCTTGCAAACTACTGCTCCATCTCCAACATCCCTTTCCTCACCAAAGTCCTTGAACATGTTGTTGCCTCCCAAATCCGTGCCTATCTTTCCCACAACTACATCTTTGAACCAGTCCAATCTGGTTTGTGGCCATACCACAGAACTGAAACAGCCCTAATCAAAGTCACAAATGACATCCTCAATACACGATCCCTCCTCATCCTCTGGACCTGTATGCAGTCTTTGACCACACCATCCTCCTCCAACACCTCTCCTTCGTTGTCCAGTTGAGTGGGACTGCCTATGCTTGGTTCCACTCTTGCCTATGCAGTTATAGCCAGAGAATCTCCTGCAATGGCTTCTCTTCCCATCCCTGCACCATTATCTCTGGAGTCCCCCAAGGATCTATCTTTGGCCCCCTCCTATTTCACATTTACATGCTGCCCCTCGGTCCGAAGACACAATGTCAGGTTCCACATGTATGCTGATGATACCCAGCTCCAACTCATTACCACCTCTCTCGACCCCTCCACTGCCGATGTGTTGTCAGACTGGTCATAGATGAAGCCAAAATTCCTTCCAACTAAACATTGGGAAGACTGAAGCCATGGTCTTTGGCCCACGCCAAGAGCTCTGTTCTCTGGCCACCAATTCCACCCCTTCCCTAACCACTGTCTCAGACACTTCTGTAATATCGCCCGTCTCTGCCCCTGCCTCAGCGCATCTGCTGCTGAAACCCTATTCCATGCTTTTTTTTACCTCCAGACTCAACTATTCCAATGCTCTCCTGGCTGGCCTTCTATCTTCCAGCCTCCACAAACTTCTCATTCAAAATTCTGCTGCCTGTATCCCAACTCACACAAAGTCCTGTTCACCCATCACACCTGTGCTCGCTAACCTACATTGGATTCTGGTCCACGAATCAAATCAAATTCTCATTCGTGTGTTCAAATCCCTCCATGGCCTCACCCCTCCCTACATCTCTGTAACCTCCTCCAGACCTACAACCCTGCAATGCTGTGTTCCTCCACTTCCTTCACCCACCATTGGTGGCTGTCTAGGCCCTAAGCTCTCTAATTTCATCCCCAAACCTCATCGCTTCTCCGCCTCTCTTTCTATCTCCTCCTTTAAGATATTGCGTAAAACCTACCTCTTTGACCAAATGTTTGGTCACCTGTCCGAATGTCTCCTTTTTTTGGGTCGGTGTCAGTTTTTTCCTGTGAAGTGAATATGTTAAAGGTGCTACGCAAATGCAAGTTGTTGTTGTAAATATTCTTCATTAATTGATTTTGCAAAATTTACCATCAAATTTAAGAGGACACTATTTCTATTTTTCCTCTGCTAAATTTTCCCTTCCTCTCCAGAAAGCATGGACTCAAGCTGGGGTACAATTCTTTGGGCTCCAGCCATCAGCGGACGGGATGGGTAGTGGGTCAGCTGTTAAATTTAAAATGATTGACAGCGGGTTGGGAAGCCCCTGTCTAAACGCGCACACTGTACTTTCCCGATGTCAGGTCTGCCAGCGCTGAGCAGACCCGACAGGCAGCGGCGGGGGAGGCAATTAAAATCATTAGTGGCTTGTTTACAGGCATTTATCAATGGTTTTATCCCAGCTCTTTGGATTTCACAGGTCGCCCATCAGTTTCCCGCTGTGCCTAGACCTCGTCTGAAGCTGAGGCGGGAGGTCAGTGGCCATTGAATCAGCTGATGAGTTGACAGCTTCAAATGTCAAGTCAAAGCTCCCAGTTGATTGAGATATATTCGCTTAACCACTAGTTTCCCTAAACTGCATTTCCACTACAGATTCAAGATGCTGCAAGTCTTTACAGAAGTCTCCATCCAGTCGGACCTCATTACCTCTCCCACCATTGACAGATCGCTTCTGTCATCTCTACTTCTCCTACAATCTATTCCATCAGCATTGGTGTCCTTGAAACTCTCACCTTGGTCCTCAGAATCCCACCACGATCAGCCCCAACACCAGGCACACCAGTAGCACCAACAACAACACCAACAGAAACTTTACATGAACATTGGCTAAAACACCCATGTGCCTACCCTTGTGTGTTGTTAGTTGGTATGATTGCACTAGGATGACTGTGAGTGTGAGGGGTGGCTAGTGAGATGGAGATGTGATAATGTAGATAGAGAGGGATGGGTGGAGGTGCAAGGTAAATTGGTGTGAGTAAGGATGTGCAGGAATAGGGAAGAGAAGGCAGAGTGATGGGGGTGTGATGAGTGGCACTGCAGGATAAGGTTGAGTGTGGCTTTGTATTAGCGTTTCGTGATGTACTGAGATCATTGAAAGGTTTGCGCCACTGCACCCATGTCCTCCTGATGACATCCTTGCTTATGCCCTCCTGAGCAACCAGGCTGTGATGGTGTCCTGGGGAGGTCTCTTCCGCCCATGGGACAGGAAGAGGACCTCCCTGCATGCTGTGACTCCCTCCGTAAGCATATGGAGGGAGTGATGGGAGAACCGTGATTTGCACATCCTGTGCCATGTGGGAAGTCCTGGACACTTCTTGCGGCCTGGACGACCACGTGTGCAGGAAGTGTCGCCAACTGCAGCAACTCGAGCTCCGGGTTTCGGAGCTTGAGCGGCAGCTGGAGTCACAACAGTGCATCCGCGAGGCTGAGAAATACTTGGAAAGCACGTTTCTAGAAGTGGTCACCCCGCAGCCTCAGAATGTGCAGGCAGAGAGTGAATGGGTGACCGAGAAGGAGGACCAGGCAGATAGGGCAGAAATCCCCAGAGTGCATCTCACTCGCTAACCGGTTCATAGTTCTGGAAACTGGTGGGGGTGATGGTTCCTCTGGGGACAGCAGCCAGAGCCAAGGCCACGGCACCATGGGAGGCTCAGCTGCACAGGGTGGGAGGAAGAAGAGTGGAAGAGCAATAGTGATAGGGGATTCATTTGTTAGGGGAACAGATAGGCGTTTCTGTGCTCGCATGTGTGACTCCAGGATGGTATGTTGCCTCCCTGGTGCCAGGGTCAAGGATGTCACTGAGTGGCTGCAGGACACTCTGAGGGGGGAGGGTGAACAGCCAGAGGTTTTTGTCCATGTCGGTACCAACGACATAGGCATAAAGAGGGATGAGGTCTTGCAGGCAGACTATAGGGAGCTCGGAAAGAGATTAAAAAGCAGGACCTCAAAGGTAGTAATCTCCGGATTACTCCCGGTGCCACGTGCTAGTGAGTACAGGAATAGGAGGATAGAACAGATGAATGCATGGCTGGCGAGATGGTGCAGGAGGGAGTGCTTTAGATTCCTGAGGCTTTGGGACCTGTACAAGCCGGACGGGTTACACCTCAACAGAGCCGGGACCAATATTCTCACGGGGAGGTTTGCTGGTGCTGTTGGGGAGGGTTTCAACTAGCTTGGCAGGGGGATGGGCACCAGCATATAGGAGTAGAAAAGAGGAATAAGGTGCATGAAAGAGTGAGTGTGTTGGATATTACTAGAGAAGAAAGTAGTACTAGAGGCAGAAGTAGTACCATATTAGATAGGAGCAGACTGGGAAAGACTACGAAAAATTCAAAAATGGGTTTAGAATGCATGTACGTAAACGCACAAAGTGTGGTGAATAAGGTTGGTGAGCTACAAGCACAATTAGCTGTGTGGCAATATGATGTGGCAATAACGGAAACGTGGCTTAAAAACGGTGAGGACTGGGCACTTAATATTCAAGGGTACAAGGTGTTCAGGAAAAATAGGGAAGGAAAAAAGGGAGGTGGGGTGGCAGTGCTGATTCATGAAGACATTGTAGTGTTGGAAAGGGAGGATGTTCTTGAGGGGTCAAGGACAGAATCCATTTGGTTAGAGTTGAGGAGCAAAAAGGGAATGATCACTCTATTGGGGGTATTCTATAGGCCTCCAAATAGTGAGAGGGAGATAGAGGAGCAAATCTGCAGGGAAATCGCAGAGATATGCAAGATCTATAGAGTGGTGATATTGGGGGACTTTAATTACCCAACTATCGATTGGGATAATGCTGGGGTAAAGGGAAAGGAGGGGGAGGAATTTCTAAAATGTGTTCAGGAGAATTTCCTTGACAAGTATGTTCTTGGCACGACTAGGAAGGAAGCATTGCTGTATCTGGTGCTCTGGAATGAGGTGGGCCAGGTTGACCAAGTGTCTGTGGAAGAACATTTTGGTATGAGTGATCATCGTATCAAAGGATTTAGATTAGCAATGGAGAGGAGCAAGGAACAATCTAGAGTGGAACTTCTAAACTGGAATAGGGCTAACTTGAATGGGATGCGAAAGGATCTAGCCAGGGTAAAATGGAACCAAAGACTGACGGGAAAAACTGTAATGGAACAATGGGTGATCTTTAAGGAGGAGATGTTCCAAGTACAGGCTAGGTACATTCCAACAAGAGGGAAGGGTAAGGGAACCAAAGCAAGGGCTCCTTGGATGACGAGGGAGATAGAGAAGATGATGAAACAAAAAAAGAGGGTGTATGATGCATGTCAGGTGAATTCTTCAAGGGAGAACCAGACCTCAAGGCTCGTAGAATGGGCAGACAAGTGGCAGATGGAATTTAATACAGAGAAGTGTGAGGTGATGCACTTTGGCAGAAGGAACAGGGAGAGGCAATATACACTTAATGGCAGAGTTTTGAAGAGTTTGCAGGGACAGAAGGACCTGGGCGTTAATGTGCATAGGTCCCTGAAAGTGGCAGGACATATTGAGAGAGTGGTTAACAAAGCATATGGGATCTTGGGCTTCATAAATAGAGTTATTGAGTACAAATGTAGAGAAGTTATGCTGAATCTTTATAAAGCGCTGGTTAGGCCACAACTGGAGTATTCCGTCCAGTTCTGGTCACCACACTTTAGGAAGGATGTGAAGGCCCTTGAGAGGGTGCAGAGCAGATTTACCAGAATGGTTCCGGGGATGGGGGATCTTAGCTACAAGGACAGGTTGGAGAAGCTGGATTTGTTTCCATTAGAGCAAAGGAGGTTGAGGGGTGATTTGATAGAGGTATACAAGATTATGACGGGTTTGGATAGGCTAGAAGGGGAAAGGCTGTTCCCACTAGTTGATGGTACAAGGACTAGGGGACACAGATTTAAGGTTTTGGGCAAGAGATACAGGGGGGACATGAGGAAAAACTTTTTTACGCAGCGAGTGGTGAAGACCTGCAACTCACTGCCAACGGAACTGGTGGAAGCGGAAACACTCAATGTTTTCAAGGGGAGACTGGATAGGCACTTGAGGGAAATAAACTTGCAGGGCTACGGGGATAGAGCAGGGGAATGGGACTGACTCGATTGCTCTGCAGACTCGATGGGCCAAATGGCCTCCTTCTGTGCCGTTATGACTCTGTGACTCTATCATCTGCATGCAGCTCTGCACTTCTGTGCAGTGCTTGTCAGTGTTTGCAGCACTTCAATGCTGCAGAACAAATGTCAGACTAAATTTGGGCATGGTCCCTTTAAGGAAACTGGCTGATGATGTCTCATGAATGACATCACCAGACCCGCTTCCTCTAATTAGCCGGGAAACACGCTGGGTGGCTTAACAAGCCCCATCAATGGAAATCATTTCAGAGGATGGGATGAAGCCAGCAGCGGGGCCGAGACCTGCCACGGATCCGTCAATGTCAGCAAAATCGCGGCCATAGGAACAGAGGAATAGGAGTCGGCCATTAGCCCCTCGAGCCTGTTCCGCCATTCAGTGAGATCATGGCTGATCTGTGACCTAACGCCTTTGCCCCATATCCCTTAATACCTTTGGTTAACAAAACTCTATCAATGTCAGATTTAAAATTAACAACGGACCCAGCATCAACTGCCGTTTGCGGAAGAGAGTTTCACTTGCATCTTGCTCAAATGACCATTTTTGATCCCCAGGCATATTTCCAGTGGATATTACTGGACAGGGATCAGGTGTGGGAACCCTGGCTGATATTTTTCTTTGGAATGCAAGGGTGGCGAGTCCAACTGTGGTGTTCTCACTACTGGCCTGGCTTAAATCAATAGCTCAGCACAGGATTTTCCTGATCTGTATTACTCAGTTCCATTCTGCTCACTTTCAGCATGTTGTTTGAGGATTCCTTGATTGCAATTACATAAGTTTATGTCCTTCAGATAGGCTCCAGAAACGTTGCGGTGAGATGAATACTGACTCCAATAATGCTGTGACACGAACAGCAACCTTAGTTATTTCACACAGGCTGACACAATCCCCATGATTAACTTTCTGTCCATTTCTGCTGAACTTCACGGAGGTGAAATTCGTCTTGGCCGATGATGCAAAACACGCGGTAGCGAATCAGCAGCCTGTTTTCCACTCCGCCGAGCCGATTCGCAATCGCCCATTTTGTGCTGTCGTCAAGACGAATTTCACACCCTAATGTTCCAATCATTATAAGAACATAAGAAATAGGAGCAGGCGCAGGCCATTCGGCCCCTCAAGCCTGCTCCGCCATTCAATAAGATCATGGCTGATCTTCGATCTCAACTCCACTTTCCTGCATTCTCCCCATATCCCTTGATTCTCTTAATATCCAAAAATCTATCGATCTCTGTCTTGAATATACTCAACGAATTTGCTTACAATGCATTTGATATCTATGAGGTATTGTAAGCAAATCTCCCAAGCTCTCTTGGACATCAGAGGTTGTGGAAGTATTAAAAAATAATTTAGTTGAAAACTAATTTTACAACATTAATACTTGTTATCTTTCTTTCTTTCTCATGTATACAAATCTATACTTACATAACACCATCTCAGTTAAAAATAATACACTTTGGAGCTCTTTTCCCAGACCAATATAAAATTAATCAAACAGTTTTTCATGATAACCTCGTTGACATGATGAGAGCCAAGAGAGTAATCCTTGGACACTGGTGAGGTGCTCTGGGAGATTGCTCTGCCATGCTAACCACAGGTTTGAACGAATGTCTCCTCCTTATGGAATATCCAGGTGAATAGATAATATTGCAACTCTTCATATTTCATTGGGCTTCAACAATGGACTGATTATTTGTATTAGGTGTCGCAGATATATTCAGTATTTTATGAATGAATCGTATATCATAAAATCGGGATGGTTTCCTGGACCAATACGTCGAGGAACCAACTAGAGATCAGGCCATCTTAGACTGGGTATTATGTAATGAGAAAGGATTAATTAGCAATCTTGTTGTGCGAGGCCCCTTGGGGAGGAGCGATCATAATATGATAGAATTCTTCATTAAGATGGAGAGTGAAGTAGTTGACTCAGAGACTAGGGTCCTGAATTTAAATAAAGGAAACTACGATGGTATGAGGCACGAGTTGGCTAGGATGGATTGGGGAACGTTACTTAAAGGGTTGACGGTGGATAGGCAATGGCAAACATTTAAAGATCGCATGCATGAACTACAGAATTTGTTCATCCCTATTTGGCATAAAAATAAATCAAAAAAGGTGACTCAACCGTGGTTAACAAGGGAAATTAGGGATAGCATAAGATCCAAGTAGGGGACATATAATTTGGCCAGAAAAAGCAGCAAACCTGAGGATTGGGAACAGTTCAGGATTCAGCAAAGGAGAACAAAGGGATTAATTAAGAGGGGGAAATTAGATTATGAGAGTAAGCTTGCAGGGAACATAAAAACTGACTGTAAAAGCTTCTATAGATATGTGAAGAGAAAAAGATTGGTGAAGTCAAGCGTAGGTCCCTTGCAGTCAGAATCAGGGGAATTTATAATGGGGAACAAAGAAATGGCAGCCCAATTAAATACATACTTTGGTTCTGTCTTCACAAAGGAGGACACAAATAAC
Source organism: Squalus acanthias (assembly GCA_030390025.1). Lineage (NCBI taxonomy): Eukaryota > Metazoa > Chordata > Chondrichthyes > Squaliformes > Squalidae > Squalus > Squalus acanthias. The sequence goes on from JASTWF010000031.1 coordinate 7,083,741, forward strand.
TTCCCAGAGATGTCGGGGAACATAGGGTCTAATGAGAGGGAGGAATTGAATGTAATCAGTATTTGTAGGGAAATGGTGTTAGGGAAATTGACGGGATTGAAGGGCGATAAATCCCCAGGGCCTGATAATCTACATCCTAGGGTACTTAAGGAAGTGGCCCTAGAAATAGTAGATGCATTGTTGGTCATCTTCCAAAATTCTATAGACTCTGGAACAGTTCCCATGGATTGGAGGATAGCTAATGTAACCCCACTATTTAAAAAAGGTCATGATGTGGAGATGCCGGCGTTGGACTGGGGTGGACAAAAATGAGAAGTCGCACAACACCAGGTTATAGTCCAACAGATTTATTTAAAATTACAAGCTTTCGGAGCTGTCGCCCCTTCCTCAGGTAAAGTTACTGTGAGACAATCTATCAGAATTCACAGAATATAAACACAGAGAAAATGCATTCAACATCAAAGACACACTAAGAGCACAGCCAAGACAATGAGATGTGTCCCAGGGGGTCCAACGTGTCAAAACACCTGCTGGCTGCATATCCTCTCCATTTGGGTTTGTTTCTTGTGTTTGTTTCTTGTGTTTGTTTTTTTAAAAAGCTGGAAAGACCGGCAACGATGTCAAGTCACGTTCTGTATCGTGACATGAACCCGATATCCCGATTGAGGCCATCCTCATGAGTGCGGAACTTGGCTATCAGTTTCTGCTCGATGATTCTGCGTTGTCGTGTATCCCGAAGGCCGCCTTGGAGAACGCTAACCCGCAGATCCGAGGCTGAATGCCCTTGACTGCTGAAGTGTTCCCCGACTGGGAGGCAACCCTCCTGCCTGGCGATTGTTGCGCGGTGTCCGTTCATACGTTGTCTCAGTGTCTGCATGGTCTCGCCGATGTACCATGCTCTGGGGCATCCTTTACTGCAACGTATCAGGTAGACAACGTTGGCCGAGTCACATGAGTATGTACCATGTACCTAGTGGGTAGTGTCCTCACGTGTGATGACGGTATCTGTGTCCATGATCTGGCATGTCTTGCAGAGGTTGCCGTGGCAGGGTTGTGTGGTGTCGTGGTCGCTGTTCTCCTGAAAGCTGGGTAATTTGCGATACATTGCAGTAAAGGATGCCCCAGAGCATGGTACATCGGCGAGACCATGCAGACACTGAGACAACGTATGAACGGACACCACGCAACAATTGCCAGGCAGGAGGGTTGCCTCCCAGTCGGGGAACACTTCAGCAGTCAAGGGCATTCAGCCTCGGATCTGCAGGTTAGCGTTCTCCAAGGCGGCCTTCGGGATACACGACAACGCAGAATCATTGAGCAGAAACTGATAGCCAAGTTCCGCACTCATGAGGATGCCCTCAATTGGGATATCGGGTTCATGTCACGATACAGAACGTGACTTGACATCGTTGCCGGTCTTTCCAGCTTTTAAACAAACAAACACAAGAAACAAACACAAGAAACAAACCCAAATGGAGAGGATATGCAGCCAGCAGGTGTTTTGACATGTTGGACCCCCTGGGACACATCTCATTGTCTTGGCTGTGCTCTTAGTGTGTCTTTGATGTTGAATGCATTTTCTCTGTGTTTATATTCTGTGAATTCTGATAGATTGTCTCACAGTAACTTTACCTGAGGAAGGGGCGACAGCTCCGAAAGCTTGTAATTTTAAATAAATCTGTTGCACTATAACCTGCTGTTGTGCGACTTCTCATTTTTAAAAAAAGGTGGTAGAGAGAAAACGGGGAATTACAGACCGGTAAGCCTGACATCGGTAGTGGGGAAAATGCTAGAGTCCATTATAAAAGATGTAATAGCAGAGCACTTGGAAAACAGTGACAGGATCGGACAAAGTCACCATAGATTTACAAAAGGTAAATCATGCTTGACTAATCTACTGGAATTTTTTGAGGATTTAACTGGTAGAATAGATAAGGGAGAACCAGTGGATGTGGTGTACTTGGACTTTCAGAAGGCTTTCGATAAGGTCCCGCATAAGAGATTAGCGTGCAAAGTTAAAGCACATGGGATTGGTGGTAAGGTACTGTCTTGGATAGAAAACTGGTTGGCAGACAGGAAGCAAAGAGTTGGAATAAACGGGTCTTTTTCCGAGTGGCAGGCAGTGACTAGTGGGGAACCGCAGGAATCGGTGCTAGGACCCCAGCTATTCACAATATATATAAATGATCTAGACGAGGGAACTAGATGTAATATCTCCAAGTTTGCAGGCGACATAAAGCTGGGTGGGCGTGAGTGCTGTGAGAAGGATGCAGAGAAACTCCAGTATGATTTGGACAGGTTGGGTGATTGGGCAGATGCATGGCAAATGTAGCATAATGTGGATAAATGCGAGGTTATCCACTTCGGTGGCAAAAACAGGAAGACAGATTATTATCTGAACGGCAATAGATTGGGAAAAGGGGAAGTGCAATGAGACCTGGGTGTCCTTGTGCACCAGTCGCTGAAGGTAAGAATGCAGGTGCAGCAGGCGGTTAAGAAGGCAAATGGTATGTTGGCCTTCATAGCGAGAGGATTCGAGTACAGGAGCAAGGATGTCTTGCTACAGTTGTACAGGGCCTTGGTGAGACCACACCTTGAGTATTGTGTGCAGTTTTGGTCGCCTTATCTGAGGAAGGATGTTCTTGCCATGGAGGGAGTGCAGCGAAGATTCACCAGACTGATACCTGGGATGGCAGGAATGACGTATGAGGAGAGATTGGGTCGATTAGTCTTATATTCGCTGGAGTTTAGAAGAATGAGAGGGTATCTCATTGAAACTTATAAAATTCTAACAGGACTAGACAGACTAGATGCAGGAAGGATGTTCCCGATGGCGGGGGAGTCCAGAACCAGGGGTCACAGTCTAAAGATAAGGGGTAAGCCATTTAGCACTGAGATGAGGAGGAATTTCTTCACCCAGAGAGTGGTGAACCTGTAGAATTCTTTACCACACAAGGCAGTTGAGGCCAATTCATTAAATATATTAAAGAAGGAGTTAGATATATTTCTTGAGGCTGAAGGGACCAAGGGATATGAGGAGAAAGCAGGGACAGGGTACTGAATATGGATGATCAGCGATGATCTCATTAAATGGCAGACAGGTTCGAGGGGCCGAATGGCCGACTCCTGCTCCTATCTTCTATGTTTTAATCGTTTCCTATCACTCATCTTTTGTATCGGGTTATACATGCATGTTCTTTCTTTTGTAGTGACACTTAATAATAAAAATCCAAATGAGAAACAGAAAACAGACTCTTCCTTGTTGACAGGGTGTTGTGTAAAAGGATAATTGTGGAGTAACAACAGACAAAAATCATATCTCCACTAACATCAACATGTCACAGTTTCATCAGAAACCAGTTTTAACCCATTTCCTAGGGCTACACATAAAGGCCTAGAAATTCATCTTGGGCAGTGGCACAAGACATTGACTGCATTGGAACTGAGTATCAGGCGCTGCGTATAATGGGCGGCCGATCCGATACCGTCCGTTTTGTGCCACTGCCAGAGACCATTTTCTAGGCCAAAAGATTAATTAAAATATTTATTTTCCTCATGAAAATATAAATATTAGAAATTGGATGTCATGTCCAGCAATGTGATGAGAAAAATGCCTCCACTTATCATGAAACTCATCACATCCCACTCATGACTTCATCACTTGTGCATTATCCAATCAGTTTTGCTCTGGGAAATATATCCTGTCTAATGGCTGGTCATGACAAAACAATGACAATTGGTTTAGTGAATACTCGTCAAAGAAGAGCTGATTATTGCAGACCGGGTCTTGGGAGTGCGGCCTAAGAGTATCACACTCCCAAATTTACCTTTAATTATCACTGCTGGACTCTGTGTACCGGCAGCAGAAGGAAAGCCCATGCACAGAGTTACCCTGACAAATTGGCTACTGTGCACGTGCAACATAGAATCGTAATGTTATCAAGGGGCGTCACTATATAAAGCGAAGAGTGTGTTGCCACCAGTGCAGCTTTTCCGAGACACAGATCGACTGAAGCGGGCACTAAGATCTAGTTTAGCAAAATCTGGTAGTTTTACCTTGATCAGAGAACCAGTTGTGGGAGGCCTGGGCTATGGTAGACAGGGCCAAGGAGCAGCATAAAAGCTGCTTGGAAAAGGATTAAAATAGTAAAACAGACAGATTCCACTGATACAGAGGTTTCAAGGGAATCTTCTGTCAGTTCAACTGCTTGGGGGGGAAAGACCAGGTGAGAAACTTACCAATCCCTAACTAGATATACATCCTAAAACATCAAGTAACACAACCTTTTAAAGCAGTGGCAGCGGCGAGAGGATAAAGAGCGGCCCGGGAGTGGACCTGAATTAAAGCAGCGGCAGCGCGAGGCTCCGATTCAAAAACAACATCAAAGAGTGATGTCACGGGAGAGCAGGTAGGTGATTGGTTGGTGAGTATTACAGCTCTTTTTGCTCTCTAAGAAAAATGAGAGGTGATCTCATTGAAACATACAAGATTCTGAAGAGGATTGACAGGGTAGATGCTGAGAGGTTTTTTCCCCGGGCTGGAGTGTCTAGAACTAGGGGGCATTGTCTCAGGATAAGGGGTAGGCCATTTACGACTGAGATAAGGAGGAATTTCTTCACTCAGAGGGTTGTGAATCTTTGGAATTCTCTGCCCCAGAGGACTGTGAATGCAGAGTCTTGGAGTATATTCAAGGCTGAGATAGCTGGATTTTTGGACTCGAGGGGAATCAAGGGATATGGCGATCGGGCGGGAAAGTGGAGTTGAGGTCGATGATCAGCCATGATCTTATTGAATGGCGGAGCAGGCTCGAGGGGTCATATGGCCTACTCCTGCTCTTATTTATGTTCTTATGTTCTTTAAATTACAGTGATAATATAAATAAATGACAATTTATATGCATGAAAACCTCAACACATTAAATCCTAGGATCATCAATTGTCCCATTTCGGACAGAACAGTCTGGTTTCTGATTGGGTTGTCCAGTAATTTCTAAAATGCAAACCAAAAAAAAAAGTCTTGTTTTTAAAATAGAAGTCTGTTTTCTTGTCTACATGCCAACTTTCCATTTTATTTAGACAAACAACATTGCATATCCAGTGTCTGCTTGTCCACATTTGCTGGCAAAAACCCAGATGGATTTAAAACATTCCTGCTAGCTGACATGAAAAATGGCTCCCTTTCCTCATGTACTGTCCCTCTCCTTTTCAAAATGACTGTCGTCGCACCTCTCCTCATAAACCCACTCTCGACTCCTCTGTCCTTGCACGTTACCGCCCCATCTCCAATCTCCCTTTCCTCTTCAAAGCCCTTAAACGTGCTGTCACCTTCCTAATCTGTACCCATCTTTACCGCAACTTCATGTTTGAATCCGCCCAATCAAGTTTCTGCCCCTGCCACAGCCCTGAAATGGCCCAAATCACATTCACAAATGCATCTTCTGTGACTGTGAGCACTTTGCACTCGTCCTCTTCCTCATTCTTAACCTCTCTACAGCCTTTTGACAGTTGACCACACCATCCTCCACCTCTCATGTATTATCCAAATGAGTGGGACTTCCCTTGCTTAGTTCCATTCTTACCTATCCAATCATAGCCAGTGAATCTCTTGCAATGATTTCTCTTCCCGTTCACACACCATTATGTCTGGAGTCCCTCAAGGATCTATCCTTGGCCCCCTCCATTTCTTCATCAACATGACCCCTTGGTGACATCATCCGAAGACATAAGGGGTCAGGTTCCACATATATGCTGATGACACCCTGCTCTACCTCTCCGTCACCTCTCTTGATTCCTCCACTGCCTTAGTGTTGTCAGACTGAAATCCAGTCCTGGAGGAGCCGCAATTTCCTCCAGTTGGGAATATTGGGAAGACCAAAGCCATTGTCTTTGGCCCACGCAACAAACTCTGTTCTCTGACCACTAATCCCATCCCCCTCCCTGACCACTGTCTCAGGCTGACCAGACTGTTTGTAACCTCGGTGTCCTATTTGACCCAGAGCTGACCTTCTAACCTCATATCTTCTCCATCACAAAGACTCCCGACATCCTCTTCCGTAATATCGCCCATCTCCGCCCCTGCCTCAGTCAGAACTCTGCTGCTCCTATCATATCCTGCACAAAGTCGTGCTCACTCATTAACCATATGTACATTGACCTACATTGGCACCAGGTGCCCCATCGTCTTGAATTAAAAATTCCAACTCCTCACTGCCTTCCAACTGCTGCCCTTCGATGCTTGTATCCGCCTTGACTAAGACCTTGGCTACCTTCAATGCCTCTCTTGGCATTCTCAAAGGGCTCATGGAGGCACTCAATGCTGTCGCTTTATGAACAGCAACAGCAACTGCCCCATCCTCCTCTATCACTGACCTTCCCATTCACTGCACCCATTATGGGCTAAGTTCACCAACCTCCTTCCTGTCCCACTCACCCAACCCACCACTGTCCAATAGGATTCTGCCAGTGGATCAACAATCACCACCCATCTCCGCATTTCTCTCCGGATTGTCCGCTCACTCGTGAACAAGACCCTTGCCATCCACGATCATATTGTGGATGATTGCATTGATATTATGGCCCAGACGGAAAATTGGCTCACAGGTGAAGACACCTTGCCCCTTACTGAAGTCTCCCAGCCTGGCTATACGATCCACCATTTACCCCACCCAAAGCGCCACAGAGACATTGTGGCCCTTATCACCAAATCACACCTTCGTCTCTCGAACTTCTTCTGTGGCACCTTCTGCTCCTTCCACCCCCTCACCTCCCCTTTAAAATCCCGAGTTTTCTACCCTTCTCCTTGTGTATGGTGTCCCCTACAGCAAACCCTGGGCAGTGCTTCAACAGGCCTTTTGCAGCTCAAGGCCTCTGCCCTAAATTGTTGCTCCCTCTGTGCCTGGTGTGCTTGTGCCACCAGCGCACAGGAGCAGAATTTCCGCTCCAATATTGTTTGGTGTCAGCAGTGCCACCCAGTGGCTGAAGTCAGGTGTTACAAATATATTATTTTTCTCCATCAAAGTTCGTTTCAGCACCACACGGCAGCAAAAATAAGCTGCTATCAAAGTTACTGTCTAATGGGGAAGAAAGAGAATTTTGTGCTCGTAAAAAGGAGGACAGAATGAGAAGAAAGCAAAAGAGAATGGGGGTAATGTTGACTTTGTGCCATCGTGTAAAACGGGCGATAGCGGAACGACAGCCAGTTTTACATCTCTCCCGATTTTTATTTCCATTGAAGTAAAATGGCAAAAATCAAGTTTCTGGGAGTTGGAGGCCTGCTGTCAGACTCTCCTAGATAACAACTCTTCCGCCTTCAATGCGGGCCGTGGATCAGTTTTTGGTGGTCTGGGCTGTGGGCGTTAGAGTGTGGCTTCTTGTGCTGCTCCTCCCACAACCCCAGCTCTGGCAGATGCCCGATTTTCACCCATAGTGGCGCAGATGCCTGCCTGCAAAATGCAAATTACGGAAACTCCAGTTGACCCCAGATACTCTGATGCACCAGTGGCAGAGGTTCCTAGCGGGCGCATCCCACCATTTATGCTGAGAGCGAAGGCCCATAACGTTTCAGGCCTTGTATGACAAGGTTATGGAAAAATATCGTAAAACATTGGGGTTGTTGGAAAATTGGGACGTTGCTGTTGTTGTTGACGTGTGTCATAAGAACTTAAGAAACAGGAGTAGGCCCTTTGAGCCTTTGAGCCTGCTCCGCCATTCAACAAGATCATGGCTGATTTTCTACCTCAACTCCACCTTACCGCGCTATCCCCATACCCCTTAATTCCCTTCGTTTCCAAAAATTTATCGAACTCTGTGTTGAATATATTCAACGACTGAGCATCCACAGCTCTCTGGGGTGGCAATTTCCAAAGATTCACAACCCTTTGAGAGAAGAAATTTCTCCTCATCTCAGTCCTAAATAGCCGACCCCTTATTCTGAGACTCTGACTCCTGGTTCTAGACTCCCCAGCCAGGGGAAACATCCTCCCTGCATCTACCCTGTCAAGCCCCTTAAGAATTTTAAATGTTTCAATTAGATCACCTCTCATTCTTCGAAATTCTAAGGAATATAGGCCTAGTCTACTCAATCTCTCCTCATAGGGCAATCACCTCATCCCAGGAAGCAGTCTTAGTTGCACTCCCTCTATGGCAAGTATGTCTTTCCTTAGGTAAGGAGACCAGAACTGTACACAGTACTCCAGGTGTGGCCTCACAAATGCCCTGTATAATTGCAGTAAGACTTCTTTACTCTTATACTCTAATCCCTTTATAACAAAAGCTAACATACCATTTGCTTTCCTAATTGCTTGCTGTACCTGCATGTTAACTTTCTGTGATTCATGTACAAGGACACCAATGTACATTCCCTCTGAATGCAAAACATTTCCCAGTCTCTCGCCATTCAAAAAATATTCTGCTTTTTTGTTTTTCCGACTGTGAAGTGGATAACTTCACACTTCCCCACATTGTATTCCATTTGCCATGTTCTTGCCCACTCAGTCAACCTGTCTATATCTCTCTGCAGCCTCTTTGCTTCCTCCTCACAGCTTACTTTCCCACCTAACTTTGTATCATCAGCAAACTTGGATACGTTACACTCAGTCGCTTCATCTCAGTCATTAATATAGATTGTAAATAGCTGAGGCCCAAGTACTGATCCTTGTGGAACCCCGTTAGTTACAACCTGCCAACCTGAAAATGTCCCGTTTATTCCTACTCCCTGTTTTCTGACATGAACCAATCCTCAATCAATCCCATGAGTCCTAATTTTGTGTAATAACCTCTTGTGTGGCACCTTATCGAATGCTTTTTGAAAATCCAAATACACAACATCCACTGGTTCCCCCTTATCCATCCTACTAGTTACATCTTCAAAAAACTGTAACAGGTTTATCAAACACGATTTCCATTTCATAAAACCATGTTGACTCTGCCTAATCATATTATGATTTTCTAAGTGCCGTTACCACGTCCCTAATAATAGATTCTAGCATTTCTCCGGCGTAAGAGCGTGAGTGGAGAATTTTCCGAAGAGAGAGCCTGTTACCTGTAACAACGCCAAATTGCATTTATATAGCACCCAAAACATAGTAAAATGACCCAAGGTGCTTCACAGGTGTGTCTGCAGGTCAAGTTACCTGTTGAAACTCCTCCAGTTTAGTGTTGAAATGGTTATAACTGGGGAACTCCAAGGACGTAAAAATGGCAAGAAATTGCTGTGTCGTATCGACTGGAATCGCCGTCGTGAACATCAACGCCTCAGGAAAACTGCAATAAAATAGACTGGTTAGGAACATTGAAGTCCATGGGATTAAAGTAGCAGTGGCAGGCAGTACTGCAATTTGGCTAAGCACTGTCCGCAGACTCTCATTGACTCACACAGGTCTCTCAAACACTTAGGTTGTAGAGGCATTCGGCAAGATGCTTGGGAACATCCAACAGATGAGCCGAAGAGAGTTTCGGGTTGGCGGAGGACCCACACACGTCACACTGGGCAGACGAGCGAGCCTAGAGGCCAGGGCAGACGGGTGTTGACCCGTGGAGATCGCGTCTTCTACCCAGGGCCCAACGGGTAAAATAAATCTCCAGAGATATAGAAGTTACCTTGTAAACTAATTGCGAGCACTTCTGTCTATAATGTTAAAACACCATGTAAACCACCAAGCCTAGTAATCACTTGTTTCTGAAATTGGAATTGATAAGATGAATTGATAAAAATAAAATTGATATGAGTTGCTGTTTCAAGTCCACGTCAAATCCGTTGATGTCCAGCTGAATTCTGCTATGAGAATTATCACCGGTACGCTTTTATCGACACCAACACCTTGGCTGCCCGTGCTTGCAAACATCGCACCACCACACCTACGCCGCGAATATGCAGTCTCCAGAGAATACAACCGCTACACCAGCAAAGACATGCCGATCCAGGCCGACTTGAACAACCTACCACCAACCCGTCTCAAATCTAGGAGGCCATTTTGAACCGTCGTCAAAGCACTTCAGCGATCTCCTCTCAGCCTTGATGACGAAATACTTGGAAGAACTGTGACATACGGAATGGATTCCTTATAGAGGACCGCATCGTACAACCTGAAGGATCAAACCTTCCTCGCAAACAGTGGACAACCATCAACTGCCTCAGAACCGGTCATGGTAGATGCTGCCACAATCTCCATAGATGGAAGATTAAAGCATCCCCATCATGTGACTGTGGAGCTCCTAATCAGACCCTGGACCACATCATTGAGCGCTGCCCTCAGAGGAAATTCGCAGGAAGCCTACAAGATATCCACGCTGTTACACCGGAAGCTTTGGCCTGGATATCTGACTTAGATATTGACATTTGATTTGCTTTGTTACTACCATACGAAAGAAGAAGAGGGAATGCAACAAAGGTTCACCAGACTGATTCCTGGGATGGGGTGATTGTCCGATGAGGAGAGATTGAGTAGACTAGGCCTATGTTCCCTAGAGTTTAGAAGAATGAGAGGTGATCTCATTGAAACATACAAAATTCTTGAGGGGCTTGACAGGGTAGCTGCAGGGAGGATGTTTCCCCTGGCTGGGGAGTCCAGAACCAGGGGTCAGAGTCTCAGAATAAGGGGTCGGCCATTCAGGACTGAGATGAGGAGAAATTTCTTCACTCAGAGGATGGTGAATCTTTGGAATTCTCTACCCCGGAGGGCTGTGGAGGCTCAGTCTTTGAGTACATTTAAAACAGAAATTGATATTGGGGCAGAAATTCGGGTCTCCACGGGTGAGTACGTGCTGTGTACTCACCCGTAGGGCCACCAGAAGTGCCGGTTTCGCGCATGCACTGCGCATGCACGGGAAACCTGAGCTTCCAGTCTCGTGAAAGAAGGGGTTCGAGGGTCAACCGCGTGCGCCGGAGAGGCAGCGCGCACGCAGCGAACTTTGTTTTTTTTTCAGGTTTCTCTGTGAGGGTAAGTACGGAGAATCTGCGCAGGAAAAAAGGAGGCGCAAGGCCTGCTTTTAACAAGGTAAGTGGTGAATTAAGTACAATTTAAACATTTTTTCAACAGGTTTATCATTTTTACATACTTTAAAGAAAGGTAAGTTTATTTTTAGCACCGTTAAAATGTGTAATTATTTTTTCAAAAATTTAAATTTTTGTTTATAGTTAATTTATGTAATTTATAGTTATTTTAAAAATGTGATGTTTTTTTTTAATTAATTGAAATTTTAGTGAGGTTTTGGGGGGTGATCTCTATTCATAGATTTGACAGGTCTTCCTGTCAAAATCTATGAATGGAGATTCCCTGCTCCAATTGGCTCTCCATAGCCCACGTGATCCCAGGGGACGCTTCGAACTAACTGCACCCTTGGGATACGCAAGCACTGCGCACCGCCAACTGCAGGAGGCCCAGGAGCCGAAGACCACGCAGGGCCAAAGCACAACGGCAGGCACGGTAAGTAAGTACGCGCGCGATCCTTCCACCCGCGGGAAGCCGGAGAGCCGAATTTCTGGACCAAGATGTTTGGATATTAAGGGAATCAAGGGGTGTGGGGATAGTGCAGGAAAGAGGACTTGAGGTAGAAGATCAACCATGATCTTATTGAATGGCGGGGCAGGCTTGAGAGGCTGAATGGCCTACTCCTGTTCCTATTTCTTATGTTCTATGGGACATGGTCTCAGGATAAAGGGTTGGCCATTTAAGACTGAGATGAGGAAGAATTTCTTGACTCTGATGGCTTGCGAATATTTGGAATTCTCTTCCCCAAAGTGCTATAGACGCTGAATCGTGCTGTGTGACAGTATCTCAGTGCGGGACAGTATTACAGGACAGCATCACAGCGCTGCCGATATCAGTGATCGCTAAAATTATGGAGATGAAGCTGATTGTGATGTCAGTGAGTGTGCAATGCTCAGTGGACGCACGATCTGGGAGTTTGTGGTTCGCCGTTCAACTTACCAGCATGCCTTAAGTACGAAGAGCTGAGCAAGCGTTGACAAGCAGGAAGGAGACTCCAGCAGTGGTATTTAAAGGGATCATCAGCACTCACTTGCAGATCTGTGCAACTTTCTGCAACTGCAGCAGCTTTATAAACTTCTTTCAAGGTTCTAAGGAAACAGGGAGTGTTGATTCACGTGGAGAACGCCTTCATTCTTATTTAAAGGCTTCTGCTCACACTTGCTCAGTCATGGGGGCTCTACTGGCAGTCCCCCCTCGTGCCTGAGTATCTTCGGGGGAGAGAGCAGAGGCATCGAAGAAGGGGAGAAGATGTACGCAGGGGGAGGAGGGCTAGGAGGGCTCACAACAGGAGGCCTTACCCACCTAGGGTCTTCCGAGAGCACTTCTCTTATATATATTTAAGCAAGGAGCAGTGTATTAGGAGGCTACGCTTCACCAATAAGGTGGCCACAGAACTCTGCCACCTCCTGCAAGCAGACCTGCAGCCTGACATCAAGGCGAACACAGCTCTGCCAGTGACAGTCAAGGTCACCGTGGCCCTCAATTTCTTCGCCTGCGAATTCTTCCAGTCTGCAGCAGGAGACATAGAATCATAGAATAGTACAGCACAGAAGGCCATTCGGCCCATCGAGTCTGCACTAGCTTTTTCGAAGAGCTATCCAGTTAGTCCCACTCCACCACTCTTTCCCCATATCCCTGCAATTTTTTCTCCTTCAAGTATTTGTCCAATTCCGTCTGAAAGCCACGATTGAATCCGTTTTCACCGCCCTATCAGGCAGTGCATTCCAAATCCTAGCTACTGGTTGCGTAATTTTTTTTTTCCTCATGTCGCCTCTGGTTCTTTTGCCAATCACCTTAAATCTGTGTCCCAAAGCCTCAAGTCACTTCTTGCCTTAGATGTAAAGAGGAAGAAGGCAAGTCTTGCGGGGTGCTTCCATAGCTCACATCTCGCAGTTCGCCGTCCATCGTTGCATCCGGTAGGGCACAGAGACACTGTACAGCAGGTGAAGGGATTACGTTGTCTTCTCCCTGAGCAGAGAGAAGCCTGACGAGCGCGCATGAAGACGAGGAGGAGGGAGGGAGGAGGCAGGCAGCCAGCCAATCCCCGTTCTGGACGGGCTGTCCATGAAGGCCTCATCAGACTCTTGATTCTACTGAATGAAACCCCAGTTCCCTGTTGGTCAACATATCCCCATCATACCATCCCTCTGTCACAGAATATCATAGCCTCCTCCTGGGTACAAAGCTTAAACTGAGAGCTACCACCACAAAAGATTCCAAACATAATTAATAAATTGATCCAAAATCAATTGACACATAATTACACTTACGATATGAACTAATCGCACTTGTGCAATCCCTTAGTGCCTGTCGTTCGGGTGCCCTTTCCTGATCAAGTGCTCCCACAGTGGCTAAGGCATGGCAGGTGGAAGGCTGCTGAGTTTCCGTGGGGGAAGCTTCAGATGGCCTTGCAGGATGACCTCGAGCAACTGTGGCCCTAGAAGGCCCGGCTGTAGACTGCACCACCTCGGCATGGGCGGCAGCAGTCTTGGCTGGCTGGCTGATGGACTGCGGCAAGGGCAATGGCGTAGTGGCAGTGATGGGAACAGGAATGCTGTCATCCTGAAAGAGGACAGCAGGGTACTGCTCCACTGACACTCCCCCGGGCCAGCACCTCAGCATTCTCACAAATCTGTTGGAGCAGAGCTTGCTGGGCTGCTGCGACTCCCTGCAACCCCGGTCGACGGTGGGCAACACAGCCACAATGGGAGCAAGCTGAGACTTCATGAGAGCACTCTTCACTTCCGCTGCAGCACTAAGACATTGGGTGTGCGGCAAGCGGACAGCTCGCCTCCTCTCCACGGCCACGACCAGTGCCTCAAGAGCCACGTAGGAGAATCTGCGGGCTCTCTCCCTGTGCTGAAGCTCCGGCAAGTGTTGGCACTGCCGTCTTCTTCCAGCTGAAGTTGTGAGTGGATTGACAATGAGGTGCAGTGGCATAAATGCACCTCCCCTTGACCTGCCACAGCGTAACATCGTTGGGCCTTAACACTGCCCATTTCGTGGCCATCTCCAATTACTAGGCCTTTATGTTTCAATGAGATCACCCCTCATTCTTCTAAATTCCAGAGAGTATGTTCGTTGATGGATAAATAATGGCCAGGACACCGGGGAGAACTCCCTTGCTCCTCTTCCAATAGTGCCATGGGATCTTTTACACCCACCCGAGAGGACACATGGGTCCTCGGTTTAACATCTCACACGAAACACAGCACCGCGAACAGTGCAGCGCTGCCTCAGTTCTGTCACTGGGAGTGTCAGCCTGGATTATGGGCTCAAGTCTCTGGAGTGGGACTTGATCTCACATCCTTCTGACTCAGATTTGAGAGTGCTACCCAGAGATCCTGTGGGGAGACAGACCCTGGGGACCATTAGTGGCCAATCATTTGGAAAGGTTAGCCTCTTCCCTCCACAGCCTATTGCTACCGAGCCCTGCCCCACAATCCTTCTCCCCCAGTTCAGCTGCCTCAGCCTTTTCACCTCTTGCCACTTTCCTCCACTTTTCCCCACAGTCCTCCTCCTCCTCCCTCAGGTGGATTATTGTGGACAAATCTGCACACCGCACTTCAGGAAAATTGAAGCTAGATTTCAGCATAGTCATGGGAAGTCACAAGTCTTCCTCTCACAAATAACATAAAACATTCTGAAAACAATAAACAGTAGATAATGTTCAAGTGCTCACATTTAAAGCAATTTATTGCTGCTTTCTTCGTTTAAAGAAGTTTTCTCCTTTTCGAAGTTTCAGCTTCAAAGGTCTGAGCAGGAAACACACTGTAACCAAATAAACCTTGTTAGTGGCTTTATTTAATCTGTAACAGGTCGCATAAGAACATAAGAAATAGGAGCAGGAGTAGGCCATTTGGCCCCTCGAGCCTGCCCCGCCATTCGATAAGATCATGGCTGATCTGATCTTGGCCTCAACTCCACTTTCCTGCCCGCTCCCCATAACCCTTGACTTCCTTCTCGTTCAAAAATCTGTCTATCTCCACCTTAAATATATTCAATGACCCAGCCTCCACAGCTCTCTGGGGAAGAGAATTCCAAAGATTCACGACCCTCTGAGAGAAGAAATTCCTCCTCATCTCTGTTTTAAATGGGCGACCCCTTATTCTGAAACTATGCCCCCTAGTTCCAGATTCCCCCACGAGGGGAAACATCCTCTCTGCATCTGCCCTGTCAAGCCCCCTCAGAATCTTATACGTTTCAGTAAGATCACCTCTCGTTCTTCTAAACGCCAATGAGCATAGGCGCAACCTGCTCAACCTTTCTTCATAAGACAACCCCTTCATCTCAGGAATTAACCTAATGAACCTTCTCTGAACTGCCTCCAATGCAAGTATGTCCCTCCTTAAATAAGGAGACCAAAACTGTACGCAGTACTCCAGGTGTGGTCTCACCAACACCTTGTACAGTTGTAGCAAGACTGCCCTACATTTATACTCCATCCCCCTTGCAATAAAGGTCAACATTCCATTTGCCTTCCTAATTACTTGCTGTACCTGCATGCTAACTTTTTGTGTTTCATGTACAAGGACCCCCAGATCCCTTTGTACCGCAGCATTTTGTAGTCTACCTCCATTTAAATAATAATTTGCTTTTTTATTTTTCCTACCAAAGTGGATAACCTCATTTTCCCACATTATACTCCATCTGCCAAATTTTCGCCCACTCGGCCTATCTATATCCCTTTGCAGGTTCTTTGTGTCCTCCTCACAACTTACTTTCCCACCTATCTTCCCCACTCCTTCCCACTGACGTTCCTCCCCCTCCCCATGTGACGTTACACCCCCTCCTTCCATGTGACGTTACTCCTCCTCCCCGCTCCTTCCCATGTGACGTTACTCCTCCTCCCCGCTCCTTCCCACGTGACGTTACTCCACCTCCCCATGTGACATTACTCCCCCCTTCCCTGCTCCTTCCCAGGTGACGGTACTCCCCCCGCCGCCGCTCCTTCCATGTGATGTTACTCCCCCCGCCCCCCCCCCTCCTTCCCTTGTTCATGAGACGTTACTCCCCACACCCGGGCCGATCGCCTCTCGGACAGTGAACAGGGCCTTATTTTGTCCCGTTGGGTGGGCTGCGTTGCTTTGCGCGGTTGATTGCAGTGTTGGCCGATGTCTGGCGGCTAAGCTTTTACCGGTGTTTCTTTCACAGCAAAAAACACAGGATTCCTCGCACATCGGCCCTCAGCTCGATCCAAAGCAGTCTCGGTGTCGGAGGGACACGGCCGACATTGGACTTCGCGCCAAAACGCGCCGTCAGTTGCGCATGCGCTAATCTTTTCAGTCGGTTGGCGCGGTGTGACGTGGCAGGCCCGGATTGGCCTGCTCTTCAGAGGTGTGCGCGTCTCTGGCCAGCAAACCAGACTGAGCCGCCTCACAAACCCCCTGTCAGAACCTGTCTGTCTCTCCTCTGTCCAGCCACCGGGTTTATTGCAAACCGTTTTTTTCTTGTTGTGGGAAAATGTCCCCTGCCATCAAAACAAAAGTGAGACAGAAAAAGAAAGACGTGCATTTATAAAGCACCTCTCACAACCACCGGACGTCCCAAAGCGTTTTGCCGCCAATGAAGTACTTTTTGAAGTGTAGTCACTGTTGTAATGTCGGAAACGCAGCAGACAATTTGCGCACAGCAAGCTCCCACAAACAGCAATGTGATAATGGCCAGATAATTTGTTTTAGTGATGTTGCTTGAGGGATAAATATTGGCCCAGGGCACCGGGTATAACTCCCCTGCTCTTCTTCAAAATAGTGCCATGGGATCTTTTGCGTCCACCTGAGAGAGCAGGCGGGGCCTCAATTTAATGTATCATCCGAAAGACAAACGTTTACGTTACCTATTTGAAGAGGAATCTACCTAACCCGTGATTATTATTCTGTGACACCCTCTACATTTTTGTTAGTGCAGCAGGTAAACGTTTCTAAAGTCAGCCCCTGGGAGGTTACTACAGGTTAACGTGTGGTGTAAATTAGTGCTGAATCTGGAGGCGATGACACGGGATTAGTTTTGTATACTCAGTTAGTTAGAGACGGAGCACGTTTGGCTTGTACATGATCTAATCACCATCGGTTCCCAACACCCGTGGAGGAAGTGCGAGTGGAATTAACCAACTGCTTCAAATAGAACTAGCTCCAAAACTGAAATCAAACCACATCAGCAGGTCAGTGAGTTTCTGAGAAAAGAAATAGACCCTTCATCAGAACCCAGCACAGTTTCATTTCCCGGAGAGAAACCCCCCCACCCCCGCCAAGAGATTGCTCAATTCCTTTTAAAAAGCACATGGGAAGGGGGCACAGAATGCCCCCGGTTATAAATCAGCCGCTGATCTGTTTCTGGATCTAAAGTAACGATCTTACACGCCAGTATCATTTTATTGCTTTTCAAAAGCATCCATTTCCTCCCGTAAAATGTAGGAAGTGTATCGGATTTCGGAAAAATTTGGGTAAATGATGCAGCCTCTTTATTCCAGGGGACCAGGGCAACTCAGGATTCAGGATTTTCATGCCGATTTTGATATTTTCTCTGGTTATATTGCACTTTTAGAAACCCCCCTCCCCCTTCCTAGATTTCCTCCTAACCTGGTCAGAACCAAAGCAAAGTACAATGTTGTAGTTGTGCTTATAGCCCTAGGGCAGTTATACGACACGTTTTCTGAAATGATCCGTGCACACCTTTTAAAAAAAAACATTTTCAATATAGCTGACTTGAATTAAGAATGCTGCTTCCAGCATGTTGCAATTTTTGATCACCAGAAAGTAGTACATTAGCTATAATACTGAAACTAGAGCACCATTTAACAGCACCGGGGGGATAGGAAGACAGTAACTGAGGAGTCTTAACAATTTAACCCCCCCTTTTCACAACTTCTGACTCATGCTGGATTACGGTACCGTGGACGTCACCTGCCCTCCAATGCCTTGCCCAAGTGACTATTCTTCATCTGTGAATGTTGGCAGTGTGTTTGACTGAGGAGGGCATCACAGCTGAATCAATTCCCATTCTCGCCTGATGTCCACAACTTTTCAGCATAAGTCACTGAATGTCAAACAAGAGCAGGAATCCTTGCTATTTTCCCCCCCCTCTCCAGTTTAATATTACGTAAACCGTCCTAGCCAGGGTCACTGGTACCATTTGTAAGTCTGTTTAAAAACAGTACAAACTGGCAGTTGAATCAGGGACCTTCAGGCCTGTATATCTCAGTGTAAATACACCATAGAATCATAGAATGATTACTGCACGGAAGAAGGCCATTCGGCCCGTCGAGCCCGTGCCGACTCTCAGCTAGTCCCACTCCCCCGACCTTTTTTTTCCTTCAGATACTTATCCACCTCCCTTTTGAAAGCTAAGATTGAGTCTGCCTCC
This sequence comes from Squalus acanthias, assembly GCA_030390025.1. Classification (NCBI taxonomy): domain Eukaryota; kingdom Metazoa; phylum Chordata; class Chondrichthyes; order Squaliformes; family Squalidae; genus Squalus; species Squalus acanthias. Next base: position 7,102,091 of record JASTWF010000031.1, read on the forward strand.
ACCACCCTTTCAGGCAGTGCATTCCAGATCCTAACCACTCGCTGCGTAAAAAAGTATTTTCTTACGTTGCCTTTGGTTCTTTTGCCAATCACCTTAAATCTGTGTCCTCTGGTTCTCGACCCTTCTGCGAATGGGAACAGTTTCTATCTATCTACTCTGTCTAGACCCCTCATGATTTTGAACACCTCTATCAAATCTCCTCTCAATCTTCTCTGCTCTGAGGAGAACAACCCCAGCTTCTCCAGTCTATCAATGTAACTGGAGTCCCTCATTCCTGGAATTATTCTCAAAAATCTTTTCTGCACCCTCTCTAAGGCCTTCACATCCTTCCTAAAGTGTGGTGCCCAGAATTGGACACAGTACTCCAGTTGGGGCCGAACCAGTGTTCTATGCAGGTTCATCATAATTTCCACACTTTTGTACTCCATAGCTCTATTTATGAAGCCCAGGATCTCGTAAGCCTTTTTAACTGCTTTCTCAACCTGCCCTGCCACCTTCAACGATTTGTGCACACATACCCTCAGGACTCTCTGTTCGTGCACCCCCTTTAGAATTGTACCATTTAGTTTATATGTCCTCTCATTCTTTCTATCAAAATGTATCACTTCACACTTTTCTGCGTTAAATTTCATCTGCCACGTGTCTGCCCATTTCACCAGCCTGTCTATGTCTTCCTGAAGTCTATGACTCTCCTCCTCACTGTTCCCTATACTTCCAAGTTTTGTGTCATCTGCAAATTTTAAAATTGTGCCCTGTACACCCACGTCCAAGTCATTAATATATATCAAGAAAAGCAGTGGTCCGAGAACCGCCCCTTGGGGAACACCACTGTATACCTTCCTCCAGTCCGAAAAAACAACCGTTCACCACTGCTCTCTGTTTCCTGTCACTTAGCCAATTTCGCATCCATGCTGCCACTGTCCCTTTTATTCCATGTGCTTCAACTTTGCTGGCAAGCCTATTATGTGGCACTTTGTTGAACGCCTTTTGGAAATTCATGTACACTACGTCAACCACATTACCCTCATCAACCCTCTCTGTTACCTCTTCAAAAAACTCGATCAAGTTGGTTAAACACGATTTGCCTTCAACAAATCCATGCTGGCTTTCCTTAATTAATCCATACCTATCCAAGTGACTGTTAATTTTGTCCCTGATTACTGTTTCTATAAGCTTCCCCACTACCGAGGTTAAACTGACTGGCCTGTAGTTACTGGGTTTATCCTGACACCCTTTTTTGAACAAGGGTGTAACATTTGCAATTCTCCAGTCCTCTGGCACCACCCCCGTATCTAAGGAGGATTGGAATATTATGGCCAGTACCTCCGCGATTTCCTCCTTAACCTCCCTCAGCATTCTAGGATGCATCCCTTTCGGTCCTGGTGACTATTCATTTTGGTAGTAAGAATGACGAAAGGCAATATAAACTAAATGGTACAATTTTAAAGAGGGTGCAGGAGCAGAGAGACCTGGGGATGTATGCACACAAATCTTTGAAGGAGGCAGGACAAGTTGAGAAGGCTGTTAAAAAAGCATATGGGATCCTTGGCTTTATTAATAGACGCATAGAGTACAAAAGCAAGAAAGTTATGCTAAACCTTTATAAAACACTGGTTAAGCCACAGCTGGAATATTGTGCTTAATTCTGGGCACCACACTTTAGGAAGGATGTCAAGGCCTTGGCGAGGGTGCAGAGGAGATTTACTAGAATGGTACCAGGGATGCAGGACTTCAGTTATGTGGAGAGACTATAGAAGCTGGGATTGTTATCCTTAGATCAGAGAAGGTTAAGGGGAGATTTGGTCAAGGTGTTCAAAATCATGAAGGGTGTTGATAGAGTAAATATGGAGAAACTGTTTCCAGTGGCAGAAGGGTCGGTAACCAGAAGACACAAATTTAAGGTAAATGGCAAAAGAAGCAGAGGCGACATTCGGAAAAAAAAATTGCAGCGAGTTGTTCTGATCTGGAATGCACTGCCTGAAAGGGTGGTTGAAGCAGATTCAATAGTATCTTTCAAAATGAAAAAGAAAGACTTGCATTTATATAGCACCTTTCACGATCACCGGATGTCCCAAAGTGCTTTACAGCCAATTAAGTACTTTTTGAAGTGTAGTCACTGTTGTAATGTAAGAAATGCGGCAGCTAATTCTTCAAAATAGCACCACGTGATCTTTTACGTCCACCTGAGAGAGCAGACGAAGCCTCGGTTTTAAGGTCTCATCCAAAAGACGGCACCTCCGACAGTGCAGCACTCCCTCAGTGCTGCACTGGTATATCAGCCTAGATCTTTGGCTCAAGTCTCTGGAGTGGGACTTGAACCCACAAACATCTGACTTAGGAGGTGAGAGTGCTACCAACTGAGCCACAGCTGACACAAATGGAATTGGATAAACACTTGAAGGGGGGAAGATTTACAGGGCTATGCGGAAAGAGCAGGGGAGTGGGATTAATTGGATAGCTCTTTCAAAGGCTCTTTCACAGGCATAATGGACCGAATAGCCTCCTCCTGTGTTGTATCATTCTATGTTTCATGTCTTTCCTGGAGATACCTCCTTCAACTATTCACACATACTTTGTTTCTCTTGTGTATTTAATATATTTAATGATTCTCTCCATTGTCTAGTAATCTCCTGTGATTCTCACCGGCTGAGAGTTTCCATCATTTCCTATTTTTGTTTCTCTGTCACCTTTTAGCTTTTTAGGAGACATCCCTCTGCCATCCAATCAGCAGGCAGCAACCCAGGAGTCCACGCTCCAAGATTCGGCCTGTGCTGTGAATCCTGGCTGTTGTCGTCCCACAGTGCATTGTTGTCACAATGGTGCCGCGGTGGATTCTGGGTAAACTTCTCACTGTTAAAAGCCATTCTGTGGTCACAACAGAAGCTCGATTATAGTCAGTCACAGCGCTGAAACTTTTGAAGGTAAGCCCCTGATAATCACTGCTTTGTCAGTTCGCAGGCATTTGTAAGAGTGAGGTTTGACTCTGGACTGCCACATATATAGCATAACATTACGACCTGCATTGAAGTGTAATCAGTGAGACAACATTAAATAGAAAATGCATGGTTTAGTCAAATATGCAAACTTACAGCTCCCTTGCTTTGCATTTAGTGAATAACTTTTCATACATAAAAGTTTTTCACGCTCTGCTGATTCACATCACTAATATACATGTGAAACTCTGAACCACAAAAACCTTCTTACCATGGCAACAGTCTCCCGAATCTTGTCCATTTACTTCTGCTTATGAAAAAACCAACAGCTGGATCAGTGATGGCATCCCAGGCTCGGCCAATGAAGAGGATCAAGGATGCAGATGATGGATCAAGCTGTGTTGCAAGAAAATGTGGATACACAATTACGCAGAATAAAATGACTCATTTGCACTGTACAAAAATAAATTGGCTTACATGAGAGGAAGATAAAAGGTTTGTACCTAGGAGATACTTCATTATTGCCCAAATGCTATCTGTGGCATTCAATCCATGGCTTAACTTACTCGCTCAACGAATATCTGTGAGCTACTATAGCTGAACTTGGCTGACAAGATTCCTTTTGCTATTTTTCGCCTCCTCATCAATTTTCTCCCTTCTCCTAATGGCATTAACTCCATGCTGGGCTACTGGTCTATGAGTGCTGACTATCCTAGGAAGATAGAGCAGATGAATGCGTGGCTGGAGAGATGGTGCAGGAGGGAGTGCTTCAGATTCCTGGGACATTGAGACTGGTTCTGGAGGAGGTGGGACCTGTACAGGCCGGACAGGTTGCACCTCAACAGAGCTGGAACCAATGTCCTCGCGGAGGTGGGGGAGGGTTGCTCGTGCTGTTGGGGAGGGTTTAATCTAATCTGGCAGGGGGATGGGCACCAGGATGTAGCATTAGAAAGAAGAAACAAAGTGCACAAATGTTGGGGAGAGACAGATAGTACTAGAGTAAGAATTAGTAAGCTATTAGGTGGGGTCAGACTAACAGAGAATACAAGAAGATCTAAGTCTGGTTTACAGTGCATGTGTGTAAATGCATGAAGCATGGTAAATAAGGTAGGTGAGTTGTAGGCACAAATAACCACATGGGAATATGATGTCGTGGCGATAACGGAGACCTGGCTCAAAAAAGGGCAGGATTGGGTTTTAAATATTCCTGGATATAAGGTGTTCAGGAAAGACAGGGAAGGAAAGAAAGGAGGTGGAATGGCAGTATTGGTTAAGGAGAATGTTATAGTCTTGGAAAGAGATGTCCTGGAGGGGTCAAGGACAGAATCTATTTGGTTAGAGTTAAGAAGTAATAGAGGTGCCATTACATTACTAGGTGTATTCTACAGGCCACCAACTAGGGGGAAAGATATAGAGAAGCAACACTGCAGGGAAATTACAGAGAGGTGCAAGAACTATAGTGTAGTAATAATGGGGGATTTCAATTATCCTAATATAGACTGGGATAGTAATAATGTAAAGGGCAGAGAGGGGGAAGAATTTCTGAAGTGTGTTTAGGAGAACTTTCTTCATCAGTACGTTTCCGGCCCAACAAGGAAGGAGGCATTGCTGGATCTGGATCGGAGGAATGAGGTGGGTCAAGTGGACCAAGCGTCAGTAGGGGAGCATTTTGGGAACAGTGATCATAGTATCATAAGGTTTAGATTAGCTATGGAAAAGGACAGTGAGCAATCTAGCGTAAAAATACTTAATTGGAGGAAGGCAAATTTCAGTGGGTTGAGAACGGATCTGGCCCAGGTAAATTGAAATCAAAGAATGGCAGGCAAAACTGTAATCGAACAATGGGCTGACTTTAAAGAGGAGATGGTTCGGGTACAGTTGAGGTACATTCCCACAAGGGGGAAAGGTAGGGCAAGAAAAGCCAGAGCTGCCTGGATGACGAAAGAGGTAGAGAATATGATGAAGCAGAAAAGGAGCGCGTATGCCAGAGTTCAGGTTGAGAACACAAGTGAGAATCAGGCTGAATATAGAACGTTCAGAGGCAAAGTGAAAAAGAAAATAAGAGGGGCAAAGAGACAGTATGAGAATAGATTGGCAACTAACATAAAAGTGAATTCAAGAGTCTTCTATAGGCATATAATTAATAAACGAGTAGGAAGAGGAGGGGTGGGGCCGATTAGGGACCAAAAAGGAGACCTACGCATGGAGGCAGAGGGTATGGCTGAGGTACTAAATGAGTACTTTGCATCTGTCTTCACCAAGGAAGAAGGTGCTGCCAAAGTCATAGTGAAAGAGGAGGTAGTGGAGATACTAGATCAGATAAAAATTGATAAAGAGGAGGTACTAGAAAGACTGTCTGTACTTAAAGTTGGTAAGTCACCAGGACCGAATGGGATGCTGAGGGAGGTTAAGGAGGAAATCGCGGAGTACTGTCCATAATCTTCCAATCCTCCTTAGATACGGGGGTGGTGCCAGAGGACTGGATAATTGTAAATGTTACACCCTTGTTCAAAAAAGGGTATCAGGATAAACCCAGCAAATACAGGCCAGTCAGTTTAACCTTGGTAGTGGGGAAGCTTTTAGAAATGATAATCAGGGACAAAGTTAACAGCCGCTTGGACAAGTGTAGATTAATTAAGGAAAGCCAGCACGGATTTGTTAAAGGAAAATTGTGTTTAACTAACTTGATTGAGTTTTTTGATGAGGTAACAGAGAAGGTTGATGAGGGCAATGCGGTTGACGTATATATGGATTTCTACAAGGTGTTTGACAAAGTACCACATAATAGGTTTGCCTGCAAAGTTGAAGTCCATGGAATAAAAGGGACAGTGGCAGCATGGATGTGAAATTGGCTAAGTGACAGGAAACAGAGAGTAGTGGTAAACAGTTGTTTTTCGGGCTGGAAGAAGGTATACGGTGGTGTTCCCCGGGGGTCGGTACTAGGACCACTGCTTTTCTTGATATATATTAATGACTTGGACTTGGGAGTACAGGGCACAATTTCAAAATTTGCAGATGACACAAAACTTGGAAGTATAGGGAACAGTGAGGAGGAGAGTGATAGACTTCAGGCTGCTGGAATGGGCGGACAAGTGGCAGATGAAATTTAACGCAGAAAAGTGCTAAGTGATACATTTGGTAGGAAGAACCAGGAGAGGCAATATAAACTAAAGGGTACAATCCTAAAGTGGGTGCATGAACAGAGAGACCTGGGGTATATGTGCACAAGTTGTTGAAAGTGGCAGGGCAGGTTGAGAAAGCGGTTAAGAAAGCATATGGGATCCTGGGCTTCATAAATAGAGGCATTGAGTAGAAAAGCAAGGAAATTATGATGAACCTTTATAAAACACTGGTTCGGCCTCAATTGGAGTATTGTGTCCAATTCTGGGCGGCGCACTTTAGGAAGGATGTGAAGGCCTTAGAGAGGGTGCAGAAAAGATTTACGAGAATGATTCCAGGGATGAGGAACTTCAATTACGTGGATAGACTAGAGAAGCTGGGGTTGTTCTCCTTAGAGCAGAGAAGGTTGAGAGAAGATTTGATAGAGGTATTCAAAGTCATAAGGGGTCTAGATAGAGAGAAACTGTTCCCATTGGCAGAAGGGTCGAGAACCAGAGGACACAGATTCAAGGTGATTGGCAAAAGAACCAAAGGGGACATGATGAAATACTTTTTTTACTCAGCGACTGGTTAGGATCTGGAATGCACTGCCTGAAAGGGTGGTGGAGGCAGACTCAATCATGGCTTTCAAAAGGGAATTGGATAAGTACCTGAAGGCAAAAGATTTGCAGGGCTATGGGGAAAGGGCGGGGGAGTGGGACTAACTGAAGTGCTCTTGCCGGCATGAGCTCAACGGGCCGAATGGCCTGCTTCCGTGCTGTAACCATTCTATGATTCTATATCCTCTGGTACCCCAACCATATGGCCATTATTCACCATGTGAGCCTTGAAAATGAGTGTCGCCAAGCTATTCTATCATGGAAGCATCACAGCCCAGCCTGATCCTGTCTCTACTTGACCTTCACACATAATCATTCCCAGCAGAGATCCTCAGATAGCAATCAGGAGCAGGAACCTCACTTTCTCTCTTGCTAACCCAGGCTCACTGCAGTCAACTGTAATTCCCCTACGATTCGCCAGCTAAAACCAGCTAACTAAGAACAGACTGTGGATTAAATCTGGCAACTTCTTCATCTCACGGCATAGCTACTCATTGCATTGGAGATGGGGGGTGGAGGAAGAACAGTAGAGGAAGTATTTAATACATATAATGTGTATAGGAGCTCATGATTTTTGAGAATTGCCCATTTAATTGAAATGTCTGTCTCTCCCAATACAGAAATAGCTACACTCCACCATCATAATTGAAGGTGTTTCTCAGTTCTAGAAATCATTTTTTGCAATAACTAAATGATGGGATCGCAGGTATAGGTTCTGCAGGCTTGCAGCAGCTTTTAATTCCCACAAACTTCAGTTTTACAATGCAGGTATCACAACATTTTGGGTGGTAAATACTGTGTTGGTCCAGGCCGGTAGAGGATTCCATGCATAAGATTTGTAAGTCCTAATAATCAGCAAAGTCCATCAGGTATTTGCCATAAGCTCATTTTTATTTCTGTCTTGTACCATTTCCCTGCTGATAACCAATAATAGAAATGTCAACTCTTGGGGGGAAAAATTGAGTCGCGCCCCCTTTGGGGCGCTAACTTCGCTGGGGCGCTACTTTTAGAGCCCCGAAAAAAGTAGCGCTCCGCGGCCGAAATTCATCAGTAGGGGTCCAAGAGGGAAGCGGGGCACTACTGGAAGCACCCCGCCTCTCTCTTGGGGTGCTGCGAGGGAATATCGTGGCGCTATGTGCCGCGGTACTGCAGGCCAAGAAGGGGAGGGGCTTTGCGCAGCGCAACCCGGGACCCAGCTGGGCCACCAGGGATCAGAGTGTCGGCAAAAGAGCCTGGCACTCAAGAGAAGTGCCGGGCTCACGGAGCGCAGCCAGCATTCTGCGAGGGGGCAGGTCAGGAGGCCGGGGACAGCAACGGGGGCAGGTGCTGGCAGGCGGCCAGCAACAAAAATGGCCGCCCGGCACCTCGCCTTTAATTAGCGCCGCCCCGGCTGCAGGTAGGCCCCCCTGACCCCGTCGGACATAGTGTCCAGCGGTAAGTCAGGGGGCGCTACCAAAGATCGTGGCCAGGGTGCAAGCGGGGCGCTGTGCACGGCGATGACGTCAGAGCCGGCGGAACACCACCGTGGGGCGCCAACAGTTACTGCCAATGCTAACCTCCCGCTGAATTCAGCGGGAGGTGTTGTCGGCGCCGCGCCCGGGTGCTAGTTGCTTTGCGCCCCATTAGCGCCATCTTAGGGCACTAACGGGAGGCGCAAAGCAACCGAATTTTTCCCCGTTACTATTTTACTTCACACTTCTCATTTAAGCCAGTAGTAATTAATCTGGACTAATTATTCAATGAAAACAATGCATATCAATATTATTGAATCAGCAGGTCTTACCTGTGCTACATCCAACAGGTAAATTTGTAGGAAGAATCCTATGGCACATCCTGTTATCTGGTAGGGCGCTCCACCAATAGCATAACATAGCTTGTTGCATACTGATAGATTCTTCCTCACTTCCCTCTGAAATCAAAAAGTGAAATATGTTTAAAAAAAGAACATGAGCCATCATTTATTGGGCTGCACTATCAATGATGATATCTGCAGGGAGTTTTCAACTCATTTACTGACAATATTAAAAACTGATACCAGTCCCAGTGTCAATTTGAATTAACAGCGATTATTTCCACATTCTATCAGAACAGATATATATGAGAACTATTACACTTAAAATGGCCGATTCCAGCCTGTGTTCCCTAAAATAATTTATTTGTCTATTATGTCTGTCCTGTTTAGGGAACACAGGCTGGAATCGGATATTTTCAGTGTTATAATTCACAATAACAAGTTTAAAAATGATTAGCTCCACAACAGCTCAGTTGGTAATGCCAACATGTTGTGGAACCACATGGACCAGAAGGTTTGATTCCCAGTGTGTGCTGACTTAACTGATTTCAGCCAGCATGGCAGTTCTGGCTGTACAATTGGGCCCAGCACCTCTGGGTTGGGTGGAGGCCAGGGCGGGTGTTGGTATGGGGAAGAAGAGTCAAGTTTCCTGCTCCTGATTACTATCCAGTGACTTGTGCTGGTAAATTTACTTGTGTGAACAATAATAATGTCCCCATAACTGAGTAGCCTATTAACACTTGGGTGATGTTTTTTTCAATTCACTCACAGGATGTGGGCATCGCTGGCAAAGCCAGCATTTATTGCCCATCCCTAGTCGCTTGCTAGGCCATTTCAGAGGGCAGTTTAGAGTCAACCGCATTGCTGTGGGTCTGGAGTCACATATAGGCCAGACCAGCTAAGGATGGCAGATTTCCTTTCCTAAAGGACATTAGTGAACCAGCTGGGTTTTAACAACAATCCAATAGTTTCATGGTCACCATTATTGATTTGAACTCTTGTTGGATTATTAGTCCAAGCCTCTGGATTACTAGTCCAGTAACATTACCACTATGCTACTGTTCCCTACGCTGTACCGGAGGGTACCCAGGAGCTGTATACTGATTGATTCCTTCTCACTTCCCTATGCCTTCAGCAGAAGAGAGAATTAGTTTAAGAATAAGACAGAATTCACAAATAAATCCCACATGAGAAATGTTCAAAGGCATTTTGATGCCAGAAACAGAAACTCTACAGTGACTGACACATGTAAGTAATTTAAGGGGAAAGGTTTTCCAATTCCAAAGACTTATTCCAGGAAAAAAAAGAGAACTAAAAATACATAATCATTGTAAAAATAGAGGACACTTACTACTCAAAATAATAGATGTATGAAAACTATACAAGCCTGATCCAAGCTCGAGTTCAGAAGTGGTGTATTTTTGTACTGCACTATTCCAAACAATTTAGTTCCACAACCTTTCTAATTAAGCATTATAGACAATTTTCTACTTGCTCTGCCCACACACTTACTAGTAATTAGAAAGTAGTGCTTGCGATGTATTCACTACATTATAATCTAATCCTGCCATTAACAAATCGAGCCATGAAATAAAATGATCTGAATTCAAAGATTACAATATTGTATTAAACATTCTCCGACAGTAGAATCCCCCTCCTCAGCTCCCTGATGATTTAATACCACATAACAAGGGTAGTAAGAGGAGGGGATGGGACCAATTAGGGACCAAAAAGGAGACTTATGCATGGAGGCAGAGGGTATGGCTGAGGTACTAAACGAGTACTTTGCATCTGCCTTCACCAAGGAAGAGGATGCTGCCATAGACATAGTGAAGGAGGAGGTAGTGGAGACACTTGATAGGATGAAAATTGATAAAGAAAGGCTGGCTGAACTTAAAGTAGATAAATCACCAGGAACGGATGGGATGCATCTTAGGATGCTGAGGGAATTGAGGGCGGAAATTGCAGAGGTACTAGCCATAATATTCCAATCCTCCATAGATACAGGGCTGGTGCCAGAGGACTGGAGAATTGCAAATGTTACACCATTGTTCAAGAATGGGTGTAAAGATAAACCCATTAATTAAGGAACGCCAGCACGGATTTGTTAAAGGCAAATCGTGTTTAACTAACTTGATTGAGTTTTTTGATGAGGTAACAGAGAGGGTTGATGAAGGCAATGCGGTTGACATGGTGTACATGAATTTCCAAAAAGCGTTCGACAAAGTGCCACATAATAGGCTTGCCAGCAAAGTTGAAGCCCATGGAATAAAAGAGACAGTGGCAGCATGGATATGAAATTGGCTAAGTGACAGGAAACAGAGAGTAGTGGTGAACGGTTGTTTTACGGACTGGAGGAAGGTATACAGTGGTGTTCTCCAGGGGTTGGTACTAGGACCACTGCTTTTCTTGATATATATTAATGACTTGGACGTGTGTGTACAGGGCACAATTTCAAAATTTGCAGATGACACAAAACTTGGAAGTATAGTGAACAGTGAGGAGGAATGTGATTGACTTCAGGAAGACATAGACAGGCTGGTGAAATGGGTGGACACGTGGCAGATGAAATTTAACGCAGAAAAGTGTGAAGTGATACATTTTGATAGAAAGAATTAGGAGAGGACATATAAACTAAATGGTACAATTCTAAAGGGGGTGCACGAACAGAGAGACCCGAGGGTATGTGTGCACAAATCATTGAAGGCGGCAGGGCAGGTTGAGAAAGCAGTTAAAAAGGCTTACGGGATCCTGGGCTTTATAAATAGAGCTATAGAGTACAAAAGTGTGGAAATTATGATGAACCTGTATAAAACACTGGTTCGGCCCCAACTGGAGTACTGTGTCCAATTCTGGGCACCACACTTTAGGAAGGACATGAAGGCCTTAGAGAGGGTGCAGAAAAGATTTACGAGAATGATGGATTTCAGTTACGTAGATAGACTAGAGAAACTGGGGTTGTTCTCCTTAGAGCAGAGAAGATTGAGAGGAGATTTGATCGAGGTGTTCAAAATCATGAGGGGTCTGGACAGAGTAGATAGAGGGAAACTGTTCCCATTGGCAGAAGGGTCGAGAAGCAGAGGACACAGATTTAAGGTGATTGGCAAAAAAACCAAAGGCAACGTAAGAAAAATGTTTTCACGCAGCGAGTGGTTATGATCTGGACTGCACTGTCTGAAAGGGTGGCGGAGGCAGATTCAATCTTATCTTTCAAAAGGGAGTTGGATAAGTATTTGAAGGAAAAAAATTTGCAGGGCTACGGGGAAAGGGTGGGGGAGTGGGACCAGCTGAGAGTCGGCACAGGCTCGACGGGCCGAATGGCCTTCTTCCGTGCAGTAACCATTCTATGATTCTATGGTGTATTTACACTGAGATAGGAGTGGGGTGTAACGTCACATGGGAAGGAGCGAGGGTGGGGGAGTAATGTCACATGGGGAGGGGGTGGAACGTCAATGGGAAGGAGCGGGGGAGTAACATCCCATGGGAAGGGGAGGGGGAGTAACGTCACATGAAGGAGCAGTGGTGGGGGGAGTACCGTCACGTGGGAAGGAGGGTGAAGTAACGTCTCGTGGGAAGGCGCAGGGGAGGGGGGAGTAGCGTCACTGGGGAGGGGGAGTAATGTCACATGGGAAGGAGTGGGAGGGGGAGTAACGTCACATGGGAAGGAGCGGGGAGGGGGAGTAACGTCACATGGGAAGGAGCGGGGAGGGGGAGTAACGTCACATGGGAAGGAGCGGGGAGGAGGAGTAATGTCACATGGAAGGAGCGGCGGTGGGGGGAGTAGCGTCACTGGGGAGGGGGGAGTAACGTCTTATGGGAAGGAGCAGGGGAGGCGGAGTAACGTCTCATGAAGGAGATGGGGAGGGGGAGTAACGGCGCATGGGGGGAGAGGGGAATAACGTCACATGGGAAAGGGAGGGGGAGTAACATCACATGGTGGGAAGGGAGTAACGTCACATGGGGAGGGGAGTAATGCCACATGGGAAGGAGGGGAGAGTAACGTCACATGGGAGGGGGAGTAACGGCACATGGGAAGGAGCGGGGAGGGGGAGTAACGTCACATGGGGAGGGGGAGTAACATCACATGGGAAGGAAAGGGGAGTAACGTCACATGGGAAGGAGCGGGGAGGGGGAGTAACGTCACATGGGAAGGAGCGGGGAGGGGGAGTAACGTCACATGGGAAGGAACGGGGAAGATAGGTGGGAAAGTAAGTTGTGAAGAGGACACAAAGAATCTGCAAAGGGATATAGATAAGTTAAGTGAGTGGGTGAAAATTTGGCAGATGGAGTATAATGTGGGAAAATGTGAGGTTATCCACTTTGGTAGGAAAAATAAAAAAGCAAATTATTATTTAAATGGAGAGAGACTACAAAATGCTGCGGTACAAAGGGATCTGGGGGTCCTTGTACATGAAACACAAAAAGTTAGCATGCAGGTACAGCAAGTAATTAGGAAGGCAAATGGAATGTTGACCTTTATTGCAAGGGGGATGGAGTATAAATGTAGGGCAGTCTTGCTACAACTGTACAAGGTGTTGGTGAGACCACACCTGGAGTACTGCGTACAGTTTTGGTCTCCTTATTTAAGGAGGTACATACTTGCATTGGAGGCAGTTCAGAGAAGGTTCACTAGGTTAATTCCTGAGATGAAGGGGTTGTCTTATGAAGAAAGGTTGAGCAGGTTGGACCTATGCTCATTGGCGTTTAGAAGAACGAGAGGTGATCTTACTGAAACGTATAAGATTCTGAGGGGGCTTGACAGGGCAGATGCAGAGAGGATGTTTCCCCTCGTGGGGGAATCTGGAACTAGGGGGCATAGTTTCAGAATAAGGGGTCGCCCATTTAAAACAGAGATGAGGAGGAATTTCTTCTCTCAGAGGGTCGTGAATCTTTGGAATTCTCTTCCCCAGAGAGCTGTGGAGGCTGGGTTATTGAATATATTTAAGGTGGAGATAGACAGATTTTTGAACGAGAAGGAAGTCAAGGGTTATGGGGAGCGGGCAGGAAAGTGGAGTTGAGGCCAAAACCAAATCAGCCATGATCTTATCGAATGGCGGAGCAGGCTCGAGGAGCCAAATGGCCTACTCCTGCTCCTATTTCTTATGTTCTTATGCGACCTGTTACAGATTAAATAAAGCCACTAACAAGGTTTATTTGGCTACAGTGTGTTTCCTGCTCAGACCTTTGAAGCTGAAACTTCGAAACGGAGAAAACTTCTTTAAACGAAGAAAGCAGCAATAAATTGCTTTAAATGTGAGCACTTGAGCATTATCTACTGTTTATTGTTTTCAGAATGTTTTATGTTATTTGTGAGAGGAAGACTTGTGACTTCCCATGACTATGCTGAAATCTAGCTTCAATTTTCCTGAAGTGTGGTGTGCAGATTTGTCCACAATAATCCACCTGAGGGAGGAGGAGGAGGACTGTGGGGAAAGGTGGAGGAAAGTGGCAAGAGGTGAAAAGGCTGAGGCAGCTGAACTGGGGGAGAAGGATTGTGGGGCAGGGCTCGGTAGCAATCGGCTGTGGAGGGAAGAGGCTAACCTTTCCAAATGATTGGCCACTAATGGTCCCCAGGGTCTGTCTCCCCACAGGATCTCTGGGTAGCACTCTCGAATCTGAGTCAGAAGGATGTGAGATCAAGTCCCACTCCAGAGACTTGAGCCCATAATCCAGGCTGACACTCCCAGTGACAGAACTGAGGCAGCGCTGCACTGTTCGCGGTGCTGTGTTTCGTGTGAGATGTTAAACCGAGGACCCATGTGTCCTCTCGGGTGGGTGTAAAAGATCCCATGGCACTATTGGAAGAGGAGCAAGGGAGTTCTCCCCGGTGTCCTGGCCATTATTTATCCATCAACGAACATACTCTCTGGAATTTAGAAGAATGAGGGGTGATCTCATTGAAACATAAAGGCCTAGTAATTGGAGATGGCCACGAAATGGGCAGTGTTAAGGCCCAACGATGTTACGCTGTGGCAGGTCAAGGGGAGGTGCATTTATGCCACTGCACCTCATTGTCAATCCACTCACATCTTCAGCTGGAAGAAGACGGCAGTGCCAACACTTGCCGGAGCTTCAGCACAGGGAGAGAGCCGGCAGATTCTCCTACGTGGCTCTTGAGGCACTGGTCGTGGCCGTGGAGAGGAGGCGAGCTGTCCGCTTGCCGCACACCCAATGTCTTAGTGCTGCAGCGGAAGTGAAGAGTGCTCTCATGAAGTCTCAGCTTGCTCCCATTGTGGCTGGGTTGCCCACCGTCGACCGGGGTTGCAGGGAGTCGCAGCAGCCCAGCAAGCTCTGCTCCAACAGATTTGTGAGAATGCTGAGGTGCTGGCCCGGGGGAGTGGCAGTGGGTCAGTGGAGCAGTACCCTGCTGTCCTCTCTCAGGATGACAGCATTCCTGTTCCCATCACTGCCACTACGCCATTGCCCTTGCCGCGGTCCATCAGCCAGCCAGCCAAGACTGCTGCCGCCCATGCCGAGGTGGTGCAGTCTACAGCCGGGCCTTCTAGGGCCACAGTTGCTCGAGGTCATCCTGCAAGGCCATCTGAAGTTTCTCCCACGGAAACTCAGCAGCCTTCCACCTGCCATGCCTTAGCCACTGTGGGAGCACTTGATCAGGAAAGGGCACCCGAATGACAGGCACTAAGGGATTGCACAAGTGTGATTAGTTCATGTCGTAAGTGTAATTATGTGTCAATTGATTTTGGATCAATTTATTAATTATATTTGGAATCTTTTGTGGTGGTAGCTCTCAGTTTAAGCTTTGTACCCAGGAGGAGGCTGTGATATTCCGTGACAGAGGGATGGTATGATGGGGATATGTTGACCAAGAGGGAACTGGGGTTTCATTCAGTAGAATCAAGAGTCTGATGAGGCCTTCATGGACAGCCCATCCAGAAGGGGGATTGGCTGGCTGCCTGCCTCCTCCCTCCCTCCTCCTCGTCTTCATGCGCGCTCGTCAGACTTCTCTCTGCTCAGAGAGAAGACAACGTAATCCCTTCACCTGCTGTACAGTGTCTCTGTGCCCTACCGGATGCAGCGATGGATGGCGAACTGCGAGATGTGAGCTATGGAAGCACCCCGCAAGACTTGCCTTCCTCTTTACATCTAAGGCAAGAAGTGACTTGAGGCTTTGGGACACAGATTTAAGGTGATTGGCAAAAGAACCAGAGGCGACATGAGGAAAAAAAAATTTACACAACCAGTAGCTAGGATTTGGAATGCACTGCCTGATAGGGCGGTGAAAACGGATTCAATCGTGGCTTTCAAACGGAATTGGACAAATACTTGAAGGAGAAAAAATTGCAGGGATATGGGCAAAGAGCGGTGGAGTGGGACTAACTGGATAGCTCTTCGAAAAAGCTAGTGCAGACTCGATGGGCCGAATGGCCTTCTGTGCTGTACTATTCTATGATTCTATGTCTCCTGCTGCAGACTGGAAGAATTCGCAGGCGAAGAAATTGAGGGCCACGGTGACCTTGACTGTCACTGGCAGAGCTGTGTTCGCCTTGATGTCAGGCTGCAGGTCTGCTTGCAGGAGGTGGCAGAGTTCTGTGGCCACCTTATTGGTGAAGCGTAGCCTCCTAATACACTGCTCCTCGCTTAAATATATATGAGAAGTGCTCTCGGAAGACCCTAGGTGGGTAAGGCCTCCTGTTGTGAGCCCTCCTGGCCCTCCTCCCTCTGCGTGCATCTTCTCCCCTTCTTCGCTGCTTCTGCTCTCTCCCCCGAAGATACTCAGGCACGAGGGGGGACTGCCAGTAGAGCCCCCATGACTGAGCAAGTGTGAGCAGAAGCCTTTAAATAAGAATGAAGGCGTTCTCCACTTGAAACAACACTCCCTGTATCCTTAGAACCTTGAAATAAGTTTATAAAGCTGCTGCAGTTGCAGAAAGTTGCACAGATCTGCAAGTGAGTGCTGATGATCCCTTTAAATACCACTGCTGGAGTCTCCTTTCCTGCTTGTCAACGCTTGCTCAGCTCTTCGCACTTAAGGCATGCTGGTAAGTTGAACGGCGAACCACAAACTCCCAGATCGTGCGTCCACTGAGCATTGCACACTCACTGACATTTCAATCAGCTTCATCTCCTCCATAATTTTAGCGATCACTGATATCGGCAGCGCTGTGATGCTGTCCTGTAATACTGTCCCACACTGAGATACTGTCACCACAGCACGATTCAGCGTCTATAGCACTTTGGGGTAGAGAATTCCAAAGATTCGCAAGCCTCGGAGTCAAGAAATTCTTACTCATCTCAGTCTTAAATGGTCAACCCCTTATCCTGAGACCATGTCCCATAGAACATAAGAAATAGGAACAGGAGTAGGCCATTCAGCCTCTCAAGCCTGCCCCGCCATTCAATAAGATCATGGTTGATCTTCTACCTCAACTCCTCTTTCCTGTACTATCCCCACACCACTTGATTCCCTTAATATCCAAATTATCTTATCAATCTCTGTCTTAAATATACTCAAAGACTGAGCCTCCACAGCCCTCCGGGGTAGAGAATTCTAAAGATTCACCACCCTCTGAGTGAAGAAATTTCTCCTCATCTCAGTCCTAAATGGCTGACCTCTTATTCTGAGACTCTGACCCCTGGTTCTGGACTCCCCAGCCAGGGGAAACATTCTCTCTGCAGCTACCCTGTCAAGCCCTGTAAGAATTTTGTATGTTTCAATGAGATCACCTCTCATTCTTCTAAACTCTCGGGGGTAAAAATTCAGTTGGTTGCGCCTCCCGTTAGCGCCTTAAATGGGCGCTAATGGGGCGTTAAGGCGCTAACGCCCGGGCGCAGCGCTGTTTGCGCCGCTCGAGAACTTAACTTGAGATTGTGCGGCGGCGCTAAAACTTACCGCTGCGACCACCTGCGCGCGCAGATTGTGACGTCATTCCGTGGTGCAACGCCCTTGGGGCGCCCCGGAGCGGAAATTGAGTGGCGCCCCCTGCCTTACCGCCTGGCGCTTCCAACGACCGGAAGACTGGAACGTTATCAATCGGTGTGGGGCTGGGGGGGGCGCTATTTAAAGGGGGCCTCTTCCTGTCTTTTTCTGTGGTCGACATTTATGCACCACTCGTTCTGAGAGAGAGAGAGAGATTCGGAGAGAGAGAGAGAGAGACTTCTACATTGACTCAACGCTTTGTGAGGTAGTTTGGCCTAGGTCATCCTAACTTTGCTGCTACTTTCGTTGCTGTACCTCATTACTTTTCTGGCAAAGAGAATATGGGGGCTGCAATGATTGGGGGCGTCGTCCTGCTCCAGCTCAATCGGAGGAGAGTGAGACGCAGACAGAGAGTGGCAATGATGGCCAGACGGAGGAGGGCCATCAGGCGCATGTACAGGAGAGCTTACCCTCCCAGGGTATATCGTGAACAGCTCTCCTACATCCACATGTCCGAGGAGCTGTGTTTGCGAAGGCTGCGATTCAGCAAGGAGGTGGTCACTGAGCTCTGCCACCTGCTGCAGCCAGATCTGCAGCCTCAGCTGAGGTCCAGGACGTCTCTGTCGGTGGCAGTGAAGGTCACAGTGGCTTTGAACTTCTACGCCACTGGCTCATTCCAAGCTGCTGTTGGGGACCTCGCCAATATCTCCCAGTTTGCGGTGCATCGCTGCATCCGGCAGGTCACCAATGCCCTCTTCACAAGGAGACGAGACTTCATCTCCTTCCCTATGACCCCAGACAAGCAGCATGACCGTGCTATGGGCTTTGCGAGGGTAGCGGGCTTCCCCATGGTGCAGGGCGCCATTGACTGCACGCATGTGGCTTTGCGTGCTCCGCGAGAGAATGCAGAGGAGTTCCGGAACAGAAAGGGGTTCCATTCCTTGAATGTGCAGTTGGTCTGTGACCACAGACAGGTGATTCTCGCTGTCAATGCCCACTATCCGGGCAGCTGCCACGATGCTTTCATCCTGCGCCAGAGTACTGTGGCAGAAATTTTCGAGGCACCGCATCAGCCAGTTGGTTGGCTTCTGGGGGACAAGGGGTACGCATTGAGCACCTGGCTGATGACACCGCTCCGTGCGCCAAACACCCCTGCTGAGCTGCGGTACCAGGAAAGCCAACAAGCAACGAGGAACATTATTGAGCGCACAATCGGCGTGCTCAAACAACGATTCCGCTGTCTGGACCATTCCGGAGGAGCCCTGCAGTACTCGCCTGAGCAAGTTTCCAAATTCGTAGTGGTGTGCTGCATGTTGCACAACATGGCAATCCTCAGGACGCAGCCAATGCCACCAGGCCTTGCAGCACCACAAGAGGAGGAGGAGGAAGAGGAGGAACAGGCCGAGGACGATGATCAGCAGCAGCACCAAGGCAGGAGGGCGGCCCACAATGGTCAAACTGCAAGGGCCGTCCGTCAACGACTAATAGCAAGCCGCTTCTAGGGCCCCTGCCAGTGCTACAAACACGAATCAACCCAGCACGCAACCCCTAAGCCGGCCAAGGCACCAATAATTCCAACCACCAGCCATGTATATTTTGAATACAGAAACTTATTTATTGTACAAACTCTGTGTGTGTCAATTCCTCATGACAAACTCATAGAAATAAACACAAAAAAACAGTCAATAACATAACTGGTTCTCACAACCTGGAGATAATGTCCAAAACACTAAACAAAAGTTGGGCCATGAACCTCGGCCTTTAATAAAAAAATGACCAGCATTTTGGCACACCTCCTACTTTTTGCCCTTCGAGGGTGATCTCCTTCCCTTGCGCACTTCCCCCCTTCTAACCCTACTGCTCCTCCGTAATGGGACCTCAGTGGCTGCAGCAAGGCTGGTGGAAGGCTGCTGCTTGTCAGACCCTGACACTGCAGATGCCCCTGAAGGACGGCCTCGACCACTTCTGGGCCTGGAGGGCCCGGCTGCAGACTGCACCAACTCTGCATGGGCGGCAGCAGTCTGTCCTACAGGCGGTGGCAAGTGCAGTGGAGAAGTGACAGTGTTGGCAGCAGGAATGCTGTCATCGTGAGAGAGGACAGCAACTCCCTGCTCGCCCGACACACTGGCACTCCCACGGGGCAGCACTTCAGCATCCGGAGCAATTTGCCGGAGAACAGATTGCTGGCCTGCTGCGGCGCGGTGACAGCCCCGGGGACATGTGCACGAACCATCGAGGATGGCAGCAGTCAGTGCTCGCGTGGCCTCAATCTGAGTCTGCATGAGAGCAGTCTCAGATGGGTTCCTGGCAGCCAGTGACTGAATTGCAGCAGTAAGCTTTAGTGTGGCATCCGCCTGTGCTACAGCGAAGTGCTCCACACTCCTTGCCAGTGCCTCAATGCATTCGGGCACCCTTCCCACTGCACCCATGAGCTCAGTGTGCATGCCCACCGCCTGGCTGTTCATTTCTGCAATCAGCCGCTCCTCCTCTGCGTCCATTGCATTAGGAGTGTCTGGCATACTCTCCCTCTGGGGAGAAGGCTCCCGTTCTTCCCTCCCCCCCCCATGGCGTTGCTGCAGCCCGCTGGGTCCTGGAACTTCACCATCATCAGCCCCTTCCCCCCCTGCTCCCCCGTTCTTCCCTCCCCCCCCAATGGCGTTGCTGCAGCCCGCTGGGTCCTGGAACTTCACCATCATCAGCCCCTTCCCCCCTGCTCCCCTCCGGGGAAGGCGTGTTCCCAGTGTGGCCATGGGCTTCCTCGGGAGAGGGTGGCACTGATGCTCCGGCTTCCTCTTCCTCCTCAGCTGCAGCATCACTCCCAGTGGCAGCTTCAGGGACCATCTCCTCAGCTGGTGAATCACCATCTGAAAGCAGGGAGGTACAAGAGTGGCTTTAGCGTGAGGACAGGGTGGCAGTAAGGGAGGAATAAGTGCAGCGAGTTAGCAAGTTGGATTGAAAGTGTCAAAGGCTGGTATTGTGAGGGACAAGTGGAAGGACAGAGGACAAAAAGGTGATGACCTTACCATTGCTGTCCACAACGGGGTCGGCGTCTCCAGTGGCGACGGGACCGATCACCCGGCTTGCCACAATCCTGTGGACGCGCTCCTCCAGATCGCTGAGGGGTTGCAGCTGAAGCCGCCCTCCACCCGTCCGTTGCTGCTGTCTCCGATTATGAGCCAGCTTAGCCTGCAAGAAAAAGGACAGCATCTGAGTCAATATACAGCCATGGTCTTGCCTGATGTGCCTCCCATAGGTGAATAGCCCTTACAATATGCAGCCATGGTCTTGCCTGATGTGCCTCCCATAGGTGAATAGCCCTTACTGTATGCAGCCATGGTCTTGCCTGATGTGCCTCCCATAGGTGAATAGCCCTTACAATATGCAGCCATGGTCTTGCCTGATGTGCCTCCCATAGGTGAATAGCCCTTACTGTATGCAGCCATGGTCTTGCCTGATGTGCCTCCCATAGGTGAATAGCCCTTACAATATGCAGCCATGGTCTTGCCTGATGTGCCTCCCATAGGTGAATAGCCCTTACAATATGCAGCCATGGTCTTGCCTGATGTGCCTCCCATAGGTGAATAGCCCTTACTGTATGCAGCCATGGTCTTGCCTGATGTGCCTCCCATAGGTGAATAGCCCTTACTGTATGCAGAGTGTGGAATGTGTGTGTGTGTTTGATGAAAGGGCCATAGGTGTTGCATGAGTGTTGTGCATTGGGGTTTTAAGACCCTCTGGCCATAGAGTGAGGTTGAGATGGAGGGATGGAGAGGTATTGAGAAAAAGCCACTCACCCTGACGACCCGAGTGAGGTCGTTGAACTTTTTGCGGCACTGGACATGGGTCCTGGGCACCATGCTCCTGGAGGAGACGCTCTGAGCCACCTCCCTCCACACTCTTCTGAACTCGCGTGGCAAAGGCCTCCTGCCACTCTCCGGGAACAGCATGCATCGTCTGCGCTCCACTGCGTCAACCAGAGCATCCAAGGCCCGCTCGGTGAAGCGATGAGCGCGTTCTCTCACCCTCTCCATGCTTGGCAGCAAAATGGATTACAGGTCTCTCCAGGCTGAGATTCAAGGCTGCAATGAGCAGGGTGTGGCTGGGGAGCAAGTGGCCCCCCCCGCTTTAAGAAGTGTCCGGCGCCAGTGTGTCTGTGTTCCCTCGCTAACTGGCAGCAGCTGCGCTGCGCTCGTGCGCTGAGGTAGCGCCTCACTCCTAGGCCTTTGCGCCTTAAGAGAGGTGTGCAGCGCCTAATTTAGCGCTCCACTCACCTCCCGGGGCGGTAAAAGTGAAGTTTCCTGTCAGTGCCGATAATTAGCGCCAGGCGCTAATATTTGCGCGCGGACGATATTTGCGCCCCAAATGGGGCGTGACCTAATTTCTACCCCTAGGGAACATAGGCCTAGTCTACTCAATCTCTCCTCATCGGACAATACCCCATCCCAGGAATCAGTCTGGTGAACCTTTGTTGCATTCCCTCTTCTTGTTTCGTATGGTAGTAACAAAGCAAATCAAATGTCAATATCTAAGTCAGATATCCAGGCCAAAGCTTCCGGTGTAACAGCATGGATATCTTGTAGGCTTCCTGCGAATTTCCTCTGAGGGCAGCGCTCAATGATGTGGTCCAGGGTCTGATTAGGAGCTCCACAGTCACATGATGGGGATGCTTTAATCTTCCATCTATGGAGATTGTGGCAGCATCTACCATGACCGGTTCTGAGGCAGTTGATGGTTGTCCACTGTTTGCGAGGAAGGTTTGATCCTTCAGGTTGTACGATGCGGTCCTCTATAAGGAATCCATTCCGTATGTCACAGTTCTTCCAAGTATTTCGTCATCAAGGCTGAGAGGAGATCGCTGAAGGGCTTTGGCGACGGTTCAAAATGGCCTCCTAGATTTGAGACGGGTTGGTGGTAGGTTGTTCAAGTCGGCCTGGATCGGCATGTCTTTGCTGGTGTCGCGGTTGTATTCTCTGGAGACTGCATATTCGCGGCGTAGGTGTGGTGGTGCGATGTTTGCAAGCACGGGCAGCCACGGTGTTGGTGTCGATAAAAGCGTACCGGTGATAATTCTCATAGCAGAATTCAGCTGGACATCAACGGATTTGACGTGGACTTGAAACAGCAACTCATATCAATTTTATTTTTAGCAATTCATCTTATCAATTCCAATTTCAGAAACAAGTGATTACTAGGCTTGGTGGTTTACATGGTGTTTTAACATTATAGACAGAAGTGCTCGCAATTAGTTTACAAGGTAGCTTCTATATCTCTGGAGATTTATTTTACCCGTTGGGCCCTGGGTAGAAGACGCGATCTCCACGGGTCAACACCCGTCTGCCCTGGCCTCTAGGCTCGCTCGTCTGCCCAGTGTGACGTGTGTGGGTCCTCCGCCAACCCGAAACTCTCTTCGGCTCATCTGTTGGATGTTCCCAAGCATCTTGCCGAATGCCTCTACAACCTAAGTGTTTGAGAGACCTGTGTGAGTCAATGAGAGTCTGCGGACAGTGCTTAGCCAAATTGCAGTACTGCCTGCCACTGCTACTTTAATCCCATGGACTTCAATGTTCCTAACCAGTCTATTTTATTGCAGTTTTCCTGAGGCGTTGATGTTCACGACGGCGATTCCAGTTGTTGTAGGGGCTAATCGGAGCCTTAAGCGGACTAACCGTGAAGGAGAGTCGACGCGCTACCCGACTTAGCCCGACTGAGCAATAAAACTCAAACACCAATTTACACGGTTAAATGCGGGAGTACACTTTATTCAGAGCGCTCTGGGAGAGAATTGATGCACCCACGTGCAGTCACCGACCTCTCAAATAAGTCACTCTGGGGCACAGTATTTTATACATCCATCATTGATTACATCGTGCTCACATGAGCATGTGATAGTCATTAGAATCCAATCAATTTTATGTATACAATTGTTAAGCATAGTAAATCAATTAACGTCAGGATACAGTTGATGTGATCAGCCTCGTCTATGTGACAGTGTTATCTCGAGCCCTGTATGTTGCAACGTTGTCTGACAAGGCAGACTGCCAATCCATTGCAGAAAAGTCCTGTGTCAGCGAATTTAAAGTTCATTAACTGGATGAGTTTTTCTTCTCCGACATTTCTTTAATAATTTTCTCCTCCAACACTCCCTTCTGTTGGTCCGGGGGCACGACCTTCTTGCCCCCAGGAAACCACTGCTCCGTGCCTCTTCACGGGGTCGACGCTACAGCCACTGGCTCATCTCTTGAGGGCTGGCTACTCCGGCGACGGTGTCATGCGTTTCCTCCATGGGCTGGAGATCGGTGTATCCTTCCTTTTCTTCGTCTTTGAGCAACGGCTCCTCTTCCCGTACGGCGCTGACTGACATTAGCTGGGTTGTGGCAATCTTACAACATGTCTTTAACAAGGTTATCAAGCAACATACAGCGACACATATCATCACTATCACAACCATTACGTGCATAATCCAGGGGCCCCATTCTGTTAGCCCCAACCATTCTAGCCATGACTGTGTCGGTTCCCGGTGTAATTTCTTAATCTCTTCCTTCATGTGATTTACCAAGTTGGTGATGTTTTCCGAACTATCAGGGATGTAAGTACAACACTCTTGCCCGATCACCGCGCAAGTGCCTCCTTCCTTTGCAAGCAGGTAGTCCAGTGCCATCCTGTTTTGCATGGCCACTGTCCTGAGGGCTACCATTTCTGCGCTTATTTCTGCAAGGGCTTCTGTGGTGTCGTTGGCTACCTTCTCGAGAATTTGGGCATTGTTAATGATTTCCCGTGCTAATTTACCCACCCCCCAGTGGGGGAAGGCGACGGCGAAGAATCGCTCAGTCTCCGTAATTCCTCGCCTGGTTCGATAACAATGGTGCTCCGTGAGGGATTTGAGATGGTATACATAAGGCATAACGTATCCCAGGTAACATGACCCGGTCCAATCTCTGGGCAGCCATGGGTACGCCTTGTGCCCGCATATAAAATATGTTCCATTGTAGGCCGTCATATCCATGTTTGCCCGAAAGATAGTGAAACCCATCTGACTATCTGTGGCCCGTCGGGTCCCATTCCACGGTTGGTTACTCGTTAAGTTTAGCAGACCAGTGGTATTAAACCACCAGCTTTCAAATGCCGTGTTCCCCTCCTCATATGTCACAAAGGTTTGGGTGCAATTACTATTTCCTGCCTCTAGGTTCACCTTCACCCCTCTACTTACACTCCTTGTCCAACATATTTCCCCGACGGGTCTTCCGACCCCGGTTGTGTTTGTTAGGGCGAAGAAGGGTGGATCTTTACTAGAGTTGTACTTGGGTTTGTAACATCCCTTAAATTGTTCCAATGGGTACCCTCCACCTCGGAACTCCTCCCTCGTGATGTCATGATAGCTGTTCTGGTCATTAAGCGCAAATTCTGCTAGTTCCGTGAGATTCAGGGGTATGGGCCGCAGTGGTATCCCACCCTTACTGTGGATCGGAATATGACTACACACCCAACAGCTACTTTGCCCTGTCTCCTTTACGTATTCATACGACATATATACAAAGGTATTCACCTGGAGCTCTCTTCGCTTACGGGAGCCCCTTTCCATTCCCGAAACAATGCATGTTAACGCTATTAAACACAGTGGTATCCCCATTTTTACTTGGAAGCAGGCACTGTCTATCACCGCGTCGTTGCCACTTCTGGTAGCACTCTTGTATTAACATACAAACATAAAAACACAGTAGTTAGTACACCAAATGCAATAAGCCAAAGCACGAATGCAAACAGGTAAGGTAATTGGACATTTACGGGTCGCTTGATCTGTAGGTAAAAGAAACACAAAGAAGCGCCCATTAGTTCATCTTTTCTCCATATATTTTTAATTGTGTCCAATGTTTCCAGACTCCCTTCCCCCTTATGTCCAGACAGGCACAGGTATCACCACTAATTATAATTTCGTAGGGTCCGCTCCATTTTGGGGCGAAGCCTGGCTTGTCAGGCAGGACCTTCAGCATCACTTTGCTGCCCGCTGACGGCACGGAGGGTGTCATGACCCCCTTCTGTGCCTGATCCTGAAGTTCCTGATTGTCTCGTACGGCTTGGCGCATCCCCTTCAGTTGGGTGCTAAGCTCTAAGACATAACGCCGTAGTCTGTCCTTTAAGGGGCCCACATCAGCCCCACCTGTTATGATGCCTTCTGGTAATTGCATCGCCCTTCCTGTCATTAGTTCATAAGGGGTCAGGCCTGTCGTACGATTCGTGGTGGCTCGTAACTTCATTAGGATAAGGGGTAAAACCTCAACCCATGTTTTCCCAGATTCCTGTATTGCCTTTGCTAAAGCGTTTTTGAGTGTTCGATTCATTCTTTCAACCATTCCCGAGCTCTGGGGGTGGTAAGGGATATGGAACTTCTGTTTGATCCCCATCAGCTGACAAATATTCTTTACTATACTCCCTGTAAAGTGCGTTCCTTGGTCAGAGTCGATTTGCAAGGGCACTCCCCACCGCGGGATTACTTCCTCGGCCAGGATTCTGGCTACCGTTAAGGCCGTGCAATTCCGCGTTGGGAAAGCTTCTACCCACCTTGTGAACTGGTCAATTATCACAAGGCAGTATATTTTTCCGTGGGACTGGGGAAGTGGTCCCGTAAAATCAATTTGTATGTGCTCCCAAGGACCTCGGGGTCTTGGCTGGTGGCCCATTCTAATTTTAATAGGCCGGCCAGGATTATGCTGAGCACAAGTGATACATCGCTGACAGTGCCTCGCGATGTCTCTTCCCATCCCCTTCCACCACCAATCCTTACTTATTAAGGAGCTCATTGCCTCTCTCCCTGTATGTGAAATACCGTGATGTATCTCTAGCAGAGTCTGTTGTATGCACTCCGGTGCTACTACTTTACCTTCTTTTCGCCAGACTCGATCGGATCCTACTCCAGCTCCATTTCTTACCCATGTTTCCTTTTCCGTGTCTGATGCTTCGTCTTGGACTTCCCAGATCTTTATTTCGTTCTCCGGGCTGTCTACGCTGCCCACCAGTACTTCGTTTATCTCCTCCTGTTCTAGAGCTGCCTGGTTTAATGGGATATTGTCGGTGGGGTTTGTGTTCGGGTCCTGGGACGACAATGGGGTCAATCTTAACCATTCCTGTGTCTAACTTATCTTTTGCCCATACTCCTTGTACCGAGGCACACGTGTCCCCGTACCCATTGGTTTCCACTTGCCAGTCCCGGCTTACCGCTGTAGCCACTCCCACTTTGGTGGTATTATTGGTCAGACAGTGCATACTAGTTTTATGCCCGTCCAAGTTTGGCCAAGTTATTTTCTTCTTACCACAATCAATTAATACCTGGTATTCTTTCATTAAGTCATTTCCCATTATTGTTCCCTCATTATTCTTACACACGTAAAATCGCATAGGGATGAAAAAGTTATCTATTTCTACCAATTGGCTTGTGCTCAGAAAGGCAGGTGTTTTATCACCGCCAATCCCTGTGATGTAGACCTTTCTGTCCGTTATCGGGATGGGAAGGTTGGTCACGGATACTGAGGCACCGGTGTCCACTAGCATCTCACACGGTCGGCCCCCTACTAGTGCAGACACATACATCCTTCCTTTGTCTCTTTTTACGGGGGCCGCTGACTGTCACTGTGTCTCTTTCCACTGTTGATATTGTCTCTTTTCTTCGGGGGTCATGGTGACGTGGGTCGTCTCAGGTCTGCCATGTTTACTGAAACAAGTGGCCTCAGTATGGCCCTTCTTATTACAGTAAGTACATGTCTTCTTAGCCATACAATCTCTAATAAAATGTCCAGGCTTCCCGCAACCATGACATGCCCCCTTGGGTCCCACTGCCTGTTTTACCGCACTTACACTTTCCTGTTTAACCTTGACCGTACCTTCCTCTTTGGCTTTTAACCCGTCTACCCCACAAGCCCACTCTACTAGGTCGTCGTAATTCCTGGTTGTTACTACGCCCATCTTGATGATAGCCTGGTGTGCGGGAGACAAGCCATCTTTAAAGGCCTGAATGAAAGCGGGGTCAGTTCTTGCCGGCCCTGGTTGGCCTGATGACTCTCCATAAACAATAAACAGCCTTTCTCCATATTCGGAGGCCCCCTCGCCCTTTTGCTGCTTACAGGACGTTATCTTACTCCAATTAGTTGGGGCCTCTCCTAACACCCGCTGGATTTCTGTTTTAAACAGATTAAAGGGAGCCTGTTGTCGGTCTATTGTATCTGCCAATGGACATTGTTCAGTCCATCGACCGGTCTTATAATCCGTATTGGCCTGATTGGGGGTGGTCTGCGTGAGGCGCCATCGGTCGACCGGACATGCTGCCCGGACCAACTGATGAACGTCACGCAGGTGGAGGCTGTGTCCCAGCCAAACCATATCTAGGTTTGCCCAGAACTTGGTGTTGGCACTTCGTGTTTGTAAGTTCCCCAGGTCTTTCAAAATCTGTTGTCTTTCTCCCGGGGTAAAAGGCTGAAAATCCGCCCTTGCCCCGGCGGCACCAGGCTGGCCCCTCATTTTAACGGGGGCCGCGAAATATTCTTCTGTTGTATCCCCAACTGTTTCTTCAGTTGGGGCTGTTGGTCCGGAAAGTCCGTACGGGGGGAGTGGATCTGTGTTACACCCCGTCCACCTTCCGGGACACATTCTACTTTGTTCTTGATTTATTCCCTCTAGTATTTCTATCTTCTTTTTTAAATCTGCTATTTCTCTGTTTTTGGCCTTCTCAGTCTCTCGGACCTTATCTACTTGCTCGATTAGTCCTGCCAATTGGTGTACCAAAAGAACTCCCGTTTTCTTGGTTTTCTCCCTTTTTTGCTTACGTACCCACTCTCGTTGTGACTCTAATGACTGGCTAACATCCCAGCCATCTTTCTGCATTCTGTCTATCAGCGAACGTCTATCTGTCATGTAACTATTAATAAGGGACCCCGGGGGCCCCATCTTAATGTCCTTACCTGACATCGCCCGTCCGCTCTCCGATCACACTCTCCAGTAAACACTCACCGCCTCTCTTCACTCTCCCGTCCTTCTGGACTCGTGAACTCGTTTACCGACGTGTCTAGTTGCCTGGAGTTCCGGATCTCGCAAGCACCGCCCGCAGACTTTATCACAGGTTTTACTCTGTACCTTTAACCTACGGCCCAAAATTTGACAGTGTAATGCAGAATACTCACAACGGTTCCCCCTCTGCCTTCCGAGAATACCCGGACCAAAAACCCCTATAAAGTGTACTCTCGCAAATCCCCTCAGATTCTTTCGGTTACTTGAGCCCGTTAACACTTGATCAGGGTGTCGGTACTCAGTAACCCTGCTCGCAGCGCCAATTGTTGTAGGGGCTAATCGGAGCCTTAAGCGGACTAACCGTGAAGGAGAGTCGACGCGCTACCCGACTTAGCCCGACTGAGCAATAAAACTCAAACACCAATTTACACGGTTAAATGCGGGAGTACACTTTATTCAGAGCGCTCTGGGAGAGAATTGATGCACCCACGTGCAGTCACCGACCTCTCAAATAAGTCACTCTGGGGCACAGTATTTTATACATCCATCATTGATTACATCGTGCTCACATGAGCATGTGATAGTCATTAGAATCCAATCAATTTTATGTATACAATTGTTAAGCATAGTAAATCAATTAACGTCAGGATACAGTTGATGTGATCAGCCTCGTCTATGTGACAGTGTTATCTCGAGCCCTGTATGTTGCAACGTTGTCTGACAAGGCAGACTGCCAATCCATTGCAGAAAAGTCCTGTGTCAGCGAATTTAAAGTTCATTAACTGGATGAGTTTTTCTTCTCCGACATTTCTTTAATAATTTTCTCCTCCAACACAGTCAATACGACACAGCAATTTCTTGCCATTTTTACGTCCTTGGAGTTCCCCAGTTATAACCATTTCAACACTAAACTGGAGGAGTTTCATCAGGTAACTTGACCTGTAGACACACCTGTGAAGCACCTTGGGTCATTTTACTATGTTTTGGGTGCTATATAAATGCAATTTGCCGTTGTTACAGGTAACAGGCTCTCTCTTCAGAAAAGTCTCCACTCACGCTCTTACGCCGGAGAAATGCTAGAATCTATTATTAGGGACGTGGTAACGGCACTTAGAAAATCATAATATGATTAGGCAGAGTCAACATGGTTTTATGAAAGGGAAATCGTGTTTGACAAATCTGTTACAGTTTTTTGAAGATGTAACTAGTAGGATGGATAAGGGGGAACCAGTGGATGTTGTGTATTTGGATTTTCAAAAAGCATTCGATAGGGTGCCACACAAGAGGTTATTACACAAAATTAGGACTCATGGGGGGAAAAATTCAGTTGGTTGCGCCTCCCGTTAGCGCCTTAAGAGGGCGCTAATGGGGCGCAAAGCATCTGGCGCCCAGGCGCGGCGAAGTTTGCGCCACTCGCGAAATTAACTAGACATTTTGCGGCGGCGCTAAACACTACCGCCACGATCTCCTGCGCCAGCAGATCATGACGTCACTCGAGTGCGCAACGCCCCGGTATCGCCCCGGAGCGGATATTCAGTGGCGCTCCCTGCTTTACCGCCTGACGCTAGCAACGACAGGTTGAGGGGAGCGTTCTGCAGTCATGTAGGGAAAGGGGGAGCACTATTTATAGGTGACCGCTTCCTGCCTTTTATTGTTGGTGCCATTTTTGAAGTACGCATTCTGAGAGAGAGAGGGAGAGACTTCTGGAGAGATTCAACATTGTGTGAAGGAGTTTTGGGTACTGAGCAGCACTTTGCAGGTTCATTTTGATTTGCCATTCCTTGTATCGATTTAGCAGAGACTGTGGGGGCTGCACTCTGAGCTCTTTGCCTGGTACTCTCCATTGTTCTTTCCAGCACATTTGATGTGCAGGTCTCTCCAGGCCGAGATTCAAGGCTGCAATGAGCAGGATGTGGATGGAAAGCAAGATTAACCATCCCCTTTAAGAACTGGCCCGTGCCATTGTGTGTGTGTTCCATTGCTGACCGACATCACATGAGCTTCACCAGCGCTCTGAGGTAGCGCCTCACTCCTCGGCCTTTGCGCCTTAAGACAGGTGTGAGGCGCCTGATTTAGCGCTCCAATCACCTCCAGGGGCGATAAAAGTCAAGGTTGCAGTCGGTGGCGATAATTAGCGCCAGGCGCTAATCTTTGCACCCGGCCGATAATTGCACCCCAAATGGGGCGATACTGAATTTCTCCCCCATGGGATTGTTTGAGGATTGGTTCATGTCAGAAAACAGGGAGTAGGAATAAACGGGACATTTTCAGGTTGGCAGGTTGTAACTAACGGGGTTCCACAAGGATCAGTACTTGGGCCTCAGCTATTTACAATCTATATTAATGACTGAGATGAAGCGACTGAGTGTAACGTATCCAAGTTTGCTGATGATACAAAGTTAGGTGGGAAAGTAAGCTGTGAGGAGGAAGCAAAGAGGCTGCAGAGAGATATAGACAGGTTGACTGAGTGGGCAAGAACATGGCAAATGGAATACAATGTGGGGAAGTGTGAAGTTATCCACTTCACAGTCGGAAAAACAAAAAAGCAGAATATTTTTTGAATGGCGAGAGACTGGGAAATGTTTTGCATTCAGAGGGAATGTACATTGGTGTCCTTGTACATGAATCACAGAAAGTTAACATGCAGGTGCAGCAAGCAATTAGGAAAGCAAATGGTATGTTAGCTTTTGTTATAAAGGGATTAGAGTATAAGAGTAAAGAAGTCTTACTGCAATTATACAGGGCATTTGTGAGGCCACACCTGGAGTACTGTGTACAGTTCTGGTCTCCTTACCTAAGGAAGGATATACTTGCCATAGAGGGAGTGCAACGAAGACTGCTTCCTGGGATGAGGTGATTGCCCTATGAGGAGAGATTGAGTAGACTAGGCCTATATTCCTTAGAGTTTAGAAGAATGAGAGGTGATCTAATTGAAACATATAAAATTCTTAAGGGGCTTGACAGGGTAGATGCAGGGAGGATGTTTCCCCTGGCTGGGGAGTCTAGAACCAGGGGTCAGAGTCTCAGAATAAGGGGTCGGCTATTTAGGACTGAGATGAGGAGAAATTTCTTCACTCAAAGGGTTGTGAATCTTTGGAAATTGCCACCCCAGAGAGCTGTGGATGCTCAGTCGTTGAATATATTCAACACAGAGTTCGATAAATTTTTGGAAACGAAGGGAATTAAGGGGTATGGGGATAGCGCGGGAAGGTGGAGTTGAGGTAGAAAATCAGCCATGATCTTGTTGAATGGCGGAGCAGGCTCAAAGGCTCAAAGGGCCTACTCCTGTTTCTTAAGTTCTTATGACACACGTCAACAACAACAGCAACGTCCCAATTTTCCAACAACCCCAATGTTTTACGATATTTTTCCATAATCTTGTCATACAAGGCCTGAAACGTTATGGGCCTTCGCTCTCAGCATAAATGGTGGGATGCGCCCGCTAGGAACCTCTGCCACTGGTGCATCAGAGTATCTGGGGTCAAGTGGAGTTTAAGTAATTTGCATTTTGCAGGCAGGCATCTGCGCCACTATGGGTGAAAATCGGGCATCTGCCAGAGCTGGGGTTGTGGGAGGAGCAGCACAAGAAGCCACACTCTAACGCCCACAGCCCAGACCACCAAAAACTGATCCACGGCCCGCATTGAAGGCGGAAGGGTTGTTTTCTAGGAGAGTCTGAGAGCAGGCCTCCAACTCCCAGAAACTTTTGATTTTTGCCATTTTACTTCAATGGAAATAAAAATCGTGAGAGATGTAAAACTGGCTGTCGTTCCGCTATCGCCCGTTTTACACGATGGCACAAAGTCAACATTACCCCCATTCTCTTTTGCTTTCTTCTCATTCTGTCCTCCTTTTTACTAGCACAAAATTCTCTTTCTTCCCCATTAGACAGTAACTTTGATAGCAGCTTATTTTTGCTGCCGTGTGGTGCTACAAAGAACTTTGATGGAGAAAAATAATATATTTGTAACACCTGACTTCAGCCACTGGGTGGCACTGCTGACTCCAAACAATATTGGAGCGGAAATTCTGCTCCTGTGCGCTGGTGGCACAAGCACACCAGGCACAGAGGGAGCAACAATTTAGGGCAGAGGCCTTGAGCTGCAAAAGGCCTGTTGAAGCACTGCCCAGGGTTTGCTGTAGGGGACACCATACACAAGGAGAAGGGTAGAAAACTCGGGATTTTAAAGGGGAGGTGAGGGGGTGGAAGGAGCAGAAGGTGCCACAGAAGAAGTTCGAGAGACGAAGGTGTGATTTGGTGATAAGGGCCACAATGTCTCTGCGGCGCTTTGGGTGGGGTAAATAGTGGATCGTATAGCCAGGCTGGGAGACTTCAGTAAGGGGCAAGGTGTCTTCACCTGTGAGCCAAGTTTCCGTCTGGGCCATAATATCAATGCAATCATCCACAATATGATCGTGGATGGCAAGGGTCTTGTTCACGAGTGAGCGGACAATCCGGAGAGAAATGCGGAGATGGGTGGTGATTGTTGATCCACTGGCAGAATCCTATTGGACAGTGGTGGGTTGGGTGAGTGGGACAGGAAGGAGGTTGGTGAACTTAGCCCATAATGGGTGCAGTGAATGGGAAGGTCAGTGATAGAGGAGGATGGGGCAGTTGCTGTTGCTGTTCATAAAGCGACAGCATTGAGTGCCTCCATGAGCCCTTCCGAGAATGCCAAGAGAAGCATTGAAGGTAGCCAAGGTCTTAGTCAAGGCTGATACAAGAATCGAAGGGCAGCAATAGGAAGGCAGTGAGGAATTGGAATTTTAAATTTGAGACGATGGGGCACTGGGTGCCAATGTAGGTCAGTGTACATACGGTTAATGAGTGAGCACGACTTTGTGCAGGATATGATAGGAGCAGCAGAGTTCTGACTGAGGCGGGGGCGGAGATGGGTGATATTACGGAAGAGGAAGTCAGGAGTCTTTGTGATGGAGAAAATATGAGGTTAGAAGGTCAGCTCTGGGTCAAATAGGACACCGAGGTTACAAACAGTCTGGTCAGCCTGAGACAGTGGTCAGGGAGGGGGTGGGATTAGTGGTCAGAGAACAGAGTTTGTGGCGTGGGCCAAAGTCAATGGCTTTGGTCTTCCCAATATTCCCAACTGGAGGAAATTGCGGCTCCTCCAGGACTGGATTTCAGTCTGATAACACTAAGGCAGTGGAGGAATCAAGAGAGGTGACGGAGAGGTAGAGCAGGGTGTCATCAGCATATATGTGGAACCTGACCCCTTATGTCTTCGAATGGTGTCACCAAGGGGTCATGTTGATGAAGAAATGGAAGGGGCCAAGGATAGATCCTTGAGGGACTCCAGACATAATGGTGTGTGAACGGGAAGAGAAATCATTGCAAGAGATTCTCTGGCTATGATTGGATAGGTAAGAATGGAACTAAGCAAGGGAAGTCCCACTCATGGATAATACATGAGAGGTGGAGGATGGTGTGGTCAACTGTCAAAAGGCTGTAGAGAGGTTAAGAATGAGGAAGAGGACGAGTGCAAAGTGCTCACAGTCACAGAAGATGCATTTGTGAATGTGATTAGGGCCATTTCAGGGCTGTGGCAGGGGCAGAAACTTGATTGGGCGGATTCAAACATGAAGTTGCGGTAAAGATGGGTACAGATTAGGAAGGTGACAGCACGTTTAAGGGCTTTGAAGAGGAAAGGGAGATTGGAGATGGGGCGGTAACGTGCAAGGACAGAGGGGTCGAGAGTGGGTTTATGAGGAGAGGTGCGACGACAGTCATTTGGAAAAGGAGAGGGAAAGTACGTGAGGAAAGGGAACCATTTTAATGTCAGCCAGCAGGAATGTTTTAAATCCATCTGGATTTTTACCAGCAAATGTGGACAAGCAGACACTGGATCTGCAATGTTGTTTGTCTAAATACAATGGAAAGTTGGCATGTAGACAAGAAAACAGACTTCTATTTTAAAAATAATGGACTTTTTTGTATTTAGTTTGCATTTTAGAAATTACTAGACAACTCAGTGAGAAACCAGACTGTTCAGTCCGAAGTGGGACAATTGATGATCCTAGGATTTAATGTGTTGAGGTTTTCATGCATATAAATTATGTCATTTATTTATATTATCCCTGTAATTTAAAGGTTGTGTTGCTTGATGTTTTAGGATGTATATCTAGTTAGGGATTGGCAAGTTTTTCACCTGGTCTTTCCCCCCTCAGCAGTTGAACTGACAGAGGATTCCCTGGTAACCTCTCTGTCTCAGTGGAATCTGCCTGTTTTACAATTTTAATCCTTTTCCAAGCAGCTTTTATGCTGCTCCTTGGCCCTGTCTACCATAGCCCAGGCCTCCCACAACTGTTTCTCAGATCAAGGTAAAACTACCAAATTTTGCTAAACTAGCAACTATGAAGACCTTTCTTTCTCCCCCTGGATCTTAGTGTCCGCTTCAGTCGATCTGTGTCTCGGAAAAGCTGCAGTGGTAGCAACACACTCTTCGCTTTATATAGGGACGCCCCTTGATAACATCATGACATCATGGCCGTGATTTTGCCAGCGCTCAGAGGGCGGGTTTGGAGGCAGGTCAGTCGTGAAAATCTAAATGATTGATGGCGGGTTGCGAACCCGCCTCCATGCAACTTTGCAAAGTGTCGGGTCTGCGAGTCCCAATCACCAAACGGCGGGAGAGGCACTTAAGGCAGTCAACAGCTTGTTAACTGCCTACATAATCCCATTTTTACAGGCTCTTCCCATTTTAGTACATTTTCAGTGTGTTGCACATCGTGCGACAAACACGCCAGCTGATTGTGCCGGGTTCAGCAACTACCTGAATTCTTAACAGCTGCTCCTGCAGCATAAAGGTGGACCTGTAACATGGCTCACTTTCAGATGCAAGAACTTTGTGTTTTGAGGTTTTGGAACACATTTTGCAGGTCTGTTGAGCTTGTAAGTGTTTAAGCTGAGATCCATATGCACTGTGACCTCCTTGGAAAGCCCTCTCCCCACATTGACTGAGCGCTTATAACATCTATTCCTCAACTGAGATATATACCAGCGGAATGAGAACCATTTATACCCTATCATCCTGGTCCTCATAATCGGAGGAAGAGCAGCCGCGGCAGCAGCTGAACCAGGCACAACAGCAGCAGCAACAACAGGAGCGGCAACCTTCTCAGCCACCTGATGCTGCACAGAGCAGAGGGCGTCAGCGCAGGACTGCCATGCGCCGCAGGAGATACCCCCAATACAGGGTTTACAGGCCGAGAATGAGCTTCCTCAACACGAGTGAGCAGCAGTGCCAAAGGAGACTGAGACTTTCGCGAGAGGTAGTCGCTGACATCTTCACAATGCTGCACCAACACCTGGAGCCCAGAGGAGCGGGTGGACACTCCTTACCAGCGGCTGTCAAAGTCACCACCGCCCTCAGCTTCTTTGCTTCAAGGTCATTCCAGGGATCAGCAGCAGACATCAGAGGCATCTCCCATTCGGCCGCACACACTTGCATCACGCAGTTACTGATGCCCTCTTTGCAAAGTCGCACAATTACATCCACTTCTCCACGGATGAAGCAAGTGTAACCGCGCGTGCGGTTGGCTTTGCAAATATGGCAGGCTTCCCAAGGGTGCAGGATGTCGTAGACTGCACACATGTGGCCATTAGGGCAGCCTATCACAACCCAGCTGTATTTGTGAACCGCAAGGGCTTCCACTCCCTTAACGTCCAGCTGGTGTTTAACCACAGGAAGAACATTATGCATGTTTGCGCCAAGTACCCTGGCAGTTGCCATGACTCGTTCATCCTGCGGCAGTCTACTGTGCCTCAGCTATTCAATTCGCCAACCCAACTTTCCGGATGGCTACTTGGAGACAAGGGCTATCCCCTGAAGATATGGCTAATGACACCGATGAGGAGGCCATCAAACAAAGCTGAGGAGCGCTACAATGTGAGCCACATTTCCACCAGAAGCATCATAGAGCAAACCATCGTCTTGCTCAAAATGCGATTCAGATGCCTCGACAGATCTGGTGGAGCCCTACAGTACTCACCAGCCAGGATCTCCAGAATCATCGTGGTCTGCTGTGCCCTGCACAACATCGCACAGCAACGTGGCTTACCGCTGCCTGAGGAACAAGTGGCTCAGCGCACAGCCTCCTCCTCCTCCTCGGAGGAGGAGGATGCAAATGAGGAAGACCTTGTGGAGGTGCATGTGCCAGTTCCACCAGCACGCGAGCACATTGCTGGCCGTGAGGCAAGGGATGCACTAATCAATGCCAGATTCGCGTAAGTTTACGCAGCAAACACATGTGGCTGGCACATGGAAATGAGTGTCTGGCCGACCTTCTTAACACACCATACAGCATCTGTACAATAAACTGTGGGATCCTATCACTCATTACAGATGAAAGGCGCCCTGACCCCTCACTGTGACACTTCCATTTCTGAGCACACATAGGCCAACTCTTTGAATCTTTGATATCGCATCTCTTTATTACAATTGAAATAACGATGAAAATCTTCACTTTGTAGTATATCAAAACACCCAAGTGACTACCCTTGTGACTATTTATGTCTTAACTTTCTCTTACGCGTGCTTCTACATGGTGCTTCCCCTGTGACTTCAGCAGATGTTGAGGCACCTTGCTCACTTCCATGCTGCGCCTGCTTCAACGCCTTTGGCGGGCGTCCTATGGGTTTGGGAGCCTGGGAGGGCTCGGCAACAGTCTGCTCCTCCTGCGGCTGTGCAGGGCTGAGACGGCCATCTCAGTTGGGTGAGGAAACTGGGGCTCTGACCGAGGGCTCCGCAGTGGCATGGGAGTGAGCGTGCTTGGAGAGGAGCCCACACTTCCTTGTTGTGGACCATCAACATCCCTCTCATGGGTCACCCGCAATTCACTGCTAGCAAGTAGCTGGAGAGTTCCTTGCTGCACATCGTTGGGGCCATGAGGACCCGTCTCTGTACTGACATTCCTCATAACGGGGACATCCATGTACCTCTGGTTCCTCTCCTCAATAGATGCCCATCTATCCTCCATAGCAGACCATCTATTTAGAAGAGTCATCATGTTCATTTGCATCTGGCGATTTATGTCGTCCATGGAGGTTGCCATCCTTTCCATGGCGGCACCTACATTCGCCATTGAGTGCACCACGGCATTGCTCATGTTTGAGATGGACTCCATTCTCTGCACACTCGCAGTTAGAGTGGTTGCAAACCCTGTCAGAGACTCCTGCACTCGTTCCTGAAGTTCCAGCACCGCTCTCTTTCTGGATGGCCCCAGAGGCACAGCGTCCACATGCAGCTGAGCAGAGCTAGGAGCGTCCCGCGCCCTCCGACGTTTACTCTCCACTGCTGTCCCTGTCTCCACCATCTGCTGATGTTCACTTGTGAGCTGTGATACACCAGGTGACAACACTAATCTATCTCGCGAATGACCCACCGAGGTGTGCATCTCTGCGCTGGTGCTGGGTGCTCTCAATTCTGCTGACACTGCACCCTCAGAGGCTGCAGCTTCCTCTGAGGAGTCTTCTGGCTCTTCTTTCTGGACAGTGGGGAGGGGGGCTCTCGATGGTCCTGTGGGGGAGTAAAGGCATGAGTTCGGCATATGATAACGTAGCAGACACATCCCATTGTGCAGATGATCAGAAATCAATCTGTATGAACATCAGATGCCACATCAGTCACTCATGCAATCTAAATGAGAGGGTTGCAAATCTATTTTGTCACCAGCTTGCTCTACTGCGCCCGTCTCTCCGTCCCCCTCTTCCAGCTCCTCAGCACCTCCGACGATGTCGATAACAGCTTCCTCAGCGGTGGTCAAGTGCGCCAAGGAAGCTGGCCCTCCTCCTGTTCTCCCCCTCTCCCTCTTATTGTGAGCTCTCTTTTCCTGCAATGAGGGACACAAGTGGAATTTAAGCGAGAATGTTGGAGTGAGTGTAGAGAATCCATAGCATAGATGCTTAGAGGGAGACCAGGATGGAGTGAAGTACCAATACCAAGATCCCTCCCTGTGTGTTATTAGTTGTTGCCATTGCATAACAGTGATAGCGAGTGTGAGGGGTGCATAGTGGAATGGTGGAGTGATTCTGTACAAAGAGAGAGAGAGGGCTGGTTAAGGGTGCAAGGAATGTAAGGGTACATTGGGATGTGCAGGAGTAGGTTGACAATGCAGAGTGCTGGTGATGAGAGGAGATGGGGAGCAGATTGAAGGCAAGTGTGATGTTATACTATCTTTTGCTGAGCGGAGCAGGTCATTGAACCTTTTGCGGCACTGAACCCAGGTGCGTGAGCACAAAGACCTGGCGCTCACCTCCTCAGCAATTTGCAGCCAGGCTGCCTTGATTTGCTGAGTAGGCTTCCTCCATCCATTGGAGGGGAACAGAACCTCTTTGCGCCCTCTCACTCCCTCTACAAGAGCATGGAGGGAGTCATCATTGAATCTTGGAGAGGCCTTTGATCTTGAATCACTCATCTCTCTGTCTGCCATACTGAAAAGCATCAGAAAATGAATGAAAAACCACAAGGCTGCATGGGCCCCTTAAATGCAGCTGAATGGAAGACGTCAGCAGAAGCGAGCAGCAGACCCGAACCCACTGATTGGGCCGGGCAACGCGTACAATGGGCTTAATAAACCCAGTTAAGGGAAAATAGTTAATGCAGAGCGGATTAAGCCAGCAGCGGGACCGGAACCTGCTGACCAGCCAACCCGACTCCAACCTGTCGCCAATGGTAAAATCGCGGCCTATGTTGCACGTGCACAGTAGCCAATTCGTCAGGGTAACTCTGCATGGGCTTTCCTTCTGCTGCCAGTACACAGAGTCCAGCAGTGATAATTAAAGGTAAATTTGGGAGTGTGATACTCTTAGGCCGCACTCCCAAGACCCGGTCTGCAATAATCAGCTCTTCTTTGACGAGTATTCACTAAACCAATTGTCATTGTTTTGTCATGACCAGCCATTAGACAGGACATATTTCCCAGAGCGAAACTGATTGGATAATGCACAAGTGATGAAGTCATGAGTGGGATGTGATGAGTTTCATGATAAGTGGAGGCATTTTTCTCATCACATTGCTGGACATGACATCCAATTTCTAATATTTATATTTTCATGAGGAAAATAAATATTTTAATTAATCTTTTGGCCTAGAAAATGGTCTCTGGCAGTGGCACAAAATGGGCGGTATCGGATCGGCCGCCCATTATACGCAGCGCCTGATACTCAGTTCCAATGCAGTCAATGTCTTGTGCCACTGCCCGGGATGAATTTCTAGGCCAATGTTGCCCTAGGAAATGGGTTAAAACTGGCTTCTGATGAAACGTTGACATGTTGATGTTAGTGGAGGTATGGGGCCAAAAATTCGGCACTTGCCGGGTGAGTACGCGCTGTGTACTCACCCGTAAGGCCTCCTGAAGTGCCGGTTTCCTGCATGCACTGCGCATGCGTGGGAAACCGGAACTTCCGGTCTCGTGCATGGAGGGGTTCAGAGGTGAACCGCGTGCGCGGGAGAGGCTGCGCGCACGCAGCGAACTTAGGTTTTTTTTCAGGTTTCTCCGGGAAGGTAAGTATGGAAGAAGCTGTGCTTTTAAAAAGGAGGCGCAAGACCCGTTTTTAACAAGGTAAGTGGTTAATTAATTACAATTTAAAAAAATTTTCAACAAGTTTATCTTTTTTAGATACTTTAAAGAAAGGTAAGTTTATTTTTAGCACTGTTAAAAAGTATTTTAATTTTTTCAAAAATGTAAATTTTTGTTTAAAGTAGTTAATTTATTTAACTTATAGTTATTTTTAAAATGTGATGGTTTTTTAAAAAAATTATTTGAAGTTTAGGTGTTGTTTTGGGGCCGATTTCAATTCCCAGATTTGACAGGTCCTGTCAAATCTATGAATGAAAGATGGTCTGCTGCCATTGTCTCTCCATGGCCCACGTGATCCCAGGGAACGCATCGCACTAACTACGCCCTTGGGATACACAAGCACTGCGCGCCGGCAGCTGCAGGAGGCCCAGGAGCTGAATCCCCGTGGGCCCAGAGGTGAACGGCAGGCACGGTAGGTAGGTGCGCGCGGGATCCTTGCACCCACGGGAAGCCAGGGAGCCTAATTTCTGGGCCATTATTTTTGTCTGTTGTTACTCCACAATCATCCTTTGACACAACACCCTGTCAACAAGGAAGAGTCTGTTTTCTGTTTCTCATTTGGATTTTTATTATTATGTGTCACTACAAAAGAACATGCATGTATAACCCGATACAAAAGATGAGTGATAGGAAACGATTAAAAGTTAATATACTATTTATTCATAAAATACTGAATATATCTGCGACACCTAATACAAATAATCAGTCCATTATTGAAGTCCAATGAAATATGAAGAGTTGCAATATTATCTATTCACCTGGATATTCTATAAGGAGGAGACATTCGTTCAAACCTGTGGTTAGCATGGCAGAGCAATCTCCCAGAGCACCTCACCAGTGTCCAAGGATTACTCTCTTGGCTCTCATCATGTCAAAAAAGGTTATCATGAAAAACTGTTTGATTAATTTTATATTGGTCTGGGAAAAGAGCTCAAAAGTGTATTATTTTTAACTGAGATGGTGTTATGTAAGTATAGATTTGTATACATGAGAAAGAAAGATAACAAATATTAATGTTGTAAATTTTTTTTTAACTAAATTAGTTTTAATATTTCCACAACCTCTGATGTCCAAGAGATCTCAGGAGATTTGCTTGCAATGCATTTCATATCTCACAGATATCAAATGCATTGTAAGCAAATTCATTGAGTATATTAAAGACAGAGAACAATAGATTTTTGGATATTAAGGGAATCAAGGGATATGGGGATAGTGCAGGAAAGTGGAGTTGAGGTTGAAGATCAGCCATGATCTTATTGAATGGCGGAGCAGGCTCGAGGGGCCGAATTGCCTACTCCTGCTCCTATTTCTTATGTTCTTATAATGATTGGAACATTGGGGTGTGAAATTCATCTTGACGATAGCACAAAATGGGCGATTGCGAATCAGCTCGGCGTTTTACACTCCACCCGATTTTCTTTTCCATTGAGCGAAAGAAAATTGTACGGGGTGGAAAACGGGCTGCTGATTCGCTACTGTGTGTTTTGCATCATCGGCCAAGACGAATTTCACCTCCGTGAAGTTCAGCAGAAATAGACAGAAAGTTAATCATGGGGATTGTGTCAGCCTGTGTGAAATAACTAAGGTTGCTGTTAGTGCCACAGCATTATTGGAGTCAGTATTCATCTCACTGCAGAGGAGTTATCAATAATAACTTCACAAGGGGAAAAACTGACACCGATCCAAAAAAAGGAGTAATTCGGACAGGTGACCAAACGTTTGGTCAAAGAGGTAGATTTTAAGCAGTATCTTAAAGGAGGAGAGAGAGAGAGGCGATGAGGTTTGGGGAGGAAATTA
Organism: Squalus acanthias; assembly: GCA_030390025.1. Lineage (NCBI taxonomy): Eukaryota > Metazoa > Chordata > Chondrichthyes > Squaliformes > Squalidae > Squalus > Squalus acanthias. The sequence continues at coordinate 7,143,797 of JASTWF010000031.1, forward strand.
CACAGCTTAGGGCCTAGACAGCCACCAATGGTGGGTGAAGGAAGTGGAGGAACACAGAGATCTTGAAGGGTTGTAGGGCTGGAGGAGGTTACAGAGATTTCGGGAGGGGTGAGGCCATGGAGGGATTTGAACACACGAATGAGAATTTGATTTGATTAGTGGACCAGAATCCAAGGTAGGTTAGCGAGCACAGAAGTGATGGGTGAACAGGACTTTGTGTGAGTTGGGATACAGGCAGCAGAATTTTGAATGAGAAGTTTGTGGAGGCTGGAAGATAGAAGACCAGCCAGGAGAGCATTGGAATAGTTGAGTCTGGAGGTTAAAAAAAAGCATGGAATAGGGTTTCAGCAGCAGATGGGCTGAGGCAGGGGCAGAGACGGGTGATATTACAGAAGTGTCTGAGACAGTGGTTAGGGAAGAGGTGGAATTGGTGGCCAGAGAACAGATCTTTTGGCGTGGGCCAAAGACCATGGCTTCAGTCTTCCCAATGTTTAGTTGGAAGGAATTTTGGCTTCATCTATGATTGGATGTCAGACAAGCAGTCTGACAACACATCGGCAGTGGAGGGGTCGAGAGAGGTGGTGATGAGTTGGAGCTGGGTATCATCAGCGTACATATGGAACCTGACATTGTGTGTTTGGACCGAGGGGCAGAATATAAATGTGAAATCGGAGGGGGCCAAAGATAGATCCTTGGGGGACTCCAGAGATAATGGTGCAGGGATGGGAAGAGAAGCCATTGCAGGAGATTCTCTGGCTATAACTGGAAAGGCAGGAGAGGAACCAAGTATAGGCAGTCCCACTCAGTTGGACAACAGAAGAGAGGCGTTGGAGGAGGATGGTGTGGTCAAAGACTGCATACAGGTCCAGAGGACGAGGAGGGATCCTACATTGAGGATGTCATTTGTGACTTTGATTAGGGCTGTTTCAGTGCTGTGGTAGGGCCAAAAACCAGATTGGCTTGGCTCAAACATGTAGTTGCAGGAAAGATAGGCACGGATTTGTAGGCAACAACATGTTCAAGGACTTTGGCGAGGAAAGGGAGGTTGGAGATGGAGCAGTAGTTTGCAAGGACAGAGGGGTCAAGGTTGGGTTTTTTGAGGAGGAGGGGTGATGACGGCAACTTCGAAAGGGAGTGGGACAGTGCCGGAGGAGAGGAACAATTTAAAATATCAGGCAGCATGGGGGCCAGGCAGGGAAGTTGGGTGGTCAGCAGTTTGGTGGGAATATGGTCAAGAGAGCAGGAGGTGAGTCTCATGGACAAGATAAGCTTGGAGAGGACATATGGGGAGATAGGAGAGAAACTAGAGAGATGTAAGCTCAGGTCGATGGTGGGGGACCTTGGTGGAAGCTTGGCTTGGTGGGCTAGGGGATGGGAGGGATGCAGCAGAGGCAGCTGAACGGATGGTCTCAACTCAATCTTACTGACAAAAAACGTCCATGAGCTTCTCGCACTTGTTATTAGAGGTGAGGGTGGAGGGGTCAGGAAAGAGAGGTTTAAGGACATAGTGTGATGTGCAAGAAAGAAGCTGGGGGTTATCAATGCATTCCAGGATGATCCTGAAGTAGTGAGCAATTTTGGCAGAGGAGAGCAGGGACCGATAGTGCTTGATGCGGTCCAGCCAGATCTGGCACAACCAGTATGCGCCATAAACATTCAAAGAAAGAAAGACTTGCATTTATATAGCGCCTTTCATGACCTCCGGCATCCCAAAGCGCATTACAGCCAATGAAGTACTTTTGAAATGTAATCACTGTTGTAATGTAGGAAATGCGGCAGCCAATTTGCACACAGTAAGCTCCCACAAACAGCAAAGTGATAATGACCAGGTCATCTGTTTTTAGTGATGTTGATTGAGGGATAAATTTTGGCCCGGACACCAAGGAGAATTTCACTGCTCTTCTTCGAAATAGTGTCATGGGATCTTTTACGTCCAACTTAGGGAGCATAGGGGGCCTTGTTTTAAAATCTCATCCAAAAGACGGCACCTCCAACAGTGCAGCATTCCCTCAGTATTGCGCTGGATTATCAGCCTAGATTTCTGTGCTCAAGTCTCTGGAGTGGGACTTGGACCCACAACCTTTGACTCGGAGGCGAGAGCGCTATGAACTGAGCCACAGCTGACACAATGTTCCTTGGACGTAAGGGAATGAAAATGGGGGCCGTACCAAGGGGAACGCCCAGGGTGGGAGAAAGTAACATTTTACTGGGAACAAGGGCATTAAAGGTGGAGGTGATGGTGTGATTGAGCACATTGGTAGCTGCAGAAGTGTTGTAATGAATGGAGGGACAAAGGTTAGACAGTTGGGAGTGAGTTTTTTTCCAGGGACGGATGCAGAAGGAAGAGAGGTTGGAAGGTGAAGGGGGATGTGAGTGGTGAGGTATACAAGGAAGTGATCAGAGATGGCCTTGTCTGTGATTGAGACGATTGGAATAGAGAGGCTACGTGAGATGGCAAAGTCGAGGGGGTGGCCGTGATCATGCGTAGAAGAGTTTATATGGAGGGAGAAGTTGAGGGAGGACATTCTGGAGGGAGACACGGAGAGGGGCGATGATTGTTGATCCGTTGGCGGGGTCAACGGTGGGAGGGTTGAGTGAGACGAGAAGGAGGTTGACAAAATTAACTCCCAGCAAGGGTGCTGGGTGGGAAGGTTGGTGAGAGAGTAGGATGGGGCAGTTAAGGTTGCTGCTCGTAAGGAGGCAGCGACGAGTGCCTCAATGGTCCCTTCAGAGCATGCCGAGAGAGGCACAGTGGGAAGCTGTGGGCTTATCCAAGAGGGAGTCAAGCCTGGGATCCCTGCAGGAGAGTTTTTAAGATCGAGGACTAGTGAAGAGTTGGGGTCAGGATCTGTGGGGGCAAAGTACCCGCGAGGGGATAAATGGATGTCGGCATGACTGGGTAACAGGAAGCGAGGAGACAGGAGAGAAGGGCCCAAGAAGGACAAAAGGAGAAAGAAAAGGCACATTGAAGTAATGGGCTCAGGTCTGGGGCGGCCGCCAAAATGCTCACTCAAATGGTCACAGGGAAACCCAAGTTACATAGGCATGGCACTGGTTAGGGTAAATATGTCCTGGTAGTAAATAGCAAATAGGAAGGAGATCACGAGAGAGTCCAAAATTAAAGGCAAAGGGCTGGATTTTCCAAGCCCCGAGGAGGCGGGACAGCCGGTAAAATCGGAGAAGTGGGGGCGGATGGCAAACCCACCCCCATCCCGCCTCCGGGCCCTTTTGCCAGGAGGCGGGAGGATGTGCAGCTTCGGGTCCAGTCTCCTGGAGGCGGGAAAGGCATTTAATCCTTTTAACTGCCTGTTAACAGGTAGTTAACTGGCAGAAAAAAGGATTGGTGCCATTTTACCTTCACAAGGTGACGGCTTCCCGACCTTGGAGAACCCCGCCGGGTTGGAGGAGATGTGGAGGAGGTCTGCGGTGATCGGAGGCACCTGGAAGTAAGGTGTAGAGGTGAGTGATGGGTACAAGTGTGGAGTGGTAAGTATGTAAGGTGAGTGATAAGTTTAAAAAAGTGTGCTCTTACCTTGTTTTCTTTCTACAGCCTTTAGCTGCGCTGGATGGGGAGAGCCGACATCCTCCTTGTCAATTTCACATAATGGCTGTTGGATCCTCCGATCCTAGAGACATGTGAAATTTACAAAGTTGAAAGGTTTGACGAGTCCTCACCACATAGTCTCATTAAACTCAAGAGAATGTCAGTGTTTGACAGCTTCACAGAGCTGTCAAACGCTGTCATTTCTTCTTTCAAGAAGTCTTGACAGATAGCACGTCTGACGTTGACGTGATCTGTCAGTGACTTCCTCCCTAATTGGCCTGCTGAGCCCGCAGGGCGGGCTTGACAAGCTCAATCAGGAGCAAATCCCTCTGATTGGTCAGGCGAGGATGGAGGTGGGACATTGACACGACAAGCAGCAGTCCCACCTCCAACTCGCCTCCATTCACAAAATCCAGCCCAAAGGTTCCGTGGTGGGATGAAGTTCACTTGCTGGTAAGGTGGAGTCAGCTTGGAGCATCAACGAACTGATGTCTAAGTTTGGAGACAGGTGTGGAGGGCGAGTGAGTCCAGGAGCTATTTGAAGGGTAGAGTATCAGTGCGAGCACTGCTAGGAGGTATTTCTGTGGAAAATAGAAAGACGAGGTGTGGAGAATTGAGCATGAGCCAACATTTAAATGTTTACAACAATTTAAAATTACTGCTTATTTGGGTAAGAAAGCAGATCAATATCGTAGTCAAACTTCAAAGGGAAGTCTGCCATCCTCTCCTGGTAGATGGAATCAAACCACTCATTCTGAGACACTAGAAAGTGATTCTTCCAGTCTCCAGCAACCCCTAAAAATTAAATAATCCCAGAATTAAACTTTAAACAAAAATAATAATGTACATATCACATCAATTTAGAATTAGTAACAGATTAACAATTCCTAATATGATACAGATAGAAGAATGCATATCAGTACAATACTGAACCTGGACCAAAAGCACAGACAGGGTGATTTTGTGATCCAACAATCCCAATGGGGAGTGGTGCTCATCAGAAGTGCATCTTGGGAAAACACTGGCCATTAAAATCAATGGATCCAAAACCATGGACTGTGCACCAATGATTTCCTGAGATGCACATCTTGTGAACATCCCCACAGCCGGGAGCATTGGGTTGTGGAATCACCCCCAGAGAGTGCAAGTAAAGGTCAACTGTACAACCATTCCTGCATCACTCGAAGCGTTCTACAGTAACGTTTGTACTATTTTCCATTTAAGGAATAAGCTTTGATGTTGTACTTTAAGCAATAAGCTTTGATGTTGTAAGTAAGTCCAACAGTATTTCTCAATTTTGGCACAGAATCTATCCCAATGGGAACTAATTTCAGATACTGACAGGTAGCGACAAACATTTAGAAAATCTAAGAAAACCATCCCTGAGATCATTAATGGTGAAAGTGATCAATCGCAACCAAATTATTTTTACATGCTTCCTATTGATTTTAAGTTTTTTGCCAGTAAAAATAAGGACTGGAACAGAGACCAATCTTTAAAACAAACTTAAGGCTGATTTGTACGGACTCAGTCCTTTCCTGTGATCAATAGCATTACTCACCTTTTCTATAAAAAGAGCCACTTTTAGCATCGAACACGTCTATTCCATTGTGGTAGTTGGTTGCAGGGTTCTCCTTCATATGGTTAAAGGTGCAGTGATCCCAAATTGACTCCAAGGTTTTTCCATCCAACTTCTTTTTAAGAAAAATTGCAACTTTGTCTATCACGCTCCTGAGATCCTTTAACAAATTATAGTTAGGTTACTCAATTATAAATCCAAAATAGAATTCCTTTTTAACACAAATTAACCTGACTAGCATTCTGCTACTATCAAACCACTAGCAAACTTAGCAATACAATCTTGAATAAAGATTAACAAATTTTCTGCACTCTGCCTCACAATTGTTCAAAGTCAAAGTTTTTTCAACGTAGCTGCTAACACTTAAGTAATAATTAATAGCCATTGTGTCAGCCGTGGCTCAGTGGCACTCTCACCTCTGAGTCAGGCAGTTGTGGCTTCAAACCCCACTCCAGAGACTTGAGCACACAATCTAGGCTGTCATTTCAGTGCAGTACTGAGGGAGAGCTGCACTGTTGGAAGTGCCATCTTTTGAATGAGACGTTACACTGAGGCTTTGTCTCTCCCTTTGGTTGACGTAAAAGATTCATGCAAAAACAGATTATCTGGTCATTTATCTCAGTGTTGTTTGTGGAACTTTGCAATGCACAAATTTGCTACTGCATTTCCTCCCATTACAACATAAGAACATAAAAAATAGTAGCAGGAGTAGGCCATTCGGCACCTCGAGCCTGCTCCGCCATTCAATAAGATCATGGCTGATCTTCTACCTCAACTCCACTTTCCTGCACTATCCCCATATCCCTTGATTCCCTTAATATCCAAAAATCTAATCGATCTCTGTCTTGAATATACTCAACGACTGAGCCTCCACAGCCCTCTGGGGTAGAGAATTCCAAAGATTCATCACCCTCTGAGTGAAGAAATATCTCCCCATCTCAGTCCTAAAGGCTGACCCCTTATTCTGAGACTGTGACCCCTGGTTCTAGACTCCCCAGCCAGGGGAAACATCCTCCCTGCATCTACCCTGTCAAGCCCTGTAAGAATTTTGGACGTTTCAATGAGATCACCTCTCATTCTTCTAAACTCTAGAGAATATAGGCCTAGTCTACTCAATCTCTCCTCATAGGACAATCCCCCCATCCCAGGAATCAGTCTGGTGAACTTTCGTTGCACTCTCTCTGTGGCAAATATATCCTTCCTTAGGTAAGGAGATCAAAACTGTATACAATACTCCAGGTGTGGTCTCACCAGTGCCCTAGAAAATTGCAGTAAGACGTCTTTACTCTTATGCTCAAATCCTCTTGTAATAAAGGCCAACATACCAGTTGCTTTCCTAATTGCTTGCTGTATCTGCATGTTAACTTTCAGTGATTCGTGTACAAGGACACCCAGGTCCCTCTGAGCACCAACATTTCCCAATCTCTCACCATTTAAAAAATACTCTACTTTTCTATTTTTCCGACCTAAGTGGATAACTTCACATTTCTGCACATTATATTCCATTTGCCATGTTCTTGCCCACTCACTTAGCCTGTTTATATCCCCTTGAAGCCTCTTTGCATCCTCCTCACAACTTACATTCCCACCTAGCTTTTTATCATCAGCAAACTTGGCTATATTACATTTGGTCCCCTCATCCAAATCATTGATGTAGATTGTGATTAGCTGAGGCCCAAGCACTGATCCTTGCGGTACCCCACTAGTTACAGCCTGCCAAGCCGAAAATGACCCGTTAATTCCTATTCTCTGTTTTCTATCCGTTAACCAAGCCTCAATCCATGCGAGTATATTATCCCCAATCCCATGAACCCTAATTTTGTTTAATAACATCTGGTGTGTCTGTTTATCTAATGCCTTCTGAAAATCCAAATACACCACATCCACTGGTTCCCCGTTATCTATTCTGCTAGTTACAACCTCAAAAAACTCTAACCGATTTGTCAAACATGATTTCCCTTTCATAAATCCATGTTGACTCTGCCCAATCCTATTATTATTTTCTAAGTGCCCTGTTACCACGTCCTTAATAATAGATTCTAGCATTTTCCCTAATACTGATGTCCTCATTCCCGCCAGGCCCTTGGTTCTCCACTATTTCCGGGAGGTTGTTTGTGTCTTTTTCCGTGAAGACAGACACAAAGGCTGCGATTTTGCCGGCGCTCAGAGAGGCGGGTCAGAGGATAAAGTCCTATTGATTGACGGTGGGTCCCGAACCCAGCGTCAACCTGCCTCCAAACAGCCTTCCCAAGTGTCGGGTCCCCGATTTGCGAATGGATCTGACACCTAGCGGTGGGAAATGGATTAACGGCAATTACCTGCCTATTAACAGGTACTTGTCAGTAGTGTTCAGCCTGGTTTTCGATTTGCCCGCTTCTGGGTTGGGTTTCACGACGTCCGGACACCACGCCAGGTAAGTGTGGCGTGTTGTGAGTTGAGTGTAATGTTTGTGAAAAGATTAAGGATGCAATGTTGTGGTGTGGTGTGAAGGAAGCAGTGTTGCACATGGTGAGTTACAGAGCAAAGAAAATGTTGGTTACTGCATTTTTAAAACATATAGGGCTGGATTTTGATACTGGGGCGGGTTGGGGTCGTGTCATCCGCATTTTGTGTTATCCACAAGACTGCAATTGGATGTGGGAGATTGATGCAATTTTCACCTAATTGGGCAATTGAGTTCCAGCATGTGGGAACCCATGAACCAATTAGTGGTTTCAGTCTGAAAGTCGCCTCTGATGATATCATCATTGCTGCTGCATTGAAGGTCTTCAGAGACTGCCTGGCCTTTGCTGTGAGTGGACCTGGATGCAAAATCAGCAGCAGCTGAGAGAGAGAGAGAGAATTTTTTTTGCATCCAGGTCCTCTCACAGCAAAGGCCAGGCAGTCTCTGAAGATATTCAATGCAGCAGCATCAGAGGCGACTTTCAGACCTAATACTACTACTACCTTCATCACATCTCCGTTGCAATAGTGGACCTGCAGCTGATAGTCAGCTATCCACTTGTGCTCCCGCCAGGTTTCACTGGCGTGTTTCACATCAGGCGTGCTTCACGTCGGAAAAGGGTTAAACTAGCTAAAACATTTCAAAATGGCATTACAGAGCCAATTTAGGGCTTGTTAAGGGCTTTAATGGCCTCTCCCGCCTCTTGGAGGTGGGACGGAGTCGGGAACACTGCACACGATTTTATCAAAATTGCATGGAGGCGGGATCAGGTCCGCCTGCCACTTTTCGCAATTTTAACCCCCCACAGGCCTCCACGGCCCCATGAAAATCCAGCCCATACAGTTTTCTTTAGCTTGCAAGTTTTTTAATCCAACTATATGTTCAGTGCCACCTCATTCGGAGAACCTCTCTAACCAGTGACAGATCGCTTCTGTCATCTCACCTGCAACTGCCATCTATTCCAGCATATGGAGGGAGTCATTGGAGAGCCTAGGTGCAAGAGTTCACCTTTGTGCAGTGATTGGCAGTGTTTTCAGCACCTCAATGCTGTCAAACACAGAGAAATCAACTGTCAAAATAAAATTGTGCATGGTCCCTTTAAGGAAACTGGCAGATGACATGTCATCAGATGACATCATCAGACCCATTTCCTGTTGAGCAGGGCGGGCTTAACAAGGTCAATCAGGGGAAAATCACATCTGTGGAGCGGAGGCAGCTGGGGGCGGGATCGGAAACCAGCTGACCTGCACCCATCCCGACACCGAACGCAAAATCGCGGCCAAAGTATTTGTTGAATTTCTCTGCCATTTCCACATTCCCCATTATAATTTCTCCTGTCTCAGCCTGTAAAGGACCCACGTTGACTTTCACAAATCTTTGCCTTTTTACATACCTATAGAAGCTTTAACTCCCTCCATGTGCTGGAACTCAAGAAAATTATAATCACAAGGGAAGTGGTACTAAGAAAATTGTTGGAGCTGCGGGCTGACAAGTTCCCGGGTCCTGATGGACTTCATCCTAGGGTCTTAAAAGAAGTGGCTAGTGAGATAGTTGATGCGAGAATAGAAGATCGGAGCAGGAGTATGCCATTCGGCCCCTTGAGCCTGCTCCGCCATTTAATGAGGTCATGGCTGATCATCCAAATTCAGTACCCTGTCCCTGCTTTCTCCCCATATCCCTTGATTCCTTTAGCCTTAAGAAATATATCTATCTCCTTCTTGAATATATTTAATGAATTGGCCTCAACTGCCTTCTGTGGTAGAGAATTCCACAGGTTCACCACTCTCTGGGTGAAGAAATTCCTCCTCATCTCAGTCCTAAATGGCTTACCCCTTATCCTTAGACTGTGACCCCTGGTTCTGGACTCCCCCGCCATCGGGAACATCCTTCCTGCATCTAGTCTGTCTAGTCCTGTTAGAATTTTATAAGTTTCAATGAGATCCCCTCTCGTTCTTCTAAACTCTAGCGAATATAAGCCTAATCGACCCAATCTCTCTTCATACGTCATTCCTGCCATCCCAGGTATCAGTCTGGTAAATCTTCGCTGCACTCCCTCCATGGCAAGAACATCCTTCCTCAGATAAGGCGACCAAAACTGCACACAATACTCAAGGTGTGGTCTCACCAAGGCCTTGTACAACTGCAGCAAGACATCCTTGCTCCTGTACTCGAATCCTCTCGCTATGAAGGCCAACATACCATTTGCCTTCTTAATGGCCTGCTGCACCTGCATGCTTACCTTCAGCGACTGGTGCACAAGGACTCCCAGATCTCATTACACTTCCTCTTTTCCCAATCTATTGCCATTCAGATAATAATCTGTCTTCCTGTTTTTGCCATCAAAGTGGATAACCTCGCATTTATCCACATTATACTGCATCTGCCATGCATCTGCCCAATCACCCAACCTGTCCAAATCATACTGGTGTTTCTCTGCATCCTCCTCACAGCACACACGCCCACCCAGCTGTGTGTCATCTGCAAACTTAGAGATATTACATCTAGTTCCCTCATCTAGATCATTAATATATATTGTGAATAGCTGGGGTCCTAGCACCGATCCCTGCGGTACCCCACTAGTCACTGCCTGCCACTCGGAAAAAGACCCGTTTATTCCAACTCTTTGCTTCCTGTCTGCCAACCAGTTCTCTATCCAAATCAGTACCTTACCCCCAATCCCATGTGCTTTAACTTTGCACGTTAATCTCTTATGCGGGACCTTATCGAAAGCCTTCTGAAAGTCCAAATACACCACATCCACTGGTTCTCCCTTATCTATTCTACCAGTTACATCCTCAAAAAATTCCAGTAGATTAGTCAGGCATGATTTACCTTTTGTAAATCCATGTTGACTTTGTCCGATCCTGTCACTGTTTTCCAAGTGCTCTGCTATTACATCTTTTATAATGGACTCTAGCATTTTCCCCACTACCGATGTCAGGCTTACCGGTCTATAATTCCCCATTTTTTCTCTACCACCTTTTTTAAATAGTGGGGTTACATTAGCTACCCTCCAATCCATGGGAACTGTTCCAGAGTCTATAGAATTTTGAAAGATGACCAGCAATGCATCTGCTATTTCTAGGGCCACTTCCTTAAGTACCCTAGGATGTAGATTATCAGGCCCTGGGGATTTATCGGCCTTCAATCCCATCAATTTCCCTAACACCATTTCCCTACAAATACTGATTTCATTCAATTCCTCCCTCTCATTAGACCCTATGTTCCCCGACACCTCTGGGAGGTTATTTGTGTCCTCCTTTGTGAAGACAGAACCAAAGTATGTATTTAATTGGTCTGCCATTTCTTTGTTCCACATTATAAATTCCCGAGATTCTGACTGCAAGGGACCTACGCTTGACTTCACCAATCTTTTTCTCTTCACATATCTATAGAAGCTTTTACAGTCAGTTGTTATGTTCCCTGCAAGCTTACTCTCATATTCTATTTTCCCCCTCTTAATTAATCCCTTTGTCCTCCTTTGCTGAATCCTAAACTGCTCCCAATCCTCAGGTTTGCTGCTTTTTCTGGCCAATTTATATGTCCTCTCCTTGGATCTTATGCTATCCCTAATTTCCCTTGTTAGCCATGGTTGAGTCACCTTTTTTGTTTTATTGTTATGCCAAACAGGGATGAACAAATTCTGTAGTTCATTTACCTTTAAGTAACGCTCCCCAATCCATCCTAGCCAACTCGCGCCTCATACCATCGTAGTTTCCTTTATTTACATTCAGGACCCTAGTCTCTGAGTCAACTACTTCACTCTCCATCTTAATGAAGAATTCTACCATATTATGATCGCTCCTCCCCAAGGGGCCTCGCACAACAAGATTGCTAATTAATCCTTTCTCATTACATAATACCCAGTCTAGGATGGCCTGATCTCTAGTTGCTTCCTCGACATATTGGTCCAGGAAACCATCCCGTATACATTCTACGAATTCCTCCTCCACAGTATTGTTACTAATTTGGTTAGCCCAATCTATATGTAGATTAAAGTCACCCATGATAACTGCTGTGCCCTTATTGCACGCGTCTCTAATTCCCCGTTTAATGCCATCCCCAACCTCAGCATTACTGTTTGGGGGTCTGTATACAACTCCCACTAACGTTTTCTGCTTTTCTGTTTTCACTAGCGAATGTAACTCCTTTCTTCAAAAAGGGAGGGAGACAGAAAGCAGGAAACTACAGGCCAGTTAGCTTAACATCTGTCATAGGGAAGATGTTAGACGCTATTATTAAAGACGTTATAGCAGGGCATTTAGAAAAGTTCAAAGTAATCAGGCAGAGTCAACATGGTTGTGTGCAAGGGAAATCATGTTTAATCAATTTATTGGAGTTCTTTGAGGAAGTAACATGTGCTGTGGATAAAGGGGAACCGGTGGATGTACTGTACTTAGATTTCCAGAAGGCATTTGATAAGGTGCCACATCAAAGGTTATTGCGGAAAATAAAAGCTCATGGTGTAGGGGGTAACATATTGGCATGGATAGAAGATTGGCTAGTGAACAGGAAACAGAGAGTAGGCATAAATGGGTCATTTTCTGATTGGCAAGATGTAACGAGTGGTGTGCCACAGGGATCAGTGCTGGGGCCTCAACTTTTTACAATTTATAAAAATGACTTGGATGAAGGGACCAAAGGTATGGTTGCTAAATTTGGTGATGACACAAAGATAGGTAGGAAAGTAAATTATGAAGAGGACATAAGGAGGCTACAAAGGGATAGATAAGTTAGTGAGTGGGCAAAGATCTGGCAAATGGAGTATAATGTGGGAAAATGTGAAGTTGTCCATTTTGGCAGGAAGAATAAAAAAGCATATTATCTAAATGGTGAGAGATTGCAGAGCTCTGAGATGCAGAGGGATCTGGGTGTACTAGTGCATGAATCGTAAAAGGTTACTATGCAGGTACAGCAAGTAATTAGGAAAGCTAATAGAATGTTATTGTTTATTGCGAGGGGAATTGAATACAGAAGTACAAAAGCACTGGTGAGACCACATCTGGAGTACTGTGTACAGTATTGGTCTCCTTATTTAAGGAAGGATGTAAATGCGTTGGAAGCAGTTCAGAGAAGGTTTACAAGACTAATACCTGGAATGGGCGGGTTGTCTTATGAGGAAAGGTTGGACAGGCTAGGCTTGTATCTGCTGGAGTTTAGAAGAGTAAGAGGTGACTTGATTGAAACATATAAGATCCTGAGGGGTCTGGACAGGGTGGATGTGGAGAGGATGTTTCCTCTTGTGGGAGAATCTAGAACTAGGAGTCACTGTTTAAAAATAAGGGGTCGCTCATTTAAGACAGAGATGAAGAGAAATTTTTTCTCACAGAGGGTCGTGAGTCTTTAGAACTCTCTTCCTCAGAGGGCGGTGGAAGCAGAGTCTTTGAATATTTTTAAGGCAGAGGTAGATAGATTCTTGGTAAGCAAGGGGGTGAAAAATTATCGGGGGTAGGCGGGAATGTGGAGTAATCGGATCAGCCATGATCTTATTCAATGGCGGAGCAGGCTCGAAGGGCCGAGTGGCCTACTCCTGCTCCTAATTCGTATATTCGTCTGCATGTTTACACTCTGTTTTTATGTCTCTCGCTAGTTTACTCTCATATACAATTTTCCCTTTCTTTATCAATTTCTTGGTCCTCCTTTGCTGAATTCTAAAATCCTACCATGGGAACATTATAAGCCTCTTCCTTTAATCTAATACTATCTTTAATTTCTCTTGTTAGCCACGGTTGAGCCATTTTTCCCCGTGGTGTTTTTATTCCTTAAGGGAATGTATATTCGTTGCGAATTGTGAATTATTTCTGTAAATGTTTGCCATTGTTTTTCTACTGTCATATCTTTTAATCTAGTTTCCCAACCTACCTTAGCCAACTCGCCCCTCATACCTGCATAGTAGTTTGCTTTGTTCAGGTTTAGGACCCTAGTTTCGGACTTAACTAAATCACTCTTAAACTCAACATAAAATTCTATCATATTATGATCACTGCTCCCCTTTTACTGGGGCACAGCTTCTTTAGCTCGATGGTGAAAACATCAGCGGGATCAGCCAGTGGTAAAGCTCATGCACAGTGTCCAGCAATGGTCATGTGACAGTACTTGTGGTGCAAGATAGTTTGGCCAGAAGGTCAATGCAGACAATTCAATACCAGCCAGGCTGTACCTGCAAACTTCGTAAGATGCCAGATACTTCAATCTTAATTTTTTAGTTGAATCATCAAGTGTTACAGTTACAAATATTTGGGAATAATTTCTCCGTCTTAGTTGCACAATGCTGGCAGGATAAATGACTTCTTCCCTGAGTCTCCATTGTCCCGCTGTCCATTCTGGTAGTGGAACTCAGATAAATCAGAAACTGGTCTCAGCTTGGCTGAAAAGGAGCTTGAAAGGCCCGTTTTCAAGCCAATCAATGCTCAGGACTTGAATAATTGACTGGCCATGACTACAATGAGAACAGGTCAAGTTTAACCATAGAAACATAGAAAATTGAAGCACAGAAGAAACCCATTTGGCCTATTGTGTCTGTACTGGCTCTTTGCTGGACCCATTCACAACTAATCCCACGCCCCACAATCTCCCCATAGGTGTCTTCCTCTGCTTCAGATATTTATCCAATTTTCTCTTAAAAGCTGCAATGGTCTCTGCCTTAACCATTCCCTGTGGCAAAGCATTCAATGCTCCAACATCCCCGATGTAAAGAAATTCTCCTTACTCTCGTTGTGACCATTTGAAGTTGATGACCCCTCAATCACTGATTACCCAACCAGAAGAATTAGTCTTTATCTCTTCACTCTATCAAAATGCTTCATAATTTTAAATAACCTCTATTCAATCTCTTCTTATCCTTCTCTGCTCCAGTGGAAATACTCCCAGTATCTTGAGTCTCTCCTCATAACTATACTTTCTCATCCCTGGCATCATCCTGGTGAATCTACAATGTAAGCTCTCTATGACTTTAATGCCCTTTCTATAATGGGGTGCCCAAAACTGCTCACAGTACTCTAACTGTAGTCTAACCAATCTTTTGTATAAATTCATCATTACTTCTTTACTCGTGTACTCTATGCTCCTGTATATAAATCCACAATTCTACTGGCCTTTTTTACTCCAAAATTGAAGTGTCACTGCCCAACAGCTTGTCTCAGAATCAGCTCTGGGAGTGAAATGATGCTCTGATGGCATAAAATTGATAACACTGTAAGGACTGAGAACTCTCCCACTGCTACCGAACATGCCAAAGGGGATAAATGGTTGTAACATATCAAGATGGTGCATGTTAGAAGTTTTGTGTCTGCCTTAGCTAGTCTCTCAGCTACAGTGGTGCTGACCATTCCCATAAGCTTTCTGAGTGTCTTACATTCAGCTGTGAGCCCAATATCTAGTTATACAATAGCGTAGCCCAGTAGTGTAACAATAGGAGCCCCTTATGAACTGAACTGGATTTCATATCTTTCACACGTGCCCTAATGTGAGCCTTTCCAATCTTGTCAAAGGCAGACTGAGAAATACTTGGTAAGGCGAGGCCAGATACAAATCATTAAGCTGTTTATTTCAGAGCAAGTGATCATGCAGAGTTAGAGTCAAAGCAAATTCCACTTACTTAACTCAATCTCACTTTTCAAAAACATGAGAAAAAAGTAATAAACTATAAGCCTTGTCCCTTTCATGGACTGACTTACTTGTTTTTGGAAGACTATTTTATTTGATATTAACAGAAGAAATAGGAGCAGGAGTACAGCCCCTCGAGCCTGCTCCGCCATTCCATAAGATCACGGCTGACCTTCTACATTAACTCCACTTTCCCGCCCTAGCCCCATATCCCTTGATTCCCTTAGTGCCCAAAAATCTATCATTCTCAGTCTTGAATATTCTCAACAACTGAGCATCTTCATCCACTGGCAGCCAGAATGGGCGGGATGTGACTGGTGGCTTTTAAATGAGTTTCCAGAGTTGAAATAGCCCGGGTCTGAAACTTAGGCCAGCGAATGTGTTTTGCACTCGTCCTACCCCCACCCGCCCAAACCCCACTCCAGGATAAAATCAACCCCTAACATAACTTAATCCCAAAATCCTTTCTGTGGAGAAAATAGTGATGAAATGAGACAGTGAATGTACTCAGATCTGACTCTTCTCAGTTGAGTCTGAACATATAATTTTCAGTCAATCAACATACTGAATTTGGTATATGACAGAAGAACATTGAGATATAACAATATTCTAAAAATAGCCAGTATTTCATTCACACATCTGGGCCAATAGATGGAACCTTTATTAGCGACAGAGTGCTTCAACTCAGTAATAAGGAGGACAACAGAACCACACTTTGTCTCAAGTAAAACCTGTGGTCCAGACCATCCTGCCCCAAAGAGGAGGTGTGATGGTTGCTCACAGCAGTCGGATTGAATGGAGAGAAAAAAGAACAAAATGAAAAGGAAGAGTGAAGCAAAAAAGAAAAGATGTAAATAAATTTCAGAACAATAGCTTAAAATGGGCAATAGCGAATTGCTGGCCCGTTTTATACCCCGCGCGGTTTTTTTTCTATTGACTGCAGTACAAAATCAGGCAGGGTGTAAAACAAGCTTCCGATTCACTATGGCCCGTTTTCCACAATCAGCTCATTTCAATTTCACCCCCAATATATTTTAATGCTTAAAGTTTTTGTTTGAAGAAGCAAATTAAACATCATTACAATTCATACAAAACCTAGAATCAGAAGATTTAACAATATTCTCCCTGCTGTAATAGTATCAGGTCCACATAATTCATGATTTATTCAAACATCTTTAGTTTCCATATACAAGTATCACTTACTTTCTGCATATCCTCGTATGTCACAAACAATAGCCCAGAAATTGATCTCGCTCTGTTCCCGCGGGGGTAAGCCTTCCCCGCGATGTCTCACCTCGCTTATGCTTTTTCTGATCCAGCTCGCACGAACTTGATGTTCCAGACATCAGCTGTGCTGGGCTTGCGTATCCCAGCGGCGTAGTTAATTCGTGCGAGCTGTGGGATCACGTGACTCAGTTAGAGCCAATGGCAGCACACCATCTTCCATTCATAAGTCTCACAGCATGGCTGTGAGACTTATGAATCTTACACCCCCCCAAAATAACAGCTAAACCTCAATTAAATTAAAAAAAAAACCCATCACATTAATAAAATAAGTATAGTTAATTAAATTAACCATTTTAAATAAAAAATTAAATTTTTGAAAAAATTTAAAATCTTTTAAAAAGTTATAAAAATAAACTTACCTGTCTTTAAAGTCTATAAAAAAGATATACCTGTAAAAAAAAATTCAAAAAAATACTTAATTCACTACTTACCTTCTTAAAAGCGGGTCTTACTCCTCCTTTTTACATTTCCAAAATCTTCCCTACTTACCTGCGCGTCCAAAGCATGAAGTGCACAGCGTGCGCGCAGCCTGTAGCGCGCACGCGATGCACTCAAGCCCCGCCCCCTTTTCGGAAGAGCAATTGCCGGTTTTCAGCGCATGCGCAGGGCGTGCAGAAAACCGGCAATTGGAGTGGGAATACGCGAGAGTACGCAGTGCGTACTCTCGCGTCCCGGGATCAATTTTCGGCCCATTATGTCAAGTTCATCCTTGTGGCTATACCAGTCTCTGATGTGGTCAAACCAAGATCCATAAAACACTTAAAAGATAAATAAGTGTGGTGAGTAAACAGTACTACAGAGCACCTTCACTGCAAAGAAGCATAATTTCCACTTTGTTCCGATCCATAACCACTTCAAATTTTGCTACGGCTATTCCTTTAAAAAGATTGCAAGCATAGATGTACAAAAGACAAAATGGCTCTCTATTTGTGCATATTGTCAATTTTCCATTTGCACATAAATGGTCAGTGCCCAGCGTACATTTGATTTACATAATGCCCCACAGCAGACCACAAAGATGCTGCAAATTTCTATGACTTTTGAATTGAAGGTGCAAACTGTACACCTGAGCATTGATCTTTTGCTGCATATGCCACAGGTGCAACATTAGACAGCAGGATTGTAAACTCAGTTTCACTTACAAAGTATGGAACGGAACCCTTTTCTATGGTAGTCTAGTTGTAGGTTACAATTATGCCCTCTGCTGATGTTGGAAGGATTATTGATCCACGATGAGGGCAATTCTTAGTGTAGTGGTAAAGGTGAACCAATGCTCCCGAGTGATGTAGTGGGGATATGTTTATGATACCTGATGGTTTGTAGAAGCCTCAGTGCTAGTCCACGATTCCATACCCAAATTTTAGGAGCTCCTATGCAAAGGGGTGATGTCAGGTCGGACTTCTTCATGCAAAGGCTAGTGGAAATCTGGAACTCTCTCCCCCAAAAAACAGTTGAGGCTGGGGGGTCAATTGAAAATTTCAAAACTGTAATTGATAGATTTTTTTAGGCAAGGGCATTAAGGGTTATGGAACCAAGGTGAGTAGATGGAGTTAAGATACAGATCAGCCATGATCTAATTGAATGGCGGAACAGGCTCGAGGGGCTGAATGGCTGACTTCTGTTCTTATGTAAAGCCCCAAAACATAAATATTTATCTTTACTACAGGGAGATATAAAACCTCACTAAAATGATTCAAAATGAGCTTATATAAATCCATTAAATATATTGCACTAATGTCTTTTAATTGTTCTGTACGCATATAAGATTATTTCCAAAATATAAAGAATCTTAAATGATCTGACAATATTCAGCAAAATATTAGCAAAAGTAATATTTTTGCTAAGAGCTGAGCAAAACTGTTAAAAAAAATTACCCGTTCCTTCAGCAAATTGCTCCAGAAAGTGCTGAAAATCCTTTGGCGTCTTCAAGAAAACACTGTACTTGTGAAAGTGATAGTATGACACAATCACATCCTTGGGATTTCTGGCAACATAAATGATCTGGGTTGGGAAATAAATACAAGGACAGCAAATTCAGTTGCCATGGATTTAGTTCAGGCCATACAGGGCCACAACCTACCCAAACAATTGAATTTATCTATTTGTCTCAACATTTTCCCCACCCTTGCTCCATTCCTTCTATTTTGATTCTGTATTCCTCTCCATTTTCTTATTTTAACTGATTTGTCTATCTGTTTACAGAATGTATGCCGCAACTTCCTTCTATCTTATAGAATCGACACGTTGCATGGGGGATTACAATCAGGCCTTTGAAAGTAAGAAAGAACACTAAGCCCGTTCACAAGATCACAAGGTACTTATGGATCAGGAAGGCCCTCTTAATTCATCCATCCATAAACCTACAGCATCCAACTGATTCCAGTGTTTTTTTCTAGCTATTTTCTATCTTTGAATGAAAAGCACTTCCTGTTATGAGTCCCAAATTTATCTTTTACTATTTTGAACTTGTGGCCCCTTGTCCAACTCTCAATTTAATTTAAGGTAGCATTCAGGATTTATCTTCTCCATTCCCTTGACTATGTTATTTTCCTCTATAAGATAACCACTTAAAAGCCTCCTTTCCATGCTGAAAAAGGCAAGTCTCTCCAGTCTGTACTCATAACGTAGTGCTCTGCCAATAAGGATCAGTCTCATGGCTCTTCATTGCCTATTCAGATATTTTGTCCAGTTTATTCTATGATATCGGAGGTGCCTCCCCCAATTCCACTCCCCCACCTAATTTGGTATTGTCAGCAAATTTGATTAATTTGCATTGAGTTTCTGAATCCAATTAATTGTTTGAATTAGATACAGTAATGGTCCGAACACCCAGCTCTGGGGCACCCCACTCAGTACTCCCACACCCCACCTAGACATTTTTTTTCATTCGTTCACGGGATGTGGGCGTCGCTGGCAAGGGCAGCATTTATTGCCCATCCCGACTTGCCCTTGAGAAGGTGGTGGTGAGCCGTCTTCTTGAACCGCTGGTATACATCTTTGTAGCTATTTTTGATGCCACTGAGTGGCTTACTGGGCCATTTCAGAGGGCAGTTGAGAGTCAATCACATTGATGTGGGTCTGGAGACACATATAGGCCAGACCGCGTAAGGACAGCAGATTTCCTTCCCTAAAAGGACATTAGTGAACCAGACGGGTTTTTACGACAATCCGGTAGTTTCATGCTCACCATTACTAGCTACTTTTTTATTCCCCATTTATTTAATTAACTGAATTTAAATTCCACAGCTGCCGTGGTTGGATTTGAACTCTGGATCATTAGTCCAGGTCTCTGAATTACTAGTCCAGCAGCATAACCACTATGCTACCGTTCCCCTCAATAAGACTACTCGAACAAGTACCCATTATTTTCTATGCTTCAACCAATTTCTTACTCATTACACAAGAAGATAATCAGGGGAGGGAGGCCTGCAGTACCGCGGCGCTATGTGCCGGCGAGCGTGGCGCTGCTGCATGTAGCGCTGCAATAATCCATGGGAGCGCCCCAAGAGGGAGGGGGAACGCTTCCAGGAGCGCCCTGCCTCCTGCTTGGGACACTACCATTGTTGAGAGGTCGAGCGCAGCATGCACAGCGATGACCTGGTAACTACAGGCCAGTCAGTCCAATATCACTCGTGAATAAGTTAACACGAATTTCACAGGAGGTGTTCGTGGGGCCGCGCCCAGGCGCTAGTTGCTATGCGCCCCCAGGTCGCTAACGGGAGGTGCAAAGCAACCGAATTTTTCCCCCATAATATTTTCCAGCACAGAAGGAGACCATTCGGCCTGTCGTGCCTGTGCCCGCTCTTTGAAAGAGCTGTCCAATTAGTCCAACACCCCAGCATTTTCCCCATAACCCTGCACATTAGTCTTCTTCAAGTACCTGTCCAATTGCCTTTTGAAAATATCTGTGGAATCTGCTTCCACCACCCTTTGTGTGATCAACAATCCTCATGCTATCTCTTTTACTTTCTTTCATCCTTTTTCAATTTCCCCCTGCACTCTCTGTACGCTGCCTGGTTTTCTATTGTATTCTGTACCAGACATTTGTCAGAAACCTCCTATTTCTGTTTTATTTTAACCTCTATTTCCTTTGTCATCCAGGGAGCTCTAGCTTTGGATGCCCTATCTTTCCTCACAGGAATATGCTTGGTTTGTACTCGAACTATCTCCACCTTGAAGACTTGCCATTGCTCATTAACTGTTTTCCCGGCCAATCTTTGTTTCCAGTCCACCTGTGCGAGATCCCGTCTCAAATCACTGAAATTGGCTCTCTTCCAGTTGGGTATTTTCACCGTCTTTTTTTGTCGCTTTCCGTAACTACTTTAAACCTAATTGGATTGTGATCACTATTACCCAGATGTCCGGCACCGACTCAGTGGGCCGAATGGCCTCCTTCTGTGCCGTTATGACTCTATGACTTATGACTCTATGTTCTCCCAATGAAACACACTCCACTTGCCCAACCTCATTCCCTAGAACTGGATCCAGCGCTGCTTCCTTCCTCGTTGGGCTAGAATGATACTGATTAAGAAAGTTCTCCTGTAGCATTTTAGGAATTCTTCACCCTCCTTTGCCCTTTACTTTGTTTCTCCCCCAGCCTATATTACAGTAATTGAAGTCCCCTACTATTACTGCTCTATTATTTTTACATTTCTCTGAAATTTGCCCACAGATTTGCTCCTCTATCTCCTTCTCACTATTTGGGGGTCGATAGTAAACAGTTCCTTTTCTGTTCCTTAACTCTAATCAAATAGATTCAGTCTTTGAACCCTCTAGTATATCGTCCCTCTGTAGAACTGTAATATTATCCTTGTTCAATATTGCAACCCCTGTCCTTTCTTTTTTCCTTATTTATCCCTCCTGAATGCATGGTAACCAGGAATGTTTAGTTCCCATTCCTGCCCATCTTCAAGCAAGGTTTCCGTTCTAACCACTATATCATAACCCAATGTGGTAACTTGTGCCAGCAGCTAATCAACCTTATTTGTCACACCTCTTATTAACACACATGCATTCCAACACCATGCTAGTCTGCTTTGATTTTTTCCTCCATTTAATTCCTGCTCTTTCTACACGATTCTTTATTCTGTTGCTGTTTGTCCCTCCCAGTTCTCTATTCACCTTGTCTCTCCTCTCTGCTGCTATGTCCTGGTTCCCCTCCCCCTGCCAAATTCGTATAAACCCTCTCCACCGCACTAATTAACCTCCCCATGCGGACATTGGTACTGGCTCACTGGCTTTTAAATTGCACATTTAATGCACGGTCCCTTTAAATTTAAAGAAACAGGCGGCACAGAACAAAACGCCGCTTACTTGGAACATTGGTTCTGGAGTTCCCACATGGCACAGGATGTGCCTGCGACGGGCCTCAGCTGTCCTGCCATGTTAGCTAACAGTTATTTAAAATTGTTTGTTTAGCTTCAAGGCTATTTAACTGTTTAGCTAATACTAAAACAAAGAATAACCAATAAATAAAACACCACCCACTACAAACACTAACCATTAAAAAAAACACACTAACCACTAAACAAAATACTTAAACTAACTTATCACTAACCATCAAAATCACTCACTAATAAACTAAATAATTACCTGTCACTTACCCCCACCACTCCTCGTGTTGTGACGTCGCTTTTTGATTTCTCAGTCTATTTCAGACTCTAACACCACGACGGTTCCCAGTGAATCTCTGTGTTGCATCCCTCTTCTTTTTGTTCTCATTTCCCCCAGCAGTCCCAAGCCTGGTGCTTATAAATCCTGTTTCTCGTAAGTGGCTCAGAGCTTAAGTGAATTCAACATTGACATAAAAATGCTGACCTGTCTTGCAGACAGATGGGCAAATTCTAATTGACCAAAATTCAAGATTATGGTCTCAAAATGGAGTCGATTTACTTAATGCCAGCGACCGCCATTTTGAAAGGAGTCTTCCCTCGGGCAGCTGTTGCTGGCGGTAGGCTTCTTTACTATGCAATCAAGTTCCTATGACATAGTTAAGATCCTGATTGCAATTTTAAGTGTGAGTGGAGCGGAGAATTAAAGCGACAGGCGACTGGAAGCTCGGGGTCACCCTTATGGACTGAACGGAGGTGTCCCGTAAAGCAGTCACCCAATCTGCATTTGTTCTCCCCAATGTAGAGGAGACCGCATCGTGAGCAGCGAATACAGTATACTAAATTGCAAGAAGTACAAGTAAATCGCTGTTTCACCTGGAAGGAGTTTTTGGGGCCCTGGACAGTGGGAAGGGTCGCCTGTCACTTTAATTCTCCGCTCCACTCCCACTCAGACCTCATCGTCCTCGGCCTCTTACACTGTTCCAATGAAGCTCAACGTAAGCTCGAGGAACAGCACCTCATCTTTCGATTAGGCACTTTACAGCCTTCTGGACTCAACATAGAGTTCAGCAATTTCAGACCATAACCTCTGCCCCATCCCTTTTTTTTCCATTTTTTTTCTCTCTCTCCCACATGGCGGCTGTCTTTTATTCTGCCAGTGCCATTTACACTTCATCTAGAGCCATCTTTTGTTTCTTAACTTGTCCCATTACCATCTCCTTTTGCCTTGCACCATCTCTTAATCGCACTTAATGTCTCTTAATCTCTCCTGCCTTCCATCCTATCACAGACCTTCCCTTTTGTTCTTTCCTCCCCTCCCTCCTTTCCCTGCCGCTGCAGTTGCTTAAAAACCTGTTCCATCTCCAGTTTTTTCCAGTTCTGACGATGGGTCATTGACCTGAAACTGAACCTGTCATACTGAGGGAGTGCCCAGCAACACAGACTTGATTGAGGCTGCTGTCTCTCAAGGCAACCATAGAGGTAACATTGATCAACTCTAGAAATAGCCACAGTAGTGTGATAATTGTAGGTTTTAGTTATTCCAGGACAAAATACATCACATTGACGAATGAAATGTCACTAATATGCTGCTAGAACATTATAGCAACAGTAAGATCAGAGTTTCTTTTCTGCACATTTGAACCAGATAATAATTCAAAAAGATGTAATTGCTGAAAAATATATTGGTCAATATAGCTACAGGTAACAAGATGCAATTTCAATGTATCGAGCAACTCTTATTATGTTCCAGTTCTAGTTAAAGTTTGTTAAAAACACACCTTGATCACTTTGTTTTTCACAGTATTTGGAGCCATGTGGTAGTTCAAGTGTGTTGTCAACAGCTGACAGTCAATGGAACCTGGCTTGAATCTGGCATGCTCCACCCATTGAGCTCTTTCATGGAGGAGTTTGTCTTTTACAGAATCAATATTGCCACTGGTTAAAATCAGACTTGTGATCTGTTGCATCCAAATAGTTCCTGAATCAAAGGGCATAAAATAATTACTGGTAAAAGCAGGTTGGAAAATGGTACTTTTACTTTCTCAAAGTTGGTGTGGGGAGCTTCTTCTTCAAGTCTATGATTTCATTTCTTTTTAACTTTATGAATAAGATTTCTGTGAGTTTCATTATTAATAGCAATATCGTCACAAAAGCAGCATCTCTGTGGTTACAAGGGGAGACTGTTTCATGCTTTGTGCCAGTGGTGCACATGTGCACTCAATGCAGGAATATCAGAATACTTGGGAGAATGTTTTTTTTCATTCATTCATGGGATGTGGGCATCGCTGGAAAGGCCAGCATTTATTGCCCATCCCTAATTGCCCTTGAGAAGGTGGTGGTGAGCCGCCTTCTTAAACCGCTGCAGTCCGTGTGGTGAAGGTACTCCCACAGTAGGGAGAGAGTTCCAGGATTTTGACCTAGCAATGATGAAGGACTGGCGATATATTTCCAAGTCAGGATGGTGTGTGACTTGGAGGGAAACTTGGAGGTGATGGTGTTCCCATGTCTATGTTGTCCTTGTCCTTTTAGGTGCTAGAGGTCGCGAGTTTGGGAGGTGCTGCCGAAGAAACCTTGGCGAGTTTCTGCAGTACATCTTGTAGATGGTACACACTGCAGCCACGGTGGCAGGTGGTGGAGGGAGTGAATGTTTAAGGTGGTAGATGGGGTGCCAATCAAGCAGGCTGTTTTGTCCTGGATGGTGTTGAGCTTCTTGAGTGTTGTTGGAACTACACTCATCCAGGCAAGTGGAGAGTATTCCATCACACTCCTGACTTGTGCCTTGTAGATGGTGGAAAGGCTTTGAGGGTGTCAGGAGGTGAGACACTCGCCACAGAATACCCGGCCTCTGACCTGCTCTTGTAGCCACAATACTTATGTAGCTGGTCCAGTTAAGTTTCTGGTCAATGGTGACCCCCAGGATGTTGATGGTGGGGGATTCGACGATGGTAATGCCATTGAATGTCAAGGGACAGTGGTTAAACTCTCTCTTATTGGAGATAGCCATTGCCTGGTACTTGTGTAGTGTGAATGTTAATTGCCACTTATCAGCCCAAGTCTGAATGTCGTCCAGGTCTTGCTACATGCGGGCATGGACTGCTTCATTATCTGAGGAATTGCAAATGGAACTGAACACTGTGCAATCATCAGCGAACATCCTCACTTCTGACCCTATGATGGAGGGAAGCCAGTGAAGAGTATTCCCCCGATTCCAATTGACTTCAATTTTACTCGGGCTCCTTGATGCCACACTCGGTAAAAAGATGCATTGATGTCAAGGGCAGTCACTCTCACCTCACCTCTAGAATTTAGCTCTTTCGTCCATGTTTGGGCTAACTCTGTAATGAGGTCTCGAGCCACATGGTCCTGGCCGAATCCAAACTGAGCAGAAGTGAGCAGGTTATTGGTAAGTGCCGCTTGATAGCACTGTCGACAACACCTTCCATCACCACCTGGCCCAGGCCCAGGCTGGCAGTTATGTCCTTCAGGACTCAGCCAGCTCAGTCAGTAGTGGTGTTACGGAGCCACTCTTGTTGATGGACATTTTAGTCCCCTGACCAGAGTACGTTCTATGTCATTGCTCTGAAAGTGCCAGGAGCACACTGCCCACTATTAAGTGTTTGAAATGTATTGGGTGTTCTAAACACCTACACAAATGGCATATGCCAGCCTCATTAAGGGTTTCAAAGTCATACAAATTCTTTCCACCACATTTTTCATAGGTTGCTGCTGAAATGTATCATCAATGAAAGCCTGTTTAACCTGAGTGAATTTGGTAACTCACTTCCTGGTGGTAAAGCGGTTTGGGGCAGTAAACCCTTGGCCCCACTCCCCTGGCATAAGGACGAGGCTCCCACTCATGAACCCACCAAGGTAACTGGGGTTAGGGCAAGAGCACAGCACTTGCATGAGAGAGGCAGGCAGCCACAACACCATGGGTGTATCTTGGACATCTGCTGGCACAGAGAGCATGGTAAATGCGATGCCAGTTGGTCTTATGGGGGTGCCCACTGAAACAAGTGCTGGCAGATGGGCAGAATAGCCTATCTGCCAATCCCATCAGGCACTGGATGAATTTCCAGGTTTTCTAGGCCAGGACACCAGTGGCTCCCATGACTTGTATGTTGGGTTCATCCCAACAATCGAGGTCACTCAGGACTAAGGAGGTCAGGGCTGAGAGAATTCCTGGTGTGGAAATTTCCTACCCTAGGCCCTGCCCCCTCTGATGTCAGGGATGATATTTCGGGCAGGCAGAAGATCGACCAATCCTGGGCCACGAAGAGAATATACAGCCTGGGGATTCTGAGCGGAGATTTGGCGATTCCGGAACCCACCGGAACTTCGGCCTCTGTCGGGCCTCCTGTGCCCAACTTCCACCCTGGACTGTCAATGGGTCAGAAGACCGTCTTTTACAAACCTCCCTCTGATTATTCCTCTGCAACTCTTCCTTATCCTAAAGCTCTCTGAGGGTTAGAGGAATTTACAGGGAATGCCAATTATAACAGTTTAGGCGAGAAGCTGCTTAAATATGTAAATCAGGGTCCGACACCAGTTGTAGAACCCTGATTGCAATTATCAGATACAAATGTGCGGAGCGTGCATCCTGCATCCTCCGCCTATTTGTGTCAGGCATTGCGAGACCTAACCAGTGGCCCTAAAGGGACCACTGAAGGCTGCTCACAAAATGTATTTTTTTTTGGTGGGGCCTGAAGGAGCAGGACTGCTCCTCCTGGGCCCATGTAATAACTCTGGCCCACTGCTAGCCCTTTCCAGGCCTTTTCTGGGATCGCTTTTCTCCCCAGGCCGGCCAAGCATGAGAGCCAGGCAATTCCCACCCTCCCACAACAGGCAAGGTGCCCATTTGGTGCCTGCAGCTCGCCAGGAGCAATTAAATGAAGCCGTAACCAAAAAGGGGTCAGACCTCCCGACACCAGTATCAAGCGGGCAACGCGACTGCCTTGCCCCAGTGAGTGAAAATGTGATCCTGAGGTGATGGCATGTTGCTTTTTACTTCTTTGTGGATAAGTTGGCACCTGTTGAGAGTGTGGTAGCACCCTTGCTTCTGAATCAGAAGGTCATGGGTTCAAGCCCCACTCCACAGACTTGAGGCTGACACTTCAGTGCAACACTGAGGGAGTGCTGCTCCGTCAGAGTTGCCGTCTTTTAGATGAGACATTAAACCGAGCCTCCATCTGCCTGCTCAGGTGGATATAAAAGATCTCATGGCACTTTTCGAAGAAAAGCGTAGGAGTTCTCTGAATCTTCTGGCCAACATTTATCCCTCAACCAACATCACCAAAAACAGACTATCTGGTCATTTATCTCACTGATGTGTGCAAATTGGCTGCCACGTTTCCTAAATTATAATAGTGACCACTTCAAAGGCACTTCAATGGCCAAAAAGCGCTTTGGTATGTCCTGAGGGCGTGAAAGGCGCTGTATAAATGCAAATTCTTTCTTTCTTACTTTATTAAGTATCAAACTGAGAAACTAAAGTTGCAGTTGCCCACAGTTGTTGCATGATTAATTTTGTGATGTGCACGCTAAATCATTTGGCTGTTAAATAGATTCTTTATAATAGTGTCCATTATAAAGACATTCAATGGAAAGCAGTTTTAGTACTGTGTGTTTTGGATTCTTACATTGCTTGACTTGTTAGTCATGGGCTACATGTCAATCATAGTAACATATTTAGATATTGAAGGATGGCATGATGGCCCATGTTATTCAAATCCTGAAGCTCTGGTTTTAAACCTCCTTGCATGTTGAATATTTTCAGAATCAACTATGCTATAAAAATACATTGTAACACACAGGCTCTTTACTTCTTATCGATATATCATAAAAATGGATTCTGTTGCCCCCTATGGCTTGGTTGGTTTGTGCATTGCCTAGATTTGAATGGAGTCGTATAAACCTGCAACAAACCCAGATTTGATCCATGGTCTGTGCTAAGTTAGCTAATCTCAACTGGAGCAACAGTAGTGTTTTTATAATTGGCTTCAAGATCCCTGGGCATGAGGAATAAATCCATAAACGTTTCTCGCTCCTAATCACTATTCAACGAGAAGGAGATTTTGTGGTGACTGGGCAAGGACAGTATTAGGCTTGGGATGTGATTCTCCCTATGACATACTGACACTCGCTGTCTGAGCTGTGAAATACAAAATAAACATTTGGGCAAGGTACTGGAGGGCAGCCAGAGCTTGTGGATGCAATCCCACAGCAAAAGGAAGTGGTTCACAAATAGAGGGTGGAAATTAAAGGGGGAAATTAATTATGCAGCAACTCTGGACACAGCCTTATCTATTATGAGATATTCTGACCAGATTTGGGGTAAGTAACAATGAGCGGAGTATCTTGATCCATTTTGAAATCTTTCACCCATTCTAAGTGTTCAACTGAGTGTAGCGGTGAAACAAACGTGACGCCATTGTGTTGAAAGTACTCGAAAGTTTTCTTGTTTTCTTCATTGTTGTCCATTGTGGATTTATTATCTAAAAAGAAAAGATTAAATCTAAAGTTATTTACTTCAGGATTTTTTTTCCATATTTGTAGTCGCCAATTGTAAAATCAATCCACAACGCTGCAAAATATTACAGGGCCGATTTTCCAGACCTTTGCTCCAAAGAACTGAGCCTTCCCTGGGTGCAAAAGTCAGGAAAATGGGTGGAGATGCAGATCTCCCCCCCACTTCCCCCCACCCCCTTAACATAACCCAGGGATTTCCAGAAATTTTCTATTTAAATGACCCGGAACGGGACGTTCCCAACCTCCTGCCTAATTTCCCACTGGGAATGCTTGCTGGGCACCCCAGTGCATAAGCACACAGGAGAAATGGTGCTGTGAGGTGCCCCAGAATCCCTGTTCATCAGAGGTCTATGAGGGTTCCGAGGGCAGGCAGAATAATAAAAAATAGTCCACGGATCTTAGTTTTCTCATTCCTCCCCCTCACCCCTGCTCAGCAGTTCAAACCTCAATCAGCAGCCAGAAGGCCTCGAGACCGGAGGGGAGCTGCAGACCCGAGAGACTTTACAGTCAGGATTTTCCAATTGGCTACAAGTCTGACCAAAAGTAAGGTAGAGTGGGATTTCTGCCCACCTGATATAATGAGCGCCAATCCTGGGAGAATTTCCAGTGTCCGCATCATTGTAATTGCTTGGGTGCACACAAGTTGTCAAAATGCCTCTGATATGGAGCGCGCCCACTGGGGGTCGGAACCAGCACACTGCTGCAAGATTTAAAGCACTGCAGCAGCTTAAAGGGACAGGCATCATTTTTGGTAAGGAAAAGAAAGTTCAGAGAATAAAGATTGTCTGGCAGGAAGTTATATCTGTTTATCTTCCACTCGAGCAGTAGTCCTAACCCCATATGCCCATTCAGTTCCTGTATCACTTTATTCTCCTTCCCTTCAACCACCTATCTAACCTAATCTTAAATGTTGACATGGTCTCTGCTTGAATCATTAATTCTGCTAGTGCCTTCCACGGACGTACAAGTCTCTGCAAAAAAAAAAGTTTCTCGTGTTCTCTGGCCGAAATCTCTAACATTTAATCTTACATCTACATCACCTTGTTCTAGATCCCTGGACCACTGGAAACAGTTTGGGGGTGCACATGTAGATGAGAAATTGGAGGGGGCCAAGGAGAGATCCTTGGGGGACTCCAGAGGTACAGGTGCGGGGACAGGAAGAGAAGCCATTGCAGGAGATTCTCTGGCTGTGACTGGATAGGTAAGAGTGGAACCAGGCAAGGACAGTCCTACTCAGCTGGAGAATGAAGAAGAGGCGTTGGAGGAGGATGGTGAGGTCAACCATGATTCAACCAAAGCATTCCTCCAGGATCTGTTGCCATACAGCTCTGACAGCTGGCAGGATTGTTGGCCCTTGCTCCTCCTCGACATCCTCAGTGTCTTTCTGTTCTCCCTGCCCCTGTATAACTACATAGGTTTCCAACTCTGGTTGGACGTATTCCGGGAGGTTTCATCATATAACCCCCTGCCTTCAATCGCCCTATCCCCACGCTCCTGCCATTGTTCACTCGACACGTCTGTCCTCACAGCACTGCCTTCCCACACCAATTGGAAAATAAACAGCATCTTCCTTACCCAACTGGAAACTTTCTTTACTGTCAGTCAAACAGCCTTTTTCCCCAACTCCAATATTTTTATAAACAATAAACAGAAGTGTTCAAAGAAAATGAAAAAGATACACATTTTTTTTAAATGTTTAATTCCTGGAGACTCTCGGGACAATCTGCAAGGATTAGCAACCCTGCCTCTATATCTTCCTCCACAGGTGACTCTAAGGGTTGTCCCCTTTGAAGGGCAAAGGTATTCGAGCATGCAGCAAACTACAATGATTCTGGAGATTTTCTCATGGTTATGTTGCAGGTCGCCTCCAGACCTATCCAAGCAGCGAATCTCCTCTTTCAGGATGCTAATTCTTTGCTTAATCAGAGCTCTGGTGGGAATGCTGCTCTGATTCTATCACTCCTCTGCTTCTGTGCTCAGGTTCCTGACAGCTGTCATGAGCCACGTGTCCATGGGATAAACCTTGTCCCCAAGTAGTCAGCTTGACACCCAATGGGTGGAAGAGAGGGGGGATTGAGGCTGGTGCAGGACAAAAGCATCAGGACAACTGCCAGGAAATCGGGCACAGATCTGCATGATGCATTCCCGCCATTGCACACCAGCTGTATGTTCAGTGAATGGAAGCCCTTCCTGTTCATGGATACTCCAGGGTCTTGAAAAGGAGCTCACAAAGTATGGGTGCAGTTAATTATACCCTGCACCTGGAGGAAACCTGTGATTCTGTCAAATGCCAGAGTCCTGTTTTCCTACTTTGCTGCCTCCATAGGAAAGATGAAGTTGTTTGCTTTGGCGAAAAGCGCATCCGTAACCTGCTTGTTTCAGGAATGCACTGCAAATTCATGTTGCAGCATGAGGAATAGAATGTGTGACGTGATGCTGGGCTGCAGTTGCTGCTCTGTAATCGCCTCCCTGGTGAAGCGGAGCTGCCGGATACATAGTTCCTTATTTAACTGGAGGTACAAAGTTCTGGTCCTGTTAACTCTTGTAGTGTAAGCCCTCTTGCACCCTCCCCTCCTTCACAGCTCTAGATCTCTCCAATCTTGCTTGCTGCTATTCCTCTTCCCGGTCTTCCAGCAACAAAGGCAAGCTAAGCAGGACACCCATGTTACCAGAGAAAGATTGTGCAGAAGCCCGGAGCAAATATTCTCCCAGTGCCAAAAAAATAATTTACCATAATTTTTACACACAACGGGGGTAATTTTGACTTTGGGCGATAGTGTCAAACGAGCGATATCGGATCAGCCGTCCGATTATTTAAAATTGATTTTAATTTATTCATTCATGGGATGTGGACGTCGCTGGCAAGGGATGCACTTATTGCCCATCCCAATTGCCTTTGATAAGGTGGTGGTGAGCCGCCTTCTTGAACTGCTGCAGTCCATGTGGTGAAGGTACTCCTACAGTGCTATTAGGTAGGTCCAGGATTTTGACCCAGCGACGATGAAGGAACAGCGATATATGTCCAAGTCAGGATGGTGTGTGACTTGGAGGGGAACCTGGAGGTGGTGGTGGTCCCATGCGCCTGCTGCCCTGGTCCTTCCAGGTGGTAGAGGTCGCGGGTTTGGGAGTTGCTGTCGAAGAAGCCTTGGCAAATTGCTGCTCTGCATCTTGTAGGTGGTACACACTGAAGACACAATGCGCCGGTGGTGGAGGGACTGAATATTTAAAGTGGTGGGTGGTGTGCCAATCAAGTGGATTGCTTTATCGTGGATGATGTCGAGCTTCTTGAGTGTTGTCAGAGCTGCACTCTTCCAGGCAAGTGGAGACTATTCCATTACACTCCTGACTTGTGCCTCTGGCCTGCTCTTGTAGCCAAAGTATTTATGTGGCTGGTCCAGTTAAGTGTCTGGTCAATGGTGATCCCCAGGATGTTGATGATGGGGGATTCGGCGATGGTAATGCCATTGAATGTCAAAGGGAGGGGTGAGACTCTCTCTTGTTGGAGATGGTCATTGCCTGTCACTTATGTGGCACAAATATTACTTGCCACTTATCAGCCCAAACCTGGATGTTGTCCAGGTCTTGCTGCGTGCGGGCACAGACTGCTTCATTATCTGAGGAATTGCGAATAGAACTAAACACTGTGCAATCATCAGCGAACATCCCCTCTTCTGACCTTATGATGGAGGGAAGGTCATTAATGAAGCAGCTGAAGATGGGTGGGCCTAGGAAACTGCCCTGAGGAACGCCTGCAGTGATTTCTTGGACCTGAGATGATTGGCCTCCAATAATCATAACCATCTTAGTTTGTGCTAGCTATGACTCTAGGTATGACTCCAGCCAGTAGAAAGTTTTCCCCCTGATCCCATTGACTTCAGTTTTACTAGGGCTCCTTGCTGACTTGATGTCAAGGGCAGTTACTCTCACCTCATCTCTGGAATTCAGTTCTTTTGTCCATGTTAGGACCAAGGCTGTAATGAGGTCTACAGCTACATGGTCCTGGCGGAACCCAAACTGAGCATCGATGAGCAGGTTATTGGTGAGTAAGTACCGCCTGATAGCTCTGGCGACGACACCTTCCATCATTTTGCTGATGGTTGAGAGTAGGCTGATGGGGCAGTAATTGGCCAGACTGGATTTGTCCTGCTTTTTGTGGACAGGGCATACCTAAGCAATCTTCCACTTTGTCAGGTAGATCCCAGTGTTGTACAGGAACAGCTTGGCTAGAGGTGCAGCTCGTTCTGGGGCTGAAGTCTTCACCACTACAGCTGGGATGTTGCCGGGGCCAATAACTTTTGCTATATCCAGTGTGCACAGCTGTTTCTTGATATCACGTGGAGTGAATTGAATTGGCTGAAGACTGGCATCTGTGATGGTGGGGATCTCAGGAGGAGGCTGAGATGAATCACCCACTCAGGACTTCTGGCTGAAGATGGTTGTGAATGCTTCAGCTTTGTCTTTTGCACTCACCTGCTGGATTCCACCATTGATGGGGATGTTCATGGAGACGACTCCTTCCATTGGCCACAACCATTCCTGACTGGATATGGCAGGACTGCAGAGCTTTGATCTCATTCGTTGGTTGTGGGATTGCTAAACTCTGTCTATAACATGCTGCTTCCACTGTTTAGCATGCATGTAGTCCTGTGTTGTAGCTTCACTAGTTTGACACCTCATTTTCAGGTACACCTCCTGGCCTGCTCTTCTACACTCCTCATTTAACCAGAGTTGGTCACCTAGCTAGATGGTAATAGGATTTGAACTCACGGTCTCCGGATTATTAGTCCAGGCCTCTGGATTACCAATCCAGTAACATCAGCACTACACTACATAACCATACAATTAATTTCATGAATTTTTTTTAAAAAGCGAGAGATGTGCAACGGGCGGCTGCTCGCTATTGCCCATTTTACACTTTTACCTAAAGTCAAAATTACCCCAAACTACAGCAAACAACACATCCAGGAATAACTTAAACAGCCCACGAGCAGTCTAAAAAAAACACCAGCTAATTGCCTATTTGCAGCGGAGAAGTCCTTTAAATAATACAGGTACAGTGTCCATAGCAATTGTTCCCACCCAGGATTTGTGGTCATGTCTTAGAAGGGGTGAATCCAGCGTTGAGGAATTTGGAAATAGCTTAAACAACCACAGGACCCTCATTTACATATTTATTAGCTGCTCGCGATTTTGGGCAGGCACACTGGATGACTGAAGCACGCCCGACTCAATATGACATCGGGAACAAGATATCTCCCGGCAAAATTCGGATATCTAAAGCCTATTTTACCAGCACTAGACAGACGACCATGAGTTGAAAATCCTCCCAGGATTACTTACTAAAATGATATAAAAAGATTACCTTAAACGCTGTCTCCAACTTCTCGGTTAATGACTGCTTCAGACAAAATCCTGATGACAGCAAAATTATGCAAATCAAAGATCATGTGTCTCGGTTAACAGCGGACTTTCTTCTCAATAAAATGATTGGAGGAAAACTTTAGGCTTTTTTTTCCTATCTGATTTCCACATTCTTTTAATACCGAATTAATGCAGTTCTCAGTTTCATCTGTGAAAGTTCATATTGAGAACAAATGTGGGTGGGGCTGGAAGAATTATTTTCCAAAACTTCGACATGGATTAGGTTTAATAGCCTTTATGAACAGCATTGGCAATATGGACTGTTCTTAATTCACACAAATTGAAAGCAATGAATAGATTTAATTAGTAGGAACAAGCTCTTGCAATCTGAGAGCAGCTGGATTATCAATAGCAGGGAGTCTGACCTCAGAACCTTCCCAAAACTGGCTTCAATCCACAACCATCACTGCTTTTTAAACCAGTGCAATAGGGGAGCTGTTTGCGATAGCTAATGTTGCTGGTCCAGCTTAGAAGGAACAGTAAGCAGAAGCCTGTATGTGAGTCAGGCCATCAACATTTTAAAAAGTTGAGAAACTGGCTAGCAAGTTACTTATTAAAACAGGGGAAGACTTTGAACAGTAGATAATCTTCTATTATACATACAGCACTCGGTGACAGCATCGAGAAAGAAAGCATATCAACAATTTATAAATTCACACGGAAGTCTGCTATTTTTCTAGGCATTCCCTAAAAAAGTTTGTCAGAATTTAACTTTTCATTTGAAATTGTAGTTCATTGTATTGTTTTAAATTGCAATATGGTACACTGGAGGTGATTTTCATATGTGGCATACATTGGGTGGGCAGTGGGCAGGGTGTGTGCTCTGCCCACCTGATGGATTTGGCAGGGGGTGGGGAGGGCGCCGGTGATGTTTTCGTGGCCGGGCCTAATTTAAATGCAGTTGAGCTGCTAACACTAATCACGCTCACTTTTGGCAGCTCACCAATTGGGAAAGCAGGAAATTTGCACGTTAGCCGCTACTTAACGACAGGCTGCAGCACCTTAAAGGGGAAGGTGCGCTTTTCGATGGTGAATAGCGGACAGCATTGTTGAGGAGCAGCAGGTTTCAACCACGGCCACAAGATTTTCTGATGCACTGGAGGTGCTCACAGACCAAGTCAGCAGCAGGAAGGAAGTCCTCTTCCCCTCCAATGGGTGACAAGTGCCTGGGCAAATGTCTTGGCAGCAATGGAAAAAAGTGTCAGAACATGTAAATCCTCCAAGAAATGTTCCCAGGACCTGTCTGTAGTGCATGAAAAAATTTAATGACCTTACGAGGACTGCCAAGGTAAGAATCGCCTTCATATCTCACTTACGCTCTGCACACAATCCTGTACCACCCTACTTTAGCCCTAGCACTATCAATTCTTTGCTTCCCAAGCCTCTTCTCAAATCAGAGCATGACATTTCATTGCACCTCCTTCTGCTTGCATTCACTCTCATAACCTGCTACTGCCCTCACAATTACTTCCCCCTCTTGGCCACACTAGCTGCTTCTTCCTGCTGTCATGAACTCTATGCTAAGCTGCCTCATACAGCTTGAAACCCTTCAACAGGGCACAGACTAATCCACATACACTCATACTGCAGGACAAGTTGCCACACAACTGAAAGGAGGGTCGAAAAACAGAAGAGAGAAAGCGCACAGTATTGGAGATAGTCAAACTGGAGGCCATGATCAGGAGGGTGTTTGCGCATCTACTCTTACTTTTCTCTTTCTACTTAACACTCTCACTCACACATTCACATATTCAGTGTAACAACATTGTGGTACATCACGCTGCCACTCATTGCTACTACTTACACTTGACACTACAGCCGCTAAATTCGGCTCCATAGAGCCAGGTTTTTTGGCACTACGGGTGCCAATTCAGGTCCAAATTGGTGTCCGAGTAGCGAGCGCACACTTCCAGTGTGGGCCGCGCCAGATACCATTTTGGGTAGGTCGTTAGCGCAAGTGCTGGGAGCGTGCGCCAGACGTATGCAGTGTACGCAGACCATGACAACCAGTAATAGCATTTTACAGGAAAACTCATCTGTGACATGCAGGATCGGGGCTTCACCATCTTCTCCACCTTGGACCAGCTGGGAGACAGAATGGAAAGGGGCTTCCATCGGGTCACAGTCCTACAATCTGCTCCCTGCAGATCAGTGGGAGAGGCAGTCTTTCGGTGGAAAGGGAACATGTTGCTATCTCTCAGGATGACACAATGTCTGGAATCTCGCCATCCCCCTCAACCAATGCTTTGGTGTCGGGAAGCCAGCCAGGACATACTGTCCCAGCAAACGCTGATTTATTGCAGTCAGCAGCCAGGCCCTCTCAGGCCTGAACTCTCCATCGCTGACCACAAGCACCTCAACTGTGCCACAGCAGCCTTCCACCTCCCATACTGCAGCCACTGGGGGAACACTTTGTAGGAGCACTAGAGTAGGTAAGAGAGCACTTAAGACAGACTTATCACATGGGGCAGTAGCGGAACAAAAATCACTCCAACTAAGTACCGTGAAGACTGAATCCCAGTGCACAACTGGACCTTGTAAGAAAATTCGAATCAGAGACCAAATATGGTGCAACACATCTGTTATTGTGAGACGACAAGTCTCAACATTGATCTGATACGCACAATATTCCAACAATAGTATAACAAAGAAACCAACAATATTACCCTGTTCTCTCCTCTGGTAACTTCATGGATTCACGATTAAGGCCGGAATTTTCACATCAAAAATCGGGTGGGTTTGGAGGTTGGGAGCAGTTAAATTGTTAAAAATGTGAATCCCGACCTGATCCCGCCTCCAACCCACCCACTTCCGGTTTTGCCAGAGGCGGGACGGGGGGCAGGCGACCGACCCGCTACCCGGGTGCATTACCTCAATTTAAATATTATAATGAGATTTTCCCCTCCATTTTGAGTGTAACTGTATGTGGACGGGTTTCACACAATTCGTGAAACCCGGCAGTTATACAGAGGCAGTGACTTGCTGCATCCAGGTGGTAAGTGGCTGTATACCTACCTCCTGGATCCAGAGTCTCTACCATACCCACCCCCCGCAATCGGAGACCACCCCCATGAGGCCTCTGATCACCCCCAGACCTCCCCCACCCCCACCCCAACGACGATGAGGCCTGCCCTGATCCTATCTCCCACCCTGCCTGTCCTCCGTCACCCCCCCGATCCCTGGCCAACTTCCCCCAACTGCCCGCCGCAATCCTTGCATGCCTGCCGATCCCCGACCTCCCCAATCCCCGACCACCCCCATCACCTGCCGATCCTGCAACCCTACCGATCCTCTCTCCCCACTCCCGATCCTCTCTCCCCACTCCCGATCCTCTCTCCCCACTCCCGATCCTCTCTCCCCCCCCCCGATCTTCTCTTTCCCCCCCTCTTATATTTATATAAATATAAATTCATATACTTACCGCCACCTGTTAGTGCCAGCGATTCTCGGAAAAATGGCTCCTGCTGCTCTTGCGCCAGCTGGAGACGGTGCCTGTGGTGGCCGCCATATTCGTGGGCTCCTTTGCGCCCTGTTTACAAATTTTTTTTTAATGGCAGCGTGGTGACATCACACGCCGACTGTCAGAATTTTATACGTTTCAATGAGATCCCCTCTCATTCTTCTAAACTCTCGTGAATACAGGCCTAGTCGACCCAATCTCTCCTCATACGACAGTCCTGCCATCCCAGGAATCAGGCTGGTGAACCTTCGCTGCGCTCCCTCCATGGCAAGGGTGGAGTTGTGCTGATGGGAGGGTGGGAAACCTAGAGGTGCATGCCAGAAAGGGGATAACATACGAGGATGCCCGCATCTTGTATCCTTTCAGCCCCGCCGCTGGCCAAGGGCTCAGCCATGCCCCTGCCAAGAATGGCCTGCACCGTCTCCTCCAAGGGGGTGAGGTGATGCTAGGAATGGTAGATGTGCCTCATCACTAGTGCAGATTGTTGGTAGGTGAGTGATTGGGGGCTCCTGCATTGAGCAGTGTGTGAGGCTAGTGGTGCAGTTGGTAGGTGATGGCTTTTGAAGATGTATTCACTGACCTTGACCAGTGGTCTGAGGTCATGAAGCTTCTTTGGGCACTGGAGCCAGGTGGTGTGGGCGACACTGCTGGCAGTGACGGCCTTGGTAATGTACTCCCACATTGTTCTTTCTGGAGGGCCTCCTGGCCCCTGTGGGCAGAGGGCCAGTCTTGCAGTGTTGACCCCCTGCACAAAGCTGGAGTGCTGGATGCGCGACCCTGGGTGCCCCTTCCCTGGCTTGCTGAGCCACTTGTGTTAGAGCTGAGGCAGTTTGCCCATTTGTTCAGTTTAGGAAGGTAATTCAGCTTTAATAGCTGAATAATCACGTTTGGAACTTCTTTTAAATGTTGAATATTTGTAAAAAGATGGAAAGGGCTGAAAAATGTATTGAATCAGTGCAATTTATTTTGTCTTGCTTCAATGTGCATGGCCCCTTTAAATTTCAGAGCTCCTCACTGCCCACAATGCATTGTGAGCTTCACAGCCTCGCACACAGACGCTCGGGGAAGCAGCAACGCCGCACCAGAACTACAAATTGATCCTGGATCCCTCGTGCAACGCCACCAGGACGGCGTTACACCTAAGATTAGAGCTGCGCCACCTACCTCCATGCCCCCACACCAATTTAGGTCGGTTAGCACTGCGGCCATTTTGAGCGGCCGTTAACGGCAGTTGGTGGTGACACTGACAGCTTTGTTAGCAATCACCAATTTTTCCCCCATGGATATTATTCCATTCCATGGGTGCTGACCTATATTGTAAACGGTTTGCCACCATTCATGATCCCCTATCATTTGCATCTTTTGTTCTATAAGCTTGTTTCATCTTAACCAGGTGGTGAAGTGAGGAGTGTGACTGTGCCAGAATGGATTTAAGATTCAATGACAACGGAGGAACAGTGTGGCCAAAGGGTGCTATTGTTTGCAATGCCTCCTCCTGCAGTGTGAGATTAACGTGAATCTCTGTCACAAGTCAGCACGAGAGTATGTTCCCCAGTCTGAGTAATTTCTCTGAGGGTGAGAAAGAAGGGGGAATTTGTGATAGGGCAGACGGTAGTACCATGCCTGAACGTGATGTCACTAGTGGTTATACAGTATCGCTATCAACCTCGGTTTTGATAGGCCGCTTGGTTACCCGCCCACCTCTTAATAACACTTACCAGGCACTCAGGGTCCTCATCTCCCAAGGTGAACACACAGGTTGACATATTTCTCTGGAGTATGTCACACCGACAGATCCAGATTCCTGCCACCAGTCTACAGCAAGACAGTTCCCCCCCCATTCCATTCTCCTTCACGTCCCTTTGCCAGGTGTTTGGGGAAGGTGGTGAGTCCTTTAAAGGTTTTCCCCTCAAGTGTACCTACTGACTGTATGCTAAATACTTCCATCGGCCTGCCCCATATTTGAGGCAATGTTATCAACAGTGGAAGAACCATCTTCCCCATTGTAGTATTACAAGGTTTTTGCCGTTCCATACCTTCTAGCCTTACATAGGTCATAGTCCACCTTGTACCATTCCTGTAAATGTTTGTCAGTAACCTATTTTGGTATCTTGTTATTCTCAATATCGTTTAATACTTGCTGTATCTGATGCAAAACAAAACTCCCATACATGCTGGAGGTGATGGCTGTGGATACATTTTGGTCCTTATACTCTGGATTAGTTCCATTGATAATGTCATTTACCCCTGCCATTACTCACTCCACGCCTTTTGTTAGTTTGGCTGTTGTAAGGGATTCTCTCCTGACCCTGCGTGTCTCGTAGCCTGTGAGATTCACGCGGCTCTGTGCAGCCTGTATGTCAGTGCGGGTCTAGGCCTGGTCTCCAGCCAGTCTGGGAACACTAGACACCCCTGTGAGTGGTTCGAATCACTCTCCCTTACGGTTCTAGACACTGGACTTAGATGCGAGAGCAGTAATGGAGGTAAAACTCATGTAGACTTGGTTTGAACGGTACGAAATGGAAAATCTTTATTGCATGATACTTAAAATTATGAAATACATGTCATATGCACAGATTAATGACAGTACAATCTTACAAACGGTTATAATCACTCTTAGGGAAACGAGGAACGAACGGCACAACGTAAATAGGGCACACATTACAAATATCCTTAATCTTTAAACCCTCCCCTATCAATAGCTATCCTAAACTAGCTTCGTAGGATCTCGAGACTCATGCTCACCACTCGTAATAACTCGGAGAAATTCCGAATAGCTGATCGGATGTTTTCCACCGCAGCACCCACGTGTTGGTCAGGAGATCTCCTGGTCCCACTTGTTTACTGCTTCTGCTGCTCGGTCAGTCGGCTGGACCGTCCGCTGTAGTGAAGACCTCTGTTGGTTGGCTTCAAAGTATAATCGTGGAGCACCGTTGTCAATATCACTGATACGATGTGTTTGCACAGTCCAGTTATCATTGATGCAATATGTCTTGTTAAAGAAGAAAACTTCCTGTCGAGAAGACTTGGCTGATCGACCTACAGGCGCGGTCGGGATTTACTGACCGTGGCGATGGATAAGGTCTTCTTCTCTTCTCCTCTCATCTCATCTCATCTCATCTCGGGCCTTTGGTTCCGCTGCCAGTTACCAACATAGGTCTTCTTTACGCGACACGAGGTAGATCCGAACGGATCAGAAAAGTTCAACAGTCTTTTACACAGGAGCAGCCACGAGGTTACGAATCGACCGGATAAAACACAGGAGCAGCCACGATGATAACAGCAGCAAGCGGCAAGAGTCAAGAACACGAGGCAAGAGAGCGAATGGACGGTTTGGGGCCTGCAATTATAGTGCACAATTCTACCGTTTCCCGCCCAACTATAATGTCCATTCTTTTGTTTAAGGTTTGGCGCCCAAATGTCTTGTATGGGTGATCTCCGTCCTTAATGGGTTTCGGGGCTACTCATGAATGTTTGAGTACCTGCTAATACTTCTCCCATTGTTAAATCGGTCGGTGTTCCCCCTGGAGGGGTTTGGGGCTTCCAAGTGTCCTGTATAACTACCTGCTAACGGCTCTCTCATCGTAGAGCCGTTGGGAGTTTACATATTAA
The DNA here is from genome assembly GCA_030390025.1 of Squalus acanthias. Taxonomy (NCBI): domain Eukaryota; kingdom Metazoa; phylum Chordata; class Chondrichthyes; order Squaliformes; family Squalidae; genus Squalus; species Squalus acanthias. The sequence continues at coordinate 7,184,609 of JASTWF010000031.1, forward strand.
TGTCCTTTGGATGGGCCCTTGATGGCTTTCCTTTGTACCTGGGAGACCGATTCCAGTATCGATGTTTATACTGTAAACCCATAATGTCTCGTGTATTATCTTCACTGTGCTGAATCGTTATCGATCCTGCAAAAATGTTTATTGGAACGCCATCTTGTCTGCCTGCTGAAAAGTCTAGAATGTTCTGTCACGAGGTGCGGCGGCCATTTTACAGGCTGCTTGTGTCCAATTTAAACCTGACAGCATTCTGCTGAAATAAAAAGCTGTTTGAACGAAACTTTGTGTTTTCTCCTTATTAATCAAATCGTGATAATTGCGAATTCTACAGTCCCTCCTGTTGATGCGAATAACTCCGCTTATCGTATCAAAAATCTCAGTGGTGAGCAATCTTATCTCGATTTCACTCCGAATCCAGTAAATTAATCCCATAAATTTTAACTTAACTAGGGTCTCTGTGTCGTCCTTATTTCCCAAGAAAATCACATTTTATATCACCATAGGCATCATTTGCCCTTAAACTTACACCACTTGTTTTCCTTCCCGGCGTAACCAGGCCGATACCTCACGCATCACCTGTATATTTGTCTTTTATTCAGGGGAAGGAAAAAACAAAACCCAAAACCAAACAATCAACACCATCACCAAAATAAACAAATCCCAACTCTTAAACATGTCGAGTTTCCAACGTATTTACAATGAGTACAAACTTCCGCGGCGCACGTGGCGAGCGGGAGTGACGCCATTTTCCTATTACACTGCGCTCTCATCGTGCACGCGCACGTAACGTTCTCGCCACTCTCCCGTGTTCTCATGCTTGGTGAGGCGCTTGTCTCTTTTACAATGTATGAACAATAGGTACACTACAATAAACACTTGACAGACGACTAAAATGTGGGAGGCTATTCTGACCCATGAGGGCACTTCAATATTCGTGAACAGATTCCACCACGGTGGAACCACTATGTCCAAAATGTCTGTACCTATCTCGACGGTTTTCTGTTCTAATGTATAAAAATGCTTTTGTGACACCGCGACGGCTTTCAGAAGTTTGGTTAAATGCTCAGGGAGAGGGGGAATGAGGTATCCAAAATGCGCGACAAATCGCTGCAAGTCGGTGAAATTCTCTTTTACTGTGAGATGAACAGTGGATGGTTCAGGGATTGGGATAATTCGTTGTTGTGCTACTTGAACTTCAGCCCTGGGTTTAAAACAGAAACTGCTGTCACTCACCGGACACCGGCTACGGTTTCCATGCTGGTAGTGTTGCGCTGCAGTGGTAACACAATATGTTCCACCCCCGATGTATGCTACCTGCGGAGGCACATGATCTTGTGCCATTGCCTCCATGGTGCAATTCATGGACTTGGCGCCAGCCGTTCTGAACCCGCACTGTGGTGTTAAAAAGGCATTCAAGTGCTGGGGACACAGTATTATGTGTGCTCCCCTGCCACGACAACCAGAGAGATCTGTACCTGTCATCGTTTGCTCCCAGCGGATGACGTAAGGTGGAACCGCTGCATAACGAATGTGGGCTCCCCCCTGAATGACACCAATGTTCTCTACCCGATACACCGGGGCGGGCTTTGCTGTGTTGCCCAAAACCGGCATGCGTAATACTATTCCCATAATAGTATGGTTTGAACGTCCGCAGTCCACGGGGACTGGGTAAGCTTCTGAAGCTAGCCTGAGCTGGCACGGACTTAATGCGTTCTGAAAAGGGTGGAGCGCCCGCAGGTGTTTGTTACTTATCCAGGACGGAACCAAACCTTGTTTTAAATCCTCCAAATTACTGCGGCCCTCGCCCAGTAACCACGCCCCGTAAAGCACGCACACCTCGTTCTGCGCAGCTTGATCGGATGCATTCCGATCTTCCCTGATCAGGGCATTTACCGTACGCGCATGTTTCTCCAGCTCTGCTATGATTTCCTTTAAATGGAGAGTCATGGCTTGGTCCTCGTGCAGACCCGACCCTACCACTTTATTCTCATCTGTTAGGATGTCCTTTAACTGTGTTTTTAAACCATTAATCTGGGTCTGCAGCTCCACACTGTCTAGAGCGTTGACCACAGATGTCCCTGTGTTAAAAGCAGTGAACGCATCGTTCACCAAACCCCTTCTTTGCCTCCCTACTTGATCCAAAGCTTCCTGCGGTGCGGTGTATAAACTTGTCTTATCAATTTCTGCAAAATCAAACTCATAAAATTGTCTGAACATCTTGGTCAACAGGACCTGATACAACTGTTCCGTCTTTTTGGGGCACCACTCTGGTAACCGTACCTCAGTGAGATTTAAAATCACCGAGGCCACCGCGTAATGTACCCCCTGAAATAGTATCTGGTCCGTGGGGACCAGTACCAAACCATTCCCGGGTCCCTTACTAGTTTTAGGGCACCCTTCTTCCTCAGCTAGAACCACCGGAATCGTGGGCGGGGCTTTGCGTGGGCGCGTAATGAGCTCAGTGGCATTTACTGGGATCGGGGAGAATGGGGCTCCGCACCCCCTGGTGCTCGCATCCCACCTCATCCCCTGTCCGTTATCCTGCCACTGATTAATAAAAAATATGGAGATGCCTTTGGGGCAAACGTACTTTGACCCCCACATACAAACATAAATTCCCTCATCCGGTTCCCACCATTTGTCCCAACAGACTTTCACTTGTCCGTTTGTCCCCGTAATTGTCCGATGGGTATTATTACCCAGTCGCTCCCATTCAACCGAAGAGTTCCTCATAGTTTTGCTCAGCTTTCGCAGCCACCACCATCGGCTCAATGGGACATCCCCACTGCAGGTCAAACAAATCCGTTTGCCGACGGTGACGCTGATCCTGGGTGCGATGATCCGTACTTTGGGGCACATTAAAGAAGTCTCTTTGTAGGCGAACCCCGATGTGCTGGAATACTCCGTTGAGTTCGTTCCCAGCCACCCTGGCCACCTTCCCTTGTGGAAATAGGTGCTGGTCCCTTCTGCCTTCCGTCTCCCGGTCCCATCCACCGCGATGGGGGCCGTGTCCCCGGAACATCCAAACACCACGACATCCTTGGTGTGGCCTCGATAGGCCAATCCACATCCGATTGCCACGAGCAATACTATAAGTCGTTCCATCCTTTCTTGGTTCCTGTGATCAGATAGAATGAGGTAGCCAGCCTCGCAAAAAGTCTCTGGCTTTTGTGAAGGGTGAGCGGGTCCCCTGACCTCGCCTCACGTAAACTTCAACGTCTGCTAAATAGACTTCCTCTAAACCTAGCCTTAAAACTCCCATCATTTTGTCGTTATCTGTTAAAAACACTACAAACTTAACCTTATTAAAACTACAAACTTAAAACTTAACCTTAAACTAATACTTTACAGTGCCGCCCGTTCTCAGGGCGGCCCCTTTAAATTCTGAGAAGGCTGCTGCGAGCTCTTCCCGACGGTGGGAGGGCACTGACCCTTCCCTCTGATCTGCCGCAGCCTGTTGCTGCGCTGACCCTTTCCTCTGATCTGCCGCAGCCTGTTACTGCTTCGATGTGGCCTGTCTCTACCCGGGTTATCTTAACCTGAATTTTACGCCTTGGGGCAGTCTGGGGACATGACCACATCCTCCTGGGCTGGGGTTCTCTGCTTGACCTACGGGGAGTTGCTATGGGCGGGGGCTCCGTGACGGACGGACCGGGTTCCGAGACCTCCAACGGGATGACCTGGGGTTCCATCACAGTCGCCAGCTCCGCCTCCGCTGGCTCCGCCTCCCTAACCTCGGGGCTGGCATTTCGTGGCTCCGCCCTGCTCGGCCCAGCAGGCGGCCCTTCACTCGTGATCTCTGCCTCCCCTGAGGACTGGACGTTCAAAGCGGGCGGCCACCCCTCTGGGAACCACATTGGTACTCCCTGTGCTCCTATAGCGGCTGGCCCTGCCTCCTCTAGCTCCTCCCTATTGTTGTCGGGACCTGCAGCTTGTGTGTCCACCCCGTGTGGATCTCTACCTATCGGCCCCAATCCTCCCAGACCGTTCCTCAGGAACCACCCGTCATCATCACTATGCTCATCTGCACTATCCTCATCTGACCAGGGTACCCTGGGGTCCTCGTCATCTAACCCCCAAATCCAGAAAAACGCTGCATGATCGTCCGGGATGTCCCTTCCCCTGATGCAAGCTGCTACACCTGCCTGTGTGCCTTGTGGTCCTACCTGGGGCTGTGTTTTCCCATTGGCGGGATTTACCCCTGTAGTTTTCCCCTGCGCACCCGGCTGGTACAGTTTGCATTGGTTTATGTGGAACCACTTAGTGCGCCGAGGTACTTTTACGGCGTAAACCATGGGACTCGCCTTGTCTACAATGTTGTAGGGTCCCATATACAGTGGTTCCAGACTCCCTACTCTGGCGTAGTTTCTGACCATAACCTGGTCTCCTACTTCCCACTCCCGCGTTTTGCGGGGTTCCAGCAACAAGCGATTGCCCTGATGCTGCCTTCCCATGTTCCCAGCCGCCTGCTCATAAACTTGCTTCAGGCGCTCCAAGAGAGTTTGGGCGAACTTGTCCCTGCTAATCTCTTGAAGCTGACCCTCAGTGAGCACCGGGGCTAGCACATGGGTGGGGGTTCGCATGAGCCTGCCGGTCATTACCTCGTGCGGGGAGTACCCCGTACTTTTTGACTGACTGGCCCGGACCCCCATGAGGACTAAAGGCAGAACTTCCGCCCATTTTTGGGGCGAGTTCCTAGTCTCTTTCCTCAATTTCTCCTTCAGGGTCCGGTTCATACGTTCAACAATCCCGGATGACTGGGGATTGTGTGCTACGTGCCACTTCCCTTCAATGCCCAAAAGCATGAGGGTGTTCTGCATCACCTGGCCGGTGAAATGACTCCCTTGGTCTGACTCCACAAAACGGGGAAGTCCCCACCGCGAGAACACTTCCCGGACCAAGATTTTTGCTGTACCTAGTGCCGTAGCTGTTCGACAAGGGAAGGCTTCCACCCACTTGGAAAACACATCCACCAGGACGAGGCAGTACTTATAACCTCCCTGGGTGGTGGGCAGGGGTCCTATATAGTCGATCTGTATCGACTGCCATGGTCCCTCTACCCTTCTTACGTGTCCCATGGGCACCTTCCTTTTCTGGGGGTCTGGGTTGTTTGCAGCGCACACAAGACAGTTTGCACAGAACTCGCGGACTTGTTCCCTGAGCCCTGGCCACCATCCCGCTTGCTCTACCCGTTGCCAGGTAACCTCGGGCCCGGGGTGCCCTGCCCCTGGTCCCTCGTGAGCCAACTGGAGGAATTCCCTCCTGTGCTGCTGCGGCACAACCCACTGCTCCCCGCGGAACAGCATGCCTTCCTTAACTGAGAGGGTTGCCGTACTGTACGGACCTTCTACCTGCCTCCCCTCAGCAATCGTTTTTAGGACTGCCTTTAGGGCGGGATCCTGGGCTTGGACGGTCTTAAGGTCTAGGGGCAATGCTACCCTGGTGTTCCCGGCATTCCCGTCCCCGCCTCGGACCGCTGTTATGGGTCCGGTCCTATAGGGGTTCCAGAAAGTACCGTCGCGGGCACCCTCCCTGGCTAGCGCATCCGCCTGCCGGTTGCCCTCCCCACGGGGCTCTGTGGAGGAGTGAGCTTTCACCTTATGGATGAAAATCTCCCCTTCCTCCCCTACTGCTGCTGCTAAGATCTTTTCCAGCAAGGGCTTCACCGTTAAAGGTCGCCCGTCCGCGGAGGTGTATCCGCGGCGGGACCAAATGGCCAGGTATTCCGTACACGAATTGCAGGTGAACATACTGTCCGAGCAAATCGTGTATGGGGTTGGGAAAATGTCTGGGTGGGTCACCACGTACACCACGGCAGACAGCTCAGCTTGCTGCGCGCTCATGGTGCTAGGGAGCTTGATCGCCAGGGCAAGGTCTGCCGCAGGGTCATAAACTCCACACCCTGTGAGTCGCTCGCCAGCAGACACTGTGCTAGACCCATCAACATAAATCTCGCGCCCAGTGGGATGTATCCCGGCCCGTAAACCTATGTTGACGTCCCACACCCCTTCCACCGAACACCGGTGGGCTGTACCGGGGTATACCAAATTGGCCGCAAGCCTGGGCTCGCAAAGACCTTTTACTCTAATATCCAACTGGGAGAGAAGAAGGGTCCAACGCGCAATGCGTGCGCTGCTTACGGTCCCGTCTTTAATCCTCCCATCCAGAAGCATCTTAGTTGGTGTGTGATGGGTGAGGAGAGTGATGGGAGAGAGCCCTGTGAAGATCGCTGATCTTTTCACAGCCCAATGCGTGGCTAAAAGGTGCCTTTCGCAATTGGAAAAACTCCTCTCCACATCCGTTAATACCCTGGATGAATAGACAACCGGCCTCAGCTTGCCGTGACGCTCTTGGAGCAGCACGGCGCTTAAGCTGTCTCCGCTGGCAGCTACCTCCAGGAAAAACTCCTTCCCCCCATCTATGGCCCCTAAGGCTGGCGCGGTCTGCAGATCCCTTTTTAACTTCTCGAAGGCTGCTTGGCAGCCCTCGTCCCAAGACCACTCCACTCCCTTATGGAGGAGTCGGAGGAGCGGCGCCGCTGTGGCCGCATAGTCTTCGATAAAATCCCTGCAGTAACCGGTCAGTCCCAAGAAGGACCTCACACCCCTTACGTTGTTGGGAATCGGTAATTCTTGCACCGACTCCCTCCTTGCTTTGTCTATGGCTCTTTCCCCAGCGCGTAGGGTCAGTCCCAGGAATTTTACTTCCTGCTGACCGATACGTGCTTTCTTTGGGTTTACTTTAAAACCCTTTCTCGCTAACAGCTCCAATAACTCGTCCAGTAGTGGTCCATGCTCCTCCCTTGAGTCCGTAAATAGGAGCAAATCATCCACATACTGTACTATCTGATTGGGCTGACTAAACTCCTTTAAACTTCCTGCCATACACTGGTGAAAAATACTGGGGCTATTGTGGAAACCCTGTGGCAAACAGTTCCACGTGTACTGTTGCCCTTTAAACGTAAAGGCAAACTTGTACTGGTCCTCTCGCCGCAGCGGGATGGACCAAAAACCGTTCGAGATATCCAGCACCGTGAACGTGGTCGCGGACGCTGGGATGCTCCCTATTAGGTCAGCAACTGCTGCTACCGTGGGCGCGCAGGCGGGAATGTTACTGTTAAGGACTCTGTAGTCCACCGTGGCTCTCCACGAATTATCCGGCTTCCTCACCGGCCATAATGGGGAGTTCACGTGTGTGGCTATCGGCCTCAACACGCCCTGCTGCACCAAGGAAAACATTGCTGCCTCCATATCGGGTTCTGCTTCTTTGGGGAAGTTATACTGCTTTTGGGGTCGGGTCATGGGGTCCCCATCTACGCTGACCTCAAACCCGACCACCCTCCCACAATCGTGCTTGTGGGTTGCAAACGCGTGCATGTTATCTGTCACGTACGTTTGCATGTCCGTTGGGACATCTGCGACCATAAGCCTGAGGTCGTAGCCTCCGGATGGCTGTACGGTACACAGGACCCCTGTTTCTTCCTCCCCTTGAATCACCATTACCTCGCCTTTTTCACCTTTAGCCCCCCCAGAGACAGTGATTTCTGAGGTCCACGAGGATCCCGTGTCCCGCTAGGAGATCGGACCCGAGAATACCTCTTCCACCCCCCTTTTGCCATGCCATCAGTATACACTTCCACTTAAGGCGAAGTGTTCCTAAACGAATGGATAGCGGGAGGGAAAACGTGCCAGCCTGTTCTTTCCCTGTGAACCCTGCTAGCGTGAATGGGACCTTGGTAGATAGCGGCGAGTCAAAAGGGTCATCTGTATGGATTATGGTGCAAGAAGCTCCCGTATCCAACAAATAACTGCCCTTCTGTTTCTCTACCTCCATCTCCACCACAGGTCGCCTCCACGCATCATAGCTAAGCGGACACAGGTAGACGGGCTGTGCTGGTTCTAGTCATGGGGCACTATTAGACGGTCCTGCGGCACCTACGGGGCCGGTTGCGACCGCCACCTGTCCACGCGCATTCAAAACCATCTTGCGCATGACTCCTAACACTGCTTCGAGGTCTTCGGGAGAGGTGGGTGCCTTTGCTTCCTTAGGCGGGACAGGCGTCTGGGCTCGGACCGCGGGATTTTTATCCTTGGAATCCTTCCAAGGGTTCCTGCAGTGCTTGCGCCAGTGCCCTGTCTTCCCACACCCGTAACAGGCATTACTTGCCTGTGGGGCGCGATTACCCTCCTGATGCCACTCTCTCTGAGCTGGGGCTGCGGGTCGTACCTCATGTACTCTTCCCTTAAAGGGACGTGTCGTCATACCCCTTATGTTACGGTAACCCAACGTGAGTCGATTCAAGACCGACTCTTCCGTAAGGTTGAGGTCATTGGGATCGAACCAGGCTTTTGCCTGCTCTCTAACGGCTGGTAAACTGTTGGCTATTATGCACCTAAGCCAATGAATTAAAGCGGCGCCTTCCACATCTTCGCGCTCGGGCGCACCTAGACAGCTGCGCTCATATACTGGCCACAGCCTGTCGGCAAAAACCTTCGGGGGTTCTCCCTCCATCTGTACTGTCTGTCCCACTCTAGCAAACGGACCTCCGTCGTTCGCTCCCACTACTTCTAGGACCTCATTTTTCAATTCCTCATAACTTTTATTTCCCCTCTTGCTATCGCCTGAGAGACACTGAAGGACCGAGCTATCTAACGAGAACAGCAGCATTTTTGCTGTCTCCCCATCATCGCAGCCGTTGATGGCTGCGGCTTGCTCAACTTCCCTGAAATGTACGGAAGGGTCGTCTATCTCGGTCAGCTTCCTTACGTGGTTTATCATGGCCCTCAGCTGATGTGAACTGTGAGGCAACACCAGCTGTCCGAGGAGATCCCCCGGTTCTTCCCCACCGTTTCTGCTTGGGCCCCTTTTAATCCCCGTTACTGGATACAACGATCCCTTTTCTACCTCCTTTTCAACGGGCTCTTTTGCTTCTTCCGTTGCTTCCTCCCTAACCCAGGTTTCTGAATAGCTGGGTGGCGCGGAGGGCGCAGTGGCTACTACTTCTTCTGCTTTACTTGGTGGGGAATTTCTAAATCTCTCATTTACTAGCGGCTGGCGTGCCGACGGATTAATTAGGCACACCATGCCGTTCGCATTATTCACGGCCTTTTTGAGGCTCTCTATCTCTTTTTGGCAGGCGCTATGGTCGGCTCCCTGAAACTTATCCTCAAGGGCCAACTTATACGCCGACCTAACCCCCATTAAGCTCTCTTCTTGAGTTCTTATCTGGGCAGCTTGGCGGTTACATCTTTCCTTCATCCTACTCTCGTTCAATTTTGCTTCAGTGATCTGGCACTCGAGATACTCTACCCTTGTTTTAAGGTAACTGGAGACTTCCTGGCTTTCCTGGCGTAACTCATTTAAACTCTTAATGAGCGCCTCCCCTCCAGAAACCTTCTCCTCCATTTCCTCCTCTAACTGCTTGATTCGAGCGGTTAGCGCTGTATTGGTCTGGTTTGAAATCTGAACCTGCCTTTTGTAGCACATAAGCCAGACTGCTTTCTCAACTGCCTTTTTATGCTCCTTACTATCAGTCCACCTTTCAGCTGCCTCTAGTGGGCTCTTATCCGCTAACAATTCGCTTATCCACTTTTTCGTTAGATTAACCTTTCCAAATACGTAATCCGCTATCTTTTCCTGCATCACATTTCGTACAGTCATTCCATAATCTAACACACTACCCTCTCGCTGCCAGTGTCCTGCCGCGGTCGCCATTTTCTGTAAGGGATTCTCTCCTGACCCTGCGTGTCTCGTAGCCTGTGAGATTCACGCGGCTCTGTGCAGCCTGTATGTCAGTGCGGGTCTAGGCCTGGTCTCCAGCCAGTCTGGGAACACTAGACACCCCTGTGAGTGGTTCGAATCACTCTCCCTTACGGTTCTAGACACTGGACTTAGATGCGAGAGCAGTAATGGAGGTAAAACTCATGTAGACTTGGTTTGAACGGTACGAAATGGAAAATCTTTATTGCATGATACTTAAAATTATGAAATACATGTCATATGCACAGATTAATGACAGTACAATCTTACAAACGGTTATAATCACTCTTAGGGAAACGAGGAACGAACGGCACAACGTAAATAGGGCACACATTACAAATATCCTTAATCTTTAAACCCTCCCCTATCAATAGCTATCCTAAACTAGCTTCGTAGGATCTCGAGACTCATGCTCACCACTCGTAATAACTCGGAGAAATTCCGAATAGCTGATCGGATGTTTTCCACCGCAGCACCCACGTGTTGGTCAGGAGATCTCCTGGTCCCACTTGTTTACTGCTTCTGCTGCTCGGTCAGTCGGCTGGACCGTCCGCTGTAGTGAAGACCTCTGTTGGTTGGCTTCAAAGTATAATCGTGGAGCACCGTTGTCAATATCACTGATACGATGTGTTTGCACAGTCCAGTTATCATTGATGCAATATGTCTTGTTAAAGAAGAAAACTTCCTGTCGAGAAGACTTGGCTGATCGACCTACAGGCGCGGTCGGGATTTACTGACCGTGGCGATGGATAAGGTCTTCTTCTCTTCTCCTCTCATCTCATCTCATCTCATCTCGGGCCTTTGGTTCCGCTGCCAGTTACCAACATAGGTCTTCTTTACGCGACACGAGGTAGATCCGAACGGATCAGAAAAGTTCAACAGTCTTTTACACAGGAGCAGCCACGAGGTTACGAATCGACCGGATAAAACACAGGAGCAGCCACGATGATAACAGCAGCAAGCGGCAAGAGTCAAGAACACGAGGCAAGAGAGCGAATGGACGGTTTGGGGCCTGCAATTATAGTGCACAATTCTACCGTTTCCCGCCCAACTATAATGTCCATTCTTTTGTTTAAGGTTTGGCGCCCAAATGTCTTGTATGGGTGATCTCCGTCCTTAATGGGTTTCGGGGCTACTCATGAATGTTTGAGTACCTGCTAATACTTCTCCCATTGTTAAATCGGTCGGTGTTCCCCCTGGAGGGGTTTGGGGCTTCCAAGTGTCCTGTATAACTACCTGCTAACGGCTCTCTCATCGTAGAGCCGTTGGGAGTTTACATATTAATGTCCTTTGGATGGGCCCTTGATGGCTTTCCTTTGTACCTGGGAGACCGATTCCAGTATCGATGTTTATACTGTAAACCCATAATGTCTCGTGTATTATCTTCACTGTGCTGAATCGTTATCGATCCTGCAAAAATGTTTATTGGAACGCCATCTTGTCTGCCTGCTGAAAAGTCTAGAATGTTCTGTCACGAGGTGCGGCGGCCATTTTACAGGCTGCTTGTGTCCAATTTAAACCTGACAGCATTCTGCTGAAATAAAAAGCTGTTTGAACGAAACTTTGTGTTTTCTCCTTATTAATCAAACCGTGATAATTGCGAATTCTACACTGTTGACACTGTTCCCTGTTGGGTCTCATATATCAGATCTTTATTCCACTTATTCACGCCTCTGAAAATACCCTTCAGTTGTTCCCGCATCGATTCATATTATTATTCCCATATTGATTCAATATATAACCTATTCCATGCTGAAGTGCCTGCAGTAGCCACGATTCCAATCCATTCTCCTACGTCCCTTTGTTGTATTTTATGGGCTGTCTTGTGAGGTTGTGGGGGCCAAGCTTGGTCTAAATCCCGACCTCCACTGCGTTGCACTGTATAATGTAGTGGGCCGGCTGACATAGCCCTGATGGAAAGGTTATCTCTGAGAGGAATATCAGTACCGGTACCAATTCATAACGAACATCATTGTGAACTCCTTGGTGAGTCTGAATTATGACCGATCTGTTAGTTGGCCCATGATTTTGCTCTGTTTCTGGGCATTTCCCTTTAAGACTTTCTTCCTTTTGGTTGTCTTCCACCTTCAGCAATGAGTTGTACAGAGCATTCCTGACAGATCACTTTAGTTGAAGATGACCTGACTGGTCCGCAATTGTAATTCCCCTCCTGTCTTTCCCAGAATTAGGGAAATGATAAGGTGGCAGTGGCCATTGTTGAATTGTTGGCCTGGAGTTCTTCAATAACATAGGGTATGTTAATTGGGGCCATGGGGGCACCATTGTAGAGATTAGATTATCTCTGGTCTTTCAAATATTCAGGATCGAGTGCAAACCAATATGATGGATATATTGCGTTTAATCATAGTTATAGAGTTATACAGCACAGAAAGAGGCCCTTCGGCCCATCGTGTCTGCGCCGGCCATCAAGCCCTATCTATTCTAATCCCATTTTCTAGCACTTGGTCCGTAGCCTTGTATGCTATGGCGTTTCAAGTGCTTATCTAAATGCTGCTTGAATGTTGTGAGGGTTCCTGCCTCTACCACCCTTTCAGGCAGTGAGTTCCAGATTCCAACCACCCTCTGGGTGAAAAAGGTTTTCCTCAAATCCCCTCTATACCTCCTGCCCCTTACCTTGAAACTAAGGCCCCTGGTTATTGACCCTCGACTAAGGGGAAAAGTTCCCTTCTATCTACCCTATCTATGCCCCTCATAATTTTGTACACCTCAATCAGGTCCCCCCTCAGCCTTCTCTGCTCTAAGGAAAACAACCCCAGCCTGTCCAATCTCTCTTCATATTTGAAACGCTCCAGCCCAGGTAACATCCTGGTGAATCTCCTCTGCACCCTCTCCAATGCAATCACATCCTTCCTATAGTGTGGCGACCAGAACTGCACACAGTATTCCAGTTGTGGCCTAACTAGCGTTTTGTACAGCTCCATCATAACCTCCCTGCTTTTATATTCTATGCCTTGGCTAATGAAGGCAAGTATCCCATATGCCTTCTTAACCACCTTATCTACCTGTCCTGCTGCCTTCAGGGATCTTTGTACATGCACACCAAGGTCCCTCTGATCCTCTGTCCTTCCTAGAGTCCTACCATTCATTGTGTATTCCCTTGCCTTGTTAGTCCTCCCAAAATGCATCACCTCACACTTTTCAGGGTTAAATTCCATTTGCCACTGTTCTGCCCATCTGACCAACCCATCTGTATCGTCCTGTAGACTGAGGCTTCCCTCCTCGCTATTTACCACTCCACCAATTTTCGTGTCATCTGCGAACTTACTGATCATACCTCCTACATTCATATCTAAATCATTAATGTACACTACAAACAGCAAGGGACCCAGCACCGATCCCTGCAGTACACCACTGGACACAGGCTTCCAGTCACAAAAACAACCTTCGACCATCACCCTCTGCCTCCTGCCACTAAGCGGGTCTTTGTCAAAAGCCTTACTGATGTCCATGTAGACTACATCAACTGCACTACCCTCATCCACACACCTAGTCACCCCCTCGAAAAATTCAATCAAATTGGTTAGACATGATCTCCCCCTGACAAAGCCATGCTGACTATCCTTGATTAATCCTTGCCTCTCCAAGTGGAGACTAATTCTGTCCCTCAGAATTTTTTCCAATAATTTCCCTACCACTGATGTTAGGCTCACTGGCCTGTAATTCCCTACTTGAATAATGGTACTATATTAGCTGTCTTCCAGTCCTCTGGCACCTCCCCTGTGGCCAGAGAGGTTCTGAAAATTTGTGTCAGAGCCCCTGCAATCTCCTCCCTTGCCTCACACAGCAGCCTGGGTATACATCTCATCTGGGCCTGGGGATTTATCCACTTTTATGCCCGCTAAAACCGCTAGTACTTCCTCCCTCTCAATGCTAATTTGTTCAAGTATATCACAATCCCCCTGCCTGATTTCTATGCCTACATTGTTCTTCTCCAAAGTGAACACAGATGCAAAATATTCATTTAAAACCTCACCTACATCTTATGGCTCTACACACAGATTGCCACTTTGGTCCCTAATGGGCCCTACTCTTTCCCTGGTTATCCTCTTGCCCTTAATATACTTAAAAAACACCTTGGGATTTTCCTTTATTTTGCCCGCCAATATTTTTTCATGCCCCCTCTTCGCTCTCCTAATTTCTTTAAGTACCCCCCTGCACTTTCTATACTCCTCTGGGGCTTCCACTGTTTTTAGTCCTTTGTATCTGCTAAAAGCCTCCCTTTTTTTTCCTGATCCATTCTTGTATAATCCCTTGACATCGGAGTTTAAGACGGAATATGACACAGTAGTTATACAGCAAAAACATACGTCCGTGACAAGCAGCTGGTACCGGTCCCGATCAGACATGCATCTGCTGCTGAAACCCTCATCCATGCCTTTGTTCTCTCTAGACTTGACTATTCCAATGCTCTCTTGGCCAGCCTCCCATCTTCCACCCTCCATAAACTTAAGCTCATCCAAAACTCTGCTTCCTGTGTCCTAACCTGTACCAAATCCCGTTCACCCATCACTCCTGTGCTCGCTGACCTACGTTGGCTCCTGGTCCGGCAACGCCTCCATTAAAAAATGTTCACCATGTTTTCAAATCCCTCCATGGCCTCGCCCCTCCTTATCTCTGTAACCTCCTCCAGCCCTACAACCCTCCGAGATCTCTGCGCTCCTCCAATTCTGGCCTCTTGCGCCTCCCTGATTTTAATTGCTCCACCATTGACGGCCATGCCTTCAGCTGCCAAGGCCCTAAGCTCTGGAATTCCTTCCATAAGCCTCTCTTCCTCTCCGCCTCTCTCTCCTCCTTTAAAACTCTCCTTAAAGGCTACCTCTTTGACCAAGCTTTTGGTGACCTGCCCTAATATCTCCTTATGTGACTCAGTGTCAAATTTTGTTTGATGACGCTCCTGTGAAGCGCCTTGGAACGTTTTACTATTTTAAAGGCGCTATATAAATGCAAGTTGTTGTTGTTATGAGAAGGCATTGTTCCCCATGCACATCCTGCAGGAATGGTAGAGGCATGACACACGTCAACAACAACAGCAACGTCTCAATTTTCCAACAACCACATTTCCCAATGTTTTTCGGTGTTTTTCCAGAACCTTGTCATACAAGGCCTGAAACGTTATGGGCCTTTGCTCTCGGCATAAATGGTGGGATGCGCCCGCTAGGAACCTCTGCCACTGGTGCATCAGAGTATCTGGGGTCAGGTGGAGGTTTTGTCATTTGCATTTTGCAGGCAGGCATCTGCGCCACTATGGGTTAAAATCGGGCATCTGCCAGAGCTGGGGTTGTGGGAGGAGCAGCACAAGAAGCCACACGCTAACGCCCACAGCCCAGACCACCAAAAACTGATCCACGGCCCGCATTGAAGGCGGAAGGGTTGTTTTCTAGGAGAGTCTGAGAGCAGGCCTCCAACTCCCAGAAACTTTTGATTTTTGCCATTTTACTTCAATGGAAATAAAAATCGGGAGAGATGTAAAACTGGCTGTCGTTCCGCTATCGCCCGTTTTACACAATGGCACAAAGTCAACATTACCCCCATTCTCTTTTGCTTTCTTCTCATTCTGTCCTCCTTTTTACTAGCACAAAATTCTCTTTCTTCCCCATTAGACAGTAACTTTGATAGCAGCTTATTTTTGCTGCTGTGTGGTGCTGAAAAGAACTTTGATGGAGAAAAATAATATATTTGTAACACCTGACTTCAGCCACTTGGTGGCACTGCTGACTCCAAACAATATTGGAGCGGAAATTCTGCTCCTGTGCGCTGGTGGCACAAGCACACCAGGCACAGAGGGAGCAACAATTTAGGGCAGAGGCCTTGAGCTGCAAAAGGCCTGTTGAAGCACTGCCCAGGGTTTGCTGTAGGGGACACCATACACAAGGAGAAGGGTAGAAAACTCGGGATTTTAAAGGGGAGGTGAGGGGGTGGAAGGAGCAGAAGGTGCCACAGAAGAAGTTCGAGAGACGAAGGTGTGATTTGGTGATAAGGGCCACAATGTCACTGTGGCGCTTTGGGTGGGGTAAATAGTGGATCGTATAGCCAGGCTGGGAGACTTCAGTAAGGGGCAAGGTGTCTTCACCTGTGAGCCAAGTTTCCGTCTGGGCCATAATATCAATGCAATCATCCACAATATGATCGTGGATGGCAAGGGTCTTGTTCACGAGTGAGCGGACAATCCGGAGAGAAATGCGGAGATGGGTGGTGATTGTTGATCCACTGGCAGAATCCTATTGGACAGTGGTGGGTTGGGTGAGTGGGACAGGAAGGAGGTTGGTGAACTTAGCCCATAATGGGTGCAGTGAATGGAAAGGTCATTGATAGAGGAGGATGGGGCAGTTGCTGTTGCTGTTCATAAAGCGACAGCATTGAGTGCCTCCATGAGCCCTTCCGAGAATGCCAAGAGAAGCATTGAAGGTAGCCAAGGTCTTAGTCAAGGCGGATACAAGAATCGAAGGGCAGCAATAGGAAGGCAGTGAGGAGTTGGAATTTTAAATTTGAGACGATGGGGCACTGGGTGCCAATGTAGGTCAGTGTACATACGGTTAATGAGTGAGCACGACTTTGTGCAGGATAGGATAGGAGCAGCAGAGTTCTGACTGAGGCAGGGGCGGAGATGGGCGATATTACGGAAGAGGAAGGCAGGAGTCTTTGTGATGGAGAAAATATGAGGTTAGAAGGTCAGCTCTGGGTCAAATAGGACACCGAGGTTACAAACAGTCTGGTCAGCCTGAGACAGTGGTCAAGGAGGGGGTGGGATTAGTGGTCAGCGAACAGAGTTTGTGGCGTGGGCCAAAGTCAATGGCTTTGGTCTTCCCAATATTCCCAACTGGAGGAAATTGCGGCTCCTCCAGGACTGGATTTCAGTCTGACAACACTAAGGCAGTGGAGGAATCAAGAGAGGTGATGGAGAGATAGAGCAGGGTGTCATCAGCATATATGTGGAACCTGACCCCTTATGTCTTCGAATGGTGTCACCAAGGGGTCATGTTGATGAAGAAATGGAGGGGGCCAAGGATAGATCCTTGAGGGACTCCAGACATAATGGTGTGTGAGCGGGAAGAGAAATCATTGCAAGAGGTTCTCTGGCTATGATTGGATAGGTAAGAATGGAACTAAGCAAGGGAAGTCCCACTCATGTGGATAATACATGAGAGGTGGAGGATGGTGTGGTCAACTGTCAAAAGGCTGTAGAGAGGTTAAGAATGAGGAAGAGGACGAGTGCAAAGTGCTCACAGTCACAGAGGATGCATTTGTTAATGTGATTTGGGCCATTTCAGGGCTGTGGCAGGGGCAGAAACTTGATTGGGCGGATTCAAACATGAAGTTGTGGTAAAGATGGGTACAGATTAGGAAGGTGACAGCACGTTTAAGGGCTTTGAGGAGGAAAGGGAGATTGGAGATGGGGCGGTAACGTGCCAGGACAGAGGAGTCGAGAGTGGGTTTATGAGGAGAGGTGTGATGACAGTCATTTGGAAAAGGAGAGGGACAGTACGTGAGGAAAGGGAGCCATTTTTAATGTCAGCTAGCAGGAATGTTTTAAATCCATCTGGATTTTTACCAGCAAATGTGGACAAGCAGACACTGGATCTGCAACGTTGTTTGTCTAAATACAATGGAAAGTTGGCATGTATACAAGAAAACAGACTTCTATTTTAAAAATAATGGACTTTTTTGTATTTGGTTTGCATTTTAGAAATTACTAGACAACTCAATCAGAAACCAGACTGTTCAGTCCGAAGTGGGACAATTGATGATCCTAGGATTTAATGTGTTGAGGTTTTCATGCATATAAATTATGTCACTTATTTATTTTATCCCTGTAATTTAAAGGTTGTGTTACTTGATGTTTTAGGATGTATATCTAGTTAAGGATTGGTAAGTTTTTCACCTGGTCTTTCCCCCCAGCCGTTGAACTGACAGAGGATTCCCTGGTAACCTCTCTGTATCAGTGGAATCTGTCTGTTTTACTATTTTAATCCTTTTCCAAGCAGCTTTTATGCTGCTCCTTGGCCCTGTCTACCATAGCCCAGGCCTCCCACAACTGGTTCTCAGATCAAGGTAAAACTACCAGATTTTGGTAAACTAGCAGCTATGAAGACCTTTCTTTCTCCCCCTGGATCTTAGTGCCCGCTTCAGTCGACCTGTGTCTTGGAAAAGCTGCACTGGTGGCAACACACTCTTCACTTTATATAGTGACGCCCCTTGATAACATTACGATTCTATGTTGCACGTGCACAGTAGCCAATTTGTCAGAGTAACTCTGTGCATGGGCTTTCCTTCTGCTGCCGGTACACAGAGTCCAGCAGTGATAATTAAAGGTAAATTTGGGAGTGTGATACTCTTAGGCCGCACTCCCAAGACCCGGTCTGCAATAATTACCTCTTCTTTGACGAGTATTCACTAAACCAATTGTCATTGTTTTGTCATGACCAGCCATTAGACAGGATATATTTCCCAGAGCGAAACTGATTGGATAATGCACAAGTGATGAAGTCATGAGTGGGATGTGATGAGTTTCATGATAAGTGGAGGCATTTTTCTCATCACATTGCTGGACATGACATCCAATTTCTAATATTTATATTTTCATGAGGAAAATAAATATTTTAATTAATCTTTTGGCCGAGAAAATGGTCTCTGGCAGTGGCACAAAACGGGCGGTATCGGATCGACCGCCCATTATACGCAGCGCCTGATACTCAGTTCCAATGCAGTCAATGTCTTGTGCCACTGCCCAAGATGAATTTCTAGGCCTTTATGTGTAGCCCTAGGAAATGGGTTAAAACTGGTTTCTGATGAAACTTTAACATGTTGATGTTAGTGGAGATATGATTTTTGTCTGTTGTTACTCCACAATCATCCTATTACACAACACCCTGTCAACAAGGAAGAGTCTGTTTTCTGTTTCTCATTTGGATTTTTATTATTAAGTGTCACGACAAAAGAAAGAACATGCATGTATAACCCGATACAAAAGATGAGTGATAGGAAACGATTAAAAGTGAATATACGATTCGTTCATAAAATACTGAATATATCTGCGACACCTGATACAAATAATCAGTTCATTATTGAAGTCCTATGAAATATGAAGAGTTGAAATATTATCTATTCACCTGGATATTCTATAAGGAGGAGACATTCGTTCAAACCTGAGTTAGCATGGCAGAGCAATCTCCCAGAGCACCTCACCAGTGTCCGAGGATTACTCTCTTGGCTCTCACCATGTCAACGACGTTATCATGAAAAACTGTTTGATGAACTTTATATTGGTCTGGGAAAAGAGCCCAATAGTATGTTATTTTTAACTGAGATGGTGTTATGTATATTTAGATTTGTATACATGAGAAAGAAAGAAATATAACAAATATTAATTTTGTAAAATTAGTTTTTAACTAAATTAGTTTTAATACTTCCACAACCTCTGATGTCCAAGAGAGCTCGTGAGATTTGCTTACAATGCATTTCATATCTCATAGATATCAAATGCATTGTAAGCAAATTCATTGAGTATATTAAAGACAGAGAACAATAGATTTTTGGATATTAAGGGAATCAAGAGATGTGGGGATAGTGCAGGAAAGTGGAGTTGAGGTTGAAGATCAGCCGTGATCTTATTGAATGGCGGAGCAGGCTCGAGGGGCCGAATGGCCTACGCCTGCTCCTATTTCTTATGTTCTTATAATGATTGGAACATTGGGGTGTGAAATCTGTCTTGACGATAGCACAAAATGGGCGATTGCGAATCGGCTCGGCGTTTTACACTCCACCCGATTTTCTTTTCCATTGAGCGAATGAAAATTGTACGGAGTGGAAAACGGGCTGCTGATTCGCTACCGCGTGTTTTGCATCATCGGCCAAGACGAATTTCACCTCCGTGAAGTTCAGCAGAATGGACAGAAAGTTAATCATGGGGATTGTGTCAGCCTGTGTGAAATAACTAAGGTTGCTGTTCGTGTCACAGCATTATTGGAGTCAGTATTCATCTCACCGCAGAGGAGTTATCAATAAGTTTAAAAGTTTCTGGAGCCTATCTGAAGGACATAAACTTATGTAATTGCAATCAAGGAATCCTCAAACAACGTGCTTAAAGTGAGCAGAATGGAACTGAGTAATACAGATCAGGAAAATCCTGTGCTGAGCTATTGATTTCAGCCAGGCCAGTAGTGAGAACACCACAGTTGGACTCACCACGTTTGCATTCCAAAGAAAAATATCAGCCAGGGTTCCCACACCTGATCCCTGTCCAGTAATATCCACTGGAAATATGCCTGGCGATCAAAATGGTCATTTGGGCAAGATGCAAGTGAAACTCTCTTCCGCAAACGGCAGTTGATGCTGGGTCAGTTGTTAATTTTAAATCTGACATTGATAGATTTTTGTTAACCAAAGGTATTAAGGGATATGGGGCAAAGGCATTAGGTCACAGATCAGCCATGATCTCACTGAATGGCGGAACAGGCTCGAGGGGCTAAATGGCCGACTCCTATTCCTCTGTTCATATGGCCGCGATTTTGTTGACCATGCGGGGTCCGTGGGGGGTCTCGGCCCCACTGCTGGCTTCATCCCGGCCTCTGAAATGATTTCCATTAATGGGGCTTGTTAAGCCACCCAGCGAATTTCCTGGCCAATTAGAGGAACTGGGTATGGTAACGTCATTCATGACGCATCATCAGCTGGTTTCCTTAAAGGGACCATTGATTTTTGTCTGTTGTTACTCCACAATCATCCTATTTAGTTTTAATTTCGTTTTGACATTTGTTCTGCAGCATTGAAGTGCTGCAAGCACTGACAATCACTGCACAGAGGTGCAGGGCTGCACCCAGGTTCTCCCATCACTCCCTCCATATGCTTATGGAAGGAGTCACAGCATGCAGGGATGTCCTCTTCCCTTCCCATGGGCAGAAGAGACCTCCCCAGGACACCAACACAGCCTGGTTGCGCATTGCTCAGGAGGGCACAAGCAGGGATGTCGTCAGGAGGACCTCGGTACAGTGACGTAAACCTTTCAATGATCTCAGTACATCACGAAACATTTGTACAAAGTCACACTCAACCTCATCCTGCTGTGCCTCTCATCACATCTCATCACTCTGCCTTCTCTCCCCTATTCCTGCACATCCTTACTCACACCAACTTACCTTGCACCTCCACCCATCCCTCTCTATCTGCATTATCACATCTCCATCTCACTAGCCACCCCTCACACTCACAGTCATCCTAGTGCAATCATACCAACTAACAACACACAAGGGTAGGCACATGAGTGTTTTAGCCAATGTTCATGTAAAGTTTCTGTTGGTGTTGTTGTTGGTGCTACTGGTGTGCCTGGTGATGCTGGTGTTGGGGCTGATTGTGGTGGGATTCTGAGGACGAAGGTGAGAGAGTTTCAAGGGTACCCATGCTGATGGAATAGATGGCAGGTGAAGTAGAGATGACAGAAGTGATCTGTCAATGGTGGGAGAGGTAATGAGGTCAGACTGGATGGAGACTTGTGTAAAGGCTTGCAGCATCCTGAATCTGAAGTGGAAATGCAGTTTAGAGAAACTAGCGGTTAAGTGAACATATCTCAATCAGCTGGTAGCTTTGACTTGATATTTGAAGCTGTCAACTCATCAGCTAATTCAATGGCCGCTGACCTCCTGCCTCAGCTTCACAGACGAGGTCGAGGCACAGCAGGAAACTGGTGGGCGATCTGTCAAATCCAAAAAGCTAGGAAAAAAACATTGATAAGTGGCTGTAAACAAGCCACTCATGATTTTAATTGCCTCCCGCGCCGCTGCCTATCGGGTCTGCTCAGTGCTGGCAGACCCGACATCGGGAAAGTCCAGTGTGCACATTTTGACAGCGGGTTCCCGACCCGCTGTCAATCACTCCCCATCCCGTCCGCTGAGCGCCGGCAAAATACCGGCCTATGTTTCTATGATGGCTGGAGCCTAAAGAATTGTACCCCAGCTTGATTCCATGCTTTCTGGAGAGGAAGGGAGAATTTAGTGGAAGAAAAATAGAAATAGTGTCCTCTTAAATTTGATGGTAAATTTTGCAAAATTAATTAATGAACCATGTTTACAACAACAACTTGCATTTGTATATCGCCTTTAACATGTGCGCTTCACGGGGAAAAACAGACACCGATCCAAAAAAAGGAGACGTTCAGACAGGTGACCAAACGTTTGGTCAAAGAGGTAGGTTTTAAGCAACATCTTAAAGGAGGAGAGAGAGAGAGAGGCGGAGAGACGATGAGGTTTGGGGAGGAAATTACAGAGCTTAGGGCCTAGACAGCCACCAATGGTGGGTGAAGGAAGTGGAGGAACACAGATCTTGAAGGGTTGTAGGTCTGGAGGAGGTTACAGAGATTTCGGGAGGGGTGAGGCCATGGAGGGATTTGAACACACGAATGAGAATTTGATTTGATTAGTCGACGTGAAGCCATTGTCGGTTAGTGAGCACAGGTGTGATGGGTGAACAGGACTTTGTGTGAGTTGGGATACAGGCAGCAGAATTTTTAATGAGAAGTTTGTGGAGGCTGGAAGATAGAAGGCCAGCCAGGAGAGCATTGGAATAGTTGAGTCTGGAGGTAAAAAAAAGCATGGAATAGGGTTTCAGCAGCAGATGGGCTGAGGCAGGGGCAGAGACGGGCGATATTACAGAAGTGTCTGAGACAGTGGTCAGGGAAGGGGTGGAATTGGTGGCCAGAGAACAGAGCTTTTGGCGTGGGCCAAAGACCATGGCTTCGGTCTTCCCAATGTTTAGTTGGAAGGAATTTTGGCTTCATCTATGACCAGTCTGACAACACATCGGCAGTGGAGGGGTCGAGAGAGGTGGTGATGAGTTGGAGCTGGGTATCATCAGCGTACATGTGGAACCTGACATTGTGTCTTCGGACCGAGGGGCAGCATATAAATGTGAAATAGGAGGGGGCCAAAGATAGATCCTTGGGGGACTCCAGAGATAATGGTGCAGGGATGGGAAGAGAAGTCATTGCAGGAGATTCTCTGGCTATAACTGGAAAGGCAAGAGTGGAACCAAGCATAGGCAGTCCCACTCAGTTGGACAACGGAAGAGAGGCGTTGGAGGAGGATGGTGTGGTCAAAGACTGCATACAGGTCCAGAGGATGAGGAGGGATCGTGCATTGAGGATGTCATTTGTGACTTTGATTAGGGCTGTTTCAGTGCTGTGGTAAGGCCACAAACCAGATTGGACTGGTTCAAAGATGTAGTTGCGGGAAAGATAGGCACGGATTTGGGAGGCAACAACATGTTCAAGGGCTTTGGTGAGGAAAGGGATGTTGGGGATGGAGCAGTAGTTTGCAAGGACAGAGGGGTCAAGGGTGGGTTTTTTGAGGAGGAGGGGTGATGACGGCAACTTCGAAAGGGAGTGCGACAGAGCTGGAGGAGAGGGAACAATTTAAAATACCCTTCACTCCCTTATCTTGCAAAAATTTGTCTATCTCCACTTTAAATTTATTTAATGACCCAGCCTCCACAGCTCTCTGGGGCAGAGAATTCCACAAATTTATGACCCTCTGAGAGAAGAAGTTCCTCCTCATCTCAGTTCTAAAAGGGTGACCCTTTATTCTGAGACTGTGGGCTCGATTTTGTCATGGGGCGGGCTGGGGGCGTGTCTTCTGCTTTTCGTGTTAGCCACCCGACTCCAATTTGATGTGGGAAAAATATGCGATTTTCCCCTAATTGTGCAATTGATTTCCAGCGTGTGGGAACCCCTGGCCTAATTAGTCTTTCCATTCTGAAACTTGCCTCCGATGACGTCATCAATGCTGCTGGATTTAAAGCCTACAAGCAGCCTTGCTTCTTCTGCAGACTGCAAACCTTTTGGCCTTTGCTCTGATAGTTTCTTCCAGGCAAAATGTCCAGCAGTAGACCTAAGTCTGCACCGAGGTTTGATGACGCCGCCCTGCAAGCTCTGGTGGAGGGAGCAAGAGGGAATAAGGAGGTGCTCTTCCCTTCTTCAGAGAGGAAGAAGCCTCCCCAGCAGACGAAGGCTGTGTGGATGCAAGTGGCCCAGGAGGTCAACTCCTTATCTATGTGCCGCAGAACATGGCTGCAGTGCAGGAAGAGGTTTCATGACCTTCTGCGCACTGGAAAAGTAAGTATGACTTTCCCATCACCCTCAATCTGATCCCCATTGCCTCTCCTCACCAGCACTCAGCTTTGACAACCTCTTCCTCCAAATCCCACTTGGCACTGACATCCCTGCACCCTTACCCATTCCCTCTCTCTGTATGTTCACATTCACTTAAATATTCGACTATGCAGCCCTCACACTCCCTATCGCTGTGATGTTATGAAAATAACTTATAACACACAGGGAGGGCCCTTGGTCTTGCCACCTCACTGAATCTTTGTCTCCTTCTCAGCATCTATGCTATGGATTCTCTACACTCACTCCTTCATTCTGACTCAAACTCCACTTGTCTCCCTTATTACAGGAAAAGAGAGCTCACAATAAGAGGGAAAGAGCGAGGACAGGAGGAGGGCCACCCTCAGTAGCCCAGCTCACCCCCTGGGAGGAGGCGGCCCTGGAGATCGTGGGAGTGGAGGACGATGCGCAAGTGAGGGACAGACAGTCGGGTGTATCAGAGCAAGCTGGTGACAGAATAGTTTTTCATCTCTCTCATTGACATTGCATGAGTCACTGATAATGATTCTGATGCTCTAACAGATTGACTTATGATCATCTGCAATATTCAATGTGCATGTAACCTTGGCCTCACATCTTTGACTCTTTCCTATACGCCCCCACAGGACCATCGAAAGCCCCCGTCCCCACTATCCAGGCGGAACAGCCTGAGCCTCCAGACACCTCAGAGGAAGCTGCAACCTCTGAGGGCGCAGCGTCAGCAGAATTCAGCGCATCCAGCACCAGCGCAGACACTCACACCTCGGTGGTACCTTCGCGAGATAGTGTAGTGTTGTCACCTGGTGTATCACAGCTCACAAGTGAGCATCAGCAGATGGTGGAGACAGGGACAGCAGTGGAGAGTCCTAGTCGGAGGGTGCAGGACTCTGCCAGCTCGGCTCAGCTGCATGTCGACCCTCTGCCTCCGGGTCCATCCAGAAGAAGAGCGGTGCTGGAACTCCAGGAAGAGGTGCAGGAGTCTCTGGCAGGTTTTGTCTTCAGGGTCGCTGCGAGTGTGGAGCGAATGGAGGAGTCCATCGCTAAAATGAGCAGAGCCTTCGTGGAGGCTTTGGCGCATGAACGCATCACCACGGAAAGCATGGCTACCTCCATGGTCAGGCTGGCTACCGTAGAGGAGAGGATGGCTATGTCCATCGAGGAGCTTAGTCGCCAGGGTATGGAAAACATGGGCATTGTTCAGAATAGACTGACATCTCTTGAGGAGCGATGGTCAGCTATTGAGCAAAAAAGCCAGACCTTCAGGCAAGTCCTCGGGAGTAGGACTTCCAGTACAGAAACGGGTCCTCATGGCCCCCCTGAAGTGCAGCAAGGTGCTGTCAAGCCACTTGCTAGCTCTGAAGTGGGCCTGACCCATGAGAGGGATGTTGGTGGCAGACAACAAGGAAGTGGGGGCTCCTCTCCAAGCGCTCACACGACCATGCCACTGCAAAGTCCTCGGTCAGAGCTCCACCAGAGTCCCCACCCAACTGAGATCGGCGTCTCAACCCCTGCACAGCCGCAGGAGCAGCAGACTGTTGCCAAGCCCTCACAGGCTCGCAACCCCAGAGGACGCCCGCCAAAAGTGTCGAGACAGGAGCAGCAAGAAAGTGAGCAAGGGGCCTCCACACCTGCTGAAGCCACAGGGGAAGCACCACGTAGGAGCACGCGTAAGAGGAAGATAATGCACAAGTAGTCACAAGGGTAGTCACTTGGGTGAAATGTCATGTTTAATGTTGAAAAGCCATCAGTTGGTTATTGTAAATAAAAAATTCTGATGGCAACTGTTGCAGTTGTGGCGTCTGTCATATCGCTAATGGGACTTCCACACTGAGGGCTTAGGATGACTTGCAATTGTCAGTATGGTGGTCAGAGTGATAGGAATCCGCAGGTTCTTGGCCATTGTCGATGGTCTGATAAGAAGGTGCGAGGCAAAAGTGTTTGATTGTGCAGGCTAAGCAAATCTGGCCAAGAGGAGTGCGTCCCTTGCATCCCGGGCAGCAATGTGGTCGCGCGCTGGCGCCTTCTGGCCTGTGCAGCTTCAGGTGGGTGAGCAGCAGCTTGGCGCTCCTGTTGTTGCTGCTGCTGTTGGTGGTGCTGTTGTTCATGGATCTGTTGCTGCCACGGTTGGTCTTCGTCCGAATCTGATGTCCAGGAGGAAAGGAAATAAATGGTTCCCATGCTTCTGGTATATGCCTCAGTTGAGGAAGCGCTCATTCAAGGTGGCGAGAGGGGTTTCCCAGGAGGTCACACTGGAGATGGGTGTCAGGCTCCAAACTTCCACAACAATGGGTATGCCTGCTAAAAGTTCCCCCAGACTTGAGACAACAAAGTTCTGCCACCTGCAAATGATGATTGCTGAAAACTCCTTTTTAATGGTGGAGCTGCAGCTGTTAGTAAGCATTCCACTTGTGCTGCCGCCAGGTTTCACAGGCGTGTTTCAGAGGAGACGTGAACCACGTGGGAAAAGTGTTAAAATCAGAAAGGCCTCTCAAAATGGGATTATAGAGGCACTTAATTGGTTGTTAAGGGCCTATCCCGCCTCTTGGAGGCGGGATGGAGAAGGGGTCAGAAAACTCGCATTTGGGAAAACTGCTTGGAGGCGGGATCGGGCCCGCCCGCCATTTCTCGCGATTTTACCACCTCACATGCCTCCAATCCCGCCTCCTCGGGCCTGGCAAAATCGAGCCCTGTGCCCCCGAGTTCTAGATTTCCCCATCAGGGGAAACATTCTCTCTGCATCTACCCTGTCGAGCCCCCTCAGTATCTTATATGCTTCGATAAGATCACCTCTCATTCTTCTAAATTCCAATGAGTAAAGGCCCAGCCTGCTCAACCTTTCCTCACAAGTCAAAGCCCTCATCTCTGGAATTAACCTAGTGAATCTTCTCTGAACTGCCTCCAATGAAAGTATATCCTTCCTTAAATAAGGAGAGCAAAACTGTACGCAGTACTCAAGGTGTGGTCTCACCAATACCTTGTGCAGTTGTAGCAGGACTTCCCTGCTTTTATACTCCAACCCCCTTGAAACAAAGGCCAACATTCCATTTGCCTGTTTGATAACTTGCTGTGCCTGCATGCTAACCTTTTGTGTTTCATGCACAAGGACCCCCAGGTCCGTCTGAATTGGAGCATTTTGCAATCTCTCTCCATTTAAATAATAGTTTGCTTTTTTATTTTTCCTGCCAAAGTGGATAACCTCGCACTTTCCCACATTATACTCCATCTGCCAAATGTTTGCCCACTCACCTAGCCTGTCTATATCCCTTTGCAGCTTCTTTGAGTCCTCTGCACAACTTACTTTCCCACCCATCTTTGTACCCACCCATATGGGGAGATAGGAGAGAAACTAGAGAGAGATGTAAGCTCAGTTCTATGGTGGGGGACCTTGGTGGAAGCTTGGCTTGGTGGGCTAGGGGATGGGAGGGATGCAGCAGAGGCAGCTGAACGGATGGTCTCAACTCAATCTTACTGACAAAAAAAGTCCACGAGTTCCTCGCACTTGTTGTTCGAGGTGAGGGTGGAGGGAT
The DNA here is from genome assembly GCA_030390025.1 of Squalus acanthias. Classification (NCBI taxonomy): domain Eukaryota; kingdom Metazoa; phylum Chordata; class Chondrichthyes; order Squaliformes; family Squalidae; genus Squalus; species Squalus acanthias. The sequence continues at coordinate 7,212,044 of JASTWF010000031.1, forward strand.
CAGGAAAGAGAGGTTTAAGGAGATAGTGTGATGTGCAAGAAAGAAGCTGGGGGTTATCTTTGCATTCCAGGTTGATGCTGAAGTAGTGAGCAATTTTGGCAGAGGAGAGCAGGGACCGATAGTGCTTGATGTGGTCCAGCCAGATCTGGCACAACCAGTATGTGCCATAAACATTCAAAGAAAGAAAGACTTGCATTTATATAGCGCCTTTCACGATCTCCGGCATCCCAAAGCGCTTTACAACCAATGAAGTACTTCTGAAATGTAATCACTGTTGTAACGTAGGAAACGCAGCAGCCAATTTGCGTACAGTAAGCTCACACAAACAGCAAAGTGATAATGACCAGGTCATCTGTTTTTAGTGATGTTGATTGCGGGATAAATTTTGGCCCGGACACCAAGGAAAATTTCACTGCTCTTCTTCGAAATAGTGTCATGGGATCTTTTACGTCCAACTTAGGGAGCATAGGGGGCCTTGTTTTAACATCTCATCCAAAAGACGGCACCTCCAACAGTGCAGCATTCCCTCAGTATTGCACTGGATTATCAGCCTAGATTTCTGTGCTCAAGTCTCTGGAGTGGGACTTGAACTTTGACTCAGAGTCATCACCCTCTGAGTGAAGGTGGAGGTGATGGTGTGATTGAGCACATTGGTAGCTGCAGAAGTGTTGTAATGAATGGAGGGCCAAAGGCTAGACAGTTGGGAGTGAGTTTTTTCCCAGGGGCAGATGCAGAAGGAAGAGAGGTTGGAAGGTGAAGGGGGATGTGAGTGGTGAGGTATACAAGGAACTGATCAGAGATGGCCTTGTCTGTGATTGAGACGATGGGAATAGAGAGTCCATGTGAGATGGCAAAGTCGAGGGGGTGGCCGTGAACAAGCGTAGAAGAGTTTATATGGAGGGAGAAGTTGAGGGAGGACATTCTGGAGGGAGACACGGAGAGGGGCGATGGTTGTTGATCCGCTGGCAGGGTTGGCGGGGTCAACAGTGGGAGGGTTGAGTGAGACGGGAGGGAGGTTGACAAAATTAACTCCCAGCAAGGGTGCTGGGTGGGAAGGTCAGTGAGAGAGTAGGATGGGGCAGTTAAGGTTGCTGCTCGTAAGGAGGCAGCGACGAGTACCTCAATGGTCCCTTCAGAGTATGCCGAGAGAGGCACAGTGGGAAGCTGTGGGCTTATCCAAGAGGGAGTCAAGCCTGGGATCCCTGCAGGAGAGTTTTTAAGCTTGAGGACTAGTGAAGAGTTGGGGTCAGGATCTGTGGAGGCAAAGTACCCGCGAGGGGAGAAATGAAAGTAGGCATGACTGGGTAACAGGAAGCGAGGAGACAGGCAAGAAGGGCTCAAGAAGGATAAAAAGAAGAGAAAGAAAAGGCACATTGAAGTAATGGGCTCAGGTGTGGGGCGGCAGCCAAAATGCTCGCTCAAATGGACACAGGGAAACCCAAGTTACATAGGCATGGCACTGGTTAGGGTAAATATGTTCTGGGAGTAAATAGCAAATAGGAAGGAGATCACAGGACAGAGTCCAAAATTAAAGGTAAAGGGCTGGATTTTCCAAGCCCCGAGGAGGCGGGCATGGAGGCGGAACAGCCGGTAAAATCGGAGAAAGTGGGGGCGGATGGCCATCCCGCCTCCGTGACCTTTTGCCAGGAGGCGGGAGGATGTGCAGCTTCGGGTCCCGTCTCCTGGAGGCGGGAAAGGCATTTAATCCTTTTAACCGCCTGTTAACAGGTAGTTAACTGGCAGAAAAAAGGATTAGTGCCATTTTACCTTCACAGGTGAAGGCTTCCTGACCTCGGAGAACCCCGTCGGGTTGGAGGAGACGTGTAGGAGGTCTGCGGTGATCGGAGGCACCTGGAAGTAAGGTGTAGAGGTGAGTGATGGGTACAAGTGTGGAGTGGTAAGTATGTAAGGTGCGTGATAAGTTTAAAAAAGTGTGCTCTTACCTTGTTTTCTTTCTACAGCCTTTAGCCGCGCTGGATGGGGAGAGCTGACATTCTCCTTATCAATTTCACATAATGGCTGTTGGATCCTCCGATCCTAGAGACATGTGAAATTTACAAAGTTATAAGGTTTGATGAGTCCTCACCACAAAGTCTCATCAAACTCAAGAGAATGTCAGTGTTTGACAGCTTCACAGAGCTGTCAAACGCTGTCATTTCTTCTTTCAAGAAGTCTTGACAGATAGCACGTCTGACGTTGACGTGATCTGTCAGTGACTTCCTCCCTAATTGGCCTGCTGAGCCCGCAGGGTGGGCTTTACAAGCTCAATCGGGAAAATTCCTCTGATTGGTCAGGCGAGGATGGAGGCGGGACATTGACACGACAAGCAGCAGTCCCGCCTCCAACTCGCCTCCATTCACAAAATCCAGCCCAAAGGTTCCGTGGTGGGATGAAGTTCACTTGCAGATAAGGTGGAGTCAGCTTGGAGCATCAACGAACTGATGTCCAAGTTTGGAGACAGGTGTGGAGGGCGAGTGAGTCCAGGAGCTATTTGAAGGATAGAGTATCAGTGCGAGCACTGCTAGGAGGTATTTCTGTGGAAAATAGAAAGACAAGGAGGTGTGGAGAATTGAGCATGAGCCAACATTTAAATGTTTACAACAATTAAAATTACTGCTTATTTGGGTAAGAAAGCAGATCAATATCGTAGTCAAACTTCAAAGGGAAGTCTGCCATCCTCTCCTGGTAGATGGAATCAAACCACTCATTCTGAGACACCAGAAAGTGTCTCTTCCAGTCTCCAGCAACCCCTAAAAATTAAATAATCTCAGAATTAAACTTTAAATAAAAATAATAATGTACATGTCACATCAACTTAGAATTAGTAACAGATTAACAATTCCTAATATGATACAGGTAGAAGAATGCATATCAGTACAATACTGAACCTGGACCAAAAGCACAGACAGGGTGATTTTGTGATCCAACAATCCCAATGGGGAGTGGTGCTCATCAGAAGTGCATCTTGGGAAAATACTGGCCATTAAAATCAATGGATCCAAAACCATGGACTGTGCACCAATGATTTCCTGAGATGCACATCTTGTGAGCATCCCCACAGCCGGGAGCATTGGGTTGTGGAATCACCCCCAGAGAGTGCAAGTAAAGGTCAACTGTACAACCATTCCTGCATCACTCGAAGCGTTCTACAGTAACGCTTGCATTATTTTCCATTTAAGGAATAAGCTTTGATGTTGTACTTTAAGCAATAAGCTTTGATGTTGTAAGTAAGTCCAACAGTATTTCTCATTTTTGGTGCAGAATCTATCCCAATGGGAACTAATTTCAGATACTGACTGGTAGTGACAAACATTTAGAAAATCTAAGAAAACCATCCCTGAGATCATTAATGGTGAAAGTGATCAATCACAACCAAATTATTTTTAAATGCTTCCTATTGATTTTAAGTTTCTTGCCAGTAAAAATAAGGACTGGAACAGAGACCAATCTTTAAAACAAACTTAAGGCTGATTTGTACGGACCTAGTCCTTTCCTGTGATCAATAGCATTACTCACCTTTTCTATAAAAAGAACCACTTTTAGCATCGAACAGCTCCATTACATTTTGGTAGTTGGTTGCAGGGTTCTCCTTCATATAGTTAAAGGTGCAGTAATCCAAAATTGACTCCAAGGCTTTTTCATCCAACTTCTTATTAAGAAAAATTGCAACTTTTTCTATCACGCTCCTGAGATCCTTTAACAAATTATAGTTAGGTTACTCAATTATAAATCCAAAATAGAATTCCTTTTTAACACAGATTATCCTGACTAGCATTCTGCTACTATCAAACCACGAGCAAACTTAGCAATACAATCCAGAATAAAGATTAACAAATTTTCTGCACTCTGCCTCACAATTGTTCAAAGTCAAAGTTTTTTCAACATAGCTGCTAACACTTAAGTAATAATTAATAGCCATTGTGTCAGCCGTGGCTCAGTGGCACTCTCACCTCTGAGTCAGGCAGTTGTGGCTTCAAGCCCCACTCCAGAGACTTGAGCACACAATCTAGACTGACATTTCAGTGCTGTATTGAGGCAGTGCTGCACTGTTGGAAGTGCCATCTTTTGAATGAGACGTTACACTGAGGCCTTGTCTCTCCCTCAGGTTGACGTAAAAGATTCATGGAACTATTTGAAGAAGAGCTGGGAGTTCTCCTGGTATCCCGCATCTAGCATCATCGAAAAAACAGATTATCTGGTCATTTATCTCAGTGCTGTTTGTGGAACTTTGCTATGCACAAATTGGCTGCTGCATTTCCTCCCATTACAACATAAGAACATAAGAAATAGGAGCAGGAGTAGGCCATTTGGCACCTCGAGTCTGCTCTGCCATTCAATAAGTTCATGGCTGATATTCTACCTCAACTCCACTTTCCTGCACTATCCCCATATCACTTGATTCCCTTAATATCCAAAAATCTATCTATCAACCTTGAATATACTCAACGACTGAGCCTCCACAGCCCTCTGGGGTAGACAATTCCAAAGATTCAGCACCCTCTGAGTGAAGAAATATCTCCCCATCTCAGTCCTAAATGGCTGACCCCTTATTCTGAGACTGTGACCCCTGGTTCTAGACTCCCCAGCCAGGTGAAACATCCTCCCGGCATCTACCCTGTCAAGCCCTGTAAGAATTTTGGAAGTTTCAATGAATTCACCTCTCATTCTTCTAAACTTAGAGAATGTAGGCCTAGTCTACTCAATCTCTCCTCATAGGACAATCCCCCCATCCCAGGAATCAGTCTGGTGAACTTTCGTTGCACTCTCTCTGTGGCAAATATATGCTTCCTTTGGTAAGGAGACCAAAACTGTGCACAATACTCCAGGTGTGGTCTCACCAGGGCGTATATAATTGCAGTAAGACGTCTTTACTCTTATGCTCTGTAGAATTCGCAATATATCGCGATTTTATTTTAATAAGGAGAAAACACAAAGTTTCGTCCAAACAGCTTTTATTTCAGCAGAATGCTGCCAGGTTGTTCAAAGTGGACACAAGCAGCCTGTAAAATGGCCGCCGCACCTCGTGACAGAACATTCTAGACTTTTCAACAGGCAGACAAGATGGCGTTCCAATAAACATTTGTGCAAGATCGATTAAGATTCAGCACAGTGAAGATAATACACGAGACATTATGGGTTTGCAGTATACACATAAATACTGAAATCGGTCTCCCAGGTACGAATGAAAGCTATTGTACCGAGTAATCAAGGGCCCATCCAAAAGACATTAATATGTAAAATCCCAACGACTCTACGATGAGAGAGCCGTTAGCAGGTAGTTATACAAAACACTTGGAAGCCCCACAACCCCTCCAGGGAGAACACCGACCGATTTAACAATGGGAGAAATATTAACAGGTACTCAGACATTTACGAGTAGCCCCGAAACCCATTAAGAACGGAGATCACCCATACAAGACATTTGAGCGCCAGACCCTAACAAAAGAATGGACATTAAGGTTGGGCGGGAAACGGAAGATTTTGCACTATAATTGCAGGCTCCAAACCGTCCATCTTTCTCTTATTCGCTTATCCTCGTGGCTGCTCCTGTGCTCTTATTCTCGTAACCTCGTGGCTGCTCCTGTGTACTCGTAGTCGGGCTCCTGCTTGCCTGGTGCCTCTTTGAAAAGGACTGTTGAACTTTCTGATCCGTTCGGATCTACCTCGTGTCGCGTAACGAAGACCTATGTTGGTAACTGGCAGCAGAACCAAAGGCCCGAGATGAGATGAGATGAGATGAGATGAGAAGAGAGGAAGACCATATTCATCGCCACGGTCAGTAAATCCCGACCGCGCCTGTAGGTCGAATAGCCAAGTTTTCCTTGCCAGGGAGACTTCTTCGAACTTGCAAAGAACAATATCATCATCGATGATATTGACTAAACTGTGAACTGTGCTCGAAAGTACCTGTTAAACCAACCAACACAGGTCTTCATCACAGCAGACGGTCCAGCCTGCTAGCCGGAGCAGCAGAAGCAAGTAAACAAGTGGGACCAGGAGATCTCCTGACCGACACGTGGGTGCTGCGGTGAAAACATCCGATCAGCTATTCGGAATTTCTCCGAGTTATCACGAGTGGTGAGCATGAGTCTCGAAATCCTACGAATCTAGTTAGGATAGATATTGATAGGGGAGGGTTTAAGGATTAAGGATACTTGTAATGTGTGCCCCTATTTACGGTGTGTTGTTCGTTCCTCGTTTCCCTAGGATCAGCTATATAACTGCTTGTAAGATTGTACTGTCATTAATCTGTGCTTATGACATGTATTTCATAATCTTAAATATCATGCAATAAAGATTTTCCATTTCGTACCATTCAACCGAGTCTACATGAGTTTCATCTCCATTACTGCTCTCGCATCTAAGTCCAGTGTCTAGAACCGTAAGGGCGAGTGATTCGAACCACTCACAGGTGTGTCTAGTGTTCCCAGACTGGCTGGAGACCAGAACAGGCAACAAGGCCTAGACCCGCACTGACATACAGGCTGCACAGAGCCGCGTGAATCTCACAGGCTGCGAGACACGCAGGGTCAGAATCCCTTACAGAAAATGGCGACCGCGGCAGGACACTGGCAGCGAGAGGGTAGTGTGTTAGACTTTGGAATGACTGTACGAAATGTTATGCAGGAAAAGATAGCAGATTATGTGTTCGGAAAGGTTAATCTAACTAAGAAATGGATAAGTGAATTGTTAGCGGATAAAAGCCCGCTAGAGGCAGCCGAAAGGTGGACAGATAGTAAAGAACATAAAAAGACACTTGAGAAAGCAGTCTGGCTTATGTGTTACAAAAGGCAGGTTCAGATTTCAAACCAGACCATTACAGCGCTAGTAGCTCGAATCAGTCATTTAGAGGGAGAAATGGATGAGAAGGTTTCTGGAGGGGAGGTGCTCATTAAGAATTTAAATGAGTTGCACCAAGAAAGCCAGGAAATCTCCAGTCACCTTAAAACAAGGATAGATTATCTCGAGTGCCAGGTCACTGAGGCAAAGTTAAATGAGAGCAGGTTAAAGGAAAGATGTAGCCGCCAAGCTGCCCAGATAAGAACTCAAGAAGAGAGCTTGACGGGGGTTAGGGCGGCATATAAGTTGGCCCTTGAGGATAAGTTTGAGGGAGCCGACCATAGCGCCTGCCAAAGGGAGATAGAGCACCTCAAGAAGGCCGTAAACAAAGCGAACGGCATGGTGTGCCTGATCAGTCCGTCAGCACACCAGCCGTTAGTAGGTGAGAAGTTTAAGAAATCCCCACCAAGTAAAGCAGAGGAAGTAGTAGCCACTGCGCCCTCCGCGCCACCCAGCTATTCGGAAACCTGGGTAAGGGAGGAAGCAATGGAAGAAACGAAAGAGCCCATTGAGAAAGAAGTGGGAAAGGGACCGTTGTATCCAGTAACGGGTATTAAAAGGGGCCCAAACAGAAACGGTGGGGAAGAACCAGGGGATCTCCTCGGACAGCTTGTGTTGCCTCACAGCTCACACCAGCTGAGAGCTATGATAAATCACGTACGGAAGCTGACCGAGTCAGACGACCCTTCCGTACATTTCAGAGAAGTTGAGCAAGCCGCAGCCATTAACGGCTGCGATGATGGGGAAACAGCAAAAATGCTGCTGTTCTCATTAGACAGCTCGGTCCTTCAGTGTCTCTCGGGCGAGAGCAAGAGGGGAACCAAGACTTATGAGGAATTGAGGGACGAGGTCCTGGAAGTGTTGGGGGCAAACGATGAAGGTCCGTTTGCTAGAGTGGGACAGACAGTGCAGATGGAGGGAGAACCCCCGAAGGTTTTTGCCGACAGGCTGTGGCCAGTATATGAGCGCAGCTGTCTAGGTGCGCCCGAGCGCGAAGATGTGGAAGGCACCGCTTTAACTCATTGGCTTAGGTGCATAATAGCCAACAGTTTACCAGCCGTCAGAGAGCAGGCAAAAGCATGGTTTGATCCCAATGACCCCAACATTACGGAAGAGTCGGTCTTGAATCGACTCACGTTAGGATATCGCAATATAAGGGGTATGGCAACACGTCCCCTTAAGGGAAGAGTACATGAGGTACGACCCGCGGCCCTGTATCAAAGAGAGTGGCATCAGGAGGGTAATCGCGCCCCACAGGCAGGTAATGCTTGTTACGGGTGTGGGAAGACAGGGCACTGGCGCAAGCATTGCAGGAACCCTTGGAAGGATTCCAAGGATAAAAATCCCGCGGTCCGAGCCCAGGCGCCTGTCCCGGCTAAGGAAGCTAAGGCACCCACCCCTCCCGACGACATCGAAGTAGTGTTAGGAGCCATGCGCAATCTCTTGAGTGCACGTGGACAGGTGGCGGTCGCAACCGGCCCCGTAGGTGCCGCAGGACCGTCTAATAGTACCCCATGACTAGAACCCGCGCAGCCCGTCTACCTGTGTCCGCTTAGCTATGATGCGTGGAAGCGACCTTTGGTGGAGATGGAGGTAGAGAAACAGAGGGGTAGTTATTTGTTGGACACGGGAGCTTCGTGCACCATAATCCATACAGATAGCCCTTTTGACTCGCCGCTATCCACCAGGGTCCCATTCACGTTAGCGGGGTTCACAGGAAAAGAACAGGCTGGCACGTTCTCCCTTCCGCTATCCATTCGTTTAGGAACACTTCACCTTAAGTGGAAGTGTATACTGATGGAATGGCAGGAGCGGGGTGGAAGAGGTATCCTCGGGTCTGATCTTCTATCGGGACACGGGATCCTCGTGGACCTCAGAAATCACTGTCTCTGGGGGGCTAAGGGTGAAAAAGGCGAGGTAATAGTGATTCCGGGGGAGGAAGAAACAGGGGTCCTGTGTACCGTACAGCCATCCGGAGGCTACGACCTCAGGCTTATGGTCGCAGATGTCCCAACGGACATGCAAACGTACGTGTCAGATAATATGCACGCGTTTGCAACCCACAAGCACGATTGTGGGAGGGTTGTCGGGTTTGAGGTCAGCGTAGATGGGGACCCCATGACCCGACCCCAAAAGCAGTATAACTTCCCCAAAGAAGCAGAACCCGATATGGAGACAGCAATGTCCTCCTTGGTGCAGCAGGGCGTGTTAAGGCCGATAGCCACACACGTGAACTCCCCATTATGGCCGGTTAGGAAGCCGGATAATTCGTGGAGAGCCACGGTGGACTACAGAGTCCTTAACAGTAACATTCCCGCCTGCGCGCCCACGGTAGCAGCAGTTGCTGACCAAATAGGGAGCATCCCAGCGTCCGCGACCACGTTCACGGTGCTGGATATCTCGAACGGTTTTTGGTCCATCCCGCTGAGGCGAGAGGACCAGTACAAGTTTGCCTTTACTTTCAAAGGACAACAGTACACATGGAACTGTCTGCCACAGGGTTTCCACAATAGCCCCAGTATTTTTCATCAGTGTATGGCAGGAAGTTTAAAGGAGTTTAGTCAGCCCAATCAGATAGTGCAGTATGTGGATGATTTGCTCCTATTTACGGACTCCAGGGAGGAGCATGGACCACTACTGGACGAGTTATTGGAGCTGTTAGCGAGAAAGGGTTTTAAAATAAACCCTAAGAAAGCACGTATCGGTCAGCGGGAAGTAAAATTCCTGGGACTGACCATACGCGCTGGGCAAAGAGCCATAGACAAAGCAAGGAGGGAGTCGGTGCAAGAATTACCGATTCCCAACAACGTAAGGGGTGTGAGGTCCTTCTTGGGACTGACCGGTTACTGCAGGGATTTTATCGAAGATTATGCGGCCACAGCAGCGCCGCTCCTCCGACTCCTCCATAAGGGGGTGGAGTGGTCTTGGGACGAGGGCTGCCAAGCAGCCTTCGAGAAGTTAAAAAGGGATCTGCAGACCGCGCCAGCCTTAGGGGCAATAGATGGGGGGAAGGAGTTTTTCCTGGAGGCAGCTGCCAGCGGAGACAGCTTAAGCGCCGTACTGCTCCAAGAGCGTCACGGCAAGCTGAGGCCGGTTGTCTATTCATCCAGGGTGTTAACGGATGTGGAGAGAAGTTTCTCCAATTGCGAAAGGCACCTTTTAGCCACGCATTGGGCTGTGAAAAGATCAGCGATCTTCACAGGACTCTCTCCCATCACTCTCCTCACACATCACACACCAACTAAGATGCTTCTGGATGGGAGGATTAAAGATGGGACCGTAAGCAGCGCGCGCATTGCGCGTTGGACCCTTCTTCTCTCCCAGTTGGATCTTAGAGTAAAAGGTCTTTGCGAGCCCAGGCTTGCGGCCAATTTGGTATACCCCGGTACAGCCCACCGGTGTTCGGTGGAAGGGGTGTGGGACGTCAACATAGGTTTACGGGCCGGGATACATCCCACTGGGCGCGAGATTTATGTTGATGGGTCTAGCACAGTATCTGCTGGCGAGCGACTCACAGGGTGTGGAGTTTATGACCCTGCGGCAGACCTTGCCCTGGCGATCAAGCTCCCGAGCACCATGAGCGCGCAGCAGGCTGAGCTGTCTGCCGTGGTGTACGTTGTGACCCACCCAGACATTTTCCCAACCCCATACACGATTTGCTCGGACAGTATGTTCACCTGCAATTCGTGTACGGAATACCTGGCCATTTGGTCCCGCCGTGGATACACCTCCGCGGACGGGCGACCTTTAACGGTGAAGCCCTTGCTGGAAAAGATCTTAGCAGCAGCAGTAGGGGAGGAAGGAGAGATTTTCATCCATAAGGTGAAAGCTCACTCCTCCACAGAGCCCCGTGGGGAGGGCAACCAGCAGGCGGATGCGCTAGCCAGGGAAGGTGCCCGCAACGGCATTTTCTGGGACCCCTATGGGACCAGACCCATAGCAGCGATCCGAGGCAGGGACGGGAATCCCGGGAACACCAGGGTAGCATTGCCCCTAGACCTTAAAACCGTCCAAGCCCAGGATCCCGCCCTAAAAGCAGTCCTAAAAACCATTGCTGAGGGGAGGCAGGTAGAAGGTCCGTACAGTACGGCAACCCTCTCAGTTAAGGAAGGCATGCTGTTCCGCGAGGAGCAGTGGGTTGTGCCGCAGCAGCACAGGAGGGAATTCCTCCAGTTGGCTCACGAGGGACCAGGGGCAGGGCACCCCGGGCCCGAGGTTACCTGGCAACGGGTAGAGCAAGCGGGATGGTGGCCAGGGCTCAGGGAACAAGTCCGCGAGTTCTGTGCAAACTGTCTTGTGTGCGCTGCAAACAACCCAGACCCCCAGAAAAGGAAGGTGCCCATGGGACACGTAAGAAGGGTAGAGGGACCATGGCAGTCGATACAGATCGACTATATAGGACCCCTGCCCACCACCCAGGGAGGCTATAAATATTGCCTCGTCTTGGTGGATGTGTTTTCCAAGTGGGTGGAAGCCTTCCCTTGTCGAACAGCTACGGCACTGGGTACAGCAAAAATCTTGGTCCGGGAAGTGTTCTCGCGGTGGGGACTTCCCCGTTTTGTGGAGTCAGACCAAGGGAGTCATTTCACCGGCCAGGTGATGCAGAACACCCTCATGCTTTTGGGCATTGAAGGGAAGTGGCACGTAGCACACAATCCCCAGTCATCCGGGATTGTTGAACGCATGAACCGGACCCTGAAGGAGAAATTGAGGAAAGAGACTAGGAACTCGCCCCAAAAATGGGCGGAAGTTCTGCCTTTAGTCCTCATGGGGGTCCGGGCCAGTCAGTCAAAAAGTACGGGGTACTCCCCGCACGAGGTGATGACTGGGAGGCTCATGCGAACCCCCACCCATGTGTTAGCGCCGGTGCTCACTGAGGGTCAGCTCCAAGAGATAAGCAGGGACAAGTTCGCCCAGACTCTCTTGGAGCGCCTGAAGCAGGTTTATGAGCAGGCGGCTGGGAACATGGGAAGGCAGCATCAGGGCAATCGCTTGTTGCTGGAACCCCGCAAAACGCGGGAGTGGGAAGTAGGAGACCAAGTCATGGTCAGAAACTACGCCAGAGTAGGGAGTCTGGAACCACTATATATGGGACCCTACAACATTGTAGACAAGGCGAGTCCCATGGTTTACGCCGTAAAAGTACCTCGGCGCACTAAGTGGTTCCACATAAACCAATGCAAACTGTACCAGCCAGGTGCGCAAGGGAAAACTACAGGGGTAAACCCCGCCAGTGGGAAAGCACAGCCCCAGGTAGGACCACAAGGCACACAGGCAGGCATAGCAGCTTGCATCAGGGGAGGGGACATCCCGGAAGATCATGCAGCGTTTTTCTGGAATTGGGGGTTAGATGAGGGAGAATTCAGGGAACTCGAGTCAGATGAGGATAGTGATGACGACGGGTGGTTTCGGAGGAACGGTCCCGTTTTCGATATGGGGAGAATGCGGGCTGCAGATAGAGATCCACACAGGGTGGACACACAAGCTGCAGGTCCCGAAGACAGGAGGGAGGAGCTAGGGGAGGCGGGGCCATCCGCTATGGGAGCACAGAGAGTACCGGTGTGGATCCCAGAGACAGAGCCGCCCGCTTTGAACGTCCCGTCCTCGGGGGAGGCAGAGATCACGAGTGAAGGGCCGCCTGCTGGGCTGAGCAGGGCGGAGCCACAAACTGCAAGCCCCGAGGTTAGGGAGGCGGAGTCAGCGGAGGCGGAGCCAGCGACTGTGGTGGAACCCCAGGTCATCCCGATGGAAGTCTCGGAACCCGGTCCGTCAGTCACGGAACCCCCGCCCATGGCAACTCCCCGTAGGTCAAGTAGAGAACCCCAGCCCAGGAGGATGTGGTCATGTCCCCAGACTGCCCCAAGGCGTAAAATTAAGGTTAAGATAACCCAGATACAGGCCGGCCACATCGCAGCAGCAACAGGCTGCGGCAGATCAGAGGGAAGGGTCAGTGCCCTCCCACCGTCGGGAAGAGCTCGCAGCAGCCTTCTCAGAATTTAAAGGGGCCGCCCTGAGAACGGGCGGCACTGTAAAGTTATAAGTTTTAAGTTTTAAGTTTATAGTTCAAGGTTAAGTTTATAGTTTTTTTATAAGGTTAAGATTGTAGTGTTTTTAACAGAAAACGATAAAATGATGGGAGTTTTAAAATTAGGTTCAGTTAAAGTTTATTCAGCGAACGTTGAAGTTTACGTGAGGCGAGGTCAGGGGACCCGCTCACCCTTCACAGAAGCCAGAGACTCTTGCGAGGCTGGCTACCTCATTCTATCTGATCACAGGAACCAAGGAAGGATGGAACGAATTCTAGTATTGCTCGCGGCAATCGGATGTGGATTGGCCTATCGAGGCCGCACCAAGGATGTCGTGGTGTTCGGATGTTCCGGGGACACGGCCCCCATCGCGGTGGATGGGACCGGAAGACGGGAGGCAGAGGAGACCAGCACCTATTTCCACAAGGGAAGGTGGCCAGGATGGCTGGGAACGAACTCAACGGAGTATTCTAGCACATCGGGGTTTGCCTACAAAGAGACTTCTTTAATGTGCCCCAAAGTAAGGATCATCGCACCCAGGATCAGCGTCACCGTCGGCAAACGGATTTGTTTGACTTGTAGTGGGAATGTCCCATTGAGCCGATGGTGGTGGCTGCGAAAGCTGAGCAAAACTATGAGGAACTCTTCGGTCGAGTGGGAACGACTGGGTAATAATACCCATCGGACGATTACGGGGACAAACGGACAAGTGAAAGTCTGTTGGGACAAATGGTGGGAACCGGACGAGGGAATTTATGTATGTATGTGGGGGTCAAAGTACGTTTGCCCCAAAGGCATCTCCATATTTTTCATTAATCAATGGCAGGATAACGGACAGGGGATGAGGTGGGATGCGAGCACCAGGGGGTGCGGAGCCCCATTCTCCCCGATCCCAGTAAATGCCACTGAGCTCATTACGCGCCCACGCAAAGCCCCGCCCACGATTCCGGTGGTTCTAGCTGAGGAAGAAGGGTGCCCTAAAACTAGTAAGGGACCCGGGAATGGTTTGGTACTGGTCCCCACAGACCAGATACTATTTCAGGGAGTACATTACGCGGTGGCCTCGGTGATTTTAAATCTCACTGAGGTGCGGTTACCAGAGTGGTGCCCCAAAAAGACGGAACAGTTGTATCAGGTCCTATTGACCAAGATGTTCAGGCAATTTTACGAATTCGATTTCGCGGAAATTGATAAAACAAGTTTGTACACCGCACCACAGGAAGTTTTGGATCAAGTAGGGAGGCAAAGAAGGGGTTTGGTGAACGATGCGTTCACTGCTTTTAACACGGGTACATCTGTGGTCAACGCTCTGGACAGTGTGGAGCTGCAGACCCAGATTAATGGTTTAAAGACACAATTAAAAGACATTCTAACAGATGAGAATAAAGTGGTAGGGTCAGGTTTACACGAGGACCAAGCCATGACTCTCCATTTAAAGGAAATTATAGCAGAGTTGGAGAAACATGCAAAGACGGTAAATGCCCTGATTAGGGAAGATCGGAATGCATCCGATCAAGCTGCGCAGAACGAGGTGTGCGTGCTTTACGGGGCGTGGTTACTGGGCGAGGGCCGCAGTAATTTGGAGGATTTAAAACAAGGTTTGGTGCCGTCCTGGATAAGTAACAAACACCTGCGGGCGCTCCACCCTTTTCAGAACGCATTAAGTCCGTGCCAGCTCAGGCTAGCTTCAGAAGCTTACCCAGTCCCCGTGGACTGCGGACGATCAAACCATACTATTATGGGAATAGTATTACGCATGCCGGTTTTGGGCGACACAGCAAAGCCCGCCCCGGTGTATCGGGTAGAGAACATTGGTGTCATTCAGTGGGGAGCCCACATTCGTTACGCAGCGGTTCCACCTTACGTCATCCGCTGGGAGCAAACGATGACAGGTACAGATCTCTCTGGTTGTCGTGGCAGGGGAGCACACATAATACTGTGCCCCCAGCACTTGAATGCCTTTTTAACACCACAGTGCGGGTTCAGAACGACTGGCGCCAAGTCCATGAATTGCACCATGGAGGCAATGGCACAAGATCATGTGCCTCCGCAGGTAGCATACATCGGGGGTGGAACATATTGTGTTACCACTGCAGCGCAACACTACCAGCATGGAAACCGTAGCCGGTGTCCGGTGAGTGACAGCAGTTTCTGTTTTAAACCCAGGGCGGAAGTTCAAGTAGCACAACAGCGAATTATCCCAATCCCTGAACCATCCACTGTTCATCTCACAGTAAAAGAGAATTTCACCGACTTGCAACGATTCGTCGCGCATTTCGGATACCTCATTCCCCCTCTCCCTGAACACCTCACCAAACTTTTAAAAGCCGTCGCGGTGTCACAGAAACATTTTTACACATTAGAGCAGAAAACTGTCGAAATAGGAACAGACATTCTGGATATAGTGATTCCACCGTGGTGGAATCTGTTCACCAATATTGAAGTGCCTTCATGGATCAGAATAGCCTCCCACATTTTAGTCGTATGTCAAGTGTTTATTGTAGTGTACCTATTGGTCGTACATTGTAAAAGAGACAAACGCCTCACCAAGCATGAAAACACGGGAGAGTGGCGAGAACGTTACGTGCGCGTGCACGATGAAAGCACCGTGTGATCGGAAAAGGGCGTCACTCCCGCTCGCCACGTGCGCCGCGGAAGTTTGTACTCGATCATGATTTTCAAAGATTGTACACACGTTTGGGAACTCGACATGTGTTAAGAGTTGGTGTTGATTATTTTTGGTGATGGTGTTACAGTTAAAAATGATTGTTTGGTTTTGGGTTTTGTTTTTCCTTTCCCTGAATAAAAGATGAATATATAGGTGATACGAGAGGCATCGGCCTGGTGACGCCGGGAAGGAAAACAAGTGGTGTAAGTTTAAGGGCAAATAAGGCCCACGGTGATATAAAATGTAATTTTCTTGGGAAATAAGGACGACACAGAGACCCTAGCTAGGTTAAAGTTATGGGATTAATTTGCTGGATTCGGAGAGAAATCGAGATAATATTGCTCACCACTATGATTTTTGATACGATAAGCGGAGTTATTCGCATCAACAGGAGGGACTGTAGAATTCGCAATATATCGCGATTTTATTTTAATAAGGAGAAAACACAAAGTTTCGTCCAAACAGCTTTTATTTCAGCAGAATGCTGCCAGGTTGTTCAAAGTGGACACAAGCAGCCTGTAAAATGGCCGCCGCACCTCATGACAGAACATTCTAGACTTTTCAACAGGCAGACAAGATGGCGTTCCAATAAACATTTGTGCAAGATCGATTAAGATTCAGCACAGTGAAGATAATACACGAGACATTATGGGTTTGCAGTATACACATAAATACTGAAATCGGTCTCCCAGGTACGAATGAAAGCTATTGTACCGAGTAATCAAGGGCCCATCCAAAAGACATTAATATGTAAAATCCCAACGACTCTACGATGAGAGAGCCGTTAGCAGGTAGTTATACAAAACACTTGGAAGCCCCACAACCCCTCCAGGGAGAACACCGACCGATTTAACAATGGGAGAAATATTAACAGGTACTCAGACATTTACGAGTAGCCCCGAAACCCATTAAGAACGGAGATCACCCATACAAGACATTTGAGCGCCAGACCCTAACAAAAGAATGGACATTAAGGTTGGGCGGGAAACGGAAGATTTTGCACTATAATTGCAGGCTCCAAACCGTCCATCTTTCTCTTATTCGCTTATCCTCGTGGCTGCTCCTGTGCTCTTATTCTCGTAACCTCGTGGCTGCTCCTGTGTACTCGTAGTCGGGCTCCTGCTTGCCTGGTGCCTCTTTGAAAAGGACTGTTGAACTTTCTGATCCGTTCGGATCTACCTCGTGTCGCGTAACGAAGACCTATGTTGGTAACTGGCAGCGGAACCAAAGGCCCGAGATGAGATGAGATGAGATGAGATGAGAAGAGAGGAAGACCATATTCATCGCCACGGTCAGTAAATCCCGACCGCGCCTGTAGGTCGAATAGCCAAGTTTTCCTTGCCAGGGAGACTTCTTCGAACTTGCAAAGAACAATATCATCATCGATGATATTGACTAAACTGTGAACTGTGCTCGAAAGTACCTGTTAAACCAACCAACACAGGTCTTCATCACAGCAGACGGTCCAGCCTGCTAGCCGGAGCAGCAGAAGCAAGTAAACAAGTGGGACCAGGAGATCTCCTGACCGACACGTGGGTGCTGCGGTGAAAACATCCGATCAGCTATTCGGAATTTCTCCGAGTTATCACGAGTGGTGAGCATGAGTCTCGAAATCCTACGAATCTAGTTAGGATAGATATTGATAGGGGAGGGTTTAAGGATTAAGGATACTTGTAATGTGTGCCCCTATTTACGGTGTGTCGTTCGTTCCTCGTTTCCCTAGGATCAGCTATATAACTGCTTGTAAGATTGTACTGTCATTAATCTGTGCTTATGACATGTATTTCATAATCTTAAATATCATGCAATAAAGATTTTCCATTTCGTACCATTCAACCGAGTCTACATGAGTTTCATCTCCATTACTGCTCTCGCATCTAAGTCCAGTGTCTAGAACCGTAAGGGCGAGTGATTCGAACCACTCACAAGTGTGTCTAGTGTTCCCAGACTGGCTGGAGACCAGAACAGGCAACAAGGCCGAGACCCGCACTGACATACAGGCTGCACAGAGCCGCGTGAATCTCACAGGCTGCGAAACACGCAGGGTCAGAATCCCTTACAGCTCGAATCCTCTTGTAATAAAGGCCAACATACCAGTTGCTTTCCTAATTGCTTGCTGTATCTGCATGTTAACTTTCAGTGATTCGTGTACAAGGACACCCAGGTCCCGCTGAGCACCAACATTTCCCAATCTCTCACCATTTAAAAAATACACTGCTTTTCTATTTTTCCTACCAAAGTGGATAACTTCACATTTCTGCACATTATATTCCATTTGCCATGTTCTTGCCGACTCACTTAGCCTGGTTATATCCCCTTGAAGCCTCTTTGCATCCTCCTCACAACTTACATTCCCACCTAGCTTTGTATCATCAGCAAACTTGGATATATTACATTTGGTCCCCTCATCCAAATCATTGATATAGATTGTGATTAGCTGAGGCCCAAGCATTGGTCCTTGCGGTACCCCACCAGTTACAGCCTGCCAAGCCGAAAATGACCCGTTTATTCCTACTCTCTGTTTTCTGTCCGTTAACCAATCCTCAATCCATGCGAGTATATTACCCCCAATCCCATGAACCCTAATTTTGTTTAATAACGTCTGGTGTGGCAGTTTATGTAATGCCTTCTGATAATCCAAATACACCACATCCACTGGTTCCCCCTCGTCTATTCTGCTAGGTACAACCTCAAAAAACTCTAACAGGTTCGTCAAACATGATTTCCCTTTCATAAATCCGTGTTGACTCTGCCCAATCCTATTATTATTTTCTAAGTGCTCTGTTACCACATCCTTAATAATGGATTCTAGCATTTTCCCTGCTACTGATGTCCTCATTCCCACCAGACCCTTGGTTCTCCACTATTTCCGGGAGGTTGTTTGCGTCTTTTTCCGTGAAGACAGACACAAAGGCTGCGATTTTGCCGGCGCTCAGGGAGGCGGGTCAGAGGTTAAAGTCCTATTGATTGACGGCGGCTCCCGAACCCACCGTCAACCTGCCTCCAAACAGCCTTCCCAAGTGTCGGGTCCCCGATTTGCGAATGGACCCGACACCTGGCGGCGGGAAATGGATTAAAGGCAATTACCTGCCTATATACAGATACTTGTCAGTAGAGTTCAGCCTGTTTTTTGATTTTCCCGCTTCTGGGTTGGATTTCATGACGTCTGGACACCACACCAGATAAGTGTGGCGCGTTGTGACTCTAGTGTAATGTTTGTGAAAAGATGAAGGATGCAATGTTGTGGTGTGGTGTGAAGGATGCAATGTTGCACATGGTGAGTTTCAGAGCAAAGAAAATGTTGGTTACTGCATTTTTGAAACATATACAGATTTCTTTAGTTTGCAAGTTTTTAAATCCAACTCTATGTTCAGTGCCAGCTCATTGGGAGAACCTCTCTAACCAGTGACAGATCGCTTCTGTCATCTCACCTGCAGCTGCCATCTATTCCAGCATATGGAGGGAGTCATTAGAGAGCCTGGGTGCAAGAGTTCACCTTTGTGCAGTGATTGTCAGTGTTTTCAGCACCTCAGTGCTGTCAAACACTGAGAAATCAACTGTCAAAATAAAATTGTGCATGTTTTTATGTCTCTCGCTAGTTTACTCTCATATACAATTTTCCCTTTCTTTATCAATTTCTTGGTCTTCCTTTGCTGAATTCTAAAATCCTGCCAATCCTCAGGCTTACTATTCTCTTTAGCAACATTATAAGCCTTTTCCTTTAATCTAATACTATCTTTAATTTCTCTTGTTAGCCACGGTTGGACCATTTTTCCCCGTGGTGTTTTTATTCCTTAAGGGAATGTATATTCGTTGCGAATTATGAATTATTTCTTTAAATGTTTGCCATTGCTTTTCTACTGTCATACCTTTTAATGTAGTTTCCCAACTCGTTAGCCAACTCGTCCCTCATACCTGCATAGTAGTTTAATTGTTAAGGTTTAGAACCCTAGTTTCGGACTTAACTAAATCACTCTTAAACTCAACATAAAATTCTATCATATTATGATCACTGCTCCCCTTTTACTGGGGCACAGCTGCTTTAGCTCGATGGTGAAAACATCAGCGGGATCAGCCAGTGGTAAAGCTCATGCACAGTGTCCAGCAATGGTCATGTGACAGATCTTGTGGTGCAACGTAGTTTGGCTGAAATGTCAATGCAGACAATTCAATACCAGCCAGGCTGTACCTGCAAACTTCGTAAGATGCCAGATACTTCATTCTTAATTTTTTAGTTGAATCATCAAGTGTTATAGTTACAAATATTTGGGAATCATTTGTACGTCTTAGGTGCACAATGCTGGCTGGGTAAGTACTTAAATGACTTTTTCCCTGAGTCTCCGTTGTCCCGCTGCGCATTCTGGTAGTGGAACTGAGGTAAATCAGAAACTGGCCTCAGCTTGTCTGAAAAGGAGCTTGAAAGGCCCGTTTTCCAGCCAATCGAGGCTCAGGACTTGAATAATTGACTGGCCATGACTACAATGAGAACAGGTCAAGTTTAACCATAGAACCATAGAAGATTGAAGCACAAAAGAAAACCATTTGGCCTATTGTGTCTGTACTGGCTCTTTGCTAGACCCATTCACAACTAATCCCACTGCCCCACAATCTCCCCATGGGTGTCTTCCTCTGCTTCAAATATTTATCCAATTTTCTCTTAAAAGCTGCAATGGTCTCTGCCTTAACCATTCCCTGTGGCAAAGCGTTCAATGCTCCAACATCCCCGATGTAAAGAAATTCTCCTTACTCTTGTTGTGACCATTTTAAGTTGATGACCCCTCAATCACTGATTACTCAACCAGAAGAATTAGCCTTTATCTCTTCACTCTGTCAAAATGCTTCATAATTTTAAATAACCTCTATTCAATCTCTTCTTATCCTTCTCTGCTCCAGTGGAAATACTCCCAGTATCTTGAGTCTCTCCTCATAACTATACTTTCTCATCCCTGGCATCATCCTGGTGAATCTACAATGTAAGCTCTCTATGACTTTAATGCCCTTTCCATAATGGGGTGCCCAAAACTGCTCACAGTACTCTAACTGTAGTCCAACCAATCTTTTGTATAAATTTATCATTACTTCTTTACTCGTGTACTCTATGCTCCTATATATAAAATGCAAAATTCTACGGGCCTTTATTTACTCCAAAATTGAAGTGTCACTGCCCACCAGCTTGTCTCAGAATCCTGCCCTGGGAGTGAAATGATGCTCTGATGGCATAAAATTGATAACACTGTAAGGACTGAGAACTCTCCCACTGATACCGAACATGTCGAAGGGGCTAAATGGTTGGACCATATCAAGATGGTGCATGTTAGAAGTTTTGTGTCTGCCTTAGCTAGTCTCTCAGCTACAGTGGTGCTGACCATTCCCATAAGCTTTCTGAGTGTCTTACATTCGGCTGTGAGCCCAATATCGAGTTATACGATAGCGTAGCCCAGTAGTGTAACAATAGGAGCCCCTTATGAACTGGACTGGATTTCATATCTTTCACACGTGCTCTCATGTGAGCCTTTCCAATCTTTTCGAAGGCAGACTGAGAAATACTTGGTAAGGCGAGGCCAGATACAAATCATGAAGCTGTTTATTTCAGAGCAATGACCATGCAGAGTTAGAGTCAAAGCAAATTCCACGTACTTAACTCAATCTCACTTTTCAAAAACATGAGAAAAAAGTAATAAACTATAAGTCTTGTCCCTTTCATAGACTGACTTACTTGTTTTTGGAAGACTATTTTATTTGATATAAACTGAAGAAATAGGAGCAGGAGTACAGCCCCTCGAGCCTGCTCCGCCATTCCATAAGATCACGGCTGAACTTCTACATTAACTCCACTTTCCCGCCCTAGCCCCATATCCCTTGTTCCCTTAGTGCCCAAAAATCTATCATTCTCAGTCTTGAATATTCTCAACAACTGAGCATCTTCATCGACTGGCAGCCAGAATGGGCGGGTTGTGACTGATGGCTTTTAAATGATTTTCCAGAGTTAAAATAGCCCGGGTCTGAAACTTAGGCCTGTGAGTGTGTTTTGCACTCGTCCTACCCCCACCCGCCCAAACCCTGCTCCAGGTTAAAATCAACCCCTAACATAACTTAATCCCAAAATCCTTTCTGTGGAGAAAATAGTGATGAAATGAGACAGTGAATGTACTCAGATCTGACTCTTCTCAATTGAGTTTGAACATATAATTTTCAGTCAATCAACATACTGAATTTGGTATATGACAGGAGAACATTGAGATATAACAATATTCTAAAAATAGCCTGTGTTTCATTCACACATCTGGGCCAATAGATGGAACCTTTATTAGCGACAGAGTGCTTCACCTCAGTAATAAGGAGGACAACATAACCACACTTTGTCTCAAGTAAAACCTGTGGTCCAGACCATCCTGCCCCAAAGAGGAGGTGTGATGGTGACTCGCAGCAGTCGGATTGAATGGAGAGAAAAAAGAGCAAAATGAAAAGGAAGAGTGAAGCAAAAAAGAAAAGATAGAAATAAATTTCAGAACAAGAAAGGGATTCAGAAAAAATGTAAGCATCAGAGGAAATAATGGGGTGAAATTGGTTTTCGGCGATAGCTTAAAATGGGCAATAGCGAATTGCTGGCCCGTTTTATAACCCGCCCGATTTTTTTTCTATCAACTTCAATGCAGTACAAAATCAGGCAGGGTGTAAAACAAGCTTCTGATTCACTATGGCCCGTTTTCCACAATCACCTCATTTAGATTTCACCCCCAATATATTTTAATGCTTAAGGTTTTTGTTTGAAGAACCAAATTAAACATCATTACAATTCATACAAAACCTAGAATCAGAAGATTTAACAATATTCTCCCTGCTGTAATAGTATCAGGTCCACATAATTCATGATTTATTCAAACATCTTTAGTTACCATATATAAGTATCACTTACTTTCTGCATATCCTCATATGTCACAAACAATATGTCAAGTTCATCCTTGTGGCTATACCAGTCTCTGATGTGGTCAAACCAAGATCCATAAAACACTTAAAAGATAAATAAGTGTGGTGAGTAAACAGTACTACAGAGCACCTTTACTGCAAAGAAGCATAATTTCCACATTTGTTCCGATCCATAACCACTTTAAATTTAGCTGCAGTTATTCCTTTAAAAAAATTACAAGCATAGATGTACAAAAGACAAAATGGCTCTCTATTTATGCATACTGTCAATTTTCCATTTGCGCATAAATGGTCAGCGCCCAGCGTACATTTGATTTACATAGTGCCCCACAGCAGACCACAAAGATCCTGCAAATTTCTATGACTTTTGAATTGTAGGTGCAAACTGTACACCTGAGCATTGATCTTTTGCTGCATATGCCACAGGTGCAACATTAGACAGCAGGATTGTAAACTCAGTTTCACTTACAAAATATGGAACGGAACCCTTTTCTGTGGTAGTCTAGTTGTAGGTTACATTTATGCCCTCTGCTGATGTTGGAAGGATTATTGATCCATGATGAGGGCAATTCTTAGTGTAGTGGTAAAGGTGAACCAATGCTCCCGAGTGATGTAGTGGGGATATGTTTATGATACCTGATGGTTTGTAGAAGCCTCAGTGCTAGTCCACGATTCCATACCCAAATTTTAGGAGCTCCTATGCAAAGGGGTGATGTCAGGTCGGACTTCTTCATGCAAAGGCTAGTGGAAATCTGGAACTCTCTCCCCCAAAAACAGTTGAGGCTGGGGGGTCAATTGAAAATTTCAAAACTGAAATTGATAGATTTTTTTAGGCAAGGGCATTAAGGGTTATGGAACCAAGGTGAGTAGATGTAGTTAAGATACAGATCAGCCATGATCTAATTGAATGGCGGAACAGGATCGCGGCGCTCAATGGCCGAGTCCTGTTCTTATGTAAAGCCCCAAAATATAAATATTTATCTTTACTACAGGGAGATATAAAACCTCACTAAAAATATTCAAAATGAGCTTATATACATGCATTAAATCTAAAGCACTAATGTCTTTTAATTGTTCTGTACATGTATAAGATTGTTTCCAAAATATAAAGAATCTTAAATGATCCGACAATTTTCAGCAAAATATTAGCTACAAGGAATATTTTTGCTAAGAGCTGAGCAAAACTGTTAAAAAAAAATAATTACCATTTCCTTCAGCAAATTGCTCCAGAAAGTGCTGAAAATCCTTTGGCGTCTTCAATAAAACACAGTACTTGTGAAAGTGATAGTATGACACAATCACATCCTTGGGATTTCTGGCAACATAAATGATCTGGGTTGCGAAATAAATACAAGGACAGCAAATTCAGGTGCTGTGGATTTAGTTCAGTCCATACTGGGCCATAACCTACCCAAACAATTGAATGTATCTATTTGTCTCAACATTTTCCCCACCCTTGTTCCATTCCTTCTACTTTAATTCTGTATTTCTCCATTTTCTTATTGTAACTGATTTGTCTATCTGTTTACAGAATGTATGCCCCAACTTCCTCCTATCTTATAGAATCGACACGTTGCATGGGGGATTACAATCCGGCCTTTGAAAGTAAGAAAGAACACTAAGCCCGTTCACAAGATCACAAGGTACTTATGGATCAGGAAGGCCCTCTTAATTCATCCATCCATATACCTACAGCATCCAACGGATTCCAGTGTTTTTTTCTAGCTATTTTCTACCTTTGTATGAAAAGCACTTCCTGTTATCAGTCCCAAATTTATCTTTTACTATTTTGAACTTGGGGCCCCTTGCCCAACTCTCAATTTAATTTAAGGTAGCATTCAGGATTTATCTTCTCCATTCCCTTGACGATGTTATTTTCCTCTATAAGATAACCACTTAAAAGCCTCCTTTCCATGCTGAAAAAGGCAAGTCTCTCCAGTTTGTACTCATAACGTAGTCCTCTGCCAATAGGGATCACTCTCATGGCTCTTCATTGCCTATTCACATATTTTGTCCAGTTTATTCTATGATATCTGAGATGCCTCCCCCAATTTCACTCCCTCACCTAATTTGGTATTGTCAGCAAATTTGATTAATTTGCATTGAGTTTCTGAATCCAATTCATTGTTTGAATTAGATACGTTAATGGTCCGAACACCCAGCTCTGGGGCACCCCACTCAGTACTCCCACACCCCACCTAGACATTTTTTTCATTTGTTCACGGGATGTGGGCATCACTGGCAAGGCCAGCATTTATTGCCCATCCCTACTTGCCCTTGAGAAGGTGGCGCTGAGCCGTCTTCTTGAACCGCTGGTATACATCTTTGTAGCGGATTTTGATGCCACTGAGTGGCTTGCTGGGCCATTTCAGAGGGCGGTTAAGAGTCAACCACATTGATGTGGGTCTGGAGACACATATAGGCCAGACCGCATAAGGACAGCAGATTTCCTTCCCTAAAGGATATTAGTGAACCAGACCGGTTTTTACGACAATCCGGTAGATTCATGGTCACCATTACTAGCTATTTTTTTATTCCACATTTATTTAATTAACTGAATTTAAATTCACCAGCTGCCGTGGTGGGATTTGGACTCCGGATCATGAGTCCAGGTCTCTGAATTACTAGTCCAGTAGCATAACCACTACGCTACTGTTCCCCTCAACAAGACTTCTCGAACAAGTACCCATTCTTTTCTATACTTCAACCAATTTCTTACTCATTACATAAGAAATAGGAGCAGGGGTGGGCCATTCGGCCCTTCAAGCATGCTCTGCCATTTAAGAAGATCATGACTGATCTTCTACCTCAACTCCACCTTCCCTCTGTGGCAAGTATATGCTTCTTTGGGAAGGAGACCAAAACTGTACACAATACTCCAGGTGTGGTCTCACCAGGGCCCTATATAATTGCAGTAAGACGTCTTTACTCTTATACTCAAATCCTCTTGTAATAAAGGCCAACATACCATTTGCTTTCCTAATTGCTTGCTGTACTTGCATGTTAACTTTCATTGATTCGTGTACAAGGACACCCAGGTGCCTCTGAATACCAACATTTCCCAATCTCTCACCATTTAAAAAATATTTGCCTTTTCCATTTTTCCTACCAAAGTGGATAACTCCACATTTCTCCACATTGTATTCCATCTGCATGTTCTTGCCCACTCATTTAACCTGTCTATATCCTTTTTCATCCTCTTTGTGTCCTCCTCACAACTTACTTTCCCACCTAGCTTTGTATTGTCAGCAAACTTGGATACATTACACTCGGTCCCCATTCGCAAGCTCTACCCTGAATCACAGTTAGCATGAAGATCGATCTGTATAGGAGCAAACCACTGGGCAGCAGTGAGATCAGTAATCTATGATCCAGACCCTGCAGCCTATCAGATTTCTAACCCAAAGAGAGCCCTTAACCTTCGGAGTCACACAGATACGTGCTCACCAGTGTAACTGGCAATTTTAGTGCACTCCTCGTCATTCCGAAAGACGTAAAAAACAACTTCCCACACTCCACCTTATTTCAGGTTCCCAATTGAATTACTAGATTTATTCATATTCATTTTAACAAGTGAAAGCACATACATGTCAGCGCAATTTTACACAACTCTCAGGCTTTTCATAATGCACTCTGTTTTTTGCACCACAAATCTGTCTGTCCCTCCATAGAACCATAGGGGGGAAAGTTGGCTTGCGCCCCAAAGGCTAACCTGTCCAATTGCCTTTTGAAAGTTCCGATGGAATCTGCTTCCACCACCCTTTCAAGCAGTGCGTTCCAGATCTTAACAATCCTCTGTGTGAAAAAAATTCCCTTCATTTCCCCTCTAGCTCTTTTCCAATTATTTTCAATCTGTGACCTCTGGTTACTGACCTACTTGCCAGAGCAAACACCTACTTGCTCTATCAAAAGCCCTCACAATTCTGAATACCACTATTAGGTCTCCCCTTAACATTCTCTGCTCTAAGGAGAACAAGGCCAGCTTCTCCAATCGCTCCACATAACTGAACTCCTTTATCCCTGGTATCATCCTAGTAAACCTCCTCTGTACCCTCTCCAATGCCTTGACAACCTTCCTAAAGTGTGGTGTCCAGAATTGTACACAATACTCCAGCTGAGGCCCAATTGGTAATTTGTAAAGGTTTAGCATGACTTCCTTGTTTTTGTATTCAGTGCCCCTATTTACAAAGCCAAGTATCCCATATGCTTTTTAACCGCCTGATCAACTTGCCTGCCACATTCAAAGATTTGTGAATATGCACCCCCAGGTCCTTCTGCTCTTACACCCCTTCAAAATAGTACCTTTTACATTATACTGCCTCTCCATGTTTTTCCTCCCAAAGAGCATCACTTCACACTTATCTGCATTAAATTGTATCTGCCACATGTCTGCCCATTTCATCAGTTTGTCTATGTCCTCCTGACTATTTACTAATTTGCAAAGTTTTGTATCATCAGCAAACTTCAAAACTGTACTAGCTCTACCCAAGTCCAAGTCATTTATATATAACAAGAAAAGCAATTGTCCTAATACCGACCCCGGGGGACCCCGCTGCATACTTTAATCTAGTCAGAAAAATATCCATTCACCGCTACTCTCTGTCTCCTATCCCTTAGCCAAAGTTACCACCGTCCCTTTAATACCATGTGCTTCTATTTTCCAAATAATTCTGTTATGTGGCACTTTATCAAATGCCTTTTGAAAGTCCATATATACAGCACTTACTGCACTACCTTCATCAACCCTCTCTGTTACTTCATCAAAGAACTCAATCAGGTTAGTCAGGCACAATTTGCCTTTGACAAATCTTTGCTGGCTGACCCTCATTAACCCATGTTTCTCCAAGTGAGAATTAGTTTTGTCCTTGACAATGGTCTCTAGTAGTTTATCCACCAGTGACGTTAGACTGACTGGCCTATAGTTACCAGGTTTATCCCTCTCTCCTTTTTTGAATAACAGTATAAGATTTGAAATCCTCCAGTCCTCTGGCACCACTCCCATATCCAAGGAGGATTGGAAGATTGTGGTCAGAGCTTCTGCTACCTCCACCCTTGCTTTCCTCAGCAACTTAGGATGCATCCCATCTGGACCGGGTGACTTGTTAACTTTGAGTGATGCCAACCTATTTAGCAACTTCTTTCTATCTATTTTTATCCTATCCAATATCTCTATGCCCTCCCCCTCGACTACAAAATTAACTTCATCCTCTTCTTTTGTGAAGACAGATGTAAAGTATTCATTCAGTCATGCCATTTCTGTCCTAATCGGTCCCACTGTTCCTTTATAAAAGATTATTCGATGCACTTTTATTTTACCCACTAATCTTTTCTCATGTTATCTCTTTTACTTTCTTTCATCTTTTTCAATTTCCCCCTGCACTCTCTGTACACTGCCTGGTTTTCTATTGTATTCTGTCCCGGACATTTGTCAGAAACCTCCTATTTCTGTTTTATTTTAACCTCTATTTCCTTTGTCATCCAGGGAGCTCTAGCTTTGGATGCCCTATCTTTCCTCACAGGAATATGCTTGGTTTGTACTCGAACTATCTCCACCTTGAAGGCTTGCCATTGCTCATTAACTGTTTTCCTGGCCAATCTTTGTTTCCAGTCCACCCGTGCTAGATCCCGTCTCAAGTCACTGAAATTAACTCTCTTCCAGTTGGGTATTTTCACCGTCTTTTTTTGTCCCTTTCCGTAACTACTTTAAACCTAATTGGATTGTGATCACTATTACCCAGATGTCCGGCACCGACTCAGTGGTCTGAATGGCCTCCTTCTGTGCCGTTATGACTCTATGACTTATGACTCTATGTTCTCCCAATGAAACACACTCCACTTGCCCAACCTCATTCCCTAGAACTGGATCCAGCGCTGCTTCCTTTCTCATTGGGCTAGAATGATACTGATTAAGGAAGTTCTCCTGTAGCATTTGAGGAATTCTTCACCCTCCTTGCCCTTTACTTTGTTTCTCCCCCAGCCTATATTACAGTAATTGAAGTCCCCCACTATTACTGCTCTATTATTTTTACATTTCTCTGAAATTTGCCTACAGATTTGCTCCTCTATCTCCTTCTCACTATTTGGGGGTCTATAGTAAACAGTTCCTTTTCTGTTCCTTAACTCCAATCAAATAGATTCAGTCTTTGAACCCTCTAGTATATCGTCCCTCTGTAGAACTGTAATATTATCCTTGTTCAATATTGCCACCCCCGTCCTTTCTTTTTTCCTTATTTATCCCTCCTGAATGCATTGTAAACAGGAATGTTTAGTTCCCATTCCTGCCCATCTTTAAGCAAGGTTTCCGTTCTAACCACTATATCATAACCCAATGTGGTAACTTGTGCCAGCAGCTAATCAACCTTATTTGTCACACCTCTTATTAACACACATGCATTCCAACACCATGCTAGTCTGCTTTGTTTTTTTCCCTCCATCTAATTCCTGCTCTTTCTACACGATTCTTTATTCTGTTACTGTTTGTCCTTCCCAGTTCACTATTCACCTTGTCTCTCCTCTCTGCTGCTATGTTCTGGTTCCCCTCCCCCTGCCAAATTAGTATAAACCCTCTCCACTGCACTAATTAACCTCCCCATGCGGACATTGGTACTGGCTCACTGTCTTTTAAATTGTACAGTTAATGCACGGTCCCTTTAAATTTAAAGAAACAGGCACAGAACAAAACGCCGCTTACTTGGAACATTGGTTCTGGAGTTCCCACATGGCACAGGATGTGCCTGCGACGGGCCTCAGCTGTCCTGCCATGTTAGCTAACAGTTATTTAAAATTGTTTGTTTAGCTTCAAGGCTATTTAACTGTTTAGCTAATACTAAAACAAAGAATAACCAATAAATAAACCACCACCCACTACAAACACTAACCACTAAAAAAAATACTTAAACTAACTTATCACTGACCATCAAAATCACTCACCAATAAACTAAATAATTACCTGTCACTTACCCCCACCACTCCTCGTGTTGTGACGTCGCTTTTTGATTTCTCAGTCTATTTCAGACTCTAACGCCACAACTGTTCCCAGTGAATCTCTGTGTTGCATCCCTCTTCTTTTTGTTCTCATTTCCCCCAGCAGTCCCAAGCCCGGTGGTTATAAATCCTGTTTCTCGTAAGTGGCTCAGAGCTTAAGTGAATTCAATATTGACATAAAAATGCTGACCTGTCTTGCAGACAGATGGGCCAATTCTAATTGGCCAAAATTCAAGTTCATGGTCTCAAAATGGAGTCGATTTACTGAATGCCAGCGGCCGCCATTTTGAAAGGGGTCTCCCTCAGGCAGCTGTTGCCGGCGGCAGGCTTCTTTACTTTGCTAATCAAGTTCCTATGATGTAGTTAAGATCCTGATTGCAATTTTAAGGGACACGTGGGTGGGGAGTGTGCCCTGTGCATCAGGCGGCATCAGGATGGCCACTTGGTGCCCATAGCTCACCGGTTCTATTTAAAATAGGCCTAGACCCCCAGAATGGGCAGCCGACCGGAGTTAAAAGCTACCGGAATGGGCAAATATTTCAACTGCGGTGGGGGTGTAAAATGGGCAGTAGAGGATGGGCAGCTTGTTATAGGCCCTGCATAATTTTCCTCACCATTTACTTAGAAGTTGGATGTCTGAGGATCAAGAACAATACACTCTAGAGGAATTGCCACCTTTCAGCCATCTTAAAGCTTACAGGCACAACCCTGCCTTATATTTTATTTTCCTTGTATAAATTAAAAGCTATGTACAAGACTACCCCTATGTAAATGTGTACATGGCAACTGAACCTGTCATACTGAGGGAGTGCCCAGCAACATAGACTTTGTTGAGGCTGCTGTCTCTCAAGGCAACCATAGAGGTAACAATGACCAACTCTAGAAGTAGCCACAGTAGTGTGATAATTGTAGGTTTTAGTTATTCCAGAAGAAAATATGTCACATTGACTAAAGAAATGTCACTAATATGCTGCTAGAACATTATAGCAACAGTACGATCAGAGTTTGTTTTCTGCACATTTGAACCAGATAATAATTCAAAAAAATGTAACCATTGCTGAAAAATATATTGGTCAATATAGCTACAGGTAACAACATGCAATATCAACGTATCGAGTGTATGTTCTAGTTCTATTTAAAGTTTGGTAAAAACACACCTTGATCATTTTGTTTTTCACGGTATTTGGAGCCATGTGGTAGTTCAAGTGTGTTGTCAACATCTGATAGTCAGTGGAACCTGACTTGAATGTGGCATTGTCCACCCATGGAGCTCTTTCATAGAGGAGTTTGTCTTTTACAGAATCAATATTGCCACTGGTTAAAATCAGACTTGTGATCTGCTTCATCCAAGTAGTTCCTGAATCAAAGGGCATAAAATAATTAGTGGTAAAAGCAGGTTGGAAAATGGTACTTTTACTTTCTCAAAGTTGGTGTGGGGAGCTTCTTCTTCAAGTCTATGATGTAATTTCTTTTTAACTTTATGAATAAGATTTCTGTGAGTTTCATTAATAATAGCAATATCGTCACAAAAGCAGCATCTCTGTGGTTACAAGGGGAGACTGTTTCATGCTTTGTGCCAGTGGTGCACATGTGCACTCAATGCAGGCAGATCAGAATACTTGGGGGAATGTTTTTTTTCATTCATTCACGGGATGTGGGCATCGCTGGAAAGGCCAGCATTTATTGCCCATCCCTAATTGCCCTTGAGAAGGTGGTGGTGAGCCGCCTACTTGAACCTCTGCAGTCCATGTGGTGAAGGTACTCCCACAGTCGGGAGAGAGTTCCAGGATTTTGACCTAGCAATGATGCAGGACTGGCAACGAAGGGGCAGCAGCTCCGAAAGCTTGTGATTTCAAATAAAACTGTTGGACTATAACCTTGTGTTGTGCGACTTCCCACTTTTGTCCACCGCAGTCCAACACCGGCATCTCCGCATCATGGATATATTTCCAAGTCACGATGGTGTGTGACTTGGAGGGAAACTTGGAGGTGATGGTGTTCCCATGTCTATGTTGCCCTTGTCCTTTTAGGTGCTAGAGGTCGCAAGTTTGGGAGTTGCTGCCGAAGAAACCTTGGCAAGTTTCTGCAGTGCATCTTATAGATGGTACACACTGCAGCCACGGTGCGCAGGTGGTGGAGGGAGTGAATGTTTAAGGTGGTGCATGGGGTGCCAATCAAGCGGGCTGTTTTTTCCTGGATGGTGTTGAGCTTCTTGAGTGTTGTTGGAACTACACTCATCCAGGCAAGTGGAGAGTATTCCATCACACTCCTGATGTGCCTTGTAGATGGTTGAAAGGCTTTGAGGGTGTCAGGAGGTGAGACACTCGCCACAGAATACCCGGCTTCTGACCTGCTGTTGTAGCCACAATATTTATGTGGCTGGTCCAGTTAAGTTTCTGGTCAATGGTGACCCCCCCCAGGATGTTGATGATGGGGGATTCGACGATGGTAATGCCACTGAATGTCAAGGGACAGTGATTAAACTCTCTCTTATTGGAGATAGTCATTGCCTGGTACTTGTGTAGCGTGAATGTTACTTGCCACTTAACAGCCCAAGTCTGAATGTCGTCCAGGTCTTGGTACATGCAGGCATGGACTGCTTCATTATCTGAGGAATTGCAAATGGAACTGAACACTGTGCAATCATCAGCGAACATCCTCACTTCTGACCCTATGATGGAAGGAAGCCAGTGAAGTGTATTCCCCCGATTCCAAGTGACTTCAATTTTACTAGAGCTCCTTGATGCCACACTCGGTCAAAAGATGCATTGATGCCAAGGGCAGTCACTCTCACCTCACCTCTAGAATTTAGCTATTTTGTCCATGTTTGGACAAAGTCTGTAATGAGCTACATGGTCCTGGCGGAATCCAAACTGAGCAGAAGTGAGCAGGTTATTGGTGAGTAAGTGCCGCTTGATAGCACTGTCGACAACACATTGTGTATCTTGGACATCTGCTGGCACAGAGAGAGCTGGCAGATGGGCAGATCAGCCTATCTGCCAATCCCATCAGGCACTGGATGAATTTCCAGGTTTTCCAGGCCAGGACACCAGTGGCTCCCATGACTTGTATGTTGGGTTCATCCCAACAATCGAGGTCACTCAGGACTAAGGAGGCCAGGGCTGAGAGAATTCCTGGTGTGGAAATTTCCTACCCTAGGCCCTGCCCCCTCTGATGTCAGGGATGATATTTGGGGCAGGCAGAAGATCGACCAATCCTGGGCCGCGAAGAGAATATACAGCCTGGGGATTCTGAGCGTAGATTTGGCGATTCCGGAACCCACCGGAACTTCGGCCTCTGTCGGGCCTCCTGTGCCCAACTTCCACCCTGGACTGTCAATGGGTCAGAAGACCGTCTTTTACAAACCTCCCTCTGATTATTCCTCTGCAACTCTTCCTTATCCTAAAGCTCTCTGAGGGCAAGAGGAATTTACAGGGAATGCCAATTATAACAGTTTAGGTGAGAAGCTGCTTAAATATGTAAATCAGGGTCCGACACCAGTTGTAGATCCCCGATTGCAATTATCAGATACAAATGTGCGGAGCGTGCATCCTGCATCCTCCGCCTATTTGTGTCAGGCATTGCGAGATCTAACCAGTGGCCCTAAAGGGACCACTGAAGGCTGCTCACAAAATGTAATTTTTTTTGGTGGGGCCTGAAGGAGCAGGACTGCTCCTCCTGGGCCCATGTAATAGCTCTGGCCCACTGCTAGCCCTTTCCAGGCCTTTTCTGGGATCGCTTTTCTCCCCAGTCTGGCCCAGCATGAGAGCCAGGCAATTCCCACCCTCCCACAACAGGCAAGGTGCCCGTTTGGTGCCTGCAGCTCGCCAGGAGCAATTAAATGAAGCCGTAACCAAAAAGGGGTCAGACCTCCCGACACCAGTATCAAGCGGGCAACGCGACTGCCTTGCCCCAGTGACTGAAAATGTGATCCTGAGGTGATGGTATGTTGGTTTTTACTTCTTTGTGGATAAGTTGGCACCTGTTGAGAGTGTGGTAGCATCCTTGCTTCTGAATCAGAAGGTCATGGGTTCAAGCCCCACTCCACAGACTTGAGGCTGACACTTCAGTGCAGTACTGAGGGAGTGCTGCTCCGTCAGAGTTGCCGTCTTTTGGATGAGACATTAAACCGAGCCTCCATCTGCCTGCTCAGGTGGATATAAAAGATCCCATGGCACTTTTCGAAGAAGTGCGTAGGAGTTCTCTGAATATTCTGGCCAACATTTATCCCTCAACCAACATCACCAAAAACAGACTATCTGGTCATTTATCTCACTGATGTGTAGAAATTGGCTGCCACGTTTCCTAAATTATAATAGTGGCCACTTCAAAGGCACTTCAATGGCCATAAAGCGCTTTGGTATGTCCTGAGGGCGTGAAAGGCGCTGTATAAATGCAAATTCTTTCTTTCTTACTTTATTAAGTATCAAACTGAGAAACTAAAGTTGCAGTTGCCCACAGTTGTTGCATGATTAATTTTGTGATGTGCACGCTAAATCATTTGGCTGTTAAATAGATTCTTTATAATAGTGTCCATTATAAAGACATTCAATGGAAAGCAGTTTTAGTACTGTGTGTTTTGGATTCTTACATTGCTTGACTTGTTAGTCATGGGCTACATGTCAATCATAGTAACATATTTAGATATTGAAGGATGGCATGATGGCCAATGTTATGCAAATCCTGCAGCTCTTGTTTTAAACCTCCTTGCATGTTGAATATTTTCAAAATCAACTATGCTATAAAAATACATTTTAACACACAGGCTCTTTGCTTCTTATTGATATATCATAAAAATGGATTCTGTTGCCCCCTATGGCTTGGTTGGTTTGTGCATTGCCTAGATTTGAATGGAGTCGTATAAACCTGCAACAAACCCAGATTTGATCCATGGTCTGTGCTAAGTTAGCTAATCTCAACTGGAGCAACAGTAGTGTTTTTATAATTGGCTTCAAGATCTCTGGGCATGTGGAATAAATCCATAAACGTTTCTCTCTCCAAATCACTATTCAACAAGAAGGAGATTTTGTGGTCACTGGGCAAGGACAGTATTAGGCTTGGATGTGATTCTCCCTTTGACATACTGACACTCGCTGTCTAAGATGTGAAATACAAAATAAACACTTGGGCAAGGTAATGGAGGGCAGCCAGAGCTTGTGGATGCAATCCCACTGCAAAAGGAAGTGGTTCACAAATAGAGGGTGGAAATTAAAGGGGGAAATTAATTGTGCAGCAACTCTGGACACAGCCTTATCTATTATGAGATATTCTGACCAGATTTGGGGTAAGTAACAATGAGTGGAGTATCTTGATCCATTTTGAAATCTTTCACCCATTCTAAGTGTTCAGCTGACTGTAGCGGTGAAACAAACGTGATGCCATTGTGTTGAAAGTACTCGAAAGTTTGCTTGTTTTCTTCATTGTTGTCCATTGTGGATTTATTATCTAAAAAGAAAAGATTAAATCTAAAGTTATTTACTTCAGGATTTTTTTTCCATATTTGTAGTCGCCAATTGTAAAATCAATCCACAACGTTGCAAAATATTACAGGGCCGATTTTTCAGACCTTTGCTCCAAAGAACTGAGCCTTCCCTGGGTGCAAAAGTCAGGAAAATGGGTGGAGATGCAGATCTCCCCCCCACTTCCCCCCACCCCCTTAACATAACCCAGGGATTTCCAGAAATTTTCTATTTAAATGACCCGGAACGGGACGTTCCCAACCTCCTGCCTAATTTCCCACTGGGAATGCTTGCTGGGCACCCCAGTGCATAAGCACACAGGAGAAATGGTGCTGTGAGGTGCCCCAGAATCCCTGTTCATCAGAGGTCTTTGAGGGTTCCGAGGGCAGGCAGAATAATAAAAAATAGTCCACGGATGTTAGTTTTCTAATTCCTCCCCCTCACCCCTGCTCAGGAGTTCAAACCTCAATCAGCAGCCAGAAGGCCTCGAGACCGGAGGGGAGCTGCAGACCCGAGAGACTTTACAGTCAGGAATTTCCAATTGGCTACAAGACTGACCAGAAGTAAGGGAGAGCAGGATTTCTGCCCACCTGATATAATGAGCGCCAATCCTGGGAGAATTTCCAGTGTCCGCATCATTGTAATTGCTTGGGTGCACACAAGTTGTCAAAATGCCTCTGATATGGAGCGCGCCCACTGGGGGTTGAAACCAGCACACTGCTGCAAGATTTAAAGCACTGCAGCAGCTTAAAGGGACAGGCATCATTTTTGGTAAGGAAAAGAAAGTTCAGAGAATAAAGATTGTCTGGCAGGAAGTTATATCTATTTATCTTCCACTCGAGCAGTAGTCCTAACCCCATATGCCCATTCAGTTCCTGTATCACTTTATTCTCCTTCCCTTCAACCACCTATCTAACCTAATCTTAAATGTTGACATGGTCTCTGCTTGAATCATTAATTCTGCTAGTGCCTTCCACGGACGTACAAGTCTCTGCAAAAAAAAAAGTTTCTCGTGTTCTCTGACCGAAATCTCTAACATTTAATCTTATATCCACATCACCTTGTTCTAGATCCCTGGACCACTGGAAACAGTTTGGGGGTGCACATGTAGATGAGAAATTGGAGGGGGCCAAGGAGAAATCCTTGGGGGACTCCAGAGGTACAGGTGCGGGGACAGGAAGAGAAGCCATTGCAGGAGATTCTCTGGCTG
This sequence comes from Squalus acanthias, assembly GCA_030390025.1. Classification (NCBI taxonomy): domain Eukaryota; kingdom Metazoa; phylum Chordata; class Chondrichthyes; order Squaliformes; family Squalidae; genus Squalus; species Squalus acanthias. The sequence goes on from JASTWF010000031.1 coordinate 7,248,158, forward strand.
TGACTGGATAGGTAAGAGTGGAACCAGGCAAGGACAGTCCTACTCAGCTGGAGAATGAAGAAGAGGCGTTGGAGGAGGATGGTGAGGTCAACCATGATTCAACCAAAGCATTCCTCCAGGATCTGTTGCCATACAGCTCTGACAGCTGGCAGGATTGTTGGCCCTTGCTCCTCCTCGACATCCTCAGTGTCTTTCTGTTCTCCCTACCCCTGTATAACTACATAGGTTTCCAACTCTGATTGGACGTATTCCGGGAGGTTTCATCATATAACCCCCTGCCTTCAATCGCCCTATCCCCACGCTCCTGCCATTGGTCACTCGACACGTCTGTCCTCACAGCACTGCCTTCCCACACCAATTGGAAAATAAACAGCATCTTCCTTACCCAACTGGAAACTTTCTTTAATGTCAGTCAAACAGCCTTTTTCCCCAACTCCAAGATTTTTATAAACAATAAACAGAAGTGTTCAAAGAAAATGAAAAAGATACACATTTTTTTTAATGTTTAATTCCTGGAGACTCTCGGGACAATCTGTAAGGATTAGCAACCCTGCCTCTATATCTTCCTCCACAGGTGACTCTAAGGGTTGTCCCCTTTGAAGGGCAAAGGTATTCGAGCATGCAGCAAACTACAATGATTCTGGAGATTTTCTCATGGTTATGTTGCAGGCCGCCTCCAGACCTATCCAAGCAGCGAATCTCCTCTTTCAGGATGCTAATTCTTTGCTTAATCAGAGGTCTGGTGGTAATGCTGCTCTGATTCTATCACTCAGTTGTCCTGTCATGAGCCGCGTGTCCATGGGATAAACCTTGTCCCCAAGTAGTCAGCTTGACACCCAATGGGTGGAAGAGAGGGGGGATTGAGACTGGTGCAGGACAAAAGCATCAGGACAACTGCCAGGAAATCGGGCACAGATCTGCATGATGCATTCCCGCCATTGCACACCAGCTGTATGTTCAGTGAATGGAAACCCTTCCTGTTCATATGTACTCCAGGGTCTTGAAAAGGAGCTCACAAAGTATGGGTGCAGTTAATTATACCCTGCACCTGGAGGAAACCTGTGATTCTGTCAAATGCCAGAGTCCTGTTTTCCTACTTTGCTGCCTCCATAGGAAAGATGAAGTTGTTTGCTTTGGCGAAAAGCGCATCCGTAACCTGCTTGTTTCAGGAATGCACTGCAAATTCATGTTGCAGCCTGAGGCATAGAATGTGTGACGTGGTGCTGGGCTGCAGTTGTTGCTCTGTAATCGCCTCCCTGGTGAAGCGGAGCTGCCGGATACACAGTTCCTATTTAACTGGAGGTACAAAGTTCTGGTCCTGTTAACTCGTGTAGTGTAAGCCCTCTTGCACCCTCCCCTCCTTCACAGCTCTAGATCTCTCCAATCTTGCTTGCTGCTATTCCTCTTCCCGGTCTTCCAGCAACAAAGGCAAGCTAAGCAGGACACCCATGTTACCAGAGAAAGATTGTGCAGAAGCCCGGAGCAAATATTCTCCCAGTGCCAAAAAAATAATTTACCATAATTTTTACACACAACGGGGGTAATTTTGACTTTGGGCGATAGTGTCAAACGAGCGATATCGGATCAGCTGTCCGATTATTTAAAATTGATTTTAATTTATTCATTCATGGGATGTGGACGTCGCTGGCAAGGGATGCACTTATTGCCCATCCCAATTGCCTTTGATAAGGTGGTGGTGAGCCGCCTTCTTGAACTGCTGCAGTCCATGTGGTGAAGGTACTCCTACAGTGCTATTAGGTAGGTCCAGGATTTTGACCCAGCGACGATGAAGGAACAGCGATATATGTCCAAGTCAGGATGGTGTGTGACTTGGAGGGGAACCTGGAGGTGGTGGTGGTCCCATGCGCCTGCTGCCCTGGTCCTTCCAGGTGGTAGAGGTCGCGGGTTTGGGAGTTGCTGTCGAAGAAGCCTTGGCAAATTGCTGCTCTGCATCTTGTAGGTGGTACACACTGAAGACACAATGCGCCGGTGGTGGAGGGACTGAATATTTAAAGTGGTGGGTGGTGTGCCAATCAAGTGGATTGCTTTATCGTGGATGATGTTGAGCTTCTTGAGTGTTGTCAGAGCTGCACTCTTCCAGGCAAGTGGAGACTATTCCATTACACTCCTGACTTGTGCCTCTGGCCTGCTCTTGTAGCCAAAGTATTTATGTGGCTGGTCCAGTTAAGTGTCTGGTCAATGGTGATCCCCAGGATGTTGATGGTGGGGGATTCGGCGATGGTAATGCCATTGAATGTCAAAGGGAGGGGTGAGACTCTCTCTTGTTGGAGATGGTCATTGCCTGTCACTTATGTGGCACAAATATTACTTGCCACTTATCAGCCCAAACCTGGATGTTGTCCAGGTCTTGCTGCGTGCGGGCACAGACTGCTTCATTATCTGAGGAATTGCGAATAGAACTAAACACTGTGCAATCATCAGCGAACATCCCCTCTTCTGACCTTATGATGGAGGGAAGGTCATTAATGAAGCAGCTGAAGATGGGTGGGCCTAGGAAACTGCCCTGAGGAACTCCTGCAGTGATTTCCTGGGCCTGAGATGATTGGCCTCCAATAATCATAACCATCTTAGTTTGTGCTAGCTATGACTCTAGGTATGACTCCAGCCAGTAGAGAGTTTTCCCCCTGATCCCATTGACTTCAGTTTTACTAGGGCTCCTTGCTGTCTTGATGTCAAGGGCAGTTACTCTCACCTCATCTCTGGAATTCAGTTCTTTTGTCCATGTTAGGACCAAGGCTGTAATGAGGTCTACAGCTACATGGTCCTGGCGGAACCCAAACTGAGCATCGATGAGCAGGTTATTGGTGAGTAAGTTTCGCCTGATAGCTCTGGCGACGACACCTTCCATCATTTTGCTGATGGTTGAGAGTAGGCTGATGGGGCAGTAATTGGCCAGACAGGATTTGTCCTGCTTTTTGTGGACAGGGCATACCTAAGCAATCTTCCACTTTGTCAGGTAGATCCCAGTGTTGTACAGGAACAGCTTGGCTAGAGGTGCAGCTCGTTCTGGGGCTGAAGTCTTCACCACTACAGCCGGGATGTTGCCGGGGCCAATAACTTTTGCTATATCCAGTGTGCACAGCTGTTTCTTGATATCACGTGGAGTGAATTGAATTGGCTGAAGACTGGCATCTGTGATGGTGGGGATCTCAGGAGGAGGCTGAGATGAATCACCCACTCAGGACTTCTGGCTGAAGATGGTTGTGAATGCTTCAGCTTTGTCTTTTGCACTCACCTGCTGGATTCCACCATTGATGGGGATGTTCATGGAGACGACTCCTTCCATTGGCCACAACCATTCCTGACTGGATATGGCAGGACTGCAGAGCTTTGATCTCATTCGTTGGTTGTGGGATTGCTAAACTCTGTCTATAACATGCTGCTTCCACTGTTTAGCATGCATGTAGTCCTGTGTTGTAGCTTCACTAGTTTGACACCTCATTTTCAGGTACACCTCCTGGCCTGCTCTTCTACACTCCTCATTTAACCAGAGTTGGTCACCTAGCTAGATGGTAATAGGATTTGAACTCACGGTCTCCGGATTATTAGTCCAGGCCTCTGGATTACCAATCCAGTAACATAAGCACTACACTACATAACCATACAATTAATTTCATGAATTTTTAAAAAAAGCGAGAGATGTACAACGGGCGGCTGCTCGCTATTGCCCGTTTTACACTTTTACCCAAAGTCAAAATTACCCCAAACTACAGCAAACAACACATCCAGGAATAACTTAAACAGCCCACGAGCAGTCTAAAAAAAACACCAGCTAATTGCCTATTTGCAGCGGAGAAGTCCTTTAAATAATACAGGTACAGTGTCCGTAGCAATTGTTCCCACCCAGGATTTGTGGTCATGTCTTAGAAGGGGTGAATCCAGCGCTGAGGAATTTGGAAATAGCTTAAACAGCCACAGGACCCTCATTTACATATTTATTAGCTGCTCACGATTTTGGGCAGGCACACTGGATGACTGAAGCACGCCCGACTCAATATGACATCGGGAACAAGATATCTCCCGGCAAAATTCGGATATCTAAAGCCTATTTTACCAGCACTAGACAGACGACCATGAGTTGAAAATCCTCCCAGGATTACTTACTAAAATGATATAAAAAGATTACCTTAAACGCTGTCTCCAACTTCTCGGTTAATGACTGCTTCAGACAAAAATCCTGATGACTGCAAAATTATGCAAATCTGTCTCGGTTAACAGCGGACTTTCTTCTCAATAAAATGATTGGAGGAAAACTTTAGGCTTTTTTTCCTATCTGATTTCCACATTCTTTTAATACCGAATTAATGCAGTTCTCAGTTTCATCTGTGAAAGTTCATATTGAGAACAAATGTGGGTGGGGCTGGAACAATTATTTTCCAAAACTTCGACATGGATTTTTTTTTTGGGTGTCAATCTTTTTATTCAAGTACAATAGTACTTATACAACTCATCAATTACATAATAAACCATTACATTCATTGATCACAATAACAATAAAGCCTTATGAACAGCTTTATAATTAACAATATAAATGCAATAATAAAATTTTACAAATAGATCAACAAATTACTGTAAGCTTCGACATGGATTAGGTTTAATAGCCTTTATGAACAGCATTGGCAATATGGACTGTTCTTAATTCACACAAATTGAAAGCAATGAATAGATTTAATTAGTAGGAACAAGCTCTTGCAATCTGAGAGCAGCTGGATTATCAATAGCTGGGAGTTTGACCTCAGAACCTTCCCAAAACTGGCTTCAATCCACAACCATCACTGTTTTTTGAACAAGTGCAATAGGGGAGCTGTTTGCGATAACTAATGTTGCTGGTCCAGCTTAGCAGGAACAGTAAGCAGAAGCCTGCATGTGAGTCAGACCATCAACATTTAAAAAAGTAGAGAAATTGGCTAGCAAGTTACTTATTAAAACAGGGGAAGACTTTGAACAGTAGATAATCTTCTAATATACATACAGCACTCGGTGACAGCATCGAGAAAGAAAGCATATCAACAATTTATAAATTCACACAGAAGTCTGCTATTTTTCTAGGCATTCCCTAAAAAAGTTTGTCAGAATTTTACTTTTGATTTAAAATTGTAGTTCATTGTATTGTTTTAGATTGTAATATGGTACACTGGAGGTGATTTTCATATGAGGCATACATTGGGTGGGCAGTGGGCAGGGTGTGTGCTCTGCCCACCTGATGGATTTGGCAGGGGGTGGGGAGGGCGCCGGTGACGTTTTCGTGGCCGGGCCTAATTTAAATGCAGTTGAGCTGCTAACACTAATCACGCTCACTATAGGCAGCTCACCAATTGGGAAAGCAGGAAATTTGCACGTTAGCCGCTACTTAAAGACAGGCTGCTGCACCTTAAAGGGGAAGGTGCGCTTTTCGATGGTGAATAGCGGACAGCATTGTTGAGGAGCAGCGGGCTTCAACCACGGCCACAAGATTTTCTGATGCACTGGAGGTGCTCACAGACCAAGTCAGCAGCAGGAAGGAAGTTCTCTTCCCCTCCAATGGGTGACAAGTGCCCGGGCAAATGTCTTGGCAGCAATGGAAAAAAGTGTCAGAACATGTAAATCATCCTAGAAATGTTCCCAGGACCTGTCTGTAGTGCATGAAAAAATTTAATGATCTTACGAGGACTGCCATGGTAAGAATCGCCTTCATATCTCACTTACGCTCTGCACACCCCTGTACCACCCTACTTTAGCCCTAGCACTATCAATTCTTTGCTTCCCAAGCCTCTTCTCAAATCAGAGCAGGACATTTCATTGTACCTCCTTCTGCTTGCATTCACTCTCAAAACCTGCTACTGCCCTCACAATTACTTCCCCCTCTTGGCCACACTAGCTGCTTCTTCCTGCTGTCATGAACTCTATGCTAAGCTGCCTCATACAGCTTGAAACCCTTCAACAGGGCACAGACTAATCCACATACACTCATACTGCAGGACAAGTTTCCACACAATTGAAAGGAGAGGACAAAAAACAGAAGAGAGAAAGCGCACAGTATTGGAGATAGTCAAACCAGAGGCCACGATCAGCAAGGAGTTTGGGCATCGGCTCTTACTTTTACTTTCTGCTTAACAATCTCTCACACATTTACATTTTCAGTGTAACAACATTGTGGTACATTGCACTGCCACTCATTGCTGTTGCTTACACTTGACACTACTGCCGCTAAATTCGGCTCCATAGTGCCTGGTTTTTCGGCGCTATGGGTGCTCATTCGGGTCCAAAATGGCGCCCAAGAAGCGAGCGCTCACTTTCAGTATGGGCCGCGCCGGACACCATTTTGGGTAGGTCGTTAGCGCAGGTGCTGGGAGCGTGCTCCAGAAGTATGCAGAGTACGCAGATCGTGACATCAATCGGCCTGCAACGCTGATTTGATGCCAGCGCTGCCATTTTTGACATTAACGCCCTCAGTAGGTGCTCACTGAAATCTGCCACCTGTTGCTGGCAGAACTGTAACCTCAGAGCAGGGCGAGGACAACATTGCCAGTAGCTGTGAAGGTCAGTGGCCATGAATTTTTATGCATCGGCCTCCTTTCAGGCTGGAGCAGGCGATATTGCCAACATCACCCAGTTTGCAGTGCACTGTTGCATAAGTGATGTCACTGACGCTCTGTATGGAAAGAGAGCTGAATACATTTCATTCTCTCTTGCCAGAGAGAATCAGGCAGAGTGAGCACATGGCTTCGACAGGATAGCAGGCTTCCCCATGGTACAGGGTGCCATTGACTGCACAAACGTCACCTTGCGGTTGGTTTTGGACTCCTCCATGCTCCTTGACATTGCATTCAGGCTTTCTGGCAGGCCTGCCAATGCACCAAGCATCTCATTGTGCATACCCATCAGCATTCTTCTGTAGGCCGCCCATCAAAGTCCTCAACTGAGTCCTGTGCAGCAGAACTTGTGTGCGACCTCGCCCTCCGATCAGCTGGCTACCCTTCCCCCTACCCAGGCTCCATCCCATTCATGCCCGGTGACTCACCACGTGCAGATCCCATCTCTATGCTACCCTCAAGTCCGCGCAGTGTCAGCATCTGAGCTGGTGGCTGCAAGTGTGCAATCGAGTGATGGTGCTGTGTCTTCAGCATCACTGCCTTCTTCCTCTTGCAGTTCCTCTCCTCCTCCCTGCCCTGCCTCCCCGTTTTCTAACCCCCCTCAACTTCTAATTAAAGCGGTCAACGGCAAGTTCTGCGTTTTCTGTGACACTCTCTTAATTAAACATTTGAATTGACACAATGTTCCAATCATTGTTGTTGGGAGATGTGTTTTAGAAGCCAGATAAATCTATCTAGATTAATTCAACAACTAGACACGGAGGAGGGTAGAGAGGCGGAGCAGTTTAGGGAAGGAATTCCAGAGCTTAGGGCCTTGGCAGCTGAAGGCACGGCCGCCAGTGGTGGAGGGATTAAAATCGGGGATGCTCAAGAGACCAGAATTGGAGGAGTGCAGATATCTCGGTTGGGAGGGGTGGTGTGGTTGTGGAGCTGGAGGAGATTAGAGTTAGGGAGGGGCGAGGCCATGGAGGGATTTGAAAATAAGGATGAGAATTTTAAAATTAAGGTGTTGCTTAACTGGGAGCCAATGTAAGTCAGCGAGCACAGGGGTGATGGGTGAACATGACTTGGTGCGAGTTAGGACACGGGCAGCAGAGTTTTGGATGACCTCAAGTTTTCAGATGAAGGAAATTTTTCAGATGAAGGAAATTAATTAAACAACAATTAATAAAATAATTGGGATGGCCCTGTTCATTTGAGCTCATAAGGGATTAGTTGCCAGGGAACGTCGATCTCGGGAAGATAGTAACCAATTTAGTTGGCAGCTCAAGCAGTCCCCAGACAAGGACAGAGTCAGCGGTCAAATTCCTGACTTCTGTCAAGCTAGAGGACAGTGGACAGATACGCGTGTTCATTTGGGAGCATCTACTGAGAGAGGCAGGCAAAGACCAAGGCTGCATTGCGATAGAACTAGTCAGGTTCAGAATATGATGTGGAGATGCCGGTGTTGGACTGGGGTGGACAAAAGTGAGAAGTCGCACAACACCAGGTTATAGTCCAACAGTTTTATTCACTTCACTTCACCTGACGAAGGAGCAGCAGCTCCGAAAGCTTGTGATTTCAAATAAAACTGTTGGACTATAACCTGGTGTTGTGCGACTTCTCATTTAGGTTCAGAATAGGCTGCCTAGACAAAATGAGTATTTAGCTCGCTAGCAGGGACACGGTGGTGTATTTTATGGTTTTCTTTGATAGGAGGAGTGATCCCAAATTAAGTTGGTGCAACGGAAGTTACTACAAATGTTTGTCTGTTCGTTCATTTAACCATTACAAAATAAAGCAGATTGCTGATTTGCATTCAGCCTCAAGTTACTAAACAACAACTCGAATTTATAGCACCGTTAGCATGGAAAAGTGTCCCAAGGTGTTTCACAGAAGCGTACTTGGCAAAAATCAATGCAAGCCTCAAGAGGGAAATATTGGGAGGTGTGACCAAAAGCTTGGTCAAAGAGATGGCTTTGAGGCGAAGGAGGTGGAATGGCGGAAGGATTTCGGGAATTCTGTAGTGCAAGACCTAGACAGCTGACGTGCTGGTGCCGATGGTGAGACGAAGGGAGGGGAGATGCACCAGAGCTCAGACAGAGGAATGGAGAGTTCTGAGGAGATTGTAGGGCTAGAGATGGAGAGGGCCAAGGCAATTAATGGAATTAAACATGAGGATGAGAATTTTAAATTCCCTCCTCTCTCTCCTCACAATGTCCTCCCTTCTCGCGTCTAATCTCACATTATACCTTTATGTCCTACCAAACCCCATGTTCCTTCTGCAGTATTTGCATATCTCAGAACCACACCAAATACTACCCACGCAGAACCACCCACATAGCTGCTGTTAAACCACGCTGCTCAACTGGTTATATCTTATCACCAGTCTGTTTGGTTACCGCCATCATCTTGTGTATCTTCAGGTTTAAAAAAAAAGTAAGTGCCTAAGTAAAGGAACACATCATTTCAAAGCCATTGTTTTACAGTTTTCACACAAAAAGGGCCATTTTATTTTTGCCTTGGAATGTGGACAACACTGGCAAGACCACATTTATTGCCCACCTGTAGTTGCCCTGAACAGATGGTGGGCTGCTTTCTTGAATGGCTGCAGCCCTTGTAAGGGTAATGGTGCTACATAATTTCAGGCAATTGATGACTAATTCAGAGAGCTTTAAGAGTGAACCGTGTAGTTTGGAGTAGTCTCGTTATCCAGACTGGATAAAGGTGGCAGTTTTTCTTTTCCCTGAAGAACATTTATGACAGTCTGGCAGCTTTCATAGTTATTTTTTCTGGCCCCAGCCTACAAATTACTCGATTTTATTGAACAACTTGCTAGGCTTTGAATCACCTCCTGTATTGTAACTCCAGTACAATAACCATTACAGTATTATACCCAATGATAAGTTGCTGAATTTCATCCCAAAACATTGGTCAAAATTCCAGAATGCCATGAATCCTTTCAGGTACATCTTGAATTCACTAGCTGAGAAACAAGTAATTGAAATAATGGCAGAAATTACAACAAAATGATAAAACATACCTGTACAGCAGCATTTTGTGTGTTTATAATTCCAAACAATCTGTTCTATTGAAGGCTTGTACCTCTCTGAGAAGAGATCTGCTTGAATTCACAGAGCCTCTCACAGTCATCACTCTGACAGTTGAAGCTGTTCAAAATTCATGTGTACTTGCAACTCTCAAAGATTGACAGCTTAGACTGGCCATTCACAAGAGTGTGCTAGTAATTGACCTGAGGATGTTGAGACATTTGTGGCATTAGAGATTCACCAAGTTGCACTTAATAGCAAAATAATATATGGTGCATGCATGGATTGCTCCTGTCCTTATTACAAAGCATGTCCTCCAATCTACCATTAACAACACCATGGGACATCTGCTAGCTAGTGTATTAAAATTGAATAGTTAGTATTCTGAAGTGAACGAGGTCTAAAGTATCATTGGGGTAGAAGTCACAACTCACTTTACAAAGGCTTCCCGTTTTTTGAAATATTAAATCTTTCAGATAGACTACCAAAACTAACACAACATGAGAAGTGACCAATGAAGAGTTTTGTTCCAATGATTATTTCCTTCAAGATATATTAGTGCAGAGCCATTTGTTGCAATAAAATATTTCTGTAAGAGGAACTGCTATTTGCACTCCTTTTAAATTGCAGAACTGGTTCTACTCAAAGCTTTTCTGCCAAATGCTAGTGCTCCTGGTCCTTTGCAATTTGCATTATTTGTGGGATGGATTCTACAGCACAGGCAGTAACAGGAAAAAAATTGTGCAGCTGCAATCTTCTGTCATAACAAAACTTCGAATTTGCTCGTAAGTTCCGTTTTTACTGGGAAATTTTTCAAATGCTTACCGCTTCATGCGAGAAGTTTTTAATGCAGCTTTGTGCTTAAATTGCCCACATGAAGTGCAAATGTTTTCTTTTTAATTGTGCAAATCATTGAGATTTGCAAGCACTTTTTGAGTATTGGCACTGCTGTTCAAAGGAGTTGATCGAAGTTGGAATTAAGAAAGGTCTGATGAAAGGTCTTCGACCTGAAACGTTAACTCTGTTTCTCTCTCCACGGATGCTGCCTCGCCTGCTGAGTTTTTCCAGCGTTTTCTGTTGTTATTTCGGATTTCCAGCATCTGCAGTATTTTGCTATCATATTGGAATTAAGAATGTTATTTTTTGGCTGAAGACCTTTGTCATGGGGCAGGTGGTGAGGAGCAAGACTCATACAGACCAACAATGTAAAAACAGCATAGCTCTCCAACCAGTATTCTGTTCTGGGGAGTGCAGCCAGAGCCAAGTCCATAGCACCACGGGTGGCTCAGCTGCACAGTAGGGGAGGAAAAAGAGTGGAAGAGCAATAGTGGTAGGGGATTCGATAGTTAGGGGAGCAGGCAGGCGTTTCTGCGGCCACAGACGTGACTCCAGGATGGTATGTTGCCTCCCTGGTGCCAGGGTCAAGGACGTCACTGAGCGGCTGCAGGACACTGAGGGGGAAGGGTGAACAGCCAGTGGTTGTTGTCCATATCGGTACCAACGACATAGGCAGAAAGAGGGATGAGGTCCTGTAGGCAGAGTTTAGGGAGCTAGGAGAGAGATTAAAAAGCAGGACCTCAAAGGTAGTAATCTCCGGATTACTCCCGGTGCCACGTGCTAGTGAGTACAGGAATAGAAGGATAGAACAGTTGAATGCGTGGCTGGAGAGATGGTGCTGGAGGGAGGGCTTTAGATTCCTGAAGCATTGGGACCGTTTCTGGGGAAGGTGGGACCTGTACAAGCCGGACAGGTTATACCTCAACAGAGCCGGGATGAATATTCTCACGGGAAGGTTTGCTAGTGCTGTTGGGGAGGGTTTCAAGTAGCTTGGCAGGGGGATGGGCACCATCATATAGGAGAAGAAAAGAGCAATAAATTGCATAAAAGAGTGTGTGTGTTGGATAGTACTAGAGGCGGAAGTCGTACCATATTAGATAGGAGCAGACTAAGAAAGGCTACGAAAAATTCAAAAATGGGGTTCGAATGCATGTATGTGAACACACACAGTGTGGTGAATAAGGTTGGTGAGCTACAAGCACAATTATCCGTGTGGCAATATGATGATGTGGCAATAACGGAAACATGGCTTAAAAAGGGTGAGGATTGGGCACTTAATATTCAAGGGTACAAGGTGTTCAGAAAAGATAGGGAAGGAAAAAACATAGAAACATAGAAGATAGGAGCAGGAGTAGGCCATTCGGCCCCTCGAGCCTGCTCCGCCATTCAATGCGATCATGGCTGATCATCCAAATTCAGTACCCTGTCCCTGCTTTCTCCCCATATCCCTTGATCCCCTTAGCCTTAAGAAATATATCTAACTCCTTCTTGACTATATTTAATGAATTGGACTCAACTGCCTTCTGTGGTAGAGAATTCCACAGGTTCACCACTCTCTGGGTGAAGAAATTCCTCCTCATCTCAGTCCTAAATGGCTTACCCCTTATCCTTAGACTGTGAACCCTGGTTCTGGTCTCCCGCGCCATCGGGAACATCCTTCCTGCATTTAGTCTGTCTAGTCCTGTTAGAATTTTATAAGTTTCAATGAGATCCCCTCTCGTTCTTCTAAACTCTAGCGAATATAAGCCTAATCGACCCAATCTCTCTTCATACGTCATTCCTGCCATCCCAGGTATCAGTCTGGTGAATCTTCGCTGCACTCCCTCCATGGCAAGAACATTCTTCCTCAGATAAGGCGACCAAAACTGCACACAATACTCAAGGTGTGGTCTCACCAAGGCCCTGTACAACTGCAGCAAGACATCCTTGCTCCTGTACTCGAATCCTCTCGCTATGAAGGCCAACATACCATTTGCCTTCTTAGCCGCCTGCTGCACTTGCATGCTTACCTTCAGCGACTGGTGCACAAGGACACCCAGATCTCATTGCACTTCCCCTTTTCCCAATCTATTGCCGTTCAGATAATAATCTGCCTTCCTGTTTTTGCCACCAAAGTGGATAACCTCGCATTTATCCACATTATACTGCATCTGCCATGCATCTGCCCAATCACCCAACCTGTCCAAATCATACTGGAGTTTCTCTGCATCCTCCTCACAGCACACACGCCCACCCAGCTTTGTGTCGTCTGCAAACTTGGAGATATTACATCTAGTTCCCTCGTCTAGATCATTAATATATATTGTGAATAACTGGGGTCCTAGCACCGATCCCTGCGGTACCCCACTAGTCACTGCCTGCCACTCGGAATAAGACCCGTTTATTCCAACTCTTTGCTTCCTGTCTGCCAACCAGTTTTCTATCCAAGTCAGTACCTTACCCCCATCCCATGTGCTTTAACTTTGCATGCTAATCTCTTTTGCAGGACCTTATCGAAAGCCTTCTGAAAGTCCAAATACACCACATCCACTGGTTCTCCCTTATCTATTCTACCAGTTACATCCTCAAAAAATTCCAGTCGATTAGTCAAGCATGATTTACCATTTGTAAATCCATGTTGACTTTGTCCGATCCGAAAAAGGGAGGTGGGGTGGCTGATTAAGGAAGACATTGTAGTGTTGGAAAGGGAGGATGTTCTTGAGGGGTCAAGGACAGAATCCATTTGGTTAGAGTTTTGAAGCAAAAAGGGAATGATCACGCTATTGGGGGTATTCTATCGGCCTCCAAATAGTGAGAGGGAGATAGAGGAGCAAATCTGCAGGGAAATCGCAGAGATATGCAAGAGCGAAAGAGTGGTGATATTGGGGGACTTTAATTACCCAAATATCGATTGGGATAATGCTAGGGTAAAGGGAAAGGACGGGGAGGAATTTCTGAAATGTGTTCAGGAGAATTTCCTTGACCAGTATGTTCTTGGCCCAACTAGGAAGGAGGCATTGCTGGATCTGGTGCTTGGGAATGAGGTGGGCCAGCTCGACCAAGTGTCTGTGGGAGAACACTTGGGTACGAGTGATCATCGTATCTTAAGATTTAGATTAGCAATGGAGAGGAGCAAGGAACAATCTAGAGTGGAACTTCTAAACTGGAATAGGGCTAACTTCAATGGGATGTGAAAGATCTAGCCAGGATAAAATTAAACCAAAGACTGACAGGAAAAACTGTAATGCAACAATGGGTGATCTTTAAGGAGGAGATGGTCCAAGTACAGGCTAGGTACATTCCAACAAGAGGGAAGGGTAAGGGAACCAAAGCAAGGGCTCCTTGGATGACGAGGGAGATAGAGAAGATGATGAAACAAAAAAGAGGGTGTATGATGCATGTCGGGTGAATTCTTCAAGGGGGAACCAGACCAAATACAATAAGTTGCGAGGGGAAGTAAAGATGAAAATAAGATTGGCAAAGAGAGAATATGAGTGTAGAATGGCGGCTAACATAAAAGGGAACCCAAAAATGTTCTACCGGCATGTAAACAGTAAGCGGGTAGTAAGAGGTGAGGTGGGACCTTTTGGGGATAAAGAAGTTGATATATGCTTAGAGGCGCAGGGCAAGGCTAGAATACTCAATCAGTACTTTGTATCAGTGTTTATTAAGGAGGTGGATGCTGACAAAATATCGGTAGAAGCATTGGAAGGGGTGAAAATTGATAAGAAAGCATGTACTAGAAAGGCTGGGTATGCTTAGAGTGGAGAAGTCGCCTGGTCCGGATGGCTTGCATCCCAGGTTGCTAAGGGAATTGAGGGAGGAGATAGCGGAAGGGCTTGCCATAATTTTCCAATCTTCCCTAGATGCGGGGGAGGTGCCTGAGGATTGGAAAGTGGCAAATGTGACACCATTGTTCAAGAAAGGGCGTAAGGACAATCAGAGAAACTACAGGCTGGTCAGTTTAACATCAGTGGTGGGTAAAGTTTTAGAAACAATAATCAAGGAAAAAATTAACGGGCACTTGGAGAGGTTTAAGCTAATTAAGGAGAGCCAACACGGGATGTAAAAGGAAGATCGTGTTTGACTAATCTAATTTAATTTTTTGACGATGTAACAGAGAGGATTGATGAAGGGAATGCAATGGATGTTGTCTACATAGATTTTTGGGAGGCATTTGATAAAGTACCACATAGAAGGTTTACAAAATTGAGGCTCATGGAATAGGTGGGTCAGTGGCAGCTTGGATAAGGAATTGGCTTAAGGACAGAAAACAGGGAGTTGTGGTAAATGGCTGTTTTTCAGACTGGAGGATGGTAGACAGTGGTGTTCCCCAAGGGTCAGTGCTGAGGCCACTGCTTTTTTTGATATATATATAAATGACCTGGATATTGGAATACAGAGTAGAATTTCTAAATTTGCCGATGACACCAAACTTGGGGGTATGGCAAACAGTGAGGATGATACCAATCGACTGCAACAGACATAGAAAGGCTCGCAGAATGGGCAGACAAGTGGCAGATGGAATTTAATAGAGAGAAGTGTGAGGTGATGCATTTTGGCAGAAGGAACAGGGAGAGGCAATATACACTTAATGGCACAGTTTTAAAGAGTGTGCAGGGACAGAGGGACCTGGGAGTTAATGTGCCTAGGTCCCTGAAGGTGGCAGGACATATTGAGAGAGTGGTTAGCAAAGCATATGGGATCTTGGGCTTCATAAATAGAGGTATTGAGTACAAAAGTAGAGAAGATATGCTCAATCTTTATAAAGCGCTGGTTGGGCCACAACTAGATTATTGCGTCCAGTTCTGGTCACCACAATTTAGGAAGGATGTGAAGGCCCTTAAAAGGATGCAGAGGAGATTTACCAGAATGGGATGGGGAATCTTAACTATAAGGACAGGTTGGAGAAGCTGGATTTGTTTTAATTAGAGCAAAGGAGGTTGAGGGGTGATTTGATAGAGGTGTACAAGATTATGACGGGTTTGGATAGGCTAGACGGATGGTACAAGGACTAGGGGATACAGATTTAAGGTTTTGGGCAAGAGATACAGGGGAGAGGTGAGGAAAAACGTTTTTATGCAGCGAGTGATGAGGACCTGGAATTCACTGCCGACAGAAGTGGTGGAAGTGGAGACACTCAATGTTTTCAAGGGGAGACTGAATAGGCACTTGAGAGAAATAAACTCGCAGGGCAACGGGGATAGAGCGGGGGAATGGGACTGACTGGATTGCTCTAGAGAGCTGGCATGGACTCGCTGGGCCGAATGGCCTCCTTCTGTGCCGTATGTCTCTCTGACTAGTGACATTTCTTTAGTCAATACGATATATTTTCTTCTGGAATAACTAAAACCTACAATTATCACACTACTGTGGCTACTTCTAGAGTTGGTCACTATTACCTCTGGTTGCCTTGAGAGACAGCAGCCTCAACCAAGTCTGTGTTGCTGGGCACTCCCTCAGTACGACAGGTTCAGTTGCCATGTATAAATTTACATTGGGGTAGCCTTGTACATATATTTTATTTTCCTTGTATTAATTAAAAGCTAAGGCAGGGTTGTGCCTGTACACTTTAAGATGGCTGAAAGGTGCCAATTACTCTAGAGTGTATTGTTCTTGATCCTCAGACTTGCAACTTCTAAGTAAACGGTTAGGAAAATTATGCAGGTCCTATAACAATCTGCCCATCCTCTACTGCCCATTTTACACCCCCACCGCAGTTGAAATATCTGCCCATTCGGGTAGCTTTTAACTCCGGTCGGCTGCCCATGCTGGGGATCTGGGCCTAATTTAAATAGAACCGGTGAGCTATGAGCGCCAAGTGGCAGTCCTGATGCCGCCTGATGCACAGGGCACACTCCCCACCCACGTGTCCCTTAAAATTGCAATCAGGATCTTAACTACATCATAGGAACTTGATTTGCAAAGTAAAGAAGCCTGCTGCCGGCAACAGCAGCCCGAGGAAAGACCCTTTCAAAATGGCGGCCGCTGGCATTAAGTAAATCGACTCCATTTTGAGACCATGAACTTGAATTTTGGCCAATTAGAATTGGCCCATCTGTCTGCAAGACAGGTCAGCATTTTTATGTCAATATTGAATTCACTTAAGCTCTGAGCCACTTACAAGAAACAGGATTTATAAGCACCGGGCTTGGGACTGCTGGGGGAAATGAGAACAAAAAGAAGAGGGGTGCAACACAGAGATTCACTGGGAACAGTCGTGGCGTTAGAGTCTGAAATAGACTGAGAAATCAAAAAGCGACGTCACAACACGAGGAGTGGTGGGGGTAAGTGACAGGTAATTATTTAGTTTATTGGTGAGTGATTTTGATGGTCAGTGATAAGTTAGTTTAAGTATTTTGTTTAGTGGTTAGTGTGATTAGTTTTTTTTAGTGGTTAGTGTTTGTAGTGGGTGGTGGTTTATTTATTGGTTATTCTTTGTTTTAGTATTAGCTAAACAGTTAAATAGCCTTGAAGATAAACAAACAATTTTAAATAACTGTTAGCTAACATGGCAGGACAGCTGAGGCCCGTCGCAGTCACATCCCGTGCCATGTGGGAACTCCAGAACCAATGTTCCAAGTAAGCGGCGTTTTGTTCTGTGCCGCCTGTTTCTTTAAATTTAAAGGGACCGTGCATTAACTGTACAATGTAAAAGCCAGTGAGCCAGTACCAATGTCCTCATGGGGAGGTTAACTAGTGCAGTGGAGATGGTTTATACTAATTTGGCAGGGGGAGCGGAACCAGGACATAGCAGCAGAGAGGAGAGACAAGGTGAATAGAGAACTGGGAGGGACAAACAGCAACAGAATAAAGAATCGTGTAGAAAGAGCAGGAATTAGATGGAGGGAAAAAAACAAAGCAAACTAGCATGGTGTTGGAATGCATGTGTGTTAATAAGAGGTGTGACAAATAAGGTTGATTCGCTGCTGACACAAGTTACCACATTGGGTTATGATATAGTGGTTAGAACGGAAACCTTGCTTACAGATGGGCAGGAATGGGAACTAAACATTCCTGTTTACAATGCATTCAGGAGGGATAAGGAAGGAAAAAAAGAGGATGGGGGTTGCAATCTTGAACAAGGATAATATTACAGTTCTACAGAGGGACGATATACTAGAGGGTTCAAAGACTGAATCTATTTGATTAGAGTTAAGGAACAGAAAAGGAACTGTTTACTATAGACCCCCAAATAGTGAGAAGGAGATAGAGGAGCAAATCTGTAGGCAAATTTCAGAGAAATGTAAAAATAATAGAGCAGTAATAGTTGGGGACTTCAATTACTGTAATATAGGCTGGGGGAGAAACAAAGAAAAGGGCAAGGAGGGTGAAGAATTCCTCAAATGCTACAGGAGAACTTTCTTAATCAGTATCATTCTAGCCCAATGAGGAAGGAAGCAGCGCTGGATCCAGTTCTCGGGAATGAGGTTGGGCAAGTGGAGTGTGTTTCATTGGGAGAACATAAGAGTCATAAGTCATAAGGGTAGAAATTAGGTCGCGCCCCATTTGGGGCACAAATATCGTCCGGACGCAAATATTAGCGCCTGGCGCTAATTATCGGCACTGACAGGAAACTTCACTTTTACCGCCCCGGGAGGTGAGTGGAGCGCTAAAGCAGGCGCTGCACACCTCTCTTAAGGCGCAAAGGCCAAGGAGTGAGGCGCTAACTCAGCGCACGAGCGCAGCGCAGCTGCTGCCAGTTAGCGAGGGAACACAGACACACTGGCGCCGGACACTTCTTAAAGCGGGGGGGGCCACTTGCTCCCCAGCCACACCCTGCTCATTGCAGCCTTGAATCTCAGCCTGGAGAGACCTGTAATCCATTTTGCTGCCAAGCATGGAGAGGGTGAGAGAACGCGCTCATCGCTTCACCGAGCGGGCCTTGGATGCTCTGCTTGACGCAGTGGAGCGCAGACGATGTATGCTGTTCCCTGAGAGTGGTAGGAGGCCTTTGCCACGCGAGTTCAGAAGAGTGTGGAGGGAGGTGGCTCAGAGCGTCTCCTCCAGGAGCATGGTGCCCAGGACCCATACTCAATGCCGCAAAAAGTTCAACGACCTCACTCGGGTCGTCAGGGTGAGTGGCTTTTTCTCAATACCTCTCCATCCCTCCATCTCAACCTCACTCTATGGCCAGAGGGTCTTAAAACCCCAATGCACAACACTCATCCAACACCTATGGCCCTTTCATCAAACACACACGCACATTCCACACTTTGCATACAGTAAGGGCTATTCACCTATGGGAGGCACATCAGGCAAGACCATGGCTGTATATTGTAAGGGCTATTCACCTATGGGAGGCACATCAGGCAAGACCATGGCTGTATATTTACTCAGATGCTGTCCTTTTTCTTGCAGGCTAAGCTGGCTCATAATCGGAGACAGCAGCAACGGACGGGTGGAGGGCGGCTTCAGCTGCAACCCCTCAGCGATCTGGAGGAGCGCGTCCACAGGATTGTGGCAAGCCGGGTGATCGGTCCCGTCGCCACTGGAGACGCCGACCCCGTTGTGGACAGCAATGGTAAGGTCATCACCTTTTTGTCCTCTGTCCTTCCACTTGTCCCTCACAATACCAGCCTTTGACACTTTCAATCCAACTTGCTAACTCGCTGCACTTATTCCTCCCTTACTGCCACCCTGTCCTCACGCTAAAGCCACTCTTGTACCTCTCTGCTTTCAGATGGTGATTCACCAGCTGAGGAGACGGGCCCTGAAGCTGCCACTGGGAGTGATGCTGCAGCTGAGGAGGAAGAGGAAGCCAGAGCATCAGTGCCACCCTCTCCCGAGGAAGCCCATGCCCACACTGGGAACACGCCTTCCCCGGAGGGGAGCAGGAGGGAAGGGGCTGATGATGGTGAAGCTCCAGGACCCAGCGGGCTGCAGCAACGCCATGGGGGGGGTAGGGAAGAACGGGGGCCTTCTCCCCAGAGGGAGAGTATGCCAGACACTCCTACTGCAATGGACGCAGAGGAGGAGCGGCTGATTGCAGAAATGAACACCCAGGCGGTGGGCATGCACACTGAGCTCATGGGTGCAGTGGGAAGGGTGCCCGATTGCATTGAGTCACTGGCAAGGAGTGTGGAGCACTTCGCTGTAGCACAGGCGGATGCCACACTAACGCTTAGTGCTGCAATTCAGTCACTGGCTGCCGTGATCCCACCTCTGACTGCTCTCATACAGACTCAGATGGAGGCCACGCGAGCACAGACTGCTGCCAACCTCGATGGTTCGTGCACATGTCCCCGGGGCTGTCACCGCGCCGCAGCAGGCCAGCAATCTGTTCTCCGGCAAATTGCTCCGGATGCTGAAGTGCTGCCCCGTGGGAGTGCCAGTGTGTCGGGCGAGCAGGGAGTTGCTGGCCTCTCTCACGATGACAGCATTCCTGCTGCCAACACTGTCACTTCTCCACTGCACTTGCCACTGCCTGTAGGACAGACTGCTGCCGCCCATGCAGAGTTGGTGCAGAATGCAGCCGGGCCCTCCAGGCCCAGAAGTGGTCGAGGCCGTCCTTCAGGGGCATCTGTAGTGTCAGGGTCTGACGAGCAGCAGCCTTCCACCAGCCTTGCTGCAGCCACTGAGGTCCCATTACGGAGGAGCAGTAGGGTTAGAAGGGGGGAAGTGCGCAAGGGAAGGAGATCACCCTCGAAGGGCAAAAAGTAGGAGGTGTGCCAAAATGCTGGTCATTTTTTTATTAAAGGCCGAGGTTCATGGTCCAACTTTTGTTTAGTGTTTTGTAGAATTCGCAATATATCGCGATTTTATTAATAAGGAGAAAAACACAGAGTTTCGTTCAAACAGCTTTTATTTCAGCAGAATGCTGTCAGGTTTCAAAGTGGACACAAGCAGCTTGTAAAATGGCCGCCGCACCTCGTGGCGGAACATTCTAGACTTTTCGACAGACAGACAAGATGGCGTTCCAATAAACATTTGTGCAAGATCGATTAAGATTCAGCACATTGAAGATAATACACGAGACATCATGGGTTTACAGTATACACATAAATACTGAAATCGGTCTCCCAGGTACGAATAAAAGCTATTGTACCAAGTAATCAAGAGCCCATCCAAAGACATTAATATGTAAAATCCCAACGACTCTACGATGAGAGAGCCGTTAGCGGGTAGTTACAGAAAACACTTGGAAGCCCCAAAACCCCTCCAGGGAGAACACCGACCGATTAAACAATAGGAGAGATATTAACAGGTACTCAGACATTTATGAGTAGCCCCGAAACCCATTAAAAACGGAGATCACCCTATACAAGACATTTGAGCGCCAAACCCTAACAAAAGGAAAAGACATTAAGGTTGGGCGGGAAACGGAAGATTTTGCACTATAATTACAAGCTCCAACCGTCCATCTTTCTCTTATCTTGCTGGTATTCATCCTCGTGGCTGCTCCTGTGTTCTTGACTCGCCGTCTTGTTCCTGCTTGCCTCGTGTCTCTTTTCAAAAGACTGTTGAACTTTGTGATCCGCTCGGATCTACCTCGTGTCGTGTCGCGAAGACCTGTGTAGAGCTGGGCTCTGAAGCCTTGAAGCGGGTGCACCATTCCGATAAGTCGGTAAACGGTATCGGAACCAAAGGCCCGAGATGAGATGAGATGAGATGAGATGAGATGAGAAGAGAAGAAGACCATACTTATCGCCACGGTCAGTAAGCCCCGACTGCGCCTGTAGGTCAAATTGACATTTTCCTTGCCAGGAAGACTTCTTCGAACTTTACAGAACTGACACAGGAAGACTCTTCTTCGAGTTTTATCGGACCTGTGCGAGGGCACAGGAAGATTCTTTTTTGAGTATTGTCCGAACTCTGAAAGCCACCAACACAGATCTTCATGACAGCAGACGTTCCAGCCTGCTAGCCGGAGCAGAAACGAGTAAAGAAGTGGGGCCAGGAGACCCCCTGATCGACACGTGGGTGCTGCGGTGAAAAACATCCGATCAGCTATTCGGAATTTCTCCGAGTTATCACGAGTGGTGAGCATGAGTCTCGAATCCTACGAATCTAGCTAGGACAGATATTGATAGGGGAGGGTTTCAAGTATTAAGGATAATTGTAATGTGTGCCCCCATTTACGATGTGTCGTTCGTTCCTCGTTTCCCCGAAATTAGTTATATAACTGCGTGTAAGATTGTACTGTCATTAATCTGTGCTTATGACATGTATTTCGTAATCTTAAGTATTATGCAATAAAGATTTTCCATTTCGTACCATTCAACCGAGTCTACCTGAGTTTCATCTCCATTACTGCTCTCGCATCTAAGTCCAGTGTCTAGAACCGTAAGGGCGAGTGATTCGAATTAATAGCGCAGATAGAAATAAATGGGTTTGATTTAATAGCCGTTGCAGAGTGACCAAGGTTGGTAACTAAATATTCCAGGATATTTGACTTTTAGAAGAGACAGGCAGAATGGAAAAGGAGAAAGGGGTAGCCCTGATAATAAAGGAGGGAATAAAGACAGAAGAGAGAAGGATCTTGGCTCGGAAACACAAAATTTAGAATCAGTTTGGGTGGAGCTAAAACAACAAGGGGCAGAAATCACTCGTGGGTGGTAGTCTATAGGCCCCCTAACAGTGGTTGGAGTGTCAGGCAGAGTATAAATCAGGTAATTAGAGATGGATGTAACAAGGGTAACACAGTAATCATGGGGGATTTTAACTTTCATATAGACTGGGCAAACCAAATTTGCAGAAATAGTGCAGAGGAAGAGTTCATGGAATGCATTCAAGATAGTTTTCTAAATCAGTATGTCAAGGAACCTATAAGGGAATTGGCTATTTTAGATCTAGTACTGTGCAATGGCACCGGGTTAATTAATAACCTTTTAGTAAAGGAGCCTCTGAGTAGCAGTGATCATAATATGATAGAATTTTATGTTGAGTTTGAGAGTGATTTAGTTAAGTCCGAAACTTGGGTCCTAAACCTGAACAAAGCAAACTACTATGTAGGTATGAGGGGCGAGTTGGCTAAGGTAGCTTGGGAAACTAGATTAAAAGATATGACAGTAGAAAAGCAATGGCAAACATTTAAAGAAATAATTCATAATTCTCAATGAATATACATTCCCTTAAGGAATAAAAACACCACAGGAAAAATGGCTCAACCGTGACTAACAAGAGAAATTAAAGATAGTATTAGATTAAAGGAAGAGCATATAATGTTGCCAAAAAGAGTAGTAAGCCTGAGGATTGGGATGATTTTAGAATTCAGCAAAGGAGGACCAAGAAATTGATGAAGAAAGGGAAAATAGAATGAGAGTAAACTAGCGAAAGACATAAAAACAGAGTGTAAAAGCTTCTATAGGTACGTAAAAAGGAAAAGATTAGCGACAGTAAATGTGGGTTCCTTACAGGCTGAGACCGGAGAAATTATAATGGGGAATAAGGAAATGGCAGTTAAATTAAACAAATACTTTGGCCGCAAACTTGCCGGCGCTCAGAGGGCGGATTTCGAGGCGGGTCGGGAGTAAAAATCAATGATTGATGGCGGGTTGCGAACCTGCCGCCATCCCGCCTCCACGTTACTTTGCCAAGTGTCGAGTCTGCGAGTCCCGATCAGACCCGACACCAAATGGCGGGAGAGGCACTTAATCTTATTTGAACTGGCTGTTGCGATTTGAGCTTTTTCTGCGTGTTGCCCATCGTCAGACAAACACGCCAGCTGCATTGCACCGGGTTTAGCAAGGAGATGAATTATTAGCAGCTGCTCCAGCAGCTTAAAAGCGGTCCTACAATATGGCTGAGTTTCAGATGGCACACGTTAGTGCTTTGAGGTTTTGGCTAACATTTTGCAGCTCTACTGATCTTGTGTTCAAGCGGAGATCCATCTTCAGTGTGACCTCCTTGGAAGACCCTCTTGCCACTTTGACTGAGCGCTTGCAACCTTTATTGCTCAACTGAGATATCCACCAGCGGAATGGGAACCATTTATATCCTCTCATCCTGGTCGTCAGATTCGGAGGAAGAGCAGCCGCGGCAGCAGCACAACCAGGCAGAACAGCTGCACCAGCAACAGGAGCGCCAACCTTCTCCTCAGCCACATCATGATGGACAGGGCAGAGGGCATCAGCGCAGGGCTGCACCTCTCCGCAGGAGATACCCCCACCACAGGTTTTGCAGGCCGAGGATGAGCTTCCTCAACATGAGTGAGCAGCAGTGCCAAAGGAGGCTGAGACTTTTGCGAGAGGTAGTCGCAGACATCTGCACAATGCTGCACCAACACTTGGAGCCCAGAGGAGCGGGTGGACCCTCCTACCAGCGGCTGTCAAAGTCACCACCGCACTCAACTTCTTTGCTTCGGGGTCCTTCCAGGGATCATCAGCAGACATCAGTGGTATCTCCCAGTCGGCCGCACACACCTGCATCATGCAGGGTACCGATGCCCTCTTTGCAAAGTCACACAATTACATCCACTTCTCCATGGATGAAGCAAGTGTAACCTTGCGTGTGGTTGGCTTTGCAAATATGGCAGGTTTCCCAATGGTGCAGGATGTCGTAGACTGCACACATGTGGCCTTAAGGGCACCCCATCACAACCCAGCTGTATTTGTCAACCGCAAGGGCTTCCACTCCCTTAACGTCCAGCTGGTGTGTAACCACAGGAAGATCATTATGCATGTTTGTGCCAAGTACCCTGGCAGTTGCCATGACTCCTTCATCCTGTGCCAGTCTACTGTGCCTCAGCTCTTCAATCCACCAACCCAACTTTCCAGATGGCTATGTGGCGACGAGGGCTATCCCCTGAAAAAGTGGCTCATGACACCGATGAGGAGGCCATCATACGAGGCTGAGGAGCGGTACAATGTGAGCCACATTTCCACCAGAAGCCTCATAGAGCAAACCATCGGCTTGCTGAAAATGCAATTCCGATGCCTCGACAGATCTGGTGGAGCCCTGCAGTACTCACTAGCCAGGATCTCCAGAATCATCGTGGTCTGCTGTGCCCTGCACAACATCGCACAGCAGCGCGGCTTAGCGCTGCCTGATGAACAAGTGGCACAGCGCAGAGCCTTCTCAGAGGAGGAGGAGGTGGCAGATGAGGGATACCTTGCGGGGTCGGATGTGCCAATTGCACCAACACGCGACCACATTGCTGGCCGTCAGGCAAGGGATGCACTGATCCATGCCAAATTCGCATAAGCTTACGTTTCAACCACAGGTGGCTGGCAGATGGCTATGAATGTCTGGATGACCTTCTTAACATGCCATACATCATCTCTCCAATAAACGGTGCTTTCCTCACCACAATTACAAATGCAAGTCGCCTTGAGCTCTCTCTGTGCAACTTCCATTTCTCAGAACACATAGGCCAATACTTCAAATCTTTGCCATCACTTTTGTTTAATCAAACCACAATCAGGATGACAATCGATACTTTCTAACACAAGTAACTACCCTTGTGATTATTTGTGTGTTAACTTTCTCTTACGCGTGGTGCTTCCCCTGTGGCTTCAGCAGATGTAGAGGCACCTTGCTCACTTTTATGCTGCGCCAGTTTAGACGCCTTTGGCAGGTGTCCTCTGGGTTTGGGAGCCTGGGAGGGCTCCGCCACAGTCTGCTCTTCCTGCGGCTGTGCCGGGGCTGAAATGGCCATCTCAGTTGGGTGCAGAATCTGGGGCTCTGACCGAGGGCTCCGCAGTGACATGGTCGTGTGAGCGCTTGGAGAGGAGCCCACACTTCCTTGTTGTCAGCCACCAACATCCCCCTCACGGGTCACCCACTCTTCAGTGCTAGCAAGTGGCTGGAAAGCACCTTGCTGCACATCAGTGGGGCCATGAGGACCCGTCTCTGTACTGACAGTCCTCTAACGGGGTTGTCCGTGTACCTCTGGTGTCTCTCCTCAATAGATGCCCATCTATCCTCCGTAGCAGACCATCTATTTAGAAGAGTCACCATGCTTTGTTGAGTCTGACGAGTTATCTCCTCCATGGAGGTTGCCAGCCTCTCCAAGGCGGCACGTTCATGCGCCATTGGCTCCACCAAGGCAGTGTTCATGTTTGAGATGGACTCCTCCCTTCTCTGCACACTCAGTTACCGTGGATACAAACCCTGTCAGAGACTCCTGCACTTGTTCCTAGAGTTCCAGCATCGCTCTCTTTCTGGATGGCCCCAGAGGCACAGCGTCTACATGCAGCTGAGCAGAGCTAGCTGCGTCCTGTGACCTCCAACGAGGACTCTCCACTGCTGTCGCTGTCTCCACCATCTGCTGATGCTCACTTGTGAGCTGTGATACACCAGGTCACAACACTACTCTTATGTCGCGAAGGACCCCCCCGAGGTGTGCGTTTCTGCGCTGGTGCTGGGTGTGCTGAGTCCTGGTGACGCTGCTCCCTCAGGCTGCAGGTTCCTCCTGAGGAGTCGTCCGGCTCTTCCTCCTGGACAGTGGGGAGGGGGGCTCTCAATGGTCCTGTGGGAGAGTAAATGCATGAGGTAGACATGTGATATTTAGGTAGCAGACACATCCATTGTGCAGATGATCAAAGGTCAATCTCTATGAACATCATATGCCATTTCAGTCAATCATGAAATCTAAATGAGAGGGTTGAAAAACTATTCTGTCACCAGCATCCTCTACTGCGCCCGTCTCTCCAGCCCCCACTTCCAGCTCCTCGCCACCTTCCACAATGTCGTGAGCAGCCTCCTCAGCGCTTCTCGATGTAGCGAGGGATGGTGGCCCTCCTCCTATCGTTGCTCTCTCCTTCTTGTGGGCTGTTGAGGTGAGCAGCCCACTTAATTTAAAATCGCAAATTGGGAGCGGCTGATACCGGCAGCGGGACTGGAACCCACCCACCAGGCAACCCGACTTCAACCCGCCTCCTCCAATAAAATCGCAGCCTTTGTGTCTGTCTTCATGAAGGAAGATCCAAAAAACCTCCCGGAAATATTGAAGAACCAAGGGTCTAGCGAGAATGAGGAATTGAAAGAAATTAGTAAAAAAAAAAAAAAATAGTACTGGAGAAATTAATGGGACTGAAAGCCGATAAATCCCCTGGACCTGATGGCCTACATCCTAGGGTTTTAAAAGAGGTGGCTATAGAGATAGTGGAAGCATTCGTTGTCATCTTCCAAAATTCCATAGATTCCAGAACGGTTCCCGCTGACAGGAAGGTAGCAAATGTAACCCTACTATTTAAGAAAGGAGAGAGAGAGAAAATGAGGAACTACAGACCAGTTAGCCTGACATCAGTAGTAGGGAAAATGCTAGAATCTATTATTAAGGACGTGGTAACAGGGCACTTGGAAAATAATAATAGGATTGGGCTGAGTCAACACGGATTTATGAAAGGGAAATCATGTTTGACGAATCGGTTAGAGTTTTCTGAGGTTGTAACAAGCAGAATAGATAACAGGGAACCAGTGGATGTGGTGTATTTGGATTTTCAGAAGGCATTCTATAAGGTGCCACTCGGTTATTAAACAAAATTAGGGCTCATAGGATTGGGGGTAATATACTAGCATAGATTGAGGATTGGTTAACGGACAGAAAACAGAGACTAGGAATAAACGGGTCATTTTCGGGTTGGCAGGCTGTAACTAGTGGGGTACCGCAAGGATCAGTGCTTGGGCCTCAGTTATTCATAATCTAGATCAATGATTTAGATGAGGGGACCAAATGTAGTATATCCAAGTTTGCTGATGATACAAAGCTAGGTGGGAATGTAAGTTGTGAGGAGGATGCAAAGAGGCTTCAAGGGGATATAGACAGGCTAAGTGAATGGGCAAGAATATGGCAAATGGAATATAATGTGGAGAAATGTGAAGTTATCCACTTTGGCAGGAAAAATAGAAAAGCAGAGTATTTTTTAAATGGTGAGTGATTGGGAAATGTTGGTGTTCAGAGGGACCTGGGTGTCCTTGTACACAAATCACTGAAAGTTAACATGCAGGTACAGCACACAATTAGGAAAGCAAATGGTTTGTTGGCCTTTATTACAAGAGGATTTGAGTATAAGAATAAAGACGTCTTACTGCAATTATATAGGGCCCTGGTGAGACCACACCTGGAGTATTATGTACAGCTTTGCTCTCCTTACCTAAGGAACGATATACTTGCCACAGAGAGAGTGCAACGAAGGTTCACCAGACTGATTCCTGGGATGGGGGGATTGTCCTATGAGGAGAGATTGAGTAGACTAGGCCTATATTCCCGAGAGTTAAGAAGAATGAGAAGTGATCTCATTGAAACATACAAAATTCTTACCAGGCTTGACAGAGTAGATGCAGGAAGGATGTTTCCCCTGGGTGGGGAGCCTAGAACCAGGGGTCACAGTCTCAGAGTAAGGGGTCGGCCATTTAGGACTGAGATGAGGAGAAATTTCTTCATTCAGAGGGTGGTGAATCTTTGGAATTCTCTACCCCAGAGGGCTGTGGAGGTTCAGTCGTTGAGTATATTCAAGGCTGAGATGGATAGATTTTTGGATATTAAGGGAATCAAGGGATATGGGGATAGTGCAGGAAAGTGGAGTTGAGGTAGCAGATCAGCCATGATCTTATTGAATGGTGGAGCAAGCTCGAGGGGCCGAATGGCCTACTCCTGCTCCTATTTCTTATGATGTCATGAGGAGAAATGCAGCAGCTAATTTGTGCACAGCAAAGTTCCACAAACAGCACTGAGATAAATGACCAGATAATCTGTTTTTTCGATGATGCTAGTTGCGGGACACCAGGAGAACTCCCAAGCTCTTCTTCAAATAGTTCCATGAATCTTTTAAGTCAACCTAAGGGAGAGACAAGGCCTCAGTGTAACGTCTCATTCAAAAGATGGCACTTCCAACAGTGCAGCTCTCCCTCAGTATTGCACTGAAATGTCAGCCGAGATTGTGTGCTCAAGTCTCTGGAGTGGGGCTTGAAGCCACAACTGCCTGACTCAGAGGTGAGAGTGCCACTGAGCCACGGCTGACACAATGGCTATTAATTATTACTTAAGTGTTAGCAGCTATATTGAAAAATCTTTGACTTAGAACAATTGTGAGGCAGCATACAGAAAATGTATTAATCTTTTTTCAAGATTGTATTGCTAAGTTTGCTAGTGGTTAAATGTATACTTTGATAGTAGCAGAATGCTAATCAGGTTAATCTGTGTTAAAAAGGAATTCTATTTTGGATTTATAATTGAGGAACCTAACTATAATTTGTTAAAGGATCTCAGGAGCGTGATAGACAAAGTTGCAATTTTTCTTAATAAGAAGTTGGATGAAAAAGTAGACCTTTCTCTCTGGGGGTGATTCCACAACCCAATGCTCCCTGCTGTGGGGATGCTCACAAGATGTGCATCTCAGGAAATCATTGGTGCACAGTTCATGGTTTTGGATCCATTGATTTTAATGGCCAGTGTTTTCCCAAGATGCACTTCTGATGAGCACCACTCCCCATTGGGATTGTTGGATCACAAAATCACCCTGTCTGTGTTTTTGGTCCAGGTTCAGTATTGTACTGATATGCATTCTTCTACCTGTATCATATTAGGAATTGTTAATCTGTTACTAATTCTAAGTTGATGTGACATGTACATTTATTATTTTTATTTAAAGTTTAATTTTGAGATTATTTAATTTTTAGGGGTTGCTGGAGACTGGAAGAATCACTTTCTGGTGTCTCAGAATGAGTGGTTTGATTCCATCTACCAGGAGAGGATGGCAGACTTCCCTTTGAAGTTTGACTACGATATTGATCTGCTTTCTTACCCAAATAAGCAGTAATTTTAAATTGTTGTAAACATTTAAATATTGGCTCATGCTCAATTCTCCACACCTCCTTGTCTTTCTATTTTCAACAACAACAACAACGTGTATTTATATAGCAACTTTAGCGTAGTAAAACGTCTCAAGGCATTGCACAGGAGTATTTTAAGACACAAAATTTGACACCGAGACACAAGGATAAATTAGGGAAGGTGACCAAAAGCTTGGTCCAAGAGGTAGGTTTTAAGGAGTGTCATATCGGAGGAAAGTGGTAGAGAGGCGGAGAGGTTTAGGGAGGGAATTCCAGAGCTTAGGGCCAAGGCAACAGAAGGCACGGCCACCAAAGGTTGAGCGATTATAATCAGGGATGCTCAAGAGGGCAGAATTAGAGGAGCGCAGATATCTCGGGAGGGGGTTGTGGGGCTGAAGGAGATTACAGAGATAGGAAGGGGCGAGGCCATGGAGGGATTTGAAATGTCGGTCAGCGAGCACAGGGGAGATGGGCGAACGATACTTGGTGCAAGTTAGGACACGGGCAGCCGAGTTTTGGATGACCTCAAGTTTACAGAGAAAGTTTTCCACAGAAATACCTGTAGCAGTGTTCGCACTGATACTCTACCCTACAAATAGCTGCTGTACTCTCTCGCCCTCCACACTTCTCTCCAAACTTGGACATCAGTTCGTTGATGCTCCAAGCTGACTCCACCTTATCTGCAAGTGAACTTCATCCCACCACGGAACCTTTGACTTTAATTTTGGACTCTCTCTTGTGATCTCCTTCCTATTTGCTATTTACTACCAGAACATATTTACCCTAACCAGTGCCATGCCTATGTAACTTGGGTTTCCCTGTGTCCATTTGAGTGAGCATTTTGGCTGCCGCCCCAGACCTGAGCCCATTACTTCAATGTGCCTTTTCTTTCTCTTTTTGTCCTTCTTGAGCCCTTCTCTCCTGTCTCCTCGCTTCACTTACCCAGTCATGCCTACATCCATTTCTCCCCTCGCGGGTACTTTGCCCCCACAGATCCTGACCCTAACTCTTCACTAGTCCTCGATCTTAAAAACTCTCCTGCAGGGATCCCAGGCTTGACTCCCTCTTGGATAAGCCCACAGCTTCCCACTGTGCCTCTCGCAGCATGCTCTGAAGGGACCATTGAGGCACTCGTCGCTGCCTCCTTACGAGCAGCAACCTTAACTACCCCATCCTACTCTCTCACCAACCTTCCCACCCAGCACCCTTGCTGGGAGTTAATTTTGTCAACCTCCTTCCCGTCTCACTCAACCATCCCACCGTTGACCCTGCCAGCGGATCAACAATCATCGCCCCTCTCCGTGTCTCCCTCCAGAATGTCCTCCCTCAACTTCTCCCTCCATCTCAACTCTTCTACGCATGTTCACGGCCACCCCCTCGACTTTGCCATCTCGCGTGGCCTCTCTATTCCCATCATCTCAATCACAGACAAGGCCATCTCTGATCACTTCCTTATATACCTCACCACTCACATCCTCCTTCACCTTCCAACCTCA
The DNA here is from genome assembly GCA_030390025.1 of Squalus acanthias. Lineage (NCBI taxonomy): Eukaryota > Metazoa > Chordata > Chondrichthyes > Squaliformes > Squalidae > Squalus > Squalus acanthias. Next base: position 7,278,809 of record JASTWF010000031.1, read on the forward strand.
CTTCCTTTTGCATCCGTCCCTGGAAAAAAACTCTCTCCCAACTGTCTAGCCTTTGGCCCTCCATTCATTACAACACTTCTGCAGCTACCAATGTGCTCAATCACACCATCACCTCCACCTTTAATGCCCTGATTCCCAGTAAAACGTTACACTCTCCCACCCTGGTCGTTCCCCTTGGTACGGCCCCCATTTTCATTCCCTTAAGTCCAAGGGACATAGTATCAGCAGTGACTCAGTCATAGCGCTCTCGCCTCCGAGTCAAAGGTTGTGGGTCCAAGTCCCACTCCAGAGACTTGAGCACAGAAATCTAGGCTCATAATCCAGCGCAATACTGAGGGAATGCTGCACTGTTGGAGGTGCCGTCTTTTGGATGCTCCCTAAGTTGGACGTAAAAGATCCCATTACACTATTTCAAAGAAGAGCAGTGAAATTCTCCTCGGTGACCTGGCCAATATTTATCCCTCAATCAACATCACTAAAAACAGATGACCTGGTCATTATCACTTTGCTGTTTGTGGGAGCTTACTGTGTGCAAATTGGCTGCTGCGTTTCCTACATTACAACAATGATTACATTTCAAAAGTACTTCATTGGCTGTAAAGCGCGTTGGGACTCCGGAGGTCGTGAAAGGCGCTATATAAATGCAAGTCTTTCTTTCTTTGAACGTTTATGGCACATACTAGTTGAGCCAGATCTGGCTGGACCGCATCAAGCACTATCGGTCCCTGCTCTCCTCTGCCAAAATTGCTCACTACTTCAGGATCATCCTGGAATGCAAAGATACACACCACCTCCTTAAACCTCTTTCCTCCCCTCTAACACGTGCATGGACTGCTTTGTCAGTAAGATTGAGTTGAGACCATCCGTTCAGCTGCCTCTGCTGCATCCCTCCCATCCCCTAGCCCACCAAGCCAAGCTTCCACCAAGGTCCCCCACCATAGACTTGAGCTTACATCTCTCTCTAGTTTCTCTCCTATCTCCCCATATGTCCTCTCCAAGCTTATCTTGTCCATGAGACCCACCTCCTGCTCTCTTGACAATATTCCCACCAAACTGCTGACCACCCAACTTCCCTGCCTGGCCCCCATGCTGCCTGATATTTTAAATGGTTCCCTCTCCTCCGGCTCTGTCCCACTCCCTTTCGAAGCTGCCGTCGTCACCCCTCCTCCTCAAAAAAACCACCCTTGACCCCTCTGTCCTTGCAAACTACTGCTCCATCCCCAACATCCCTTTCCTCACCAAGATCATTGAACATGTTGTTGCCTCCCAAATCTGTGCCTATCTTTCCCACAACTACATCTTTGAACCAGTCCAATCTGATTTTTGGCCATACCACAACACTGAAACAGCCCTAATCAAAGTCACAAATGACATCCTCAATGCACGATCCCTTCTCATCCTCTGAACCTGTATGCAGTCTTTGACCACACCATCCTCCTCCAACGGCTCTCCTTCGTTGTCCAACTGAGTGGGACTGCCTATACTTGGTTCCACTCTTGCCTATCCAGTTATAGCCAGAGAATCTCCTGCAATGGCTTCTCTTCCCATCCCTGCACCATTATCTCTGGAGTCCCCCAAGGATCTATCTTTGGCCCTCTCCTATTTCACATTTACATGCTGCCCCTCAGTCCGAAGACACAATGTCAGGTTCCACACGTACGCTGATGATACCCAGCTCCAACTCATCACCACCTCTCTCAACCCCTCCACTGCCGATGTGTTGTCAGACTGCTTGTCTGACATCCAATCATAGATGAAGCCAAAATTCCTTCCAACTAAACATTGGGAAGACTGAAGCCATGGTCTTTGGCCCACGCCAAAAGCTCTGTTCTCTGGCCACCAATTCCACCCCTTCCCTAACCACTGTCTCAGACACTTCTGTAATATCGCCCGTCTGTGCCCCTGCCTCAGCCCATCTGCTGCTGAAACCCTATTCCATGCTTTTTTTTACCTCCAGACTCAACTATTCCAATGCTCTCCTGGCTGGCCTTCTATCTTCCAGCCTCCACAAACTTCTCATTCAAAATTCTGCTGCCTGTATCCCAACTCACACAAAGTCCTGTTCACCCATCACACCTGTGCTCACTAACCGACAATGGCTTCCGGTCGACTAATCAAATCAAATTCTCATTCGTGTGTTGAAATCCCTCCATGGCCTCACCCCTCCCGAAATCTCTGTAACCTCCTCCAGACCTACAACCCTTCAAGATCTGTGTTCCTCCACTTCCTTCACCCACCATTGGTGGCTGTCTAGGCCCTAAGCTCTGTAATTCCCTCCCCAAACCTCATCGTCTCTCCGCCTCTCTCTCCTCCTTTAAGATACTCACCTCTCCTCATAAACCCACTCTCGACCCCTCTGTCCTTGCACGTTACCACCCCATCTCCAATCTCCCTTTCCTCTTCAAAGCCCTTAAACGTGCTGTCACCTTCCTAATCTGTACCCATCTTTAGCGCAACTTCATGTTTGAATCCGCCCAATCAGGTTTCTGCCCCTGCCACAGCCCTGAAATGGCCCAAATCACATTCACAAATGCATCCTCTGTGACTGTGAGCACTTTGCACTCGTCCTCTTCCTCATTCTTAACCTCTCTACAGCCTTTTGACAGTTGACCACACCATCCTCCACCTCTCATGTATTATCCACATGAGTGGGACTTCCCTTGCTTAGTTCCATTCTTACCTATCCAATCATAGCCAGAGAATCTCTTGCAATGATTTCTCTTCCCGCTCACACACCATTATGTCTGGAGTCCCTCAAGGATCTATCCTTGGCCCCCTCCATTTCTTCATCGACATGACCCCTTGGTGACACCATTCGAAGACATAAGGGGTCAGGTTCCACATATATGCTGATGACACCCTGCTCTACCTCTCCATCACCTCTCTTGATTCCTCCACTGCCTTAGTGTTATCAGACTGAAATCCAGTCCTGGAGGAGCTGCAATTTCCTCCAGTTGGGAATATTGGGAAGACCAAAGCCATTGACTTTGGCCCACGCCACAAACTCTGTTCTCTGACCACTAATCCCACCCCCTCCCTGACCACTGTCTCAGGCTGACCAGACTGTTTGTAACCTCGGTGTCCTATTTGACCCAGAGCTGACCTTCTAACCTCATATTTTCTCCATCACAAAGACTCCTGACTTCCTCTTCCGTAATATCGTCCATCTCCGCCCCTGCCTCAGTCAGAACTCTGCTGCTCCTATCCTATCCTGCGCAAAGTCGTGCTCACTCATTAACCGTATGTACACTGACCTACACTGGCACCCAGTGCCCCATCGTCTCAAATTTAAAATTCCAATTCCTCACTGCCTTCCTACTGCTGCCCTTTGATTCTTGTATCCGCCTTGACTAAGACCCTAGCTACCTTCAATGCCTCTCTTGGCATTCTCGGAAGGGCTCATGGAGGCACTCAATGCTGTCGCTTTAAGAACAGCAACAGCAACTTCCCCATCCTCCTCTATCACTCACCTTCCCATTCACTGCACCCATTATGGGCTAAGTTCACCAACCTCCTTCCTGTCCCACTCACCCAACCCACCACTGTCCACTGGGATTCTGCCAGTGGATCAACAATCACCACCCATCTCCGCATTTCTCTCCGGATTGTCCGCTCACTCGTGAACAAGACCCTTGCCATCCACGATCATATTGTGGATGATTGCATTGATATTATGGCCCAGACGGAAACTTAGCTCACAGGTGAAGACACCTTGCCCCTTACTGAAGCCTCCCAGCCTGGCTATACGATCCACCATTTACCCCACCCAAAGCGCCGCAGAGACATTGTGGCCCTTATCACCAAATCACACCTTCGTCTCTCGAACTTCTTCTGTGGCACCTTCTGCTCCTTCCACCCCCTCACCTCCCCTTTAAAATCCCGAGTTTTCTACCCTTCTCCTTGTGTATGGTGTCCCCTACAGCAAACCCTGGGCAGTGCTTCAACAGGCCTTTTGCAGCTCAAGGCCTCTGCCCTAAATTGTTGCTCCCTCTGTGCCTGGTGTGCTTGTGCCACCAGCGCACAGGAGCAGAATTTCCGCTCCAATATTGTTTGGAGTCAGCAGTGCCACCCAGTGGCTGAAGTCAGGTGTTACAAATATATTATTTTTCTCCATCAAAGTTCTTTTTAGCACCACACGGCAGCAAAAATAAGCTGCTATCAAAGTTACTGTCTAATGGGGAAGAAAGAGAATTTTGTGCTGGTAAAAAGGAGGACAGAATGAGAAGAAAGCAAAAGAGAATGGGGGTAATGTTGACTTTGTGCCATCGTGTAAAACGGGCGATAGCGGAACGACAGCCAGTTTTACATCTCTCACGATTTTTATTTCCATTGAAGTAAAATGGCAAAAATCAAAAGTTTCTGGGAGTTGGAGGCCTGCTCTCAGACTCTCCTAGAAAACAACCCTTCCGCCTTCAATGCGGGCCGTGGATCAGTTTTTGGTGGTCTGGGCTGTGGGCGTTAGAGTGTGGCTTCTTGTGCTGCTCCTCCCACAACCCCAGCTCTGGCAGATGCCCGATTTTCACCCATAGTGGCGCAGATGCCTGCCTGCAAAATGCAAATTACAAAACCTCCACCTGACCCCAGATACTCTGATGCACCAGTGGCAGAGGTTCCTAGCGGGCGCATCCCACCATTTATGCCGAGAGCAAAGGCCCATAACGTTTCAGGCCTTGTATGACAAGGTTCTGGAAAAACACCGAAAAACATTGGGAAATGTGGTTGTTGGAAAATTGAGACGTTGCTGTTGTTGTTGACGTGTGTCATGCCTCTACCATTCCTGCAGGATGTGCATGGGGAACAATGCCTTCTCATAACAACAACAACAACTTGCATTTATATAGCGCCTTTAAAATAGTAAAACGTTCCAAGGCGCTTCACAGGAGCGTCATCAAACAAAATTTGACACTGAGTGACATAAGGAGATATTAGGGCAGGTCACCAAAAGCTTGGTCAAAGAGGTAGCCTTTAAGGAGAGTTTTAAAGGAGGAGAGAGAGGCGGAGAGGCAGAGAGGCTTATGGAAGGAATTCCAGAGCTTAGGGCCTTGGCAGCTGAAGGCATGGCCGTCAATGGTGGAGCAATTAAAATCAGGGAGGCGCAAGAGGCCAGAATTGGAGGAGCGCAGAGATCTCGGAGGGTTGTAGGGCTGGAGGAGGTTACAGAGATAAGGAGGGGCGAGGCCATGGAGGGATTTGAAAACATGGTGAACATTTTTTAATGGAGGCGTTGCCGGACCAGGAGCCAACGTAGGTCAGCGAGCACAGGAGTGATGGGTGAACGGGACTTGGTACAAGTTAGGACACAGGAAGCAGAGTTTTGGATGAGCTTAAGTTTATGGAAGGTGGAAGATGGGAGGCTGGCCAAGAGAGCATTGGAATAGTCAAGTCTAGAGAGAACAAAGGCATGGATGAGGGTTTCAGCAGCAGATGCATGTCTGATCGGGACCGGTACCAGCTGCTTGTCACGGACGTATGTTTTTGCTGTATAACTACTGTGTCATATTCCGTCTTAAACTCCGATGTCAAGGGATTATACAAGAATGGATCAGGAAAAAAAAGGGAGGCTTTTAGCAGATACAAAGGACTAAAAACAGTGGAAGCCCCAGAGGAGTATAGAAAGTGCAGGGGGGTGCTTAAAGAAATTAGGAGAGTGAAGAGGGGGCATGAAAAAATATTGGCGGGTAAAATAAAGGAAAATCCCAAGGTGTTTTATAAGTATATTAAGGGCAAGAGAATAACCAGGGAAAGAGTAGGGCCCATTAGGGACCAAAGTGGCAATCTGTGTGTAGAGCCATAAGATGTAGGTGAGGTTTTAAATGAATATTTTGCATCTGTGTTCACTATGGAGAAGAACAATGTAGGCATAGAAATCAAGCAGGGGGATTGTGATATACTTGAACAAGTTAGCATTGAGAGGGAGGAAGTACTAGCGGTTTTAGCGGGCATAAAAGTGGATAAATCCCCAGGCCCAGATGAGATGTATCCCAGGCTGCTGTGTGAGGCAAGGGAGGAGATTGCAGGGGCTCTGACACAAATTTTCAGAACCTCTCTGGCCACAGGGGAGGTGCCAGAGGACTGGAAGACAGCTAATATAGTACCATTATTCAAGTAGGGAATTACAGGCCAGTGAGCCTAACATCAGTGGTAGGGAAATTGTTGGAAAAAATTCTGAGGGACAGAATTAGTCTCCACTTGGAGAGGCAAGGATTAATCAAGGATAGTCAGCATGGCTTTGTCAGGGGGAGATCATGTCTAACCAATTTGATTGAATTTTTCGAGGGGGTGATTAGGTGTGTGGATGAGGGTAGTGCAGTTGATGTAGTCTACATGGACTTCAGTAAGGCTTTTGACAAAGACCCGCTTAGTGGCAGGAGGCAGAGGGTGATGGTCGAAGGTTGTGTTTGTAACTGGAAGCCTGTGTCCAGTGGTGTACTGCAGGGATCGGTGCTGGGTCCCTTGCTGTTTGTAGTGTACATTAATGATTTAGATATGAATGTAGGAGGTATGATCAGTAAGTTCGCAGATGACACGAAAATTGGTGGAGTGGTAAATAGCGAGGAGGGAAGCCTCAGTCTACAGGACGATACAGATGGGTTGGTCAGATGGGCAGAACAGTGGCAAATGGAATTTAACCCTGAAAAGTGTGAGGTGATGCATTTTGGGAGGACTAACAAGGCAAGGGAATACACAATGAATGGTAGGACCCTCGGAAGGACAGAGGGTCAGAGGGACCTTGGTGTGCATGTACAAAGATCCCTGAAGGCAGCAGGACAGGTAGATAAGGTGGTTAAGAAGGCATATGGGATACTTGCCTTCATTAGCCGAGGCATAGAATATAAAAGCAGGGAGGTTATGATGGAGCTGTACAAAACGCTAGTTAGGCCACAACTGGAATACTGTGTGCAGTTCTGGTCGCCACACTATAGGAAGGATGTGATTGCATTGGAGAGGGTGCAGAGGAGATTCACCAGGATGTTACCTGGGCTGGAGCGTTTCAAATATGAAGAGAGATTGGACAGGCTGGGGTTGTTTCCTTAGAGCAGAGAAGGCTGAGGGGGGACCTGATTGAGGTGTACAAAATTATGAGGGGCATAGATAGGGTAGATAGAAGGGAACTTTTCCCCTTAGTCGAGGGGTCAATAACCAGGGGGCATAGTTTCAAGGTAAGGGGCAGGAGGTATAGAGGGGATTTGAGGAAAAACTTTTTCACCCAGAGGGTGGTTGGAATCTGGAACTCACTGCCTGAAAGGGTGGTAGAGGCAGGAACCCTCACAACATTCAAGCAGCATTTAGATAAGCACTTGAAACGCCATAGCATACAAGGCTATGGACCAAGTGCTAGAAAATGGGATTAGAATAGATAGGGCTTGATGGCCGGCGCAGACACGATGGGCCGAAGGGCCTCTTTCTGTGCTGTATAACTCTATAACTATGATTAAACGCAATATACCCATCATATTGGTTTGCACTCGATCCTGAATATTTGAAAGACCAGAGATAATCTAATCTCTACAATGGTGCCCCCATAGCCCCAATTAACATACCCTATGTTATTGAAGAACTCCAGGCCAACAATTCAACAATGGCCACTGCCACCTTATCATTTCCCTAATTCTGGGAAAGACAGGAGAGGAATTACAATTGCGGACCAGTCAGGTCATCTTCAACTAAAGTGATCTGTCAGGAATGCTCTGTACAACTCATTGCTGAAGGTGGAAGACAACCAAAAGGAAGAAAGTCTTAAAGGGAAATGCCCAGAAACAGAGCAAAATCATGGGCCAACTAACAGATCGGTCATAATTCAGACTCACCAAGGAGTTCACAATGATGTTCATTATGAATTGGTACCGGTACTGATATTCCTCTCAGAGATAACCTTTCCATCAGGGCTATGTCAGCCGGCCCACTACATTATACAGTGCAACGCAGTGGAGGTCGGGATTTAGACCAAGCTTGGCCCCCACAACCTCACAAGACAGCCCATAAAATACAACAAAGGGACGTAGGAGAATGGATTGGAATCGTGGCTACTGCAGGCACTTCAGCATGGAATAGGTTATATATTGAATCAATATGGGAATAATAATATGAATCGATGCGGGAACAACTGAAGGGTATTTTCAGAGGCGTGAATAAGTGGAATAAAGATCTGATATATGAGACCCAACAGGGAACAGTGTCAACAGCCAAACTAACAAAAGGCGTGGAGTGAGTAATGGCAGGGGTAAATGACATTATCAATGGAACTAATCCAGAGTATAAAGACCAAAATGTATCCACAGCCATCACCTCCAGCATGTATGGGAGTTTTGTTTTGCATCAGATACAGCAAGTATTAAACGATATTGAGAATAACAAGATACCAAAATAGGTTACTGACAAACATTTACAGGAATGGTACAAGGTGGACTATGACCTATGTAAGGCTAGAAGGTATGGAACGGCAAAAACCTTGTAATACTACAATGGGGAAGATGGTTCTTCCACTGTTGATAACATTGCCTCAAATATGGGGCAGGCCGATGGAAGTATTTAGCATACAGTCAGTAGGTACACTTGAGGGGAAAACCTTTAAAGGACTCACCACCTTCCCCAAACACCTGGCAAAGGGACGTGAAGGAGAATGGAATTGGGGGGAACTGACTTGCTGTAGACTGGTGGCAGGAAGCTGGATCTGTCGGTGTGACATACTCCAGAGAAATATGTCAACCTGTGTGTTCACCTTGGGAGATGAGGACCCCGAGTGCCTGGTAAGAGTTATCAAGAGGTGGGCGGGTAACCAAGCGGCCTATCAAAACCGAGGTTGATAGCGATACTGTATAACCACTAGTGACATCACGTTCAGGCATGGTACTACCGTCTGCCCTATCACAAATTCCCCCTTCTTTCTCACCCTCACAGAAATTACTCAGACTGGGGAACATACTCTCATGCTGACTTGTGGCAGAGATTCACGTTAATCTCACACTGCGGGAGGAGGCATTGCAAACAATAGCACCCTTTGGCCACACTGTTCCTCCGTTGTCATTGAATCTTAAATCCATACTGGCACAGTCACACTCCTCACTTCACCACCTGGTTAAGATGAAACAAGCTTATAGAACAAAAGATGCAAATGATAGGGGATCATGAATGGTGGCAAACCGTTTACAATATAGGTCAGCACCCATGGAATGGAATAATATCCATGGGGGAAAAATTGGTGATTGCTAGCAAAGCTGTCAGTGTCACCACCAACTGCTGTTAACGGCCGCTCAAAATGGCCGCAGTGCTAACCGACCTAAATTGGTGTGGGGGCATGGAGGTAGGTGGCGCAGCTCTAATCTTAGGTGCAACGCCGTCCTGGTGGCGTTGCACGAGGGATCCAGGATCAATTTGTAGTTCTGGTGCGGCGTTGCTGCTTCCCCGAGCGTCTGTGTGCGAGGCTGTGAAGCTCACAATGCATTGTGGGCAGTGAGGAGCTCTGAAATTTAAAGGGGCCATGCACATTGAAGCAAGACAAAATAAATTGCACTGATTCAATACATTTTTCAGCCCTTTCCATCTTTTTACAAATATTCAATATTTAAAAGAATTTCCAAACGTGATTATTCAGCTCTTAAAGCTGAATTACCTTCCAAAACTGAACAAATGGGCAAACTGCCTCAGCTCTAACACAAGTGGCTCAGCAAGCCAGGGAAGGGGCACCAGCCTGATTCCTGGGATGGCTGGACTGTCGTATGAGGAGAGATTGGGTCGACTAGGCCTGTATTCACTAGAGTTTAGAAGAATGAGAGGGGATCTCATTGAAACGTATAAAATTCTGACAGTCGGCGTGTGATGTCAACACGCTGCCATTGTTTTTTTTAACAGGGCGCAAAGGGGCCCACGAAGATGGCGGCCACCACGGGGACCGCCTCCAGCTGGCGCAAGAGCGGCAGGTGCCATTTTTCCGAGAATCGCTGGCACTAACAGCTGGCGGTAAGTATATGAATTTCTTGCCCCAGGAGTTTTGTTACTAGCCCAGATAATTGTCCTCATTATTATGATTGGAACATTGTGTCGATTCAAAAGTTAATTAAGAGACTGTCACAGAAAACTCAGAACTTGCCGTTAACCGCTTTAATTAGGTGAGGGGTCAGGAAATAGTTCCTTCACCCTCAATGACAGGACTGGAAAAATTAGCATTTTACATATTTTTCTAGTGTCTAAAACTTATGTTCTGATTAGGTGTTTTTAACATATAAACAACTCACTTTTGGGTTAGGCATTCGAACACAAATAACCATCTCATGCTTATAGGAATTAAATTAAACATTAACATATAAACAGCTAAAAAGACAGAAATGGACAAATTAAACTACCCAGAAGGCAGAGCGATATAGCTAACAAAGGATGCTTCTGAAACTTGATTATACAGCAGTCTGTTTCAAGGATAAACAGCAAGAGTTTGGACACTGATAAGGCGGGAGGAGGGGTCGGGAGCGGGAGTGGTGGGTCGGCAATCGGGAGGGGAGAGAGGATCGGGAGGGGTCGGCAATCGGGAGGGGGACAGAAGATCGGTAGGCAGGAGAGAGGATCGGGAGGGGGGAGAGAGGATCGGCAGGCGATGGGGGGTGGTCGGGGGTTGGGGAGGTCGGGGATCGGCAGGCAAGCAAGGATTGCGGCGGGGAGTTTGGGGGGAAGTTGGCCAGGGATCGGAGGGGTGACGGAGGATAGGCAGGGTGGGAGATAGGATCAGGGCAGGCCTCATCGTCGTTGGGGTGGGGGTGGGGGAGGTCTGGGGGTGATCAGAGGCCTCATGGGGGTGGTCTCCGATTGCGGGGGGTGGGTATGGTAGAGACCCTGGATCCAGGAGGTAGGTATACAGCCACTTACCACCTGGATGCAGCAAGTCACTGCCTCTGTATAACTGCCGGGTTTCACGAATTGTGTGAAACCCGTCCACATACAGTTACACTCAAAATCTCATTATAATATTGAAATTGAGGTTATGCACTCTAGTGCTCCTACAAAGTGTTCCCCCAGTGGCTGCAGTATGGGAGGTGGAAGGCTGCTGTGGCACAGTTGAGGTGCTTGTGGTCAGCGGTGGAGAGTTCAGGCCTGAGAGGGCCTGGCTGCTGACTGCAATAACTCAGCGTTTGCTGGGACAGTATGTCCTGGCTGGCTTCCCGACACCAAAGCATTGGTTGAGGAGGAATGCGAGAGTACAGGCATTATGTCATCCTGAGAGATAGCAACATGTTTCCCTTTCCACCAAAAGACTGCCTCTCCCACTGATCTGCGGGGAGCAGATTGTAGGACTGTGACCCGATGGAAGCCCCTATCTATTCTGTCTCCCAGCTGGTCCAAGGTGGAGAAGATGGTGAAGCCCCGATCCTGCATGTCACAGATGAGTTTTCCTGTAAAATGCTATTACTGGTGTCACACATGCGGGTTTGGGAGGGCCCAGTTTCAGCCTCCATTGAGGTGACCACACACTCCATGTTAGAGTGTTGATGCCATGGGCCAGAATCCCACACAAGTCGATAGTGGACTTCTCCGCAATCTCCGACATGTAACGGAAGGTCCCTGGCAGGCAGTCCAAGGTATTGACCAATTGCTGCTGCATAGAAAGCATCTTTCTTTTAAAGGCTGGGTCCCTTAAGTCTACATCACTGTCCTCTTCAACAGAGCTAGGATTCAAGTTGAGCTTCGGTGAGCTGTTTACTGGTGCTGATTTCTGTACTGCTGCTGAGAAGGGTGAGAATGAGTGATAGAGCATCTCTGGGAGGGTTCTCCGCTGCAGTCTATGCTCCTCCAACTCCTGAGACATGTGATTGGCCTAAATAAAGGAAAGAGGGACAAGGGTTAAGATGTAGGGCTAAAAATTTGTTTGCCCCTGTATACGGGCGTGGGCATCACGAAGCGAGATCATACCGCGCCCGTTCAAAGTAATGCGGGCAGCACGCAAATTTCATGTTGCCTGCTCATTTGAATGATTGTGGCGTACAGCCCAGTGCTGAACACATTGCTGAGTGGCTGCACGCTCAGCAGGGGGTCCAAGTTTGTGCGAGGATAGCACCAATTAAAGCTAGGCTGCATTTCTTAAAGCCAGCCTGCACCTTTTAAAGGGGAGGTGCATTCTGGCTGCAGCAGGTGATTCAACTGGCTGGGGAACAGAGAGTGAGTAGGAAGAAGTACAATGGCACAACAGATGAGAGAGTGTGCTCCCAGGTTCTCGGATGCTGCACTGGAGGCCTTGGCGCAGGAGGTGGACAGGAGGATCATGGTCATTTTTCCATAGGGGGCCAGGAGGCCCTCCAGGCAAATGTAGTAAAGGCAATGGGAGCAGATAGCCGTCGTGGTAAATGCCAGCAGTGTAGCCCCGAGGATCTGGATGCAGTGCTGCCAGAAGTTCAATGACCTCACACGAATGGTCAAGGTCAGTGAATTGATCTTCAAATGCCATATCCTTACAACTGAACCACTAGCCTCTGACACTGCTCAATTTACCACACCCCCTTCTGTCACCTACCAATAATCTCTATCAGTCATGACACATACCTCACATTCATAGCTTCACCTCAGCCTCACACACTTAGCACTGCTGCAACCCTCACACCCACATCTCACAGCTTGCACACACTGCCAGCTATTCAGCCATGACAAGCACATCACCCAATCACATTGCATCACATTCACTGACACACTTCCCTCTCTCTTGAAGGACAAGGTGGCTCATAAGTGTAGGTGGCAGGGGATACCTGCAGGGAGACAGGCACACCTGCGTAACCTAACCCTAATGGAGGAGACGGTACTGGAGATCACTGGAGCGGCCATTGCTGAGTCCGTGGTGAGCGCGCAGCCAAAACAGTATCCTCATACCTAATCCTCCTTCTGAAATTCCACTGATCCTCGCTGAGATTGAGGAAGGAGAATTGCTCCCTGATGTCTCTGGGTGGATATGGCCTCCTGCTGAGAGCCCTTCTCTCCCTCCTCCTCCCCCCCCGCCCTCCTCCTCCCTCTGAGCAGCTTGTCCTCCTTTGTGTCGCCGGTGCTCATTCTCCGCAGGCCAAGGGGGATACAAACTACTGCACCCATGTCTGGGAGCAACTGGTCTGAGCAGAAGCCTTGAAGTGACCTGCAACACCACTCGCTGGAGACTTCAGCAACTTCAAATAAGACACCAAACCAAGAAACACCTCTACAAACTCACCAAGAGCCAGTAGAAATCAATCAGCAACTAACCTGAGAGCAGGTGATGATCCCTTTAAATAGCACTGGTGGGGGGTCCTTCCTGCTGCTGAATGCAAGTTTAGCTGTGCGAGGTTAAGAGAGGACGTTCGCTCCAGTGTTGATGTCAAAAATAGCATTGCTGGCAGAAAATCAGCGCTGTCATGGTCTACGTACTCTACATACGTTTGGCTCATGCTCCCAGCGCTCGCGCTAACGACCTACCCAAAATGGTATCTGGCGCGGCCCACACTGGAAGTGTGCGCTCGCTACTCGGACGCCATTTTGGACCTGAAGGGTTTCAAGCTGTATGAGGCAGCTTAGCATAGAGTTCATGACAGCAGGAAGAAGCAGCTAGTGTGGCCAAGAGGGGGAAGTAATTGTGAGGGCAGTAGCAGGTTTTGAGAGTGAATGCAAGCAGAAGGAGGTGCAATGAAATGTCCTGCTCTGATTTGAGAAGAGACTTGGGAAGCAAAGAATTGATAGTGCTAGGGCTAAAGTAGGGTGGTACAGGGGTGTGCAGAGCATAAGTGAGATATGAAGGCGATTCTTACCTTGGCAGTCCTCGTAAGGTCATTAAATTTATTCATGCACTACAGACAGGTCCTGGGAACATTTCTTGGAGGATTTACATGTTCTGACACTTTTTTCCATTGCTGCCAAGACATTTGCCCGGGCACTTGTCACCCATTGGAGGGGAAGAGGACTTCCTTCCTGCTGCTGACTTGGTCTGTGAGCACCTCCAGTGCATCAGAAAATCTTGTGGCTGTGGTTGAAGCCCGCTGCTCCACCACAATGTTGTCCGCTATTCACCATCGAAAAGCGCACCTTCCCCTTTAAGGTGCTGCAGCCTGTCTTTAAGTAGCGGCCAACGTGCAAATTTCCTGCTTTCCCAATTGGTGAGCTGCCTATAGTGAGCGTGATTAGTGTTAGCAGCTCAACTGCATTTAAATTAGGCCTGGCCACGAAAACATCACCGGCGCCCTCCCCACCCCCTGCCAAATCCATCAGGTGGGCAGAGCACACACCCTGCCCACTGCCCACCCAATGTATGCCACATATGAAAATCACCTCCAGTGTACCATATTACAATCTAAAACAATACAATGAACTCCAATTTTAAATCAAAGTTAAATTCTGACATACTCTTATTTTTAGGAATGCCTAGAAAAATAGCAGACTTCCGTGTGAATTTATAAATTGTTGATATGCTTTCTTTCTCGATGCTGTCACCGAGTGCTGTATGTATAATAGAAGTGAGAAGTCGCACAACACCAGGTTATAGTCCAACAGTTTTATTTGAAATCACAAGCTTTCGGAGCTGCTGCCCCTTCGTCAGGTGAAGACTTCTCCTGACAAAGGGGCAACAGCTCCGAAAGCTTGTGATTTCAAATAAAACTGTTGGACTATAACCTGGTGTTGTGCGACTTCTCACTTTTGTCCACCCCAGTCCAACACCGGCAACTCCGCATCATGTATAATAGAAGATTATCTACTGTTCAAAGTCTTCCCCTGTTTTAATAAGTAACTTGCTAGCCAGTTTCTCGACTTTTTAAAATGTTGATGGTCTGATTCACATGCAGGCTTCTGCTTACTGTTCCTTCGAAGCTGGACCAGCAACATTAGTTATCGCAAACAGCTCCCCTATTGCACTGGTTCAAAAAGCAGTGATGGTTGTAGCTTGAAGCCAGTTTTGGGAAGGTTCTGAGGTCAAACTCCCAGCTATTGATAATCCAGCTGCTCTCAGATTGCAAGAGCTTGTTCCTACTAATTAAATCTATTCATTGCTTTCAATTTGTGTGAATTAAGAACAGTCCATATTGCCAGTGCTGTTCATAAAGGCTATTAAACCATGTCGAAGTTTTGGAAAATAAGTGTTGCAGCCCCACCCACATTTGTTGTCAATATGAACTTTCACAGATGAAACTGAGAACTGCATTAATTCGGTATTTAAAGAATGAATTGGAAAAAATGTGGAAATCAGACAGGAACAACGTTTGGAGCCAAAGTTTTCCTCCAATCATTTAGTTTTGGTGAAAGTCCACTGTTAAACGAGTCACATGAACTATCATTTACATAAGAAAAAAACAAAATGTGTTGCAATCATCAGGATTTTGTCTGAAGCAGTCATTAACCGAGAAGTTGGAGACAGCGTTTAAGGTAATCTTGTTATATCATTTTAGTAAGCAACCCTGGGAGGATTTTCAATTCCTGGTCGTTTGTTTAATGATGGTAAAATAGGCGTTAGATATCCGAATTTTGCCGGGAGATATCTTGCACCTGATGTCCACCGAAAGTGTGCTCGATGTCATATTGAGACGGGCCTGCTTCAGTCATCCAGTGTGCCTGCCCAAAATCGCGAGCAGCTAATAAATATGTGTAAATGAGGGTCCTGTGGCTGTTTAAGCTATTTTCAAATTCCTGAGCGCTGGATTCACCCCTTCTGAGACATGACCGCAAATCCTGGGTGGGAACAATTGGGAGGGACGCTGTACCTGTATTATTTAAAGGACTTCTCAGCTGCAAATAGGCAATTAGCTGGGGGGTTTTTTCGACTGCTTGTGGGCTGTTTAACTTATTCCTGATGTGGAGATGCCGGCGTTGGACTGGGGTGGACAAAAATGAGAAGTCGCACAACACCAGGTTATAGTCCAACAGATTTATTTAATTTTACAAGCTTTCGGAGCGGTTCGCTCCTTCCTCAGGTAGGGTAGCAGTGAGAGAATCCTTGCTAAGGCCATCCCCACGCCTCCACTACTCGCCTTCAAGCAGCCGCCTAACCTCAAAAGTACCATCGTTCGCAGCAGATTACCCATCTTTCAGGAGAACAGCAACCACGACACCACACAACCCTGCCACGGCAACCTCTGCAAGACATGCCAAATCATGGACACAGATACCATCATCACACGTGAGGACACTACCCACCAGGTACACGGTACATACTCATGTGACTCGGCCAACGTTGTCTACCTGATACGTTGCAGTAAATGATGCTCCAGAGCATGGTACATCGGCGAGACCATGCAGACACTGAGACAACGTATGAACGGACACCGCGCAACAATCGCCAGGCAGGAGGGTTGCCTCCCAGTCGGGGAACACTTCAGCAGCCAGGGGCATTCAGCCTCGGATCTGCGGGTAAGCGTTCTCCAAGGCGGCCTTCGGGATACACGACAGCGCAAAATCATAGAGCAGAAACTGATAGCCAAGTTCCACACTCATGAGGATGGCCTCAATCGCGATATCGGTTTCATGTCACGATACAGAACGTGACTTGACATCACGGCCGGTCTTTCCAGGTGTTTTTTTTTAAAAAGACTAACACAAGAACCAACACAAATTGACAGGATATACAGCCAGCAGGTGTTTTGACACGTTGGACCCCCTGGGACACATCTCATTGTCTTGGCTGTGCTCTTAGTGTGTCTTTGATGTAGGGAAAGATTTGAATAGATTTTCTCTGTGTTTATATTGTGAATTCTGGGAGATTCTCTCACTGCTACCCTACCTGAGGAAGGAGCGAACCGCTCCGAAAGCTTGTAAAATTAAATAAATCTGTTGGACTATAACCTGGTGTTGTGCGACTTCTCATTTTTAACTTATTCCTGGATGTGTTGTCTGCTGTGGTTTGGGGTAATTTTGACTTTGGGTAATAGTGTAAAACGGGCGATAACGGAGCAGCCGCCCGTTGTACATCTCTCTCGATTTTAAATTCATGAAATTAATTGTAGTGGTTATGTAGTGTAGTGCTTATGTTACTGGATTGGTAATCCAGAGGCCTGGACTAATAACCCGGAGACCATGGGTTCAAATACCATCATGGCAGTTTGTAAATTTGAAATCAGTTAAAAAAAAACAAGTAAATAAACCTGGAATAAAAAGCTAGTATCATTAATGGTGGCCATGAAACTATCGGATTGTCATAAAAACCCAACTGGTTCACTGATGCCCTTTAAGGAAGGAAACCTGCTGTCCTTACCCAGTCTGGCCGATAAGTCACTCCAGACCCACTGCAATGTGGTTGACACTTAACTGCCCGAAATTGACTGGCAAGTCACTCCGTTGTAACTAGCAGAATAGATGAGGGGGAACCAGTGGATGTGGTGTATTTGGATTTTCAGAAGGCATTCGATAAGGTGCCACACAAGAGGTTATTAAACAAAATTAGGGCTCATGGGATTGGGGGTAATATACTAGCATGGATTGAGGATTGGTTAACGGACAGAAAGCAGAGAGTAGGAATAAACGGGTCATTTTCGGGTTGGCATGCTGTAACTAGTGGGGTACCGCAAGGATCAGTGCTTGGACCTCATCTATTCACAATCTTTATCAATGATTTGGATGAGGGGACCAAATGTAATATATCCGCAGTATTTTGCTATTGTAATATATCCAAGTTTGCTGATGATACAAAGCTAGGTGGGAATGTAAGATTTGAGGAGGGTGCAAAGAGGCTTCAAGGGGATATAGACAGGCGAAGTGAGTGGGCAAGAACATAGCAAATGGAATATAATGTGGAGAAATGTGAAGTTATCCACTTTGGTAGGAAAAATAGAAAAGCAGAGTATTTTTTAAATGGTGAGAGATTGGGAAATGTTGGTGCTCAGCGGGACCTGGGTGTCCTTGCACACAAATCACTGAAAGTTAACATGCAGGTACAGCAAGCAATTAGGAAAGCAAATAGTATTTTGGTCTTTATTACAAGAGGGTTTGAGTATAAGATTAAAGACGTCTCACTGCAATTATACAAAATGAAAGAAAGACTTGCATTTATATAGCGCCTTTCATGACCACCGGACGTCACAAAGCGCTTTACAGCCAATGAAGTACTTTTGGAGTGTAGTCACGGTTATAATGTGTAATATAGGGCCCTGGTGAGACCACACCTGGAGTATTGTGTACAGTTTTGGTCTCCTTACCTAAGGAAGGATATACTTGCCATCGAGGGAATTCAACGAAGGTTCACCAGACTGATTCCTGGCATGGGGGCGATTGTCCGACCAGGAGAGATTGAGTAGACTCGGCCTATATTCCCTAGAGTTTAAAAGAATGAGAGGTGATGTCATTGAAACATACAAAATTCTTACAGGGCTTGACAGGGTAGATGCAGAGAGGATGTTTCTCCTGGCTGGGGAGTCTAGAATCAGAGGTCACAGTCTCACAATAAGATGTCGGCCATTTAGGACTGAGATGAGGAGATATTTCTTCATTCAGAGGGTGCTGAATCTTTGGAATTCTCTACCACAGAGGGATGTGGATACGCAGTCAGTGAGTATATTCAAGACAGAGATCGATAGATTTTTGGATATTAAGCGAATCAAGGGATATGGGGATAGAGCAGGAAAGTGGAGTTGAGGGTGAAGAACAGCCATGATCTTATTGAATGGCGGAGCAGGCTCGAGGGGCTGAATGGCCTACTCCTGCTCCTATTTCTTATGTTCTTGTGTAACAAACCGCTACAAATAAGAATAAAAATAAAACTGGATGGAACATGCGGCTTTGACCTGGGCTTCAGATTCGGATACGACAAAGGCCATTCGACCCTGCAAAGTCCTCCTCACTATGGGGACTTGTGCCAAAGTTGGGAGAGCTGTCCCGACTAGTCAAGCAACATCCCGACACAGTCATATTAACAATCGTAGCTATCAGCTAATGTCCCAGACTCTACCATCAACAAGAGCGACTCGGTTGTACTGCCACTGACCAAGCTGGCCGAGTCCTGAAGGACATAGCTTATGGCAGTTGGCGAGAGAACCAGCACGAGCGGAAAAACCTATTTGACCTCGTCCTCACCAATCTACCTATTGCAGCTGCATCTATCTATGACAGTTTTGGTAGGAGTGACCACCGTACAGTCCTGTCTTCACATGAGGGAACCCTCCATCATGTGTGGCACTACCACCATGCTAAATGGGATAGATTATGAACAGATCTAGCAGCTCAAAACTGGACATCGATGAGGCACCGTGAGCCATCAGCAGCAGAATTGAATTCCATCACAATCTGTAACCACATGGCCCGGCATGTCCCTCACTCCACTATTACCATCTAGCTAGGTGATCAACTCTGGCTCAATGAGGAGTGTAGAAGAGCATGCCAGGAGGTGTACCTGAAAATAAGGTGCTAACTTGGTGAAGCTACAACACAGGACTACATGCATGCTAAACAATGGAAGCAGCATGCTAGAGACAGATCTAAGCAATCCCACAACCAATGAATTAAATCAAAGCTCTGCAGTTCTGCCACATCCAGGCATGAATGGTTGTGGTCAATTAAAGAACTAACAGGTGGAGTCTCCATGAACATCCCCATCCTCAACAATGGTGGAATCCAGCACGTGAGTGCAAAAGACAAGGCTGAAGCATTCGCAACCATCTTCAGCCAGAAGTATCGAGTGGATGATTCATCTCAGCCTCCTCATGAAATCGCCACCATCACAGATGCCAGTCTTCAGCCAATTCAATTCACTCCACGTGAGTTCACAAAATGGCTGAGCACACTGGATATAGCAAAAGTTATTAGCCCCGGCAACATCCCGGCTGTAGTGGTGAAGACCTGTGCCCCAGAACCAGCTGCACCTCGAGCCAAGCTGTTCCTGTACAGCTACAACACTGGCATCTACTCAACAAAGTGGAAGATTGCCCAGGTATGCCCTGTCCACAAAAAGCAGGACAAATCCAATCCAGCCAATTACCGTTCTAACAACTCATAGGAATACAGGAACAGGAGGCGGCCATTCAGCCCCTCGAACCTGCTCTGCCATTCAATGCGATCATGGCTGACCTGTGACCTAACTCCGTATACCTGCCTTTGGCCCATATCCCTTAATACCTTTGGTTAACAGAAAGCTATCAATCTCCGATTTAAAATTAACAATTGATCAATTGCCATTTGCAGAAGAGAGTTCCAAACTTCTACCACCCTTTGTGTGTAAAAGTGTTTCCTAATTTCACTCCTGAAAGGTATGGTTCTAATTTTTAAACTATGCCCACTAGTCCTAGAATCCCCAACCAGTGGAAATAATTTCTCTTTATCTACCCTATCTGTTCCCCTTAATATCTTGAAAACTTTGATCAGATCATCCCTTAACCTTCTAAATTCTAGGGAATACAACCCTAATTTGTGTAATCTCGTAACTTAACCCTTGAAGTCCGGGTATCATTCTGGTAAACCTACGCTGCACTCCCTCCAAGGCCAATATATCCGTCCTAAGGTGTGGTGCCCAGAACTGCTCACAGTACTCCAGGTGTGGTCGAACCAGAGTTTTGTATAGCTGCAGCATAACTTCTACCCCCTTGTACTCTACTCTAGTCCTCCAGATATAAAGGCCAGCATCCCATTAGCCTTTTTGATTATTTTCTCTACCTGTTCATGACATTTTAATGATCTATGTACCTGAACCCCCAAGTCTCTTTGGACCTCCACTGCTTTTAGCCTTTCACCATTTAGAAACTACCCTGTTCTATCCTTTTTAGGTCCAAAGTGAATGACCTTCCATTTGCCTACATTGAAATCCATTTGCCACAGTTTTGCCCATTCCCTTAATCTGTCGATATCCCTTTGCAATTTCATGCCTACAATTCCACCTATCTTTTTGTCATCGGCAAATTTGGAGATATGACTTTCTATGCCATCATCTAAGTCGTGAATAAATACTGTGAATAGTTGAGGCCCCAACACAGATCCCTGCGGGACACCACTAGTCACATCCTGCCAATTTGAGTACCGACCCATTATCCCTACTGCCTGTCTACTGCCGCTCAGCCAATTTCCTCACCAGGTCAATAATTTGCCCTCAATTCCGCGAGATTCTACATTAGTTAACAGTCTCTTATGTGGGACTTTATCAAATGCCTTCTGGAAGTCCGTATAAATAACATCCATAGACATTCCCCTGTCCACTACTTTAGTCACCTCTTCAAAACATTCAATCAGGTTTGTCATGCATGACCTACCTTTCACAAATCCATGCTGGCTCTCTCTGATCAACTGAAAATTTTCGAGGTGTTCAGTCACCCTATCCTTAATTATAGACTCTAGCAATTTCCCGACAACAGATGTTAGGCTAACTGGTCTATAATTCCCTGGTTTCCCTCTCTCACCATTTTTAAATAGCGGAGTGACATGCGCAATTTTGCAATCTAAAGGAATGGTTCCTGAATCGAGAGAACTTTAGAAGATTATAGTTAGGGCATCTGCAATGTACTCACCTACTTCCTTTAAAACCCTGGGATGGAAACCATTTGGTCCTGGGGGATTTGTCACTCTTTAGTGCCATTATTTTCTTCATTACTGTTATTTTACTTACATTAATTTTATTGAGTCCCTGTCCCTGATTTAGATTCCTTGGGATTTCTGGCATGCTATCCTCTTCCTCTACTGTAAATACTGACGCAAAGTAATTATTCAACATCTCTGCCATTCCTCATTATCCTTGATAATATCACCGCTTGCAGTTTTTAAGGGGTCAACATTGCTCCTGACTACCCTCTTTTTCCCTAATATAATTGTAAAAACATTTTGTGCTGAGTTTGATATCCCTTGCAAGTTTCCTTTCCTATTCCCTTTTTGTAGCTCTTACTATCTGTTTTGTGACCCTTTGCTGTTCTTTGTATCTTTCCCATTCGCTACGATCTGTGCTATTTTTTGCATTTTTGGATGCTTTTTCTTTTAGTTTTATGCTATCCCTTCCCTCTTTACTCGTCCATGGCTGGTCTTTTTGAACATCTCCCACTGATCTTCTGTCATTTTACCCATTAACAGATTTGCCCAGTTTACTGTGGACAGTCTCTTTGAAGTTGGCCTTACCCAAATCTAGAATCTTAGTAGCTATTTCGTGTTTCTCCCTTTCAAACGTTACGTTGATCTCGATCATGTTATGATCGCTATTGGATAAATGTTCACACACAGTTAGGCTGTTAACTAAATCTGGCTCATTACTCATTACTAAATCTAATATGGCATGCCCCCTTGTTGCCTGTAGAACATATTGTTGTAGAAAACTATCTCAGATACACTCAAGAAATTCACTACCTTTCTGACAGGTGCTAGTCTGCTTATCCTAATCTATATGAAAGTTAAAATCCCCCATTAAAACCACACTGCCTTTACTACACGCTTGTCTAATCAATGCATTAATACAATCTAGCACTTCACAGCTGCTGCCAGGGGGCCTATACACAACTCCCACTACAGTCTTAAATCCTTTCCTATTTCTTGATTCTACCCATAAAGTCTCTATTGCCTGCTTACCTCTCATTATATCCTCTCTTATTATTGAAGTGATTTCATCCTCAATCACTAAGGCTACTCCTCCCACTTTGCCATTTTCCCGATCTTGCCTGTAGACCTTATAACCTGGTATTTTTAGTTCCCAGTCCTGACCGTCTTGCAGCCATGTCTCAGTATCCCAGTCCTGACCGTCTTACAGCCATGTCTCAGCTGACTCTCAATCATCAGCAAAGTGATGGAAGGTGTTATCGCCAGTGCTATCAAGCGGCACTTACTCACCAATAACCTGCTCACCGATGCTCAGTTTGGGTTCCGCCAGGACCACGTAGCTGTAGACCTCATTACCGCCTTGGTCCGAACATTGACAAAAGAGCTGAATTCCAGAGGTGAGGTGAGAGTGATGGCCCTTGACATCAAGGCAATATTTGACTGAGTGTGGCACCAAGGAGCCCTAGTAAAACTGAAGTCAGTGGGATCAGGGGTAAACTCGCTACTGGCAGGAATCATACCTAGCACAAAGGAAGATGGTTATGATTGTTGGAGGCCAATCATCTCAGACCCAGGACATTGCTGCAGGAGTTCCTCAGGGCAGTGTCCTAGGCCCAACCATCTTCAGCTGCTTCATTAATGACCTTACCTCCATCATAGGGTCAGAAGAGGGGATGTTCGCTGATGTTCAGTTCAATTCGCAATTCCTCAGATAATGAAGCAGTCCGTGCCCGCATGCAGCAAGACCTGGACAACATCCAGGTTTGGGCTGATAAATGGCAAGTAACATTTGTGCCACATAAGTGCCAGGCAATGACCATCTCCAACAAGAGAGGGTCTAACCACCTCCCTTTGACATTCAATGGCAATACCATCGTCGAATCCCCCACCATCAACATACTGAGGGGTTGCCATTGACCAGACACTTAACTGGATCAGCCACATAAATACTTTGGCTGTAAGAGCAGGTCAGAGGCTGGGTATTCTGTGGCGAGTGAGCACCTCCTGACTCCGCAAAGCTTTTCCACCACCTACAAGGCACAAGTCAGGAGTGTAATGGAATAATCTCCACTTGCCTCGATGAGTGCAGCTCTGTCAACACTCAAGAATGCCATCCAGGATAAAGCAATCTGCTTGATCTGAACCCCATCCACCACCTTAAACATTCACCGTCTCCACCACCGGTGCAACGTGGCTGCAGTGTGTACCATCTACAAGATGCACTGCAGCAACTCGCCAAGGTTCCTTCGACAGCACCTCCCAAACCCGCGACCACTACCACCTAGAAGGACAAGGGCAGCAGGCGCATGGGAGCACCACCACCTCCAAGTTCCCCTCCAAGTCACACACCATCCTGACTTGGACATATATAGCTGTTCCTTCATCGTCGCTGGGTCAAAATCATGGACCTCCCTACCTAACAGCACAGTGGGAGTACCTTCACCAGACTGACTGCAGCGGTTCAAGAAGGTGGCTCACCACCACCTTATCAAGTGCAATTAGGGATGGGCAATAAATGCTGGTCTTGCCAGCGACGCCCACATTCCATGAATGAATAAATTAATTAATTTTTTTAAATAATCGGACGGCTGATCCGATATCGCTCGTTTGACACTGTCGCCCAAAGTCAAAATTACCCCCGTTGTGTGTAAAAATTATGGTAAATTATTTTTTTGGAGCTGGGACAATTTTTGCTCAGGGTTTCTGCACAAACTTTCTCTGATAACATGGGTGTCCTGCTTAGCTTGCCATTGTTGCTGGAAGACCAGGAAGAAGAATAGCAGCAAGCAAGATTGGAGAGACCTAGAGCTGTGGAGAGAAGAGGGTGAAGGATGGGAGGGTGCAAGAGGGCTTACACTACACGAGTTAACAGGACCAGAACTTTGTACCTCCAGTTAAATAAGGAACTGTGTATCCGGCAGCTCCACTTCACCAGGGAGGCGATTACAGAGCAGCAACTGCAGCCCAGCACCACGTCACACATTCGATGCCTCAGGCTGCAACATGAATTTGCAGTGCATTCCTGAAACAAGCAGGTTACGGATGCGCTTTTCGCCAAAGCAAACGACTTCATCTCCTTTCCTATGGAGGCAGCAAAGTAGGAAAACAGGACTCTGGCATTTGACAGAATCACAGGTTTCCTCCAGGTGCAGGGTATAATTAACTATATAACTTTGTGAGCTCCTTTTCAAGACCCTGGAGTATACATGAACAGGAAGGGCTTCCATTCACTGAACATACAGCTGGAGTGCAATGACAGGCAGCGCATCATGCAGATCTGTGCCCGATTTCCTGGCAGTTGTCCTGATGCCTTTGTCCTGCACCAGTCTCAATCCCCCCTCTCTTCCACCCATTGGGTGTCAAGCTGACTACTTGGGGACAAGGTTTATCCCATGGACACGTGGCTCATGACAGCTGTCAGGAACCTGAGCACAGAAGCAGAGGAGTGATAGAATCAGAGCAGCGTTCCCACCAGAGCTCTGATTTTTATTAAAATTCTTTTATGGGATGTGGGCGTCGCTGGCAAGGCCAGCATTTATTGCCAACCCCTAATTGCCCTTGAGAAGGTCGTGGTGAGTCGCCTTCTTGAACCGCTGCAGTCCGTGTGGTGAAGGTGCTCCCACAGTGCTGTTAGGGAGGGAGCTCCAGGATTTTGACCCAGCGACGATGAAGGAACGGCGATACACTTCTAAGTCAGGATGGTGTGTGACTTGGAGGGGAACTTGGAGGTGGTGGTGTTCCCACGCGCCTGCTGCCCTTGTCCTTCTAGGTGGAAGAGGTCGCGGGTTTGGGAGGTGCTGCCGAAGAAGCCTTGGCGAGTTGCTGCAGTGCATCTTGTAGATGGTACACACTGCAGCCACGGTACGCCGGTGGTGGAAGGAGTGAATGTTTAAGGTGGTTGATGGGGTGCCAATCAAGCAGACTGCTTTGTCCTGGATGGTGTCAAGCTTCTTGAGTGTTGTTGGAGCTGCACTCTTCCAGGCAAGTGGAGAGTATTCCATCGCACTCCTTACTTGTGCCTTGTAGATGGTGGAAAGGCTTTGGGGAGTCAGGAGGTGAGACACTCGCCACAGAATACCTAGCCTCTGACATACTCTTCTTGCCACAGTATTTATGTGGCTGGTCCAGTTAAGTTTTTGGTCAATGGTGACCCTTAGGATGTTGATGGTGGGGGATTCGGCAATGGTAATGCTGTTACATAACATAAGAACATAAGACGTAGGAGCAGGAGTAGGTCATTTGGCCCCTCGAGCCTGCTCCGCCAATCAATAAGATCATGGCTGATCTGATCTTGGCCTCAACTCCACTTCCCTGCCCATTTCCCATAACCCTTCACTCCCTTACCATTCAAAAATCTGTCTATCTCCACCTTAAATATATTCAATGACCCAGCCTCCACAGCTCTCTGGGGAAGAGAATTCCAAAGATTCATGACCCTCTGAGAGAAGAAATTCCTCCTCATTTCCGTTTTAAATGGGTGCCCCCTTATTCTGAAATTATGCACCCTAGTTCTAGATTCTCGCATGAGGGGAAACATCCTCTCTGCATCTACCCTGTCATGCCCCTTCAGACTCTTACATGTTTCAATAAGATCCCCTCTCATTCTTCTAAACTCCAATGAGTATAGGCCCAACCTGCTCAACCTTTTTTCATAAGACAACCCCTTCATCTCCGGAATCAACCTCGTCAACCTTCTCTGAACTGCTTCCAATGCAAGTATATCCTTCCTTAAATAAGGAGACCAAAACTGTACGCAGTTCTCCAGATGTGGTCTCACCAACGCCCTGTTTCGTTGTAACAGGACTGTAAGGGATTCTGACCCTGCGTGTCTCGCAGCCTGTGAGATTCACGCGGCTCTGTGCAGCCTGTATGTCAGTGCGGGTCTAGGCCTCGTTGCCTGTTCTGGTCTCCAGCCAGTCTGGGAACACTAGACACACCTGTGAGTGGTTCGAATCACTCTCCCTTACGGTTCTAGACACTGGACTTAGATGCGAGAGCAGTAATGGAGATGAAACTCATGTAGACTCGGTTTGAATGGTACGAAATGGAAAATCTTTATTGCATGATAATTAAGATTATGAAATACATGTCATAAGCACAGATTAATGACAGTACAATCTTACAAACAGTTATATAGTCGATCTTAGGGAAACGAGGAACGAACGGCACAAAGTAAATAGGGGCACACATTACAAATATCCTTAATCCTTAAACCCTCCCCTATCAATATCTATCCTAAACTAGATTCGTAGGATCTCGAGACTCATGCTCACCACTCGTGATAACTCGGAGAAATTCCGAATAGCTGATCGGATGTTTTTCACCGCAGCACCCACGTGTCGGTCAGGAGATCTCCTGGTCCCACTTGTTTACTTGCTTCTGCTGCTCCGGCTAGCAGGCTGGAACGTCTGCTGTGATGAAGATCTGTATTGGTGGCTTTCACATTCCAGTTACTTTGGGCACAGTCCGGTTATCATCGATGCAATATGTTTCGTTATAAGTTCGAAGAAGTCTTCCTGGCGAGGAAAACTTGGCTAATCGACCTACAGGCGCGGTCGGGATTTACTGACCGTGGCGATGGATATGGTCTTCCTCTCTTCTCATCTCATCTCATCTCATCTCTTCTCGGGCCTTTTGGTTCCGATACCGGTTACCAATATAGGTCTTCGTTACGCGACACGAGGTAGATCCGAACGGATCAGAAAGTTCAACAGTCTTTTCAGAAGAGGCAACAGGCAAGCAGAAGCGAGCCCAACTACGAGTACACAGGAGCAGCCACGAGGTTACGAATCGACCGGATAAGAGCACAGGAGCAGCCACGATGATAAGAGCAGCAAGAGAAAGAATGGACGGTTTGGAGCCTGCAATTATAGTGCAAAATCTTCCGTTTCCCGCCCAACTATAATGTCCATTCTTTTGTTTAGGGTTTGGCGCTCAAATGTCTTGTATGGGTGATCTCCGTTCTTAATGGGTTTCGGGGCTACTCGTAAATGTCTGAGTACCTGTTAATATTTCTCCCATTGTTAAATCGGTCGGTGTTCTCCCTGGAGGGGTTTGGGGCTTCCAAGTGTCCTGTATAACTACCTGCTAACGGCTCTCTCATCGTAGAGTCGTTGGGATTTTACATATTAATGTCTTTTGGATGGGTTTGATTACTCGGTACAATGGCTTTCCTTTGTACCTGGGAGACCGATTTCAGTATCTATGTGTATACTGCAAACCCATAATGTCTCGTGTATTATCTTCACTGTGCTGAATCTTAATCGATCTTGCACAAATGTTTATTGGAACGCCATCTTGTCTGTCTGTTGAAAAGTCTAGAGTGTTCTGTCACGAGGTGCGGCGGCCATTTTACAGGCTGCTTGTGTCCACTTTAAACCTGCCAGCATTCTACTGAAATAAAAGCTGTTTGAACGAAACTCTGTGTTTTCTCCTTATTAATAAAATCGCGATATATTGCGAATTCTACAAGGACTCCCTACTTTTATACTCCATTCCTTTTGCAATAAAGGTCAACATTCCATTTGCCTTCCTAATTACTTGCTGTACCTGCATGCTAACTTTTTGTGATTCATGTACAAGGACCCCCCAGATCCCTCTGTACCTCAGCATTTTGTAATCTCTCTTCATTTAAATAATAATTTGCTTTTTTATTTTTCCTACCAAAGTGGATAACATCGCATTTTCCCACATTATACTCTATCTGCCAGATTTTTGCCCACTCACTCAGCCTATCTATATCCCTTTGGAGATTCTTTGGGTCCTCCACACAATTTGCTTTCCCACCTATCTTTGTATCATCAGCAAATTTGGCAACATTACACTCGGTCCCTTCATCCAAGTCATTAATATAGATTGTAAATAGTTGAGGCCCCAGCACTGATCCCTGTGGCACCCCACTAGTTACAGTTTGCCAACCTGAAAATGACCCATTTATCCCAATTCTGTTTTCTGTTAGTTAGCCAATCCTCTATCCATGCTAATATATTACCCCCAACCCCGTGAGCTCTTATCTTGTGCAGTAACCTTTTATGTGGCACCTTATCGAATGCCTTCTGGGAATCCAAATACACAACATCTACTGGTTCCCCTTTATCCACCCTGCTCGTTACATCCTCAAAGAACTCCAGCAAATTTGTCAAAATGATTTCCCTTTCATAAAACCATTCTGACTCTGCTTGACTGTATTATAATTTTCTAAATGTCCTGCTCCCACTTCCTTAATGATGGACTCCAGCATTTTCCCAATGACAGATGTTAGGTTAACTGGACTATAGTTGCCTGCTTTCTGTCTCCCGCCTTTCTTAAATAGGGGCATTACATTTGTGGTTTTCCAGTCCGCTGGGACCTCTCCAGAATCCAGGGAATTTTGGTATGAATGTCGAGGGGCGGTGGTTAGACTCTCACTTGTTGGAGATAGTCAGTGCCTGGCACTTCTGTGCCGCGAATGTTACCTGCCACTTATCAGCCCAAGCCTGAATGTCTTCCAGGTCTTGTTGAATGTGGGCATCAACTGCTTCATTGTGAATGGTGCTGAACACTGTGCAGTCATCAGCGAACATCCCCATTTCTGACCTTATGTTGGAAGGAAGGTCATTGATGAAGTAGCTGAAGATGGTTGGGCCTAGGACACTGCCCTGAGGAACTCCTGCAGCGATGTCCTGGGGCTGTGATGATTAACCTTCAACCACCACAACCACCTTTCTTTGTGCTAGGTATGACTCCAGCCAGTGGAGATTTTTCCCCCCGATTCCCATTGACTTCAGTTTTACTAGGGCTCCTTGATGCCACACTCGGTCAAATGCTGCCTTGATGTCAAGGGCAGTCACTCTCACCTCACCTCTGGAATTCAGCTCCTTTGTCCATGTTTGGACCAAGGCTGTAGTGAGGTCGGGAGCCAAACTGGGCATCAGTGAGCAGGTTATTGGTGATTAAGTGCCGCTTGATAGCACTGCGGATGAGACTTCTGGCATGCTCTTCTACACTCCTTATCATCACTTTGCTGATGATTTAGAGTAGACTGATGGGGCGGTAATTGCCGGATTGGTTTTGTCCGGCTTTTTGTGGACAGGACATACCTGGGCAGTTTTCCACATTGTCGGATATATGCCAGTGTTGTAGCTGTACTGGAACAGCTTGGGTGGAGGCGTGGCTAGTTCTGGAGCACAAGTCTTCAGCATGATAGCCGGGACGTTGTCGGGGCCCATAGCCTTTGCTGTATCCAGTGCGATCAGCCGTTTCTTGATATCACGTGGAGTGAATGGAATTGGCTGAAGACTGTCTTGTGATGGTGGGGACCTCAGGAGTAGGCCGATATGGATCATCCACTCGGCACTTCTGGCTGAAGATGGTTGTAAACGCTTCAGCCTTGTTTTTTACACTCACGTGCTGGGCTCCATCATTGAGGATGGGGATATTCATGGAGCCTCCTCCCGTTAGTTGTTTAATGGTCCACCACAATTCACGACTGGATGTGGCAGGACTGCAGAGCTTTGATCTGATCCATTGATTGTGGGATCGCTTAGCCCTGTCTATAGCATGCTGCTTCTGCTTTTTAGCATGCATGTAGTCCTGTGTTGCAGCTTCCCCAGGTTGGCACCTCATTTTTAGGTACGCCTGCTGCTGCTCCTGGCATGCTCTTCTACACTCCTTATTGTATCAGGGTTGGTCCCCTGGCTTGATGGTAATGGTAGAGTGAGGGATATGCCGGGCCATGAGGTTACAGATTGTGGTGGAATACAATTCTACTGCTGCTGATGGCGCACAGCGCCTTATGGATGCCCAGTTTTGAGCTGCTGGATCTGTTCTGAATCTATCCCATTTAGCACGGTGGTAGTGCCAAACAACACGATAGAGGGTGTCCTCAGTGTGAAGATAGGACTTCGACTCCACAATCACTGTGGGGTGGTCACTGCTACCAATACTGTCATGGACAGATGCATCTGCGACAGGTAGATTGGTGAGGACGAGGTAAAGTCGGTTTTTCTCACCAGCTGTCGCAGGCCCAGACAGGCGGCTATGTCCTTCAGGACTCGGCCAGCACGGTTAGTAGTGGTGCTACCGAGCCACTCTTGGTAATGGACATTGAAGTCCTCCACCCAGAGTACATTCTGTGCCCTTGCTACTCTCAGTGCTTCTTGCCAGTGGTGTTCAACATGGAGGGCCCACGGGAACTTCAGCTCCTGGTCCTGCTCCAAGAGCCGGCGCGCAGTGCTTGCGTGTCCCAGGGGCGTAGTTAGTGCGATGCGTCCCCTGGGATCACGTGGGCCATGGAGAGCCAATGGCAGCAGACCATCTTTCATTCATAGATTTGACAGGAGACCTATCAAATCTGTGAATTGAAATCGGCCCCAAAAGAACAGCTAAACTTCAAATAAATTTAAAAAAACCCCATCACATTTATAAAATAACTATAGTTAAATAAATTAACCAATTTAAACAAAAATTTAAATTTTGAAAAAATTAAAATACTTTTTAAAAGTGATAAAAATAAACTTACCTTTCTTTAAAGTATCTAAAAAAGATAAAACTGTTGAAAACTTTTTAAAATTATACTTAATTAACCACTTACCTTGTTGAAAACGGGTCTTGCGCCTCCTTTTTCATAGCTTAGTTTCTTCAATACTTACCCTCGCGTAAAAACCTGAAAAAAAATCTAAGTTTGATGCGCGCGCGCAGCCTCTACCGCGCACGCGGTTCACCTAGGAACCGTCCCCTTCACCATACCGGAAGTTCCGGTTTCCCGCGCATGCGCAGTGCATGCAGGAAACCGGCACTTCGGGACGCTTTACGGGTGAGTACGGACTGTGTACTCACCCGGGAAGGTCCGAATTTTTGGCCCATTGTGTTTTGTAGCAGTTTGTTACAACTGAGTGTCTTGCTCGGCCATTTCAGAGGGCAGTTAAGAGTCAACCACATTGCTCTGGGTCTGGAGTCACATATCGGCCAGACCAGGTAAGGACGGCAGATTAAGCAAAGCATTAGTATCCTGAAAGAGGAGTTTCGCTGCTTGGATAGGTCTGGAGAGGACCTGCAATATATCCCTGAGAAAATCTCCAGAATCATTGTAGTTTGCTGCATGCTCAAACGCCTTTGCCCTTCAAAGGGGACAACCCTTAGTGCAACCTGTGGAGGAAGATATAGCGGCAGGGTTGCTAATCCTTGCAGATTGTCCCGGAGTCTCCAGGAATTAAACATTTTTTAAAAGGTGTGTCTTTTTCATTTTCTTTGAACACTTCTATTTATTAGTAATAAAAATATTGGAGTTGGTGAAAAAGGCTGTTTGATTGACAGTAAAGAAAGTTTCCAATTGGGTAAGGAAGATGCTGTTTGCTTTCCAATTGGTGTGGGAAGGCAGTGCTGTGAGGACAGACGTGTCGAGCGACCAATGGCAGGAGCGTGGGGATAGGGCGATTGAAGGCAGGGGGTTATATGATGAAACCTCCCGGAATACGTCCAACCAGAGTTGGAAACCTATGTAGTTATTGCAGGGGCAGGAAGAACAGAAAGACACTGAGGATGTCGAGGAGGAGCAAGTGCCAACAATCCTGCCAGCTGTCAGAGCTGTATGGCAACAGATCCTGGAGGAATGCTTTGGTTGAATCATGGTTGACCTCACCATCCTCCTCCAACGCCTCTTCTCCGTTCTCCAGCTGAGTAGGACTGTCCTTGCCTGGTTCCACTCTTACCTATCCAGTCACAGCCAGAGAATCTCCTGCAATGGCTTCTCTTCCTGTCCCCGCACCTGTACCTCTGGAGTCCCCCAAGGATCTATCCTTGGCCCCCTCCAATTTCTCATCTACATGTGCACCCCCAAACTGTTTCCAGTGGTCCAGGGATCTAGAACAAGGTGATGTAGATATAAGATTAAATGTTGGAGATTTCAGCCAGAGAACAGGAGAAACTTTTTTTTTGCTGAGGGTTGTACGTCCGTGGAAGGCACTAGCAGAATTAATGTTTCAAGCAGACATCATGTCAATATTTAAGATTAGGTTAGATAGGTGGTTGAAGGGAAGGAGAATAAAGTGATACAGGAACTGAATGGGCATATGGGGTTAGGACTACTGCTCGAGTGGAAGATAAATAGATATAACATCCTGCCAGACAATCTTTATTCTCTGAACTTTCTTATCCTTACCAAAAATGATGCCTGTCCCTTTAAGCTGCTGCAGCGCTTTAAATCTTGCAGCAGTGTGCTGGTTCCGAACCCCAGTGGGCGCGCTCCATATCAGAGGCATTTTGACAACTTCTGCGCACCAAAACAATTACAATGATGCTGACACTGGAAATTCACCCAGGGTCAGCGCTCATTATGTCAGGAGGGCAGAAATCCCGCTCTCCCTTACTTCTGGTCAGACTTGTAGCCAATTGGACAATCCTGACTGTAAAGTCTCTCGGGTCTGCAGCTCCCCTCCGGTCTCGAGCTGCTGATTGAAGTTTGAACTGCTGGGAAGGGGTGAGGGGGAGGAATTAGAAAACTAAGATCTGTGGACTATCTTTTATTATTCTGTCTGCCCTCAGAACCCAAACAGACCTCTGATGAACAGGGATTCTGGGGCACCTCACAGCACCATTTCTCCTGTGTGCTTATGCACTGGGGTGCCCAGCAAGCATTCCCAGTAGGAAATTGGCAGGTGGTTGGGAACGCCCTGTTTCGGCTCATTTAAACAGAAAATTTCTGGAAATCCCTGGGTTATGTTAAGGGGGTGGGGGGAAAGGGGCGGTGGTGGGGAGATCTGCATCTCCACCCATTTTCCTGACCTTTGCACCCAGGGAAGGCTCAGTTCTTTGGAGCAAAGGTCTGGAAAATCGGCCCTGTAATATTTTGTAGCGTTGTGGATTGATTTTACAATTGGCGACTACAAATATGCAAAAAAATCCTGAAATAAATAACTTTAGATTTAATCTTTTCTTTTTTAGATAATAAATCCACAATGGACAACAATGAAGAAAACAAGAAAACTTTCGAGTACTTTCAACACAATGGCATCACGTTTGTTTCACAGATGTACACAGTTGAACACTTAGAATGGGTGAAAGATTACAAAATGGATCAAGATACTCCGCTCATTGTTACTTACCCCAAATCTGGTCAGAATATCTCATAATAGATAAGGCTGTGTCCAGAGTTGCTGCACAATTAATTTCCCCCTTTAATTTCCAACCTCTATTTGTGAACCACTTCCTTTTGCAGTGGGATTGCATCCACAAGCTCTGGCTGCCCTCCAGTACCTTGCCCAAGTGTTTATTTTGTATTTCACATCTTAGACAGCGAGTGTCAGTATGTCAAAGGGAGAATCACATCCAAGCCTAATACTGTCCTTGCCCAGTGACCACAAAATCTCCTTCTTGTTGAATAGTGATTTGGAGCGAGAAACGTTTATGGATTTATTCCACATGCCCAGAGATCTTGAAGCCAATTATAAAAACACTACTGTTGCTCCAGTTGAGATTAGCTAACTTAGCACAAACCATGGATCAAATCTGGGTTTGTTGCAGGTTTATACGACTCCATTCAAATCTAGGCAATGCACAAACCAACCAAGCCATAGGGGGCAACAGAATCCATTTTTATGATATATCGATAAGAACTAAAGAGCCTGTGTGTTAAAATGTATTTTTATAGCATAGTTGATTCTGAAAATATTCAATATGCAAGGAGGTTTAAAACAAGAGCTTCAGGATTTGAATAACATGGGCCATCATGCCATCCTTCAATATCTAAATATGTTACTATGATTGACATGTAGCCCATGACTAACAAGTCAAGCAATGTAAGAATCCAAAACACACAGTACTAAAACTGCTTTCCATTGAATGTCTTTATAATGGACACTATTATAAAGAATCTATTTAACAGCCAAATGATTTAGCGTGCACATCACAAAATTAATCATGCAACAACTGTGGGCAACTGCAACTTAAGTTTCTCAGTTTGATACTTAATAAAGTAAGAAAGAAAGAATTTACATTTATACAGCGCCTTTCACGGCCTCGAGACATACCAAAGCGTTTTATGGCCAATGAAGTGCCTTTGAAGTGGTCACTATTATAATTTAGGAAACGTGGCAGCCAATTTCTACACATCAGTGAGATAAATGACCAGATAGTCTGTTTTTGGTGATGTTGGTTGAGGGATAAATGTTGGCCAGAAGATTCAGAGAACTCCTACGCTTTTCTTCGAAAAGTGCCATGGGATCTTTTATATCCACCTGAGCAGGCAGATGGAGGCTCGGTTTAATATCTCATCCAAAAGACGGCAACTCTGACGGAGCAGCACTCCCTCAGTACTGCAGTGAAGTGTCAGCCCCAAGTCTGTGAAGTGGGGCTTGAACCCATGACCTTCTGATTCAGAAGCAAGGATGCTACCACACTCTCAACAGGTGCCAACTTATCTACAAAGAAGTAAAAACCAACATGCCATCACCTCAGGATCACATTTTCACTCCCTGGGGCAAGGCAGTCGCGTTGCTCGCTTGATACTGGTGTCGGGAGGTCTGACCCCTTTTTGGTTACGGCTTCATTTAATTGCTCCTGGCGAGCTGCAGGCACCAAACGGGCACCTTGCCTGTTGTGGGAGGGTGGGAATTGCCTGGCTCTCATGCTGGGCCAGACTGGGGAGAAAAGCGATCCCAGAAAAGGCCTGGAAAGGGCTAGCAGTGGGCCAGAGCTATTACATGGGCCCAGGAGGAGCAGTCCTGCTCCTTCAGGCCCCACCAAAAAAAATTACATTTTGTGAGCAGCCTTCAGTGGTCCCTTTAGGACCACTGGTTAGGTCTCGCAATGCCTGACACAAATAGGCGGAGGATGCAGGATGCACGCTCCGCACATTTGTATCTGATAATTGCAATCGGGGTTCTACAACTGGTGTCGGACCCTGATTTACATATTTAAGCAGCTTCTCACCTAAACTGTTATAATTGGCATTCCCTGTAAATCCCTCTTGCCCTCAGAGAGCTTTAGGATAAGGAAGAGTTGCAGAGGAATAATCAGAGGGAGGTTTGTAAAAGACAGTCTTCTGACCCATTGACAGTCCAGGGTGGAAGTTGGGCACAGGAGGCCCGACAGAGGCCGAAGTTCCGGTGGGTTCCGGAATCGCCAAATCTCCGCTCAGAATCCCCAGGCTGTATATTCTCTTCGCGGCCCAGGATTGGTCGATCTTCTACCTGCCCCAAATATCATCCCTGACATCAGAGGGGGCAGGGCCTAGGGTAGGAAATTTCCACACCAGGAATTCTCTCAGCCTTGACCTCCTTAGTCCTGAGTGACCTCGATTGTTGGGATGAACCCAACATACAAGTCATGGGAGCCACTGGTGTCTTGGCCTGGAAATCCTGGAAATTCATCCAGTGCCTGATGGGATAGGCAGATAGGCTGATCTGCCCATCTGCCAGCTCTCTCTGTGCCAGCAGATGTCCAAGATACACAAGGTGTTGTCGACAGTGCTATCAAGCGGCACTTACTCACCAATAACCTGCTCACTTCTGCTCAGTTTGGATTCCGCCAGGACCATGTGGCTCATTACAGACTTCGTCCAAACATGGACGAAAGAGCTAAATTCTAGAGGTGAGGTGAGAGTGACTGCCCTTGGCATCAATGCATCTTTTGACCGAGTGTGGCATCAAGGCGCTCTAGTAAAATTGAAGTCACTTGGAATCGGGGGAATACTCTTCACTGGCTTCCTTCCATCATAGGGTCAGAAGTGGGGATGTTCGCTGATGATTGCACAGTGATCAGTTCCATTTGCAATTCCTCAGATATTGAAGCAGTCCATGCCCGCATGTAGCAAGACCTGGACGACATTCAGACTTGGGCTGTTAAGTGGCAAGTAACATTCACGCTACACAAGTACCAGGCAATGACTATCTCCAATATGAGAGAGTTTAATCACTGTCCCTTGACATTCAGTGGCATTACCATCGTCGAATCCCCCACCATCAACATCCTGCGGGGGGTCACCATTGACCAGTAACTTAACTGGACCAGCTATATAAATATTGTGGCTACAAGAGCAGGTCAGAAGCCGGGTATTCTGTGGTGAGTGTCTCACCTCCTGACACCCTCAAAGCCTTTCAACCATCTACAAGGCACATCAGGAGTGTGATGGAATACTCTCCACTTGCCTGGATGAGTGTAGTTCCAACAACACTCAAGTAGCTCAACACCATCCAGGAAAAAACAGCCCGCTTGATTGGCACCCCATCCACCACCTTAAACATTCACTCCCTCCACCACCTGCACACCGTGGCTGCAGTGTGTACCATCTACAAGATGCACTGCAGAAACTCGCCAAGGTTTCTTCGGCAGCACCTCCCAAACTCGCGACCTCTAGCACCTAAAAGGACAAGGGCAACATAGACATGGGAACACCATCACCTCCAAGTTTCCCTCCAAGTCACACACCATCGTGACTTGGAAATATATCGCCAGTCCTTCATCATTGCCAGGTCAAAATCCTGGAACTCTCTCCCGACTGTGGGAGTACCTTCACCACATGGACTGCAGAGGTTCAAGTAGGCGGCTCACCACCACCTTCTCAAGGGCAATTAGGGATGGGCAATAAATGCTGGCCTTTCCAGCGATGCCCACATCCCGTGAACGAATGAAAAAAAACATTCCCCCAAGTATTCTGATCTTCCTGCATTGAGTGCACATGTGCACCACTGGCACAAAGCATGAAACAGTCTCCCCTTGTAACCACAGAGATGCTGCTTTTGTGACGATATTGCTATTAATAATGAAACTCACAGAAACCTTATTCATAAAGTTAAAAAGAAATTACATCATAGACTTGAAGAAGAAGCTCCCCACATCAACTTTGAGAAAGTAAAAGTACCATTTTCCAACCTGCTTTTACAAGTAATTATTTTATGCCCTTTGATTCAGGAACTACTTGGATGCAGCAGATCACAAGTCTGATTTTAACCAATGGCAATATTGAATCTGTAAAAGACAAACTCCTCTATGAAAGAGCTCAATGGGTGGAATATGTTGCATTCAAGCCAGGTTCCACTGACTGTCAGATGTTGACAACACACTTGAACTACCACATGGCTCCAAATACCGTGAAAAACAAAATGATCAAGGTGTGTTTTTACCAAACTTTAAATAGAACTAGAACATAATAAGAGTTGCTCGATACGTTGATATTGCATCTTGTTACCTGTAGCTGTATTGACCAATATATTTTTCAGCAATGGTTACATTTTTTTGAATTATTATCTGGTTCAAATGTGCAGAAAAGAAACTCTGATCGTACTGTTGCAATAATGTTCTAGCAGCATATTAGTGACATTTCTTTAGTCAATGTGACATATTTTCTTCTGGAATAACTAAAACCTACAATTATCACACTACTGTGGCTACTTCTAGAGTTGGTCACTGTTACCTCTATGGTTGCCTTGAGAGACAGCAGCCTCAACCAAGTCTGTGTTGCTGGGCACTCCCTCAGTCTGACAGGTTCAGTTGCCATGTACACATTTGCATTGGGGTAGACTTGTACATAGCTTTTAATTTATACAAGGAAAATAAAATATAAGGCAGGGTTGTGCCTGTAAGCTTTAAGATGGCTGAAAGGTGGCAATTCCTCTAGAGTGTATTGTTCTTGATCCTCAGACATCCAACTTCTAAGTAAATGGTAAGGAAAATTATGCAGGGCCGATAACAAGCTGCCCATCCTCTACTGCCCATTTTACACCCACATCTCAATTGAAATATTTGCCCATTCCGGTAGCTTTTAATTCCGGTCGGCTGCCCATTCTGGGGGTCCGGGCCTATTTTAAATAGAACCGGTGAGCTATGGGCACCAAGTGGCCATCCTGATGCCGCCTGATGCACAGGGCACACTCCCCACCCACGTGTCCCTTAAAATTGCAATCAGGATCTTAACTACATCATAGGAACTTGATTTGCAAAGTAAAGAAGCCTACCGCCGGCAACAGCTGCTCGAGGGAAGACCCCTTTCAAAATCGCGGCCGCTGGCATTCAGTAAATCGACTCCATTTTGAGACCATGAACTTGAATTTTGGCCAATTAGAATTGGCCCATCTGTCTGCAAGACAGGTCAGCATTTTTATGTCAATATTGAATTCACTTAAGCTCTGAGCTACTTATGAGAAACAGGATTTATAAGCACCGGGCTTGGGACTGCTGGGGGAAATGAGAACAAAAAGAAGAGGGGTGCAACACAGAGATTCATTGGGAACAGTCGTGGCGTTAGAGTCTGAAATAGACTGAGAAATCAAAAAGCGACGTCACAACACGAGGAGTGGTGGGGGTAAGTGACAGGTAATTATTTAGTTTATTGGTGAGTGATTTTGATGGTCAGTGATAAGTTAGTTTAAGTATTTTGTTTAGTGGTTAGTGTGATTAGTTTTTTTTAGTGGTTAGTGTTTATAGTGGGTGGTGGTTTATTTATTGGTTATTCTTTGTTTTAGTATTAGCTAAACAGTTAAATAGCCTTGAAGCTAAACAAACAATTTTAAATAACTGTTAGCTAACATGGCAGGACAGCTGAGGCCCGTCGCAGGCACATCCTGTGCCATGTGGGAACTCCAGAACCAATGTTCCAAGTAAGCGGCGTTTTGTTCTGTGCCGCCTGTTTCTTTAAATTTAAAGGGACCGTGCATTAACTGTACAATTTAAATGCCAGCTGTTCACAATTTACATTAATGACCTGGATCAGGGAGTCGGATGCAGCATTTCCAAATTTGCAGAC
Organism: Squalus acanthias; assembly: GCA_030390025.1. Lineage (NCBI taxonomy): Eukaryota > Metazoa > Chordata > Chondrichthyes > Squaliformes > Squalidae > Squalus > Squalus acanthias. The sequence goes on from JASTWF010000031.1 coordinate 7,317,939, forward strand.
GACACTAAACTAGGAGGGGGGGTGGGCTCAGAGGAGGAGACCAGGAAGCTCCAGAGCGATTTGGACAGACTGGGTGATTGGGCGGATAAATGGCAGATGCACTATAATGTGGACAAGTGCGAAGTTATCCACCTTGGGTGCAGGAACGGGAGGGCAAATTATTATTTAAATGGCAATAAATTGGGAGAGGGGGAAGTACAGAGAGACCTGGGTGTTCTTGTACACCAGTCACTGAAGGCGAGCATGCAGGTGCAACAGGCGGTCAAGAAGGCAAACGGTATGCTGGCCTTCATAGCAAAAGGGTTGGAATACAGGAACAGGGATACCTTGCTGCAGCTGTACAGGGCACTGGTGAGACCACACCTCGAGTACTGTGTACAGTTTTGGTCGCCTCATCTGAGGAAAGATGTTCTTGCCATGGAGGGGGTGCAGCGGCGATTCACCAGGCTGATACTAGGAATGGCGGGATTGACCTATGAGGAGAGACTATGTAGTTTAGGGATGTACACACTGGAGTTTAGAAGATTGAGAGGGGACCTCATAGAAGTGTATAAAATTCTGACAGGTCTAGACAGACTAGATGCAGAAGGAATGTTTCCCTTGGCGGGTGAGAACAGAACTAGAGGACATAATTTAAGGATAAGGGCTAAACCATTTCGGACAGAAATGAGGGGGAATTTCTTCACTCAGAGGGTGGTGAACCTGTGGAACTCATTGCCACAGAGGGCAGTGTACGCCAGCTCATTAAATATATTTAAGAGGGAATTAGATATATTTCTACAGGCAAAAGGGGTTAAGGGTTACGGAGAGAAGGCGGGGACGGGATACTGAATTGGAGGATCAGCCATGATCTCATTAAATGGCGCAGCAGGCTCGAAGGGCCGGATGGCCTACTCCTGCTCCTATCTTCTATGTATCTATGTATCTATGTATATTGGATAGGATAAAAATAGATAGAAAGAAGTTGCTGAATAGGTTGGCATCACTCAAAGTTAACAAGTCACCCGGTCCAGATGGGATGCATCCTAAGTTGCTGAGGAAAGCAAGGGTGGAGGTAGCAGAAGCTCTGACCACAATCTTCCAATCCTCCTTGGATATGGGAGTGGTGCCAGAGGATTGGAGGATTTCAAATCTTATACTGTTATTCAAAAAAGGAGAGAGGGATAAACCTGGTAACTATAGGCCAGTCAGTCTAACGTCACTGGTGGATAAACTACTAGAGACCATTGTCAAGGACAAAACTAATTCTCACTTGGAGAAACATGGGTTAATGAGGGTCAGCCAGCAAAGATTTGTCAAAGGCAAATTGTGCCTGACTAACCTGATTGAGTTCTTTGATGAAGTAACAGAGAGGGTTGATGAAGGTAGTGCAGTAAGTGCTGTATATATGGACTTTCAAAAGGCATTTGATAAAGTGCCACATAACAGAATTATTTGGAAAATAGAAGCACATGGTATTAAAGGGACGGTGGTAACTTTGTCTAAGGGATAGGAGACAGAGAGTAGCGGTGAATGGATATTTTTCTGACTAGATTAAAGTATGCAGCGGGGTCTCCCGGGGTCGGTATTAGGACAATTGCTTTTCTTGTTATATAGAAATGACTTGGACTTGGGTAGAGCGAGTACAGTTTTGAAGTTTGCTGATGATACAAAACTTTGCAAATTAGTAAATAGTCAGGAGGACATAGACAAACTGATGAAATGGGCAGACACGTGGCAGATACAATTTAATGCAGATAAGTGTGAAGTGATGCTCTTTGGGAGGAAAAACATGGAGAGACAGTATAATGTAAAAGGTACTATTTTGAAGGGGTGTAAGAGCAGAAGGACCTGGGGGTGCATATTCACAAATCTTTGAACGTGGCAGGCAAGTTGATCAGGCGGTTAAAAAGCATATTGGATACTTGGCTTTGTAAATAGGGGCATTGAATACAAAAACAAGGAAGTCATGCTAAACCTTTACAAATTACCAGTTGGGCCTCAGCTGGAGTATTGTGTACAATTCTGGACACCACACTTTAGGAAGGTTGTCAAGGCATTGGAGAGGATACAGAAGAGGTTTACTAGGATGATACCAGGGATAAAGGAGTTCAGTTATGTGGAGCGATTGGAGAAGCTGGCCTTGTTCTCCTTGGAGCAGAGAAGGTTATGGAGAGACCTAATAGTGGTATTCAGAATTGTGAGGGCCTTTGATAGAGCAAGTAGGTGTTTGCTCTGGCAAGTAGGTCAGTAACCAGAGGTCACAGATTGAAAATAATTGGAAAAGAGCTAGAGGGGAAATGAAGGGAATTTTTTTCACACTGAGGATTGTTAAGATCTGGAACGCACTACTTGAAAGGGTGGTGGAAGCAGATTCCATCGGAACTTTCAAAAGGCAATTGGACAGGTTAGCCTTTGGGGCGCAAGCCAATTTTCCCCCCTATGGTTCTATGGAGGGACAGACAGATTTGTGGTGCAAAAAACAGAGTGCATTATGAAAAGCCTGAGAGTTGTGTAAAATTGCGCTGACATGTATATGCTTTCACTTGTTAAAATGAATATGAATAAATCTAGTCATTCAATTGGGAACCTGAAATAAGGTGGAGTGTGGGAAGTTGTTTTTTACGTCTTTCGGAATGACGAGGAGTGCACTAAAAGTGCCAGTTACACTGGTGAGCACGTATCTGTGTGACTCCGAAGGTTAAGGGCTCTCTTTGGGTTAGAAATCTGATAGGCTGCAGGGTCTGGATCATAGATTACTGATCTCACTGCTGCCCAGTGGTTTGCTCCTATACAGATCGATCTTCATGCTAACTGTGATTCAGGGTAGAGCTTGCGAATGGGGACCGAGTGTAATGTATCCAAGTTTGCTGACAATACAAAGCTAGGTGGGAAAGTAAGTTGTGAGGAGGACACAAAGAGGATGCAAAGGGATATAGACAGGTTAAATGAGTGGGCAAGAACATGTAGATGGAATATAATGTGGAGAAATGTGAAGTTATCCACTTTGGTAGGAAAATGGAAAAGGCAAATATTTTTTAAATGGTGAGAGATTGGGAAATGATGGTATTCAGAGGCACCTGGGTGTCCTTGTACACAAATCAATGAAAGTTAACATGCAGGTACAGCAAGCAATTAGGAAAGCAAATGGTATGTTGGCCTTTATTACAAGAGGATTTGAGTATAAGAGTAAAGACGTCTTACTGCAATTATATAGGTCCCTGGTGAGACCACATCTGGAGTATTATGTATAGTTTTGGTCTCCTTCCCAAAGAAGCATATACTTGCCATAGAGGGAAGGTGGAGTTGAGGTAGAAGGTCAGCCATGATCTTCTTAAATGGCAGAGCATGCTTGAAGGGCCGAATGGCCCACCCCTGCTCCTATTTCTTATGTAACGAGTAAGAACTTGGTTGAAGTTTTGAAAATAATGGGTACTTGTTCGAGAAGTCTTGTTGAGGGGAACGGTAGCGTAGTGGTTATGCTACTGGACTAGTAATTCAGAGACCTGGACTCATGATCCGGAGTCCAAATCCCACCATGGCAGCTGGTGAATTTAAATTCAGTTAATTAAATAAATGTGGAATAAAAAAATAGCTAGTAATGGTGACCATGAAACTACCGGATTGTCGTAAAAACCCGTCTGGTTCACTAATGTCCTTTAGGGAAGGAAATCTGCTGTCCTTACGCGGTCTGGCCTATATGTGTCTCTAGACCCACATCAATGTAGTTGACTCTTAACTGCCCTCTGAAATGGCCCAGTAAGCCACTCAGTGGCATCAAAAACCGGTACAAAGATGTATACCAGCGGTTCAAGAAGACGGCTCAGCACCACCTTCTCAAAGGCAAGTAGGGATGGGCAATAAATGCTGGCCTTGCCAGCGACGCCCACATCCAGTGAACGAATGAAAAAAATGTCAAGGTGGGGTGTGGGAGTACTGAGTGGGGTGCCCCAGAGCTGGGTGTTCGGACCATTAACGTATCTAATTCAAACAATTAATTGGATTCAGAAACTCAATGCAAATCAATCAAATTTGCTGACAATACCAAATCAGGTGGGGGAGTGAAATTGGGGGAGGCATCTCAGATATCATAGAATAAACTGGACAAAATATGTGAATAGGCAATGAAGAGCCATGAGACTGATCCCTATTGGCAGAGGACTACGTTATGAGTACAGACTGGAGAGACTTGCCTTTTTCAGCATGGAAAGGAAGCTTTTAAATGGTTATCTTATAGAGGAAAATAACATAGTCAAGGGAATGGAGAAGATAAATCCTGAATGCTACCTTAAATTAAATTGAGAGTTGGGCAAGGGGCCACAAGTTCAAAATAGTAAAAGATAAATTTGGGGCTGGTAACAGGAAGTGCTTTTCATACAAAGATAGAAAATAGCTAGAAAAAAACACTGGAATCGGTTGGATGCTGTAGGTTTATGGATGGATGAATTAAGAGGGCCTTCCTGATCCATAAGTACCTTGTGATCTTGTGAACGGGCTTAGTGTTCTTTCTTACTTTCAAAGGCCTGATTGTAATCCCCCATGCAACGTGTCGATTCTATAAGATAGGAGGAAGTTGGGGCATACATTCTGTAAACAGATAGACAAATCAGTTAAAATAAGAAAATGGAGAAATACAGAATCAAAATAGAAGGAATGGAACAAGGGTGGGGAAAATGTTGAGACAAATAGATACATTCAATTGTTTGGGTAGGTTATGGCCCAGTATGGACTGAACTAAATCCACAGCACCTGAATTTGCTGTCCTTGTATTTATTTCCCAACCCAGGTCATTTATGTTGCCAGAAATCCCAAGGATGTGATTGTGTCATACTATCACTTTCATAAGTACAGTCTTTTCTTGAAGACGCCAAAGGATTTTCAGCACTTTCTGGAGCAATTTGCTGAAGGAAATGGTAATTATTTTTTTAACAGTTTTGCTCAGCTCTTAGCAAAAATATTCCTTGTAGCTAATATTTTGCTGAAAATTGTCGGATCATTTAAGATTCTTTATATTTTAGAAACAATCTTGTACATGTAAAGAACAATTAAAAGACATTAGTGCTTTAGATTTAATGCATTTATATAAGCTCATTTTGAATATTTTTAGTGAGGTTTTATATCTCCCTGTAGTAAAGATAAATATTTATGTTTTGGGGCTTTACATAAGAACAGGACTCGGCCATTGAGCCCCGCGAGCCTGTTCCGCCATTCAATTAGATCATGGCTGATCTGTATCTTAACTCCATCTACTCACCTTGGTTGCATAACCCTTAATGCCCTTGCCTAAAAAAATCTATCAATTTCAGTTTTGAAATTTTCAATTGACCCCCCAGCCTCAACTGTTTTTTGGGGGAGAGAGTTCCAGATTTCCACTAGCCTTTGCATGAAGAAGTCCGACCTGACATCACCCCTTTGCATAGGAGCTCCTAAAATTTGGGTATGGAATCGTGGACTAGCACTGAGGCTTCTACAAACCATCAGGTATCATAAACATATCCCCACTACATCACTCGGGAGCATTGGTTCACCTTTACCACTACACTAAGAATTGCCCTCATCGTGGATCAATAATCCTTCCAACATCAGCAGAGGGCATAAATGTAACCCACAACTAGACTACCATAGAAAAGGGTTCCGTTCCATATTTTGTAAGTGAAACTGAGTTTACAATCCTGCTGTCTAATGTTGCACCTGTGGCAAATGCAGCAAAAGATCAATGCTCAGGTGTACAGTTTGCACCTACAATTCAAAAGTCATAGAAATTTGCAGGATCTTTGTGGTCTGCTGTGGGGCACTATGTAAATCAAATGTACGCTGGGCGCTGACCATTTATGTGCATAAATAGAGAGCCATTTTGTCTTTTGTACATCTATGCTTGCAATCTTTTTAAAGGAATAACTGCAGCAAAATTTAAAGTGGTTATGGATCGGAACAAATGTGGAAATTATGCTTCTTTGCAGTAAAGGTGCTCTGTAGTACTGTTTACTCACCACACTTATTTATCTTTTAAGTGCCTTTTGGATCTTGGTTTGACCACATCAGAGACTGGTATAGCCACAAGGATGAACTTGACATATTGTTTGTGACATATGAGGATATGCAGAAAGTAAGTGATACTTATATATGGTAACTAAAGATGTTTGAATAAATCATGAATTATGTGGAGCTGATACTATTACAGCAGGAAGAATATTGTTAAATCTTCTCATTCTAGGTTTTGTATGAATTGTAATGATGTTTAATTTGGTTCTTCAAACAAAAACCTTAAGCATTAAAATATATTGGGGGTGAAATCTAAATGAGGTGATTGTGGAAAACGGGCCATAGTGAATCAGAAGCTTGTTTTACACCCTGCCTGATTTTGTACTGCATTGAAGTCAATAGAAAAAAAATCGGGCGGGTTATAAAACGGGCCAGCAATTCACTATTGCCCATTTTAAGCTATCGCCGAAAACCAATTTCACCCCCATTATTTCCTCTGATGGTTACATTTTTTCTGAATCCCTTTCTTGTTCTGAAATTTATTTCTATCTTTTCTTTTTTGCTTCACTCTTCCTTTTCATTTTGCTCTTTTTTCTCTCCATTCAACGACTGCTGCGAGCAACCATCACACCTCCTCTTTGGGGCAGGATGGTCTGGAACACGGGTTTTACTTGAGACAAAGTGTGGTTCTGTTGTCCTCCTTATTACTGAGGTGAAGCACTCTGTCGCTAATAAAGGTTCCATCTATTGGCCCAGATGTGTGAATGAAATATAGGCTATTTTTAGAATATTGTTATATATCAATGTTCTTCTGTCATATACCAAATTCAGTATGTTGATTGACTGAAAATTGTATGTTCAAACTCAACTGAGAAGAGTCAGTTCTGAGAACATTCACTGTCTCATTTCATCACTATTTTCTCCACAGAAAGGATTTTGGGATTAAGTTATGTTAGGGGTTGATTTTAACCTGGAGCAGGGTTTGGGCGGGTGGGGGTAGGACGAGTGCAAAACACACTCACAGGCCTAAGTTTCAGACTCGGGCTATTTTAACTCTGGAAACTCATTTAAAAGCCACCAGTCACATCCCGCCCATTCTGGCTGCCAGTCGATGAAGATGCTCAGTTGTTGAGAATATTCAAGACTGAGAATGATAGATTTTTGGGCACTAAGGGAACAAGGGATATGGGGCGAGGGCGGGAAAGTGGAGTTAATGTAGAAGTTCAGCCGTGATCTTATGGAATGGCGGAGCAGGCTCGAGGGGCTGTACTCCTGCTCCTATTTCTTCAGTTAATATCAAATAAAATAGTCTCCCAAAAACAAGTAAGTCAGTCCATGAATGGGACAAGGCTTATAGTTTATTACTTTTTTCTCATGTTTTTGAAAAGTGAGATTGAGTTAAGTACGTGGAATTTGCTTTGACTCTAACTCTGCATGGTCATTGCTCTGAAATAAACAGCTTCATGAGTTGTATCTGGCCTCGCCTTACCAAGTATTTCTCAGTCTGCCTTCGAAAAGATTGGTAAGGCTCACATGAGGGCACGTGTGAAAGATATGAAACCCAGTCCAGTTCATAAGGGGCTCCTATTGTTACACTACTGGGCTACGCTATCGTATAACTAGATATTGGGCTCACAGCCGAATGTAAGACACTCAGAAAGCTTATGGGAGTGGTCAGCACCACTGTAGCTGAGAGACTAGCTAATGCAGACACAAAACTTCTAACATGCACCATCTTGATATGTTACATCCATTTAGCCCCTTCGGCATGTTCGGTAGCAGTGGGAGAGTTCTCAGTCCTTACAGTGTTATCAATTTTATGCCATCAGAGCATCATTTCACTCCCAGAGCTGATTCTGAGACAAGCTGTTGGGCAGTGACACTTCAATTTTGGAGTAAATAAAGGCCAGTAGAATTTTGCATTTTATATATAGGAGCATAGAGTACACGAGTAAAGAAGTAATGATAAATTTATACAAAAGATTGGTTAGACTACAGTTAGAGTACTGTGAGCAGTTTTGGTCACCCCATTATGGAAAGGGCATTAAAGTCATAGAGAGCTTACATTGTAGATTCACCAGGATGATGCCAGGGATGAGAAAGTATAGTTATGAGGAGAGACTCAAGATACTGGGAGTATTTCCACTGGAGCAGAGAAGGATAAGAAGAGATTGAATAGAGGTTATTTAAAATTATGAAGCATTTTGATAGAGTGAAGAGATAAAGACTAATTCTTCTGGTTGGGTAATCAGTGATTGAGGGGTCATCAACTTAAAATGGCCACAATAAGAGTAAGGAGAATTTCTTTACATCGGGGATGTTGGAGCATTGAACGCTTTGCCACAGGGAATGGTTAAGGCAGAGACCATTGCAGCTTTTAAGAGAAAATTGGATAAATATTTGAAGCAGAGGAAGACACCCATGGGGAGATTGTGGGGCAGTGGGATTAGTTGTGAATGGGTCTAGCAAAAAGCCAGTACAGACACAATAGGCCAAATGGTTTTCTTCTGTGCTTCAATCTTCTATGGTTCTATGGTTAAACTTGACCTGTTCTCATTGTAGTCATGGCCAGTCAATTATTCAAGTCCTGAGCCTTGATTGGCTGGAAAACGAGCCTTTCAAGCTCCTTTTCAGACAAGCTGAGGCCAGTTTCTGATTTACCTCAGTTCCACTACCAGAATGCACAGCGGGACAACGGAGACTCAGGGAAAAAGTCATTTAAGTACTTACCCAACCAGCATTGTGCACCTAAGACGTATAAATGATTCCCAAATATTTGTAACTATAACACTTGATGATTCAACTAAAAAATTAAGAATGAAGTATCTGGCATCTTACAAAGTTTGCAGGTACAGCCTGGCTGGTATTGAATTGTCTGCATTGACATTTCGGCCAAACTACGTTGCACCATGAGATCTGTCACACGACCATTGCTGGACACTGTGCATGAGCTTTACCACTGGCTGATCCCGCTGATGTTTCCACCATCGAGCTAAAGCAGCTGTGCCCCAGTAAAAGGGGAGCAGTGATCATAATATGATAGAATTTTATGTTGAGTTTAAGAGTGATTTAGTTAAGTCCGAAACTAGGGTTCTAAACCTTAACAATTAAATTACTATGCAGGTATGAGGGACGAGTTGGCTAAGGTAGGTTGGGAAACTACATTAAAAGGTATGACAGTAGAAAAGCAATGGCAAACATTTAAAGAAATAATTCATAATTCGCAACGATTATACATTCCCTTAAGGAATAAAAACACCACGGGGAAAAATGGTCCAACCGTGGCTAACAAGAGAAATTAAAGATAGTATTAGATTAAAGGAAGAGGCTTATAATGTTGCTGAAGAGAGTAGTAAGCCTGAGGAATGGCAGGATTTTAGAATTCAGCAAAGGAGGACCAAGAAATTGATAAAGAAAGGAAAAATTGTATATGAGAGTAAACTAGCGAGAGACATAAAAACATGCACAATTTTATTTTGACAGTTGATTTCTCAGTGTTTGACAGCACTGAGGTGCTGAAAACACTGACAATCACTGCACAAAGGTGAACTCTTGCACCCAGGCTCTCCAATGACTCCCTCCATATGCTGGAATAGATGGCAGCTGCAGGTGAGATGACAGAAGCGATCTGTCACTGGTTAGAGAGGTTCTCCCAATGAGGTGGCACTGAACATAGAGTTGGATTTAAAAACTTGCAAACTAAAGAAATCTGTATATGTTTCAAAAATGCAGTAACCAACATTTTCTTTGCTCTGAAACTCACCATGTGCAACACTGCTTCCTTCACACCACACCACAACATTGCATCCTTCATCTTTTCACAAACATTACACTAGAGTCACAACGCGCCACACTTACCTGGCGTGGTGTCCAGACGTCATGAAATCCAACCCAGAAGCGGGAAAATCAAAAAACAGGCTGAACTCTACTGACAAGTACCTGTTAATAGGCAGGTAATTGCCTTTCATCCATTTCCCGCCGCTAGGTGACGGGTCCATTCGCAAATCGGGGACCCGACACTTGGGAAGGCTGTTTGGAGGCAGGTTGACGGTGGGTTCGGGAGCCGCCGTCAATCAATAGGACTTTATCCTCTGACCCGCCTCCCTGAGCGCCGGCAAAATCGCGGACTTTGTGTCTGTCTTCACGGAAAAAGATGCAAACAACCTCCCGGAAATAGTGGAGAACCAAGGGTCTGGCGGGAATGAGGACATCAGTAGCAGGGAAAATGCTAGAATCCATTATTAAGGACGTGGTAACAGAGCACTTCGAAAATAATAAAAAGGATTGGGCAGAGTCAACACAGATTTATGAAAGGGAAATTATATTTGACAAACCTGTTAAGAGTTTTTTGAGGTTGTACCTAGCAGAATAGACGAGGGGGAACCAGTGGATGTGGTGTATTTGGATTTTCAGAAGGCATTCGATAAACTGCCACACCAGACGTTATTAAACAAAATTAGGGTTCATGGGATTGGGGGTAATATACTCGCATAGATTGAGGATTGGTTAACGGACAGAAAACAGAGAGTAGGAATAAACGGGTCATTTTCGGCTTGGCAGGCTGTAACTGGTGGGGTACCGCAAGGACCAGTGCTTGGGCCTCAGCTAATCACAATCTATATCAATGATTTGGATGAGGGGACCAAATGTAATATATCCAAGTTTGCTGATGATACAAAGCTAGGTGGGAATGTAAGTTGTGAGGAGGATGCAAAGAGGCTTCAAGGGGATATAAACAGGTTAAGTGAGTGGGCAAGAACATGGCAAATGGAATATAATGTGCAGAAATGTGAAGTTATCCACTTTGGTAGGAAAAATAGAAAAGCAGAGTATTTTTTAAATGGTGAGAGATTGGAAAACGTTGGTGCTCAACGGGACCTGGGTGTCCTTGTACACGAATCACTGAAAGTTAACATGCAGATACAGCAAGCAATTAGGAAAGCAAATGGGATGTTGGCCTTCATTACAAGAGGATTCGAGCATAAGAGTAAAGATGTCTTACTGCAATTATATACGCCCTGGTGAGACCACACCTGGAGTATTGTGTACAGTTTTGGTCTCCTTACCGAAGGAAGGATATATTTGCCACAGAGAGAGTGCAACGAAAGTTCATCAGACTGATTCCTGGGATGGGGGGATTGTCCTATGAGGAGAGATTGAGTAGACTAGGCCTATATTCTCTAAGTTTAGAAGAATGAGAGGTGATCTCATTGAAACTTCCAAAATTCTTACAGGGCTTGACAGGGTAGATGCAGGGAGGATGTTTCACCTGGCTGGGGAGTCTAGAACCAGGGGTCACAGTCTCAGAATAAGGGGTCAGCCATTTAGGACTGAGATGGGGAGATATTTCTTCACTCAGAGGGTGATGAATCTTTGGAATTGTCTACCCCAGAGGGCTGTGGAGGCTCAGTTGTTGAGTATATTCAAGGCAGAGAGATAGATTTTTGGATATTAAGGGAATCAAGGGATATGGGGATAGTGCAGGAAAGTGGAGTTGAGGTAGAATATCAGCCATGATCTTATTGAATGGCAGAGCAGGCTCGAGGTACCGAATGGCCTACTCCTGCTCCTATTTCTTATGTTCTTATGTTGTAATGGGAGGAAATGCAGCAGCCAATTTGTGCATAGCAAAGTTCCACAAACAGCACTGAGATAAATGACCAGATAATCTGTTTTTTCGATGATGCTAGATGCGGGACACCAGGAGAACTCCCAGCTCTTCTTCAAATAGTTCCATGAATCTTTTACGTCAACCTGAGGGAGAGACAAGGCCTCAGTGTAACATCTCATTCAAAAGATGGCACTTCCAACAATGCAGCACTCCCTCAATACTGCACTGAAATGTCAGCCTAGATTGTGTGCTCAAGTCTCTGGAGTGGGGCTTGAAGCCACAACTGCCTGACTCAGAGGTGAGAGTGCCACTGAGCCACGGCTGACACAATGGCTATTAATTATTACTTAAGTGTAAGCAGCTATGTTGAAAAAACTTTGACTTAGAACAGTTGTGAGGCAGAGTGCAGAAAATTTGTTAATCTTTATTCTGGATTGTATTGCTAAGTCTGCTCGTGGTTTGATAGTAGCAGAATGCTAGTCAGGATAATCTGTGTTAAAAAGGAATTCTATTTTGGATTTATAATTGAGTAACCTAACTATAATTTGTTAAAGGATCTCAGGAGCGTGATAGAAAAAGTTGCAATTTTTCTTAATAAGAAGTTGGATGGAAAAACCTTGGAGTCAATTTTGGATCACTGCACCTTTAACTATATGAAAGAGAACCCTGCAACCAACTACCACAATGGAATAGACGTGTTCGATGCTAAAAGTGGCTCTTTTTATAGAAAAGGTGAGTAATGCTATGGATCACAGGAAAGGACTAGGTCCGTACAAATCAGCCTTAAGTTTGTTTTAAAGATTGGTCTCTGTTCCAATCCTTATTTTTACTGGCAAGAAACTTAAAATCAATAGGAAGCATTTAAAAATAATTTGGTTGTGATTGATCACTTTCACCATTAATGATCTCAGGGATGGTTTTCTTAGATTTTCTAAATGTTTGTCGCTACCTGTCAGGATCTGAAATTAGTTCCCATTGGGATAGATTTTGCGCCAAAATTGAGAAATACTGTTGGACTTACTTACAACATCAAAGCTTATTGCTTAAAGTACAACATCAAAGCTTATTCCTTAAATGGAAAATAGTGCAAACGTTACTGTAGAACGCTTCGAGTGATGCAGGAATGGTTGTACAGTTGACCTTTACTTGCACTCTCTGGGGGTGATTCCACAACCCAATGCTCCCTGCTGTGGGGATGCTCACAAGATGTGCATCTCAGGAAATCATTGGTGCACAGTCCATGGTTTTGGATCCATTCATTTTAATGGCCAGTGTTTTCCCAAGATGCACTTCTGATGAGCACCACTCCCCATTGGGATTGTTGGATCACAAAATCACCCTGTCTGTGCTTTTGGTCCAGGTTCAGTATTGTACTGATATGCATTCTTCTACCTGTATCATATTAGGAATTGTTAATCTGTTACTAATTCTAAGTTGATGTGAGATGTACATTATTATTTTTTTCAAAGTTTAATTCTGGGATTATTTAATTTTTAGGGGTTGCTGGAGACTGGAAGAATCACTTTCTAGTGTCTCAGAATGAGTGGTTTGATTCCATCTACCAGGAGAGGATGGCAGACTTCCCTTTGAAGTTTGACGACGATATTGATCTGCTTTCTTACCCAAATAAGCAGTAATTTTAAATTGTTGTAAACATTTAAATGTTGGCTCATGCTCAATTCTCCACACCTCCTTGTCTTTCTATTTTCCACAGAAATACCTCTAGCAGTGCTCGCACTGATACTCTACCCTTCAAATAGCTCCTGGACTCACTCGCCCTCCACACCTGTCTCCAAACTTGGACATCAGTTTGTTGATGCTCCAAGCTGACTCCACCTTATCTGCAAGTGAACTTCATCCTACCACGGAACCTTTGGGCTGGATTTTGTGAATGGAGGCGAGTTGGAGGCGGGACTGCTGCTTGATGTGTCAATGTCCCGCCTCCATCCTCGCCTGACCAATCAGAGGGATTTTCCCCTGATTGAGCTTGTTAAAGATGAGAAGTCGCACAACACCAGGTTATAGTCCAACAGTTTTATTTGAAATTACGAGCTTTCGGAGCTCTGCTCCTTCGTCAGGTACAGTGAGGGAATACAAATCGGTTACAAAGTATACAAAGACAGAGAACAATGTGTCTGCAGAGATACAATCCGTCAGGGAGGCATTACATCAAAGACACAGCAGAGTACAGCTAAGACAATGAGGTGGGGTCACAGGGGGTCCAACGTGTCAAATGCTGCAGTCTGCAGTTAAGCTTTTTACTTTTTTTTAAAACTGGAAATCACATCTATGAACCAGACAACGACGTCGAGTCACGTCCTGTAGCGTGACATGAAACCGAGATCCCGGTTGAGGCCGTCCTCATGGGTGCGGAACTTGGCTATCAATTTCTGCTCGATGATTTTGCGTTGTCGTGTGTCTCGAAGGCCGCCTTGGAGAACGCTAACCCGCAAATCCGAGGCTGAATGTCCTTGACTGCTGAAGTGTTCCCCGACTGGGAGGTAACAATCCAGGCTGGCGATTATTGCGCCGTGTCCGTTCATACGTTGTCTCAGTGTCTGCATGGTCTCGCCGATGTACCATGCTGCGGTGCATTCTTTCCTGCAACGTATGAGGTAGACAACGTTGGCCGAGTCACATGAGTATGTACCATGTACCTGGTGGGTAGTGTCCTCACGTGTGATGATAGTATCTGTGTTGATGATCTGGCATGTCTTGCAGAGGTTGCCATGGCAGGGTTGTGTGGTGTCGTGGTCGCTGTTCTCCTGACAGCTGGGTAATTTGCTGCGAACGATGGTACTTTTGAGGTTAGGCGGCTACTTGAAGGCGAGTAGTGGAGGCGTGGGGATGGCCTTAGCTAGGTGTTCGTCATCATCGATGACAGGTTGAAGGCTGCGAAGAACATGGCGTAGTTTCTCCGCTCTGGGGAAGTACTGGACGACGTAGGGTACTCTGTTGGTTGTGTCCCGTGTTCGCCTTCTGAGGAGGTCTATGCGATTTTTCGCTGTGGCCCGTCGGAACTGTCGATCGACGAGTCGAGTGTCATATCCCGTTCTTACGAGGGCGTCTTTCAGCGTCCGTAGGTATCCATCGCGTTCCTCCTCGTCTGAGCAGATCCTGTGTATTCGCAGGGCTTGTCCATAGGGGATGGCTTCTTTAATGTGGTTAGGGTGGAAGCTGGAGAAGTGGAGCATCGTGAGGTTGTCCGTGGGCTTGCGGTAGAGTGAAGTGCTGAGGTGTCCGTCTTTGATGGAGATTCGTGTGTCCAAGAATGAAACCGATTCTGAGGAGTAGTCCATGGTGAGTTTGATGGTGGGATGGAACCTGTTGATGTTATTGTGTAGTCCTTTCAGTGAACTTCGCCGTGGGTCCAAAGGAAGAAGATGTCGTCGATGTATCTGGTGTACAGCGTTGGTTGGAGGTCCTGTGCAGCGAAGAAGTCTTGCTCAAACTTGTGCATGCAGATGTTGGCGTATTGGGGTGCAAATTTGGTCCCCGTGGCTGTTCCGTGTGTTTGGGTAAAAAACTGGTTGTCGAAGGTGAAGACATTGTGGTCAAGGATGAAGCGGATGAGTTGTAGGATGGCGTCTGGAGATTGGCTGTTGTTGGTGTTGAGTACTGAGGCTGTCGCAGCGATGCCGTCATTGTGGGGGATACTGGTGTAGAGTGCCGATACGTCCATCGTGGCGAGGAGTGTTCCTGGTTCAACTGGTCCATGGGTGCTGAGTTTCTGTAAGAAGTCTTTAGTGTCGCGACAGACGCTGGGGGTTCCCTGTACGATGGGTTTCAGGATGCCCTCGACGTACCCAGAGAGGTTCTCACACAGGGTTCCGTTGCCTGATACGATAGGACGTCCGGGTGTGTTGGCTTTGTGTATCTTTGGGAGGCAGTAGAAGTCTCCCACACGGGGAGTACGTGGGATAAGAGCGCGTAGGATGATTTGAAGGTCTGGATCGAAGGTCTTGATCAGTCTATTGAGTTGGCGGGTGTGTTCTTTGGTCGGATCTGCGGGTAACTGTCTGTAGTGTTCCTGGTTGTCCAGTTGTCGGTATGCTTCTTTGCAATAGTCCATTCTGTTCTGTATGACGATGGCTCCTCCTTTCTCCGCTGGTTTGATGACGATGTTGCGGTTGGTCTTGAGAGCGTGGATGGCGTTGCGTTGTGCTCGGGTGACATTCTGGACTGTCTTGTGAGTGTGGCTGATGAATCTGGCGTTGATGCATTTCCTGACAGCTTGAGCAAACATGTCAAGCTTAGGGCAGCGACCCTCCGGAGGGGTCCAATTTGACGCTTTCTTCTTCGGTTCCTGCACTGCGGTTCCCTCTGTCTGCTGTTCCGGATCATTGATTGTCTCATTGGGTTTGTTGCTGACATCTTGGGATTTGTGGTCGTATTCCCGGATCCTCATTCATCTGATGAATTCCTCTGTGTCTGCCGCGAGACCGATGGGGTCCATTTTGGTGGTGGGGCAGAACTTGAGCCCTAGGGCGAAAACTTCGATTTAGGCTGGTTGAAGGGTGTGGTCGGACAAGTTGACGATTGACTTCCCTGTGGTTGCAACCATGGTACCGGGGGAGGCTTGGTTGCTGCTGGTGGTGATGCCGAGTGATGCAGGCTCAGCAGGCCAATTAGGGAGGAAGTCACTGACAGATCACGTCAACGTCAGACGTGTTATCTGTCAAGACTTCTTGAAAGAAGAAATTACAGCGTTTGACAGCTCTGTGAAGCTGTCAAACACTGACATTCTCTTGAGTTTGATGAGACTTTGTGGTGAGGACTCATCAAAACTTACAACTTTGTAAATTTCACATGTCTCTAGGATCGGAGGATCCAACAGCCATTATGTGAAATTGTTAAGGAGAATGTCAGCTCTCCCCATCCAGCGCAGCTAAAGGCTGTAGAAAGAAAACAAGGTAAGAGCACACTTTTTTAAACTTATCACTCACCTTACATACTTACCACTCCACACTTGTACCCATCACTCACCTCTACACCTTACTTCCAGGTGCCTCCGATCACCACAGACCTCCTCCACGTCTCCTCCAACCCGACGGGGTTCTCCGAGGTCAGGAACCTTCACCTGTGAAGGTAAAATGGCACTAATCCTTTTTTCTGCCAGTTAACTACCTGTTAACAGGCGGTTAAAAGGATTAAATGCCTTTCACGCCTCCAGGAGATGGGACCTGAAGCTGCACATCCTCCCACCTCCTGGCAAAAGGTCACGGAGGCGGGATGGCCATCCGCCCCCGATTTCTCCGATTTTACCGGCTGTTCCGCCTCCATGCCCGCCTCCTCGGGGCTTGGAAAATCCAACCCTTTGCCTTTAATTTTGGACTCTCTCTTGTGATCTCCTTCCTATTTGCTATTTACTACCAGGACATATTTACCCTAACCAGTGTTATGCCTATGTAACTTGGGTTTCCCTGTGTCCATTTGAGCGAGCAATTTGGCTGCCGCCCCACACCTGAGCCCATTACTTCAATGTGCCTTTTCTGTCTCTTCTTTTTATCCTTCTTGAGCCCTTCTTGCCTGTCTCCTCGCTTCCTGTTACCCAGTCATGCCTACTTTCATTTCTCCCCTCGCGGGTACTTTGCCCCCACAGATCCCTACCCTCACTCTTCACTAGTCCTCAAGCTTAAAAACTCTCCTGCAGGGATCCCAGGCTTGACTCCCTCTTGGATAAGCCCACAGCTTCCCACTGTGCCTCTCTCGCATGCTCTGAAGGGACCATTGAAGTACTCGTCGCTGTCTCCTTACGAGCAGCAACCTTAACTGCCCCATCCCACTCTCTCACCGACCTTCCCACCCAGCACCCTTGCTGGGAGTTAATTTTGTCAACCTCCTTCCCATCTCACTCAACCCTCCCACCGTTGACCCCGCCAACCCTGCCAGCGGATCAGCAATCATCGCCCCTCTCCGTGTCTCCCTCCAGAATGTCCTCCCTCAACTTCTCCCTCCATATAAACTCTTCTACGCTTGTTCACGGCCACCCCCTCGACTTTGCCATCTCACATGGCCTCTCTATTCCCATCGTCTCAATCACAGACAAGGCCATCTCTGATCACTTCCTTGTATACCTCACCACTCACATCCCCCTTCACCTTCCAACCTCTCTTCCTTCTGCATCTGCCCCTGGGAAAAAACTCACTCCCAACTGTCTAGCCTTTGGCCCTCCATTCATTACAACACTTCTGCAGCTACCAATGTGCTCAATCACACCATCACCTCCACCTTCACTCAGAGGGTGATGACTCTGAGTCAAAGTTCAAGTCCCACTCCAGAGACTTGAGCACAGAAATCTAGGCTGATAATCCAGTGCAATACTGAGGGAATGCTGCACTGTTGGAGGTGCCGTCTTTTGGATGATATGTTAAAACAAGGCCCCCTATGCTCCCTAAGTTGGACGTAAAAGATCCCATGACACTATTTCGAAGAAGAGCAGTGAAATTTTCCTTGGTGTCCTGGCCAAAATTTATCCCGCAATCAACATCACTAAAAACAGATGACCTGGTCATTATCACTTTGCTGTTTGTGGGAGCTTACTGTACGCAAATTGGCTGCTGCGTTTCCTACATTACAACAGTGATTACATTTCAAAAGTACTTCATTGGCTGTAAAGCGCTTTGGGATGCCGGAGATCGTGAAAGGCGCTATATAAATGCAAGTCTTTCTTTCTTTGAATGTTTATGGCACATGCTGGTTGTGCCAGATCTGGCTGGACCACATCAAGCACTATCGGTCCCTGCTCTCCTCTGCCAAAATTGCTCACTACTTCAGCATCAACCTGGAATGCAAAGATAACCCCCAGCTTCTTTCTTGCACATCACACTATCTCCTTAAACCTCTCTTTCCTGATCCCTCCACCCTCACCTCGAACAACAAGTGCGAGGAGCTCGTGGACTTCCTTGTCAGTAAGATTGAGTTGAGACCATCCGTTCAGCTGCCTCTGCTGCATCCCTCCCATCCCCTAGCCCACCAAGCCAAGCTTCCACCAAGGTCCCCCACCATAGACCTGAGCTTACATCTCTCTCTAGTTTCTCTCCTATCTCCCCATATGGGTGGGTACAAAGATGGGTGGGAAAGTAAGTTGTGCAGAGGACTCAAAGAAGCTGCAAAGGGATATAGATAGGCTAGGTGAGTGGGCAAACATTTGGCAGATGGAGTATAATGTGGGAAAGTGCGAGGTTATCCACTTTGGCAGGAAAAATAAAAAAGCAAACTATTATTTAAATGGAGAGAGATTGCAAAATGCTCCAGTTCAGATGGACTTGGGGGTCCTTGTGCATGAAACACAAAAGGTTAGCATGCAGGCACAGCAAGTTATCAAAAAGGCAAATGGAATGTTGGCCTTTGTTTCAAGGGGGTTGGAGTATAAAAGCAGGGAAGTCCTGCTACAACTGTACAAGGTATTGGTGAGACCACACCTTGAGTACTGCATACAGTTTTGGTCTCCTTATTTAAGGAAGGATATACTTTCATTGGAGGCAGTTCAGAGACGATTCACTAGGTTAATTCCAGAGATGAGGGCTTTGACTTGTGAGGAAAGGTTGAGCAGGCTGGGCCTATACTCATTGGAATTTAGAAGAATGAGAGGTGATCTTCTCGAAGCATATAAGATATTGAGGGGGCTTGACAGGGTAGATGCAGAGAGAATGTTTCCCCTGATGGGGAAATCTAGAACTCGGGGGCACAGGGCTCGATTTTGCCAGGCACGAGGAGGGAGGATTGGAGGCATGTGAGGTGGTAAAATCGCGAAAAATGGCGGGCGGGCCCGATCCCGCCTCCATCCCGCGTCCGAGCAATTTTCCCAAATGCGAGTTTTCTGACCCCATCTCCATCCCGCCTCCAAGAGGCGGGATAGGCCCTTAACAACCAGTTAAGTGCCTCTATAATCCCATTTTGAGAGGCCTTTCTGATTTTAACACTTTTCCCACGTGGTTCACGTCTCCTCTGAAACACGCCAGTGAAGCCTGGCGGCAGCACAAGTGGAATGCTTACTAACAGCTGCAGCTCCACCATTAAAAAGGAGTTTTCAGCAATCATCATTTGCAGGTGGCAGAACTTTGTTGTCTCAAGTCTGGGGGAACTTTTAGCAGGCATACCCATTGTTGTGGAAGTTTGGAGCCTGACACCCATCTCCAGTGTGACCTCCTGGGAAACCCCTCTCGCCACCTTGAATGAGCGCTTCCTCAACTGAGGCATATACCAGAAGCATGGGAACCATTTATTTCCTTTCCTCCTGGACATCAGATTCGGACGAAGACCAGCCGTGGCAGCAACAGATCCATGAACAACAGCACCACCAACAGCAGCAGCAA
The DNA here is from genome assembly GCA_030390025.1 of Squalus acanthias. Lineage (NCBI taxonomy): Eukaryota > Metazoa > Chordata > Chondrichthyes > Squaliformes > Squalidae > Squalus > Squalus acanthias. Next base: position 7,337,829 of record JASTWF010000031.1, read on the forward strand.
CAACAGGAGCACCAAGCTGCTGCTCACCCACCTGAAGCTGCACAGGCCAGAAGGCGCCAGCGCGCGACCACATTGCTGCCCGGGAAGCAAGGGACGCACTCCTCTTGGCCAGATTTGCTTAGCCTGCACAATCAAACACTTTTGCCTCGCACCTTCTTATCAGACCATCGACAATGGCCAAGAACCTGCGTATTGCTATCCCCTGTGGCTTCGGCAGGTGTGGAGGCCCCTTGCTCACTTTCTTGCTGCTCCTGTCTCGACATCTTTGGTGGGCGTCCTCTGGGGTTGCGAGCCTGTGAGGGCTCGGCAACAGTCTGCTGCTCCTGCGGCTATGCAGGGGTTGAGACGCCGATCTCAGTTGGGTGGGGACTCTGGTGGAGCTCTGACCGAGGACTTTACAGTGGTATGGTCGTGTGAGCACTTGGAGAGGAGCCCCCACTTCCTTGTTGTCTGCCACCAACATCCCTCTCATGGGTCAGCCCCACTTCAGAGCTAGCAAATGGCTTGACAGCACCTTGCTGCACTTCAGGGGGGCCATGAGGACCCGTTTCTGTACTGGAAGTCCTACTCCCGAGGACTTGCCTGAAGGTCTGGCTTTTTTGCTCAATAGCTGACCATCGCTCCTCAAGAGATGTCAGTCTATTCTGAACAATGACCATGTTTTCCATACCCTGGCGACTAAGCTCCTCGATGGACGTAGCCATCCTCTCCTCTACCGTAGCCACCCTCTCCTCTACGGTAGCCAGCCTGACCATGGAGGTAGCCATGCTTTCTGTGGTGATGCGTTCATGCGCCAAAGCCTCCACAAAGGCTCTGCTCATGTTAGCGATGGACTCCTCCATTCGCTCCACACTCGCAGCGACCCTGAAGACAAAACCTGCCAGAGACTCCTGCACCTCTTCCTGGAGTTGCAGCACCGCTCTTCTTCTGGATGGACCCGGAGGCAGAGGGTCGACATGCAGCTGAGCCGAGCTGGCAGAGTCCTGCACCCTCCGACTAGGACTCTCCACTGCTGTCCCTGTCTCCACCATCTGCTGATGCTCACTTGTGAGCTGTGATACACCAGGTGACAACACTACACTATCTCACGAAGGTACCACCGAGGTGTGAGTGTCTGCGCTGGTGCTGGAGGCGCTGAATTCTGCTGACGCTGCGCCCTCAGAGGTTGCAGCATCCTCTGAGGTGTCTGGAGGCTCAGGCTGTTCCGCCTGGATAGTGGGGACGGGGGCTTTCGATGGTCCTGTGGGGGCGTATAGGAAAGAGTCAAAGATGTGAGGCCAAGGTTACATGCACATTGAATATTGCAGATGATCAGAAGTCAATCTGGTCCAGCATCAGAATCATTATCAGTGACTCATGCAATGTCAATGAGAGAGATGAAAAACTATTCTGTCACCAGCTTGCTCTGATGCACCCGACTGTCTGTCCCTCACTTGCGCATCGTCCTCCACTCCCACGATCTCCAGGGCCGCCTCCTCCCAGGGGGTGAGCTGGGCTACTGAGGGTGGCCCTCCTCCTGTCCTCGCTCTTTCCCTCTTATTGTGAGCTCTCTTTTCCTGTAATAAGGGAGACAAGTGGAGTTTGAGTCAGAATGAAGGAGTGAGTGTAGAGAATCCATAGCATAGATGCTGAGAAGGAGACAAAGATTCAGTGAGGTGGCAAGACCAAGGGCCCTCCCTGTGTGTTATAAGTTGTTTTCATAACATCACAGCGATAGGGAGTGTGAGGGCTGCATAGTCGAATATTTAAGTGAATGTGAACATACAGAGAGAGGGAATGGGTAAGGGTGCAGGGATGTCAGTGCCAAGTGGGATTTGGAGGAAGAGGTTGTCAAAGCTGAGTGCTGGTGAGGAGAGGCAATGGGGATCAGATTGAGGGTGATGGGAAAGTCATACTTACTTTTCCAGTGCGCAGAAGGTCATGAAACCTCTTCCTGCACTGCAGCCACGTTCTGCGGCACATAGATAAGGAGTTGACCTCCTGGGCCACCTGCATCCACACAGCCTTCGTCTGCTGGGGAGGCTTCTTCCTCTCTGAAGAAGGGAAGAGCACCTCCTTATTCCCTCTTGCTCCCTCCACCAGAGCTTGCAGGGCGGCGTCATCAAACCTCGGTGCAGACTTAGGTCTACTGCTGGACATTTTGCCTGGAAGAAACTATCAGAGCAAAGGCCAAAAGGTTTGCAGTCTGCAGAAGAAGCAAGGCTGCTTGTAGGCTTTAAATCCAGCAGCATTGATGACGTCATCGGAGGCAAGTTTCAGAATGGAAAGACTAATTAGGCCAGGGGTTCCCACACGCTGGAAATCAATTGCCCAATTAGGGGAAAATCGCATATTTTTCCCACATCAAATTGGAGTCGGGTGGCTAACACGAAAAGCAGAAGACACGCCCCCAGCCCGCCCCATGACAAAATCGAGCCCACAGTCTCAGAATAAAGGGTCACCCTTTTAGAACTGAGATGAGGAGGAACTTCTTCTCTCAGAGGGTCGTAAATTTGTGGAATTCTCTGCCCCAGAGAGCTGTGGAGGCTGGGTCATTAAATACATTTAAAGTGGAGATGGACAAATTTTTGCAAGATAAGGGAGTGAAGGGTATTTTAAATTGTTCCCTCTCCTCCGGCTCTGTCCCACTCCCTTTCGAAGTTGCCATCATCACTCCTCCTCCTCAAAAAACCCACCCTTGACCCCACTGTCCTTGCAAACTACTGGTTCATCTCCAACCTCCCTTTCCTCACCAAAAGTCCTTGAACATGTTGTTGCCTCCCAAATCCGTGCCTATCTTTCCCGCAACTACATCTTTGAACCAGTCCAATCTGGTTTGTGGCCTTACCACAGCACTGAAACAGCCCTAATCAAAGTCACAAATTACATCCTCAATGCACGATCCCTCCTCATCCTCTGAACCTGTATGCAGTCTTTGACCACACCATCCTCCTCCAACGCCTCTCTTCCGTTGTCCAACTGAGTGGGACTGCCTATGCTTGGTTGCACTCTTGCCTTTCCAGTTATAGCCAGAGAATCTCCTGCAATGACTTCTCTTCCCATCCCTGCACCATTATCTCTGGAGTCCCCCAAGGATCTATCTTTGGCCCCCTCCTATTTCACATTTATATGCTGCCCCTCGGTCCGAAGACACAATGTCAGGTTCCACATGTACCCTGATGATACCCAGCTCCAACTCATCACCACCTCTCTCGACCCCTCCACTGCCGATGTGTTGTCAGACTGGTCATAGATGAAGCCAAAATTCCTTCCAACTAAACATTGGGAAGACCGAAGCCATGGTCTTTGGCCCACGCCAAAAGCTCTGTTCTCTGGCCACCAATTCCACCCCTTCCCTAACCACTGTCTCAGACACTTCTGTAATATCGCCTGTCTCTGCCCCTGCCTCAGCCCATCTGCTGCTGAAACCCTATTCCATGCTTTTTTTTAACCTCCAGACTCAACTATTCCAATGCTCTCCTGGCTGGCCTTCTATCTTCCAGCCTCCACAAACTTCTCATTCAAAATTCTGCTGCCTGTTACCCAACTCACACAAAGTCCAGTTCACCCATCACACCTGTGCTCGCTAACCTACATTGGATTCCGGTCCACGAATCAAATCAAATTCTCATTCGTGTATTCAAATCCCTCCATGGCCTCACCCCTCCCTATATCTCTGTAACCTCCTCCAGACCTACAACCCTGCAATGCTGTGTTCCTCCACTTCCTTCACCCACCATTGGTGGCTGTCTAGACCCTAAGCTCTGTAATTCCCTCCCCAAACCTCATCGCCTCTCCGCCTCTCTCTCCTCCTTTAAGATGTTGCTTAAAACCTACCTCTTTGACCAAATGTTTGGTCACCTGTCCGAACATCTCCTTTTTTTGGATCGGTGTCAGTTTTCCCCCCTGTGAAGCGCATATGTTAAAGGTGCTACGCAAATGCAAGTTGTTGTTGTTGTTGTTGTAAACATTGTTCATTAATTAATTTTGCAAAATTTACCATCAAATTTAAGAGGACACTATTTCTATTTTTCTTCTACTAAATTCTCCCTTCTTCTTCAGAAAGCATGGAATCAAGCTGGGGTACAATTCTTTGGGCTCCAGCCATCATAGAAACATAGGCCGGTATTTTGCCAGCGCTCAGCGGACAGGATGGGGAGTGATTGACAGCGGGTCGGGAACCCGCTGTCAAAATGTGCACACTGGACTTTCCCGATGTCGGGTCTGCCAGCACTGAGCAGACCCGATAGGCAACGGCGGGGGAGGCAATTAAAATCATGAGTGGCTTGTTTACAGCCACTTATCAATGTTTTTTTCCTAGCTTTTTGGATTTGACAGATCGCCCACCAGTTTCCTGCTGTGCCTCGACCTCGTCTGTGAAGCTGAGGCAGGAGGTCAGCGGCCATTGAATCAGCTGATGAGTTGACAGCTTCAAATATCAAGTCAAAGCTCCCAGCTGATTGAGATATGTTCACTTAACCGCTAGCCTCTCTAAACTGCATTTCCACTTCAGATTCAGGATGCTGCAAGCCTTTACACAAGTCTTCATCCAGTCTGACCTCATTACCTCTCCCACCATTGACAGATCACTTCTGTCATCTCTACTTCACCTGCCATCTATTCCATCAGCATGGGTACCCTTGAAACTCTCTCACCTTCGTCCTCAGAATCCCACCACAATCAGCCCCGACACCAGCATCACCAGGCACACCAGTAGCACCAACAACAACACCAACAGAAACTTTACATGAACATTGGCTAAAACACCCATGTGCCTACCCTTGTGTGTTGTTAGTTGGTATGCTTGCACTAGGATGACTGTGAGTGTGAGGGGTGGCTAGTGAGATGGAGATGTGATAATGCAGATAGAGAGGGATGGGTGGAGATGCAAGGTAGGTTGGTGTGAGTAAGGATGTGCAGGAATAGGGGACAGAAGGCAGAGTGATGAGATGTGATGAGAGGCACAGCAGGATGAGGTTGAGTGTGACTTTGTACTAATGTTTCGTGATGTACTGAGATCATTGAAAGATTTACGTCACTGTACCGAGGTCCTCCTGACCACATCCCTGCTTGTGCCCTCCTGAGCAATGTGCAACCAGGCTGTGTTGGTGTCCTGGGGAGGTCTCTTCTGCCCATGGGAAGGGAAGAGGACATCCCTGCATGCTGTGACTCCTTCCATAAGCATATGGAGGGAGTGATGGGAGAACCTGGGTGCAGCCCTGCACCTCTGTGCAGTGATTGTCAGTGTTTGCAACACTTCAATGCTGCAGAACAAATGTCAAAACTAAATTAAAACTAAATAGGATGATTGTGGAGTAACAACAGACAAAAATCAATGGTCCCCTTTAAGGAAACCAGCTGATGATGCGTCATGTAAGGGGTGACCTGTGGCTCTGTGCTTAGCCTGGGTGCTAGTGCGAGGTTAGGCCTTGTTGCCTGTTCTGGTCTCCAGCCAGCCTGGTAACACTAGACACCTGTGAGTGGTTCGACCCACTCGCCCTTACGGTTCTGACACTGGACTTAGGTGCGAGAGCAATAATGCAGAGAAAACTCAGGTAGACCCGGTTGAATAGTGCGAAATGGAAAATCTTTATTGCATATTATTCAAGATTACGAGATACATGTCATAAGCACAGATTAATGACAGTACAATCTTACACACAGTTATGTAACTAATTTTTGGGAAACGAGGAGCGCATGACACATCGAAAAAGGGGGCACACATTACAATTATCCTTAAAACTTAAACCCTCCCCTATCAATACCTGTCCTAAACTAGATTTGTAGGATCGAGACTCATGCTCACCACTCGTGATAACTCGAAGAATTCCGAAACTCTGCTCGGATGTTTTTACCGCAGCACCTGACTATTCACGTGTTGATCAGGGGTCTCTGTACCCCACTTGTTTACTCGTTTCTGCTCCGGCTAGCAGGCTGGACCGTCTGCTGTCATGAAGATCTGTGTTGTCCTCGGAGTTCCGATACTACTCGAAAAATTCGACCTACAGGCGCGGTCGGGGCTTACTGACCGTGGCGATACGTATTGTCGTCTTCTTCTCTTCTCATCTCATCTCATCTCATCTCATCTCGGGGCTTCGGTTCCAACACCGTTTACCGACTTCTCGGGATGGTGTGCCCGTTTCAAGGCCTCACAGCCCAGTTCTACACAGATCTTCGCGGCAAGCCACGAGGTTGATCCTAGCGGATCAGAGTCCAGAGCCGTCAGGCAAGAGAATAAAAGTTCAACAGTCTTCCAGCGAGTCAAAACAGCAAGTGCAAAAAGAAGCAGAGACAGCAGTCAGCAGCAAGAGTAGCAGGAGGCAAGAGAGGCAAGAGACAGATGGACGGTTGTACCTTACAGTTATAGTGCTGTAATTCCTCTTTTCCCGCCCAATCTTAATGTCTATCTTTTGTCAGGTTTTTGGCGCTCAAACTTCTTGTATAGGGTGATCTCCGTTTTTAATGGGTTTCGGTGATACTTGTAACTGTCTGAGTACCCGTTAATACTTCTCCCATTGTGTAACCGGCTAGTAGTCTCCCTGGAGGGGTTTTGGGGCTTCCAAATGCTTTCTGTAACTACCCGCAAACGGCTCTCTCATCGTAGAGTCGTGGGGATTCTGCATATTAATGTCTTTGGATGGGTTCTTGATCGCTCGGTACAATAGCCCTTATTCGCACCTGGGAGACCGATTCCAGTATTTATGTATAAAATGCAAACCCATCATGTCTTGTCAATTATCTCAAATGTGCTGAGTCCTGTACGATCTTGCACAAATGTTTATTGGAACGCCATCTTGTCTGCTCATTGAAAGTCTAGAACGTTCTGCCACGAGGCGTGGCGGCCATTTTACAGGCTGTTTGTGTCCACTTTAAAACCTGACAGCATTCTGCTGAAATAAAGCTGTTTGTACGAAACTTTATGTCTCCTTCTTATATTATAAAATCGCGATAATTTTGCGAATTCTACAGTCATGAATGACGTTACCATACCCAGTTCCTCTAATTGGCCAGGAAATTCGCTGGGTGGCTTAACAAGCCCCATTAATGGAAATCATTTCAGATGCCGGGATGAAGCCAGCAGTTGGGCCGAGACCCCCCACGGACCCCGCAAGGTCAACAAAATCGCGGCCATATGAACAGAGGAATAGGAGTCGGCCATTAGCCCCTCGAGCCTGTTCCGCCATTCAGTGAGATCATGGTTGATCTGTGACCTAACGCCTTTGCCCCATATCCCTTAATACCTTTGGTTAACAAAAATCTATCAATGTCAGATTTAAAATTAACAACTGGCCCAGCATCAACTGCCATTTGCGGAAGAGAGTTTCACTTGCATCTTGCCCAAATGACCATTTTGATCGCCAGGCATATTTCCAGTGGATATTATTGGACAGGGATCAGGTGTGGGAACCCTGGCTGATATTTTACTTTGGAATGCAAGGATGGTGAGTCCAACTGTGGTGTTCTCACTACTGGCCTGGCTGAAATCAATAGCTCAGCACAGGATTTTCCTGATCTGTATTACTCAGTTCCATTCTGCTCACTTTAAGCACGTTGTGTGAGGATTCCTTGATTGCAATTACATAAGTTTATGTCCTTCAGTTAGGCTCCAGAAACTTTTAAAGTTATTGATAACTCCTCTGCGGTGAGATGAATACTGACTCCAATAATGCTGTGACACTAACAGCAACCTTAGTTATTTCACACAGGCTGACACAATCCCCATGATTAACTTTCTGTCCATTCTGCTGAACTTCACGGAGGTGAAATTCGTCTTGGCCGATGATGCAAAACACGCGGTAGCGAATCAGCAGCCCGTTTTCCACGCCGTACAATTTTCATTCGCTCAATGGAAAAGAAAATCGGGTGGAGTGTAAAACGCCGAGCCGATTCGCAATCGCCCATTTTGTGCTATCGTCAAGACAAATTTCACACCCCAATGTTCCAATCATTATAAGAACATAAGAAATAGGAGCAGGCGTAGGCCATTCGGCCCCTCGAGCCTGCTCCGCCATTCAATAAGATCACGGCTGATCTTCAACCTCAACTTTACTTTCCTGCACTATCCCCACATCTCTTGATTCCCTTAATATCCAAAAATCTATTGTTCTCTGTCTTTAATATACTCAATGAATTTGCTTACAATGCATTTGATATCTATGAGATATGAAATGCATTGTAAGCAAATCTCACGAGCTCTCTTGGACATCAGAGGTTGTGGAAGTATTAAAACTAATTTAGTTAAAAACTAATTTTACAAAATTAATATTTGTTATATTTCTTTCTTTCTCATGTATACAAATCTAAATATACATAAAACCATCTCAGTTAAAAATAACATACTATTGGGCTCTTTTCCCAGACCAATATAAAGTTCATCAAACAGTTTTTCATGATAACGTCGTTGACATGGTGAGAGCCAAGAGAGTAGTCCTCGGACACTGGTGAGGTGCTCTGGGAGATTGCTCTGCCATGCTAACTCAGGTTTGAACGAATGTCTCCTCCTTATAGAATATCCAGGTGAATAGATAATATTTCAACTCTTCATATTTAATTGGACTTCAATAATGGACTGATTATTTGTATTAGGTGTCGCAGATATATTCTGTATTTTATGAATGAATCGTATATTCACTTTTAATCGTTTCCTATCACTCATCTTTTGTATCGGGTTATACATGCATGTTCTTTCTTTTGTAGTGACACATAATAATAAAAAGAGTATCACACTCCCAAATTTACCTTTAATTATCACTGCTGGACTCTGTGTACCGGCAGCAGAAGGAAAGCCCATGCACAGAGTTACTCTGACAAATTGGCTACTGTGCACGTGCAACATAGAATCATGATGTTATCAAGGGGCGTCACTATATAAAGCGAAGAGTGTGTTGCTACCACTGCAGCTTTTCCTAGACACCGATCGACTGAAGCGGACACTAAGATCCAGGGGGAGAAAGAAAGGTCTTCATAGCTGCTAGTTTACCAAAATCTGGTAGTTTTACCTTGATCTGAGAACCAGTTGTGGGAGGCCTGGGCTATGGTAGACAGGGCCAAGGAGCAGCATAAAAGCTGCTTGGAAAAGGATTAAAATAGTAAAACAGACAGATTCCACTGAGACAGAGAGGTTACCAGGGAATCCTCTGTCAGTTCAACGGCTGGGGGGAAAGACCAGGTGAAAAACTTACCAATCCTTAACTAGATATACATCCTAAAACATCAAGCAACACAACCTTTAAATTACGGGGATAATATAAATAAGTGACATAATGGCCCAGAAATTGATCTCGCTCTGTTCCCGCGGGGGTAAGGCTTTCCCGCGATCTCTCACCTCGCTTGTGCTTTTTCAGATCCAGCTCGCACGAACTTGATGTTCTAGAGATCAGCTGGGCAGTGCTTGCGTATCCCAGCGGCGTAGTGAATTCGTGCGAGCTGTGGGATCACGTGACTCAGTTAGAGCCAATGGCAGCACACCATCTTCCATTCATAAGTTTCACAGCACGGCTGTAAAATCTATGAATCTTACACCCCCCCAAAATAACAGCTAAACCTCAATTAAATTTAAAAAAAAACCATCACATTAATAAAATAAGTATAGTTAATTAAATTAACCATTTTAAATAAAAAATTAAATTTTTGAAAAAATTTAAAATCTTTTAAAAAGTTATAAAAATAAACTTACCTGTCTTTAAAGTCTCTAAAAAAGATCTACCTGTTAAAAAAAATTCAAAAAAATACTTAATTCACTACTTACCTTCTTAAAAGTGGGTCTTACTCCTCCTTTTTACATTTCCAAAATCTTCCGTACTTACCTGCGCGTCCAAAGCATGAAGTGCACAGCGTGCGCGCAGCCTGTAGCGCGCACGCGATGCACTGAGGACCCGCCCCCTTTTCAGAAGAGCAATTGCCGGTTTTCAGCGCATGCGCAGGGCATGCAGAAAACCGGCAATTGGTGTGGGAATACGCGAGAGTACGCAGTGCGTACTCTCGCGTCCCGGGATCAATTTTCGGCCCAATTTATATGCATGAAAACCTCAACACATTAAATCCTAGGATCATCAATTGTCCCATTTCAGACTGAACAGTCTGGTTTCTGATTGAGTTGTCTAGTAATTTCTAAAATGCAAACCAAATACAAAAAAGTCTATTATTTTTAAAATAGAAGCCTGTTTTCTTGTATACATGCCAACTTTCCATTGTATTTAGACAAACAACATTGCATATCCAGTGTCTGCTTGTCCACATTTGCTGGTAAAAATCCTGATGGATTTAAAACATTCCTGCTAGCTGACATTAAAAATGGCTCCCTTTCCTCATGTACTGTCCCTCTCCTTTTCAAAATGACTGTCATCACACCTCTCCTCATAAACCCACTCTCGACCCCTCTGTCCTTGCACGTTACCGCCCCATCTCCAATCTCCCTTTCCTCCTCAGAGCCCTTAAACATGCTGTCACCTTCCTAATCTGTACCTATCTTTACCGCAACTTCATGTTTGAATCCGCCCAATCAGGTTTCTGCCCCTGCCACAGCCCTGAAATGGCCCTAATCACATTAACAAATGCATCTTCTGTAACTGTGAGCACTTTGCACTCGTCCTCTTCCTCATTCTTAACCTCTCTACAGCCTTTTGACAGTTCACCACACCATCCTCCACCTCTCATGTATTATCCACATGAGTGGGACTTCCCTTGCTTAGTTCCATTCTTACCTATCCAATCATAGCCAGAGAACCTCCTGCAATGATTTCTCTTCCCGCTCACACACCATTATGTCTGGAGTCCCTCAAGGATCTATCCTTGGCCCCCTCCATTTCTTCATCAACATGACCCCTTGGTGACACCATTCGAAGACATAAGGGGTCAGGTTCCACATATATGCTGATGACACCCTGCTCTACCTCTCCGTCACCTCTCTTGATTCCTCCACTGCCTTAGTGTTATCAGACTGAAATCCAGTCCTGGAGGAGCCGCAATTTCCTCCAGTTGGGAATATTGGGAAGACCAAAGCCATTGACTTTGGCCCACGCCACAAACTCTGTTCTCTGACCACTAATCCCACCCCCTCCCTGACCACTGTCTCAGGCTGACCAGACTGTTTGTAACCTCGGTGTCCTATTTGACCCAGAGCGGACCTTCTAACCCCATATTTTCTCCAACGCAAAGAATCCTGCCTTCCTCTTCCGTAATATCGCCCATCTCCGCCCCCGCCTCAGTCAGAACTCTGCTGCTCCTATCATATCCTGCACAAAGTCGTGCTCACTCATTAACCGTATGTACACTGACCTACATTGGCACCCAGTGCCCCATCGTCTCAAATTTAAAATTCCAATTCCTCACTGCCTTCCTATTGCTGCCCTTCGATTCTTGTATCCGCCTTGACTAAGACCCTAGCTACCTTCAATGCTTCTCTTGGCATTCTCGGAAGGGCTCATGGAGGCACTCAATGCTGTCGCTTTAAGAACAGCAACAGCAACTGCCCCATCCTCCTCTATCACTCACCTTCCCATTCACTGCACCCATTATGGGCTAAGTTCACCAACCTCCTTCTTGTCCCACTCACCCAACCCACCACTGTCCAATAGGATTCTGCCAGTGGATCAACAATCACCACCCATCTCCGCATTTCTCTCCGGATTGTCCGCTCACTCGTGAACAAGACCCTTGCCATCCACGATCATATTGTGGATGATTGCATTGATATTATGGCCCAGACGGAAACTTGGCTCATAGGTGAAGACACCTTGCCCCTTACTGAAGTCTCCCAGCCTGGCTATACGATCCACCATTTACCCCACCCAAAGCACCACAGTGACATTGTGGCCCTTATCACCAAATCACACCTTCGTCTCTCGAACTTCTTCTGTGGCACCTTCTGCTCCTTCCACCCCCTCACCTCCCCTTTAAAATCCCGAGTTTTCTACCTTCTCCTTGTGTATGGTGTCCCCGACAGCAAACCCTGGGCAGTGCTTCAACAGGCCTTTTGCAGCTCAAGGCCTCTGCCCTAAATTGTTGCTCCCTCTGTGCCTGGTGTGCTTGTGCCACCAGCGCACAGGAGCAGAATTTCCGCTCCAATATTGTTTGGAGTCAGCAGTGCCACCCAGTGGCTGAAGTCAGGTGTTACAAATATATTATTTTTCTCCATCAAAGTTCTTTTTAGCACCACACGGCAGCAAAAATAAGCTGCTATCAAAGTTACTGTCTAATGGGGAAGAAAGAGAATTTTGTGCTAGTAAAAAGGACAGAATGAGAAGAAAGCAAAAGAGAATGGGGGGTAATGTTGACTTTGTGCCATCGTGTAAAACGGGCGATAGCGGAACGACAGCCAGTTTTACATCTCTCACGATTTTTATTTCCTTTGAAGTAAAATGGCAAAAATCAAAAGTTTCTGGGAGTTGGAGGCCTGCTCTCAGACTCTCCTAGATATCAACCCTTCCGCCTTCAATGCGGGCCGTGATCATTTTTGGTGGTCTGGGCTGTGGGCGTTAGAGTGTGGCTTTCTTGTGCTGCTCCTCCACAACCCCAGCTCTGGCAGATGCCCGATTTTCACCCATAGTGGCGCAGATGCTGCCTGCAAAATGCAAATTACAAAACCTCCACCGGACCCCAGATACTCTGATGCACCAGTGGCAGAGGGTTCCTAGCGGGCACATCCCACCATTTATGCCGAGAGCAAAGGCCCCTTAACGTTTCAGGCCTTGTATGACAAGGTTCTGGAAAAACACCGAAAAACATTGGGAAATGTGGTTGTTGGAAAATTGAGACGTTGCTGTTGTTGTTGACGTGTGTCATGCCTCTACCATTCCTGCAGGATGTGCATGGGGAACAAGCCTTCTCATAACAACAACAACTTGCACTTTATATAGCGCCTTTAAAATAGTAAAACGTTCCAAGGCGCTTCACAGGAGCGTCATCAAACAAAATTTGACACTGAGTCACATAAGGAGATATTAGGGCAGGTCACCAAAAGCTTGGTCAAAGAGGTAGCCTTTAAGGAGAGTTTTAAGGAGGAGAGAGAGGCGGAGAGCAGAGAGGCTTATGGAAGGAATTCCAGAGCTTAGGGCCTTGGCAGCTGAAGGCATGGCCGTCAATGGTGGAGCAATTAAAATCAGGGAGGCGCAAGAGGCCAGAATTGGAGGAGCGCAGAGATCTCGGAGGGTTGTAGGGCTGGAGGAGGTTACAGAGATAAGGAGGGGGCGAGACATGGAGGATTTGAAAACAGGTGAACATTTTTTAATGGAGGCGTTGCCGGGACCAGGAGCAACGTAGGTCAGCGAGCACAGGAGTGATGGGTGAACGGGACTTGGTACAAGTTAGGACACAGGAAGCAGAGTTTTGGATGAGCTTAAGTTTATGGGAGGGTGGAAGATGGGAGGCTGGCCAAGAGAGCTTGGAATAGTCAAGTCTAGAGAGAACAAAGGCATGGATGAGGGTTTCAGCAGCAGATGAATGTCTGATCGAACCGCTACCAGCTGCTTGTCACGACGTATGTTTTTGCTGTATAACTACTGTGTCATATTCCTCTTAAACTCCGATGTCAAGGGATTAT